>OX453052.1:5265501-6699757 GCA_949699805.1 Tromatobia lineatoria
AAGAAACTCATATTTAGAGACAGAATAAACAATAGGGAGACATTGACGTTGAGCTATAACGAACGAATCGCTTGAAATTCGGGACATCTCGATTTACGGTGTAGATCGATGTTTCGTTCGATGCGGCTCTGCAAATCGACGTTCGATGCACGACTTTTGTCCTTTTAGACAAAATGAACAGATTTGACGAAATTATTCTGAACTGAGATGCCAGAAGCAATCTAAGGACGCCAAATCTCGATTCTCGGTGTAATCCAACGTTTTGTTAGATTAAGCCTTGCACGACGACAAATACCGCGGGAAACTTGTGTTTGTGGACGAAATGAACGTTTTTGGAACTTATACGTCAAGCTGAGATGCCAGGATCGCTCGAAACTCGGGATATCCCGATTCTCGGTGATTATCGATGTTTCGGTTGATACAGCCGTGCAAGACGTCATTTAATGCAGTCATTTTCTGTTTTCAGTCAAAACAAACGATTTATACACATTTACGTTTAGCTAAGATGTCAGAATTGCTCGAACTCGGGAAATCTCGATTCTGGGGGTAGATCGAAGTTTCGTTCGATTCAGCCGTGCAAGACAACGTTTAACGCATGATCTTTGTATTTTAAGACAAAATTAACGATTTTGAAACGATAACTTTGATAAGAGATGCCAGAATCACTCGATACTCGGGCCATGAGAATATCGTCGATTGATTTTCCTTCCAATACAGCAGTGGAAAACACAGTTTCATGCAAGAATTTCGTGTGATCTGACAGAACGAACTAGTTTAACACTTTCACGTTGAACTGAAATGCCGGAAGCACTCGAACTCGGGACATCTCGATTCTCAGTGAAAATTGATGTTTCGTTCGATACAGCCGAGCAAATCCACGTTCAATGCAAGAATGTAGTATTTTTATACGAAATCAACGACTTTACACATTCTCGTTGAGCTCAGATGCGAGGATCAATCGAAACTCAGGATATCTCGATTGTCGGTGAAAATCAATGTTTCTTCTGATACAGCCGTTCGAGACGGAATTTGATGCAGGATTTCGTGTTTCCAGACGAATTCTACGATTTTCACATATTCACGTTTAGCTAAGGTGCAAGAATCCCTCGAAACTCGCGACATTTCGAATCTCCATGATACATTTTTTGTACGTTATCGACACGCAAAACATCGATAAATGCAAGAATTCCTCGTTTTTCGACGAATTAAACGTTTGTAACATTTTTACGTCGAGCTGAGATGCCACAATCGCAAGAAACTCGAGACATCTCGAATCTCGGTGATCAATTTTTCGGTCGATTCAGCCTTGCAAGATACTGTTGAATACGAGAAACTCACGTTTTGAGACTAAATAAACGACTTTGAGACGATGACGTTCAGCTGAGATGACAGAATCGCTTGAAATTTGAGACATATCAATTCTCGATGTGGATCGATGTTTCGGTCGATACAGCCGAGCAAATCGACGTTCCATGCAAGAATGTCGTATGTTAATACAAAATCAACGATTTAGACACATTTACGGTGAGCTGAGATGCCAGATTTGCTCGAAACTCGGGACATCTCGAATCTTGGTGATTAATTTTTCAGTCTATTTAGACTTGCAAGATAACGTCAAATGCAAGAAACTCATGTCTAGAGACAGAATAAACGATCAGGAGACATTGACGTTGAGCTGTAACGATCGAAAAGCTTGAAATTCGGGACATCTCGATTTACGGTGTAGATCGATGTTTCGTTCGATGCGGCCGTGCAAATCGACGTTCGTTGCACGACTTTTGTCCTTTTAGACAAAATGAACAGATTTGAAGAAATTATTCTGAACTGAGATGCCAGAAGCAATCTAAGGACGCGAAATCTCGATTCTCGGTGTAATTCAACGTTTTGTTAGATTAAGCCTTGTACGACGACAAATACCGCGGGAAACTTGTGTTTTTGGACGAAATGAACGTTTTTGGAACTTATACGTCAAGCTGAGATGCCAGGATCGCTCGAAACTCGGGATATCCCGATTCTCGGTGATTATCGATGTTTCGGTTGATACAGCCGTGCAAGACGTCATTTAATGCAGTTATTTCGTGTTTTCAGTCAAATTGAGCGATTGATACACATTTTCGTTTAGCTAAGATGTCAGAATTGCTCGAACTCGGGAAATCTCGATTCTGGGGGTAGATCGAAGTTTCGTTCGATTCAGCCGTGCGAGACAACGTTTAACGCATAATCTTTGTATTTTGAGACGAAATTAACGATTTTGAAACGATAACTTTGATAAGAGATGCCAGAATCACTCGATACTCGGGCCATGAGAATATCGTCGATTGATTTTCCTTCCAATACAGCAGTGGAAAACAAAGTTTCATGCAAGAATTTCGTGTGATCGGACAGAACGAACTAGTTTAACACTTTGACGTTGAACTGAAATGCCGGAATCACTCGAAACTCGGGACATCTCGATTCTCAGTGAAAATTGATGTTTCGTTCGATACAGCCGAGCAAATCCACGTTCAATGCAAGAATGTAGTATTTTTATACGAAATCAACGACTTTAACACATTCACGTTGAGCTCAGATGCGAGGATCAATCGAAACTCAGGATATCTCGATTGTCGGTGAAAATCAATGTTTCTTCTGAAACAGCCGTTCGAGACGGAATTTGATGCAGGATTTTCGTGTTTCCAGACGAATTCTACGATTTTCACATATTCACGTTTAGCTAAGGTGCAAGAATCCCTCGAAACTCGCGACATTTCGAATCACCATGATACATTTTTTCTACGTTATCGACACGCAAAACATCGATAAATGCAAGAATTCCTCGTTTTTCGACGAATTAAACGTTTGTAACATTTTTACGTCGAGCTGAGATGCCACAATCGCAAGAAACTTGAGACATCTCGAATCTCGGTGATCAATTTTTCGGTCGATTCAGCCTTGCAAGATACTGTTGAATACAAGAAACTCACGTTTTGAGACGAAATAAACGACTTTGAGACGATGACGTTCAGCTGAGATGACAGAATCGCTTGAAATTCGAGACATATCAATTCTCGATGTGGATCGATGTTTCGGTCGATACAGCCAAGCAAATCGACGTTCCATGCAAGAATGTCGTATGTTAATACAAAATCAACGATTTAGACACATTTACGGTGAGCTGAGATGCCAGATTTGCTCGAAACTCGGGACATCTCGAATCTTGGTGATTAATTTTTCAGTCTATTCAGACTTGCAAGATAACGTCAAATGCAAGAAACTCATGTCTAGAGACAGAATAAACGATCAGGAGACATTGACGTTGAGCTGAAACGATCGAATCGCTTGAAATTCGGGACATCTCGATTTACGGTGTAGATCGATGTTTCGTTCGATGCGGCTGTGCAAATCGACGTTCGTTGCACGACTTTTGTCCTTTTAGACAAAACGAACAGATTTGACGAAATTATTCTCAACTGAGATGCCAGAAGCAATCTAAGGACGCCAAATCTCGATTCTCGGTGTAATTCAACGTTTTGTTAGATTAAGCCTTGCACGACGACAAATACCGCAAGAAACTTGTGTTTTTGGACGAAATGAACGTTTTTGGAACATATACGTCAAGCTGAGATGCCAGGATCGCTCGAAACTCGGGATATCCCGATTCTCGGTGATTATCGATGTTTCGGTTGATACAGCCGTGCAAGACGTCATTTAATGCAGTCATTTTGTGTTTTCAGTCAAAACAAACGATTTATACACATTTACGTTTAGCTAAGATGTCAGAATTGCTCGAACTCGGGAAATCTCGATTCTGGGGGTAGATCGAAGTTTCGTTCGATTCAGCCGTGCGAGACAACGTTTAACGCATGATCTTTGTATTTTAAGACAAAATTAACGATTTTGAAACGATAACTTTGATAAGAGATGCCAGAATCACTCGATACTCGGGCCATGAGAATATCGTCGATTGATTTTCCTTCCAATACAGCAGTGGAAAACACAGTTTCATGCAAGAATTTCGTGTGATCTGACAGAACGAACTAGTTTAACACTTTCACGTTGAACTGAAATGCCGGAAGCACTCGAAACTCGGGACATCTCGATTCTCAGTGAAAATCGATGTTTCGTTCGATACAGCCGAGCAAATCCACGTTCAATGCAAGAATGTAGTATTTTTATACGAAATCAACGACTTTAACACATTCACGTTGAGCTCAGATGCGAGGATCAATCGAAACTCAGGATATCTCGATTGTCGGTGAAAATCAATGTTTCTTCTGATACAGCCGTTCGAGACGGAATTTGATGCAGGATTTTCGTGTTTCCAGACGAATTCTACGATTTTCACATATTCACGTTTAGCTAAGGTGCAAGAATCCCTCGAAACTCGCGACATTTCGAATCTCCATGATACATTTTTTCTACGTTATCGACACGCAAAACATCGATAAATGCAAGAATTCCTCGTTTTTCGACGAATTAAACCTTTTTAAAATTTTTACGTCGAGCTGAGATGCCACAATCGCTCGAAACTCGGGACATTTCGAATCTTTGTAATCAATTTTTCGGTCGATTCAGCCTTGCAAGATACTTTTCAATACAAGAAACTCACGTTTTGAGACAGAATGAACGCTGTTAAGACGATAACGTTCAGCGGAGATGACAGAATCGCTTGAAATTTGAGACATATCAATTCTCGATGTGGATCGATGTTTCGGTCGATACAGCCGAGCAAATCGACGTTCCATGCAAGAATGTCGTATGTTAATACAAAATCAACGATTTAGACACATTTACGGTGAGCTGAGATGCCAGATTTGCTCGAAACTCGGGACATCTCGAATCTTGGTGATTAATTTTTCAGTCTATTTAGACTTGCAAGATAACGTCAAATGCAAGAAACTCATGTCTAGAGACAGAATAAACGATCAGGAGACATTGACGTTGAGCTGTAACGATCGAAAAGCTTGAAATTCGGGACATCTCGATTTACGGTGTAGATCGATGTTTCGTTCGATGCGGCCGTGCAAATCGACGTTCGTTGCACGACTTTTGTCCTTTTAGACAAAATGAACAGATTTGACGAAATTATTCTGAACTGAGATGCCAGAAGCAATCTAAGGACGCCAAATCTCGATTCTCGGTGTAATCCAACGTTTTGTTAGATTAAGCCTTGCACGACGACAAATACCGCGGGAAACTTGTGTTTTTGGACGAAATGAACGTTTTTGGAACTTATACGTCAAGCTGAGATGCCAGGATCGCTCGAAACTCGGGATATCCCGATTCTCGGTGATTATCGATGTTTCGGTTGATACAGCCGTGCAAGACGTCATTTAATGCAGTCATTTTGTGTTTTCAGTCAAAACAAACGATTTATACACATTTACGTTTAGCTAAGATGTCAGAATTGCTCGAACTCGGGAAATCTCGATTCTGGGGGTAGATCGAAGTTTCGTTCGATTCAGCCGTGCGAGACAACGTTTAACGCATGATCTTTGTATTTTAAGACAAAATTAACGATTTTGAAACGATAACTTTGATAAGAGATGCCAGAATCACTCGATACTCGGGCCATGAGAATATCGTCGATTGATTTTCCTTCCAATACAGCAGTGGAAAACACAGTTTCATGCAAGAATTTCGTGTGATCTGACAGAACGAACTAGTTTAACACTTTCACGTTGAACTGAAATGCCGGAAGCACTCGAAACTCGGGACATCTCGATTCTCAGTGAAAATCGATGTTTCGTTCGATACAGCCGAGCAAATCCACGTTCAATGCAAGAATGTAGTATTTTTATATGAAATCAACGACTTTAACACATTCACGTTGAGCTCAGATGCGAGGATCAATCGAAACTCAGGATATCTCGATTGTCGGTGAAAATCAATGTTTCTTCTGATACAGCCGTTCGAGACGGAATTTGATGCAGGATTTTCGTGTTTCCAGACGAATTCTACGATTTTCGAATATTCACGTTTAGCTAAGGTGCAAGAATCCCTCGAAACGCGCGACATTTCGAATCTCCATGATACATTTTTTGTACGTTATCGACACGCAAAACATCGATAAATGCAAGAATTCCTCGTTTTTCGACGAATTAAACGTTTGTAACATTTTTACGTCGAGCTGAGATGCCACAATCGCAAGAAACTCGAGACATCTCGAATCTCGGTGATCAATTTTTCGGTCGATTCAGCCTTGCAAGATACTGTTGAATACGAGAAACTCACGTTTTGAGACTAAATAAACGACTTTGAGACGATGACGTTCAGCTGAGATGACAGAATCGCTTGAAATTTGAGACATATCAATTCTCGATGTGGATCGATGTTTCGGTCGATACAGCCGAGCAAATCGACGTTCCATGCAAGAATGTCGTATGTTAATACAAAATCAACGATTTAGACACATTTACGGTGAGCTGAGATGCCAGATTTGCTCGAAACTCGGGACATCTCGAATCTTGGTGATTAATTTTTCAGTCTATTTAGACTTGCAAGATAACGTCAAATGCAAGAAACTCATGTCTAGAGACAGAATAAACGATCAGGAGACATTGACGTTGAGCTGTAACGATCGAAAAGCTTGAAATTCGGGACATCTCGATTTACGGTGTAGATCGATGTTTCGTTCGATGCGGCCGTGCAAATCGACGTTCGTTGCACGACTTTTGTCCTTTTAGACAAAATGAACAGATTTGACGAAATTATTCTCAACTGAGGTGCCAGAAGCACCCTAAGGACGCCAAATCTCGATTCTCGGTGTAATTCAACGTTTTGTTAGAATAAGCCTTGCACGACGACAAATACCGCGGGAAACTTGTGTTTTTGGACGAAATGAACGTTTTTGGAACTTATACGTCAAGCTGAGATGCCAGGATCGCTCGAAACTCGGGATATCCCGATTCTCGGTGATTATCGATGTTTCGGTTGATACAGCCGTGCAAGACGTCATTTAATGCAGTCATTTCGTGTTTTCAGTCAAATTGAGCGATTGATACACATTTTCGTTTAGCTAACATGTCAGAATTGCTCGAACTCGGGACGACTTGTTTTTCGGGGTAGATCAAAGTTTCGATCGATTCAACTGTGCGAGTCGACAATCAACACAAGATCTTTGAATTTTTGGACAAAATGAACAATTCTGTAACGACTACTTTGATCTGAGATGCTAGAATCACTCGAGAATCGGGACATCTCGAATATCGGTGATATATTTTCCTTTCGATACAGATATGCAAAACGAAGTTTAATGCAGTAATTTCGTGTTTTCAGTCAAAACGAACGATTTCTACACATTTACGTTTAGCTAAGATGTCAGAGATGCTCGAACTCGGGACATCTCGATTCTTGGGGTAGATCGAAGTTTCGTTGGATTCAGCCGTGCGAGAGAACGTTTAACGCATGATCTTCGTATTTATGGATAAAATGAACGATTATGTAACGATAACTTTAATCTGAGATGCCAGAATCGATCGAAACTCGGGACATCTCGAATATCGTCGATCGATTTACTTTTTGATACAGCTGTGCAAAACGAAGTTTGATGCAAAAATTTTATGTTTTTGGACAAAACGAACTATTTCAACACTTTCACGTTGAGATGCAATGCCAGATATGCTCGAAACTCGATACATCTCGATTCTCGGTGTAGATCGTTGTTTCGTTCGATAAGACCGAGCAAATTAACGTTCAATGCAAGGATGTCGTATTTTCATACGAAATCAACGATTTTGACATATTTACGGTGTGCTGAGATAACAGGATCAATCGAAACTCAGGGTATCTCGATTCTCGATAAAAATCGATGTTTCTTCCGAAGCAGCCATGCGACAAGTGATTTTATACAGGATTTCCGTGTTTCTAGACGGATCTAACGATTTGAACACATTTATGTTTTGCTAAGATGCAAGAATTCCTCGAAACTCGCGTATTTTCGAATCTCCGTGATACATTTTCCGTACGTTACCGTCACGTGGAACATCGATAAATACAAGAATTCCGCGTTTCCAGACGAACTGAACGTTTCTGACTTTTTTACGTCGAGCTGAGATGCCACAATCGCTCGAAACTCGGGACATTTCGAATCTTTGTAATCAATTTTTCGGTCGATTCAGCCTTTCAAGATACTGTTCAATACAAGAAACTCACGTTTTGAGACAGAATGAACGCTGTTGAGACGATAACGTTCAGCGGAGATGACAGAATCGATTGAAATTTGAAACATATCAATTCTCGGTGTGAATCGATGTTTCGGACGATACAGCCGAGCAAATCGACGTTCCATGCAAGAACATCGTATGTTAATACAAAATCAACGATTTTGGCACGTTTACGGTGAGCTGATATGCCAGGATCGATCGAAACTCAGGATATCTCGATTCTCGGTAAAAATCGATGATTCTTATGATACAGTTGTGCGAGACGACATTTGATGCAGGATTTGTGTGTTTTGAGACAAAAAGTACGATTTTCACGTATTTTCATTGAGGTAAGTTGCCAGAATCCCTCGAAACTCCTGACATCTCGAATTTTAGTGACCAATTTGTCGGTCGATTCAGCCTTGCAAGATAACGTTTAATGCAAGAAACTCATATTTAGAGACAGAATAAACAATAGGGAGACATTGACGTTGAGCTATAACGATCGAATCGCTTGAAATTCGGGACATCTCGATTTACGGTGTAGATCGATGTTTCGTTCGATGCGGCTCTGCAAATCGACGTTCGATGCACGACTTTTGTCCTTTTAGACAAAATGAACAGATTTGACGAAATTATTCTGAACTGAGATGCCAGAAGCAATCTAAGGACGCCAAATCTCGATTCTCGGTGTAATCCAACGTTTTGTTAGATTAAGCCTTGCACGACGACAAATACCGCGGGAAACTTGTGTTTTTGGACGAAATGAACGTTTTTGGAACTTATACGTCAAGCTGAGATGCCAGGATCGCTCGAAACTCGGGATATCCCGATTCTCGGTGATTATCGATGTTTCGGTTGATACAGCCGTGCAAGACGTCATTTAATGCAGTCATTTTCTGTTTTCAGTCAAAACAAACGATTTATACACATTTACGTTTAGCTAAGATGTCAGAATTGCTCGAACTCGGGAAATCTCGATTCTGGGGGTAGATCGAAGTTTCGTTCGATTCAGCCGTGCGAGACAACGTTTAACGCATGATCTTTGTATTTTAAGACAAAATTAACGATTTTGAAACGATAACTTTGATAAGAGATGCCAGAATCACTCGATACTCGGGCCATGAGAATATCGTCGATTGATTTTCCTTCCAATACAGCAGTGGAAAACACAGTTTCATGCAAGAATTTCGTGTGATCTGACAGAACGAACTAGTTTAACACTTTCACGTTGAACTGAAATGCCGGAAGCACTCGAAACTCGGGACATCTCGATTCTCAGTTAAAATTGATGTTTCGTTCGATACAGCCGAGCAAATCAACGTTCAATGCAAGAATGTAGTATTTTTATACGAAATCAACGACTTTAACACATTCTCGTTGAGCTCAGATGCGAGGATCAATCGAAACTCAGGATATCTCGATTGTCGGTGAAAATCAATGTTTCTTCTGATACAGCCGTTCGAGACGGAATTTGATGCAGGATTTCCGTGTTTCCAGACGGATTCTACGATTTTCACATATTCACGTTTAGCTAAGGTGCAAGAATCCCTCGAAACTCGCGACATTTCGAATCTCCATGATACATTTTTTGTACGTTATCGACACGCAAAACATCGATAAATGCAAGAATTCCTCGTTTTTCGACGAATTAAACGTTTGTAACATTTTTACGTCGAGCTGAGATGCCACAATCGCAAGAAACTCGAGACATCTCGAATCTCGGTGATCAATTTTTCGGTCGATTCAGCCTTGCAAGATACTGTTGAATACGAGAAACTCACGTTTTGAGACTAAATAAACGACTTTGAGACGATGACGTTCAGCTGAGATGACAGAATCGCTTGAAATTTGAGACATATCAATTCTCGATGTGGATCGATGTTTCGGTCGATACAGCCGAGCAAATCGACGTTCCATGCAAGAATGTCGTATGTTAATACAAAATCAACGATTTAGACACATTTACGGTGAGCTGAGATGCCAGATTTGCTCGAAACTCGGGACATCTCGAATCTTGGTGATTAATTTTTCGGTCGATTCAGCCTTGCAAGATACTGTTGAATACGAGAAACTCACGTTTTGAGACTAAATAAACGACTTTGAGACGATGACGTTCAGCTGAGATGACAGAATCGCTTGAAATTTGAGACATATCAATTCTCGATGTGGATCGATGTTTCGGTCGATACAGCCGAGCAAATCGACGTTCCATGCAAGAATGTCGTATGTTAATACAAAATCAACGATTTAGACACATTTACGGTGAGCTGAGATGCCAGATTTGCTCGAAACTCGGGACATCTCGAATCTTGGTGATTAATTTTTCAGTCTATTTAGACTTGCAAGATAACGTCAAATGCAAGAAACTCATGTCTAGAGACAGAATAAACGATCAGGAGACATTGACGTTGAGCTGTAACGATCGAAAAGCTTGAAATTCGGGACATCTCGATTTACGGTGTAGATCGATGTTTCGTTCGATGCGGCCGTGCAAATCGACGTTCGTTGCACGACTTCTGTCCTTTTAGACAAAATGAACAGATTTGAAGAAATTATTCTGAACTGAGATGCCAGAAGCAATCTAAGGACGCGAAATCTCGATTCTCGGTGTAATTCAACGTTTTGTTAGATTAAGCCTTGTACGACGACAAATACCGCGGGAAACTTGTGTTTTTGGACGAAATGAACGTTTTTGGAACTTATACGTCAAGCTGAGATGCCAGGATCGCTCGAAACTCGGGATATCCCGATTCTCGGTGATTATCGATGTTTCGGTTGATACAGCCGTGCAAGACGTCATTTAATGCAGTTATTTCGTGTTTTCAGTCAAATTGAGCGATTGATACACATTTTCGTTTAGCTAAGATGTCAGAATTGCTCGAACTCGGGAAATCTCGATTCTGGGGGTAGATCGAAGTTTCGTTCGATTCAGCCGTGCGAGACAACGTTTAACGCATAATCTTTGTATTTTGAGACGAAATTAACGATTTTGAAACGATAACTTTGATAAGAGATGCCAGAATCACTCGATACTCGGGCCATGAGAATATCGTCGATTGATTTTCCTTCCAATACAGCAGTGGAAAACACAGTTTCATGCAAGAATTTCGTGTGATCGGACAGAACGAACTAGTTTAACACTTTCACGTTGAACTGAAATGCCGGAATCACTCGAAACTCGGGACATCTCGATTCTCAGTGAAAATTGATGTTTCGTTCGATACAGCCGAGCAAATCCACGTTCAATGCAAGAATGTAGTATTTTTATACGAAATCAACGACTTTAACACATTCACGTTGAGCTCAGATGCGAGGATCAATCGAAACTCAGGATATCTCGATTGTCGGTGAAAATCAATGTTTCTTCTGATACAGCCGTTCGAGACGGAATTTGATGCAGGATTTTCGTGTTTCCAGACGAATTCTACGATTTTCACATATTCACGTTTAGCTAAGGTGCAAGAATCCCTCGAAACTCGCGACATTTCGAATCACCATGATACATTTTTTCTACGTTATCGACACGCAAAACATCGATAAATGCAAGAATTCCTCGTTTTTCGACGAATTAAACGTTTGTAACATTTTTACGTCGAGCTGAGATGCCACAATCGCAAGAAACTTGAGACATCTCGAATCTCGGTGATCAATTTTTCGGTCGATTCAGCCTTGCAAGATACTGTTGAATACAAGAAACTCACGTTTTGAGACAAAATAAACGACTTTGAGACGATGACGTTCAGCTGAGATGACAGAATCGCTTGAAATTCGAGACATATCAATTCTCGATGTGGATCGATGTTTCGGTCGATACAGCCAAGCAAATCGACGTTCCATGCAAGAATGTCGTATGTTAATACAAAATCAACGATTTAGACACATTTACGGTGAGCTGAGATGCCAGATTTGCTCGAAACTCGGGACATCTCGAATCTTGGTGATTAATTTTTCAGTCTATTCAGACTTGCAAGATAACGTCAAATGCAAGAAACTCATGTCTAGAGACAGAATAAACGATCAGGAGACATTGACGTTGAGCTGAAACGATCGAATCGCTTGAAATTCGGGACATCTCGATTTACGGTGTAGATCGATGTTTCGTTCGATGCGGCTGTGCAAATCGACGTTCGTTGCACGACTTTTGTCCTTTTAGACAAAACGAACAGATTTGACGAAATTATTCTCAACTGAGATGCCAGAAGCAATCTAAGGACGCCAAATCTCGATTCTCGGTGTAATTCAACGTTTTGTTAGATTAAGCCTTGCACGACGACAAATACCGCAAGAAACTTGTGTTTTTGGACGAAATGAACGTTTTTGGAACTTATACGTCAAGCTGAGATGCCAGGATCGCTCGAAACTCGGGATATCCCGATTCTCGGTGATTATCGATGTTTCGGTTGATACAGCCGTGCAAGACGTCATTTAATGCAGTCATTTTGTGTTTTCAGTCAAAACAAACGATTTATACACATTTACGTTTAGCTAAGATGTCAGAATTGCTCGAACTCGGGAAATCTCGATTCTGGGGGTAGATCGAAGTTTCGTTCGATTCAGCCGTGCGAGACAACGTTTAACGCATGATCTTTGTATTTTAAGAAAAAATTAACGATTTTGAAACGATAACTTTGATAAGAGATGCCAGAATCACTCGATACTCGGGCCATGAGAATATCGTCGATTGATTTTCCTTCCAATACAGCAGTGGAAAACACAGTTTCATGCAAGAATTTCGTGTGATCGGACAGAACGAACTAGTTTAACACTTTCACGTTGAACTGAAATGCCGGAAGCACTCGAAACTCGGGACATCTCGATTCTCAGTGAAAATTGATGTTTCGTTCGATACAGCCGAGCAAATCCACGTTCAATGCAAGAATGTAGTATTTTTATACGAAATCAACGACTTTAACACATTCACGTTGAGCTCAGATGCGAGGATCAATCGAAACTCAGGATATCTCGATTGTCGGTGAAAATCAATGTTTCTTCTGATACAGCCGTCCGAGACGGAATTTGATGCAGGATTTTCGTGTTTCCAGACGAATTCTACGATTTTCACATATTCACGTTTAGCTAAGGTGCAAGAATCCCTCGAAACTCGCGACATTTCGAATCTCCATGATACATTTATTCTACGTTATCGACACGCAAAACATCGATAACTGCAAGAATTCCTCGTTTTTCGACGAATTAAACGTTTGTCACATTTTTACGTCGAGCTGAAATGCCACAATCGCAAGAAACTTGAGACATCTCGAATCTCGGTGATCAATTTTTCGGTCGATTCAGCCTTGCAAGATACTGTTGAATACAAGAAACTCACGTTTTGAGACAAAATAAACGACTTTGAGACGATGACGTTCAGCTGAGATGACAGAATCGCTTGTAATTTGAGACATATCAATTCTCGATGTGGATCGATGTTTCGGTCGATACAGCCGAGCAAATCGACGTTCCATGCAAGAATGTCGTATGTTAATACAAAATCAACGATTTAGACACATTTACGGTGAGCTGAGATGCCAGATTTGCTCGAAACTCGGGACATCTCGAATCTTGGTGATTAATTTTTCAGTCTATTCAGACTTGCAAGATAACGTCAAATGCAAGAAACTTATGTCTAGAGACAGAATAAACGATCAGGAGACATTGACGTTGAGCTGAAACGATCGAATCGCTTGAAATTCGGGACATCTCGATTTACGGTGTAGATCGATGTTTCGTTCGATGTGGCTGTGCAAATCGACGTTCGATGCACGACTTTTGTCCTTTAAGACAAAATGAACAGATTTGAAGAAATTATTCTGAACTGAGATGCCAGAAGCAATCTAAGGACGCGAAATCTCGATTCTCGGTGTAATTCAACGTTTTGTTAGATTAAGCCTTGTACGACGACAAATACCGCGGAAAACTTGTGTTTTTGGACGAAATGAACGTTTTTGGAACTTATACGTCAAGCTGAGATGCCAGGATCGCTCGAAACTCGGGATATCCCGATTCTCGGTGATTATCGATGTTTCGGTTGATACAGCCGTGCAAGACGTAATTTAATGCAGTTATTTCGTGTTTTCAGTCAAATTGAGCGATTGATACACATTTTCGTTTAGCTAAGATGTCAGAATTGCTCGAACTCGGGAAATCTCGATTCTGGGGGTAGATCGAAGTTTCGTTCGATTCAGCCGTGCGAGACAACGTTTAACGCATAATCTTTGTATTTTGAGACGAAATTAACGATTTTGAAACGATAACTTTGATAAGAGATGCCAGAATCACTCGATACTCGGGCCATGAGAATATCGTCGATTGATTTTCCTTCCAATACAGCAGTTGAAAACACAGTTTCATGCAAGAATTTCGTGTGATCGGACAGAACGAACTAGTTTAACACTTTCACGTTGAACTGAAATGCCGGAATCACTCGAAACTCGGGACATCTCGATTCTCAGTGAAAATTGATGTTTCGTTCGATACAGCCGAGCAAATCCACGTTCAATGCAAGAATGTAGTATTTTTATACGAAATCAACGACTTTAACACATTCACGTTGAGCTCAGATGCGAGGATCAATCGAAACTCAGGATATCTCGATTGTCGGTGAAAATCAATGTTTCTTCTGATACAGCCGTTCGAGACGGAATTTGATGCAGGATTTTCGTGTTTCCAGACGAATTCTACGATTTTCACATATTCACGTTTAGCTAAGGTGCAAGAATCCCTCGAAACTCGCGACATTTCGAATCACCATGATACATTTTTTCTACGTTATCGACACGCAAAACATCGATAAATGCAAGAATTCCTCGTTTTTCGACGAATTAAACGTTTGTAACATTTTTACGTCGAGCTGAGATGCCACAATCGCAAGAAACTTGAGACATCTCGAATCTCGGTGATCAATTTTTCGGTCGATTCAGCCTTGCAAGATACTGTTGAATACAAGAAACTCACGTTTTGAGACAAAATAAACGACTTTGAGACGATGACGTTCAGCTGAGATGACAGAATCGCTTGTAATTTGAGACATATCAATTCTCGATGTGGATCGATGTTTCGGTCGATACAGCCGAGCAAATCGACGTTCCATGCAAGAATGTCGTATGTTAATACAAAATCAACGATTTAGACACATTTACGGTGAGCTGAGATGCCAGATTTGCTCGAAACTCGGGACATCTCGAATCTTGGTGATTAATTTTTCAGTCTATTCAGACTTGCAAGATAACGTCAAATGCAAGAAACTTATGTCTAGAGACAGAATAAACGATCAGGAGACATTGACGTTGAGCTGAAACGATCGAATCGCTTGAAATTCGGGACATCTCGATTTACGGTGTAGATCGATGTTTCGTTCGATGTGGCTGTGCAAATCGACGTTCGATGCACGACTTTTGTCCTTTAAGACAAAATGAACAGATTTGAAGAAATTATTCTGAACTGAGATGCCAGAAGCAATCTAAGGACGCGAAATCTCGATTCTCGGTGTAATTCAACGTTTTGTTAGATTAAGCCTTGTACGACGACAAATACCGCGGAAAACTTGTGTTTTTGGACGAAATGAACGTTTTTGGAACTTATACGTCAAGCTGAGATGCCAGGATCGCTCGAAACTCGGGATATCCCGATTCTCGGTGATTATCGATGTTTCGGTTGATACAGCCGTGCAAGACGTAATTTAATGCAGTTATTTCGTGTTTTCAGTCAAATTGAGCGATTGATACACATTTTCGTTTAGCTAAGATGTCAGAATTGCTCGAACTCGGGAAATCTCGATTCTGGGGGTAGATCGAAGTTTCGTTCGATTCAGCCGTGCGAGACAACGTTTAACGCATAATCTTTGTATTTTGAGACGAAATTAACGATTTTGAAACGATAACTTTGATAAGAGATGCCAGAATCACTCGATACTCGGGCCATGAGAATATCGTCGATTGATTTTCCTTCCAATACAGCAGTTGAAAACACAGTTTCATGCAAGAATTTCGTGTGATCGGACAGAACGAACTAGTTTAACACTTTCACGTTGAACTGAAATGCCGGAATCACTCGAAACTCGGGACATCTCGATTCTCAGTGAAAATTGATGTTTCGTTCGATACAGCCGAGCAAATCCACGTTCAATGCAAGAATGTAGTATTTTTATACGAAATCAACGACTTTAACACATTCACGTTGAGCTCAGATGCGAGGATCAATCGAAACTCAGGATATCTCGATTGTCGGTGAAAATCAATGTTTCTTCTGATACAGCCGTTCGAGACGGAATTTGATGCAGGATTTTCGTGTTTCCAGACGAATTCTACGATTTTCACATATTCACGTTTAGCTAAGGTGCAAGAATCCCTCGAAACTCGCGACATTTCGAATCACCATGATACATTTTTTCTACGTTATCGACACGCAAAACATCGATAAATGCAAGAATTCCTCGTTTTTCGACGAATTAAACGTTTGTAACATTTTTACGTCGAGCTGAGATGCCACAATCGCAAGAAACTTGAGACATCTCGAATCTCGGTGATCAATTTTTCGGTCGATTCAGCCTTGCAAGATACTGTTGAATACAAGAAACTCACGTTTTGAGACAAAATAAACGACTTTGAGACGATGACGTTCAGCTAAGATGACAGAATCGCTTGAAATTCGCGACATATCAATTCTCGATGTGGATCGATGTTTCGGTCGATACAGCCAAGCAAATCGACGTTCCATGCAAGAATGTCGTATGTTAATACAAAATCAACGATTTAGACACATTTACGGTGAGCTGAGATGCCAGATTTGCTCGAAACTCGGGACATCTCGAATCTTGGTGATTAATTTTTCAGTCTATTCAGACTTGCAAGATAACGTCAAATGCAAGAAACTCATGTCTAGAGACAGAATAAACGATCAGGAGACATTGACGTTGAGCTGAAACGATCGAATCGCTTGAAATTCGGGACATCTCGATTTACGGTGTAGATCGATGTTTCGTTCGATGCGGCTGTGCAAATCGACGTTCGTTGCACGACTTTTGTCCTTTTAGACAAAATGAACAGATTTGACGAAATTATTCTCAACTGAGATGCCAGAAGCAATCTAAGGACGCCAAATCTCGATTCTCGGTGTAATTCAACGTTTTGTTAGATTAAGCCTTGCACGACGACAAATACCGCAAGAAACTTGTGTTTTTGGACGAAATGAACGTTTTTGGAACTTATACGTCAAGCTGAGATGCCAGGATCGCTCGAAACTCGGGATATCCCGATTCTCGGTGATTATCGATGTTTCGGTTGATACAGCCGTGCAAGACGTCATTTAATGCAGTCATTTTGTGTTTTCAGTCAAAACAAACGATTTATACACATTTACGTTTAGCTAAGATGTCAGAATTGCTCGAACTCGGGAAATCTCGATTCTGGGGGTAGATCGAAGTTTCGTTGGATTCAGCCGTGCGAGCGAACGTTTAACGCATGATCTTCGTATTTATGGATAAAATGAACGATTATGTAACGATGACTTCAATCTGAGATGCCAGAATCGATCGAAACTCGGGACATCTCGAATATCGTCGATCGATTTACTTTTTGATACAGCTGTGCAAAACAAAGTTTGATGCAAGAATTTTGTGGTTTTGGACAAAACGAACTATTTCAGCACTTTCACGTTGAGATGCAATGCCAGATATGCTCGAAACTCGATACATCTCGATTCTCGGTGTAGATCGTTGTTTCGTTCGATAAGACCGAGCAAATTAACGTTCAATGAAAGGATGTCGTATTTTCATTCGAAATCAACGATTTTGACATATTTACGGTGTGCTGAGATAACAGGATCAATCGAAACTCAGGGTATCTCGATTCTCGATAAAAATCGATGTTTCTTTCGAAGCAGCCATGCGAGAAGTGATTTTATACAGGATTTCCGTGTTTCTAGACGGATCTAACGATTTGAACACATTTATGTTTTGCTAAGATGCAAGAATTCCTCGAAACTCGCGTATTTTCGAATCTCCTCGATACATTTTCCGTACGTTACCGTCACGTGGAACATCGATAAATACAAGAATTCCGCGTTTTTAGACGAACTGAACGTTTCTGACTTTTTTACGTCGAGCTGAGATGCCACAATCGCTCGAAACTCGGGACATTTTGAATCTTTGTAATCAATTTTTCGGTTCCATGCAAGAACATCGTATGTTAATACAAAATCAACGATTTTGACACGTTTACGGTGAGCTGAGATGCCAGGATCGATCGAAACTCAGGATATCTCGATTCTCGGTAAAAATCGATGATTCTTATGATAAAGTTGTGCGAGACGACATTTGATGCAGGATTTGCGTGTTTTGAGACAAAAAGTACAATTTTCACGTATTTTCATTGAGGTAAGTTGCCAGAATCCCTCGATACTCCTGACATCTCGAATCTTAGTGACCAATTTGTCGGTCGATTCAGCCTTGCAAGATAACGTTTAATGCAAGAAACTCATGTTTAGAGACAGAATAAACGATAGGGAGACATTGACGTTGAGCTGTAACGATCGAATCGCTTGAAATTCGGGACATCTCGATTTACGGTGTAGATCGATGTTTCGTTCGATGCGGCTCTGCAAATCGACGTTCGATGCACGACTTTTGTCCTTTTAGACAAAATGAACAGATTTGACGAAATTATTCTGAACTGAGATGCCAGAAGCAATCTAAGGACGCCAAATCTCGATTCTCGGTGTAATCCAACGTTTTGTTAGATTAAGCCTTGCACGACGACAAATACCGCGGGAAACTTGTGTTTTTGGACGAAATGAACGTTTTTGGAACTTATACGTCAAGCTGAGATGCCAGGATCGCTCGAAACTCGGGATATCCCGATTCTCGGTGATTATCGATGTTTCGGTTGATACAGCCGTGCAAGACGTCATTTAATGCAGTCATTTCGTGTTTCCAGTCAAAACAAACGATTTATACACATTTACGTTTAGCTAAGATGTCAGAATTGCTCGAACTCGGGAAATCTCGATTCTGGGGGTAGATCGAAGTTTCGTTCGATTCAGCCGTGCGAGACAACGTTTAACGCATGATCTTTGTATTTTGGGACAAAATTAACGATTTTGAAACGATAACTTTGATAAGAGATGCCAGAATCACTCGATACTCGGGCCATGAGAATATCGTCGATTGATTTTCCTTCCAATACAGCAGTGGAAAACACAGTTTCATGCAAGAATTTCGTGTGATCGGACAGAACGAACTAGTTTAACACTTTCACGTTGAACTGAAATGCCGGAAGCACTCGAAACTCGGGACATCTCGATTCTCAGTGAAAATTGATGTTTCGTTCGATACAGCCGAGCAAATCCACGTTCAATGCAAGAATGTAGTATTTTTATACGAAATCAACGACTTTAACACATTCACGTTGAGCTCAGATGCGAGGATCAATCGAAACTCAGGATATCTCGATTGTCGGTGAAAATCAATGTTTCTTCTGATACAGCCGTCCGAGACGGAATTTGATGCAGGATTTTCGTGTTTCCAGACGAATTCTACGATTTTCACATATTCACGTTTAGCTAAGGTGCAAGAATCCCTCGAAACTCGCGACATTTCGAATCTCCATGATACATTTTTTCTACGTTATCGACACGCAAAACATCGATAAATGCAAGAATTCCTCGTTTTTCGACGAATTAAACGTTTGTAACATTTTTACGTCGAGCTGAAATGCCACAATCGCAAGAAACTTGAGACATCTCGAATCTCGGTGATCAATTTTTCGGTCGATTCAGCCTTGCAAGATACTGTTGAATACAAGAAACTCACGTTTTGAGACAAAATAAACGACTTTGAGACGATGACGTTCAGCTGAGATGACAGAATCGCTTGTAATTTGAGACATATCAATTCTCGATGTGGATCGATGTTTCGGTCGATACAGCCAAGCAAATCGACGTTCCATGCAAGAATGTCGTATGTTGATACAAAATCAACGATTTAGACACATTTACGGTGAGCTGAGATGCCAGATTTGCTCGAAACTCGGGACATCTCGAATCTTGGTGATTAATTTTTCAGTCTATTTAGACTTGCAAGATAACGTCAAATGCAAGAAACTCATGTCTAGAGACAGAATAAACGATCAGGAGACATTGACGTTGAGCTGTAACGATCGAATCGCTTGAAATTCGGGACATCTCGATTTACGGTGTAGATCGATGTTTCGTTCGATGCGGCCGTGCAAATCGACGTTCGTTGCACGACTTTTGTCCTTTTAGACAAAATGAACAGATTTGACAAAATTATTCTCAACTGAGATGCCAGAAGCACCCTAAGGACGCCAAATCTCGATTCTCGGTGTAATTCAACGTTTTGTTAGAATAAGCCTTGCACGACGACAAATACCGCGGGAAACTTGTGTTTTTGGACGAAATGAACGTTTTTGGAACTTATACGTCAAGCTGAGATGCCAGGATCGCTCGAAACTCGGGATATCCCGATTCTCGGTGATTATCGATGTTTCGGTTGATACAGCCGTGCAAGACGTCATTTAATGCAGTCATTTCGTGTTTTCAGTCAAATTGAGCGATTGATACACATTTTCGTTTAGCTAAGATGTCAGAATTGCTCGAACTCGGGACGACTTGTTTTTGGGGGTAGATCAAAGTTTCGATCGATTCAACTGTGCGAGTCGACAATCAACACAAGATCTTTGAATTTTTGGACAAAATGAACGATTCTGTAACGACCACTTTGATCTGAGATGTCAGAATGACTCGAGAATCGGGACATCTCGAATATCGGTGATTGATTTTCCTTTCGATACAGATATGCAAACCGAAGTTTAATGCAGTAATTTTGTGTTTTTAGTCAAAACGAACGATTTCTACACATTTACGTTTAGCTAAGATGTCAGAGATGCTCGAACTCGGGACATCTCGATTCTTGGGGTAGATCGAAGTTTCGTTGGATTCAGCCGTGCGAGCGAACGTTTAACGCATGATCTTCGTATTTATGGATAAAATGAACGATTATGTAACGATGACTTCAATCTGAGATGCCAGAATCGATCGAAACTCGGGACATCTCGAATATCGTCGATCGATTTACTTTTTGATACAGCTGTGCAAAACAAAGTTTGATGCAAGAATTTTGTGGTTTTGGACAAAACGAACTATTTCAGCACTTTCACGTTGAGATGCAATGCCAGATATGCTCGAAACTCGATACATCTCGATTCTCGGTGTAGATCGTTGTTTCGTTCGATAAGACCGAGCAAATTAACGTTCAATGCAAGGATGTCGTATTTTCATTCGAAATCAACGATTTTGACATATTTACGGTGTGCTGAGATAACAGGATCAATCGAAACTCAGGGTATCTCGATTCTCGATAAAAATCGATGTTTCTTTCGAAGCAGCCATGCGAGAAGTGATTTTATACAGGATTTCCGTGTTTCTAGACGGATCTAACGATTTGAACACATTTATGTTTTGCTAAGATGCAAGAATTCCTCGAAACTCGCGTATTTTCGAATCTCCTCGATACATTTTCCGTACGTTACCGTCACGTGGAACATCGATAAATACAAGAATTCCGCGTTTTTAGACGAACTGAACGTTTCTGACTTTTTTACGTCGAGCTGAGATGCCACAATCGCTCGAAACTCGGGACATTTTGAATCTTTGTAATCAATTTTTCGGTTCCATGCAAGAACATCGTATGTTAATACAAAATCAACGATTTTGACACGTTTACGGTGAGCTGAGATGCCAGGATCGATCGAAACTCAGGATATCTCGATTCTCGGTAAAAATCGATGATTCTTATGATAAAGTTGTGCGAGACGACATTTGATGCAGGATTTGCGTGTTTTGAGACAAAAAGTACAATTTTCACGTATTTTCATTGAGGTAAGTTGCCAGAATCCCTCGATACTCCTGACATCTCGAATCTTAGTGACCAATTTGTCGGTCGATTCAGCCTTGCAAGATAACGTTTAATGCAAGAAACTCATGTTTAGAGACAGAATAAACGATAGGGAGACATTGACGTTGAGCTGTAACGATCGAATCGCTTGAAATTCGGGACATCTCGATTTACGGTGTAGATCGATGTTTCGTTCGATGCGGCTCTGCAAATCGACGTTCGATGCACGACTTTTGTCCTTTTAGACAAAATGAACAGATTTGACGAAATTATTCTGAACTGAGATGCCAGAAGCAATCTAAGGACGCCAAATCTCGATTCTCGGTGTAATCCAACGTTTTGTTAGATTAAGCCTTGCACGACGACAAATACCGCGGGAAACTTGTGTTTTTGGACGAAATGAACGTTTTTGGAACTTATACGTCAAGCTGAGATGCCAGGATCGCTCGAAACTCGGGATATCCCGATTCTCGGTGATTATCGATGTTTCGGTTGATACAGCCGTGCAAGACGTCATTTAATGCAGTCATTTCGTGTTTCCAGTCAAAACAAACGATTTATACACATTTACGTTTAGCTAAGATGTCAGAATTGCTCGAACTCGGGAAATCTCGATTCTGGGGGTAGATCGAAGTTTCGTTCGATTCAGCCGTGCGAGACAACGTTTAACGCATGATCTTTGTATTTTGGGACAAAATTAACGATTTTGAAACGATAACTTTGATAAGAGATGCCAGAATCACTCGATACTCGGGCCATGAGAATATCGTCGATTGATTTTCCTTCCAATACAGCAGTGGAAAACACAGTTTCATGCAAGAATTTCGTGTGATCGGACAGAACGAACTAGTTTAACACTTTCACGTTGAACTGAAATGCCGGAAGCACTCGAAACTCGGGACATCTCGATTCTCAGTGAAAATTGATGTTTCGTTCGATACAGCCGAGCAAATCCACGTTCAATGCAAGAATGTAGTATTTTTATACGAAATCAACGACTTTAACACATTCACGTTGAGCTCAGATGCGAGGATCAATCGAAACTCAGGATATCTCGATTGTCGGTGAAAATCAATGTTTCTTCTGATACAGCCGTCCGAGACGGAATTTGATGCAGGATTTTCGTGTTTCCAGACGAATTCTACGATTTTCACATATTCACGTTTAGCTAAGGTGCAAGAATCCCTCGAAACTCGCGACATTTCGAATCTCCATGATACATTTTTTCTACGTTATCGACACGCAAAACATCGATAAATGCAAGAATTCCTCGTTTTTCGACGAATTAAACGTTTGTAACATTTTTACGTCGAGCTGAAATGCCACAATCGCAAGAAACTTGAGACATCTCGAATCTCGGTGATCAATTTTTCGGTCGATTCAGCCTTGCAAGATACTGTTGAATACAAGAAACTCACGTTTTGAGACAAAATAAACGACTTTGAGACGATGACGTTCAGCTGAGATGACAGAATCGCTTGTAATTTGAGACATATCAATTCTCGATGTGGATCGATGTTTCGGTCGATACAGCCAAGCAAATCGACGTTCCATGCAAGAATGTCGTATGTTGATACAAAATCAACGATTTAGACACATTTACGGTGAGCTGAGATGCCAGATTTGCTCGAAACTCGGGACATCTCGAATCTTGGTGATTAATTTTTCAGTCTATTTAGACTTGCAAGATAACGTCAAATGCAAGAAACTCATGTCTAGAGACAGAATAAACGATCAGGAGACATTGACGTTGAGCTGTAACGATCGAATCGCTTGAAATTCGGGACATCTCGATTTACGGTGTAGATCGATGTTTCGTTCGATGCGGCCGTGCAAATCGACGTTCGTTGCACGACTTTTGTCCTTTTAGACAAAATGAACAGATTTGACGAAATTATTCTCAACTGAGATGCCAGAAGCACCCTAAGGACGCCAAATCTCGATTCTCGGTGTAATTCAACGTTTTGTTAGAATAAGCCTTGCACGACGACAAATACCGCGGGAAACTTGTGTTTTTGGACGAAATGAACGTTTTTGGAACTTATACGTCAAGCTGAGATGCCAGGATCGCTCGAAACTCGGGATATCCCGATTCTCGGTGATTATCGATGTTTCGGTTGATACAGCCGTGCAAGACGTCATTTAATGCAGTCATTTCGTGTTTTCAGTCAAATTGAGCGATTGATACACATTTTCGTTTAGCTAAGATGTCAGAATTGCTCGAACTCGGGACGACTTGTTTTTGGGGGTAGATCAAAGTTTCGATCGATTCAACTGTGCGAGTCGACAATCAACACAAGATCTTTGAATTTTTGGACAAAATGAACGATTCTGTAACGACCACTTTGATCTGAGATGTCAGAATGACTCGAGAATCGGGACATCTCGAATATCGGTGATTGATTTTCCTTTCGATACAGATATGCAAACCGAAGTTTAATGCAGTAATTTTGTGTTTTTAGTCAAAACGAACGATTTCTACACATTTACGTTTAGCTAAGATGTCAGAGATGCTCGAACTCGGGACATCTCGATTCTTGGGGTAGATCGAAGTTTCGTTGGATTCAGCCGTGCGAGCGAACGTTTAACGCATGATCTTCGTATTTATGGATAAAATGAACGATTATGTAACGATGACTTCAATCTGAGATGCCAGAATCGATCGAAACTCGGGACATCTCGAATATCGTCGATCGATTTACTTTTTGATACAGCTGTGCAAAACAAAGTTTGATGCAAGAATTTTGTGGTTTTGGACAAAACGAACTATTTCAGCACTTTCACGTTGAGATGCAATGCCAGATATGCTCGAAACTCGATACATCTCGATTCTCGGTGTAGATCGTTGTTTCGTTCGATAAGACCGAGCAAATTAACGTTCAATGCAAGGATGTCGTATTTTCATTCGAAATCAACGATTTTGACATATTTACGGTGTGCTGAGATAACAGGATCAATCGAAACTCAGGGTATCTCGATTCTCGATAAAAATCGATGTTTCTTTCGAAGCAGCCATGCGAGAAGTGATTTTATACAGGATTTCCGTGTTTCTAGACGGATCTAACGATTTGAACACATTTATGTTTTGCTAAGATGCAAGAATTCCTCGAAACTCGCGTATTTTCGAATCTCCTCGATACATTTTCCGTACGTTACCGTCACGTGGAACATCGATAAATACAAGAATTCCGCGTTTTTAGACGAACTGAACGTTTCTGACTTTTTTACGTCGAGCTGAGATGCCACAATCGCTCGAAACTCGGGACATTTTGAATCTTTGTAATCAATTTTTCGGTTCCATGCAAGAACATCGTATGTTAATACAAAATCAACGATTTTGACACGTTTACGGTGAGCTGAGATGCCAGGATCGATCGAAACTCAGGATATCTCGATTCTCGGTAAAAATCGATGATTCTTATGATAAAGTTGTGCGAGACGACATTTGATGCAGGATTTGCGTGTTTTGAGACAAAAAGTACAATTTTCACGTATTTTCATTGAGGTAAGTTGCCAGAATCCCTCGATACTCCTGACATCTCGAATCTTAGTGACCAATTTGTCGGTCGATTCAGCCTTGCAAGATAACGTTTAATGCAAGAAACTCATGTTTAGAGACAGAATAAACGATAGGGAGACATTGACGTTGAGCTGTAACGATCGAATCGCTTGAAATTCGGGACATCTCGATTTACGGTGTAGATCGATGTTTCGTTCGATGCGGCTCTGCAAATCGACGTTCGATGCACGACTTTTGTCCTTTTAGACAAAATGAACAGATTTGACGAAATTATTCTGAACTGAGATGCCAGAAGCAATCTAAGGACGCCAAATCTCGATTCTCGGTGTAATCCAACGTTTTGTTAGATTAAGCCTTGCACGACGACAAATACCGCGGGAAACTTGTGTTTTTGGACGAAATGAACGTTTTTGGAACTTATACGTCAAGCTGAGATGCCAGGATCGCTCGAAACTCGGGATATCCCGATTCTCGGTGATTATCGATATTTCGGTTGATACAGCCGTGCAAGACGTCATTTAATGCAGTCATTTCGTGTTTCCAGTCAAAACAAACGATTTATACACATTTACGTTTAGCTAAGATGTCAGAATTGCTCGAACTCGGGAAATCTCGATTCTGGGGGTAGATCGAAGTTTCGTTCGATTCAGCCGTGCGAGACAACGTTTAACGCATGATCTTTGTATTTTGGGACAAAATTAACGATTTTGAAACGATAACTTTGATAAGAGATGCCAGAATCACTCGATACTCGGGCCATGAGAATATCGTCGATTGATTTTCCTTCCAATACAGCAGTGGAAAACACAGTTTCATGCAAGAATTTCGTGTGATCGGACAGAACGAACTAGTTTAACACTTTCACGTTGAACTGAAATGCCGGAAGCACTCGAAACTCGGGACATCTCGATTCTCAGTGAAAATTGATGTTTCGTTCGATACAGCCGAGCAAATCCACGTTCAATGCAAGAATGTAGTATTTTTATACGAAATCAACGACTTTAACACATTCACGTTGAGCTCAGATGCGAGGATCAATCGAAACTCAGGATATCTCGATTGTCGGTGAAAATCAATGTTTCTTCTGATACAGCCGTCCGAGACGGAATTTGATGCAGGATTTTCGTGTTTCCAGACGAATTCTACGATTTTCACATATTCACGTTTAGCTAAGGTGCAAGAATCCCTCGAAACTCGCGACATTTCGAATCTCCATGATACATTTTTTCTACGTTATCGACACGCAAAACATCGATAAATGCAAGAATTCCTCGTTTTTCGACGAATTAAACCTTTTTAAAATTTTTACGTCGAGCTGAGATGCCACAATCGCTCGAAACTCGGGACATTTCGAATCTTTGTAATCAATTTTTCGGTCGATTCAGCCTTGCAAGATACTTTTCAATACAAGAAACTCACGTTTTGAGACAGAATGAACGCTGTTGAGACGATAACGTTCAGCGGAGATGACAGAATCGCTTGTAATTTGAGACATATCAATTCTCGATGTGGATCGATGTTTCGGTCGATACAGCCAAGCAAATCGACGTTCCATGCAAGAATGTCGTATGTTGATACAAAATCAACGATTTAGACACATTTACGGTGAGCTGAGATGCCAGATTTGCTCGAAACTCGGGACATCTCGAATCTTGGTGATTAATTTTTCAGTCTATTTAGACTTGCAAGATAACGTCAAATGCAAGAAACTCATGTCTAGAGACAGAATAAACGATCAGGAGACATTGACGTTGAGCTGTAACGATCGAATCGCTTGAAATTCGGGACATCTCGATTTACGGTGTAGATCGATGTTTCGTTCGATGCGGCCGTGCAAATCGACGTTCGTTGCACGACTTTTGTCCTTTTAGACAAAATGAACAGATTTGACGAAATTATTCTCAACTGAGATGCCAGAAGCACCCTAAGGACGCCAAATCTCGATTCTCGGTGTAATTCAACGTTTTGTTAGAATAAGCCTTGCACGACGACAAATACCGCGGGAAACTTGTGTTTTTGGACGAAATGAACGTTTTTGGAACTTATACGTCAAGCTGAGATGCCAGGATCGCTCGAAACTCGGGATATCCCGATTCTCGGTGATTATCGATGTTTCGGTTGATACAGCCGTGCAAGACGTCATTTAATGCAGTCATTTCGTGTTTTCAGTCAAATTGAGCGATTGATACACATTTTCGTTTAGCTAAGATGTCAGAATTGCTCGAACTCGGGACGACTTGTTTTTGGGGGTAGATCAAAGTTTCGATCGATTCAACTGTGCGAGTCGACAATCAACACAAGATCTTTGAATTTTTAGACAAAATGAACGATTCTGTAACGACCACTTTGATCTGAGATGTCAGAATCACTCGAGAATCGGGACATCTCGAATATCGGTGATTGATTTTCCTTTCGATACAGATATGCAAACCGAAGTTTAATGCAGTAATTTTGTGTTTTTAGTCAAAACGAACGATTTCTACACATTTACGTTTAGCTAAGATGTCAGAGATGCTCGAACTCGGGACATCTCGATTCTTGGGGTAGATCGAAGTTTCGTTGGATTCAGCCGTGCGAGCGAACGTTTAACGCATGATCTTCGTATTTATGGATAAAATGAACGATTATGTAACGATGACTTCAATCTGAGATGCCAGAATCGATCGAAACTCGGGACATCTCGAATATCGTCGATCGATTTACTTTTTGATATAGCTGTGCAAAACAAAGTTTGATGCAAGAATTTTGTGGTTTTGGACAAAACGAACTATTTCAGCACTTTCACGTTGAGATGCAATGCCAGATATGCTCGAAACTCGATACATCTCGATTCTCGGTGTAGATCGTTGTTTCGTTCGATAAGACCGAGCAAATTAACGTTCAATGCAAGGATGTCGTATTTTCATTCGAAATCAACGATTTTGACATATTTACGGTGTGCTGAGATAACAGGATCAATCGAAACTCAGGGTATCTCGATTCTCGATAAAAATCGATGTTTCTTTCGAAGCAGCCATGCGAGAAGTGATTTTATACAGGATTTCCGTGTTTCTAGACGGATCTAACGATTTGAACACATTTATGTTTTGCTAAGATGCAAGAATTCCTCGAAACTCGCGTATTTTCGAATCTCCTCGATACATTTTCCGTACGTTACCGTCACGTGGAACATCGATAAATACAAGAATTCCGCGTTTTTAGACGAACTGAACGTTTCTGACTTTTTTACGTCGAGCTGAGATGCCACAATCGCTCGAAACTCGGGACATTTTGAATCTTTGTAATCAATTTTTCGGTTCCATGCATGAACATCGTATGTTAATACAAAATCAACGATTTTGACACGTTTACGGTGAGCTGAGATGCCAGGATCGATCGAAACTCAGGATATCTCGATTCTCGGTAAAAATCGATGATTCTTATGATAAAGTTGTGCGAGACGACATTTGATGCAGGATTTGCGTGTTTTGAGACAAAAAGTACAATTTTCACGTATTTTCATTGAGGTAAGTTGCCAGAATCCCTCGATACTCCTGACATCTCGAATCTTAGTGACCAATTTGTCGGTCGATTCAGCCTTGCAAGATAACGTTTAATGCAAGAAACTCATGTTTAGAGACAGAATAAACGATAGGGAGACATTGACGTTGAGCTGTAACGATCGAATCGCTTGAAATTCGGGACATCTCGATTTACGGTGTAGATCGATGTTTCGTTCGATGCGGCTCTGCAAATCGACGTTCGATGCACGACTTTTGTCCTTTTAGACAAAATGAACAGATTTGACGAAATTATTCTGAACTGAGATGCCAGAAGCAATCTAAGGACGCCAAATCTCGATTCTCGGTGTAATCCAACGTTTTGTTAGATTAAGCCTTGCACGACGACAAATACCGCGGGAAACTTGTGTTTTTGGACGAAATGAACGTTTTTGGAACTTATACGTCAAGCTGAGATGCCAGGATCGCTCGAAACTCGGGATATCCCGATTCTCGGTGATTATCGATGTTTCGGTTGATACAGCCGTGCAAGACGTCATTTAATGCAGTCATTTCGTGTTTCCAGTCAAAACAAACGATTTATACACATTTACGTTTAGCTAAGATGTCAGAATTGCTCGAACTCGGGAAATCTCGATTCTGGGGGTAGATCGAAGTTTCGTTCGATTCAGCCGTGCGAGACAACGTTTAACGCATGATCTTTGTATTTTGGGACAAAATTAACGATTTTGAAACGATAACTTTGATAAGAGATGCCAGAATCACTCGATACTCGGGCCATGAGAATATCGTCGATTGATTTTCCTTCCAATACAGCAGTGGAAAACACAGTTTCATGCAAGAATTTCGTGTGATCGGACAGAACGAACTAGTTTAACACTTTCACGTTGAACTGAAATGCCGGAAGCACTCGAAACTCGGGACATCTCGATTCTCAGTGAAAATTGATGTTTCGTTCGATACAGCCGAGCAAATCCACGTTCAATGCAAGAATGTAGTATTTTTATACGAAATCAACGACTTTAACACATTCACGTTGAGCTCAGATGCGAGGATCAATCGAAACTCAGGATATCTCGATTGTCGGTGAAAATCAATGTTTCTTCTGATACAGCCGTCCGAGACGGAATTTGATGCAGGATTTTCGTGTTTCCAGACGAATTCTACGATTTTCACATATTCACGTTTAGCTAAGGTGCAAGAATCCCTCGAAACTCGCGACATTTCGAATCTCCATGATACATTTTTTCTACGTTATCGACACGCAAAACATCGATAAATGCAAGAATTCCTCGTTTTTCGACGAATTAAACGTTTGTAACATTTTTACGTCGAGCTGAAATGCCACAATCGCAAGAAACTTGAGACATCTCGAATCTCGGTGATCAATTTTTCGGTCGATTCAGCCTTGCAAGATACTGTTGAATACAAGAAACTCACGTTTTGAGACAAAATAAACGACTTTGAGACGATGACGTTCAGCTGAGATGACAGAATCGCTTGTAATTTGAGACATATCAATTCTCGATGTGGATCGATGTTTCGGTCGATACAGCCAAGCAAATCGACGTTCCATGCAAGAATGTCGTATGTTGATACAAAATCAACGATTTAGACACATTTACGGTGAGCTGAGATGCCAGATTTGCTCGAAACTCGGGACATCTCGAATCTTGGTGATTAATTTTTCAGTCTATTTAGACTTGCAAGATAACGTCAAATGCAAGAAACTCATGTCTAGAGACAGAATAAACGATCAGGAGACATTGACGTTGAGCTGTAACGATCGAATCGCTTGAAATTCGGGACATCTCGATTTACGGTGTAGATCGATGTTTCGTTCGATGCGGCCGTGCAAATCGACGTTCGTTGCACGACTTTTGTCCTTTTAGACAAAATGAACAGATTTGACGAAATTATTCTCAACTGAGATGCCAGAAGCACCCTAAGGACGCCAAATCTCGATTCTCGGTGTAATTCAACGTTTTGTTAGAATAAGCCTTGCACGACGACAAATACCGCGGGAAACTTGTGTTTTTGGACGAAATGAACGTTTTTGGAACTTATACGTCAAGCTGAGATGCCAGGATCGCTCGAAACTCGGGATATCCCGATTCTCGGTGATTATCGATGTTTCGGTTGATACAGCCGTGCAAGACGTCATTTAATGCAGTCATTTCGTGTTTTCAGTCAAATTGAGCGATTGATACACATTTTCGTTTAGCTAAGATGTCAGAATTGCTCGAACTCGGGACGACTTGTTTTTGGGGGTAGATCAAAGTTTCGATCGATTCAACTGTGCGAGTCGACAATCAACACAAGATCTTTGAATTTTTAGACAAAATGAACGATTCTGTAACGACCACTTTGATCTGAGATGTCAGAATCACTCGAGAATCGGGACATCTCGAATATCGGTGATTGATTTTCCTTTCGATACAGATATGCAAACCGAAGTTTAATGCAGTAATTTTGTGTTTTTAGTCAAAACGAACGATTTCTACACATTTACGTTTAGCTAAGATGTCAGACATGCTCGAACTCGGGACATCTCGATTCTTGGGGTAGATCGAAGTTTCGTTGGATTCAGCCGTGCGAGCGAACGTTTAACGCATGATCTTCGTATTTATGGATAAAATGAACGATTATGTAACGATGACTTCAATCTGAGATGCCAGAATCGATCGAAACTCGGGACATCTCGAATATCGTCGATCGATTTACTTTTTGATACAGCTGTGCAAAACAAAGTTTGATGCAAGAATTTTGTGGTTTTGGACAAAACGAACTATTTCAGCACTTTCACGTTGAGATGCAATGCCAGATATGCTCGAAACTCGATACATCTCGATTCTCGGTGTAGATCGTTGTTTCGTTCGATAAGACCGAGCAAATTAACGTTCAATGCAAGGATGTCGTATTTTCATACGAAATCAACGATTTTGACATATTTACGGTGTGCTGAGATAACAGGATCAATCGGAACTCAGGGTATCTCGATTCTCGATAAAAATCGATGTTTCTTTCGAAGCAGCCATGCGAGAAGTGATTTAATACAGGATTTCCGTGTTTCTAGACGGATCTAACGATTTGAACACATTTATGTTTTGCTAAGATGCAAGAATTCCTCGAAACTCGCGTATTTTCGAATCTCCTCGATACATTTTCCGTACGTTACCGTCACGTGGAACATCGATAAATACAAGAATTCCGCGTTTTTAGACGAACTGAACGTTTCTGACTTTTTTACGTCGAGCTGAGATGCCACAATCGCTCGAAACTCGGGACATTTCGAATCTTTGTAATCAATTTTTCGGTCGATTCAGCCTTGCAAGATACTGTTCAATACAAGAAACTCACGTTTTGAGACAGAATGAACGCTGTTGAGACGATAACGTTCAGCGGAGATGACAGAATCGCTTGAAATTTAAAACATATCAATTCTCGGTGTGAATCGATGTTTCGGACGATACAGCCGAGCAAATTGACGTTCCATGCAAGAACATCGTATGTTAATACAAAATCAACGATTTTGACACGTTTACGGTGAGCTGATATGCCAGGATCGATCGAAACTCAGGATATCTCGATTCTCGGTAAAAATCGATGATTCTTATGATACAGTTGTGCGAGACGACATTTGATGCAGGATTTGTGTGTTTTGAGACAAAAAGTACGATTTTCACGTATTTTCATTGAGGTAAGTTGCCAGAATCCCTCGAAACTCCTGACATCTCGAATCTTAGTGACCAATTTGTCGGTCGATTCAGCCTTGCAAGATAACGTTTAATGCAAGAAACTCATATTTAGAGACAGAATAAACGATAGGGAGACATTGACGTTGAGCTATAACGATCGAATCGCTTGAAATTCGGGACATCTCGATTTACGGTGTAGATCGATGTTTCGTTCGATGCGGCTCTGCAAATCGACGTTCGATGCACGACTTTTGTCCTTTTAGACAAAATGAACAGATTTGACGAAATTATTCTGAACTGAGATGCCAGAAGCAATCTAAGGACGCCAAATCTCGATTCTCGGTGTAATCCAACGTTTTGTTAGATTAAGCCTTGCACGACGACAAATACCGCAAGAAACTTGTGTTTTTGGACGAAATGAACGTTTTTGGAACTTATACGTCAAGCTGAGATGCCAGGATCGCTCGAAACTCGGGATATCCCGATTCTCGGTGATTATCGATGTTTCGGTTGATACAGCCGTGCAAGACGTCATTTAATGCAGTCATTTTGTGTTTTCAGTCAAAACAAACGATTTATACACATTTACGTTTAGCTAAGATGTCAGAATTGCTCGAACTCGGGAAATCTCGATTCTGGGGGTAGATCGAAGTTTCGTTCGATTCAGCCGTGCGAGACAACGTTTAACGCATGATCTTTGTATTTTAAGACAAAATTAACGATTTTGAAACGATAACTTTGATAAGAGATGCCAGAATCACTCGATACTCGGGCCATGAGAATATCGTCGATTGATTTTCCTTCCAATACAGCAGTGGAAAACACAGTTTCATGCAAGAATTTCGTGTGATCGGACAGAACGAACTAGTTTAACACTTTCACGTTGAACTGAAATGCCGGAAGCACTCGAAACTCGGGACATCTCGATTCTCAGTGAAAATTGATGTTTCGTTCGATACAGCCGAGCAAATTCACGTTCAATGCAAGAATGTAGTATCTTTATACGAAATCAACGACTTTAACACATTCACGTTGAGCTCAGATGCGAGGATCAATCGAAACTCAGGATATCTCGATTGTCGGTGAAAATCAATGTTTCTTCTGATACAGCCGTTCGAGACGGAATTTGATGCAGGATTTTCGTGTTTCCAGACGAATTCTACGATTTTCACATATTCACGTTTAGCTAAGGTGCAACAATCCCTCGAAACTCGCGACATTTCGAATCTCCATGATACATTTTTTCTACGTTATCGAAACGCAAAACATCGATAAATGCAAGAATTCCTCGTTTTTCGACGAATTAAACCTTTTTAAAATTTTTACGTCGAGCTGAGATGCCACAATCGCTCGAAACTCGGGACATTTCGAATCTTTGTAATCAATTTTTCGGTCGATTCAGCCTTGCAAGATACTTTTCAATACAAGAAACTCACGTTTTGAGACAGAATGAACGCTGTTGAGACGATAACGTTCAGCGGAGATGACAGAATCGCTTGAAATTTGAGACATATCAATTCTCGATGTGGATCGATGTTTCGGTCGATACAGCCGAGCAAATCGACGTTCCATGCAAGAATGTCGTATGTTAATACAAAATCAACGATTTAGACACATTTACGGTGAGCTGAGATGCCAGATTTGCTCGAAACTCGGGACATCTCGAATCTTGGTGATTAATTTTTCAGTCTATTTAGACTTGCAAGATAACGTCAAATGCAAGAAACTCATGTCTAGAGACAGAATAAACGATCAGGAGACATTGACGTTGAGCTGTAACGATCGAATCGCTTGAAATTCGGGACATCTCGATTTACGGTGTAGATCGATGTTTCGTTCGATGCGGCTGTGCAAATCGACGTTCGATGCACGACTTTTGTCCTTTAAGACAAAATGAACAGATTTGAAGAAATTATGCATAACTGAGATGCCAGAAGAAATCTAAGGACGCGAAATCTCGATTCTCGGTGTAATTCAACGTGTTTTTGGACAAAATAAACGTTTTTGACCCTTATACGTCAAGCTGAGATGCCAGGATCGCTCGAAACTCGGGATATCCCGATTCTCGGTGATTATCGATGTTTCGGTTGATACAGCCGTGCAAGACGTCATTTAATGCAGTCATTTCGTGTTTTCAGTCAAATTGAGCAATTGATACACATTTTCGTTTAGCTAAGATGTCAGAATTGCTCGAACTCGGGACGACTTGTTTTTGGGGGTAGATCAAAGTTTCGATCGATTCAACTGTGCGAGTCGACAATCAACACAAGATCTTTGAATTTTTGGACAAATTGAACGATTCTGTAACGACTACTTTGATCTGAGATGCCAGAATCACTCGAGAATCGGGACATCTCGAATATCGGTGATTGATTTTCCTTTCGATACAGATATGCAAACCGAAGTTTAATGCAGTAATTTCGTGTTTTCAGTCAAAACGAACGATTTCTACACATTCACGTTTAGCTTAGATGTCAGAGATGCTCGAACTCGGGACATCTCGATTCTTGGGGTAGATCGAAGTTTCGTTGGATTCAGCCGTGCGAGAGAACGTTTAACGCTAATCTTCGTATTTATGGGCAAAGTTAACGATTATGTAACAATGACTTGAATCTGAGATGCCAGAATCGATCGAAACTCGGGACATCTCGAATATCGTCGATCGATTTACTTTTTGATACAGCTGTGCAAAACGAAGTTTGATGCAAGAATTTTGTGTTTTTGGACAAAACGAACTATTTCAACACTTTCACGTTGAGGTGCAATGCCAGATATGCTCGAAACTCGATACATCTCGATTCTCGGTGTAGATCGTTGTTTCGTTCGATAAGACCGAGCAAATTAACGTTCAATGCAAGGATGTCGTATTTTCATACGAAATCAACGATTTTGACATATTTACGGTGTGCTGAGATAACAGGATCAATCGAAACTCAGGGTATCTCGATTCTCGATAAAAATCGATGTTTCTTTCGAAGCAGCCATGCGAGAAGTGATTTTATACAGGATTTCCGTGTTTCTAGACGGATCTAACGATTTGAACACATTTATGTTTTGCTAAGATGCAAGAATTCCTCGAAACTCGCGTATTTTCGAATCTCCTCGATACATTTTCCGTACGTTACCGTCACGTGGAACATCGATAAATACAAGAATTCCGCGTTTTTAGACGAACTGAACGTTTCTGACTTTTTTACGTCGAGCTGAGATGCCACAATCGCTCGAAACTCGGGACATTTTGAATCTTTGTAATCAATTTTTCGGTTCCATGCAAGAACATCGTATGTTAATACAAAATCAACGATTTTGACACGTTTACGGTGAGCTGAGATGCCAGGATCGATCGAAACTCAGGATATCTCGATTCTCGGTAAAAATCGATGATTCTTATGATACAGTTGTGCGAGACGACATTTGATGCAGGATTTGCGTGTTTTGAGACAAAAAGTACAATTTTCACGTATTTTCATTGAGGTAAGTTGCCAGAATCCCTCGAAACTCCTGACATCTCGAATCTTAGTGACCAATTTGTCGGTCGATTCAGCCTTGCAAGATAACGTTTAATGCAAGAAACACATGTTTAGAGACAGAATAAACGATCAGGAGACATTGACGTTGAGCTGAAACGATCGAATCGCTTGAAATTCGGGACATCTCGATTTACGGTGTAGATCGATGTTTCGTTCGATGTGGCTGTGCAAATCGACGTTCGATGCACGACTTTTGTCCTTTAAGACAAAATGAACAGATTTGAAGAAATTATTCTGAACTGAGATGCCAGAAGCAATCTAAGGACGCGAAATCTCGATTCTCGGTGTAATTCAACGTTTTGTTAGATTAAGCCTTGTACGACGACAAATACCGCGGGAAACTTGTGTTTTTGGACGAAATGAACGTTTTTGGAACTTATACGTCAAGCTGAGATGCCAGGATCGCTCGAAACTCGGGATATCCCGATTCTCGGTGATTATCGATGTTTCGGTTGATACAGCCGTGCAAGACGTCATTTAATGCAGTTATTTCGTGTTTTCAGTCAAATTGAGCGATTGATACACATTTTCGTTTAGCTAAGATGTCAGAATTGCTCGAACTCGGGAAATCTCGATTCTGGGGGTGGATCGAAGTTACGTTCGATTCAGCCGTGCGAGACAACGTTTAACGCATAATCTTTGTATTTTGAGACGAAATTAACGATTTTGAAACGATAACTTTGATAAGAGATGCCAGAATCACTCGATACTCGGGCCATGAGAATATCGTCGATTGATTTTCCTTCCAATACAGCAGTGGAAAACACAGTTTCATGCAAGAATTTCGTGTGATCGGACAGAACGAACTAGTTTAACACTTTCACGTTGAACTGAAATGCCGGAAGCACTCGAAACTCGGGACATCTCGATTCTCAGTGAAAATTGATGTTTCGTTCGATACAGCCGAGCAAATCCACGTTCAATGCAAGAATGTAGTATTTTTATACGAAATCAACGACTTTAACACATTCACGTTGAGCTCAGATGCGAGGATCAATCGAAACTCAGGATATCTCGATTGTCGGTGAAAATCAATGTTTCTTCTGATACAGCCGTTCGAGACGGAATTTTATGCAGGATTTTCGTGTTTCCAGACGAATTCTACGATTTTCACATATTCACGTTTAGCTAAGGTGCAAGAATCCCTCGAAACTCGCGACATTTCGAATCACCATGATACATTTTTTCTACGTTATCGACACGCAAAACATCGATAAATGCAAGAATTCCTCGTTTTTCGACGAATTAAACGTTTGTAACATTTTTACGTCGAGCTGAGATGCCACAATCGCAAGAAACTTGAGACATCTCGAATCTCGGTGATCAATTTTTCGGTCGATTCAGCCTTGCAAGATACTGTTGAATACAAGAAACTCACGTTTTGAGACAAAATAAACGACTTTGAGACGATGACGTTCAGCTGAGATGACAGAATCGCTTGAAATTCGAGACATATCAATTCTCGATGTGGATCGATGTTTCGGTCGATACAGCCAAGCAAATCGACGTTCCATGCAAGAATGTCGTATGTTAATACAAAATCAACGATTTAGACACATTTACGGTGAGCTGAGATGCCAGATTTGCTCGAAACTCGGGACATCTCGAATCTTGGTGATTAATTTTTCAGTCTATTCAGACTTGCAAGATAACGTCAAATGCAAGAAACTCATGTCTAGAGACAGAATAAACGATCAGGAGGCATTGACGTTGAGCTGAAACGATCGAATCGCTTGAAATTCGGGACATCTCGATTTACGGTGTAGATCGATGTTTCGTTCGATGCGGCTGTGCAAATCGACGTTCGTTGCACGACTTTTGTCCTTTTAGACAAAATGAACAGATTTGACGAAATTATTCTCAACTGAGATGCCAGAAGCAATCTAAGGACGCCAAATCTCGATTCTCGGTGTAATTCAACGTTTTGTTAGATTAAGCCTTGCACGACGACAAATACCGCAAGAAACTTGTGTTTTTGGACGAAATGAACGTTTTTGGAACTTATACGTCAAGCTGAGATGCCAGGATCGCTCGAAACTCGGGATATCCCGATTCTCGGTGATTATCGATGTTTCGGTTGATACAGCCGTGCAAGACGTCATTTAATGCAGTCATTTTGTGTTTTCAGTCAAAACAAACGATTTATACACATTTACGTTTAGCTAAGATGTCAGAATTGCTCGAACTCGGGAAATCTCGATTCTGGGGGTAGATCGAAGTTTCGTTCGATTCAGCCGTGCGAGACAACGTTTAACGCATGATCTTTGTATTTTAAGACAAAATTAACGATTTTGAAACGATAACTTTGATAAGAGATGCCAGAATCACTCGATACTCGGGCCATGAGAATATCGTCGATTGATTTTCCTTCCAATACAGCAGTGGAAAACACAGTTTCATGCAAGAATTCCGTGTGATCGGACAGAACGAACTAGTTTAACACTTTCACGTTGAACTGAAATGCCGGAAGCACTCGAAACTCGGGACATCTCGATTCTCAGTGAAAATTGATGTTTCGTTCGATACAGCCGAGCAAATTCACGTTCAATGCAAGAATGTAGTATCTTTATACGAAATCAACGACTTTAACACATTCACGTTGAGCTCAGATGCGAGGATCAATCGAAACTCAGGATATCTCGATTGTCGGTGAAAATCAATGTTTCTTCTGATACAGCCGTTCGAGACGGAATTTGATGCAGGATTTTCGTGTTTCCAGACGAATTCTACGATTTTCACATATTCACGTTTAGCTAAGGTGCAAGAATCCCTCGAAACTCGCGACATTTCGAATCTCCATGATACATTTTTTCTACGTTATCGAAACGCAAAACATCGATAAATGCAAGAATTCCTCGTTTTTTGACGAATTAAACCTTTTTAACATTTTTACGTCGAGCTGAAATGCCACAATCGCAAGAAACTTGAGACATCTCGAATCTCGGTGATCAATTTTTCGGTCGATTCAGCCTTGCAAGATACTGTTGAATACAAGAAACTCACGTTTTGAGACAAAATAAACGACTTTGAGACGATGACGTTCAGCTGAGATGACAGAATCGCTTGTAATTTGAGACATATCAATTCTCGATGTGGATCGATGTTTCGGTCGATACAGCCAAGCAAATCGACGTTCCATGCAAGAATGTCGTATGTTGATACAAAATCAACGATTTAGACACATTTACGGTGAGCTGAGATGCCAGATTTGCTCGAAACTCGGGACATCTCGAATCTTGGTGATTAATTTTTCAGTCTATTTAGACTTGCAAGATAACGTCAAATGCAAGAAACTCATGTCTAGAGACAGAATAAACGATCAGGAGACATTGACGTTGAGCTGTAACGATCGAATCGCTTGAAATTCGGGACATCTCGATTTACGGTGTAGATCGATGTTTCGTTCGATGCGGCCGTGCAAATCGACGTTCGTTGCACGACTTTTGTCCTTTTAGACAAAATGAACAGATTTGACGAAATTATTCTCAACTGAGATGCCAGAAGCACCCTAAGGACGCCAAATCTCGATTCTCGGTGTAATTCAACGTTTTGTTAGAATAAGCCTTGCACGACGACAAATACCGCGGGAAACTTGTGTTTTTGGACGAAATGAACGTTTTTGGAACTTATACGTCAAGCTGAGATGCCAGGATCGCTCGAAACTCGGGATATCCCGATTCTCGGTGATTATCGATGTTTCGGTTGATACAGCCGTGCAAGACGTCATTTAATGCAGTCATTTCGTGTTTTCAGTCAAATTGAGCGATTGATACACATTTTCGTTTAGCTAAGATGTCAGAATTGCTCGAACTCGGGACGACTTGTTTTTGGGGGTAGATCAAAGTTTCGATCGATTCAACTGTGCGAGTCGACAATCAACACAAGATCTTTGAATTTTTGGACAAAATGAACGATTCTGTAACGACCACTTTGATCTGAGATGTCAGAATGACTCGAGAATCGGGACGTCTCGAATATCGGTGATTGATTTTCCTTTCGATACAGATATGCAAACCGAAGTTTAATGCAGTAATTTTGTGTTTTTAGTCAAAACGAACGATTTCTACACATTTACGTTTAGCTAAGATGTCAGAGATGCTCGAACTCGGGACATCTCGATTCTTGGGGTAGATCGAAGTTTCGTTGGATTCAGCCGTGCGAGCGAACGTTTAACGCATGATCTTCGTATTTATGGATAAAATGAACGATTATGTAACGATGACTTCAATCTGAGATGCCAGAATCGATCGAAACTCGGGACATCTCGAATATCGTCGATCGATTTACTTTTTGATATAGCTGTGCAAAACAAAGTTTGATGCAAGAATTTTGTGGTTTTGGACAAAACGAACTATTTCAGCACTTTCACGTTGAGATGCAATGCCAGATATGCTCGAAAGTCGATACATCTCGATTCTCGGTGTAGATCGTTGTTTCGTTCGATAAGACCGAGCAAATTAACGTTCAATGCAAGGATGTCGTATTTTCATTCGAAATCAACGATTTTGACATATTTACGGTGTGCTGAGATAACAGGATCAATCGAAACTCAGGGTATCTCGATTCTCGATAAAAATCGATGTTTCTTTCGAAGCAGCCATGCGAGAAGTGATTTAATACAGGATTTCCGTGTTTCTAGACGGATCTAACGATTTGAACACATTTATGTTTTGCTAAGATGCAAGAATTCCTCGAAACTCGCGTATTTTCGAATCTCCTCGATACATTTTCCGTACGTTACCGTCACGTGGAACATCGATAAATACAAGAATTCCGCGTTTTTAGACGAACTGAACGTTTCTGACTTTTTTACGTCGAGCTGAGATGCCACAATCGCTCGAAACTCGGGACATTTCGAATCTTTGTAATCAATTTTTCGGTCGATTCAGCCTTGCAAGATACTGTTCAATACAAGAAACTCACGTTTTGAGACAGAATGAACGCTGTTGAGACGATAACGTTCAGCGGAGATGACAGAATCGCTTGAAATTTAAAACATATCAATTCTCGGTGTGAATCGATGTTTCGGACGATACAGCCGAGCAAATTGACGTTCCATGCAAGAACATCGTATGTTAATACAAAATCAACGATTTTGACACGTTTACGGTGAGCTGATATGCCAGGATCGATCGAAACTCAGGATATCTCGATTCTCGGTAAAAATCGATGATTCTTATGATACAGTTGTGCGAGACGACATTTGATGCAGGATTTGTGTGTTTTGAGACAAAAAGTACGATTTTCACGTATTTTCATTGAGGTAAGTTGCCAGAATCCCTCGAAACTCCTGACATCTCGAATCTTAGTGACCAATTTGTCGGTCGATTCAGCCTTGCAAGATAACGTTTAATGCAAGAAACTCATATTTAGAGACAGAATAAACGATAGGGAGACATTGACGTTGAGCTATAACGATCGAATCGCTTGAAATTCGGGACATCTCGATTTACGGTGTAGATCGATGTTTCGTTCGATGCGGCTCTGCAAATCGACGTTCGATGCACGACTTTTGTCCTTTTAGACAAAATGAACAGATTTGACGAAATTATTCTGAACTGAGATGCCAGAAGCAATCTAAGGACGCCAAATCTCGATTCTCGGTGTAATCCAACGTTTTGTTAGATTAAGCCTTGCACGACGACAAATACCGCAAGAAACTTGTGTTTTTGGACGAAATGAACGTTTTTGGAACTTATACGTCAAGCTGAGATGCCAGGATCGCTCGAAACTCGGGATATCCCGATTCTCGGTGATTATCGATGTTTCGGTTGATACAGCCGTGCAAGACGTCATCTAATGCAGTCATTTTGTGTTTTCAGTCAAAACAAACGATTTATACACATTTACGTTTAGCTAAGATGTCAGAATTGCTCGAACTCGGGAAATCTCGATTCTGGGGGTAGATCGAAGTTTCGTTCGATTCAGCCGTGCGAGACAACGTTTAACGCATGATCTTTGTATTTTAAGACAAAATTAACGATTTTGAAACGATAACTTTGATAAGAGATGCCAGAATCACTCGATACTCGGGCCATGAGAATATCGTCGATTGATTTTCCTTCCAATACAGCAGTGGAAAACACAGTTTCATGCAAGAATTTCGTGTGATCGGACAGAACGAACTAGTTTAACACTTTCACGTTGAACTGAAATGCCGGAAGCACTCGAAACTCGGGACATCTCGATTCTCAGTGAAAATTGATGTTTCGTTCGATACAGCCGAGCAAATTCACGTTCAATGCAAGAATGTAGTATCTTTATACGAAATCAACGACTTTAACACATTCACGTTGAGCTCAGATGCGAGGATCAATCGAAACTCAGGATATCTCGATTGTCGGTGAAAATCAATGTTTCTTCTGATACAGCCGTTCGAGACGGAATTTGATGCAGGATTTTCGTGTTTCCAGACGAATTCTACGATTTTCACATATTCACGTTTAGCTAAGGTGCAACAATCCCTCGAAACTCGCGACATTTCGAATCTCCATGATACATTTTTTCTACGTTATCGAAACGCAAAACATCGATAAATGCAAGAATTCCTCGTTTTTCGACGAATTAAACCTTTTTAAAATTTTTACGTCGAGCTGAGATGCCACAATCGCTCGAAACTCGGGACATTTCGAATCTTTGTAATCAATTTTTCGGTCGATTCAGCCTTGCAAGATACTTTTCAATACAAGAAACTCACGTTTTGAGACAGAATGAACGCTGTTGAGACGATAACGTTCAGCGGAGATGACAGAATCGCTTGAAATTTGAGACATATCAATTCTCGATGTGGATCGATGTTTCGGTCGATACAGCCGAGCAAATCGACGTTCCATGCAAGAATGTCGTATGTTAATACAAAATCAACGATTTAGACACATTTACGGTGAGCTGAGATGCCAGATTTGCTCGAAACTCGGGACATCTCGAATCTTGGTGATTAATTTTTCAGTCTATTTAGACTTGCAAGATAACGTCAAATGCAAGAAACTCATGTCTAGAGACAGAATAAACGATCAGGAGACATTGACGTTGAGCTGTAACGATCGAATCGCTTGAAATTCGGGACATCTCGATTTACGGTGTAGATCGATGTTTCGTTCGATGCGGCTGTGCAAATCGACGTTCGATGCACGACTTTTGTCCTTTAAGACAAAATGAACAGATTTGAAGAAATTATGCATAACTGAGATGCCAGAAGAAATCTAAGGACGCGAAATCTCGATTCTCGGTGTAATTCAACGTGTTTTTGGACAAAATAAACGTTTTTGACCCTTATACGTCAAGCTGAGATGCCAGGATCGCTCGAAACTCGGGATATCCCGATTCTCGGTGATTATCGATGTTTCGGTTGATACAGCCGTGCAAGACGTCATTTAATGCAGTCATTTCGTGTTTTCAGTCAAATTGAGCAATTGATACACATTTTCGTTTAGCTAAGATGTCAGAATTGCTCGAACTCGGGACGACTTGTTTTTGGGGGTAGATCAAAGTTTCGATCGATTCAACTGTGCGAGTCGACAATCAACACAAGATCTTTGAATTTTTGGACAAATTGAACGATTCTGTAACGACTACTTTGATCTGAGATGCCAGAATCACTCGAGAATCGGGACATCTCGAATATCGGTGATTGATTTTCCTTTCGATACAGATATGCAAACCGAAGTTTAATGCAGTAATTTCGTGTTTTCAGTCAAAACGAACGATTTCTACACATTCACGTTTAGCTTAGATGTCAGAGATGCTCGAACTCGGGACATCTCGATTCTTGGGGTAGATCGAAGTTTCGTTGGATTCAGCCGTGCGAGAGAACGTTTAACGCTAATCTTCGTATTTATGGGCAAAGTTAACGATTATGTAACAATGACTTGAATCTGAGATGCCAGAATCGATCGAAACTCGGGACATCTCGAATATCGTCGATCGATTTACTTTTTGATACAGCTGTGCAAAACGAAGTTTGATGCAAGAAATTTGTGTTTTTGGACAAAACGAACTATTTCAACACTTTCACGTTGAGGTGCAATGCCAGATATGCTCGAAACTCGATACATCTCGATTCTCGGTGTAGATCGTTGTTTCGTTCGATAAGACCGAGCAAATTAACGTTCAATGCAAGGATGTCGTATTTTCATACGAAATCAACGATTTTGACATATTTACGGTGTGCTGAGATAACAGGATCAATCGAAACTCAGGGTATCTCGATTCTCGATAAAAATCGATGTTTCTTTCGAAGCAGCCATGCGAGAAGTGATTTTATACAGGATTTCCGTGTTTCTAGACGGATCTAACGATTTGAACACATTTATGTTTTGCTAAGATGCAAGAATTCCTCGAAACTCGCGTATTTTCGAATCTCCTCGATACATTTTCCGTACGTTACCGTCACGTGGAACATCGATAAATACAAGAATTCCGCGTTTTTAGACGAACTGAACGTTTCTGACTTTTTTACGTCGAGCTGAGATGCCACAATCGCTCGAAACTCGGGACATTTTGAATCTTTGTAATCAATTTTTCGGTTCCATGCAAGAACATCGTATGTTAATACAAAATCAACGATTTTGACACGTTTACGGTGAGCTGAGATGCCAGGATCGATCGAAACTCAGGATATCTCGATTCTCGGTAAAAATCGATGATTCTTATGATACAGTTGTGCGAGACGACATTTGATGCAGGATTTGCGTGTTTTGAGACAAAAAGTACAATTTTCACGTATTTTCATTGAGGTAAGTTGCCAGAATCCCTCGAAACTCCTGACATCTCGAATCTTAGTGACCAATTTGTCGGTCGATTCAGCCTTGCAAGATAACGTTTAATGCAAGAAACACATGTTTAGAGACAGAATAAACGATCAGGAGACATTGACGTTGAGCTGAAACGATCGAATCGCTTGAAATTCGGGACATCTCGATTTACGGTGTAGATCGATGTTTCGTTCGATGTGGCTGTGCAAATCGACGTTCGATGCACGACTTTTGTCCTTTAAGACAAAATGAACAGATTTGAAGAAATTATTCTGAACTGAGATGCCAGAAGCAATCTAAGGACGCGAAATCTCGATTCTCGGTGTAATTCAACGTTTTGTTAGATTAAGCCTTGTACGACGACAAATACCGCGGGAAACTTGTGTTTTTGGACGAAATGAACGTTTTTGGAACTTATACGTCAAGCTGAGATGCCAGGATCGCTCGAAACTCGGGATATCCCGATTCTCGGTGATTATCGATGTTTCGGTTGATACAGCCGTGCAAGACGTCATTTAATGCAGTTATTTCGTGTTTTCAGTCAAATTGAGCGATTGATACACATTTTCGTTTAGCTAAGATGTCAGAATTGCTCGAACTCGGGAAATCTCGATTCTGGGGGTGGATCGAAGTTACGTTCGATTCAGCCGTGCGAGACAACGTTTAACGCATAATCTTTGTATTTTGAGACGAAATTAACGATTTTGAAACGATAACTTTGATAAGAGATGCCAGAATCACTCGATACTCGGGCCATGAGAATATCGTCGATTGATTTTCCTTCCAATACAGCAGTGGAAAACACAGTTTCATGCAAGAATTTCGTGTGATCGGACAGAACGAACTAGTTTAACACTTTCACGTTGAACTGAAATGCCGGAAGCACTCGAAACTCGGGACATCTCGATTCTCAGTGAAAATTGATGTTTCGTTCGATACAGCCGAGCAAATCCACGTTCAATGCAAGAATGTAGTATTTTTATACGAAATCAACGACTTTAACACATTCACGTTGAGCTCAGATGCGAGGATCAATCGAAACTCAGGATATCTCGATTGTCGGTGAAAATCAATGTTTCTTCTGATACAGCCGTTCGAGACGGAATTTTATGCAGGATTTTCGTGTTTCCAGACGAATTCTACGATTTTCACATATTCACGTTTAGCTAAGGTGCAAGAATCCCTCGAAACTCGCGACATTTCGAATCACCATGATACATTTTTTCTACGTTATCGACACGCAAAACATCGATAAATGCAAGAATTCCTCGTTTTTCGACGAATTAAACGTTTGTAACATTTTTACGTCGAGCTGAGATGCCACAATCGCAAGAAACTTGAGACATCTCGAATCTCGGTGATCAATTTTTCGGTCGATTCAGCCTTGCAAGATACTGTTGAATACAAGAAACTCACGTTTTGAGACAAAATAAACGACTTTGAGACGATGACGTTCAGCTGAGATGACAGAATCGCTTGAAATTCGAGACATATCAATTCTCGATGTGGATCGATGTTTCGGTCGATACAGCCAAGCAAATCGACGTTCCATGCAAGAATGTCGTATGTTAATACAAAATCAACGATTTAGACACATTTACGGTGAGCTGAGATGCCAGATTTGCTCGAAACTCGGGACATCTCGAATCTTGGTGATTAATTTTTCAGTCTATTCAGACTTGCAAGATAACGTCAAATGCAAGAAACTCATGTCTAGAGACAGAATAAACGATCAGGAGGCATTGACGTTGAGCTGAAACGATCGAATCGCTTGAAATTCGGGACATCTCGATTTACGGTGTAGATCGATGTTTCGTTCGATGCGGCTGTGCAAATCGACGTTCGTTGCACGACTTTTGTCCTTTTAGACAAAATGAACAGATTTGACGAAATTATTCTCAACTGAGATGCCAGAAGCAATCTAAGGACGCCAAATCTCGATTCTCGGTGTAATTCAACGTTTTGTTAGATTAAGCCTTGCACGACGACAAATACCGCAAGAAACTTGTGTTTTTGGACGAAATGAACGTTTTTGGAACTTATACGTCAAGCTGAGATGCCAGGATCGCTCGAAACTCGGGATATCCCGATTCTCGGTGATTATCGATGTTTCGGTTGATACAGCCGTGCAAGACGTCATTTAATGCAGTCATTTTGTGTTTTCAGTCAAAACAAACGATTTATACACATTTACGTTTAGCTAAGATGTCAGAATTGCTCGAACTCGGGAAATCTCGATTCTGGGGGTAGATCGAAGTTTCGTTCGATTCAGCCGTGCGAGACAACGTTTAACGCATGATCTTTGTATTTTAAGACAAAATTAACGATTTTGAAACGATAACTTTGATAAGAGATGCCAGAATCACTCGATACTCGGGCCATGAGAATATCGTCGATTGATTTTCCTTCCAATACAGCAGTGGAAAACACAGTTTCATGCAAGAATTCCGTGTGATCGGACAGAACGAACTAGTTTAACACTTTCACGTTGAACTGAAATGCCGGAAGCACTCGAAACTCGGGACATCTCGATTCTCAGTGAAAATTGATGTTTCGTTCGATACAGCCGAGCAAATTCACGTTCAATGCAAGAATGTAGTATCTTTATACGAAATCAACGACTTTAACACATTCACGTTGAGCTCAGATGCGAGGATCAATCGAAACTCAGGATATCTCGATTGTCGGTGAAAATCAATGTTTCTTCTGATACAGCCGTTCGAGACGGAATTTGATGCAGGATTTTCGTGTTTCCAGACGAATTCTACGATTTTCACATATTCACGTTTAGCTAAGGTGCAAGAATCCCTCGAAACTCGCGACATTTCGAATCTCCATGATACATTTTTTCTACGTTATCGAAACGCAAAACATCGATAAATGCAAGAATTCCTCGTTTTTTGACGAATTAAACCTTTTTAACATTTTTACGTCGAGCTGAAATGCCACAATCGCAAGAAACTTGAGACATCTCGAATCTCGGTGATCAATTTTTCGGTCGATTCAGCCTTGCAAGATACTGTTGAATACAAGAAACTCACGTTTTGAGACAAAATAAACGACTTTGAGACGATGACGTTCAGCTGAGATGACAGAATCGCTTGTAATTTGAGACATATCAATTCTCGATGTGGATCGATGTTTCGGTCGATACAGCCAAGCAAATCGACGTTCCATGCAAGAATGTCGTATGTTGATACAAAATCAACGATTTAGACACATTTACGGTGAGCTGAGATGCCAGATTTGCTCGAAACTCGGGACATCTCGAATCTTGGTGATTAATTTTTCAGTCTATTTAGACTTGCAAGATAACGTCAAATGCAAGAAACTCATGTCTAGAGACAGAATAAACGATCAGGAGACATTGACGTTGAGCTGTAACGATCGAATCGCTTGAAAATCGGGACATCTCGATTTACGGTGTAGATCGATGTTTCGTTCGATGCGGCCGTGCAAATCGACGTTCGTTGCACGACTTTTGTCCTTTTAGACAAAATGAACAGATTTGACGAAATTATTCTCAACTGAGATGCCAGAAGCACCCTAAGGACGCCAAATCTCGATTCTCGGTGTAATTCAACGTTTTGTTAGAATAAGCCTTGCACGACGACAAATACCGCGGGAAACTTGTGTTTTTGGACGAAATGAACGTTTTTGGAACTTATACGTCAAGCTGAGATGCCAGGATCGCTCGAAACTCGGGATATCCCGATTCTCGGTGATTATCGATGTTTCGGTTGATACAGCCGTGCAAGACGTCATTTAATGCAGTCATTTCGTGTTTTCAGTCAAATTGAGCGATTGATACACATTTTCGTTTAGCTAAGATGTCAGAATTGCTCGAACTCGGGACGACTTGTTTTTGGGGGTAGATCAAAGTTTCGATCGATTCAACTGTGCGAGTCGACAATCAACACAAGATCTTTGAATTTTTGGACAAAATGAACGATTCTGTAACGACCACTTTGATCTGAGATGTCAGAATGACTCGAGAATCGGGACGTCTCGAATATCGGTGATTGATTTTCCTTTCGATACAGATATGCAAACCGAAGTTTAATGCAGTAATTTTGTGTTTTTAGTCAAAACGAACGATTTCTACACATTTACGTTTAGCTAAGATGTCAGAGATGCTCGAACTCGGGACATCTCGATTCTTGGGGTAGATCGAAGTTTCGTTGGATTCAGCCGTGCGAGCGAACGTTTAACGCATGATCTTCGTATTTATGGATAAAATGAACGATTATGTAACGATGACTTCAATCTGAGATGCCAGAATCGATCGAAACTCGGGACATCTCGAATATCGTCGATCGATTTACTTTTTGATATAGCTGTGCAAAACAAAGTTTGATGCAAGAATTTTGTGGTTTTGGACAAAACGAACTATTTCAGCACTTTCACGTTGAGATGCAATGCCAGATATGCTCGAAACTCGATACATCTCGATTCTCGGTGTAGATCGTTGTTTCGTTCGATAAGACCGAGCAAATTAACGTTCAATGCAAGGATGTCGTATTTTCATTCGAAATCAACGATTTTGACATATTTACGGTGTGCTGAGATAACAGGATCAATCGAAACTCAGGGTATCTCGATTCTCGATAAAAATCGATGTTTCTTTCGAAGCAGCCATGCGAGAAGTGATTTAATACAGGATTTCCGTGTTTCTAGACGGATCTAACGATTTGAACACATTTATGTTTTGCTAAGATGCAAGAATTCCTCGAAACTCGCGTATTTTCGAATCTCCTCGATACATTTTCCGTACGTTACCGTCACGTGGAACATCGATAAATACAAGAATTCCGCGTTTTTAGACGAACTGAACGTTTCTGACTTTTTTACGTCGAGCTGAGATGCCACAATCGCTCGAAACTCGGGACATTTTGAATCTTTGTAATCAATTTTTCGGTTCCATGCAAGAACATCGTATGTTAATACAAAATCAACGATTTTGACACGTTTACGGTGAGCTGAGATGCCAGGATCGATCGAAACTCAGGATATCTCGATTCTCGGTAAAAATCGATGATTCTTATGATAAAGTTGTGCGAGACGACATTTGATGCAGGATTTGCGTGTTTTGAGACAAAAAGTACAATTTTCACGTATTTTCATTGAGGTAAGTTGCCAGAATCCCTCGATACTCCTGACATCTCGAATCTTAGTGACCAATTTGTCGGTCGATTCAGCCTTGCAAGATAACGTTTAATGCAAGAAACTCATGTTTAGAGACAGAATAAACGATAGGGAGACATTGACGTTGAGCTGTAACGATCGAATCGCTTGAAATTCGGGACATCTCGATTTACGGTGTAGATCGATGTTTCGTTCGATGCGGCTCTGCAAATCGACGTTCGATGCACGACTTTTGTCCTTTTAGACAAAATGAACAGATTTGACGAAATTATTCTGAACTGAGATGCCAGAAGCAATCTAAGGACGCCAAATCTCGATTCTCGGTGTAGTCCAACGTTTTGTTAGATTAAGCCTTGCACGACGACAAATACCGCGGGAAACTTGTGTTTTTGGACGAAATGAACGTTTTTGGAACTTATACGTCAAGCTGAGATGCCAGGATCGCTCGAAACTCGGGATATCCCGATTCTCGGTGATTATCGATGTTTCGGTTGATACAGCCGTGCAAGACGTCATTTAATGCAGTTATTTCGTGTTTTCAGTCAAATTGAGCGATTGATACACATTTTCGTTTAGCTAAGATGTCAGAATTGCTCGAACTCGGGACGACTTGTTTTTGGGGGTAGATCAAAGTTTCGATCGATTCAACTGTGCGAGTCGACAATCAACACAAGATCTTTGAATTTTTGGACAAAATGAACAATTCTGTAACGACTACTTTGATCTGAGATGCTAGAATCACTCGAGAATCGGGACATCTCGAATATCGGTGATATATTTTCCTTTCGATACAGATATGCAAAACGAAGTTTAATGCAGTAATTTCGTGTTTTCAGTCAAAACGAACGATTTCTACACATTTACGTTTAGCTAAGATGTCAGAGATGCTCGAACTCGGGACATCTCGATTCTTGGGGTAGATCGAAGTTTCGTTGGATTCAGCCGTGCGAGCGAACGTTTAACGCATGATCTTCGTATTTATGGATAAAATGAACCATTATGTAACGATGACTTCAATCTGAGATGCCAGAATCGATCGAAACTCGGGACATCTCGAATATCGTCGATCGATTTACTTTTTGATACAGCTGTGCAAAACGAAGTTTGATGCAAGAATTTTGTGGTTTTGGACAAAACGAACTATTTCAGCACTTTCACGTTGAGATGCAATGCCAGATATGCTCGAAACTCGATACATCTCGATTCTCGGTGTAGATCGTTGTTTCGTTCGATAAGACCGAGCAAATTAACGTTCAATGCAAGGATGTCGTATTTTCATACGAAATCAACGATTTTGACATATTTACGGTGTGCTGAGATAACAGGATCAATCGAAACTCAGGGTATCTCGATTCTCGATAAAAATCGATGTTTCTTTCGAAGCAGCCATGCGAGAAGTGATTTTATACAGCATTTCCGTGTTTCTAGACGGATCTAACGATTTGAACACATTTATGTTTTGCTAAGATGCAAGAATTCCTCGAAACTCGCGTATTTTCGAATCTTCTCGATACATTTCCCGTACGTTACCGTCACGTGGAACATCGATAAATCCAAGAATTCCGCGTTTTTAGACGAACTGAACGTTTCTCACTTTTTTACGTCGAGCTGAGATGCCACAATCGCTCGAAACTCGGGACATTTCGAATCTTTGTAATCAATTTTTCGGTCGATTCAGCCTTGCAAGATACTGTTCAATACAAGAAACTCACGTTTTGAGACAGAATGAACGCTGTTGAGACGATAACGTTCAGCGGAGATGACAGAATCGCTTGAAATTTAAAACATATCAATTCTCGGTGTGAATCGATGTTTCGGACGATACAGCCGAGCAAATCGACGTTCCATGCAAGAACATCGTATGTTAATACAAAATCAACGATTTTGACACGTTTACGGTGAGCTGAGATGCCAGGATCGATCGAAACTCAGGATATCTCGATTCTCGGTAAAAATCGATGATTCTTATAATACAGTTGTGCGAGACGACATTTGATGCAGGATTTGTGTGTTTTGAGACAAAAAGTACGATTTTCACGTATTTTCATTGAGGTAAGTTGCCAGAATCCCTCGAAACTCCTGACATCTCGAATCTTAGTGACCAATTTGTCGGTCGATTCAGCCTTGCAAGATAACGTGTAATGCAAGAAACTCATGTTTAGAGACAGAATAAACGATAGGGAGACATTGACGTTGAGCTGTAACGATCGAATCGCTTGAAATTCGGGACATCTCGATTTACGGTGTAGATCGATGTTTCGTTTGATGCGGCTCTGCAAATCGACGTTCGATGCACGACTTTTGTCCTTTTAGACAAAATGAACAGATTTGACGAAATTATTCTGAACTGAGATGCCAGAAGCAATCTAAGGACGCCAAATCTCGATTCTCGGTGTAATCCAACGTTTTGTTAGATTAAGCCTTGCACGACGACAAATACCGCGGGAAACTTGTGTTTTTGGACGAAATGAACGTTTTTGGAACTTATACGTCAAGCTGAGATGCCAGGATCGCTCGAAACTCGGGATATCCCGATTCTCGGTGATTATCGATGTTTCGGTTGATACAGCCGTGCAAGACGTCATTTAATGCAGTCATTTTGTGTTTTCAGTCAAAACAAACGATTTATACACATTTACGTTTAGCTAAGATGTCAGAATTGCTCGAACTCGGGAAATCTCGATTCTGGGGGTAGATCGAAGTTTCGTTCGATTCAGCCGTGCGAGACAACGTTTAACGCATGATCTTTGTATTTTAAGACAAAATTAACGATTTTGAAACGATAACTTTGATAAGAGATGCCAGAATCACTCGATACTCGGGCCATGAGAATATCGTCGATTGATTTTCCTTCCAATACAGCAGTGGAAAACACAGTTTCATGCAAGAATTTCGTGTGATCGGACAGAACGAACTAGTTTAACACTTTCACGTTGAACTGAAATGCCGGAAGCACTCGAAACTCGGGACATCTCGATTCTCAGTGAAAATTGATGTTTCGTTCGATACAGCCGAGCAAATTCACGTTCAATGCAAGAATGTAGTATCTTTATACGAAATCAACGACTTTAACACATTCACGTTGAGCTCAGATGCGAGGATCAATCGAAACTCAGGATATCTCGATTGTCGGTGAAAATCAATGTTTCTTCTGATACAGCCGTTCGAGACGGAATTTGATGAAGGATTTTCGTGTTTCCAGACGAATTCTACGATTTTCACATATTCACGTTTAGCTAAGGTGCAAGAATCCCTCGAAACTCGCGACATTTCGAATCTCCATGATACATTTTTTCTACGTTATCGAAACGCAAAACATCGATAAATGCAAGAATTCCTCGTTTTTCGACGAATTAAACCTTTTTAAAATTTTTACGTCGAGCTGAGATGCCACAATCGCTCGAAACTCGGGACATTTCGAATCTTTGTAATCAATTTTTCGGTCGATTCAGCCTTGCAAGATACTTTTCAATACAAGAAACTCACGTTTTGAGACAGAATGAACGCTGTTGAGACGATAACGTTCAGCGGAGATGACAGAATCGCTTGAAATTTGAGACATATCAATTCTCGATGTGGATCGATGTTTCGGTCGATACAGCCGAGCAAATCGACGTTCCATGCAAGAATGTCGTATGTTAATACAAAATCAACGATTTAGACACATTTACGGTGAGCTGAGATGCCAGATTTGCTCGAAACTCGGGACATCTCGAATCTTGGTGATTAATTTTTCAGTCTATTTAGACTTGCAAGATAACGTCAAATGCAAGAAACTCATGTCTAGAGACAGAATAAACGATCAGGAGACATTGACGTTGAGCTGTAACGATCGAATCGCTTGAAATTCGGGACATCTCGATTTACGGTGTAGATCGATGTTTCGTTCGATGCGGCCGTGCAAATCGACGTTCGTTGCACGACTTTTGTCCTTTTAGACAAAATGAACAAATTTGACGAAATTATTCTCAACTGAGATGCCAGAAGCACCCTAAGGACGCCAAATCTCGATTCTCGGTGTAATTCAACGTTTTGTTAGAATAAGCCTTGCACGACGACAAATACCGCGGGAAACTTGTGTTTTTGGACGAAATGAACGTTTTTGGAACTTATACGTCAAGCTGAGATGCCAGGATCGCTCGAAACTCGGGATATCCCGATTCTCGGTGATTATCGATGTTTCGGTTGATACAGCCGTGCAAGACGTCATTTAATGCAGTTATTTCGTGTTTTCAGTCAAATTGAGCGATTGATACACATTTTCGTTTAGCTAAGATGTCAGAATTGCTCGAACTCGGGACGACTTGTTTTTGGGGGTAGATCAAAGTTTCGATCGATTCAACTGTGCGAGTCGACAATCAACACAAGATCTTTGAATTTTTGGACAAAATGAACAATTCTGTAACGACTACTTTGATCTGAGATGCTAGAATCACTCGAGAATCGGGACATCTCGAATATCGGTGATATATTTTCCTTTCGATACAGATATGCAAAACGAAGTTTAATGCAGTAATTTCGTGTTTTCAGTCAAAACGAACGATTTCTACACATTTACGTTTAGCTAAGATGTCAGAGATGCTCGAACTCGGGACATCTCGATTCTTGGGGTAGATCGAAGTTTCGTTGGATTCAGCCGTGCGAGCGAACGTTTAACGCATGATCTTCGTATTTATGGATAAAATGAACCATTATGTAACGATGACTTCAATCTGAGATGCCAGAATCGATCGAAACTCGGGACATCTCGAATATCGTCGATCGATTTACTTTTTGATACAGCTGTGCAAAACGAAGTTTGATGCAAGAATTTTGTGGTTTTGGACAAAACGAACTATTTCAGCACTTTCACGTTGAGATGCAATGCCAGATATGCTCGAAACTCGATACATCTCGATTCTCGGTGTAGATCGTTGTTTCGTTCGATAAGACCGAGCAAATTAACGTTCAATGCAAGGATGTCGTATTTTCATACGAAATCAACGATTTTGACATATTTACGGTGTGCTGAGATAACAGGATCAATCGAAACTCAGGGTATCTCGATTCTCGATAAAAATCGATGTTTCTTTCGAAGCAGCCATGCGAGAAGTGATTTTATACAGCATTTCCGTGTTTCTAGACGGATCTAACGATTTGAACACATTTATGTTTTGCTAAGATGCAAGAATTCCTCGAAACTCGCGTATTTTCGAATCTTCTCGATACATTTCCCGTACGTTACCGTCACGTGGAACATCGATAAATCCAAGAATTCCGCGTTTTTAGACGAACTGAACGTTTCTGACTTTTTTACGTCGAGCTGAGATGCCACAATCGCTCGAAACTCGGGACATTTCGAATCTTTGTAATCAATTTTTCGGTCGATTCAGCCTTGCAAGATACTGTTCAATACAAGAAACTCACGTTTTGAGACAGAATGAACGCTGTTGAGACGATAACGTTCAGCGGAGATGACAGAATCGCTTGAAATTTAAAACATATCAATTCTCGGTGTGAATCGATGTTTCGGACGATACAGCCGAGCAAATCGACGTTCCATGCAAGAACATCGTATGTTAATACAAAATCAACGATTTTGACACGTTTACGGTGAGCTGAGATGCCAGGATCGATCGAAACTCAGGATATCTCGATTCTCGGTAAAAATCGATGATTCTTATAATACAGTTGTGCGAGACGACATTTGATGCAGGATTTGTGTGTTTTGAGACAAAAAGTACGATTTTCACGTATTTTCATTGAGGTAAGTTGCCAGAATCCCTCGAAACTCCTGACATCTCGAATCTTAGTGACCAATTTGTCGGTCGATTCAGCCTTGCAAGATAACGTGTAATGCAAGAAACTCATGTTTAGAGACAGAATAAACGATAGGGAGACATTGACGTTGAGCTGTAACGATCGAATCGCTTGAAATTCGGGACATCTCGATTTACGGTGTAGATCGATGTTTCGTTTGATGCGGCTCTGCAAATCGACGTTCGATGCACGACTTTTGTCCTTTTAGACAAAATGAACAGATTTGACGAAATTATTCTGAACTGAGATGCCAGAAGCAATCTAAGGACGCCAAATCTCGATTCTCGGTGTAATCCAACGTTTTGTTAGATTAAGCCTTGCACGACGACAAATACCGCGGGAAACTTGTGTTTTTGGACGAAATGAACGTTTTTGGAACTTATACGTCAAGCTGAGATGCCAGGATCGCTCGAAACTCGGGATATCCCGATTCTCGGTGATTATCGATGTTTCGGTTGATACAGCCGTGCAAGACGTCATTTAATGCAGTCATTTTGTGTTTTCAGTCAAAACAAACGATTTATACACATTTACGTTTAGCTAAGATGTCAGAATTGCTCGAACTCGGGAAATCTCGATTCTGGGGGTAGATCGAAGTTTCGTTCGATTCAGCCGTGCGAGACAACGTTTAACGCATGATCTTTGTATTTTAAGACAAAATTAACGATTTTGAAACGATAACTTTGATAAGAGATGCCAGAATCACTCGATACTCGGGCCATGAGAATATCGTCGATTGATTTTCCTTCCAATACAGCAGTGGAAAACACAGTTTCATGCAAGAATTTCGTGTGATCGGACAGAACGAACTAGTTTAACACTTTCACGTTGAACTGAAATGCCGGAAGCACTCGAAACTCGGGACATCTCGATTCTCAGTGAAAATTGATGTTTCGTTCGATACAGCCGAGCAAATTCACGTTCAATGCAAGAATGTAGTATCTTTATACGAAATCAACGACTTTAACACATTCACGTTGAGCTCAGATGCGAGGATCAATCGAAACTCAGGATATCTCGATTGTCGGTGAAAATCAATGTTTCTTCTGATACAGCCGTTCGAGACGGAATTTGATGAAGGATTTTCGTGTTTCCAGACGAATTCTACGATTTTCACATATTCACGTTTAGCTAAGGTGCAAGAATCCCTCGAAACTCGCGACATTTCGAATCTCCATGATACATTTTTTCTACGTTATCGAAACGCAAAACATCGATAAATGCAAGAATTCCTCGTTTTTCGACGAATTAAACCTTTTTAAAATTTTTACGTCGAGCTGAGATGCCACAATCGCTCGAAACTCGGGACATTTCGAATCTTTGTAATCAATTTTTCGGTCGATTCAGCCTTGCAAGATACTTTTCAATACAAGAAACTCACGTTTTGAGACAGAATGAACGCTGTTGAGACGATAACGTTCAGCGGAGATGACAGAATCGCTTGAAATTTGAGACATATCAATTCTCGATGTGGATCGATGTTTCGGTCGATACAGCCGAGCAAATCGACGTTCCATGCAAGAATGTCGTATGTTAATACAAAATCAACGATTTAGACACATTTACGGTGAGCTGAGATGCCAGATTTGCTCGAAACTCGGGACATCTCGAATCTTGGTGATTAATTTTTCAGTCTATTTAGACTTGCAAGATAACGTCAAATGCAAGAAACTCATGTCTAGAGACAGAATAAACGATCAGGAGACATTGACGTTGAGCTGTAACGATCGAATCGCTTGAAATTCGGGACATCTCGATTTACGGTGTAGATCGATGTTTCGTTCGATGCGGCCGTGCAAATCGACGTTCGTTGCACGACTTTTGTCCTTTTAGACAAAATGAACAAATTTGACGAAATTATTCTCAACTGAGATGCCAGAAGCACCCTAAGGACGCCAAATCTCGATTCTCGGTGTAATTCAACGTTTTGTTAGAATAAGCCTTGCACGACGACAAATACCGCGGGAAACTTGTGTTTTTGGACGAAATGAACGTTTTTGGAACTTATACGTCAAGCTGAGATGCCAGGATCGCTCGAAACTCGGGATATCCCGATTCTCGGTGATTATCGATGTTTCGGTTGATACAGCCGTGCAAGACGTCATTTAATGCAGTTATTTCGTGTTTTCAGTCAAATTGAGCGATTGATACACATTTTCGTTTAGCTAAGATGTCAGAATTGCTCGAACTCGGGACGACTTGTTTTTGGGGGTAGATCAAAGTTTCGATCGATTCAACTGTGCGAGTCGACAATCAACACAAGATCTTTGAATTTTTGGACAAAATGAACAATTCTGTAACGACTACTTTGATCTGAGATGCTAGAATCACTCGAGAATCGGGACATCTCGAATATCGGTGATATATTTTCCTTTCGATACAGATATGCAAAACGAAGTTTAATGCAGTAATTTCGTGTTTTCAGTCAAAACGAACGATTTCTACACATTTACGTTTAGCTAAGATGTCAGAGATGCTCGAACTCGGGACATCTCGATTCTTGGGGTAGATCGAAGTTTCGTTGGATTCAGCCGTGCGAGCGAACGTTTAACGCATGATCTTCGTATTTATGGATAAAATGAACCATTATGTAACGATGACTTCAATCTGAGATGCCAGAATCGATCGAAACTCGGGACATCTCGAATATCGTCGATCGATTTACTTTTTGATACAGCTGTGCAAAACGAAGTTTGATGCAAGAATTTTGTGGTTTTGGACAAAACGAACTATTTCAGCACTTTCACGTTGAGATGCAATGCCAGATATGCTCGAAACTCGATACATCTCGATTCTCGGTGTAGATCGTTGTTTCGTTCGATAAGACCGAGCAAATTAACGTTCAATGCAAGGATGTCGTATTTTCATACGAAATCAACGATTTTGACATATTTACGGTGTGCTGAGATAACAGGATCAATCGAAACTCAGGGTATCTCGATTCTCGATAAAAATCGATGTTTCTTTCGAAGCAGCCATGCGAGAAGTGATTTTATACAGCATTTCCGTGTTTCTAGACGGATCTAACGATTTGAACACATTTATGTTTTGCTAAGATGCAAGAATTCCTCGAAACTCGCGTATTTTCGAATCTTCTCGATACATTTCCCGTACGTTACCGTCACGTGGAACATCGATAAATCCAAGAATTCCGCGTTTTTAGACGAACTGAACGTTTCTCACTTTTTTACGTCGAGCTGAGATGCCACAATCGCTCGAAACTCGGGACATTTCGAATCTTTGTAATCAATTTTTCGGTCGATTCAGCCTTGCAAGATACTGTTCAATACAAGAAACTCACGTTTTGAGACAGAATGAACGCTGTTGAGACGATAACGTTCAGCGGAGATGACAGAATCGCTTGAAATTTAAAACATATCAATTCTCGGTGTGAATCGATGTTTCGGACGATACAGCCGAGCAAATCGACGTTCCATGCAAGAACATCGTATGTTAATACAAAATCAACGATTTTGACACGTTTACGGTGAGCTGAGATGCCAGGATCGATCGAAACTCAGGATATCTCGATTCTCGGTAAAAATCGATGATTCTTATAATACAGTTGTGCGAGACGACATTTGATGCAGGATTTGTGTGTTTTGAGACAAAAAGTACGATTTTCACGTATTTTCATTGAGGTAAGTTGCCAGAATCCCTCGAAACTCCTGACATCTCGAATCTTAGTGACCAATTTGTCGGTCGATTCAGCCTTGCAAGATAACGTGTAATGCAAGAAACTCATGTTTAGAGACAGAATAAACGATAGGGAGACATTGACGTTGAGCTGTAACGATCGAATCGCTTGAAATTCGGGACATCTCGATTTACGGTGTAGATCGATGTTTCGTTTGATGCGGCTCTGCAAATCGACGTTCGATGCACGACTTTTGTCCTTTTAGACAAAATGAACAGATTTGACGAAATTATTCTGAACTGAGATGCCAGAAGCAATCTAAGGACGCCAAATCTCGATTCTCGGTGTAATCCAACGTTTTGTTAGATTAAGCCTTGCACGACGACAAATACCGCGGGAAACTTGTGTTTTTGGACGAAATGAACGTTTTTGGAACTTATACGTCAAGCTGAGATGCCAGGATCGCTCGAAACTCGGGATATCCCGATTCTCGGTGATTATCGATGTTTCGGTTGATACAGCCGTGCAAGACGTCATTTAATGCAGTCATTTTGTGTTTTCAGTCAAAACAAACGATTTATACACATTTACGTTTAGCTAAGATGTCAGAATTGCTCGAACTCGGGAAATCTCGATTCTGGGGGTAGATCGAAGTTTCGTTCGATTCAGCCGTGCGAGACAACGTTTAACGCATGATCTTTGTATTTTAAGACAAAATTAACGATTTTGAAACGATAACTTTGATAAGAGATGCCAGAATCACTCGATACTCGGGCCATGAGAATATCGTCGATTGATTTTCCTTCCAATACAGCAGTGGAAAACACAGTTTCATGCAAGAATTTCGTGTGATCGGACAGAACGAACTAGTTTAACACTTTCACGTTGAACTGAAATGCCGGAAGCACTCGAAACTCGGGACATCTCGATTCTCAGTGAAAATTGATGTTTCGTTCGATACAGCCGAGCAAATTCACGTTCAATGCAAGAATGTAGTATCTTTATACGAAATCAACGACTTTAACACATTCACGTTGAGCTCAGATGCGAGGATCAATCGAAACTCAGGATATCTCGATTGTCGGTGAAAATCAATGTTTCTTCTGATACAGCCGTTCGAGACGGAATTTGATGAAGGATTTTCGTGTTTCCAGACGAATTCTACGATTTTCACATATTCACGTTTAGCTAAGGTGCAAGAATCCCTCGAAACTCGCGACATTTCGAATCTCCATGATACATTTTTTCTACGTTATCGAAACGCAAAACATCGATAAATGCAAGAATTCCTCGTTTTTCGACGAATTAAACCTTTTTAAAATTTTTACGTCGAGCTGAGATGCCACAATCGCTCGAAACTCGGGACATTTCGAATCTTTGTAATCAATTTTTCGGTCGATTCAGCCTTGCAAGATACTTTTCAATACAAGAAACTCACGTTTTGAGACAGAATGAACGCTGTTGAGACGATAACGTTCAGCGGAGATGACAGAATCGCTTGAAATTTGAGACATATCAATTCTCGATGTGGATCGATGTTTCGGTCGATACAGCCGAGCAAATCGACGTTCCATGCAAGAATGTCGTATGTTAATACAAAATCAACGATTTAGACACATTTACGGTGAGCTGAGATGCCAGATTTGCTCGAAACTCGGGACATCTCGAATCTTGGTGATTAATTTTTCAGTCTATTTAGACTTGCAAGATAACGTCAAATGCAAGAAACTCATGTCTAGAGACAGAATAAACGATCAGGAGACATTGACGTTGAGCTGTAACGATCGAATCGCTTGAAATTCGGGACATCTCGATTTACGGTGTAGATCGATGTTTCGTTCGATGCGGCCGTGCAAATCGACGTTCGTTGCACGACTTTTGTCCTTTTAGACAAAATGAACAAATTTGACGAAATTATTCTCAACTGAGATGCCAGAAGCACCCTAAGGACGCCAAATCTCGATTCTCGGTGTAATTCAACGTTTTGTTAGAATAAGCCTTGCACGACGACAAATACCGCGGGAAACTTGTGTTTTTGGACGAAATGAACGTTTTTGGAACTTATACGTCAAGCTGAGATGCCAGGATCGCTCGAAACTCGGGATATCCCGATTCTCGGTGATTATCGATGTTTCGGTTGATACAGCCGTGCAAGACGTCATTTAATGCAGTTATTTCGTGTTTTCAGTCAAATTGAGCGATTGATACACATTTTCGTTTAGCTAAGATGTCAGAATTGCTCGAACTCGGGACGACTTGTTTTTGGGGGTAGATCAAAGTTTCGATCGATTCAACTGTGCGAGTCGACAATCAACACAAGATCTTTGAATTTTTGGACAAAATGAACAATTCTGTAACGACTACTTTGATCTGAGATGCTAGAATCACTCGAGAATCGGGACATCTCGAATATCGGTGATATATTTTCCTTTCGATACAGATATGCAAAACGAAGTTTAATGCAGTAATTTCGTGTTTTCAGTCAAAACGAACGATTTCTACACATTTACGTTTAGCTAAGATGTCAGAGATGCTCGAACTCGGGACATCTCGATTCTTGGGGTAGATCGAAGTTTCGTTGGATTCAGCCGTGCGAGCGAACGTTTAACGCATGATCTTCGTATTTATGGATAAAATGAACCATTATGTAACGATGACTTCAATCTGAGATGCCAGAATCGATCGAAACTCGGGACATCTCGAATATCGTCGATCGATTTACTTTTTGATACAGCTGTGCAAAACGAAGTTTGATGCAAGAATTTTGTGGTTTTGGACAAAACGAACTATTTCAGCACTTTCACGTTGAGATGCAATGCCAGATATGCTCGAAACTCGATACATCTCGATTCTCGGTGTAGATCGTTGTTTCGTTCGATAAGACCGAGCAAATTAACGTTCAATGCAAGGATGTCGTATTTTCATACGAAATCAACGATTTTGACATATTTACGGTGTGCTGAGATAACAGGATCAATCGAAACTCAGGGTATCTCGATTCTCGATAAAAATCGATGTTTCTTTCGAAGCAGCCATGCGAGAAGTGATTTTATACAGCATTTCCGTGTTTCTAGACGGATCTAACGATTTGAACACATTTATGTTTTGCTAAGATGCAAGAATTCCTCGAAACTCGCGTATTTTCGAATCTTCTCGATACATTTCCCGTACGTTACCGTCACGTGGAACATCGATAAATCCAAGAATTCCGCGTTTTTAGACGAACTGAACGTTTCTGACTTTTTTACGTCGAGCTGAGATGCCACAATCGCTCGAAACTCGGGACATTTCGAATCTTTGTAATCAATTTTTCGGTCGATTCAGCCTTGCAAGATACTGTTCAATACAAGAAACTCACGTTTTGAGACAGAATGAACGCTGTTGAGACGATAACGTTCAGCGGAGATGACAGAATCGCTTGAAATTTAAAACATATCAATTCTCGGTGTGAATCGATGTTTCGGACGATACAGCCGAGCAAATCGACGTTCCATGCAAGAACATCGTATGTTAATACAAAATCAACGATTTTGACACGTTTACGGTGAGCTGAGATGCCAGGATCGATCGAAACTCAGGATATCTCGATTCTCGGTAAAAATCGATGATTCTTATAATACAGTTGTGCGAGACGACATTTGATGCAGGATTTGTGTGTTTTGAGACAAAAAGTACGATTTTCACGTATTTTCATTGAGGTAAGTTGCCAGAATCCCTCGAAACTCCTGACATCTCGAATCTTAGTGACCAATTTGTCGGTCGATTCAGCCTTGCAAGATAACGTGTAATGCAAGAAACTCATGTTTAGAGACAGAATAAACGATAGGGAGACATTGACGTTGAGCTGTAACGATCGAATCGCTTGAAATTCGGGACATCTCGATTTACGGTGTAGATCGATGTTTCGTTTGATGCGGCTCTGCAAATCGACGTTCGATGCACGACTTTTGTCCTTTTAGACAAAATGAACAGATTTGACGAAATTATTCTGAACTGAGATGCCAGAAGCAATCTAAGGACGCCAAATCTCGATTCTCGGTGTAATCCAACGTTTTGTTAGATTAAGCCTTGCACGACGACAAATACCGCGGGAAACTTGTGTTTTTGGACGAAATGAACGTTTTTGGAACTTATACGTCAAGCTGAGATGCCAGGATCGCTCGAAACTCGGGATATCCCGATTCTCGGTGATTATCGATGTTTCGGTTGATACAGCCGTGCAAGACGTCATTTAATGCAGTCATTTTGTGTTTTCAGTCAAAACAAACGATTTATACACATTTACGTTTAGCTAAGATGTCAGAATTGCTCGAACTCGGGAAATCTCGATTCTGGGGGTAGATCGAAGTTTCGTTCGATTCAGCCGTGCGAGACAACGTTTAACGCATGATCTTTGTATTTTAAGACAAAATTAACGATTTTGAAACGATAACTTTGATAAGAGATGCCAGAATCACTCGATACTCGGGCCATGAGAATATCGTCGATTGATTTTCCTTCCAATACAGCAGTGGAAAACACAGTTTCATGCAAGAATTTCGTGTGATCGGACAGAACGAACTAGTTTAACACTTTCACGTTGAACTGAAATGCCGGAAGCACTCGAAACTCGGGACATCTCGATTCTCAGTGAAAATTGATGTTTCGTTCGATACAGCCGAGCAAATTCACGTTCAATGCAAGAATGTAGTATCTTTATACGAAATCAACGACTTTAACACATTCACGTTGAGCTCAGATGCGAGGATCAATCGAAACTCAGGATATCTCGATTGTCGGTGAAAATCAATGTTTCTTCTGATACAGCCGTTCGAGACGGAATTTGATGAAGGATTTTCGTGTTTCCAGACGAATTCTACGATTTTCACATATTCACGTTTAGCTAAGGTGCAAGAATCCCTCGAAACTCGCGACATTTCGAATCTCCATGATACATTTTTTGTACGTTATCGACACGCAAAACATCGATAAATGCAAGAATTCCTCGTTTTTCGACGAATTAAACGTTTGTAACTGTTACGTCCTGGGTCATTTCCCATAAATATTTATATATATATATATCAATATGTTTGTTAATCATTATACCGGTTTCATCAATTTTTAACGTACAATGAACGGATTATTCAATATATCATAGAATACTACATAGTCGTCGCTTAAGCGAACTTCGACTGTAGGATCATAATAATAATAATATATATCATCAACAATAAAATATCACTTCACTTAAGAACATTCATGGTTAACATTTGATTAACTTTATTTCACATTTGGGTTCTAAATCCACGAACTATTTACTTTAACGGTCGATAACTAAACAACTACTCACGATAAAGAAAATCTGATAACACCATTAGAAGCAGAAAAAGGTTTAGAAGTTATAAAGGGCTAGTCATAAAAATGCTCTAGGACGTCCCGTTTACGAGATATTCGCGTTTCTTTAGAAAAACGCAGATGACGAGGTCGGACTTCCAACGCACGAGTAGTTTACCGTTAAAAGCCCACAAATAAAGACATTCGTACTTATTAGAATCATTATCGATTCTCTATGGGTAAATAGAGGAAATTCAAGGTATAACATTGTCAATAAATAATAATAGATTTGTTTTTTTTAGCATGTTATATTTGTTTTATATACCTAAATAGTAACACAATACAACATCAACAATTGAAAAATATGATAATTATCAACAAGTAAATATTGTTAGAAGGCAAAACATATGTTAATCAAGGCAACAATGTGCAGAGCATATTAATAATGTTAACATAAACGTATATAATATACCACTAGTATAATAACAATTATAAGTCGCGGATCGAGAATAAATATCATATTACAAACCGAGCGCGGCACCGGATGAGGCCTAGACGCGGAGTCAGCATCGATAAGAATGTACCGTGCGACTTAGCCGATAACAAAGAAGCTGAATCTCTCGACTTACCGTGGGATGCTGCGTCAGCATCGGGCCTCATGGGCGACTGCCGAGCGCGTGGCCCCCACCATTGCAACAGCTACGGGCCCTCCTCCATCAGCGTTGCTCCGCATATAAATAGTCAGTACTCTTCTCGCCGCGCGAATATTTGTTCCGGTATTACTTACACTATAACTTCCATCCGAAAGTCGGTCCGATAATTACGAGTATTATTTCGCGACGCGATTCTTAAATAATGTGTTTTACTCTTTCACATTCTTAGCGATTTGTGCAAAGATATATATATATATATATATACATATATACTTATTTGATTCAATTACTGGCGATTAAAAACGTGGCGATACCTGTCAGGGAACAGGCGGTGTTGTTTTGACCGATACAAAAATCGTTGCGGGTAACATCGTGTAGTGGTTAATCATTCAACATCTTGTTATAATAAACTATACGGTTCTTATCTTAGTGATATAATCTATCTAATAATTAACCATAGACAGTGTAACAGTGTTCTATTAAATAAACTAAACGCTCTTATTAAAACTTCGAGTGTGTTTTCATTTATCGGCGAGACCTCGAGTTAAGATCGTAAGCTGAAGGTAATCATAATATACATATATATATATATATATTGTCGATTATTTCACACTCGTATTATAATTCCCATAACTCTTTAGATCGAGCCTTAGAATAAACGCTTATACACTGTGGAGCTCTCAGGCCTTCGGGTCCTTTCGTGCTCTCGGGTATTTTCCTGCAATTCCCTTATCTTGTGGAGCTCTCAGGCCTTCGGGTCCTTTTGTACTCTCGGATAAATCCGTGCCTTTCCAATTCATCACTCTGTGGAGCTCTCAGGCCTTCGGGTCCTTTTGTGCTCTCGAGTATCATAATTCATATGAGTGTGAACTTTTCGATAATCATCGTTTGACAACTCATTCATGAATGGGTCGTCGTCGCGCTGGAAAAAGTTTTCAAATTCGAAGGGCTATAGCCATAGCAGCCGGCAAACCCAAAACAAAACGAGGTCATCACCGGTCATCCTTAATAAGAATTAAAATTAGTGACGTTCACACTTGTGAGAGTTGGAGTCCGATTCAACGGCAATTACCGTTGATCGTGTCCGTGGTGCGCGTCAATTTCCACATTATAAAAACTTCTGGTAGTTGGATCCTGAAGAACCATCTATCTGTAACATCAGAAGCCGGAGACATACCGACGGAGGACATTCCACTCATCATCGTAGATTAACCCAACAACCCTCTACGCTCAACAGCTCACACGCCTGCTCATCAGCATAAAGGGTAAGTCCTCATTATTTTCATTTATTCTTTTTTTTTACGAGTCCAGTCTCGCTCTAATCCCTGACCAGCGCATTCTGGTCTAAACGAAGAGCAACAATATATGTACATTTCCGTCACTTATCGCCATATAACCGAACTACGTCATTAAGCGCCGTACAGAGTAAAATTTATTAAAATTTATAATTCGCGACGTAACAGGAATGTATATATAAAAACTGGTGACAGCGGTGGGATTTCGCTGGATTACGTATAAAAAGACGAAGCAATAATCGTAAAACACAGAAACGTCTATGAACATTTTTAAAGGGGTGATTCAAGTACTCTATTCATTCTTCGCACAATGGCTCTCACCGAGACTGAAATGCGCGAGTTCCACCAACAGCTAATCGCCGAAAAAGAGAGATTACGCGAGATGGAACGCGATTTAGCTTCACGCGAATTAGAATTACAGAATCAACAGATCACTTTAAACGATCACTTTCCACAAGCATCTGAAACTTCAACCGATCAAAAATTTCAGTCAACACTAGCAAACCTAACACTCGAACTCGATACCATTAGATCCGAAATATCAGATCTCAACGCTCGAGTAATCACAGCCCAGCCATTAACGGGACGAATACCTAGTCAATCTAGCACACCTAATATCGACGCGAACCTCCCGAGAGTATCATTTAAAGACGTCCTCGAGGGTATCCCCATGTTTAACGGAGAAAATATCTCGGTACTCAAATTCGTTCGGGCGTGCAAACGTGCAGCCGTCATGTTTCCTCCCAGTTTAGAGATCACGCTAACGCGACTCCTCCGCAATAAGTTGAAAGGTCGAGCGTACACCGCTGTCGAAGACGACGCTTTTGATACTATTAAGGGATTGACGGACCGTCTTAAGGAAATTTTCGGGGCTTCCAAATCAATTAACCAATATCGAGGCGAACTAGGTAATATAGCAAAACAAAAGAACGAGCATATCATTGATTACATCAGCCGCGTAAAAGACCTGTACTCAGCAATTCGAGAAGAGGAGACTTCCGAAACGGGAGCTATTTCACGAACACAAACAAGGAATCTGGAGAAGGAAACTCTAGAGTGTTTCCTAGCTGGACTACCTCCGGACTTCCGTCTCAGGTTAAAATTAGAGGGTTGCCCAAATCTCGACGTGGCATACTCTAACGCTGTGAAAATCGAGAAGGAAATCGAAAAGGACCGCGTTAACTTCAAGGACACGCGTTCAGAAAGTAAAAACACGTCGCAGACTCATGTCAAGACTATAGTAGCCCGCGATTCAGTAAACTGTGACCTTTGCAACAAAAAGGGTCATAAGGCGGATAACTGTTGGACGAAGTACCCCGAGAAACGTCCTCAATCTAAAAAATCAAACGGGAATACCGAAGATCAAAGAGATAGTACGGTTAACAAAACGCAAAATTCTAACGATAATAGAAGCCATCTTGTTTGCGACTATTGTAACAAACCGGGTCACAGCAAACCTCAATGCTACAAAAGAATTAATGACGAAAAACGTAAGGCGGAAAACGAGAACACCCGCTCGGAAAAACCCGGCGCGAACCGAGTGGAAAAATTATCAGAGCGCCCTGTGCGAACAGTAAGCATTGCGAACGAAAAGTCCGTACCGTCAACGTCAGATTAAAGGAACAGTCATTCATTCCCACTGTAGAGATTGAGTCCCCACAATTAAACAAAAGAGTAGATTTTCTTGTCGACTCCGGGTCTGACCCAAATTTGATAAAAATTAACGCATTGAATTCGGACGTTATTATCAACAGAAATGATATCCTAAAGTTACGGGGCATATCTGCCTCACCAGTTTACACAGTTGGTTCTACTATCTTGGAAATTGAAGGGACTCAATCAGAATTTCACGTCGTTAATAACAGATTCCCAATCGAACAAGATGCAATTTTGGGTTCAGAATTTCACGCCCAAAACCGTGCCGTAATAGACTGGGAACAAGAAGTCGTTCGTTGGAAAAATAAAGTACTCCCGTTCAAAAATCGCGAAACCGTAGTAATACCGAAGAGATCACGAGCCGTGTATTATATACGCGTTACAAATCCTGAGGTGCAAGAGGGATATATTCCTCGATTAAACGCCGGAAGCGGAATTTTCCTTGGGGAAGCCGTGGTGTCATGTAAAAATGGTGTAGCATGTTTGATGGCAATTAACACCAACGATGAGGACATAGAGCTCACTGTTCCGGCAGTGACCTTAGAGGCATTTGAGCTCTATACTCCGAATCTGAGGTCTGATTTGAAAGGCGACGAGCATTCTGGCGAAATACTTAGCGTACAAGAACCGGATTGCACCAGCACTGATCAATCAATTGGCGGTCAGCGCACTCACCCTGTTTTGCGAATAGAAAAGGTATCCGCGAAACAAGTAAAAGATTTGCTACGACTCGACAATCTAAATGACGAAGAGCGAGCGAATGTTGAAACATTAATCGATCGAAACACCGATCTCTTTCATATACCAGGACATTTCCTGGAACATACAAACGCGATAGAACACAAAATTTCCACGACGGACGACCAACCAGTCTTTATACGTCAATATAGATTTCCTCCCGCTCACAAAGACGAAATCCAGAAGCAAGTGGGTGAACTCATCGAGGGTAAGATTATTGAACCATCCGAGTCTCCTTACAGCTATCCACTTTGGATCGTGCCAAAAAAGGCCGATTCACAGGGGAAACCAAGGTGGAGAATGGTAATTGATTATCGGAACCTAAACGACAAAACAATTGGTGATGCTTACCCGCTTCCGAATATCAATGAGATCCTCGACCAACTCGGGAGCGCTAAATATTTTTCCGTATTTGACTTGGCGAGCGGGTTTCACCAAATTTGTACGCATCCCTCAGATGCACACAAAACAGCTTTTTCAACGCCATTCGGGCACTACCAATTTAATCGCATGCCGTTTGGGCTCAAAACCGCTCCGGCAACGTTCCAGCGATTAATGGACCGCGTCTTATGCGGCTTACAAGGCAATGAGCTTTTTGTATATTTGGATGACATTGTGATATACGCAAGTTCATTGCGGGAACACGAAATTAAATTTAATAAACTGGCAGAGCGATTACGGAAAGCCAACCTCAAACTGCAACCCGACAAATGTGAATTCTTGCGAAAAGAAGTTGCCTATTTGGGTCACGTCATTAGCGAAGACGGTGTTAAACCCGATCCTAAAAAGATAGAATCACTGAAAAAATATCCTCGACCAACAACCGCGAGAAAGATTAAGCAGTTCCTCGGTCTGGCGGGATATTATCGACGGTTTGTGGAAAACTTTTCCGAAATGGCTCGACCCTTAACTCAGTTGTTAAAAAAGGGTGCAACGTTTAAGTGGACTCATACACAAGAGGAAGCTTTCACGAGACTACGAGATGCTTTATGCAAAGAACCGATCTTACAATATCCGGACTTCACTCGGCCATTTATCATAACAACCGACGCATCAAACATAGCGATAGGCGGTATTCTCAGTCAAGGGAAAATCGGTAGTGACAAACCTATTTCATACGCGTCACGAACATTGTCTAAAGCCGAAATGAACTATTCTACTATTGAAAAAGAACTTCTAGCAATTGTATATTGTGTAGGCCACTTCAGACCTTACGTCTACGGTCGCGAATTCGTACTTGTAACTGATCACAAGCCGCTTGTCTGGCTTGACTCTGTGAAAGATCCTGCGAATAGACTAATTCATTGGCGTTTTAAACTCGCCAACTATGAATACAAAATAATGTATAAACCCGGAAGAGTAAATAGTAACGCAGACGCGCTCTCTCGGAATCCTCCCGATACAGAGAACGAGATGCCGAATAACGAGAAATCGGTACTCGTAGTAATGCCTATTCGATTCAGAACAGTATTAGATTCATCCGACACCGATTCGGATGTACCACCTCACAAAAGGCGAAAGGAAAATATTCCGGCAGCGAACCCTGAAGCCGGGAATATAATTCGTTTCCAACCGATTAAACGAGCTCGGGAGCCTGGGTCGGATTCCAGCTCTGATAGCATATTTACAGCTAACCCGAAAAAGCGAATAAGGGATTCCAAGACTTCAGAATTAGAAAATTCATTGATTTCATCGACTGCTTCGGTAAAACCAGATTCTAAAATCGTAACAGAGGGACTAAAAGATCCTTCCGATCTCCCTGCACCTTCAGATGCTCCAGAAAATGAATCTGGCCCTGCTGTATCACATAAAAACAAACCGAGCATAGTCGAAAAATCAGTTGAGAGCGAAAGGAGAGCGAAAGTATCTGACGAGCCAGGAAAATCAGCCGATGAATCTACCGTTGATTCTTCCGAAACTCTTGAAAAACTCAAAACAAGTATAAGCGGTTCCATTGACAATTCCGACTCTTCAACTACTGAAGTAAATGTTCAATCCAAGGCGTCGTCCGAAGGTGAAAACCCGACCGACGACCCAAACTACATCATACCGGAAAATGCAATCCAGGCCGCTGACTCGTCCGATGTTCACGAAACTCCTGATCCAATGGAAAATTCGAGAGATAGTAATGTTAGAGACTCCGCAGTCGAAGCGAAATCGGATGGAAACAACTCAGAATCTACCAATGAGCCAAATTCCGATGGTGATTCCGATGCGAACAGCGATATCTTTGATAGAGCTAATGTTCCATACGAACGAGACGATAGAGACTTATCCATAAACAGACTAATTGTTAAAGAAACTCGAGATCGTTTGAGTATAAGGAAAGACAATGTAGTATTTTTCGTAACTACTAAGGGACAGGCTGTAGATGAAGGGGCTAAAGACCTCGGCGAACTACAGATTCCAAACAATCTTAACCTTAGTAGAGCTAACGTGAAAACAATAAGGTCAAAACATTTTATTGCTTTACCAATTAAAGCCGATTTACGAGCCAATACATCTATCGACGATCTACTAGAAGCCGTTGACTCCCTAAGAGACGTTGTAACCGAGTTAAATCTAAGATCGATTAGTATCGCAAAGACAAACAAAATCGACAACATATATTGGGAGGATATCCGCAAGGGCTTAATCGACAATCTGGCTGATTTACCAGTATCTTTGACAATTTGCAATCAGCTAATTCGAGTACCTCCCGAAACAGAGAGACGGGGAATCATCGCAGAAAAACATGACTCATTAATTGGCGGACACAAGGGTGTGACCAAAACATACAAGCGCATTCGTGAAAATTTCTTTTGGGAAAATATGAAAACCGAAGTACAGGAATATATTCAGCACTGTCGCGAATGCCAATTGAAGAAACTGGTCCGCGTTAAAACTAGACAACCTATGATTATTACTGATACACCAGGCAGCGCCTTTGATAAAATCGCAATGGACGTTGTTGGGCCGCTTCCCATCACCCAGAAAGGAAACCAGTACATTCTAACTATACAAGATTTATTAACTAAGTATTCACTTGGAATACCGATGGCTAGAGTTTCTTCAATTGATGTCGCAGACGCCTTCATAAAACAGTTCGTTAATCGCTTTGGGGCACCAGCCGGGATCCTTACGGACCAAGGCAGTAACTTCACTAGTAGCTTGATGAAATCTGTAGCAAAAAGATACAAAATTAAACAATATTTCACGACGGCTTATCACCCACAAACAAACGGATCGATCGAACGATCGCACCATGTGTTAATAGAATATTTAAAACCGTATCTAGACAGGAATCATGATTGGGATGAATACATCGATATGGCCATGTTCTCTTATAATACTAGTCTCCACGAAGGTACAGGTTTCACTCCGCACGAATTAGTTTTTGGAAAACTTGCTAGACTTCCGTCTGCCCACCAACAGATAGAGGAACACAGAGATGAAACATACACAACGTACTTGGAAAAGCTCTTCAGCAAACTTCATGATTTACAAGAACTTGCAGCCGAAAATTTGACGAACGCAAAACAGCGCTCGAAAAGATATTACGATCGAAACATAAATCCGCAAAACTTTGGGATCGGCACCCAGGTATTAATGCTTAAGGAACCCCACGTTGGGAAATTCTCCCAGCAATATACTGGACCGTACGAAGTTATCGAAATCTTATCTGGCGGAAACGTAAAAATTAATTGTAACGGAAAGTCAAAAATCGTTCATACAAATAAACTGCGTTTATCGAAATTGTAAGAGAGGGCTACCTCTGTTACAGGAGAATCTAGCTCTAGTAGGATAACACTAATAGGGCATTACTCAATTCAAATATGACGAAACAGAGAGACGGGGAATTTTTCGGAGTTCCGGATAGTTACGATGAATTCAAACGAAGATACAACCAAGTTCCGAGATACTCCAACATTAGAAGATGTGATCAACGTCAAATCAGAGAGAAGTCAACAACAGCACCACCGACTGCGAGGAATCACAGATTTTGGCTGGCCGTTCCACTGTTTATTACGATGCTGCTTTGTACGTACCTTTATCCTGTGAGCGCAATCTTGGGCTATGACTGTGGCAGCTCGTCGCTTAACATAACAACAATCTCACTAAACGGTATTGGCGAGTGCAATATTCCCTTGAAGGAACCCACAACGACAAGCAAATATATACAATTACTACAACTCACAGACTTTAACAGTGTCGAAGTCTTTCAATGCAAAATAGAAATTGATCGAACAATTTACCATTGTGGCATGCATTCTCACAATTCAATCGTTCAAAACGGGAGACAAATCTATCTCCACGACTTGGATGAAAGAGGATGTCTTCGCGTACACGAGACAGGGATCTTATCGGTGAGTAGTGCGAGTCAAATCATCGGTCTACAAAGAAACAGCACAACGACCAGGAGCATCACCATGGCCGGATCTATCTCCGTAGATGGAAAGTGTTCAGGTACACAATACAGTGACCCGTTCGGCACCTGGGACAACGTTGTTGTGCAAGCATCAGTGAAAATCACTCTTTCCAACTATCAAGCTTCGATTAACCTGGCGGATGAAAGAATAATCCTACAGTCTGGAAATAAGTGTCCAATGACTGACGGACATTGTATCGACGTCAACGGGAACAGCGCCTTCTGGAGGACGGAACCAACTGACTCATGCGAATTGCACCGTTACGAGGTCCTTTACGAAGGAAAAGCCACAAAAATGACAACCAAGGATCCATCGGACTCACCAGACGTGTATACGTTAACTACACAAGATACAACGTTTGCACTCGCGCGACGTTCGGAACTGCTACTGTGCGGATTTACACTAATCCGAACCGAACACCCAAAACTATTTATTCTCGAGACAGAGAAAGGAGAATCATTCGCAACGAAGAGACCAATCTCCGTCTCTAATCTCGATATATTCTCATACATAAATTCAAAATTCGTTTATGTCGAGAAACACATAAAATTACAAATGAAAAACTTATACAAGGACGTGCTAACACAACGTTGCAACTTAGAAAGACAAGTCTTGCAGAATGCCCTGTCAACTTCGAGCATTTTGCCGGAAAAATTCGCATACGTCATAATGAAAGGACCAGGATACATGGCAGTGATAGCAGGCGAAGTCGCACATATAATCAAATGCATCCCTGTGGAATGTAATCTACGCCGAACCGACGAGTGCTATCATGAGTTGCCTGTTACGTATCGCAACCAGTCTTATTTTCTATCGACGACGTCACGAATGTTGTTGAAAACCGCAACTCAGATCGAATGCGATCCAACTCTACCAGCGTTATACTTTATCGACAACGTCTGGTATAGATTTTCACCACATCCGATTGTTGTTCCACCACCGCAATCGCTTCAACCATCATCGAAGCCAACCTGGCATTACGCATCAATTAGGAACCTCGCCATTAGCGGAATATACGCAGAATCGGACATCAAAAAACTCCGCGATCGAATCATGTTCCCTGCTGAGAAACCTGCATTATTGAATAACCTAGCAAGAGGATCAGTTGGTTACAGCATACCTGCTGGAAGTATATCGATTCAAGGACTACTCGACGAAAACACACTAGAACATCTCGCTGAAAGTGCTGCTAAGAAATTTTGGCATGGTTTCGAGAAATTCGGCATAGCTAGTGCAGGAGTTTTCGCAATCTACGTAATTATCAAAATTGCTAAAACCATCATTGATACCTGCATTCACGGATACGCAATCCACGCTTTGTACGGATGGAGTATTCACCTATTGGGAGCGGTGTGGAGCTCCGTAACTGGACTACTGTTAACATTGGGTCACAAACGAAACGAAATAAATCGTGATGTGAAACAAAATAAGACACCAGAGGAACGGGTAGAACTACCTAACTACCCCAACTTGACGGCGAGGGATAACGCAAGATTTTCGACAGCAATGGAACGGGTAGAACTACCTAACTACCCCAACTTGACGGCGAGGGATAACGCAAGATTTTCGACAGCAATGGAACGGGTAGAATTACCAATCTACCCCAACTTGACGGCGAGGGAGACCGGAAGACTTCCAACTGCAGGGAAAAGGACAAAACCAAATTTCTCCAACTCGACAACAAAGGAAGCCGCAGTATCACTGACCCCTCAGCCCACAATCGACCCAGTCCTCGTTAATCGTTTCAACTCTTGTCCTACGCAGAGCAACGGCACTGCTTCTGACTAAAGGGGGGAAGTGTTACGTCCTGGGTCATTTCCCATAAATATTTATATATATATATATATCAATATGTTTGTTAATCATTATACCGGTTTCATCAATTTTTAACGTACAATGAACGGATTATTCAATATATCATAGAATACTACATAGTCGTCGCTTAAGCGAACTTCGACTGTAGGATCATAATAATAATAATATATATCATCAACAATAAAATATCACTTCACTTAAGAACATTCATGGTTAACATTTGATTAACTTTATTTCACATTTGGGTTCTAAATCCACGAACTATTTACTTTAACGGTCGATAACTAAACAACTACTCACGATAAAGAAAATCTGATAACACCATTAGAAGCAGAAAAAGGTTTAGAAGTTATAAAGGGCTAGTCATAAAAATGCTCTAGGACGTCCCGTTTACGAGATATTCGCGTTTCTTTAGAAAAACGCAGATGACGAGGTCGGACTTCCAACGCACGAGTAGTTTACCGTTAAAAGCCCACAAATAAAGACATTCGTACTTATTAGAATCATTATCGATTCTCTATGGGTAAATAGAGGAAATTCAAGGTATAACATTGTCAATAAATAATAATAGATTTGTTTTTTTTAGCATGTTATATTTGTTTTATATACCTAAATAGTAACACAATACAACATCAACAATTGAAAAATATGATAATTATCAACAAGTAAATATTGTTAGAAGGCAAAACATATGTTAATCAAGGCAACAATGTGCAGAGCATATTAATAATGTTAACATAAACGTATATAATATACCACTAGTATAATAACAATTATAAGTCGCGGATCGAGAATAAATATCATATTACAAACCGAGCGCGGCACCGGATGAGGCCTAGACGCGGAGTCAGCATCGATAAGAATGTACCGTGCGACTTAGCCGATAACAAAGAAGCTGAATCTCTCGACTTACCGTGGGATGCTGCGTCAGCATCGGGCCTCATGGGCGACTGCCGAGCGCGTGGCCCCCACCATTGCAACAGCTACGGGCCCTCCTCCATCAGCGTTGCTCCGCATATAAATAGTCAGTACTCTTCTCGCCGCGCGAATATTTGTTCCGGTATTACTTACACTATAACTTCCATCCGAAAGTCGGTCCGATAATTACGAGTATTATTTCGCGACGCGATTCTTAAATAATGTGTTTTACTCTTTCACATTCTTAGCGATTTGTGCAAAGATATATATATATATATATATACATATATACTTATTTGATTCAATTACTGGCGATTGAAAACGTGGCGATACCTGTCAGGGAACAGGCGGTGTTGTTTTGACCGATACAAAAATCGTTGCGGGTAACATCGTGTAGTGGTTAATCATTCAACATCTTGTTATAATAAACTATACGGTTCTTATCTTAGTGATATAATCTATCTAATAATTAACCATAGACAGTGTAACAGTGTTCTATTAAATAAACTAAACGCTCTTATTAAAACTTCGAGTGTGTTTTCATTTATCGGCGAGACCTCGAGTTAAGATCGTAAGCTGAAGGTAATCATAATATACATATATATATATATATATTGTCGATTATTTCACACTCGTATTATAATTCCCATAACTCTTTAGATCGAGCCTTAGAATAAACGCTTATACACTGTGGAGCTCTCAGGCCTTCGGGTCCTTTCGTGCTCTCGGGTATTTTCCTGCAATTCCCTTATCTTGTGGAGCTCTCAGGCCTTCGGGTCCTTTTGTACTCTCGGATAAATCCGTGCCTTTCCAATTCATCACTCTGTGGAGCTCTCAGGCCTTCGGGTCCTTTTGTGCTCTCGAGTATCATAATTCATATGAGTGTGAACTTTTCGATAATCATCGTTTGACAACTCATTCATGAATGGGTCGTCGTCGCGCTGGAAAAAGTTTTCAAATTCGAAGGGCTATAGCCATAGCAGCCGGCAAACCCAAAACAAAACGAGGTCATCACCGGTCATCCTTAATAAGAATTAAAATTAGTGACGTTCACACTTGTGAGAGTTGGAGTCCGATTCAACGGCAATTACCGTTGATCGTGTCCGTGGTGCGCGTCAATTTCCACATTATAAAAACTTCTGGTAGTTGGATCCTGAAGAACCATCTATCTGTAACATCAGAAGCCGGAGACATACCGACGGAGGACATTCCACTCATCATCGTAGATTAACCCAACAACCCTCTACGCTCAACAGCTCACACGCCTGCTCATCAGCATAAAGGGTAAGTCCTCATTATTTTCATTTATTCTTTTTTTTTACGAGTCCAGTCTCGCTCTAATCCCTGACCAGCGCATTCTGGTCTAAACGAAGAGCAACAATATATGTACATTTCCGTCACTTATCGCCATATAACCGAACTACGTCATTAAGCGCCGTACAGAGTAAAATTTATTAAAATTTATAATTCGCGACGTAACATAACATTTTTACGTCGAGCTGAGATGCCACAATCGCAAGAAACTCGAGACATCTCGAATCTCGGTGATCAATTTTTCGGTCGATTCAGCCTTGCAAGATACTGTTGAATACGAGAAACTCACGTTTTGAGACAAAATAAACGACTTTGAGACGATGACGTTCAGCTGAGATGACAGAATCGCTTGAAATTTGAGACATATCAATTCTCGATGTGGATCGATGTTTCGGTCGATACAGCCAAGCAAATCGACGTTCCATGCAAGAATGTCGTATGTTAATACAAAATCAACGATTTAGACACATTTACGGTGAGCTGAGATGCCAGATTTGCTCGAAACTCGGGACATCTCGAATCTTGGTGATTAATTTTTCAGTCTATTCAGACTTGCAACATAACGTCAAATGCAAGAAACTCATGTCTAGAGACAGAATAAACGATCAGGAGACATTGACGTTGAGCTGAAACGATCGAATCGCTTGAAATTCGGGACATCTCGATTTACGGTGTAGATCGATGTTTCGTTCGATGTGGCTGTGCAAATCGACGTTCGATGCACGACTTTTGTCCTTTAAGACAAAATGAACAGATTTGAAGAAATTATTCTGAACTGAGATGCCAGAAGCAATCTAAGGACGCGAAATCTCGATTCTCGGTGTAATTCAACGTTTTGTTAGATTAAGCCTTGCACGACGACAAATACCGCGGGAAACTTGTGTTTTTGGACGAAATGAACGTTTTTGGAACTTATACGTCAAGCTGAGATGCCAGGATCGCTCGAAACTCGGGATATCCCGATTCTCGGTGATTATCGATGTTTCGGTTGATACAGCCGTGCAAGACGTCATTTAATGCAGTCATTTCGTGTTTTCAGTCAAATTGAGCGATTGATACACATTTTCGTTTAAGCTAAGATGTCAGAATTGCTCGAACTCGGGACATCTCGATTCTTGGGGTAGATCGAAGTTTCGTTGGATTCAGCCGTGCGAGAGAACGTTTAATGCATGATCTTCGTATTTATGGATAAAATGAACGATTATGTAACGATGACTTTAATCTGAGATGCCAGAATCGATCGAAACTCGGGACATCTCGAATATCGTCGATCGATTTACTTTTTGATACAGCTGTGCAAAACGAAGTTTGATGCAAAAATTTTGTGTTTTTGGACAAAACGAACTATTTCAACACTTTCACGTTGAGATGCAATGCCAGATATGCTCGAAACTCGATACATCTCGATTCTCGGTGTAGATCGTTGTTTCGTTCGATAAGACCGAGCAAATTAACGTTCAATGCAAGGATGTCGTATTTTCATACGAAATCAACGATTTTGACATATTTACGGTGTGCTGAGATAACAGGATCAATCGAAACTCAGGGTATCTCGATTCTCGATAAAAATCGATGTTTCTTCCGAAGCAGCCATGCGACAAGTGATTTTATACAGGATTTCCGTGTTTCTAGACGGATCTAACGATTTGAACACATTTATGTTTTGCTAAGATGCAAGAATTCCTCGAAACTCGCGTATTTTCGAATCTCCTCGATACATTTTCCGTACGTTACCGTCACGTGGAACATCGATAAATACAAGAATTCCGCGTTTTCAGACGAACTGAACGTTTCTGACTTTTTTACGTCGAGCTGAGATGCCACAATCGCTCGAAACTCGGGACATTTCGAATCTTTGTAATCAATTTTTCGGTCGATTCAGCCTTGCAAGATACTTTTCAATACAAGAAACTCACGTTTTGAGACAGAATGAACGCTGTTGAGACGATAACGTTCAGCGGAGATGACAGAATCGCTTGAAATTTGAGACATATCAATTCTCGGTGTGGATCGATGTTTCGGTCGATACAGCCGAGCAAATCGACGTTCCATGCAAGAATGTCGTATGTTAATACAAAATCAACGATTTAGACACATTTACGGTGAGCTGAGATGCCAGATTTGCTCAAAACTCGGGACATCTCGAATCTTGGTGATTAATTTTTCAGTCTATTCAGACTTGCAAGATAACGTCAAATGCAAGAAACTCATGTTTAGAGACAGAATCAATGATCGGGAGACATTGACGTTGAGCTGAAACGATCGAATCGCTCGAAATTCGGGACATCTCGATTTACGGTGTAGATCGATGTTTCGTTCGATGCGGCTGTGCAAATCGACGTTCGATGCACGACTTTTGTCCTTTAAGACAAAATGAACAGATTTGAAGAAATTATGCATAACTGAGATGCCAGAAGAAATCTAAGGACGCGAAATCTCGATTCTCGGTGTAATTCAACGTTTTGTTAGATTAAGCCTTGCACGACGACAAATACCGCGAGAAACTTGTGTTTTTGGACAAAATAAACGTTTTTGACCCTTATACGTCAAGCTGAGATGCCAGGATCGCTCGAAACTCGGGATATCCCGATTCTCGGTGATTATCGATGTTTCGGTTGATACAGCCGTGCAAGACGTCATTTAATGCAGTCATTTCGTGTTTTCAGTCAAATTGAGCGATTGATACACATTTTCGTTTGGCTAAGATGTCAGAATTGCTCGAACTCGGGACGACTTGTTTTTGGGGGTAGATCAAAGTTTCGATCGATTCAACTGTGCGAGTCGACAATCAACACAAGATCTTTGAATTTTTGGACAAATTGAACGATTCTGTAACGACTACTTTGATCTGAGATGCCAGAATCACTCGAGAATCGGGACATCTCGAATATCGGTGATTGATTTTCCTTTCGATACAGATATGCAAACCGAAGTTTAATGCAGTAATTTCGTGTTTTCAGTCAAAACGAACGATTTCTACACATTCACGTTTAGCTTAGATGTCAGAGATGCTCGAACTCGGGACATCTCGATTCTTGGGGTAGATCGAAGTTTCGTTGGATTCAGCCGTGCGAGAGAACGTTTAACGCTAATCTTCGTATTTATGGGCAAAGTTAACGATTATGTAACAATGACTTGAATCTGAGATGCCAGAATCGATCGAAACTCGGGACATCTCGAATATCGTCGATCGATTTACTTTTTGATACAGCTGTGCAAAACGAAGTTTGATGCAAGAAATTTGTGTTTTTGGACAAAACGAACTATTTCAACACTTTCACGTTAAGGTGCAATGCCAGATATGCTCGAAACTCGATACATCTCGATTCTCGGTGTAGATCGTTGTTTCGTTCGATAAGACCGAGCAAATTAACGTTCAATGCAAGGATGTCGTATTTTCATACGAAATCAACGATTTTGACATATTTACGGTGTGCTGAGATAACAGGATCAATCGAAACTCAGGGTATCTCGATTCTCGATAAAAATCGATGTTTCTTTCGAAGCAGCCATGCGAGAAGTGATTTTATACAGGATTTCCGTGTTTCTAGACGGATCTAACGATTTGAACACATTTATGTTTTGCTAAGATGCAAGAATTCCTCGAAACTCGCGTATTTTCGAATCTCCTCGATACATTTTCCGTACGTTACCGTCACGTGGAACATCGATAAATACAAGAATTCCGCGTTTTCAGACGAAGTGAACGTTTCTGACTTTTTTACGTCGAGCTGAGAAGCCACAATCGCTCGAAACTCGGGACATTTTGAATCTTTGTAATCAATTTTTCGGTTCCATGCAAGAACATCGTATGTTAATACAAAATCAACGATTTTGACACGTTTACGGTGAGCTGAGATGCCAGGATCGATCGAAACTCAGGATATCTCGATTCTCGGTAAAAATCGATGATTCTTATGATACAGTTGTGCGAGACGACATTTGATGCAGGATTTGCGTGTTTTGAGACAAAAAGTACAATTTTCACGTATTTTCATTGAGGTAAGTTGCCAGAATCCCTCGAAACTCCTGACATCTCGAATCTTAGTGACCAATTTGTCGGTCGATTCAGCCTTGCAAGATAACGTTTAATGCAAGAAACTCATGTTCAGAGACAGAATAAACGATAGGGAGACATTGACGTTGAGCTGTAACGATCGAATCGCTTGAAATTCGGGACATCTCGATTTACGGTGTAGATCGATGTTTCGTTCGATGTGGCTGTGCAAATCGACGTTCGATGCACGACTTTTGTCCTTTAAGACAAAATGAACAGATTTGAAGAAATTATTCTGAACTGAGATGCCAGAAGCAATCTAAGGACGCGAAATCTCGATTCTCGGTGTAATTCAACGTTTTGTTAGATTAAGCCTTGTACGACGACAAATACCGCGGGAAACTTGTGTTTTTGGACGAAATGAACGTTTTTGGAACTTATACGTCAAGCTGAGATGCCAGGATCGCTCGAAACTCGGGATATCCCGATTCTCGGTGATTATCGATGTTTCGGTTGATACAGCCGTGCAAGACGTCATTTAATGCAGTTATTTCGTGTTTTCAGTCAAATTGAGCGATTGATACACATTTTCGTTTAGCTAAGATGTCAGAATTGCTCGAACTCGGGAAATCTCGATTCTGGGGGTAGATCGAAGTTTCGTTCGATTCAGCCGTGCGAGACAACGTTTAACGCATAATCTTTGTATTTTGAGACGAAATTAACGATTTTGAAACGATAACTTTGATAAGAGATGCCAGAATCACTCGATACTCGGGCCATGAGAATATCGTCGATTGATTTTCCTTCCAATACAGCAGTGGAAAACACAGTTTCATGCAAGAATTTCGTGTGATCGGACAAAACGAACTAGTTTAACACTTTCACGTTGAACTGAAATGCCGGAAGCACTCGAAACTCGGGACATCTCGATTCTCAGTGAAAATTGATGTTTCGTTCGATACAGCCGAGCAAATCCACGTTCAATGCAAGAATGTAGTATTTTTATACGAAATCAACGACTTTAACACATTCACGTTGAGCTCAGATGCGAGGATCAATCGAAACTCAGGATATCTCGATTGTCGGTGAAAATCAATGTTTCTTCTGATACAGCCGTTCGAGACGGAATTTGATGCAGGATTTTCGTGTTTCCAGACGAATTCTACGATTTTCACATATTCACGTTTAGCTAAGGTGCAAGAATCCCTCGAAACTCGCGACATTTCGAATCACCATGATACATTTTTTCTACGTTATCGACACGCAAAACATCGATAAATGCAAGAATTCCTCGTTTTTCGACGAATTAAACGTTTGTAACATTTTTACGTCGAGCTGAGATGCCACAATCGCAAGAAACTTGAGACATCTCGAATCTCGGTGATCAATTTTTCGGTCGATTCAGCCTTGCAAGATACTGTTGAATACAAGAAACTCACGTTTTGAGACAAAATAAACGACTTTGAGACGATGACGTTCAGCTGAGATGACAGAATCGCTTGAAATTCGAGACATATCAATTCTCGATGTGGATCGATGTTTCGGTCGATACAGCCAAGCAAATCGACGTTCCATGCAAGAATGTCGTATGTTAATACAAAATCAACGATTTAGACACATTTACGGTGAGCTGAGATGCCAGATTTGCTCGAAACTCGGGACATCTCGAATCTTGGTGATTAATTTTTCAGTCTATTCAGACTTGCAAGATAACGTCAAATGCAAGAAACTCATGTCTAGAGACAGAATAAACGATCAGGAGACATTGACGTTGAGCTGAAACGATCGAATCGCTTGAAATTCGGGACATCTCGATTTACGGTGTAGATCGATGTTTCGTTCGATGCGGCTGTGCAAATCGACGTTCGTTGCACGACTTTTGTCCTTTTAGACAAAATGAACAGATTTGACGAAATTATTCTCAACTGAGATGCCAGAAGCAATCTAAGGACGCCAAATCTCGATTCTCGGTGTAATTCAACGTTTTGTTAGATTAAGCCTTGCACGACGACAAATACCGCAAGAAACTTGTGTTTTTGGACAAAATAAACGTTTTTGACCCTTATACGTCAAGCTGAGATGCCAGGATCGCTCGAAACTCGGGATATCCCGATTCTCGGTGATTATCGATGTTTCGGTTGATACAGCCGCGCGAAACGTCATTTAATGCAGTCATTTCGTGTTTTCAGTCAAATTGAGCGATTGATACACATTTTCGTTTAGCTAAGATGTCAGAATTGCTCGAACTCGGGACGACCTGTTTTTGGGGGTAGATCAAAGTTTCGATCGATTCAACTGTGCGAGTCGACAATCAACACAAGATCTTTGAATTTTTGGACAAATTGAACGATTCTGTAACGACTACTTTGATCTGAGATGCCAGAATCACTCGAGAATCGGGACATCTCGAATATCGGTGATTGATTTTCCTTTCGATACAGATATGCAAACCGAAGTTTAATGCAGTAATTTCGTGTTTTCAGTCAAAACGAACGATTTCTACACATTCACGTTTAGCTTAGATGTCAGAGATGCTCGAACTCGGGACATCTCGATTCTTGGGGTAGATCGAAGTTTCGTTGGATTCAGCCGTGCGAGAGAACGTTTAACGCTAATCTTCGTATTTATGGGCAAAGTTAACGATTATGTAACAATGACTTGAATCTGAGATGCCAGAATCGATCGAAACTCGGGACATCTCGAATATCGTCGATCGATTTACTTTTTGATACAGCTGTGCAAAACGAAGTTTGATGCAAGAAATTTGTGTTTTTGGACAAAACGAACTATTTCAACACTTTCACGTTAAGGTGCAATGCCAGATATGCTCGAAACTCGATACATCTCGATTCTCGGTGTAGATCGTTGTTTCGTTCGATAAGACCGAGCAAATTAACGTTCAATGCAAGGATGTCGTATTTTCATACGAAATCAACGATTTTGACATATTTACGGTGTGCTGAGATAACAGGATCAATCGAAACTCAGGGTATCTCGATTCTCGATAAAAATCGATGTTTCTTTCGAAGCAGCCATGCGAGAAGTGATTTTATACAGGATTTCCGTGTTTCTAGACGGATCTAACGATTTGAACACATTTATGTTTTGCTAAGATGCAAGAATTCCTCGAAACTCGCGTATTTTCGAATCTCCTCGATACATTTTCCGTACGTTACCGTCACGTGGAACATCGATAAATACAAGAATTCCGCGTTTTCAGACGAAGTGAACGTTTCTGACTTTTTTACGTCGAGCTGAGAAGCCACAATCGCTCGAAACTCGGGACATTTTGAATCTTTGTAATCAATTCTTCGGTTCCATGCAAGAACATCGTATGTTAATACAAAATCAACGATTTTGACACGTTTACGGTGAGCTGAGATGCCAGGATCGATCGAAACTCAGGATATCTCGATTCTCGGTAAAAATCGATGATTCTTATGATACAGTTGTGCGAGACGACATTTGATGCAGGATTTGCGTGTTTTGAGACAAAAAGTACAATTTTCACGTATTTTCATTGAGGTAAGTTGCCAGAATCCCTCGAAACTCCTGACATCTCGAATCTTAGTGACCAATTTGTCGGTCGATTCAGCCTTGCAAGATAACGTTTAATGCAAGAAACTCATGTTCAGAGACAGAATAAACGATAGGGAGACATTGACGTTGAGCTGTAACGATCGAATCGCTTGAAATTCGGGACATCTCGATTTACGGTGTAGATCGATGTTTCGTTCGATGTGGCTGTGCAAATCGACGTTCGATGCACGACTTTTGTCCTTTAAGACAAAATGAACAGATTTGAAGAAATTATTCTGAACTGAGATGCCAGAAGCAATCTAAGGACGCGAAATCTCGATTCTCGGTGTAATTCAACGTTTTGTTAGATTAAGCCTTGTACGACGACAAATACCGCGGGAAACTTGTGTTTTTGGACGAAATGAACGTTTTTGGAACTTATACGTCAAGCTGAGATGCCAGGATCGCTCGAAACTCGGGATATCCCGATTCTCGGTGATTATCGATGTTTCGGTTGATACAGCCGTGCAAGACGTCATTTAATGCAGTTATTTCGTGTTTTCAGTCAAATTGAGCGATTGATACACATTTTCGTTTAGCTAAGATGTCAGAATTGCTCGAACTCGGGAAATCTCGATTCTGGGGGTAGATCGAAGTTTCGTTCGATTCAGCCGTGCGAGACAACGTTTAACGCATAATCTTTGTATTTTGAGACGAAATTAACGATTTTGAAACGATAACTTTGATAAGAGATGCCAGAATCACTCGATACTCGGGCCATGAGAATATCGTCGATTGATTTTCCTTCCAATACAGCAGTGGAAAACACAGTTTCATGCAAGAATTTCGTGTGATCGGACAAAACGAACTAGTTTAACACTTTCACGTTGAACTGAAATGCCGGAAGCACTCGAAACTCGGGACATCTCGATTCTCAGTGAAAATTGATGTTTCGTTCGATACAGCCGAGCAAATCCACGTTCAATGCAAGAATGTAGTATTTTTATACGAAATCAACGACTTTAACACATTCACGTTGAGCTCAGATGCGAGGATCAATCGAAACTCAGGATATCTCGATTGTCGGTGAAAATCAATGTTTCTTCTGATACAGCCGTTCGAGACGGAATTTGATGCAGGATTTTCGTGTTTCCAGACGAATTCTACGATTTTCACATATTCACGTTTAGCTAAGGTGCAAGAATCCCTCGAAACTCGCGACATTTCGAATCACCATGATACATTTTTTCTACGTTATCGACACGCAAAACATCGATAAATGCAAGAATTCCTCGTTTTTCGACGAATTAAACGTTTGTAACATTTTTACGTCGAGCTGAGATGCCACAATCGCAAGAAACTTGAGACATCTCGAATCTCGGTGATCAATTTTTCGGTCGATTCAGCCTTGCAAGATACTGTTGAATACAAGAAACTCACGTTTTGAGACAAAATAAACGACTTTGAGACGATGACGTTCAGCTGAGATGACAGAATCGCTTGAAATTCGAGACATATCAATTCTCGATGTGGATCGATGTTTCGGTCGATACAGCCAAGCAAATCGACGTTCCATGCAAGAATGTCGTATGTTAATACAAAATCAACGATTTAGACACATTTACGGTGAGCTGAGATGCCAGATTTGCTCGAAACTCGGGACATCTCGAATCTTGGTGATTAATTTTTCAGTCTATTCAGACTTGCAAGATAACGTCAAATGCAAGAAACTCATGTCTAGAGACAGAATAAACGATCAGGAGACATTGACGTTGAGCTGAAACGATCGAATCGCTTGAAATTCGGGACATCTCGATTTACGGTGTAGATCGATGTTTCGTTCGATGCGGCTGTGCAAATCGACGTTCGTTGCACGACTTTTGTCCTTTTAGACAAAATGAACAGATTTGACGAAATTATTCTCAACTGAGATGCCAGAAGCAATCTAAGGACGCCAAATCTCGATTCTCGGTGTAATTCAACGTTTTGTTAGATTAAGCCTTGCACGACGACAAATACCGCAAGAAACTTGTGTTTTTGGACAAAATAAACGTTTTTGACCCTTATACGTCAAGCTGAGATGCCAGGATCGCTCGAAACTCGGGATATCCCGATTCTCGGTGATTATCGATGTTTCGGTTGATACAGCCGCGCGAAACGTCATTTAATGCAGTCATTTCGTGTTTTCAGTCAAATTGAGCGATTGATACACATTTTCGTTTAGCTAAGATGTCAGAATTGCTCGAACTCGGGACGACCTGTTTTTGGGGGTAGATCAAAGTTTCGATCGATTCAACTGTGCGAGTCGACAATCAACACAAGATCTTTGAATTTTTGGACAAAATGAACGATTCTGTAACGACTACTTTGATCTGAGATGCCAGAATCACTCGAGAATCGGGACATCTGGAATATCGGTGATTGATTTTCCTTTCGATACAGATATGCAAACCGAAGTTTAATGCAGTAATTTCGTGTTTTCAGTCAAAACGAACGATTTCTACACATTCACGTTTAGCTTAGATGTCAGAGATGCTCGAACTCGGGACATCTCGATTCTTGGGGTAGATCGAAGTTTCGTTGGATTCAGCCGTGCGAGCGAACGTTTAACGCATGATCTTCGTATTTATGGATAAAATGAACCATTATGTAACGATGACTTCAATCTGAGATGCCAGAATCGATCGAAACTCGGGACATCTCGAATATCGTCGATCGATTTACTTTTTGATACAGCTGTGCAAAACGAAGTTTGATGCAAGAACTTTGTGGTTTTGGACAAAACGAACTATTTCAGCACTTTCACGTTGAGATGCAATGCCAGATATGCTCGAAACTCGATACATCTCGATTCTCGGTGTAGATCGTTGTTTCGTTCGATAAGACCGAGCAAATTAACGTTCAATGCAAGGATGTCGTATTTTCATACGAAATCAACGATTTTGACATATTTACGGTGTGCTGAGATAACAAGATCAATCGAAACTCAGGGTATCTCGATTCTCGATAAAAATCGATGTTTCTTTCGAAGCAGCCATGCGAGAAGTGATTTTATACAGGATTTCCGTGTTTCTAGACGGATCTAACGATTTGAACACATTTATGTTTTGCTAAGATGCGAGAATTCCTCGAAACTCGCGTATTTTCGAATCTCCTCGATACATTTCCCGTACGTTACCGTCACGTGGAACATCGATAAATACAAGAATTCCGCGTTTTTAGACGAACTGAACGTTTCTGACTTTTTTACGTCGAGCTGAGATGCCGCAATCGCTCAAAACTCGGGACATTTCGAATTTTTGTAATCAATTTTTCGGTCGATTCAGCCTTGCAAGATACTGTTCAATACAAGAAACTCACGTTTTGAGACAGAATGAACGCTGTTCAGATGATAACGTTCAGCGGAGATGACAGAATCGCTTGAAATTTAAAACATATCAATTCTCGGTGTGAATCGATGTTTCGGACGTTACAGCCGAGCAAATCGACGTTCCATGCAAGAACATCGTATGTTAATACAAAATCAACGATTTTGACACGTTTACGGTGAGCTGAGATGCCAGGATCGATCGAAACTCAGGATATCTCGATTCTCGGTAAAAATCGATGATTCTTATGATACAGTTGTGCGAGACGACATTTGATGCAGGATTTGTGTGTTTTGAGACAAAAAGTACGATTTTCACGTATTTTCATTGAGGTAAGTTGCCAGAATCCCTCGAAACTCCTGACATCTCGAATCTTAGTGACCAATTTGTCGGTCGATTCAGCCTTGCAAGATAACGTTTAATGCGAGAAACTCATGTTTAGAGACAGAATAAACGATAGGGAGACATTGACGTTGAGCTGTAACGATCGAATCGCTTGAAATTCGGGACATCTCGATTTACGGTGTAGATCGATGTTTCGTTTGATGCGGCTCTGCAAATCGACGTTCGATGCACGACTTTTGTCCTTTTAGACAAAATGAACAGATTTGACGAAATTATTCTGAACTGAGATGCCAGAAGCAATCTAAGGACGCCAAATCTCGATTCTCGGTGTAATCCAACGTTTTGTTAGATTAAGCCTTGCACGACGACAAATACCGCGGGAAACTTGTGTTTTTGGACGAAATGAACGTTTTTGGAACTTATACGTCAAGCTGAGATGCCAGGATCGCTCGAAACTCGGGATATCCCGATTCTCGGTGATTATCGATGTTTCGGTTGATACAGCCGTGCAAGACGTCATTTAATGCAGTCATTTTGTGTTTTCAGTCAAAACAAACGATTTATACACATTTACGTTTAGCTGAGATGCCAGATTTGCTCGAAACTCGGGACATCTCGAATCTTGGTGATTAATTTTTCAGTCTATTCAGACTTGCAACATAACGTCAAATGCAAGAAACTCATGTCTAGAGACAGAATAAACGATCAGGAGACATTGACGTTGAGCTGAAACGATCGAATCGCTTGAAATTCGGGACATCTCGATTTACGGTGTAGATCGATGTTTCGTTCGATGTGGCTGTGCAAATCGACGTTCGATGCACGACTTTTGTCCTTTAAGACAAAATGAACAGATTTGAAGAAATTATTCTGAACTGAGATGCCAGAAGCAATCTAAGGACGCCAAATCTCGATTCTCGGTGTAATTCAACGTTTTGTTAGATTAAGCCTTGCACGACGACAAATACCGCGAGAAACTTGTGTTTTTGGACAAAATAAACGTTTTTGACCCTTATACGTCAAGCTGAGATGCCAGGATCGCTCGAAACTCGGGATATCCCGATTCTCGGTGATTATCGATGTTTCGGTTGATACAGCCGCGCGAAACGTCATTTAATGCAGTCATTTCGTGTTTTCAGTCAAATTGAGCGATTGATACACATTTTCGTTTAGCTAAGATGTCAGAATTGCTCGAACTCGGGACATCTCGATTCTTGGGGTAGATCGAAGTTTCGTTCGATTCAGCCGTGCGAGACAACGTTTAACGCATAATCTTTGTATTTTGAGACGAAATTAACGATTTTGAAACGATAACTTTGATAAGAGATGCCAGAATCACTCGATACTCGGGCCATGAGAATATCGTCGATTGATTTTCCTTCCAATACAGCAGTGGAAAACACAGTTTCATGCAAGAATTTCGTGTGATCGGACAGAACGAACTAGTTTAACACTTTCACGTTGAACTGAAATGCCGGAAGCACTCGAAACTCGGGACATCTCGATTCTCAGTGAAAATTGATGTTTCGTTCGATACAGCCGAGCAAATTCACGTTCAATGCAAGAATGTAGTATTTTTATACGAAATCAACGACTTTAACACATTCACGTTGAGCTCAGATGCTAGGATCAATCGAAACTCAGGATATTTCGATTGTCGGTGAAAATCAATGTTTCTTCTGATACAGCCGTTCGAGACGGAATTTGATGCAGGATTTTCGTGTTTCCAGACGAATTCTACGATTTTCACATATTCACGTTTAGCTAAGGTGCAAGAATCCCTCGAAACTCGCGACATTTCGAATCTCCATGATACATTTTTTGTACGTTATCGACACGCAAAACATCGATAAATGCAAGAATTCCTCGTTTTTCGACGAATTAAACGTTTGTAACATTTTTACGTCGAGCTGAGATGCCACAATCGCAAGAAACTCGAGACATCTCGAATCTCGGTGATCAATTTTTCGGTCGATTTAGCCTTGCAAGATACTGTTGAATACGAGAAACTCACGTTTTGAGACAAAATAAACGACTTTGAGACGATGACGTTCAGCTGAGATGACAGAATCGCTTGAAATTTGAGACATATCAATTCTCGATGTGGATCGATGTTTCGGTCGATACAGCCAAGCAAATCGACGTTCCATGCAAGAATGTCGTATGTTAATACAAAATCAACGATTTAGACACATTTACGGTGAGCTGAGATGCCAGATTTGCTCGAAACTCGGGACATCTCGAATCTTGGTGATTAATTTTTCAGTCTATTCAGACTTGCAACATAACGTCAAATGCAAGAAACTCATGTCTAGAGACAGAATAAACGATCAGGAGACATTGACGTTGAGCTGAAACGATCGAATCGCTTGAAATTCGGGACATCTCGATTTACGGTGTAGATCGATGTTTCGTTCGATGTGGCTGTGCAAATCGACGTTCGATGCACGACTTTTGTCCTTTAAGACAAAATGAACAGATTTGAAGAAATTATTCTGAACTGAGATGCCAGAAGCAATCTAAGGACGCGAAATCTCGATTCTCGGTGTAATTCAACGTTTTGTTAGATTAAGCCTTGCACGACGACAAATACCGCGGGAAACTTGTGTTTTTGGACGAAATGAACGTTTTTGGAACTTATACGTCAAGCTGAGATGCCAGGATCGCTCGAAACTCGGGATATCCCGATTCTCGGTGATTATCGATGTTTCGGTTGATACAGCCGTGCAAGACGTCATTTAATGCAGTCATTTCGTGTTTTCAGTCAAATTGAGCGATTAATACACATTTTCGTTTAAGCTAAGATGTCAGAATTGCTCGAACTCGGGACATCTCGATTCTTGGGGTAGATCGAAGTTTCGTTGGATTCAGCCGTGCGAGAGAACGTTTAATGCATGATCTTCGTATTTATGGATAAAATGAACGATTATGTAACGATGACTTTAATCTGAGATGCCAGAATCGATCGAAACTCGGGACATCTCGAATATCGTCGATCGATTTACTTTTTGATACAGCTGTGCAAAACGAAGTTTGATGCAAAAATTTTGTGTTTTTGGACAAAACGAACTATTTCAACACTTTCACGTTGAGATGCAATGCCAGATATGCTCGAAACTCGATACATCTCGATTCTCGGTGTAGATCGTTGTTTCGTTCGATAAGACCAAGCAAATTAACGTTCAATGCAAGGATGTCGTATTTTCATACGAAATCAACGATTTTGACATATTTACGGTGTGCTGAGATAACAGGATCAATCGAAACTCAGGGTATCTCGATTCTCGATAAAAATCGATGTTTCTTCCGAAGCAGCCATGCGACAAGTGATTTTATACAGGATTTCCGTGTTTCTAGACGGATCTAACGATTTGAACACATTTATGTTTTGCTAAGATGCAAGAATTCCTCGAAACTCGCGTATTTTCGAATCTCCTCGATACATTTTCCGTACGTTACCGTCACGTGGAACATCGATAAATACAAGAATTCCGCGTTTTCAGACGAACTGAACGTTTCTGACTTTTTTACGTCGAGCTGAGATGCCACAATCGCTCGAAACTCGGGACATTTCGAATCTTTGTAATCAATTTTTCGGTCGATTCAGCCTTGCAAGATACTTTTCAATACAAGAAACTCACGTTTTGAGACAGAATGAACGCTGTTTAGACGATAACGTTCAGCGGAGATGACAGAATCGCTTGAAATTTGAGACATATCAATTCTCGGTGTGGATCGATGTTTCGGTCGATACAGCCGAGCAAATCGACGTTCCATGCAAGAATGTCGTATGTTAATACAAAATCAACGATTTAGACACATTTACGGTGAGCTGAGATGCCAGATTTGCTCAAAACTCGGGACATCTCGAATCTTGGTGATTAATTTTTCAGTCTATTCAGACTTGCAAGATAACGTCAAATGCAAGAAACTCATGTTTAGAGACAGAATAAATGATCGGGAGACATTGACGTTGAGCTGAAACGATCGAATCGCTCGAAATTCGGGACATCTCGATTTACGGTGTAGATCGATGTTTCGTTCGATGCGGCTGTGCAAATCGACGTTCGATGCACGACTTTTGTCCTTTAAGACAAAATGAACAGATTTGAAGAAATTATGCATAACTGAGATGCCAGAAGAAATCTAAGGACGCGAAATCTCGATTCTCGGTGTAATTCAACGTTTTGTTAGATTAAGCCTTGCACGACGACAAATACCGCGAGAAACTTGTGTTTTTGGACAAAATAAACGTTTTTGACCCTTTTTTTTTTTTTTTTTTTTTTTTTTTTTTCCCACCTCCACCCCCGCTGTACCTGAAATATATTATACCAGCGGTCAGATTTCTGTTCTTGTCTAATTATTTCTTTAGTAAAGCAGTCATGTTTCGACTATTTCTGATAATGTTCTAATTTAGTTATTGTTCGGGTAATACTTATTTCACTTTACAGTCTCGTTTAAAGTACTGCACTTTGAAGTATCTCCTGTTTCGTTTCTTCCTTCCCTTTTTATTTCCCCCTAGGCTTAATTACAATTCCCTCGACCTCTTTTTTCCAGTATCACTTTGGCGTATTTACAGAAAATATCAAACGTTTGCTTATTTTTTATTAAATTCTCTTTGTTTATTTCTTTTATACTAATCTTTTTTAGCTCTTCAATGGTTTGGATTCTTTCGACATCATATTCCTGACACTCAAACAGCATGTGGTCCGGAGTTTCTTGTTCCCCGCAGATACAGTTCTCATTCGTTGTTATATTTAGATCTTTTAGTTTGCTGTTGAATGACCCATGTCCTGTTAGGAACTGCGTTACGAAAAAGTTCGGAATAACCCATGTGAATTTCAGTCGCTTTTGGACTGTCTGGAAATAGTCAAATGTCATGCGCCCTTTGGTACTGTGAGTCCATCTATCTTGCCACAATTCTTCGATCACTTTATTTACACTTCTGTACACGTCGTTAGCGGCGAGTCCTTCCGTAGTTTTGTCCTCTCCAAGCCATTTGACCGACAATTTATCGATTGTAAAATCGATCTTTCGTCTAATTTTATGATGTGTAACTCGTTTTTTTATTTCTAGGTCTATCGGCAGGACTCCTGCTATAACTGGCAAGCAGTGCGTTGATGCAGTTCTATAAGCTTTTGTTACCCTTATCAGAGCTAGACGCTGCGAGCTTTCTAGTGCCTTCTTTAGTCTTCCAGTCAGTTTATCAGACCATCCGATTGCAGCGTACGTCATTATGGGTACGTAGACTCCCTTGTAAATCGTCTTCATTGCTTTGTGACCTAAACCCCACTTATTCTTTGCGACACGTCCTAGGTTATTGAAGATTCTTTTGGTCTTTTCACACATACTTTTTATGTGCGAATTCACTCTTAGGCCGCTGTCAAATTCAACTCCGAGGTACTTGACCGTATTGACTAGGCTAATTTGGCTATTGTCGATCGTTATGTTAAGTGTTGCTTCTGGATCCTTTATCTTTCCTTTCAGCCACATCATCGTCGTTTTTTCGGATGACAGAATCAGTTTGTTTTCCTGGCACCAGTCCGAAACCTTTGCGATCGCCAAGCGTGCTCGGTGTTCTATTTCTACTTGATTGTTCCCGGAGACGATTAAGACTTGGTCATCCGCGTATGCAATCGTTTCTATATTCCTTAATTCGTCGAATGCTCTCAGGTTTCGATCGAAGATCAGATTCCACATAAATGGTCCAAGGATTGAGCCTTGCGGACATCCTTTCGTAATTTTTTTGCTGACGAGTTTGTCATTTTCTTGGATCATCGCTGACCTTGATCGCAGGTAGTCTTGTAACAGGACGTACAGATTTCTTGGGCAGTTACGTGATTTCAACTCGTGCAGAACGCTAGGCCACCACACGTTGTCGAAAGCCCCTGCTACGTCGAGAAAAATTCCGAGCACTAATTTGTTTGTTGACTCAGCAACCTTTGTCCTGAGGCGAACGATTGCGTCTTCGGTGCTCATGCCAGACCTGAATCCAAATTGTTTATCGCTGCTATGTTCTCGCTGTAGCGGTCTTAACTTTGTAAGTATTAGTCTTTCAAGGATCTTACCGAAGATTGGTAGAAGACTTATCGGTCGGTATGATTTCGGATCCGAGGGATCGCGTCTGGACCCCTTTCGAATGAGTATAATCTTTCCTTTTTTCCATTGATTTGGGAAAACCCCCCATTTCAGGCAAGAATTAAAGGCGTTCTCAAGTGCGTCACAGATTGTTGGCCACGATCTCTTCACTGCTGCGGTTTCAATATTGTCGGGACCAGGGGCCTTTCCATCTTTCATTTGCATTATCGCCGTGCGTATTTCCTCTTTCGTAAAACATGGGCAGTCACCTGTGTCGGGAGGGAACTCAGCGTCATGTCTCATTAGACTTTGAGTATTCGATTCATTAAGTTTTACATCGTCCGGGATCACAGCATACAAAACGGTCGTGGCTGCGGTTTTCCAGTCAATTGCATAAGTATCGTCCGTACGTATTGAACATAGAGCTGCATGCGTGTTTATTTTACTAGTCTGTAGCCTGTATACGATACCCCATGGGTTTAGATTACCTTGTCGTCCAACGAATTCCTGCCAGCTTCTGATCTTCGCCTCTTCGACTGCACTACGGTATTCTCGCCTATTTTCTAGATACTCAGCTTTGAGCCTTTCCCTTATATCTGGTTTCCGACAACGTTGCAGAGCTCTACGAGATCTGTACGTTTTCTTTTTCAGGTATGTAAGATGAGCGGACCACCATGGTGCCGTTTTTGTAGTCCTGAATCGTTTTCTAGGAATAGATTGGTTACAGGCTTTGATAATAGTTCTTTCGAGACTAGTGATTAGATCAAGCGTTTCACGTTTTGTTGTTGGCGTTATGTTGTCATTATCGCTCCATAGATTCACCAGCGTTCTGTCAAATTTTTCCCAGTCAGCTCTGGCAACAGCGTAGCGCGGAGAACATCTGACATCTGAGGCAGAAATCACTGTACCGTTTGCAGGGACGCATTCCATTAAGATTGCACGGTGATCGCTTGATGTCCAATCTCTTTGTACTGACCATTTTGTCACAAAGTTTGCGTAATTCGTGGTTTCTAGTGATATGTCGATATTGGATTCGCCACATCGGGATGAATACGTCGATAGCTCATTTGGTTCATTGAGGACCGTTAGGTTGTGTTCAGCTAGGAACATTTCTACTTTTCTACCGCGATTGTCTACTTTCCCGCTGTTCCACTGGTAAGACTTAGCGTTACTATCGATTCCGATAACAACCTTCTTTCCATGCAACTGCCTAAGGATCATATCGAGATGTTGTAAATGTTGGTCGATGTTTTCGGAAAAACGAAAATAAGCGCTGATGAGATATACAGACGCCGTCCGGGTGCTGATTTCGACACACACGCAGTACGCATTACTGAGATGCCTCAAACTCAATACAGTCAAGTTCCTGGATGTGATAGCAATTGCCGCCCAAGGTTTTTCATTTGACTCATTTGCAGTCATAACGGAGGTTTGAATTCCGAATCCGATTACATTGCCGTTAAAAGAGTACGGTTCTTGTAATAAAAGAAGGTCTACAGCGTTCTCCTGGATTTTGGTGCGGAGCTCCGAAGTGACAAGTTTCGATCCGTTCATATTAAGCTGAACAATCCGAATGTCTTTAGAGGCCATAGTCGATTTTGTTCACATGTTTCTCGAGAGCGAACTTATATGCTGGGCAATTCTTATCTAGGACAGAGTGATCCGCAGGTTTCTTGAACCGTTTGCATGACGCACATTTCTCGGGTTCGCCTTTTTTAGCGCATTCAGATGCCTTATGTCCGTCTTCTGCACAATGCCCGCAGGAAGGGGATTGTTGCCGACAGTATTTCGCGATATGGCCATAGCCTTGGCACTGGTAGCATCGGCTCAGCCCGATGAAGTCCTGAATGCGGCAAGATTGCCATTCGATGTAAATCCGCCCAATTCTTCGGATTTTGTTTCGGAGATCAGGAGTAACCTCTGCGACCCAGTTTGTAAGGTCCTCCCTTCTTTTCCCCACTCGAAATACAAGCTTCAGTTCTGACTCGAATCTTGATTTTTCCATGCTGTCTACAAGATCAGGGTTCTGTTCATAGATGGCGTCTTTTATTTGTTGCTCATTCAGAGAGTTCTGCACGTCGTAAATGAGAATACGAGGCTCTTTCTTGCCAGGTCGTTCAATCGTGAAACCACGTTCCTTAAGGTCCGCGCTCGTTGCGATCTTTGCTAGATCGTACTTTGATTCTGTTTCTATCAAAACGCCCTTGTCTCGAATTTTCCGGACGTTTTTCACATGAATTTTGTTCGCCTTTGGGTCAAATGTTTTCATCAGTTCCTTTTTTGTGTCATCACTCGATTTGCAATTCATCGTTTCACTCGGACGGATAATCACGACTTGCGGTGTATTTTTGACTGGTTTGTTTACTTTGCTGAGGGCTGGGATCTTCGGCGTCGGAGTTCTAAGTTTGTCCGCGTAAGACGATCTTGCAGCTGGGCCATATTGATGGCAAATGTCAGCGCGTTCCTCTAGACGTCCGAGTAGCCTGGAATTTTCCATCGAGATTTTGCTTACGAGCTCTGTCAACACTGAGATGTTCTTCAGTAAAAATCTAGCCTGGTCTTGTGTGATTCCTGATGCAGAGTCGAGGCAATAATCGGCTAGGTCCGCTTTGATTCCAACAGCCTGACGAATAAGATCATCCGTACTGAGGGATGGATCTTCTAGTGTGGAGTCCTCTGCTTTTCGTTTGCGACGTTTCCGCGAGTCGAGTGAGCCGATAGATATGCTTTCCTCGCTTTGTCCACCTCGTTGGCTAGGTGCTGGTGAGCGTTCAGTTTCCAGCTCCATTTCAGACTCGTCGTCCGAAAAACCGAGCGAGAAGTGCTTCGCTTTAGGTCTTGCACCAGTTCCGGCACTTGTTTGTTGCATTGCTGCTTGTTGCTGGCTTTGAAGATCTTGTTGTTTTTGTTTTTGGTTTGTTTCTTTAGTAGATTTCTTCATGTTTATCCCCTGTCAAAGAAAAAAAAAAAAAAAAAAAAAAAAAAAAAAAAAAAAAAAAAAAAAAAAATCCGTAGATCAAAGTATCGATCGATTAAGTTGTGCGCGAAATTGGTTTTTTTCCCAAAAACGAACGATCTTCACACTCTCTCGTCGAGCCCAGACGCCAGAATTGCTCAAAACACGCAAAACCTCGACTCCTGTGTTGGATCGAAATTTTCCCGATACAGTCCAGAGACCTCTTTCGTACTTGTATCGGTCCCCTCGATTCTCGGTGTCCTCGCACGACTTTATCGAACGGAACACAGATCGATAGCGAGACCCGAGATGTGCGGAGCTCCGAGCGAACCTCCTCGCACGACCGTCCTCGCACGACTCCGTTTTTGACCCTTATACGTCAAGCTGAGATGCCAGGATCGCTCGAAACTCGGGATATCCCGATTCTCGGTGATTATCGATGTTTCGGTTGATACAGCCGTGCAAGACGTCATTTAATGCAGTCATTTCGTGTTTTCAGTCAAATTGAGCGATTGATACACATTTTCGTTTAGCTAAGATGTCAGAATTGCTCGAACTCGGGACGACTTGTTTTTGGGGGTAGATCAAAGTTTCGATCGATTCAACTGTGCGAGTCGACAATCAACACAAGATCTTTGAATTTTTGGACAAATTGAACGATTCTGTAACGACTACTTTGATCTGAGATGCCAGAATCACTCGAGAATCGGGACATCTCGAATATCGGTGATTGATTTTCCTTTCGATACAGATATGCAAACCGAAGTTTAATGCAGTAATTTCGTGTTTTCAGTCAAAACGAACGATTTCTACACATTCACGTTTAGCTTAGATGTCAGAGATGCTCGAACTCGGGACATCTCGATTCTTGGGGTAGATCGAAGTTTCGTTGGATTCAGCCGTGCGAGAGAACGTTTAACGCTAATCTTCGTATTTATGGGCAAAGTTAACGATTATGTAACAATGACTTGAATCTGAGATGCCAGAATCGATCGAAACTCGGGACATCTCGAATATCGTCGATCGATTTACTTTTTGATACAGCTGTGCAAAACGAAGTTTGATGCAAGAAATTTGTGTTTTTGGACAAAACGAACTATTTCAACACTTTCACGTTAAGGTGCAATGCCAGATATGCTCGAAACTCGATACATCTCGATTCTCGGTGTAGATCGTTGTTTCGTTCGATAAGACCGAGCAAATTAACGTTCAATGCAAGGATGTCGTATTTTCATACGAAATCAACGATTTTGACATATTTACGGTGTGCTGAGATAACAGGATCAATCAAAACTCAGGGTATCTCGATTCTCGATAAAAATCGATGTTTCTTTCGAAGCAGCCATGCGAGAAGTGATTTTATACAGGATTTCCGTGTTTCTAGACGGATCTAACGATTTGAACACATTTATGTTTTGCTAAGATGCAAGAATTCCTCGAAACTCGCGTATTTTCGAATCTCCTCGATACATTTTCCGTACGTTACCGTCACGTGGAACATCGATAAATACAAGAATTCCGCGTTTTCAGACGAAGTGAACGTTTCTGACTTTTTTACGTCGAGCTGAGAAGCCACAATCGCTCGAAACTCGGGACATTTTGAATCTTTGTAATCAATTTTTCGGTTCCATGCAAGAACATCGTATGTTAATACAAAATCAACGATTTTGACACGTTTACGGTGAGCTGAGATGCCAGGATCGATCGAAACTCAGGATATCTCGATTCTCGGTAAAAATCGATGATTCTTATGATACAGTTGTGCGAGACGACATTTGATGCAGGATTTGCGTGTTTTGAGACAAAAAGTACAATTTTCACGTATTTTCATTGAGGTAAGTTGCCAGAATCCCTCGAAACTCCTGACATCTCGAATCTTAGTGACCAATTTGTCGGTCGATTCAGCCTTGCAAGATAACGTTTAATGCAAGAAACTCATGTTCAGAGACAGAATAAACGATAGGGAGACATTGACGTTGAGCTGTAACGATCGAATCGCTTGAAATTCGGGACATCTCGATTTACGGTGTAGATCGATGTTTCGTTCGATGTGGCTGTGCAAATCGACGTTCGATGCACGACTTTTGTCCTTTAAGACAAAATGAACAGATTTGAAGAAATTATTCTGAACTGAGATGCCAGAAGCAATCTAAGGACGCGAAATCTCGATTCTCGGTGTAATTCAACGTTTTGTTAGATTAAGCCTTGTACGACGACAAATACCGCGGGAAACTTGTGTTTTTGGACGAAATGAACGTTTTTGGAACTTATACGTCAAGCTGAGATGCCAGGATCGCTCGAAACTCGGGATATCCCGATTCTCGGTGATTATCGATGTTTCGGTTGATACAGCCGTGCAAGACGTCATTTAATGCAGTTATTTCGTGTTTTCAGTCAAATTGAGCGATTGATACACATTTTCGTTTAGCTAAGATGTCAGAATTGCTCGAACTCGGGAAATCTCGATTCTGGGGGTAGATCGAAGTTTCGTTCGATTCAGCCGTGCGAGACAACGTTTAACGCATAATCTTTGTATTTTGAGACGAAATTAACGATTTTGAAACGATAACTTTGATAAGAGATGCCAGAATCACTCGATACTCGGGCCATGAGAATATCGTCGATTGATTTTCCTTCCAATACAGCAGTGGAAAACACAGTTTCATGCAAGAATTTCGTGTGATCGGACAAAACGAACTAGTTTAACACTTTCACGTTGAACTGAAATGCCGGAAGCACTCGAAACTCGGGACATCTCGATTCTCAGTGAAAATTGATGTTTCGTTCGATACAGCCGAGCAAATCCACGTTCAATGCAAGAATGTAGTATTTTTATACGAAATCAACGACTTTAACACATTCACGTTGAGCTCAGATGCGAGGATCAATCGAAACTCAGGATATCTCGATTGTCGGTGAAAATCAATGTTTCTTCTGATACAGCCGTTCGAGACGGAATTTGATGCAGGATTTTCGTGTTTCCAGACGAATTCTACGATTTTCACATATTCACGTTTAGCTAAGGTGCAAGAATCCCTCGAAACTCGCGACATTTCGAATCACCATGATACATTTTTTCTACGTTATCGACACGCAAAACATCGATAAATGCAAGAATTCCTCGTTTTTCGACGAATTAAACGTTTGTAACATTTTTACGTCGAGCTGAGATGCCACAATCGCAAGAAACTTGAGACATCTCGAATCTCGGTGATCAATTTTTCGGTCGATTCAGCCTTGCAAGATACTGTTGAATACAAGAAACTCACGTTTTGAGACAAAATAAACGACTTTGAGACGATGACGTTCAGCTGAGATGACAGAATCGCTTGAAATTCGAGACATATCAATTCTCGATGTGGATCGATGTTTCGGTCGATACAGCCAAGCAAATCGACGTTCCATGCAAGAATGTCGTATGTTAATACAAAATCAACGATTTAGACACATTTACGGTGAGCTGAGATGCCAGATTTGCTCGAAACTCGGGACATCTCGAATCTTGGTGATTAATTTTTCAGTCTATTCAGACTTGCAAGATAACGTCAAATGCAAGAAACTCATGTCTAGAGACAGAATAAACGATGAGGAGACATTGACGTTGAGCTGAAACGATCGAATCGCTTGAAATTCGGGACATCTCGATTTACGGTGTAGATCGATGTTTCGTTCGATGCGGCTGTGCAAATCGACGTTCGTTGCACGACTTTTGTCTTTTTAGACAAAATGAACAGATTTGACGAAATTATTCTCAACTGAGATGCCAGAAGCAATCTAAGGACGCCAAATCTCGATTCTCGGTGTAATTCAACGTTTTGTTAGATTAAGCCTTGCACGACGACAAATACCGCAAGAAACTTGTGTTTTTGGACAAAATAAACGTTTTTGACCCTTATACGTCAAGCTGAGATGCCAGGATCGCTCGAAACTCGGGATATCCCGATTCTCGGTGATTATCGATGTTTCGGTTGATACAGCCGCGCGAAACGTCATTTAATGCAGTCATTTCGTGTTTTCAGTCAAATTGAGCGATTGATACACATTTTCGTTTAGCTAAGATGTCAGAATTGCTCGAACTCGGGACGACTTGTTTTTGGGGGTAGATCAAAGTTTCGATCGATTCAACTGTGCGAGTCGACAATCAACACAAGATCTTTGAATTTTTGGACAAAATGAACGATTCTGTAACGACTACTTTGATCTGAGATGCCAGAATCACTCGAGAATCGGGACATCTGGAATATCGGTGATTGATTTTCCTTTCGATACAGATATGCAAACCGAAGTTTAATGCAGTAATTTCGTGTTTTCAGTCAAAACGAACGATTTCTACACATTCACGTTTAGCTTAGATGTCAGAGATGCTCGAACTCGGGACATCTCGATTCTTGGGGTAGATCGAAGTTTCGTTGGATTCAGCCGTGCGAGCGAACGTTTAACGCATGATCTTCGTATTTATAGATAAAATGAACGATTATGTAACGATGACTTCAATCTGAGATGCCAGAATCGATCGAAACTCGGGACATCTCGAATATCGTCGATCGATTTACTTTTTGATACAGCTGTGCAAAACGAAGTTTGATGCAAGAATTTTGTGTTTTTGGACAAAACGAACTATTTCAACACTTTCACGTTGAGATGCAATGCCAGATATGCTCGAAACTCGATACATCTCGATTCTCGGTGTAGATCGTTGTTTCGTTCGATAAGACCGAGCAAATTAACGTTCAATGCAAGGATGTCGTATTCTTATACGAAATCAACGATTTTGACATATTTACGGTGTGCTGAGATAACAGGATCGATCGAAACTCGGGATATCCCGATTCTCGGTGATTATCGATGTTTCGGTTGATACAGCCATGCAAGACGTCATTTAATGCAGTCATTTCGTGTTTTCAGTCAAAACAAACGATTTATACACATTTACGTTTAGCTAAGATGTCAGAATTGCTCGAAGTCGGGAAATCTCGATTCTGGGGGTAGATCGAAGTTTCGTTCGATTCAGCTGTGCGAGACAACGTTTAACGCATGATCTTTGTATTTTAAGACAAAATTAACGATTTTGAAACGATAACTTTGATAAGAGATGCCAGAATCACTCGATACTCGGGCCATGAGAATATCGTCGATTGATTTTCCTTCCAATACAGCAGTGGAAAACACAGTTTCATGCCAGAATTTCGTGTGATCGGACAGAACGAACTAGTTTAACACTTTCACGTTGAACTGAAATGCCGGAAGCACTCGAAACTCGGGACATCTCGATTCTCAGTGAAAATTGATGTTTCGTTCGATACAGCCGAGCAAATTCACGTTCAATGCAAGAATGTAGTATTTTTATACGAAATCAACGACTTTAACACATTCACGTTGAGCTCAGATGCGAGGATCAATCGAAACTCAGGATATCTCGATTGTCGGTGAAAATCAATGTTTCTTCTGATACAGCCGTTCGAGACGGAATTTGATGCAGGATTTTCGTGTTTCCAGACGAATTCTACGATTTTCACATATTCACGTTTAGCTAAGGTGCAAGAATCCCTCGAAACTCGCGACATTTCGAATCACCATGATACATTTTTTCTACGTTATCGACACGCAAAACATCGATAAATGCAAGAATTCCTCGTTTTTCGACGAATTAAACGTTTGTAACATTTTTACGTCGAGCTGAGATGCCACAATCGCAAGAAACTTGAGACATCTCGAATCTCGGTGATCAATTTTTCGGTCGATTCAGCCTTGCAAGATACTGTTGAATACAAGAAACTCACGTTTTGAGACAAAATAAACGACTTTGAGACGATGACGTTCAGCTGAGATGACAGAATCGCTTGAAATTCGAGACATATCAATTCTCGATGTGGATCGATGTTTCGGTCGATACAGCCAAGCAAATCGACGTTCCATGCAAGAATGTCGTATGTTAATACAAAATCAACGATTTAGACACATTTACGGTGAGCTGAGATGCCAGATTTGCTCGAAACTCGGGACATCTCGAATCTTGGTGATTAATTTTTCAGTCTATTCAGACTTGCAAGATAACGTCAAATGCAAGAAACTCATGTCTAGAGACAGAATAAACGATCAGGAGACATTGACGTTGAGCTGAAACGATCGAATCGCTTGAAATTCGGGACATCTCGATTTACGGTGTAGATCGATGTTTCGTTCGATGCGGCTGTGCAAATCGACGTTCGTTGCACGACTTTTGTCTTTTTAGACAAAATGAACAGATTTGACGAAATTATTCTCAACTGAGATGCCAGAAGCAATCTAAGGACGCCAAATCTCGATTCTCGGTGTAATTCAACGTTTTGTTAGATTAAGCCTTGCACGACGACAAATACCGCAAGAAACTTGTGTTTTTGGACAAAATAAACGTTTTTGACCCTTATACGTCAAGCTGAGATGCCAGGATCGCTCGAAACTCGGGATATCCCGATTCTCGGTGATTATCGATGTTTCGGTTGATACAGCCGCGCGAAACGTCATTTAATGCAGTCATTTCGTGTTTTCAGTCAAATTGAGCGATTGATACACATTTTCGTTTAGCTAAGATGTCAGAATTGCTCGAACTCGGGACGACTTGTTTTTGGGGGTAGATCAAAGTTTCGATCGATTCAACTGTGCGAGTCGACAATCAACACAAGATCTTTGAATTTTTGGACAAAATGAACGATTCTGTAACGACTACTTTGATCTGAGATGCCAGAATCACTCGAGAATCGGGACATCTGGAATATCGGTGATTGATTTTCCTTTCGATACAGATATGCAAACCGAAGTTTAATGCAGTAATTTCGTGTTTTCAGTCAAAACGAACGATTTCTACACATTCACGTTTAGCTTAGATGTCAGAGATGCTCGAACTCGGGACATCTCGATTCTTGGGGTAGATCGAAGTTTCGTTGGATTCAGCCGTGCGAGCGAACGTTTAACGCATGATCTTCGTATTTATAGATAAAATGAACGATTATGTAACGATGACTTCAATCTGAGATGCCAGAATCGATCGAAACTCGGGACATCTCGAATATCGTCGATCGATTTACTTTTTGATACAGCTGTGCAAAACGAAGTTTGATGCAAGAATTTCGTGTTTTTGGACAAAACGAACTATTTCAACACTTTCACGTTGAGATGCAATGCCAGATATGCTCGAAACTCGATACATCTCGATTCTCGGTGTAGATCGTTGTTTCGTTCGATAAGACCGAGCAAATTAACGTTCAATGCAAGGATGTCGTATTCTTATACGAAATCAACGATTTTGACATATTTACGGTGTGCTGAGATAACAGGATCGATCGAAACTCGGGATATCCCGATTCTCGGTGATTATCGATGTTTCGGTTGATACAGCCGTGCAAGACGTCATTTAATGCAGTCATTTCGTGTTTTCAGTCAAAACAAACGATTTATACACATTTACGTTTAGCTAAGATGTCAGAATTGCTCGAACTCGGGAAATCTCGATTCTGGGGGTAGATCGAAGTTTCGTTCGATTCAGCTGTGCGAGACAACGTTTAACGCATGATCTTTGTATTTTAAGACAAAATTAACGATTTTGAAACGATAACTTTGATAAGAGATGCCAGAATCACTCGATACTCGGGCCATGAGAATATCGTCGATTGATTTTCCTTCCAATACAGCAGTGGAAAACACAGTTTCATGCCAGAATTTCGTGTGATCGGACAGAACGAACTAGTTTAACACTTTCACGTTGAACTGAAATGCCGGAAGCACTCGAAACTCGGGACATCTCGATTCTCAGTGAAAATTGATGTTTCGTTCGATACAGCCGAGCAAATTCACGTTCAATGCAAGAATGTAGTATTTTTATACGAAATCAACGACTTTAACACATTCACGTTGAGCTCAGATGCGAGGATCAATCGAAACTCAGGATATTTCGATTGTCGGTGAAAATCAATGTTTCTTCTGATACAGCCGTTCGAGACGGAATTTGATGCAGGATTTTCGTGTTTCCAGACAAATTCTACGATTTTCACATATTCACGTTTAGCTAAGGTGCAAGAATCCCTCGAAACTCGCGACATTTCGAATCTCCATGATACATTTTTTGTACGTTATCGACACGCAAAACATCGATAAATGCAAGAATTCCTCGTTTTTCGACGAATTAAACGTTTGTAACATTTTTACGTCGAGCTGAGATGCCACAATCGCAAGAAACTCGAGACATCTCGAATCTCGGTGATCAATTTTTCGGTCGATTCAGCCTTGCAAGATACTGTTGAATACGAGAAACTCACGTTTTGAGACAAAATAAACGACTTTGAGACGATGACGTTCAGCTGAGATGACAGAATCGCTTGAAATTTGAGACATATCAATTCTCGATGTGGATCGATGTTTCGGTCGATACAGCCAAGCAAATCGACGTTCCATGCAAGAATGTCGTATGTTAATACAAAATCAACGATTTAGACACATTTACGGTGAGCTGAGATGCCAGATTTGCTCGAAACTCGGGACATCTCGAATCTTGGTGATTAATTTTTCAGTCTATTCAGACTTGCAACATAACGTCAAATGCAAGAAACTCATGTCTAGAGACAGAATAAACGATCAGGAGACATTGACGTTGAGCTGAAACGATCGAATCGCTTGAAATTCGGGACATCTCGATTTACGGTGTAGATCGATGTTTCGTTCGATGTGGCTGTGCAAATCGACGTTCGATGCACGACTTTTGTCCTTTAAGACAAAATGAACAGATTTGAAGAAATTATTCTGAACTGAGATGCCAGAAGCAATCTAAGGACGCGAAATCTCGATTCTCGGTGTAATTCAACGTTTTGTTAGATTAAGCCTTGCACGACGACAAATACCGCGGGAAACTTGTCTTTTTGGACGAAATGAACGTTTTTGGAACTTATACGTCAAGCTGAGATGCCAGGATCGCTCGAAACTCGGGATATCCCGATTCTCGGTGATTATCGATGTTTCGGTTGATACAGCCGTGCAAGACGTCATTTAATGCAGTCATTTCGTGTTTTCAGTCAAATTGAGCGATTGATACACATTTTCGTTTAAGCTAAGATGTCAGAATTGCTCGAACTCGGGACATCTCGATTCTTGGGGTAGATCGAAGTTTCGTTGGATTCAGCCGTGCGAGAGAACGTTTAATGCATGATCTTCGTATTTATGGATAAAATGAACGATTATGTAACGATGACTTTAATCTGAGATGCCAGAATCGATCGAAACTCGGGACATCTCGAATATCGTCGATCGATTTACTTTTTGATACAGCTGTGCAAAACGAAGTTTGATGCAAAAATTTTGTGTTTTTGGACAAAACGAACTATTTCAACACTTTCACGTTGAGATGCAATGCCAGATATGCTCGAAACTCGATACATCTCGATTCTCGGTGTAGATCGTTGTTTCGTTCGATAAGACCGAGCAAATTAACGTTCAATGCAAGGATGTCGTATTTTCATACGAAATCAACGATTTTGACATATTTACGGTGTGCTGAGATAACAGGATCAATCGAAACTCAGGGTATCTCGATTCTCGATAAAAATCGATGTTTCTTCCGAAGCAGCCATGCGACAAGTGATTTTATACAGGATTTCCGTGTTTCTAGACGGATCTAACGATTTGAACACATTTATGTTTTGCTAAGATGCAAGAATTCCTCGAAACTCGCGTATTTTCGAATCTCCTCGATACATTTTCCGTACGTTACCGTCACGTGGAACATCGATAAATACAAGAATTCCGCGTTTTCAGACGAACTGAACGTTTCTGACTTTTTTACGTCGAGATGAGATGCCACAATCGCTCGAAACTCGGGACATTTCGAATCTTTGTAATCAATTTTTCGGTCGATTCAGCCTTGCAAGATACTTTTCAATACAAGAAACTCACGTTTTGAGACAGAATGAACGCTGTTGAGACGATAACGTTCAGCGGAGATGACAGAATCGCTTGAAATTTGAGACATATCAATTCTCGGTGTGGATCGATGTTTCGGTCGATACAGCCGAGCAAATCGACGTTCCATGCAAGAATGTCGTATGTTAATACAAAATCAACGATTTAGACACATTTACGGTGAGCTGAGATGCCAGATTTGCTCAAAACTCGGGACATCTCGAATCTTGGTGATTAATTTTTCAGTCTATTCAGACTTGCAAGATAACGTCAAATGCAAGAAACTCATGTTTAGAGACAGAATAAATGATCGGGAGACATTGACGTTGAGCTGAAACGATCGAATCGCTCGAAATTCGGGACATCTCGATTTACGGTGTAGATCGATGTTTCGTTCGATGCGGCTGTGCAAATCGACGTTCGATGCACGACTTTTGTCCTTTAAGACAAAATGAACAGATTTGAAGAAATTATGCATAACTGAGATGCCAGAAGAAATCTAAGGACGCGAAATCTCGATTCTCGGTGTAATTCAACGTTTTGTTAGATTAAGCCTTGCACGACGACAAATACCGCGAGAAACTTGTGTTTTTGGACAAAATAAACGTTTTTGACCCTTATACGTCAAGCTGAGATGCCAGGATCGCTCGAAACTCGGGATATCCCGATTCTCGGTGATTATCGATGTTTCGGTTGATACAGCCGTGCAAGACGTCATTTAATGCAGTCATTTCGTGTTTTCAGTCAAATTGAGCGATTGATACACATTTTCGTTTAGCTAAGATGTCAGAATTGCTCGAACTCGGGACGACTTGTTTTTGGGGGTAGATCAAAGTTTCGATCGATTCAACTGTGCGAGTCGACAATCAACACAAGATCTTTGAATTTTTGGACAAATTGAACGATTCTGTAACGACTACTTTGATCTGAGATGCCAGAATCACTCGAGAATCGGGACATCTCGAATATCGGTGATTGATTTTCCTTTCGATACAGATATGCAAACCGAAGTTTAATGCAGTAATTTCGTGTTTTCAGTCAAAACGAACGATTTCTACACATTCACGTTTAGCTTAGATGTCAGAGATGCTCGAACTCGGGACATCTCGATTCTTGGGGTAGATCGAAGTTTCGTTGGATTCAGCCGTGCGAGAGAACGTTTAACGCTAATCTTCGTATTTATGGGCAAAGTTAACGATTATGTAACAATGACTTGAATCTGAGATGCCAGAATCGATCGAAACTCGGGACATCTCGAATATCGTCGATCGATTTACTTTTTGATACAGCTGTGCAAAACGAAGTTTGATGCAAGAAATTTGTGTTTTTGGACAAAACGAACTATTTCAACACTTTCACGTTAAGGTGCAATGCCAGATATGCTCGAAACTCGATACATCTCGATTCTCGGTGTAGATCGTTGTTTCGTTCGATAAGACCGAGCAAATTAACGTTCAATGCAAGGATGTCGTATTTTCATACGAAATCAACGATTTTGACATATTTACGGTGTGCTGAGATAACAGGATCAATCGAAACTCAGGGTATCTCGATTCTCGATAAAAATCGGTGTTTCTTTCGAAGCAGCCATGCGAGAAGTGATTTTATACAGGATTTCCGTGTTTCTAGACGGATCTAACTATTTGAACACATTTATGTTTTGCTAAGATGCAAGAATTCCTCGAAACTCGCGTATTTTCGAATCTCCTCGATACATTTTCCGTACGTTACCGTCACGTGGAACATCGATAAATACAAGAATTCCGCGTTTTCAGACGAAGTGAACGTTTCTGACTTTTTTACGTCGAGCTGAGAAGCCACAATCGCTCGAAACTCGGGACATTTTGAATCTTTGTAATCAATTTTTCGGTTCCATGCAAGAACATCGTATGTTAATACAAAATCAACGATTTTGACACGTTTACGGTGAGCTGAGATGCCAGGATCGATCGAAACTCAGGATATCTCGATTCTCGGTAAAAATCGATGATTCTTATGATACAGTTGTGCGAGACGACATTTGATGCAGGATTTGCGTGTTTTGAGACAAAAAGTACAATTTTCACGTATTTTCATTGAGGTAAGTTGCCAGAATCCCTCGAAACTCCTGACATCTCGAATCTTAGTGACCAATTCGTCGGTCGATTCAGCCTTGCAAGATAACGTTTAATGCAAGAAACTCATGTTCAGAGACAGAATAAACGATAGGGAGACATTGACGTTGAGCTGTAACGATCGAATCGCTTGAAATTCGGGACATCTCGATTTACGGTGTAGATCGATGTTTCGTTCGATGTGGCTGTGCAAATCGACGTTCGATGCACGACTTTTGTCCTTTAAGACAAAATGAACAGATTTGAAGAAATTATTCTGAACTGAGATGCCAGAAGCAATCTAAGGACGCGAAATCTCGATTCTCGGTGTAATTCAACGTTTTGTTAGATTAAGCCTTGTACGACGACAAATACCGCGGGAAACTTGTGTTTTTGGACGAAATGAACGTTTTTGGAACTTATACGTCAAGCTGAGATGCCAGGATCGCTCGAAACTCGGGATATCCCGATTCTCGGTGATTATCGATGTTTCGGTTGATACAGCCGTGCAAGACGTCATTTAATGCAGTTATTTCGTGTTTTCAGTCAAATTGAGCGATTGATACACATTTTTGTTTAGCTAAGATGTCAGAATTGCTCGAACTCGGGAAATCTCGATTCTGGGGGTAGATCGAAGTTTCGTTCGATTCAGCCGTGCGAGACAACGTTTAACGCATAATCTTTGTATTTTGAGACGAAATTAACGATTTTGAAACGATAACTTTGATAAGAGATGCCAGAATCACTCGATACTCGGGCCATGAGAATATCGTCGATTGATTTTCCTTCCAATACAGCAGTGGAAAACACAGTTTCATGCCAGAATTTCGTGTGATCGGACAGAACGAACTAGTTTAACACTTTCACGTTGAACTGAAATGCCGGAAGCACTCGAAACTCGGGACATCTCGATTCTCAGTGAAAATTGATGTTTCGTTCGATACAGCCGAGCAAATTCACGTTCAATGCAAGAATGTAGTATTTTTATACGAAATCAACGACTTTAACACATTCACGTTGAGCTCAGATGCGAGGATCAATCGAAACTCAGGATATTTCGATTGTCGGTGAAAATCAATGTTTCTTCTGATACAGCCGTTCGAGACGGAATTTGATGCAGGATTTTCGTGTTTCCAGACAAATTCTACGATTTTCACATATTCACGTTTAGCTAAGGTGCAAGAATCCCTCGAAACTCGCGACATTTCGAATCTCCATGATACATTTTTTGTACGTTATCGACACGCAAAACATCGATAAATGCAAGAATTCCTCGTTTTTCGACGAATTAAACGTTTGTAACATTTTTACGTCGAGCTGAGATGCCACAATCGCAAGAAACTCGAGACATCTCGAATCTCGGTGATCAATTTTTCGGTCGATTCAGCCTTGCAAGATACTGTTGAATACGAGAAACTCACGTTTTGAGACAAAATAAACGACTTTGAGACGATGACGTTCAGCTGAGATGACAGAATCGCTTGAAATTTGAGACATATCAATTCTCGATGTGGATCGATGTTTCGGTCGATACAGCCAAGCAAATCGACGTTCCATGCAAGAATGTCGTATGTTAATACAAAATCAACGATTTAGACACATTTACGGTGAGCTGAGATGCCAGATTTGCTCGAAACTCGGGACATCTCGAATCTTGGTGATTAATTTTTCAGTCTATTCAGACTTGCAACATAACGTCAAATGCAAGAAACTCATGTCTAGAGACAGAATAAACGATCAGGAGACATTGACGTTGAGCTGAAACGATCGAATCGCTTGAAATTCGGGACATCTCGATTTACGGTGTAGATCGATGTTTCGTTCGATGTGGCTGTGCAAATCGACGTTCGATGCACGACTTTTGTCCTTTAAGACAAAATGAACAGATTTGAAGAAATTATTCTGAACTGAGATGCCAGAAGCAATCTAAGGACGCGAAATCTCGATTCTCGGTGTAATTCAACGTTTTGTTAGATTAAGCCTTGCACGACGACAAATACCGCGGGAAACTTGTCTTTTTGGACGAAATGAACGTTTTTGGAACTTATACGTCAAGCTGAGATGCCAGGATCGCTCGAAACTCGGGATATCCCGATTCTCGGTGATTATCGATGTTTCGGTTGATACAGCCGTGCAAGACGTCATTTAATGCAGTCATTTCGTGTTTTCAGTCAAATTGAGCGATTGATACACATTTTCGTTTAAGCTAAGATGTCAGAATTGCTCGAACTCGGGACATCTCGATTCTTGGGGTAGATCGAAGTTTCGTTGGATTCAGCCGTGCGAGAGAACGTTTAATGCATGATCTTCGTATTTATGGATAAAATGAACGATTATGTAACGATGACTTTAATCTGAGATGCCAGAATCGATCGAAACTCGGGACATCTCGAATATCGTCGATCGATTTACTTTTTGATACAGCTGTGCAAAACGAAGTTTGATGCAAAAATTTTGTGTTTTTGGACAAAACGAACTATTTCAACACTTTCACGTTGAGATGCAATGCCAGATATGCTCGAAACTCGATACATCTCGATTCTCGGTGTAGATCGTTGTTTCGTTCGATAAGACCGAGCAAATTAACGTTCAATGCAAGGATGTCGTATTTTCATACGAAATCAACGATTTTGACATATTTACGGTGTGCTGAGATAACAGGATCAATCGAAACTCAGGGTATCTCGATTCTCGATAAAAATCGATGTTTCTTCCGAAGCAGCCATGCGACAAGTGATTTTATACAGGATTTCCGTGTTTCTAGACGGATCTAACGATTTGAACACATTTATGTTTTGCTAAGATGCAAGAATTCCTCGAAACTCGCGTATTTTCGAATCTCCTCGATACATTTTCCGTACGTTACCGTCACGTGGAACATCGATAAATACAAGAATTCCGCGTTTTCAGACGAACTGAACGTTTCTGACTTTTTTACGTCGAGATGAGATGCCACAATCGCTCGAAACTCGGGACATTTCGAATCTTTGTAATCAATTTTTCGGTCGATTCAGCCTTGCAAGATACTTTTCAATACAAGAAACTCACGTTTTGAGACAGAATGAACGCTGTTGAGACGATAACGTTCAGCGGAGATGACAGAATCGCTTGAAATTTGAGACATATCAATTCTCGGTGTGGATCGATGTTTCGGTCGATACAGCCGAGCAAATCGACGTTCCATGCAAGAATGTCGTATGTTAATACAAAATCAACGATTTAGACACATTTACGGTGAGCTGAGATGCCAGATTTGCTCAAAACTCGGGACATCTCGAATCTTGGTGATTAATTTTTCAGTCTATTCAGACTTGCAAGATAACGTCAAATGCAAGAAACTCATGTTTAGAGACAGAATAAATGATCGGGAGACATTGACGTTGAGCTGAAACGATCGAATCGCTCGAAATTCGGGACATCTCGATTTACGGTGTAGATCGATGTTTCGTTCGATGCGGCTGTGCAAATCGACGTTCGATGCACGACTTTTGTCCTTTAAGACAAAATGAACAGATTTGAAGAAATTATGCATAACTGAGATGCCAGAAGAAATCTAAGGACGCGAAATCTCGATTCTCGGTGTAATTCAACGTTTTGTTAGATTAAGCCTTGCACGACGACAAATACCGCGAGAAACTTGTGTTTTTGGACAAAATAAACGTTTTTGACCCTTATACGTCAAGCTGAGATGCCAGGATCGCTCGAAACTCGGGATATCCCGATTCTCGGTGATTATCGATGTTTCGGTTGATACAGCCGTGCAAGACGTCATTTAATGCAGTCATTTCGTGTTTTCAGTCAAATTGAGCGATTGATACACATTTTCGTTTAGCTAAGATGTCAGAATTGCTCGAACTCGGGACGACTTGTTTTTGGGGGTAGATCAAAGTTTCGATCGATTCAACTGTGCGAGTCGACAATCAACACAAGATCTTTGAATTTTTGGACAAATTGAACGATTCTGTAACGACTACTTTGATCTGAGATGCCAGAATCACTCGAGAATCGGGACATCTCGAATATCGGTGATTGATTTTCCTTTCGATACAGATATGCAAACCGAAGTTTAATGCAGTAATTTCGTGTTTTCAGTCAAAACGAACGATTTCTACACATTCACGTTTAGCTTAGATGTCAGAGATGCTCGAACTCGGGACATCTCGATTCTTGGGGTAGATCGAAGTTTCGTTGGATTCAGCCGTGCGAGAGAACGTTTAACGCTAATCTTCGTATTTATGGGCAAAGTTAACGATTATGTAACAATGACTTGAATCTGAGATGCCAGAATCGATCGAAACTCGGGACATCTCGAATATCGTCGATCGATTTACTTTTTGATACAGCTGTGCAAAACGAAGTTTGATGCAAGAAATTTGTGTTTTTGGACAAAACGAACTATTTCAACACTTTCACGTTAAGGTGCAATGCCAGATATGCTCGAAACTCGATACATCTCGATTCTCGGTGTAGATCGTTGTTTCGTTCGATAAGACCGAGCAAATTAACGTTCAATGCAAGGATGTCGTATTTTCATACGAAATCAACGATTTTGACATATTTACGGTGTGCTGAGATAACAGGATCAATCGAAACTCAGGGTATCTCGATTCTCGATAAAAATCGGTGTTTCTTTCGAAGCAGCCATGCGAGAAGTGATTTTATACAGGATTTCCGTGTTTCTAGACGGATCTAACTATTTGAACACATTTATGTTTTGCTAAGATGCAAGAATTCCTCGAAACTCGCGTATTTTCGAATCTCCTCGATACATTTTCCGTACGTTACCGTCACGTGGAACATCGATAAATACAAGAATTCCGCGTTTTCAGACGAAGTGAACGTTTCTGACTTTTTTACGTCGAGCTGAGAAGCCACAATCGCTCGAAACTCGGGACATTTTGAATCTTTGTAATCAATTTTTCGGTTCCATGCAAGAACATCGTATGTTAATACAAAATCAACGATTTTGACACGTTTACGGTGAGCTGAGATGCCAGGATCGATCGAAACTCAGGATATCTCGATTCTCGGTAAAAATCGATGATTCTTATGATACAGTTGTGCGAGACGACATTTGATGCAGGATTTGCGTGTTTTGAGACAAAAAGTACAATTTTCACGTATTTTCATTGAGGTAAGTTGCCAGAATCCCTCGAAACTCCTGACATCTCGAATCTTAGTGACCAATTCGTCGGTCGATTCAGCCTTGCAAGATAACGTTTAATGCAAGAAACTCATGTTCAGAGACAGAATAAACGATAGGGAGACATTGACGTTGAGCTGTAACGATCGAATCGCTTGAAATTCGGGACATCTCGATTTACGGTGTAGATCGATGTTTCGTTCGATGTGGCTGTGCAAATCGACGTTCGATGCACGACTTTTGTCCTTTAAGACAAAATGAACAGATTTGAAGAAATTATTCTGAACTGAGATGCCAGAAGCAATCTAAGGACGCGAAATCTCGATTCTCGGTGTAATTCAACGTTTTGTTAGATTAAGCCTTGTACGACGACAAATACCGCGGGAAACTTGTGTTTTTGGACGAAATGAACGTTTTTGGAACTTATACGTCAAGCTGAGATGCCAGGATCGCTCGAAACTCGGGATATCCCGATTCTCGGTGATTATCGATGTTTCGGTTGATACAGCCGTGCAAGACGTCATTTAATGCAGTTATTTCGTGTTTTCAGTCAAATTGAGCGATTGATACACATTTTTGTTTAGCTAAGATGTCAGAATTGCTCGAACTCGGGAAATCTCGATTCTGGGGGTAGATCGAAGTTTCGTTCGATTCAGCCGTGCGAGACAACGTTTAACGCATAATCTTTGTATTTTGAGACGAAATTAACGATTTTGAAACGATAACTTTGATAAGAGATGCCAGAATCACTCGATACTCGGGCCATGAGAATATCGTCGATTGATTTTCCTTCCAATACAGCAGTGGAAAACACAGTTTCATGCAAGAATTTCGTGTGATCGGACAAAACGAACTAGTTTAACACTTTCACGTTGAACTGAAATGCCGGAAGCACTCGAAACTCGGGACATCTCGATTCTCAGTGAAAATTGATGTTTCGTTCGATACAGCCGAGCAAATCCACGTTCAATGCAAGAATGTAGTATTTTTATACGAAATCAACGACTTTAACACATTCACGTTGAGCTCAGATGCGAGGATCAATCGAAACTCAGGATATCTCGATTGTCGGTGAAAATCAATGTTTCTTCTGATACAGCCGTTCGAGACGGAATTTGATGCAGGATTTTCGTGTTTCCAGACGAATTCTACGATTTTCACATATTCACGTTTAGCTAAGGTGCAAGAATCCCTCGAAACTCGCGACATTTCGAATCACCATGATACATTTTTTCTACGTTATCGACACGCAAAACATCGATAAATGCAAGAATTCCTCGTTTTTCGACGAATTAAACGTTTGTAACATTTTTACGTCGAGCTGAGATGCCACAATCGCAAGAAACTTGAGACATCTCGAATCTCGGTGATCAATTTTTCGGTCGATTCAGCCTTGCAAGATACTGTTGAATACAAGAAACTCACGTTTTGAGACAAAATAAACGACTTTGAGACGATGACGTTCAGCTGAGATGACAGAATCGCTTGAAATTCGAGACATATCAATTCTCGATGTGGATCGATGTTTCGGTCGATACAGCCAAGCAAATCGACGTTCCATGCAAGAATGTCGTATGTTAATACAAAATCAACGATTTAGACACATTTACGGTGAGCTGAGATGCCAGATTTGCTCGAAACTCGGGACATCTCGAATCTTGGTGATTAATTTTTCAGTCTATTCAGACTTGCAAGATAACGTCAAATGCAAGAAACTCATGTCTAGAGACAGAATAAACGATCAGGAGACATTGACGTTGAGCTGAAACGATCGAATCGCTTGAAATTCGGGACATCTCGATTTACGGTGTAGATCGATGTTTCGTTCGATGCGGCTGTGCAAATCGACGTTCGTTGCACGACTTTTGTCCTTTTAGACAAAATGAACAGATTTGACGAAATTATTCTCAACTGAGATGCCAGAAGCAATCTAAGGACGCCAAATCTCGATTCTCGGTGTAATTCAACGTTTTGTTAGATTAAGCCTTGCACGACGACAAATACCGCAAGAAACTTGTGTTTTTGGACAAAATAAACGTTTTTGACCCTTATACGTCAAGCTGAGATGCCAGGATCGCTCAAAACTCGGGATATCCCGATTCTCGGTGATTATCGATGTTTCGGTTGATACAGCCGCGCGAAACGTCATTTAATGCAGTCATTTCGTGTTTTCAGTCAAATTGAGCGATTGATACACATTTTCGTTTAGCTAAGATGTCAGAATTGCTCGAACTCGGGACGACTTGTTTTTGGGGGTAGATCAAAGTTTCGATCGATTCAACTGTGCGAGTCGACAATCAACACAAGATCTTTGAATTTTTGGACAAAATGAACGATTCTGTAACGACTACTTTGATCTGAGATGCCAGAATCACTCGAGAATCGGGACATCTGGAATATCGGTGATTGATTTTCCTTTCGATACAGATATGCAAACCGAAGTTTAATGCAGTAATTTCGTGTTTTCAGTCAAAACGAACGATTTCTACACATTCACGTTTAGCTTAGATGTCAGAGATGCTCGAACTCGGGACATCTCGATTCTTGGGGTAGATCGAAGTTTCGTTGGATTCAGCCGTGCGAGAGAACGTTTAACGCTAATCTTCGTATTTATGGGCAAAGTTAACGATTATGTATCAATGATTTGAATCTGAGATGCCAGAATCGATCGAAACTCGGGACATCTCGAATATCGTCGATTGATTTTGTTTTTGATACAGCTGTGCAAAACGAAGTTTGATGCAAGAATTTTGTGTTTTTGGACAAAACGAACTATTTTGACACTTCCACGTTGAGATGCAATGCCAGATATGCTCGAAACTCGATACATCTCGATTCTCGGTGTAGATCGTTGTTTCGTTCGATAAGACCGAGCAAATTAACGTTCAATGCAAGGATGTCGTATTCTTATACGAAATCAACGATTTTGACATATTTACGGTGTGCTGAGATAACAGGATCAATCGAAACTCAGGGTATCTCTATTCTCGATAAAAATCGATGTTTCTTTCGAAGCAGCCATGCGAGAAGTGATTTTATACAGGATTTCCGTGTTTCTAGACGGAATTAACGATTTGAACACATTTATGTTTTGCTAAGTTGCAAGAATTCCTCGGAACTCGCGTATTTTCGAATCTCCGTGATACATTTTCCGTACGTTACCGTCACGTGGAACATCGATAAATACAAGAATTCCGCGTTTTCAGACGAAGTGAACGTTTCTGACTTTTTTACGTCGAGCTGAGATGCCACAATCGCTCGAAACTTGGGAAATTTCGAATCTTTGTAATCAATTTTTCGGTCGGTTCAGCCTTGCAAGATACTGTTCAATACAAGAAACTCACGTTTTGAGACAGAATGAACGCTGTTGAGACGATAACGTTCAGCGGAGATGACAGAATCGCTTGAAATTTGAACCATATCAATTCTCGGTGTGAATCGATGTTTCGGACGATACAGCCGAGCAAATTGACGTTCCATGCAAGAATATCGTATGTTAATACAAAATCAACGATTTTGACACATTTACGGTGAGCTGAGATGCCAGGATCGATTGAAACTCAGGATATCTCGATTCTCGGTGAAAATCGATGATTCTTATGATACAGTTGTGCGAGACGACATTTGATGCAGGATTTGTGTGTTTTGAGACAAAAAGTACGATTTTCACGTATTTTCATTGAGGTAAGTTGCCAGAATCCCTCGAAACTCCTGACATCTCGAATCTCAGTGATCAATTTGTCGGTCGATTTAGCCTTGCAAGATAACGTTAAATGCAAGAAACTCATGTTTAGAGACAGAATAAACGATCGGGAGACATTGACGTTGAGCTGAAACGATCGAATCGCTTAAAATTCGGGACATCTCGATTTACGGTGTAGATCGATGTTTCGTTCGATGCGGCTGTGCAAATCGACGTTCGATGCACGACTTTTGTCCTTTAAGACAAAATGAACAGATTTGAAGAAATTGTTCTGAACTGAGATGCCAGAAGCAATCTAAGGACGCGAAATCTCGATTCTCGGTGTAATTCAACGTTTTGTTAGATTAAGCCTTGCACGACGACAAATACCGCGAGAAACTTGTGTTTTTGGACAAAATAAACGTTTTTGACACTTATACGTCAAGCTGAGATGCCAGGATCGCTCGAAACTCGGGATATCCCGATTCTCGGTGATTATCGAAGTTTCGGTTGATACAGCCGCGCGAAACGTCATTTAATGCAGTCATTTCGTGTTTTCAGTCAAATTGAGCGATTGATACACATTTTCGTTTAGCTAAGATGTCAGAATTGCTCGAACTCGGGACATCTCGATTCTTGGGGTAGATCGAAGTTTCGTTGGATTCAGCCGTGCGAGCTAACGTTTAACGTATGATCTTCGTATTTATAGATAAAATGAACGATTATGTAACGATGACTTCAATCTGAGATGCCAGAATCGATCGAAACTCGGGACATCTCGAATATCGTCGATCGATTTACTTTTTGATACAGCTGTGCAAAACGAAGTTTGATGCAAGAATTTTGTGTTTTTGGACAAAACAAACTATTTCAACACTTTCACGTTGAGATGCAATGCCAGATATGCTCGAAACTCGATACATCTCGATTCTCGGTGTAGATCGTTGTTTCGTTCGATAAGACCGAGCAAATTAACGTTCAATGCAAGGATGTCGTATTCTTATACGAAATCAACGATTTTGACATATTTACGGTGTGCTGAGATAACAGGATCGATCGAAACTCGGGATATCCCGATTCTCGGTGATTATCGATGTTTCGGTTGATACAGCCGTGCAAGACGTCATTTAATGCAGTCATTTCGTGTTTTCAGTCAAAACAAACGATTTATACACATTTACGTTTAGCTAAGATGTCAGAATTGCTCGAACTCGGGAAATCTCGATTCTGGGGGTAGATCGAAGTTTCGTTCGATTCAGCTGTGCGAGACAACGTTTAACGCATGATCTTTGTATTTTAAGACAAAATTAACGATTTTGAAACGATAACTTTGATAAGAGATGCCAGAATCACTCGATACTCGGGCCATGAGAATATCGTCGATTGATTTTCCTTCCAATACAGCAGTGGAAAACACAGTTCCATGCAAGAATTTCGTGTGATCGGACAGAACGAACTAGTTTAACACTTTCACGTTGAACTGAAATGCCGGAAGCACTCGAAACTCGGGACATCTCGATTCTCAGTGAAAATTGATGTTTCGTTCGATACAGCCGAGCAAATTCACGTTCAATGCAAGAATGTAGTATTTTTATACGAAATCAACGACTTTAACACATTCACGTTGAGCTCAGATGCGAGGATCAATCGAAACTCAGGATATTTCGATTGTCGGTGAAAATCAATGTTTCTTCTGATACAGCCGTTCGAGACGGAATTTGATGCAGGATTTTCGTGTTTCCAGACGAATTCTACGATTTTCACATATTCACGCTTAGCTAAGGTGCAAGAATCCCCCGAAACTCGCGACATTTCGAATCTCCATGATACATTTTTTCTACGTTATCGACACGCAAAACATCGATAAATGCAAGAATTCCTCGTTTTTCGACGAATTAAACGTTTGTAACATTTTTACGTCGAGCTGAGATGCCACAATCGCAAGAAACTTGAGACATCTCGAATCTCGGTGATCAATTTTTCGGTCGATTCAGCCTTGCAAGATACTGTTGAATACAAGAAACTCACGTTTTGAGACAAAATAAACGACTTTGAGACGATGACGTTCAGCTGAGATGACAGAATCGCTTGAAATTTGAGACATATCAATTCTCGATGTGGATCGATGTTTCGGTCGATACAGCCGAGCAAATCGACGTTCCATGCAAGAATGTCGTATGTTAATACAAAATCAACGATTTAGACACATTTACGGTAAGCTGAGATGCCAGATTTGCTCGAAACTCGGGACATCTCGAATCTTGGTGATTAATTTTTCAGTCTATTCAGACTTGCAAGATAACGTCAAATGCAAGAAACTCATGTCTAGAGACAGAATAAACGATCAGGAGACATTGACGTTGAGCTGAAACGATCGAATCGCTTGAAATTCGGGACATCTCGATTTACGGTGTAGATCGATGTTTCGTTCGATGTGGCTGTGCAAATCGACGTTCGATGCACGACTTTTGTCCTTTAAGACAAAATGAACAGATTTGAAGAAATTATTCTGAACTGAGATGCCAGAAGCAATCTAAGGACGCGAAATCTCGATTCTCGGTGTAATTCAACGTTTTGTTAGATTAAGCCTTGCACGACGACAAATACCGCGGGAAACTTGTGTTTTTGGACGGAATGAACGTTTTTGGAACTTATACGTCAAGCTGAGATGCCAGGATCGCTCGAAACTCGGGATATCCCGATTCTCGGTGATTATCGATGTTTCGGTTGATACAGCCGTGCAAGACGTCATTTAATGCAGTCATTTCGTGTTTTCAGTCAAATTGGGCGATTGATACACATTTTCGTTTAAGCTAAGATGTCAGAATTGCTCGAACTCGGGACATCTCGATTCTTGGGGTAGATCGAAGTTTCGTTGGATTCAGCCGTGCGAGAGAACGTTTAATGCATGATCTTCGTATTTATGGATAAAATGAACGATTATGTAACGATGACTTTAATCTGAGATGCCAGAATCGATCGAAACTCGGGACATCTCGAATATCGTCGATCGATTTACTTTTTGATACAGCTGTGCAAAACGAAGTTTGATGCAAAAATTTTGTGTTTTTGGACAAAACGAACTATTTCAACACTTTCACGTTGAGATGCAATGCCAGATATGCTCGAAACTCGATACATCTCGATTCTCGGTGTAGATCGTTGTTTCGTTCGATAAGACCGAGCAAATTAACGTTCAATGCAAGGATGTCGTATTTTCATACGAAATCAACGATTTTGACATATTTACGGTGTGCTGAGATAACAGGATCAATCGAAACTCAGGGTATCTCGATTCTCGATAAAAATCGATGTTTCTTCCGAAGCAGCCATGCGACAAGTGATTTTATACAGGATTTCCGTGTTTCTAGACGGATCTAACGATTTGAACACATTTATGTTTTGCTAAGATGCAAGAATTCCTCGAAACTCGCGTATTTTCGAATCTCCTCGATACATTTTCCGTACGTTACCGCCACGTGGAACATCGATAAATACAAGAATTCCGCGTTTTTAGACGAACTGAACGTTTCTGACTTTTTTACGTCGAGATGAGATGCCACAATCGCTCGAAACTCGGGACATTTTGAATCTTTGTAATCAATTTTTCGGTTCCATGCAAGAACATCGTATGTTAATACAAAATCAACGATTTTGACACGTTTACGGTGAGCTGAGATGCCAGGATCGATCGAATCTCAGGATATCTCGATTCTCGGTAAAAATCGATGATTCTTATGATACAGTTGTGCGAGACGACATTTGATGCAGGATTTGCGTGTTTTGAGACAAAAAGTACAATTTTCACGTATTTTCATTGAGGTAAGTTGCCAGAATCCCTCGAAACTCCTGACATCTCGAATCTTAGTGACCAATTTGTCGGTCGATTCAGCCTTGCAAGATAACGTTTAATGCAAGAAACTCATGTTTAGAGACAGAATAAACGATAGGGAGACATTGACGTTGAGCTGTAACGATCGAATCGCTTGAAATTCGGGTCATCTCGATTTACGGTGTAGATCGATGTTTCGTTCGATGCGGCTCTGCAAATCGACGTTCGATGCACGACTTTTGTCCTTTTAGACAAAATGAACAGATTTGACGAAATTATTCTGAACTGAGATGCCAGAAGCAATCTAAGGACGCCAAATCTCGATTCTCGGTGTAATCCAACGTTTTGTTAGATTAAGCCTTGCACGACGACAAATACCGCGGGAAACTTGTGTTTTTGGACGAAATAAACGTTTTTGGAACTTATACGTCAAGCTGAGATGCCAGGATCGCTCGAAACTCGGGATATCCCGATTCTCGGTGATTATCGATGTTTCGGTTGATACAGCCGTGCAAGACGTCATTTAATGCAGTCATTTCGTGTTTCCAGTCAAAACAAACGATTTATACACATTTACGTTTAGCTAAGATGTCAGAATTGCTCGAACTCGGGAAATCTCGATTCTGGGGGTAGATCGAAGTTTCGCTCGATTCAGCCGTGCGAGACAACGTTTAACGCATGATCTTTGTATTTTGAGACAAAATTAACGATTTTGAAACGATAACTTTGATAAGAGATGCCAGAATCACTCGATACTCGGGCCATGAGAATATCGTCGATTGATTTTCCTTCCAATACAGCAGTGGAAAACACAGTTTCATGCAAGAATTTCGTGTGATCGGACAGAACGAACTAGTTTAACACTTTCACGTTGAACTGAAATGCCGGAAGCACTCGAAACTCGGGACATCTCGATTCTCAGTGAAAATTGATGTTTCGTTCGATACAGCCGAGCAAATCCACGTTCAATGCGAGAATGTAGTATTTTTATACGAAATCAACGACTTTAACACATTCACGTTGAGCTCAGATGCGAGGATCAATCGAAACTCAGGATATCTCGATTGTCGGTGAAAATCAATGTTTCTTCTGATACAGCCGTTCGAGACGGAATTTGATGCAGGATTTTCGTGTTTCCAGACGAATTCTACGATTTTCACATATTCACGTTTAGCTAAGGTGCAAGAATCCCTCGAAACTCGCGACATTTCGAATCTCCATGATACATTTTTTCTACGTTATCGACACGCAAAACATCGATAAATGCAAGAATTCCTCGTTTTTCGACGAATTAAACGTTTGTAACATTTTTACGTCGAGCTGAGATGCCACAATCGCAAGAAACTTGAGACATCTCGAATCTCGGTGATCAATTTTTCGGTCGATTCAGCCTTGCAAGATACTGTTGAATACAAGAAACTCACGTTTTGAGACAAAATAAACGACTTTGAGACGATGACGTTCAGCTGAGATGACAGAATCGCTTGAAATTTGAGACATATCAATTCTCGATGTGGATCGATGTTTCGGTCGATACAGCCGAGCAAATCGACGTTCCATGCAAGAATGTCGTATGTTAATACAAAATCAACGATTTAGACACATTTACGGTGAGCTGAGATGCCAGATTTGCTCGAAACTCGGGACATCTCGAATCTTGGTGATTAATTTTTCAGTCTATTCAGACTTGCAAGATAACGTCAAATGCAAGAAACTCATGTCTAGAGACAGAATAAACGATCAGGAGACATTGACGTTGAGCTGAAACGATCGAATCGCTTGAAATTCGGGACATCTCGATTTACGGTGTAGATCGATGTTTCGTTCGATGTGGCTGTGCAAATCGACGTTCGATGCACGACTTTTGTCCTTTAAGACAAAATGAACAGATTTGCAGAAATTATTCTGAACTGAGATGCCAGAAGCAATCTAAGGACGCGAAATCTCGATTCTCGGTGTAATTCAACGTTTTGTTAGATTAAGCCTTGCACGACGACAAATACCGCGGGAAACTTGTGTTTTTGGACGAAATGAACGTTTTTGGAACTTATACGTCAAGCTGAGATGCCAGGATCGCTCGAAACTCGGGATATCCCGATTCTCGGTGATTATCGATGTTTCGGTTGATACAGCCGTGCAAGACGTCATTTAATGCAGTTATTTCGTGTTTTCAGTCAAATTGAGCGATTGATACACATTTTCGTTCAGCTAAGATGTCAGAATTGCTCGAACTCGGGAAATCTCGATTCTGGGGGTAGATCGAAGTTTCGTTCGATTCAGCCGTGCGAGACAACGTTTAACGCATAATCTTTGTATTTTAAGACGAAATTAACGATTTTGAAACGATAACTTTGATAAGAGATGCCAGAATCACTCGATACTCGGGCCATGAGAATATCGTCGATTGATTTTCCTTCCAATACAGCAGTGGAAAACACAGTTTCATCCAAGAATTTCGTGTGATCGGACAGAACGAACTAGTTTAACACTTTCACGTTGAACTGAAATGCCGGAAGCACTCGAAACTCGGGACATCTCGATTCTCAGTGGAAATTGATGTTTCGTTCGATACAGCCGAGCAAATCCACGTTCAATGCAAGAATGTAGTATTTTTATACGAAATCAACGACTTTAACACATTCACGTTGAGCTCAGATGCGAGGATCAATCGAAACTCAGGATATCTCGATTGTCGGTGAAAATCAATGTTTCTTCTGATACAGCCGTTCGAGACGGAATTTGATGCAGGATTTTCGTGTTTCCAGACGAATTCTACGATTTTCACATATTCACGTTTAGCTAAGGTGCAAGAATCCCTCGAAACTCGCGACATTTCGAATCACCATGATACATTTTTTCTACGTTATCGACACGCAAAACATCGATAAATGCAAGAATTCCTCGTTTTTCGACGAATTAAACGTTTGTAACATTTTTACGTCGAGCTGGGATGCCACAATCGCAAGAAACTTGAGACATCTCGTATCTCGGTGATCAATTTTTCGGTCGATTCAGCCTTGCAAGATACTGTTGAATACAAGAAACTCACGTTTTGAGACAAAATAAACGACTTTGAGACGATGACGTTCAGCTGAGATGACAGAATCGCTTGAAATTTGAGACATATCAATTCTCGATGTGGATCGATGTTTCGGTCGATACAGCCGAGCAAATCGACGTTCCATGCAAGAATGTCGTATGTTAATACAAAATCAACGATTTAGACACATTTACGGTAAGCTGAGATGCCAGATTTGCTCGAAACTCGGGACATCTCGAATCTTGGTGATTAATTTTTCAGTCTATTCAGACTTGCAAGATAACGTCAAATGCAAGAAACTCATGTCTAGAGACAGAATAAACGATCAGGAGACATTGACGTTGAGCTGAAACGATCGAATCGCTTGAAATTCGGGACATCTCGATTTACGGTGTAGATCGATGTTTCGTTCGATGCGGCTGTGCAAATTGACGTTCGTTGCACGACTTTTGTCCTTTTAGACAAAATGAACAGATTTGACGAAATTATTCTCAACTGAGATGCCAGAAGCAATGTAAGGACGCGAAATCTCGATTCTCGGTGTAATTCAACGTTTTGTTAGATTAAGCCTTGCACGACGACAAATACCGCGGGAAACTTGTCTTTTTGGACGAAATGAACGTTTTTGGAACTTATACGTCAAGCTGAGATGCCAGGATCGCTCGAAACTCGGGATATCCCGATTCTCGGTGATTATCGATGTTTCGGTTGATACAGCCGTGCAAGACGTCATTTAATGCAGTCATTTCGTGTTTTCAGTCAAATTGAGCGATTGATACACATTTTCGTTTAAGCTAAGATGTCAGAATTGCTCGAACTCGGGACATCTCGATTCTTGGGGTAGATCGAAGTTTCGTTGGATTCAGCCGTGCGAGAGAACGTTTAATGCATGATCTTCGTATTTATGGATAAAATGAACGATTATGTAACGATGACTTTAATCTGAGATGCCAGAATCGATCGAAACTCGGGACATCTCGAATATCGTCGATCGATTTACTTTTTGATACAGCTGTGCAAAACGAAGTTTGATGCAAAAATTTTGTGTTTTTGGACAAAACGAACTATTTCAACACTTTCACGTTGAGATGCAATGCCAGATATGCTCGAAACTCGATACATCTCGATTCTCGGTGTAGATCGTTGTTTCGTTCGATAAGACCGAGCAAATTAACGTTCAATGCAAGGATGTCGTATTTTCATACGAAATCAACGATTTTGACATATTTACGGTGTGCTGAGATAACAGGATCAATCGAAACTCAGGGTATCTCGATTCTCGATAAAAATCGGTGTTTCTTTCGAAGCAGCCATGCGAGAAGTGATTTTATACAGGATTTCCGTGTTTCTAGACGGATCTAACTATTTGAACACATTTATGTTTTGCTAAGATGCAAGAATTCCTCGAAACTCGCGTATTTTCGAATCTCCTCGATACATTTTCCGTACGTTACCGTCACGTGGAACATCGATAAATACAAGAATTCCGCGTTTTCAGACGAAGTGAACGTTTCTGACTTTTTTACGTCGAGCTGAGAAGCCACAATCGCTCGAAACTCGGGACATTTTGAATCTTTGTAATCAATTTTTCGGTTCCATGCAAGAACATCGTATGTTAATACAAAATCAACGATTTTGACACGTTTACGGTGAGCTGAGATGCCAGGATCGATCGAAACTCAGGATATCTCGATTCTCGGTAAAAATCGATGATTCTTATGATACAGTTGTGCGAGACGACATTTGATGCAGGATTTGCGTGTTTTGAGACAAAAAGTACAATTTTCACGTATTTTCATTGAGGTAAGTTGCCAGAATCCCTCGAAACTCCTGACATCTCGAATCTTAGTGACCAATTCGTCGGTCGATTCAGCCTTGCAAGATAACGTTTAATGCAAGAAACTCATGTTCAGAGACAGAATAAACGATAGGGAGACATTGACGTTGAGCTGTAACGATCGAATCGCTTGAAATTCGGGACATCTCGATTTACGGTGTAGATCGATGTTTCGTTCGATGTGGCTGTGCAAATCGACGTTCGATGCACGACTTTTGTCCTTTAAGACAAAATGAACAGATTTGAAGAAATTATTCTGAACTGAGATGCCAGAAGCAATCTAAGGACGCGAAATCTCGATTCTCGGTGTAATTCAACGTTTTGTTAGATTAAGCCTTGTACGACGACAAATACCGCGGGAAACTTGTGTTTTTGGACGAAATGAACGTTTTTGGAACTTATACGTCAAGCTGAGATGCCAGGATCGCTCGAAACTCGGGATATCCCGATTCTCGGTGATTATCGATGTTTCGGTTGATACAGCCGTGCAAGACGTCATTTAATGCAGTTATTTCGTGTTTTCAGTCAAATTGAGCGATTGATACACATTTTTGTTTAGCTAAGATGTCAGAATTGCTCGAACTCGGGAAATCTCGATTCTGGGGGTAGATCGAAGTTTCGTTCGATTCAGCCGTGCGAGACAACGTTTAACGCATAATCGTTGTATTTTGAGACGAAATTAACGATTTTGAAACGATAACTTTGATAAGAGATGCCAGAATCACTCGATACTCGGGCCATGAGAATATCGTCGATTGATTTTCCTTCCAATACAGCAGTGGAAAACACAGTTTCATGCAAGAATTTCGTGTGATCGGACAAAACGAACTAGTTTAACACTTTCACGTTGAACTGAAATGCCGGAAGCACTCGAAACTCGGGACATCTCGATTCTCAGTGAAAATTGATGTTTCGTTCGATACAGCCGAGCAAATCCACGTTCAATGCAAGAATGTAGTATTTTTATACGAAATCAACGACTTTAACACATTCACGTTGAGCTCAGATGCGAGGATCAATCGAAACTCAGGATATCTCGATTGTCGGTGAAAATCAATGTTTCTTCTGATACAGCCGTCCGACGACTTGTTTTTGGGGGTAGATCAAAGTTTCGATCGATTCAACTGTGCGAGTCGACAATCAACACAAGATCTTTGAATTTTTGGACAAAATGAACGATTCTGTAACGACTACTTTGATCTGAGATGCCAGAATCACTCGAGAATCGGGACATCTGGAATATCGGTGATTGATTTTCCTTTCGATACAGATATGCAAACCGAAGTTTAATGCAGTAATTTCGTGTTTTCAGTCAAAACGAACGATTTCTACACATTCACGTTTAGCTTAGATGTCAGAGATGCTCGAACTCGGGACATCTCGATTCTTGGTGTAGATCGTTGTTTCGTTCGATAAGACCGAGCAAATTAACGTTCAATGCAAGGATGTCGTATTCTTATACGAAATCAACGATTTTGACATATTTACGGTGTGCTGAGATAACAGGATCAATCGAAACTCAGGGTATCTCTATTCTCGATAAAAATCGATGTTTCTTTCGAAGCAGCCATGCGAGAAGTGATTTTATACAGGATTTCCGTGTTTCTAGACGGAATTAACGATTTGAACACATTTATGTTTTGCTAAGTTGCAAGAATTCCTCGGAACTCGCGTATTTTCGAATCTCCGTGATACATTTTCCGTACGTTACCGTCACGTGGAACATCGATAAATACAAGAATTCCGCGTTTTCAGACGAAGTGAACGTTTCTGACTTTTTTACGTCGAGCTGAGATGCCACAATCGCTCGAAACTTGGGAAATTTCGAATCTTTGTAATCAATTTTTCGGTCGGTTCAGCCTTGCAAGATACTGTTCAATACAAGAAACTCACGTTTTGAGACAGAATGAACGCTGTTGAGACGATAACGTTCAGCGGAGATGACAGAATCGCTTGAAATTTGAACCATATCAATTCTCGGTGTGAATCGATGTTTCGGACGATACAGCCGAGCAAATTGACGTTCCATGCAAGAATATCGTATGTTAATACAAAATCAACGATTTTGACACATTTACGGTGAGCTGAGATGCCAGGATCGATTGAAACTCAGGATATCTCGATTCTCGGTGAAAATCGATGATTCTTATGATACAGTTGTGCGAGACGACATTTGATGCAGGATTTGTGTGTTTTGAGACAAAAAGTACGATTTTCACGTATTTTCATTGAGGTAAGTTGCCAGAATCCCTCGAAACTCCTGACATCTCGAATCTCAGTGATCAATTTGTCGGTCGATTTAGCCTTGCAAGATAACGTTAAATGCAAGAAACTCATGTTTAGAGACAGAATAAACGATCGGGAGACATTGACGTTGAGCTGAAACGATCGAATCGCTTAAAATTCGGGACATCTCGATTTACGGTGTAGATCGATGTTTCGTTCGATGCGGCTGTGCAAATCGACGTTCGATGCACGACTTTTGTCCTTTAAGACAAAATGAACAGATTTGAAGAAATTGTTCTGAACTGAGATGCCAGAAGCAATCTAAGGACGCGAAATCTCGATTCTCGGTGTAATTCAACGTTTTGTTAGATTAAGCCTTGCACGACGACAAATACCGCGAGAAACTTGTGTTTTTGGACAAAATAAACGATTTTGACACTTATACGTCAAGCTGAGATGCCAGGATCGCTCGAAACTCGGGATATCCCGATTCTCGGTGATTATCGAAGTTTCGGTTGATACAGCCGCGCGAAACGTCATTTAATGCAGTCATTTCGTGTTTTCAGTCAAATTGAGCGATTGATACACATTTTCGTTTAGCTAAGATGTCAGAATTGCTCGAACTCGGGACATCTCGATTCTTGGGGTAGATCGAAGTTTCGTTGGATTCAGCCGTGCGAGCTAACGTTTAACGTATGATCTTCGTATTTATAGATAAAATGAACGATTATGTAACGATGACTTCAATCTGAGATGCCAGAATCGATCGAAACTCGGGACATCTCGAATATCGTCGATCGATTTACTTTTTGATACAGCTGTGCAAAACGAAGTTTGATGCAAGAATTTTGTGTTTTTGGACAAAACGAACTATTTCAACACTTTCACGTTGAGATGCAATGCCAGATATGCTCGAAACTCGATACATCTCGATTCTCGGTGTAGATCGTTGTTTCGTTCGATAAGACCGAGCAAATTAACGTTCAATGCAAGGATGTCGTATTCTTATACGAAATCAACGATTTTGACATATTTACGGTGTGCTGAGATAACAGGATCGATCGAAACTCGGGATATCCCGATTCTCGGTGATTATCGATGTTTCGGTTGATACAGCCGTGCAAGACGTCATTTAAAGCAGTCATTTCGTGTTTTCAGTCAAAACAAACGATTTATACACATTTACGTTTAGCTAAGATGTCAGAATTGCTCGAACTCGGGAAATCTCGATTCTGGGGGTAGATCGAAGTTTCGTTCGATTCAGCTGTGCGAGACAACGTTTAACGCATGATCTTTGTATTTTAAGACAAAATTAACGATTTTGAAACGATAACTTTGATAAGAGATGCCAGAATCACTCGATACTCGGGCCATGAGAATATCGTCGATTGATTTTCCTTCCAATACAGCAGTGGAAAACACAGTTCCATGCAAGAATTTCGTGTGATCGGACAGAACGAACTAGTTTAACACTTTCACGTTGAACTGAAATGCCGGAAGCACTCGAAACTCGGGACATCTCGATTCTCAGTGAAAATTGATGTTTCGTTCGATACAGCCGAGCAAATTCACGTTCAATGCAAGAATGTAGTATTTTTATACGAAATCAACGACTTTAACACATTCACGTTGAGCTCAGATGCGAGGATCAATCGAAACTCAGGATATTTCGATTGTCGGTGAAAATCAATGTTTCTTCTGATACAGCCGTTCGAGACGGAATTTGATGCAGGATTTTCGTGTTTCCAGACGAATTCTACGATTTTCACATATTCACGCTTAGCTAAGGTGCAAGAATCCCCCGAAACTCGCGACATTTCGAATCTCCATGATACATTTTTTCTACGTTATCGACACGCAAAACATCGATAAATGCAAGAATTCCTCGTTTTTCGACGAATTAAACGTTTGTAACATTTTTACGTCGAGCTGAGATGCCACAATCGCAAGAAACTTGAGACATCTCGAATCTCGGTGATCAATTTTTCGGTCGATTCAGCCTTGCAAGATACTGTTGAATACAAGAAACTCACGTTTTGAGACAAAATAAACGACTTTGAGACGATGACGTTCAGCTGAGATGACAGAATCGCTTGAAATTTGAGACATATCAATTCTCGATGTGGATCGATGTTTCGGTCGATACAGCCGAGCAAATCGACGTTCCATGCAAGAATGTCGTATGTTAATACAAAATCAACGATTTAGACACATTTACGGTAAGCTGAGATGCCAGATTTGCTCGAAACTCGGGACATCTCGAATCTTGGTGATTAATTTTTCAGTCTATTCAGACTTGCAAGATAACGTCAAATGCAAGAAACTCATGTCTAGAGACAGAATAAACGATCAGGAGACATTGACGTTGAGCTGAAACGATCGAATCGCTTGAAATTCGGGACATCTCGATTTACGGTGTAGATCGATGTTTCGTTCGATGTGGCTGTGCAAATCGACGTTCGATGCACGACTTTTGTCCTTTAAGACAAAATGAACAGATTTGAAGAAATTATTCTGAACTGAGATGCCAGAAGCAATCTAAGGACGCGAAATCTCGATTCTCGGTGTAATTCAACGTTTTGTTAGATTAAGCCTTGCACGACGACAAATACCGCGGGAAACTTGTGTTTTTGGACGGAATGAACGTTTTTGGAACTTATACGTCAAGCTGAGATGCCAGGATCGCTCGAAACTCGGGATATCCCGATTCTCGGTGATTATCGATGTTTCGGTTGATACAGCCGTGCAAGACGTCATTTAATGCAGTCATTTCGTGTTTTCAGTCAAATTGAGCGATTGATACACATTTTCGTTTAAGCTAAGATGTCAGAATTGCTCGAACTCGGGACATCTCGATTCTTGGGGTAGATCGAAGTTTCGTTGGATTCAGCCGTGCGAGAGAACGTTTAATGCATGATCTTCGTATTTATGGATAAAATGAACGATTATGTAACGATGACTTTAATCTGAGATGCCAGAATCGATCGAAACTCGGGACATCTCGAATATCGTCGATCGATTTACTTTTTGATACAGCTGTGCAAAACGAAGTTTGATGCAAAAATTTTGTGTTTTTGGACAAAACGAACTATTTCAACACTTTCACGTTGAGATGCAATGCCAGATATGCTCGAAACTCGATACATCTCGATTCTCGGTGTAGATCGTTGTTTCGTTCGATAAGACCGAGCAAATTAACGTTCAATGCAAGGATGTCGTATTTTCATACGAAATCAACGATTTTGACATATTTACGGTGTGCTGAGATAACAGGATCAATCGAAACTCAGGGTATCTCGATTCTCGATAAAAATCGATGTTTCTTCCGAAGCAGCCATGCGACAAGTGATTTTATACAGGATTTCCGTGTTTCTAGACGGATCTAACGATTTGAACACATTTATGTTTTGCTAAGATGCAAGAATTCCTCGAAACTCGCGTATTTTCGAATCTCCTCGATACATTTTCCGTACGTTACCGCCACGTGGAACATCGATAAATACAAGAATTCCGCGTTTTTAGACGAACTGAACGTTTCTGACTTTTTTACGTCGAGATGAGATGCCACAATCGCTCGAAACTCGGGACATTTTGAATCTTTGTAATCAATTTTTCGGTTCCATGCAAGAACATCGTATGTTAATACAAAATCAACGATTTTGACACGTTTACGGTGAGCTGAGATGCCAGGATCGATCGAATCTCAGGATATCTCGATTCTCGGTAAAAATCGATGATTCTTATGATACAGTTGTGCGAGACGACATTTGATGCAGGATTTGCGTGTTTTGAGACAAAAAGTACAATTTTCACGTATTTTCATTGAGGTAAGTTGCCAGAATCCCTCGAAACTCCTGACATCTCGAATCTTAGTGACCAATTTGTCGGTCGATTCAGCCTTGCAAGATAACGTTTAATGCAAGAAACTCATGTTTAGAGACAGAATAAACGATAGGGAGACATTGACGTTGAGCTGTAACGATCGAATCGCTTGAAATTCGGGTCATCTCGATTTACGGTGTAGATCGATGTTTCGTTCGATGCGGCTCTGCAAATCGACGTTCGATGCACGACTTTTGTCCTTTTAGACAAAATGAACAGATTTGACAAAATTATTCTGAACTGAGATGCCAGAAGCAATCTAAGGACGCCAAATCTCGATTCTCGGTGTAATCCAACGTTTTGTTAGATTAAGCCTTGCACGACGACAAATACCGCGGGAAACTTGTGTTTTTGGACGAAATAAACGTTTTTGGAACTTATACGTCAAGCTGAGATGCCAGGATCGCTCGAAACTCGGGATATCCCGATTCTCGGTGATTATCGATGTTTCGGTTGATACAGCCGTGCAAGACGTCATTTAATGCAGTCATTTCGTGTTTCCAGTCAAAACAACCGATTTATACACATTTACGTTTAGCTAAGATGTCAGAATTGCTCGAACTCGGGAAATCTCGATTCTGGGGGTAGATCGAAGTTTCGCTCGATTCAGCCGTGCGAGACAACGTTTAACGCATGATCTTTGTATTTTGAGACAAAATTAACGATTTTGAAACGATAACTTTGATAAGAGATGCCAGAATCACTCGATACTCGGGCCATGAGAATATCGTCGATTGATTTTCCTTCCAATACAGCAGTGGAAAACACAGTTTCATGCAAGAATTTCGTGTGATCGGACAGAACGAACTAGTTTAACACTTTCACGTTGAACTGAAATGCCGGAAGCACTCGAAACTCGGGACATCTCGATTCTCAGTGAAAATTGATGTTTCGTTCGATACAGCCGAGCAAATCCACGTTCAATGCGAGAATGTAGTATTTTTATACGAAATCAACGACTTTAACACATTCACGTTGAGCTCAGATGCGAGGATCAATCGAAACTCAGGATATCTCGATTGTCGGTGAAAATCAATGTTTCTTCTGATACAGCCGTTCGAGACGGAATTTGATGCAGGATTTTCGTGTTTCCAGACGAATTCTACGATTTTCACATATTCACGTTTAGCTAAGGTGCAAGAATCCCTCGAAACTCGCGACATTTCGAATCTCCATGATACATTTTTTCTACGTTATCGACACGCAAAACATCGATAAATGCAAGAATTCCTCGTTTTTCGACGAATTAAACGTTTGTAACATTTTTACGTCGAGCTGAGATGCCACAATCGCAAGAAACTTGAGACATCTCGAATCTCGGTGATCAATTTTTCGGTCGATTCAGCCTTGCAAGATACTGTTGAATACAAGAAACTCACGTTTTGAGACAAAATAAACGACTTTGAGACGATGACGTTCAGCTGAGATGACAGAATCGCTTGAAATTTGAGACATATCAATTCTCGATGTGGATCGATGTTTCGGTCGATACAGCCGAGCAAATCGACGTTCCATGCAAGAATGTCGTATGTTAATACAAAATCAACGATTTAGACACATTTACGGTGAGCTGAGATGCCAGATTTGCTCGAAACTCGGGACATCTCGAATCTTGGTGATTAATTTTTCAGTCTATTCAGACTTGCAAGATAACGTCAAATGCAAGAAACTCATGTCTAGAGACAGAATAAACGATCAGGAGACATTGACGTTGAGCTGAAACGATCGAATCGCTTGAAATTCGGGACATCTCGATTTACGGTGTAGATCGATGTTTCGTTCGATGTGGCTGTGCAAATCGACGTTCGATGCACGACTTTTGTCCTTTAAGACAAAATGAACAGATTTGAAGAAATTATTCTGAACTGAGATGCCAGAAGCAATCTAAGGACGCGAAATCTCGATTCTCGGTGTAATCCAACGTTTTGTTAGATTAAGCCTTGCACGACGACAAATACCGCGGGAAACTTGTGTTTTTGGACGAAATAAACGTTTTTGGAACTTATACGTCAAGCTGAGATGCCAGGATCGCTCGAAACTCGGGATATCCCGATTCTCGGTGATTATCGATGTTTCGGTTGATACAGCCGTGCAAGACGTCATTTAATGCAGTCATTTCGTGTTTCCAGTCAAAACAACCGATTTATACACATTTACGTTTAGCTAAGATGTCAGAATTGCTCGAACTCGGGAAATCTCGATTCTGGGGGTAGATCGAAGTTTCGCTCGATTCAGCCGTGCGAGACAACGTTTAACGCATGATCTTTGTATTTTGAGACAAAATTAACGATTTTGAAACGATAACTTTGATAAGAGATGCCAGAATCACTCGATACTCGGGCCATGAGAATATCGTCGATTGATTTTCCTTCCAATACAGCAGTGGAAAACACAGTTTCATGCAAGAATTTCGTGTGATCGGACAGAACGAACTAGTTTAACACTTTCACGTTGAACTGAAATGCCGGAAGCACTCGAAACTCGGGACATCTCGATTCTCAGTGAAAATTGATGTTTCGTTCGATACAGCCGAGCAAATCCACGTTCAATGCGAGAATGTAGTATTTTTATACGAAATCAACGACTTTAACACATTCACGTTGAGCTCAGATGCGAGGATCAATCGAAACTCAGGATATCTCGATTGTCGGTGAAAATCAATGTTTCTTCTGATACAGCCGTTCGAGACGGAATTTGATGCAGGATTTTCGTGTTTCCAGACGAATTCTACGATTTTCACATATTCACGTTTAGCTAAGGTGCAAGAATCCCTCGAAACTCGCGACATTTCGAATCTCCATGATACATTTTTTCTACGTTATCGACACGCAAAACATCGATAAATGCAAGAATTCCTCGTTTTTCGACGAATTAAACGTTTGTAACATTTTTACGTCGAGCTGAGATGCCACAATCGCAAGAAACTTGAGACATCTCGAATCTCGGTGATCAATTTTTCGGTCGATTCAGCCTTGCAAGATACTGTTGAATACAAGAAACTCACGTTTTGAGACAAAATAAACGACTTTGAGACGATGACGTTCAGCTGAGATGACAGAATCGCTTGAAATTTGAGACATATCAATTCTCGATGTGGATCGATGTTTCGGTCGATACAGCCGAGCAAATCGACGTTCCATGCAAGAATGTCGTATGTTAATACAAAATCAACGATTTAGACACATTTACGGTGAGCTGAGATGCCAGATTTGCTCGAAACTCGGGACATCTCGAATCTTGGTGATTAATTTTTCAGTCTATTCAGACTTGCAAGATAACGTCAAATGCAAGAAACTCATGTCTAGAGACAGAATAAACGATCAGGAGACATTGACGTTGAGCTGAAACGATCGAATCGCTTGAAATTCGGGACATCTCGATTTACGGTGTAGATCGATGTTTCGTTCGATGTGGCTGTGCAAATCGACGTTCGATGCACGACTTTTGTCCTTTAAGACAAAATGAACAGATTTGAAGAAATTATTCTGAACTGAGATGCCAGAAGCAATCTAAGGACGCGAAATCTCGATTCTCGGTGTAATTCAACGTTTTGTTAGATTAAGCCTTGCACGACGACAAATACCGCGGGAAACTTGTGTTTTTGGACGAAATGAACGTTTTTGGAACTTATACGTCAAGCTGAGATGCCAGGATCGCTCGAAACTCGGGATATCCCGATTCTCGGTGATTATCGATGTTTCGGTTGATACAGCCGTGCAAGACGTCATTTAATGCAGTTATTTCGTGTTTTCAGTCAAATTGAGCGATTGATACACATTTTCGTTCAGCTAAGATGTCAGAATTGCTCGAACTCGGGAAATCTCGATTCTGGGGGTAGATCGAAGTTTCGTTCGATTCAGCCGTGCGAGACAACGTTTAACGCATAATCTTTGTATTTTAAGACGAAATTAACGATTTTGAAACGATAACTTTGATAAGAGATGCCAGAATCACTCGATACTCGGGCCATGAGAATATCGTCGATTGATTTTCCTTCCAATACAGCAGTGGAAAACACAGTTTCATGCAAGAATTTCGTGTGATCGGACAGAACGAACTAGTTTAACACTTTCACGTTGAACTGAAATGCCGGAAGCACTCGAAACTCGGGACATCTCGATTCTCAGTGGAAATTGATGTTTCGTTCGATACAGCCGAGCAAATCCACGTTCAATGCAAGAATGTAGTATTTTTATACGAAATCAACGACTTTAACACATTCACGTTGAGCTCAGATGCGAGGATCAATCGAAACTCAGGATATCTCGATTGTCGGTGAAAATCAATGTTTCTTCTGATACAGCCATTCGAGACGGAATTTGATGCAGGATTTTCGTGTTTCCAGACGAATTCTACGATTTTCACATATTCACGTTTAGCTAAGGTGCAAGAATCCCTCGAAACTCGCGACATTTCGAATCACCATGATACATTTTTTCTACGTTATCGACACGCAAAACATCGATAAATGCAAGAATTCCTCGTTTTTCGACGAATTAAACGTTTGTAACATTTTTACGTCGAGCTGAGATGCCACAATCGCAAGAAACTTGAGACATCTCGTATCTCGGTGATCAATTTTTCGGTCGATTCAGCCTTGCAAGATACTGTTGAATACAAGAAACTCACGTTTTGAGACAAAATAAACGACTTTGAGACGATGACGTTCAGCTGAGATGACAGAATCGCTTGAAATTTGAGACATATCAATTCTCGATGTGGATCGATGTTTCGGTCGATACAGCCGAGCAAATCGACGTTCCATGCAAGAATGTCGTATGTTAATACAAAATCAACGATTTAGACACATTTACGGTAAGCTGAGATGCCAGATTTGCTCGAAACTCGGGACATCTCGAATATTGGTGATTAATTTTTCAGTCTATTCAGACTTGCAAGATAACGTCAAATGCAAGAAACTCATGTCTAGAGACAGAATAAACGATCAGGAGACATTGACGTTGAGCTGAAACGATCGAATCGCTTGAAATTCGGGACATCTCGATTTACGGTGTAGATCGATGTTTCGTTCGATGCGGCTGTGCAAATTGACGTTCGTTGCACGACTTTTGTCCTTTTAGACAAAATGAACAGATTTGACGAAATTATTCTCAACTGAGATGCCAGAAGCAATCTAAGGACGCGAAATCTCGATTCTCGGTGTAATTCAACGTTTTGTTAGATTAAGCCTTGCACGACGACAAATACCGCGGGAAACTTGTGTTTTTGGACGAAATGAACGTTTTTGGAACTTATACGTCAAGCTGAGATGCCAGGATCGCTCGAAACTCGGGATATCCCGATTCTCGGTGATTATCGATGTTTCGGTTGATACAGCCGTGCAAGACGTCATTTAATGCAGTCATTTCGTGTTTTCAGTCAAATTGAGCGATTGATACACATTTTCGTTTAAGCTAAGATGTCAGAATTGCTCGAACTCGGGACATCTCGATTCTTGGGGTAGATCGAAGTTTCGTTGGATTCAGCCGTGCGAGAGAACGTTTAATGCATGATCTTCGTATTTATGGATAAAATGAACGATTATGTAACGATGACTTTAATCTGAGATGCCAGAATCGATCGAAACTCGGGACATCTCGAATATCGTCGATCGATTTACTTTTTGATACAGCTGTGCAAAACGAAGTTTGATGCAAAAATTTTGTGTTTTTGGACAAAACGAACTATTTCAACACTTTCACGTTGAGATGCAATGCCAGATATGCTCGAAACTCGATACATCTCGATTCTCGGTGTAGATCGTTGTTTCGTTCGATAAGACCGAGCAAATTAACGTTCAATGCAAGGATGTCGTATTTTCATACGAAATCAACGATTTTGACATATTTACGGTGTGCTGAGATAACAGGATCAATCGAAACTCAGGGTATCTCGATTCTCGATAAAAATCGATGTTTCTTCCGAAGCAGCCATGCGACAAGTGATTTTATACAGGATTTCCGTGTTTCTAGACGGATCTAACGATTTGAACACATTTATGTTTTGCTAAGATGCAAGAATTCCTCGAAACTCGCGTATTTTCGAATCTCCTCGATACATTTTCCGTACGTTACCGTCACGTGGAACATCGATAAATACAAGAATTCCGCGTTTTCAGACGAACTGAACGTTTCTGACTTTTTTACGTCGAGCTGAGATGCCACAATCGCTCGAAACTCGGGACATTCCGAATCTTTGTAATCAATTTTTCGGTCGATTCAGCCTTGCAAGATACTTTTCAATACAAGAAACTCACGTTTTGAGACAGAATGAACGCTGTTTAGACGATAACGTTCAGCGGAGATGACAGAATCGCTTGAAATTTGAGACATATCAATTCTCGGTGTGGATCGATGTTTCGGTCGATACAGCCGAGCAAATCGACGTTCCATGCAAGAATGTCGTATGTTAATACAAAATCAACGATTTAGACACATTTACGGTGAGCTGAGATGCCAGATTTGCTCAAAACTCGGGACATCTCGAATCTTGGTGATTAATTTTTCAGTCTATTCAGACTTGCAAGATAACGTCAAATGCAAGAAACTCATGTTTAGAGACAGAATAAATGATCGGGAGACATTAACGTTGAGCTGAAACGATCCAATCGCTCGAAATTCGGGACATCTCGATTTACGGTGTAGATCGATGTTTCGTTCGATGCGGCTGTGCAAATCGACGTTCGATGCACGACTTTTGTCCTTTAAGACAAAATGAACAGATTTGAAGAAATTATGCATAACTGAGATGCCAGAAGAAATCTAAGGACGCGAAATCTCGATTCTCGGTGTAATTCAACGTTTTGTTAGATTAAGCCTTGCACGACGACAAATACCGCGAGAAACTTGTGTTTTTGGACAAAATAAACGTTTTTGACCCTTATACGTCAAGCTGAGATGCCAGGATCGCTCGAAACTCGGGATATCCCGATTCTCGGTGATTATCGATGTTTCGGTTGATACAGCCGTGCAAGACGTCATTTAATGCAGTCATTTCGTGTTTTCAGTCAAATTGAGCGATTGATACACATTTTCGTTTAGCTAAGATGTCAGAATTGCTCGAACTCGTGACGACTTGTTTTTGGGGGTAGATCAAAGTTTCGATCGATTCAACTGTGCGAGTCGACAATCAACACAAGATCTTTGAATTTTTGGACAAATTGAACGATTCTGTAACGACTACTTTGATCTGAGATGCCAGAATCACTCGAGAATCGGGACATCTCGAATATCGGTGATTGATTTTCCTTTCGATACAGATATGCAAACCGAAGTTTAATGCAGTAATTTCGTGTTTTCAGTCAAAACGAACGATTTCTACACATTCACGTTTAGCTTAGATGTCAGAGATGCTCGAACTCGGGACATCTCGATTCTTGGGGTAGATCGAAGTTTCGTTGGATTCAGCCGTGCGAGAGAACGTTTAACGCTAATCTTCGTATTTATGGGCAAAGTTAACGATTATGTAACAATGACTTGAATCTGAGATGCCAGAATCGATCGAAACTCGGGACATCTCGAATATCGTCGATCGATTTACTTTTTGATACAGCTGTGCAAAACGAAGTTTGATGCAAGAAATTTGTGTTTTTGGACAAAACGAACTATTTCAACACTTTCACGTTAAGGTGCAATGCCAGATATGCTCGAAACTCGATACATCTCGATTCTCGGTGTAGATCGTTGTTTCGTTCGATAAGACCGAGCAAATTAACGTTCAATGCAAGGATGTCGTATTTTCATACGAAATCAACGATTTTGACATATTTACGGTGTGCTGAGATAACAGGATCAATCGAAACTCAGGGTATCTCGATTCTCGATAAAAATCGATGTTTCTTTCGAAGCAGCCATGCGAGAAGTGATTTTATACAGGATTTCCGTGTTTCTAGACGGATCTAACGATTTGAACACATTTATGTTTTGCTAAGATGCAAGAATTCCTCGAAACTCGCGTATTTTCGAATCTCCTCGATACATTTTCCGTACGTTACCGTCACGTGGAACATCGATAAATACAAGAATTCCGCGTTTTCAGACGAAGTAAACGTTTCTGACTTTTTTACGTCGAGCTGAGAAGCCACAATCGCTCGAAACTCGGGACATTTTGAATCTTTGTAATCAATTTTTCGGTTCCATGCAAGAACATCGTATGTTAATACAAAATCAACGATTTTGACACGTTTACGGTGAGCTGAGATGCCAGGATCGATCGAAACTCAGGATATCTCGATTCTCGGTAAAAATCGATGATTCTTATGATACAGTTGTGCGAGACGACATTTGATGCAGGATTTGCGTGTTTTGAGACAAAAAGTACAATTTTCACGTATTTTCATTGAGGTAAGTTGCCAGAATCCCTCGAAACTCCTGACATCTCGAATCTTAGTGATCAATTTGTCGGTCGATTCAGCCTTGCAAGATAACGTTTAATGCAAGAAACTCATGTTCAGAGACAGAATAAACGATAGGGAGACATTGACGTTGAGCTGTAACGATCGAATCGCTTGAAATTCGGGACATCTCGATTTACGGTGTAGATCGATGTTTCGTTCGATGTGGCTGTGCAAATCGACGTTCGATGCACGACTTTTGTCCTTTAAGACAAAATGAACAGATTTGAAGAAATTATTCTGAACTGAGATGCCAGAAGCAATCTAAGGACGCGAAATCTCGATTCTCGGTGTAATTCAACGTTTTGTTAGATTAAGCCTTGTACGACGACAAATACCGCGGGAAACTTGTGTTTTTGGACGAAATGAACGTTTTTGGAACTTATACGTCAAGCTGAGATGCCAGGATCGCTCGAAACTCGGGATATCCCGATTCTCGGTGATTATCGATGTTTCGGTTGATACAGCCGCGCGAAACGTCATTTAATGCAGTCATTTCGTGTTTTCAGTCAAATTGAGCGATTGATACACATTTTCGTTTAGCTAAGATGTCAGAATTGCTCGAACTCGGGAAATCTCGATTCTGGGGGTAGATCGAAGTTTCGTTCGATTCAGCCGTGCGAGACAACGTTTAACGCATAATCTTTGTATTTTGAGACGAAATTAACGATTTTGAAACGATAACTTTGATAAGAGATGCCAGAATCACTCGATACTCGGGCCATGAGAATATCGTCGATTGATTTTCCTTCCAATACAGCAGTGGAAAACACAGTTTCATGCAAGAATTTCGTGTGATCGGACAAAACGAACTAGTTTAACACTTTCACGTTGAACTGAAATGCCGGAAGCACTCGAAACTCGGGACATCTCGATTCTCAGTGAAAATTGATGTTTCGTTCGATACAGCCGAGCAAATCCACGTTCAATGCAAGAATGTAGTATTTTTATACGAAATCAACGACTTTAACACATTCACGTTGAGCTCAGATGCGAGGATCAATCGAAACTCAGGATATCTCGATTGTCGGTGAAAATCAATGTTTCTTCTGATACAGCCGTTCGAGACGGAATTTGATGCAGGATTTTCGTGTTTCCAGACGAATTCTACGATTTTCACATATTCACGTTTAGCTAAGGTGCAAGAATCCCTCGAAACTCGCGACATTTCGAATCACCATGATACATTTTTTCTACGTTATCGACACGCAAAACATCGATAAATGCAAGAATTCCTCGTTTTTCGACGAATTAAACGTTTGTAACATTTTTACGTCGAGCTGAGATGCCACAATCGCAAGAAACTTGAGACATCTCGAATCTCGGTGATCAATTTTTCGGTCGATTCAGCCTTGCAAGATACTGTTGAATACAAGAAACTCACGTTTTGAGACAAAATAAACGACTTTGAGACGATGACGTTCAGCTGAGATGACAGAATCGCTTGAAATTCGAGACATATCAATTCTCGATGTGGATCGATGTTTCGGTCGATACAGCCAAGCAAATCGACGTTCCATGCAAGAATGTCGTATGTTAATACAAAATCAACGATTTAGACACATTTACGGTGAGCTGAGATGCCAGATTTGCTCGAAACTCGGGACATCTCGAATCTTGGTGATTAATTTTTCAGTCTATTCAGACTTGCAAGATAACGTCAAATGCAAGAAACTCATGTCTAGAGACAGAATAAACGATCAGGAGACATTGACGTTGAGCTGAAACGATCGAATCGCTTGAAATTCGGGACATCTCGATTTACGGTGTAGATCGATGTTTCGTTCGATGCGGCTGTGCAAATCGACGTTCGTTGCACGACTTTTGTCCTTTTAGACAAAATGAACAGATTTGACGAAATTATTCTCAACTGAGATGCCAGAAGCAATCTAAGGACGCCAAATCTCGATTCTCGGTGTAATTCAACGTTTTGTTAGATTAAGCCTTGCACGACGACAAATACCGCAAGAAACTTGTGTTTTTGGACAAAATAAACGTTTTTGACCCTTATACGTCAAGCTGAGATGCCAGGATCGCTCGAAACTCGGGATATCCCGATTCTCGGTGATTATCGATGTTTCGGTTGATACAGCCGCGCGAAACGTCATTTAATGCAGTCATTTCGTGTTTTCAGTCAAATTGAGCGATTGATACACATTTTCCTTTAGCTAAGATGTCAGAATTGCTCGAACTCGGGACGACTTGTTTTTGGGGGTAGATCAAAGTTTCGATCGATTCAACTGTGCGAGTCGACAATCAACACAAGATCTTTGAATTTTTGGACAAAATGAACGATTCTGTAACGACTACTTTGATCTGAGATGCCAGAATCACTCGAGAATCGGGACATCTGGAATATCGGTGATTGATTTTCCTTTCGATACAGATATGCAAACCGAAGTTTAATGCAGTAATTTCGTGTTTTCAGTCAAAACGAACGATTTCTACACATTCACGTTTAGCTTAGATGTCAGAGATGCTCGAACTCGGGACATCTCGATTCTTGGGGTAGATCGAAGTTTCGTTGGATTCAGCCGTGCGAGAGAACGTTTAACGCTAATCTTCGTATTTATGGGCAAAGTTAACGATTATGTATCAATGATTTGAATCTGAGATGCCAGAATCGATCGAAACTCGGGACATCTCGAATATCGTCGATTGATTTTGTTTTTGATACAGCTGTGCAAAACGAAGTTTGATGCAAGAATTTTGTGTTTTTGGACAAAACGAACTATTTTGACACTTCCACGTTGAGATGCAATGCCAGATATGCTCGAAACTCGATACATCTCGATTCTCGGTGTAGATCGTTGTTTCGTTCGATAAGACCGAGCAAATTAACGTTCAATGCAAGGATGTCGTATTCTTATACGAAATCAACGATTTTGACATATTTACGGTGTGCTGAGATAACAGGATCAATCGAAACTCAGGGTATCTCTATTCTCGATAAAAATCGATGTTTCTTTCGAAGCAGCCATGCGAGAAGTGATTTTATACAGGATTTCCGTGTTTCTAGACGGAATTAACGATTTGAACACATTTATGTTTTGCTAAGTTGCAAGAATTCCTCGGAACTCGCGTATTTTCGAATCTCCGTGATACATTTTCCGTACGTTACCGTCACGTGGAACATCGATAAATACAAGAATTCCGCGTTTTCAGACGAAGTGAACGTTTCTGACTTTTTTACGTCGAGCTGAGATGCCACAATCGCTCGAAACTTGGGACATTTCGAATCTTTGTAATCAATTTTTCGGTCGGTTCAGCCTTGCAAGATACTGTTCAATACAAGAAACTCACGTTTTGAGACAGAATGAACGCTGTTGAGACGATAACGTTCAGCGGAGATGACAGAATCGCTTGAAATTTGAACCATATCAATTCTCGGTGTGAATCGATGTTTCGGACGATACAGCCGAGCAAATTGACGTTCCATGCAAGAATATCGTATGTTAATACAAAATCAACGATTTTGACACATTTACGGTGAGCTGAGATGCCAGGATCGATTGAAACTCAGGATATCTCGATTCTCGGTGAAAATCGATGATTCTTATGATACAGTTGTGCGAGACGACATTTGATGCAGGATTTGTGTGTTTTGAGACAAAAAGTACGATTTTCACGTATTTTCATTGAGGTAAGTTGCCAGAATCCCTCGAAACTCCTGACATCTCGAATCTCAGTGATCAATTTGTCGGTCGATTTAGCCTTGCAAGATAACGTTAAATGCAAGAAACTCATGTTTAGAGACAGAATAAACGATCGGGAGACATTGACGTTGAGCTGAAACGATCGAATCGCTTAAGATTCGGGACATCTCGATTTACGGTGTAGATCGATGTTTCGTTCGATGCGGCTGTGCAAATCGACGTTCGATGCACGACTTTTGTCCTTTAAGACAAAATGAACAGATTTGAAGAAATTATTCTGAACTGAGATGCCAGAAGCAATCTAAGGACGCGAAATCTCGATTCTCGGTGTAATTCAACGTTTTGTTAGATTAAGCCTTGCACGACGACAAATACCGCGAGAAACTTGTGTTTTTGGACAAAATAAACGTTTTTGACACTTATACGTCAAGCTGAGATGCCAGGATCGCTCGAAACTCGGGATATCCCGATTCTCGGTGATTATCGATGTTTCGGTTGATACAGCCGCGCGAAACGTCATTTAATGCAGTCATTTCGTGTTTTCAGTCAAATTGAGCGATTGATACACATTTTCGTTTAGCTAAGATGTCAGAATTGCTCGAACTCGGGACGACTTGTTTTTGGGGGTAGATCAAAGTTTCGATCGATTCAACTGTGCGAGTCGACAATCAACACAAGATCTTTGAATTTTTGGACAAAATGAACGATTCTGTAACGACTACTTTGATCCGAGATGCCAGAATCACTCGAGAATCGGGACATCTGGAATATCGGTGATTGATTTTCCTTTCGATACAGATATGCAAACCGAAGTTTAATGCAGTAATTTCGTGTTTTCAGTCAAAACGAACGATTTCTACACATTCACGTTTAGCTTAGATGTCAGAGATGCTCGAACTCGGGACATCTCGATTCTTGGGGTAGATCGAAGTTTCGTTGGATTCAGCCGTGCGAGAGAACGTTTAACGCTAATCTTCGTATTTATGGGCAAAGTTAACGATTATGTATCAATGATTTGAATCTGAGATGCCAGAATCGATCGAAACTCGGGACATCTCGAATATCGTCGATTGATTTTGTTTTTGATACAGCTGTGCAAAACGAAGTTTGATGCAAGAATTTTGTGTTTTTGGACAAAACGAACTATTTTGACACTTCCACGTTGAGATGCAATGCCAGATATGCTCGAAACTCGATACATCTCGATTCTCGGTGTAGATCGTTGTTTCGTTCGATAAGACCGAGCAAATTAACGTTCAATGCAAGGATGTCGTATTCTTATACGAAATCAACGATTTTGACATATTTACGGTGTGCTGAGATAACAGGATCAATCGAAACTCAGGGTATCTCTATTCTCGATAAAAATCGATGTTTCTTTCGAAGCAGCCATGCGAGAAGTGATTTTATACAGGATTTCCGTGTTTCTAGACGGAATTAACGATTTGAACACATTTATGTTTTGCTAAGTTGCAAGAATTCCTCGGAACTCGCGTATTTTCGAATCTCCGTGATACATTTTCCGTACGTTACCGTCACGTGGAACATCGATAAATACAAGAATTCCGCGTTTTCAGACGAAGTGAACGTTTCTGACTTTTTTACGTCGAGCTGAGATGCCACAATCGCTCGAAACTTGGGACATTTCGAATCTTTGTAATCAATTTTTCGGTCGGTTCAGCCTTGCAAGATACTGTTCAATACAAGAAACTCACGTTTTGAGACAGAATGAACGCTGTTGAGACGATAACGTTCAGCGGAGATGACAGAATCGCTTGAAATTTGAACCATATCAATTCTCGGTGTGAATCGATGTTTCGGACGATACAGCCGAGCAAATTGACGATCCATGCAAGAATATCGTATGTTAATACAAAATCAACGATTTTGACACATTTACGGTGAGCTGAGATGCCAGGATCGATTGAAACTCAGGATATCTCGATTCTCGGTGAAAATCGATGATTCTTATGATACAGTTGTGCGAGACGACATTTGATGCAGGATTTGTGTGTTTTGAGACAAAAAGTACGATTTTCACGTATTTTCATTGAGGTAAGTTGCCAGAATCCCTCGAAACTCCTGACATCTCGAATCTCAGTGATCAATTTGTCGGTCGATTTAGCCTTGCAAGATAACGTTAAATGCAAGAAACTCATGTTTAGAGACAGAATAAACGATCGGGAGACATTGACGTTGAGCTGAAACGATCGAATCGCTTAAAATTCGGGACATCTCGATTTACGGTGTAGATCGATGTTTCGTTCGATGCGGCTGTGCAAATCGACGTTCGATGCACGACTTTTGTCCTTTAAGACAAAATGAACAGATTTGAAGAAATTATTCTGAACTGAGATGCCAGAAGCAATCTAAGGACGCGAAATCTCGATTCTCGGTGTAATTCAACGTTTTGTTAGATTAAGCCTTGCACGACGACAAATACCGCGAGAAACTTGTGTTTTTGGACAAAATAAACGTTTTTGACACTTATACGTCAAGCTGAGATGCCAGGATCGCTCGAAACTCGGGATATCCCGATTCTCGGTGATTATCGAAGTTTCGGTTGATACAGCCGCGCGAAACGTCATTTAATGCAGTCATTTCGTGTTTTCAGTCAAATTGAGCGATTGATACACATTTTCGTTTAGCTAAGATGTCAGAATTGCTCGAACTCGGGACATCTCGATTCTTGGGGTAGATCGAAGTTTCTTTGGATTCAGCCGTGCGAGCGAACGTTTAACGCATGATCTTCGTATTTATAGATAAAATGAACGATTATGTAACGATGACTTCAATCTGAGATGCCAGAATCGATCGAAACTCGGGACATCTCGAATATCGTCGATCGATTTACTTTTTGATACAGCTGTGCAAAACGAAGTTTGATGCAAGAATTTTGTGTTTTTGGACAAAACGAACTATTTCAACACTTTCACGTTGAGATGCAATGCCAGATATGCTCGAAACTCGATACATCTCGATTCTCGGTGTAGATCGTTGTTTCGTTCGATAAGACCGAGCAAATTAACGTTCAATGCAAGGATGTCGTATTCTTATACGAAATCAACGATTTTGACATATTTACGGTGTGCTGAGATAACAGGATCGATCGAAACTCGGGATATCCCGATTCTCGGTGATTATCGATGTTTCGGTTGATACAGCCGTGCAAGACGTCATTTAATGCAGTCATTTCGTGTTTTCAGTCAAAACAAACGATTTATACACATTTACGTTTAGCTAAGATGTCAGAATTGCTCGAACTCGGGAAATCTCGATTCTGGGGGTAGATCGAAGTTTCGTTCGATTCAGCTGTGCGAGACAACGTTTAACGCATGATCTTTGTATTTTAAGACAAAATTAACGATTTTGAAACGATAACTTTGATAAGAGATGCCAGAATCACTCGATACTCGGGCCATGAGAATATCGTCGATTGATTTTCCTTCCAATACAGCAGTGGAAAACACAGTTTCATGCAAGAATTTCGTGTGATCGGACAGAACGAACTAGTTTAACACTTTCACGTTGAACTGAAATGCCGGAAGCACTCGAAACTCGGGACATCTCGATTCTCAGTGAAAATTGATGTTTCGTTCGATACAGCCGAGCAAATCCACGTTCAATGCGAGAATGTAGTATTTTTATACGAAATCAACGACTTTAACACATTCACGTTGAGCTCAGATGCGAGGATCAATCGAAACTCAGGATATCTCGATTGTCGGTGAAAATCAATGTTTCTTCTGATACAGCCGTTCGAGACGGAATTTGATGCAGGATTTTCGTGTTTCCAGACGAATTCTACGATTTTCACATATTCACGTTTAGCTAAGGTGCAAGAATCCCTCGAAACTCGCGACATTTCGAATCTCCATGATACATTTTTTCTACGTTATCGACACGCAAAACATCGATAAATGCAAGAATTCCTCGTTTTTCGACGAATTAAACGTTTGTAACATTTTTACGTCGAGCTGAGATGCCACAATCGCAAGAAACTTGAGACATCTCGAATCTCGGTGATCAATTTTTCGGTCGATTCAGCCTTGCAAGATACTGTTGAATACAAGAAACTCACGTTTTGAGACAAAATAAACGACTTTGAGACGATGACGTTCAGCTGAGATGACAGAATCGCTTGAAATTTGAGACATATCAATTCTCGATGTGGATCGATGTTTCGGTCGATACAGCCGAGCAAATCGACGTTCCATGCAAGAATGTCGTATGTTAATACAAAATCAACGATTTAGACACATTTACGGTGAGCTGAGATGCCAGATTTGCTCGAAACTCGGGACATCTCGAATCTTGGTGATTAATTTTTCAGTCTATTCAGACTTGCAAGATAACGTCAAATGCAAGAAACTCATGTCTAGAGACAGAATAAACGATCAGGAGACATTGACGTTGAGCTGAAACGATCGAATCGCTTGAAATTCGGGACATCTCGATTTACGGTGTAGATCGATGTTTCGTTCGATGTGGCTGTGCAAATCGACGTTCGATGCACGACTTTTGTCCTTTAAGACAAAATGAACAGATTTGAAGAAATTATTCTGAACTGAGATGCCAGAAGCAATCTAAGGACGCGAAATCTCGATTCTCGGTGTAATTCAACGTTTTGTTAGATTAAGCCTTGCACGACGACAAATACCGCGGGAAACTTGTGTTTTTGGACGAAATGAACGTTTTTGGAACTTATACGTCAAGCTGAGATGCCAGGATCGCTCGAAACTCGGGATATCCCGATTCTTGGTGATTATCGATGTTTCGGTTGATACAGCCGTGCAAGACGTCATTTAATGCAGTTATTTCGTGTTTTCAGTCAAATTGAGCGATTGATACACATTTTCGTTTAGCTAAGATGTCAGAATTGCTCGAACTCGGGAAATCTCGATTCTGGGGGTAGATCGAAGTTTCGTTCGATTCAGCCGTGCGAGACAACGTTTAACGCATAATCTTTGTATTTTAAGACGAAATTAACGATTTTGAAACGATAACTTTGATAAGAGATGCCAGAATCACTCGATACTCGGGCCATGAGAATATCGTCGATTGATTTTCCTTCCAATACAGCAGTGGAAAACACAGTTTCATGCAAGAATTTCGTGTGATCGGACAGAACGAACTAGTTTAACACTTTCACGTTGAACTGAAATGCCGGAAGCACTCGAAACTCGGGACATCTCGATTCTCAGTGGAAATTGATATTTCGTTCGATACAGCCGAGCAAATCCACGTTCAATGCAAGAATGTAGTATTTTTATACGAAATCAACGACTTTAACACATTCACGTTGAGCTCAGATGCGAGGATCAATCGAAACTCAGGATATCTCGATTGTCGGTGAAAATCAATGTTTCTTCTGATACAGCCGTTCGAGACGGAATTTGATGCAGGATTTTCGTGTTTCCAGACGAATTCTACGATTTTCACATATTCACGTTTAGCTAAGGTGCAAGAATCCCTCGAAACTCGCGACATTTCGAATCACCATGATACATTTTTTCTACGTTATCGACACGCAAAACATCGATAAATGCAAGAATTCCTCGTTTTTCGACGAATTAAACGTTTGTAACATTTTTACGTCGAGCGGAGATGCCACAATCGCAAGAAACTTGAGACATCTCGAATCTCGGTGATCAATTTTTCGGTCGATTCAGCCTTGCAAGATACTGTTGAATACAAGAAACTCACGTTTTGAGACAAAATAAACGACTTTGAGACGATGACGTTCAGCTGAGATGACAGAATCGCTTGAAATTTGAGACATCAATTCTCGATGTGGATCGATGTTTCGGTCGATACAGCCGAGCAAATCGACGTTCCATGCAAGAATGTCGTATGTTAATACAAAATCAACGATTTAGACACATTTACGGTAAGCTGAGATGCCAGATTTGCTCGAAACTCGGGACATCTCGAATCTTGGTGATTAATTTTTCAGTCTATTCAGACTTGCAAGATAACGTCAAATGCAAGAAACTCATGTCTAGAGACAGAATAAACGATCAGGAGACATTGACGTTGAGCTGAAACGATCGAATCGCTTGAAATTCGGGACATCTCGATTTACGGTGTAGATCGATGTTTCGTTCGATGCGGCTGTGCAAATTGACGTTCGTTGCACGACTTTTGTCCTTTTAGACAAAATGAACAGATTTGACGAAATTATTCTCAACTGAGATGCCAGAAGCAATCTAAGGACGCCAAATCTCGATTCTCGGTGTAATTCAACGTTTTGTTAGATTAAGCCTTGCACGACGACAAATACCGCAAGAAACTTGTGTTTTTGGACAAAATAAACGTTTTTGACCCTTATACGTCAAGCTGAGATGCCAGGATCGCTCGAAACTCGGGATATCCCGATTCTCGGTGATTATCGATGTTTCGGTTGATACAGCCGCGCGAAACGTCATTTAATGCAGTCATTTCGTGTTTTCAGTCAAATTGAGCGATTGATACACATTTTCGTTTAGCTAAGATGTCAGAATTGCTCGAACTCGGGACGACTTGTTTTTGGGGGTAGATCAAAGTTTCGATCGATTCAACTGTGCGAGTCGACAATCAACACAAGATCTTTGAATTTTTGGACAAAATGAACGATTCTGTAACGACTACTTTGATCCGAGATGCCAGAATCACTCGAGAATCGGGACATCTGGAATATCGGTGATTGATTTTCCTTTCGATACAGATATGCAAACCGAAGTTTAATGCAGTAATTTCGTGTTTTCAGTCAAAACGAACGATGTCTACACATTCACGTTTAGCTTAGATGTCAGAGATGCTCGAACTCGGGACATCTCGATTCTTGGGGTAGATCGAAGTTTCGTTGGATTCAGCCGTGCGAGAGAACGTTTAACGCTAATCTTCGTATTTATGGGCAAAGTTAACGATTATGTAACAATGATTTGAATCTGAGATGCCAGAATCAATCGAAACTCGGGACATCTCGAATATCGTCGATTGATTTTGTTTTTGATACAGCTGTGCAAAACGAAGTTTGATGCAAGAATTTTGTGTTTTTGGACAAAACGAACTATTTTGACACTTCCACGTTGAGATGCAATGCCAGATATGCTCGAAACTCGATACATCTCGATTCTCGGTGTAGATCGTTGTTTCGTTCGATAAGACCGAGCAAATTAACGTTCAATGCAAGGATGTCGTATTCTTATACGAAATCAACGATTTTGACATATTTACGGTGTGCTGAGATAACAGGATCAATCGAAACTCAGGGTATCTCTATTCTCGATAAAAATCGATGTTTCTTTCGAAGCAGCCATGCGAGAAGTGATTTTATACAGGATTTCCGTGTTTCTAGACGGAATTAACGATTTGAACACATTTATGTTTTGCTAAGTTGCAAGAATTCCTCGGAACTCGCGTATTTTCGAATCTCCGTGATACATTTTCCGTACGTTACCGTCACGTGGAACATCGATAAATACAAGAATTCCGCGTTTTCAGACGAAGTGAACGTTTCTGACTTTTTTACGTCGAGCTGAGATGCCACAATCGCTCGAAACTTGGGACATTTCGAATCTTTGTAATCAATTTTTCGGTCGGTTCAGCCTTGCAAGATACTGTTCAATACAAGAAACTCACGTTTTGAGACAGAATGAACGCTGTTGAGACGATAACGTTCAGCGGAGATGACAGAATCGCTTGAAATTTGAACCATATCAATTCTCGGTGTGAATCGATGTTTCGGACGATACAGCCGAGCAAATTGACGTTCCATGCAAGAATATCGTATGTTAATACAAAATCAACGATTTTGACACATTTACGGTGAGCTGAGATGCCAGGATCGATTGAAACTCAGGATATCTCGATTCTCGGTGAAAATCGATGATTCTTATGATACAGTTGTGCGAGACGACATTTGATGCAGGATTTGTGTGTTTTGAGACAAAAAGTACGATTTTCACGTATTTTCATTGAGGTAAGTTGCCAGAATCCCTCGAAACTCCTGACATCTCGAATCTTAGTGATCAATTTGTCGGTCGATTTAGCCTTGCAAGATAACGTTAAATGCAAGAAACCCATGTTTAGAGACAGAATAAACGATCGGGAGACATTGACGTTGAGCTGAAACGATCGAATCGCTTAAAATTCGGGACATCTCGATTTACGGTGTAGATCGATGTTTCGTTCGATGCGGCTGTGCAAATCGACGTTCGATGCACGACTTTTGTCCTTTAAGACAAAATGAACAGATTTGAAGAAATTATTCTGAACTGAGATGCCAGAAGCAATCTAAGGACGCGAAATCTCGATTCTCGGTGTAATTCAACGTTTTGTTAGATTAAGCCTTGCACGACGACAAATACCGCGAGAAACTTGTGTTTTTGGACAAAATAAACGTTTTTGACACTTATACGTCAAGCTGAGATGCCAGGATCGCTCGAAACTCGGGATATCCCGATTCTCGGTGATTATCGAAGTTTCGGTTGATACAGCCGCGCGAAACGTCATTTAATGCAGTCATTTCGTGTTTTCAGTCAAATTGAGCGATTGATACACATTTTCGTTTAGCTAAGATGTCAGAATTGCTCGAACTCGGGACATCTCGATTCTTGGGGTAGATCGAAGTTTCGTTGGATTCAGCCGTGCGAGCGAACGTTTAACGCATGATCTTCGTATTTATAGATAAAATGAACGATTATGTAACGATGACTTCAATCTGAGATGCCAGAATCGATCGAAACTCGGGACATCTCGAATATCGTCGATCGATTTACTTTTTGATACAGCTGTGCAAAACGAAGTTTGATGCAAGAATTTTGTGTTTTTGGACAAAACGAACTATTTCAACACTTTCACGTTGAGATGCAATGCCAGATATGCTCGAAACTCGATACATCTCGATTCTCGGTGTAGATCGTTGTTTCGTTCGATAAGACCGAGCAAATTAACGTTCAATGCAAGGATGTCGTATTCTTATACGAAATCAACGATTTCGACATATTTACGGTGTGCTGAGATAACAGGATCGATCGAAACTCGGGATATCCCGATTCTCGGTGATTATCGATGTTTCGGTTGATACAGCCGTGCAAGACGTCATTTAATGCAGTCATTTCGTGTTTTCAGTCAAAACAAACGATTTATACACATTTACGTTTAGCTAAGATGTCAGAATTGCTCGAACTCGGGAAATCTCGATTCTGGGGGTAGATCGAAGTTTCGTTCGATTCAGCTGTGCGAGACAACGTTTAACGCATGATCTTTGTATTTTAAGACAAAATTAACGATTTTGAAACGATAACTTTGATAAGAGATGCCAGAATCACTCGATACTCGGGCCATGAGAATATCGTCGATTGATTTTTCTTCCAATACAGCAGTGGAAAACACAGTTTCATGCAAGAATTTCGTGTGATCGGACAGAACGAACTAGTTTAACACTTTCACGTTGAACTGAAATGCCGGAAGCACTCGAAACTCGGGACATCTCGATTCTCAGTGAAAATTGATGTTTCGTTCGATACAGCCGAGCAAATCCACGTTCAATGCAAGAATGTAGTATTTTTATACGAAATCAACGACTTTAACACATTCACGTTGAGCTCAGATGCGAGGATCAATCGAAACTCAGGATATCTCGATTGTCGGTGAAAATCAATGTTTCTTCTGATACAGCCGTTCGAGACGGAATTTGATGCAGGATTTTCGTGTTTCCAGACGAATTCTACGATTTTCACATATTCACGCTTAGCTAAGGTGCAAGAATCCCCCGAAACTCGCGACATTTCGAATCTCCATGATACATTTTTTCTACGTTATCGACACGCAAAACATCGATAAATGCAAGAATTCCTCGTTTTTCGACGAATTAAACGTTTGTAACATTTTTACGTCGAGCTGAGATGCCACAATCGCAAGAAACTCGAGACATCTCGAATCTCGGTGATCAATTTTTCGGTCGATTCAGCCTTGCAAGATACTGTTGAATACGAGAAACTCACGTTTTGAGACAAGATAAACGACTTTGAGACGATGACGTTCAGCTGAGATGACAGAATCGCTTGAAATTTGAGACATATCAATTCTCGATGTGGATCGATGTTTCGGTCGATACAGCCAAGCAAATCGACGTTCCATGCAAGAATGTCGTATGTTAATACAAAATCAACGATTTAGACACATTTACGGTGAGCTGAGATGCCAGATTTGCTCGAAACTCGGGACATCTCGAATCTTGGTGATTAATTTTTCAGTCTATTCAGACTTGCAAGATAACGTCAAATGCAAGAAACTCATGTCTAGAGACAGAATAAACGATCAGGAGACATTGACGTTGAGCTGAAACGATCCAATCGCTCGAAATTCGGGACATCTCGATTTACGGTGTAGATCGATGTTTCGTTCGATGCGGCTGTGCAAATCGACGTTCGATGCACGACTTTTGTCCTTTAAGACAAAATGAACAGATTTGAAGAAATTATGCATAACTGAGATGCCAGAAGAAATCTAAGGACGCGAAATCTCGATTCTCGGTGTAATTCAACGTTTTGTTAGATTAAGCCTTGCACGACGACAAATACCGCGAGAAACTTGTGTTTTTGGACAAAATAAACGTTTTTGACCCTTATACGTCAAGCTGAGATGCCAGGATCGCTCGAAACTCGGGATATCCCGATTCTCGGTGATTATCGATGTTTCGGTTGATACAGCCGTGCAAGACGTCATTTAATGCAGTCATTTCGTGTTTTCAGTCAAATTGAGCGATTGATACACATTTTCGTTTAGCTAAGATGTCAGAATTGCTCGAACTCGTGACGACTTGTTTTTGGGGGTAGATCAAAGTTTCGATCGATTCAACTGTGCGAGTCGACAATCAACACAAGATCTTTGAATTTTTGGACAAATTGAACGATTCTGTAACGACTACTTTGATCTGAGATGCCAGAATCACTCGAGAATCGGGACATCTCGAATATCGGTGATTGATTTTCCTTTCGATACAGATATGCAAACCGAAGTTTAATGCAGTAATTTCGTGTTTTCAGTCAAAACGAACGATTTCTACACATTCACGTTTAGCTTAGATGTCAGAGATGCTCGAACTCGGGACATCTCGATTCTTGGGGTAGATCGAAGTTTCGTTGGATTCAGCCGTGCGAGAGAACGTTTAACGCTAATCTTCGTATTTATGGGCAAAGTTAACGATTATGTAACAATGACTTGAATCTGAGATGCCAGAATCGATCGAAACTCGGGACATCTCGAATATCGTCGATCGATTTACTTTTTGATACAGCTGTGCAAAACGAAGTTTGATGCAAGAAATTTGTGTTTTTGGACAAAACGAACTATTTCAACACTTTCACGTTAAGGTGCAATGCCAGATATGCTCGAAACTCGATACATCTCGATTCTCGGTGTAGATCGTTGTTTCGTTCGATAAGACCGAGCAAATTAACGTTCAATGCAAGGATGTCGTATTTTCATACGAAATCAACGATTTTGACATATTTACGGTGTGCTGAGATAACAGGATCAATCGAAACTCAGGGTATCTCGATTCTCGATAAAAATCGATGTTTCTTTCGAAGCAGCCATGCGAGAAGTGATTTTATACAGGATTTCCGTGTTTCTAGACGGATCTAACGATTTGAACACATTTATGTTTTGCTAAGATGCAAGAATTCCTCGAAACTCGCGTATTTTCGAATCTCCTCGATACATTTTCCGTACGTTACCGTCACGTGGAACATCGATAAATACAAGAATTCCGCGTTTTCAGACGAAGTAAACGTTTCTGACTTTTTTACGTCGAGCTGAGAAGCCACAATCGCTCGAAACTCGGGACATTTTGAATCTTTGTAATCAATTTTTCGGTTCCATGCAAGAACATCGTATGTTAATACAAAATCAACGATTTTGACACGTTTACGGTGAGCTGAGATGCCAGGATCGATCGAAACTCAGGATATCTCGATTCTCGGTAAAAATCGATGATTCTTATGATACAGTTGTGCGAGACGACATTTGATGCAGGATTTGCGTGTTTTGAGACAAAAAGTACAATTTTCACGTATTTTCATTGAGGTAAGTTGCCAGAATCCCTCGAAACTCCTGACATCTCGAATCTTAGTGATCAATTTGTCGGTCGATTCAGCCTTGCAAGATAACGTTTAATGCAAGAAACTCATGTTCAGAGACAGAATAAACGATAGGGAGACATTGACGTTGAGCTGTAACGATCGAATCGCTTGAAATTCGGGACATCTCGATTTACGGTGTAGATCGATGTTTCGTTCGATGTGGCTGTGCAAATCGACGTTCGATGCACGACTTTTGTCCTTTAAGACAAAATGAACAGATTTGAAGAAATTATTCTGAACTGAGATGCCAGAAGCAATCTAAGGACGCGAAATCTCGATTCTCGGTGTAATTCAACGTTTTGTTAGATTAAGCCTTGTACGACGACAAATACCGCGGGAAACTTGTGTTTTTGGACGAAATGAACGTTTTTGGAACTTATACGTCAAGCTGAGATGCCAGGATCGCTCGAAACTCGGGATATCCCGATTCTCGGTGATTATCGATGTTTCGGTTGATACAGCCGCGCGAAACGTCATTTAATGCAGTCATTTCGTGTTTTCAGTCAAATTGAGCGATTGATACACATTTTCGTTTAGCTAAGATGTCAGAATTGCTCGAACTCGGGAAATCTCGATTCTGGGGGTAGATCGAAGTTTCGTTCGATTCAGCCGTGCGAGACAACGTTTAACGCATAATCTTTGTATTTTGAGACGAAATTAACGATTTTGAAACGATAACTTTGATAAGAGATGCCAGAATCACTCGATACTCGGGCCATGAGAATATCGTCGATTGATTTTCCTTCCAATACAGCAGTGGAAAACACAGTTTCATGCAAGAATTTCGTGTGATCGGACAAAACGAACTAGTTTAACACTTTCACGTTGAACTGAAATGCCGGAAGCACTCGAAACTCGGGACATCTCGATTCTCAGTGAAAATTGATGTTTCGTTCGATACAGCCGAGCAAATCCACGTTCAATGCAAGAATGTAGTATTTTTATACGAAATCAACGACTTTAACACATTCACGTTGAGCTCAGATGCGAGGATCAATCGAAACTCAGGATATCTCGATTGTCGGTGAAAATCAATGTTTCTTCTGATACAGCCGTTCGAGACGGAATTTGATGCAGGATTTTCGTGTTTCCAGACGAATTCTACGATTTTCACATATTCACGTTTAGCTAAGGTGCAAGAATCCCTCGAAACTCGCGACATTTCGAATCACCATGATACATTTTTTCTACGTTATCGACACGCAAAACATCGATAAATGCAAGAATTCCTCGTTTTTCGACGAATTAAACGTTTGTAACATTTTTACGTCGAGCTGAGATGCCACAATCGCAAGAAACTTGAGACATCTCGAATCTCGGTGATCAATTTTTCGGTCGATTCAGCCTTGCAAGATACTGTTGAATACAAGAAACTCACGTTTTGAGACAAAATAAACGACTTTGAGACGATGACGTTCAGCTGAGATGACAGAATCGCTTGAAATTCGAGACATATCAATTCTCGATGTGGATCGATGTTTCGGTCGATACAGCCAAGCAAATCGACGTTCCATGCAAGAATGTCGTATGTTAATACAAAATCAACGATTTAGACACATTTACGGTGAGCTGAGATGCCAGATTTGCTCGAAACTCGGGACATCTCGAATCTTGGTGATTAATTTTTCAGTCTATTCAGACTTGCAAGATAACGTCAAATGCAAGAAACTCATGTCTAGAGACAGAATAAACGATCAGGAGACATTGACGTTGAGCTGAAACGATCGAATCGCTTGAAATTCGGGACATCTCGATTTACGGTGTAGATCGATGTTTCGTTCGATGCGGCTGTGCAAATCGACGTTCGTTGCACGACTTTTGTCCTTTTAGACAAAATGAACAGATTTGACGAAATTATTCTCAACTGAGATGCCAGAAGCAATCTAAGGACGCCAAATCTCGATTCTCGGTGTAATTCAACGTTTTGTTAGATTAAGCCTTGCACGACGACAAATACCGCAAGAAACTTGTGTTTTTGGACAAAATAAACGTTTTTGACCCTTATACGTCAAGCTGAGATGCCAGGATCGCTCGAAACTCGGGATATCCCGATTCTCGGTGATTATCGATGTTTCGGTTGATACAGCCGCGCGAAACGTCATTTAATGCAGTCATTTCGTGTTTTCAGTCAAATTGAGCGATTGATACACATTTTCCTTTAGCTAAGATGTCAGAATTGCTCGAACTCGGGACGACTTGTTTTTGGGGGTAGATCAAAGTTTCGATCGATTCAACTGTGCGAGTCGACAATCAACACAAGATCTTTGAATTTTTGGACAAAATGAACGATTCTGTAACGACTACTTTGATCTGAGATGCCAGAATCACTCGAGAATCGGGACATCTGGAATATCGGTGATTGATTTTCCTTTCGATACAGATATGCAAACCGAAGTTTAATGCAGTAATTTCGTGTTTTCAGTCAAAACGAACGATTTCTACACATTCACGTTTAGCTTAGATGTCAGAGATGCTCGAACTCGGGACATCTCGATTCTTGGGGTAGATCGAAGTTTCGTTGGATTCAGCCGTGCGAGAGAACGTTTAACGCTAATCTTCGTATTTATGGGCAAAGTTAACGATTATGTATCAATGATTTGAATCTGAGATGCCAGAATCGATCGAAACTCGGGACATCTCGAATATCGTCGATTGATTTTGTTTTTGATACAGCTGTGCAAAACGAAGTTTGATGCAAGAATTTTGTGTTTTTGGACAAAACGAACTATTTTGACACTTCCACGTTGAGATGCAATGCCAGATATGCTCGAAACTCGATACATCTCGATTCTCGGTGTAGATCGTTGTTTCGTTCGATAAGACCGAGCAAATTAACGTTCAATGCAAGGATGTCGTATTCTTATACGAAATCAACGATTTTGACATATTTACGGTGTGCTGAGATAACAGGATCAATCGAAACTCAGGGTATCTCTATTCTCGATAAAAATCGATGTTTCTTTCGAAGCAGCCATGCGAGAAGTGATTTTATACAGGATTTCCGTGTTTCTAGACGGAATTAACGATTTGAACACATTTATGTTTTGCTAAGTTGCAAGAATTCCTCGGAACTCGCGTATTTTCGAATCTCCGTGATACATTTTCCGTACGTTACCGTCACGTGGAACATCGATAAATACAAGAATTCCGCGTTTTCAGACGAAGTGAACGTTTCTGACTTTTTTACGTCGAGCTGAGATGCCACAATCGCTCGAAACTTGGGACATTTCGAATCTTTGTAATCAATTTTTCGGTCGGTTCAGCCTTGCAAGATACTGTTCAATACAAGAAACTCACGTTTTGAGACAGAATGAACGCTGTTGAGACGATAACGTTCAGCGGAGATGACAGAATCGCTTGAAATTTGAACCATATCAATTCTCGGTGTGAATCGATGTTTCGGACGATACAGCCGAGCAAATTGACGTTCCATGCAAGAATATCGTATGTTAATACAAAATCAACGATTTTGACACATTTACGGTGAGCTGAGATGCCAGGATCGATTGAAACTCAGGATATCTCGATTCTCGGTGAAAATCGATGATTCTTATGATACAGTTGTGCGAGACGACATTTGATGCAGGATTTGTGTGTTTTGAGACAAAAAGTACGATTTTCACGTATTTTCATTGAGGTAAGTTGCCAGAATCCCTCGAAACTCCTGACATCTCGAATCTCAGTGATCAATTTGTCGGTCGATTTAGCCTTGCAAGATAACGTTAAATGCAAGAAACTCATGTTTAGAGACAGAATAAACGATCGGGAGACATTGACGTTGAGCTGAAACGATCGAATCGCTTAAGATTCGGGACATCTCGATTTACGGTGTAGATCGATGTTTCGTTCGATGCGGCTGTGCAAATCGACGTTCGATGCACGACTTTTGTCCTTTAAGACAAAATGAACAGATTTGAAGAAATTATTCTGAACTGAGATGCCAGAAGCAATCTAAGGACGCGAAATCTCGATTCTCGGTGTAATTCAACGTTTTGTTAGATTAAGCCTTGCACGACGACAAATACCGCGAGAAACTTGTGTTTTTGGACAAAATAAACGTTTTTGACACTTATACGTCAAGCTGAGATGCCAGGATCGCTCGAAACTCGGGATATCCCGATTCTCGGTGATTATCGATGTTTCGGTTGATACAGCCGCGCGAAACGTCATTTAATGCAGTCATTTCGTGTTTTCAGTCAAATTGAGCGATTGATACACATTTTCGTTTAGCTAAGATGTCAGAATTGCTCGAACTCGGGACGACTTGTTTTTGGGGGTAGATCAAAGTTTCGATCGATTCAACTGTGCGAGTCGACAATCAACACAAGATCTTTGAATTTTTGGACAAAATGAACGATTCTGTAACGACTACTTTGATCCGAGATGCCAGAATCACTCGAGAATCGGGACATCTGGAATATCGGTGATTGATTTTCCTTTCGATACAGATATGCAAACCGAAGTTTAATGCAGTAATTTCGTGTTTTCAGTCAAAACGAACGATTTCTACACATTCACGTTTAGCTTAGATGTCAGAGATGCTCGAACTCGGGACATCTCGATTCTTGGGGTAGATCGAAGTTTCGTTGGATTCAGCCGTGCGAGAGAACGTTTAACGCTAATCTTCGTATTTATGGGCAAAGTTAACGATTATGTATCAATGATTTGAATCTGAGATGCCAGAATCGATCGAAACTCGGGACATCTCGAATATCGTCGATTGATTTTGTTTTTGATACAGCTGTGCAAAACGAAGTTTGATGCAAGAATTTTGTGTTTTTGGACAAAACGAACTATTTTGACACTTCCACGTTGAGATGCAATGCCAGATATGCTCGAAACTCGATACATCTCGATTCTCGGTGTAGATCGTTGTTTCGTTCGATAAGACCGAGCAAATTAACGTTCAATGCAAGGATGTCGTATTCTTATACGAAATCAACGATTTTGACATATTTACGGTGTGCTGAGATAACAGGATCAATCGAAACTCAGGGTATCTCTATTCTCGATAAAAATCGATGTTTCTTTCGAAGCAGCCATGCGAGAAGTGATTTTATACAGGATTTCCGTGTTTCTAGACGGAATTAACGATTTGAACACATTTATGTTTTGCTAAGTTGCAAGAATTCCTCGGAACTCGCGTATTTTCGAATCTCCGTGATACATTTTCCGTACGTTACCGTCACGTGGAACATCGATAAATACAAGAATTCCGCGTTTTCAGACGAAGTGAACGTTTCTGACTTTTTTACGTCGAGCTGAGATGCCACAATCGCTCGAAACTTGGGACATTTCGAATCTTTGTAATCAATTTTTCGGTCGGTTCAGCCTTGCAAGATACTGTTCAATACAAGAAACTCACGTTTTGAGACAGAATGAACGCTGTTGAGACGATAACGTTCAGCGGAGATGACAGAATCGCTTGAAATTTGAACCATATCAATTCTCGGTGTGAATCGATGTTTCGGACGATACAGCCGAGCAAATTGACGATCCATGCAAGAATATCGTATGTTAATACAAAATCAACGATTTTGACACATTTACGGTGAGCTGAGATGCCAGGATCGATTGAAACTCAGGATATCTCGATTCTCGGTGAAAATCGATGATTCTTATGATACAGTTGTGCGAGACGACATTTGATGCAGGATTTGTGTGTTTTGAGACAAAAAGTACGATTTTCACGTATTTTCATTGAGGTAAGTTGCCAGAATCCCTCGAAACTCCTGACATCTCGAATCTCAGTGATCAATTTGTCGGTCGATTTAGCCTTGCAAGATAACGTTAAATGCAAGAAACTCATGTTTAGAGACAGAATAAACGATCGGGAGACATTGACGTTGAGCTGAAACGATCGAATCGCTTAAAATTCGGGACATCTCGATTTACGGTGTAGATCGATGTTTCGTTCGATGCGGCTGTGCAAATCGACGTTCGATGCACGACTTTTGTCCTTTAAGACAAAATGAACAGATTTGAAGAAATTATTCTGAACTGAGATGCCAGAAGCAATCTAAGGACGCGAAATCTCGATTCTCGGTGTAATTCAACGTTTTGTTAGATTAAGCCTTGCACGACGACAAATACCGCGAGAAACTTGTGTTTTTGGACAAAATAAACGTTTTTGACACTTATACGTCAAGCTGAGATGCCAGGATCGCTCGAAACTCGGGATATCCCGATTCTCGGTGATTATCGAAGTTTCGGTTGATACAGCCGCGCGAAACGTCATTTAATGCAGTCATTTCGTGTTTTCAGTCAAATTGAGCGATTGATACACATTTTCGTTTAGCTAAGATGTCAGAATTGCTCGAACTCGGGACATCTCGATTCTTGGGGTAGATCGAAGTTTCTTTGGATTCAGCCGTGCGAGCGAACGTTTAACGCATGATCTTCGTATTTATAGATAAAATGAACGATTATGTAACGATGACTTCAATCTGAGATGCCAGAATCGATCGAAACTCGGGACATCTCGAATATCGTCGATCGATTTACTTTTTGATACAGCTGTGCAAAACGAAGTTTGATGCAAGAATTTTGTGTTTTTGGACAAAACGAACTATTTCAACACTTTCACGTTGAGATGCAATGCCAGATATGCTCGAAACTCGATACATCTCGATTCTCGGTGTAGATCGTTGTTTCGTTCGATAAGACCGAGCAAATTAACGTTCAATGCAAGGATGTCGTATTCTTATACGAAATCAACGATTTTGACATATTTACGGTGTGCTGAGATAACAGGATCGATCGAAACTCGGGATATCCCGATTCTCGGTGATTATCGATGTTTCGGTTGATACAGCCGTGCAAGACGTCATTTAATGCAGTCATTTCGTGTTTTCAGTCAAAACAAACGATTTATACACATTTACGTTTAGCTAAGATGTCAGAATTGCTCGAACTCGGGAAATCTCGATTCTGGGGGTAGATCGAAGTTTCGTTCGATTCAGCTGTGCGAGACAACGTTTAACGCATGATCTTTGTATTTTAAGACAAAATTAACGATTTTGAAACGATAACTTTGATAAGAGATGCCAGAATCACTCGATACTCGGGCCATGAGAATATCGTCGATTGATTTTCCTTCCAATACAGCAGTGGAAAACACAGTTTCATGCAAGAATTTCGTGTGATCGGACAGAACGAACTAGTTTAACACTTTCACGTTGAACTGAAATGCCGGAAGCACTCGAAACTCGGGACATCTCGATTCTCAGTGAAAATTGATGTTTCGTTCGATACAGCCGAGCAAATCCACGTTCAATGCGAGAATGTAGTATTTTTATACGAAATCAACGACTTTAACACATTCACGTTGAGCTCAGATGCGAGGATCAATCGAAACTCAGGATATCTCGATTGTCGGTGAAAATCAATGTTTCTTCTGATACAGCCGTTCGAGACGGAATTTGATGCAGGATTTTCGTGTTTCCAGACGAATTCTACGATTTTCACATATTCACGTTTAGCTAAGGTGCAAGAATCCCTCGAAACTCGCGACATTTCGAATCTCCATGATACATTTTTTCTACGTTATCGACACGCAAAACATCGATAAATGCAAGAATTCCTCGTTTTTCGACGAATTAAACGTTTGTAACATTTTTACGTCGAGCTGAGATGCCACAATCGCAAGAAACTTGAGACATCTCGAATCTCGGTGATCAATTTTTCGGTCGATTCAGCCTTGCAAGATACTGTTGAATACAAGAAACTCACGTTTTGAGACAAAATAAACGACTTTGAGACGATGACGTTCAGCTGAGATGACAGAATCGCTTGAAATTTGAGACATATCAATTCTCGATGTGGATCGATGTTTCGGTCGATACAGCCGAGCAAATCGACGTTCCATGCAAGAATGTCGTATGTTAATACAAAATCAACGATTTAGACACATTTACGGTGAGCTGAGATGCCAGATTTGCTCGAAACTCGGGACATCTCGAATCTTGGTGATTAATTTTTCAGTCTATTCAGACTTGCAAGATAACGTCAAATGCAAGAAACTCATGTCTAGAGACAGAATAAACGATCAGGAGACATTGACGTTGAGCTGAAACGATCGAATCGCTTGAAATTCGGGACATCTCGATTTACGGTGTAGATCGATGTTTCGTTCGATGTGGCTGTGCAAATCGACGTTCGATGCACGACTTTTGTCCTTTAAGACAAAATGAACAGATTTGAAGAAATTATTCTGAACTGAGATGCCAGAAGCAATCTAAGGACGCGAAATCTCGATTCTCGGTGTAATTCAACGTTTTGTTAGATTAAGCCTTGCACGACGACAAATACCGCGGGAAACTTGTGTTTTTGGACGAAATGAACGTTTTTGGAACTTATACGTCAAGCTGAGATGCCAGGATCGCTCGAAACTCGGGATATCCCGATTCTTGGTGATTATCGATGTTTCGGTTGATACAGCCGTGCAAGACGTCATTTAATGCAGTTATTTCGTGTTTTCAGTCAAATTGAGCGATTGATACACATTTTCGTTTAGCTAAGATGTCAGAATTGCTCGAACTCGGGAAATCTCGATTCTGGGGGTAGATCGAAGTTTCGTTCGATTCAGCCGTGCGAGACAACGTTTAACGCATAATCTTTGTATTTTAAGACGAAATTAACGATTTTGAAACGATAACTTTGATAAGAGATGCCAGAATCACTCGATACTCGGGCCATGAGAATATCGTCGATTGATTTTCCTTCCAATACAGCAGTGGAAAACACAGTTTCATGCAAGAATTTCGTGTGATCGGACAGAACGAACTAGTTTAACACTTTCACGTTGAACTGAAATGCCGGAAGCACTCGAAACTCGGGACATCTCGATTCTCAGTGGAAATTGATATTTCGTTCGATACAGCCGAGCAAATCCACGTTCAATGCAAGAATGTAGTATTTTTATACGAAATCAACGACTTTAACACATTCACGTTGAGCTCAGATGCGAGGATCAATCGAAACTCAGGATATCTCGATTGTCGGTGAAAATCAATGTTTCTTCTGATACAGCCGTTCGAGACGGAATTTGATGCAGGATTTTCGTGTTTCCAGACGAATTCTACGATTTTCACATATTCACGTTTAGCTAAGGTGCAAGAATCCCTCGAAACTCGCGACATTTCGAATCACCATGATACATTTTTTCTACGTTATCGACACGCAAAACATCGATAAATGCAAGAATTCCTCGTTTTTCGACGAATTAAACGTTTGTAACATTTTTACGTCGAGCGGAGATGCCACAATCGCAAGAAACTTGAGACATCTCGAATCTCGGTGATCAATTTTTCGGTCGATTCAGCCTTGCAAGATACTGTTGAATACAAGAAACTCACGTTTTGAGACAAAATAAACGACTTTGAGACGATGACGTTCAGCTGAGATGACAGAATCGCTTGAAATTTGAGACATCAATTCTCGATGTGGATCGATGTTTCGGTCGATACAGCCGAGCAAATCGACGTTCCATGCAAGAATGTCGTATGTTAATACAAAATCAACGATTTAGACACATTTACGGTAAGCTGAGATGCCAGATTTGCTCGAAACTCGGGACATCTCGAATCTTGGTGATTAATTTTTCAGTCTATTCAGACTTGCAAGATAACGTCAAATGCAAGAAACTCATGTCTAGAGACAGAATAAACGATCAGGAGACATTGACGTTGAGCTGAAACGATCGAATCGCTTGAAATTCGGGACATCTCGATTTACGGTGTAGATCGATGTTTCGTTCGATGCGGCTGTGCAAATTGACGTTCGTTGCACGACTTTTGTCCTTTTAGACAAAATGAACAGATTTGACGAAATTATTCTCAACTGAGATGCCAGAAGCAATCTAAGGACGCCAAATCTCGATTCTCGGTGTAATTCAACGTTTTGTTAGATTAAGCCTTGCACGACGACAAATACCGCAAGAAACTTGTGTTTTTGGACAAAATAAACGTTTTTGACCCTTATACGTCAAGCTGAGATGCCAGGATCGCTCGAAACTCGGGATATCCCGATTCTCGGTGATTATCGATGTTTCGGTTGATACAGCCGCGCGAAACGTCATTTAATGCAGTCATTTCGTGTTTTCAGTCAAATTGAGCGATTGATACACATTTTCGTTTAGCTAAGATGTCAGAATTGCTCGAACTCGGGACGACTTGTTTTTGGGGGTAGATCAAAGTTTCGATCGATTCAACTGTGCGAGTCGACAATCAACACAAGATCTTTGAATTTTTGGACAAAATGAACGATTCTGTAACGACTACTTTGATCCGAGATGCCAGAATCACTCGAGAATCGGGACATCTGGAATATCGGTGATTGATTTTCCTTTCGATACAGATATGCAAACCGAAGTTTAATGCAGTAATTTCGTGTTTTCAGTCAAAACGAACGATGTCTACACATTCACGTTTAGCTTAGATGTCAGAGATGCTCGAACTCGGGACATCTCGATTCTTGGGGTAGATCGAAGTTTCGTTGGATTCAGCCGTGCGAGAGAACGTTTAACGCTAATCTTCGTATTTATGGGCAAAGTTAACGATTATGTAACAATGATTTGAATCTGAGATGCCAGAATCAATCGAAACTCGGGACATCTCGAATATCGTCGATTGATTTTGTTTTTGATACAGCTGTGCAAAACGAAGTTTGATGCAAGAATTTTGTGTTTTTGGACAAAACGAACTATTTTGACACTTCCACGTTGAGATGCAATGCCAGATATGCTCGAAACTCGATACATCTCGATTCTCGGTGTAGATCGTTGTTTCGTTCGATAAGACCGAGCAAATTAACGTTCAATGCAAGGATGTCGTATTCTTATACGAAATCAACGATTTTGACATATTTACGGTGTGCTGAGATAACAGGATCAATCGAAACTCAGGGTATCTCTATTCTCGATAAAAATCGATGTTTCTTTCGAAGCAGCCATGCGAGAAGTGATTTTATACAGGATTTCCGTGTTTCTAGACGGAATTAACGATTTGAACACATTTATGTTTTGCTAAGTTGCAAGAATTCCTCGGAACTCGCGTATTTTCGAATCTCCGTGATACATTTTCCGTACGTTACCGTCACGTGGAACATCGATAAATACAAGAATTCCGCGTTTTCAGACGAAGTGAACGTTTCTGACTTTTTTACGTCGAGCTGAGATGCCACAATCGCTCGAAACTTGGGACATTTCGAATCTTTGTAATCAATTTTTCGGTCGGTTCAGCCTTGCAAGATACTGTTCAATACAAGAAACTCACGTTTTGAGACAGAATGAACGCTGTTGAGACGATAACGTTCAGCGGAGATGACAGAATCGCTTGAAATTTGAACCATATCAATTCTCGGTGTGAATCGATGTTTCGGACGATACAGCCGAGCAAATTGACGTTCCATGCAAGAATATCGTATGTTAATACAAAATCAACGATTTTGACACATTTACGGTGAGCTGAGATGCCAGGATCGATTGAAACTCAGGATATCTCGATTCTCGGTGAAAATCGATGATTCTTATGATACAGTTGTGCGAGACGACATTTGATGCAGGATTTGTGTGTTTTGAGACAAAAAGTACGATTTTCACGTATTTTCATTGAGGTAAGTTGCCAGAATCCCTCGAAACTCCTGACATCTCGAATCTTAGTGATCAATTTGTCGGTCGATTTAGCCTTGCAAGATAACGTTAAATGCAAGAAACCCATGTTTAGAGACAGAATAAACGATCGGGAGACATTGACGTTGAGCTGAAACGATCGAATCGCTTAAAATTCGGGACATCTCGATTTACGGTGTAGATCGATGTTTCGTTCGATGCGGCTGTGCAAATCGACGTTCGATGCACGACTTTTGTCCTTTAAGACAAAATGAACAGATTTGAAGAAATTATTCTGAACTGAGATGCCAGAAGCAATCTAAGGACGCGAAATCTCGATTCTCGGTGTAATTCAACGTTTTGTTAGATTAAGCCTTGCACGACGACAAATACCGCGAGAAACTTGTGTTTTTGGACAAAATAAACGTTTTTGACACTTATACGTCAAGCTGAGATGCCAGGATCGCTCGAAACTCGGGATATCCCGATTCTCGGTGATTATCGAAGTTTCGGTTGATACAGCCGCGCGAAACGTCATTTAATGCAGTCATTTCGTGTTTTCAGTCAAATTGAGCGATTGATACACATTTTCGTTTAGCTAAGATGTCAGAATTGCTCGAACTCGGGACATCTCGATTCTTGGGGTAGATCGAAGTTTCGTTGGATTCAGCCGTGCGAGCGAACGTTTAACGCATGATCTTCGTATTTATAGATAAAATGAACGATTATGTAACGATGACTTCAATCTGAGATGCCAGAATCGATCGAAACTCGGGACATCTCGAATATCGTCGATCGATTTACTTTTTGATACAGCTGTGCAAAACGAAGTTTGATGCAAGAATTTTGTGTTTTTGGACAAAACGAACTATTTCAACACTTTCACGTTGAGATGCAATGCCAGATATGCTCGAAACTCGATACATCTCGATTCTCGGTGTAGATCGTTGTTTCGTTCGATAAGACCGAGCAAATTAACGTTCAATGCAAGGATGTCGTATTCTTATACGAAATCAACGATTTCGACATATTTACGGTGTGCTGAGATAACAGGATCGATCGAAACTCGGGATATCCCGATTCTCGGTGATTATCGATGTTTCGGTTGATACAGCCGTGCAAGACGTCATTTAATGCAGTCATTTCGTGTTTTCAGTCAAAACAAACGATTTATACACATTTACGTTTAGCTAAGATGTCAGAATTGCTCGAACTCGGGAAATCTCGATTCTGGGGGTAGATCGAAGTTTCGTTCGATTCAGCTGTGCGAGACAACGTTTAACGCATGATCTTTGTATTTTAAGACAAAATTAACGATTTTGAAACGATAACTTTGATAAGAGATGCCAGAATCACTCGATACTCGGGCCATGAGAATATCGTCGATTGATTTTTCTTCCAATACAGCAGTGGAAAACACAGTTTCATGCAAGAATTTCGTGTGATCGGACAGAACGAACTAGTTTAACACTTTCACGTTGAACTGAAATGCCGGAAGCACTCGAAACTCGGGACATCTCGATTCTCAGTGAAAATTGATGTTTCGTTCGATACAGCCGAGCAAATCCACGTTCAATGCAAGAATGTAGTATTTTTATACGAAATCAACGACTTTAACACATTCACGTTGAGCTCAGATGCGAGGATCAATCGAAACTCAGGATATCTCGATTGTCGGTGAAAATCAATGTTTCTTCTGATACAGCCGTTCGAGACGGAATTTGATGCAGGATTTTCGTGTTTCCAGACGAATTCTACGATTTTCACATATTCACGCTTAGCTAAGGTGCAAGAATCCCCCGAAACTCGCGACATTTCGAATCTCCATGATACATTTTTTCTACGTTATCGACACGCAAAACATCGATAAATGCAAGAATTCCTCGTTTTTCGACGAATTAAACGTTTGTAACATTTTTACGTCGAGCTGAGATGCCACAATCGCAAGAAACTCGAGACATCTCGAATCTCGGTGATCAATTTTTCGGTCGATTCAGCCTTGCAAGATACTGTTGAATACGAGAAACTCACGTTTTGAGACAAGATAAACGACTTTGAGACGATGACGTTCAGCTGAGATGACAGAATCGCTTGAAATTTGAGACATATCAATTCTCGATGTGGATCGATGTTTCGGTCGATACAGCCAAGCAAATCGACGTTCCATGCAAGAATGTCGTATGTTAATACAAAATCAACGATTTAGACACATTTACGGTGAGCTGAGATGCCAGATTTGCTCGAAACTCGGGACATCTCGAATCTTGGTGATTAATTTTTCAGTCTATTCAGACTTGCAAGATAACGTCAAATGCAAGAAACTCATGTCTAGAGACAGAATAAACGATCAGGAGACATTGACGTTGAGCTGAAACGATCGAATCGCTTGAAATTCGGGACATCTCGATTTACGGTGTAGATCGATGTTTCGTTCGATGTGGCTGTGCAAATCGACGTTCGATGCACGACTTTTGTCCTTTAAGACAAAATGAACAGATTTGAAAAAATTATTCTGAACTGAGATGCCAGAAGCAATCTAAGGACGCGAAATCTCGATTCTCGGTGTAATTCAACGTTTTGTTAGATTAAGCCTTGTACGACGACAAATACCGCGGGAAACTTGTGTTTTTGGACGAAATGAACGTTTTTGGAACTTATACGTCAAGCTGAGATGCCAGGATCGCTCGAAACTCGGGATATCCCGATTCTCGGTGATTATCGATGTTTCGGTTGATACAGCCGTGCAAGACGTCATTTAATGCAGTCATTTCGTGTTTTCAGTCAAATTGAGCGATTGATACACATTTTCGTTTAAGCTAAGATGTCAGAATTGCTCGAACTCGGGACATCTCGATTCTTGGGGTAGATCGAAGTTTCGTTGGATTCAGCCGTGCGAGAAAACGTTTAATGCATGATCTTCGTATTTATGGATAAAATGAACGATTATGTAACGATGACTTTAATCTGAGATGCCAGAATCGATCGAAACTCGGGACATCTCGAATATCGTCGATCGATTTACTTTTTGATACAGCTGTGCAAAACAAAGTTTGATGCAAAAATTTTGTGTTTTTGGACAAAACGAACTATTTCAACACTTTCACGTTGAGATGCAATGCCAGATATGCTCGAAACTCGATACATCTCGATTCTCGGTGTAGATCGTTGTTTCGTTCGATAAGACCGAGCAAATTAACGTTCAATGCAAGGATGTCGTATTTTCATACGAAATCAACGATTTTGACATATTTACGGTGTGCTGAGATAACAGGATCAATCGAAACTCAGGGTATCTCGATTCTCGATAAAAATCGATGTTTCTTCCGAAGCAGCCATGCGACAAGTGATTTTATACAGGATTTCCGTGTTTCTAGACGGATCTAACGATTTGAACACATTTATGTTTTGCTAAGATGCAAGAATTCCTCGAAACTCGCGTATTTTCGAATCTCCTCGATACATTTTCCGTACGTTACCGCCACGTGGAACATCGATAAATACAAGAATTCCGCGTTTTTAGACGAACTGAACGTTTCTGACTTTTTTACGTCGAGCTGAGATGCCACAATCGCTCGAAACTCGGGACATTTTGAATCTTTGTAATCAATTTTTCGGTTCCATGCAAGAACATCGTATGTTAATACAAAATCAACGATTTTGACACGTTTACGGTGAGCTGAGATGCCAGGATCGATCGAAACTCAGGATATCTCGATTCTCGGTAAAAATCGATGATTCTTATGATACAGTTGTGCGAGACGACATTTGATGCAGGATTTGCGTGTTTTGAGACAAAAAGTACAATTTTCACGTATTTTCATTGAGGTAAGTTGCCAGAATCCCTCGAAACTCCTGACATCTCGAATCTTAGTGACCAATTTGTCGGTCGATTCAGCCTTGCAAGATAACGTTTAATGCAAGAAACTCATGTTTAGAGACAGAATAAACGATAGGGAGACATTGACGTTGAGCTGTAACGATCGAATCGCTTGAAATTCGGGACATCTCGATTTACGGTGTAGATCGATGTTTCGTTCGATGCGGCTCTGCAAATCGACGTTCGATGCACGACTTTTGTCCTTTTAGACAAAATGAACAGATTTGACGAAATTATTCTGAACTGAGATGCCAGAAGCAATCTAAGGACGCCAAATCTCGATTCTCGGTGTAATCCAACGTTTTGTTAGATTAAGCCTTGCACGACGACAAATACCGCGGGAAACTTGTGTTTTTGGACGAAATAAACGCTTTTGGAACTTATACGTCAAGCTGAGATGCCAGGATCGCTCGAAACTCGGGATATCCCGATTCTCGGTGATTATCGATGTTTCGGTTGATACAGCCGTGCAAGACGTCATTTAATGCAGTCATTTCGTGTTTCCAGTCAAAACAAACGATTTATACACATTTACGTTTAGCTAAGATGTCAGAATTGCTCGAACTCGGGAAATCTCGATTCTGGGGGTAGATCGAAGTTTCGCTCGATTCAGCCGTGCGAGACAACGTTTAACGCATGATCTTTGTATTTTGAGACAAAATTAACGATTTTGAAACGATAACTTTGATAAGAGATGCCAGAATCACTCGATACTCGGGCCATGAGAATATCGTCGATTGATTTTCCTTCCAATACAGCAGTGGAAAACACAGTTTCATGCAAGAATTTCGTGTGATCGGACAGAACGAACTAGTTTAACACTTTCACGTTGAACTGAAATGCCGGAAGCACTCGAAACTCGGGACATCTCGATTCTCAGTGAAAATTGATGTTTCGTTCGATACAGCCGAGCAAATCCACGTTCAATGCGAGAATGTAGTATTTTTATACGAAATCAACGACTTTAACACATTCACGTTGAGCTCAGATGCGAGGATCAATCGAAACTCAGGATATCTCGATTGTCGGTGAAAATCAATGTTTCTTCTGATACAGCCGTTCGAGACGGAATTTGATGCAGGATTTTCGTGTTTCCAGACGAATTCTACGATTTTCACATATTCACGTTTAGCTAAGGTGCAAGAATCCCTCGAAACTCGCGACATTTCGAATCTCCATGATACATTTTTTCTACGTTATCGACACGCAAAACATCGATAAATGCAAGAATTCCTCGTTTTTCGACGAATTAAACGTTTGTAACATTTTTACGTCGAGCTGAGATGCCACAATCGCAAGAAACTTGAGACATCTCGAATCTCGGTGATCAATTTTTCGGTCGATTCAGCCTTGCAAGATACTGTTGAATACAAGAAACTCACGTTTTGAGACAAAATAAACGACTTTGAGACGATGACGTTCAGCTGAGATGACAGAATCGCTTGAAATTTGAGACATATCAATTCTCGATGTGGATCGATGTTTCGGTCGATACAGCCGAGCAAATCGACGTTCCATGCAAGAATGTCGTATGTTAATACAAAATCAACGATTTAGACACATTTACGGTGAGCTGAGATGCCAGATTTGCTCGAAACTCGGGACATCTCGAATCTTGGTGATTAATTTTTCAGTCTATTCAGACTTGCAAGATAACGTCAAATGCAAGAAACTCATGTCTAGAGACAGAATAAACGATCAGGAGACATTGACGTTGAGCTGAAACGATCGAATCGCTTGAAATTCGGGACATCTCGATTTACGGTGTAGATCGATGTTTCGTTCGATGTGGCTGTGCAAATCGACGTTCGATGCACGACTTTTGTCCTTTAAGACAAAATGAACAGATTTGAAGAAATTATTCTGAACTGAGATGCCAGAAGCAATCTAAGGACGCGAAATCTCGATTCTCGGTGTAATTCAACGTTTTGTTAGATTAAGCCTTGCACGACGACAAATACCGCGGGAAACTTGTGTTTTTGGACGAAATGAACGTTTTTGGAACTTATACGTCAAGCTGAGATGCCAGGATCGCTCGAAACTCGGGATATCCCGATTCTCGGTGATTATCGATGTTTCGGTTGATACAGCCGTGCAAGACGTCATTTAATGCAGTTATTTCGTGTTTTCAGTCAAATTGAGCGATTGATACACATTTTCGTTTAGCTAAGATGTCAGAATTGCTCGAACTCGGGAAATCTCGATTCTGGGGGTAGATCGAAGTTTCGTTCGATTCAGCCGTGCGAGACAACGTTTAACGCATAATCTTTGTATTTTAAGACGAAATTAACGATTTTGAAACGATAACTTTGATAAGAGATGCCAGAATCACTCGATACTCGGGCCATGAGAATATCGTCGATTGATTTTCCTTCCAATACAGCAGTGGAAAACACAGTTTCATGCAAGAATTTCGTGTGATCGGACAGAACGAACTAGTTTAACACTTTCACGTTGAACTGAAATGCCGGAAGCACTCGAAACTCGGGACATCTCGATTCTCAGTGGAAATTGATGTTTCGTTCGATACAGCCGAGCAAATCCACGTTCAATGCAAGAATGTAGTATTTTTATACGAAATCAACGACTTTAACACATTCACGTTGAGCTCAGATGCAAGGATCAATCGAAACTCAGGATATCTCGATTGTCGGTGAAAATCAATGTTTCTTCTGATACAGCCGTTCGAGACGGAATTTGATGCAGGATTTTCGTGTTTCCAGACGAATTCTACGATTTTCACATATTCACGTTTAGCTAAGGTGCAAGAATCCCTCGAAACTCGCGACATTTCGAATCACCATGATACATTTTTTCTACGTTATCGACACGCAAAACATCGATAAATGCAAGAATTCCTCGTTTTTCGACGAATTAAACGTTTGTAACATTTTTACGTCGAGCTGAGATGCCACAATCGCAAGAAACTTGAGACATCTCGAATCTCGGTGATCAATTTTTCGGTCGATTCAGCCTTGCAAGATACTGTTGAATACAAGAAACTCACGTTTTGAGACAAAATAAACGACTTTGAGACGATGACGTTCAGCTGAGATGACAGAATCGCTTGAAATTTGAGACATATCAATTCTCGATGTGGATCGATGTTTCGGTCGATACAGCCGAGCAAATCGACGTTCCATGCAAGAATGTCGTATGTTAATACAAAATCAACGATTTAGACACATTTACGGTAAGCTGAGATGCCAGATTTGCTCGAAACTCGGGACATCTCGAATCTTGGTGATTAATTTTTCAGTCTATTCAGACTTGCAAGATAACGTCAAATGCAAGAAACTCATGTCTAGAGACAGAATAAACGATCAGGAGACATTGACGTTGAGCTGAAACGATCGAATCGCTTGAAATTCGGGACATCTCGATTTACGGTGTAGATCGATGTTTCGTTCGATGCGGCTGTGCAAATTGACGTTCGTTGCACGACTTTTGTCCTTTTAGACAAAATGAACAGATTTGACGAAATTATTCTCAACTGAGATGCCAGAAGCAATCTAAGGACGCCAAATCTCGATTCTCGGTGTAATTCAACGTTTTGTTAGATTAAGCCTTGCACGACGACAAATACCGCAAGAAACTTGTGTTTTTGGACAAAATAAATGTTTTTGACCCTTATACGTCAAGCTGAGAGGCCAGGATCGCTCGAAACTCGGGATATCCCGATTCTCGGTGATTATCGATGTTTCGGTTGATACAGCCGCGCGAAACGTCATTTAATGCAGTCATTTCGTGTTTTCAGTCAAATTGAGCGATTGATACACATTTTCGTTTAGCTAAGATGTCAGAATTGCTCGAACTCGGGACGACTTGTTTTTGGGGGTAGATCAAAGTTTCGATCGATTCAACTGTGCGAGTCGACAATCAACACAAGATCTTTGAATTTTTGGACAAAATGAACGATTCTGTAACGACTACTTTGATCCGAGATGCCAGAATCACTCGAGAATCGGGACATCTGGAATATCGGTGATTGATTTTCCTTTCGATACAGATATGCAAACCGAAGTTTAATGCAGTAATTTCGTGTTTTCAGTCAAAACGAACGATTTCTACACATTCACGTTTAGCTTAGATGTCAGAGATGCTCGAACTCGGGACATCTCGATTCTTGGGGTAGATCGAAGTTTCGTTGGATTCAGCCGTGCGAGAGAACGTTTAACGCTAATCTTCGTATTTATGGGCAAAGTTAACGATTATGTAACAATGATTTGAATCTGAGATGCCAGAATCGATCGAAACTCGGGACATCTCGAATATCGTCGATTGATTTTGTTTTTGATACAGCTGTGCAAAACGAAGTTTGATGCAAGAATTTTGTGTTTTTGGACAAAACGAACTATTTTGACACTTCCACGTTGAGATGCAATGCCAGATATGCTCGAAACTCGATACATCTCGATTCTCGGTGTAGATCGTTGTTTCGTTCGATAAGACCGAGCAAATTAACGTTCAATGCAAGGATGTCGTATTCTTATACGAAATCAACGATTTTGACATATTTACGGTGTGCTGAGATAACAGGATCAATCGAAACTCAGGGTATCTCTATTCTCGATAAAAATCGATGTTTCTTTCGAAGCAGCCATGCGAGAAGTGATTTTATACAGGATTTCCGTGTTTCTAGACGGAATTAACGATTTGAACACATTTATGTTTTGCTAAGTTGCAAGAATTCCTCGGAACTCGCGTATTTTCGAATCTCCGTGATACATTTTCCGTACGTTACCGTCACGTGGAACATCGATAAATACAAGAATTCCGCGTTTTCAGACGAAGTGAACGTTTCTGACTTTTTTACGTCGAGCTGAGATGCCACAATCGCTCGAAACTTGGGACATTTCGAATCTTTGTAATCAATTTTTCGGTCGGTTCAGCCTTGCAAGATACTGTTCAATACAAGAAACTCACGTTTTGAGACAGAATGAACGCTGTTGAGACGATAACGTTCAGCGGAGATGACAGAATCGCTTGAAATTTGAACCATATCAATTCTCGGTGTGAATCGATGTTTCGGACGATACAGCCGAGCAAATTGACGTTCCATGCAAGAATATCGTATGTTAATACAAAATCAACGATTTTGACACATTTACGGTGAGCTGAGATGCCAGGATCGATTGAAACTCAGGATATCTCGATTCTCGGTGAAAATCGATGATTCTTATGATACAGTTGTGCGAGACGACATTTGATGCAGGATTTGTGTGTTTTGAGACAAAAAGTACGATTTTCACGTATTTTCATTGAGGTAAGTTGCCAGAATCCCTCGAAACTCCTGACATCTCGAATCTTAGTGATCAATTTGTCGGTCGATTTAGCCTTGCAAGATAACGTTAAATGCAAGAAACTCATGTTTAGAGACAGAATAAACGATCGGGAGACATTGACGTTGAGCTGAAACGATCGAATCGCTTAAAATTCGGGACATCTCGATTTACGGTGTAGATCGATGTTTCGTTCGATGCGGCTGTGCAAATCGACGTTCGATGCACGACTTTTGTCCTTTAAGACAAAATGAACAGATTTGAAGAAATTATTCTGAACTGAGATGCCAGAAGCAATCTAAGGACGCGAAATCTCGATTCTCGGTGTAATTCAACGTTTTGTTAGATTAAGCCTTGCACGACGACAAATACCGCGAGAAACTTGTGTTTTTGGACAAAATAGACGTTTTTGACACTTATACGTCAAGCTGAGATGCCAGGATCGCTCGAAACTCGGGATATCCCGATTCTCGGTGATTATCGAAGTTTCGGTTGATACAGCCGCGCGAAACGTCATTTAATGCAGTCATTTCGTGTTTTCAGTCAAATTGAGCGATTGATACACATTTTCGTTTAGCTAAGATGTCAGAATTGCTCGAACTCGGGACATCTCGATTCTTGGGGTAGATCGAAGTTTCGTTGGATTCAGCCGTGCGAGCGAACGTTTAACGCATGATCTTCGTATTTATAGATAAAATGAACGATTATGTAACGATGACTTCAATCTGAGATGCCAGAATCGATCGAAACTCGGGACATCTCGAATATCGTCGATCGATTTACTTTTTGATACAGCTGTGCAAAACGAAGTTTGATGCAAGAATTTTGTGTTTTTGGACAAAACGAACTATTTCAACACTTTCACGTTGAGATGCAATGCCAGATATGCTCGAAACTCGATACATCTCGATTCTCGGTGTAGATCGTTGTTTCGTTCGATAAGACCGAGCAAATTAACGTTCAATGCAAGGATGTCGTATTCTTATACGAAATCAACGATTTTGACATATTTACGGTGTGCTGAGATAACAGGATCGATCGAAACTCGGGATATCCCGATTCTCGGTGATTATCGATGTTTCGGTTGATACAGCCGTGCAAGACGTCATTTAATGCAGTCATTTCGTGTTTTCAGTCAAATTGAGCGATTGATACACATTTTCGTTTAGCTAAGATGTCAGAATTGCTCGAACTCGGGACGACTTGTTTTTGGGGGTAGATCAAAGTTTCGATCGATTCAACTGTGCGAGTCGACAATCAACACAAGATCTTTGAATTTTTGGACAAAATGAACAATTCTGTAACGACTACTTTGATCTGAGATGCTAGAATCACTCGAGAATCGGGACATCTCGAATATCGGTGATATATTTTCCTTTCGATACAGATATGCAAAACGAAGTTTAATGCAGTAATTTCGTGTTTTCAGTCAAAACGAACGATTTCTACACATTTACGTTTAGCTAAGATGTCAGAGATGCTCGAACTCGGGACATCTCGATTCTTGGGGTAGATCGAAGTTTCGTTGGATTCAGCCGTGCGAGAGAACGTTTAACGCATGATCTTCGTATTTATGGATAAAATGAACGATTATGTAACGATGACTCTAATCTGAGATGCCAGAATCGATCGAAACTCGGGACATCTCGAATATCGTCGATCGATTTACTTTTTGATACAGCTGTGCAAAACGAAGTTTGATGCAAAAATTTTGTGTTTTTGGACAAAACGAACTATTTCAACACTTTCACGTTGAGACGCAATGCCAGATATGCTCGAAACTCGATACATCTCGATTCTCGGTGTAGATCGTTGTTTCGTTCGATAAGACCGAGCAAATTAACGTTCAATGCAAGGATGTCGTATTTTCATACGAAATCAACGATTTTGACATGTTTACGGTGAGCTGAGATGGCAGGAACAATCGAAACTAAGGGTATCTCGAATCTTGGTGATAATTTTTTCGGTCAATTCAGCCTTGCAAAATAACGTTGAATGCAAGAAACTCATGTTTTGAGACAGAATGACGATCGGGAAACATTGACGTTGAGCTGAAATGAACGAATCGCTTGAAATTCGGGACATCTCGATTTACGGTGTAGATTGATGTTTCGTTCGATGCGGCTGTGCAAATCGACGTTCGATGCACGACTTTTGTCCTTTCAGAGAAAATGAACGGATTTGACGGAATTATTCTGAACTGAGATGCCAGAATCAATCTTAGCACGCCAAATCCCGATTCTCGGTGTAAATCGATGTTTTGTTAGATTCAGCCTTGCACGACGACAAATACCGCGAGGAACTTGTGTTTCTGCACAAAATGGACGTTTTGGCACTTATACGTCAAGCTAAGATGCCAGGATCGCTCGAAACTCGGGATATCCCGATTCTCGGTGATTATCGATATTTCGGTTGATACAGCCGTGCGAGACGTCATTTAATGCAGTCATTTCGTTCTTTAAGTTAAAATGAACGATACACATTTAGCTAAGATGTCAGAATTGCTCGAACTCGGGACGACTCGTTTTTTGGGGTAGATCAAAGTTTCGATTGATCCAGCCGTGTGAGTCGACAACCAACGCAAGATGTATTTTTGGACAAAATGAACGATTCTGTAACGATGACTTTGATCTGAGATTCCAGAATCACTCAAGACTAGGGACATCTCGAATATCGGTGATCGATTTTCCTTTCGACACAGCCTTCCAAAACGAAATTTAATTAAAAAATTTCGTGTATTCGGACAAAACGAACGATTTTGACACATTCACGATGAGCTTAGATGCCAGGATCAATCGAAACTCAGGATACCTCGATTCTTGGTGGAAATCAATGTTCCTTTTGATACAGCCGTGCGCGACGACATTTGATGCAGGATTTGGTATTTCCAGACAAAATGAACGATTTCAACGCATTGACGTTGAACTAAGGCGCCAGAATTGCTCGAAACTCGGGACATTTCAAATCTCGGTAATTGATTTTCTGTACGATATAGTTATGCAGAACGACGTTTAATGCAAGAATCTCGTTTATGCAGACAAAACGAACGATTTTTACACTTTCACGTCGAGCTGAAATGCCGGAATCACTCGAAACTCGGAACATCTCGATTCTCGGTAGAGATCGATGTTTCGTTCGATATAGCCGAGCAAATCGATATTTAATGCAAGAATGTCGTATTTCTAGACAAAATAAACGATTTTGACACATTTACGGTGAGCTGAGATGCCAGGATCGATCGAAACTCAGGATATCTCGATTCTCCGTCAAAATCGATGCTTTTTTCGATACAGCCGTGTGAGACGACATTTGATGTAGGATTTGAGTGTTCTGAGACCAAAAGTACGATCTTCACATATTTTCGTTAAGGTGAGTTGCCAGAATCGCTCGAAACTTGCGACATTTCGGATCTCGGTGATCGAATTTTCGGTCGATACAATCGTGCATGAAGACAAGTAAGGCAAAAAGCTCGTGCATTTCAATAAAACCAACGATTTTGACACTCCCACGTCGAGCTGAGATGCCAGATTTGCTTGAAACTCGGGATATCCCGATTCTCGGTGATTATCGATTTTTCGGTTGATACAGCTGCGCGAGACGTCATTTAATGAAGTCATTTCGTGTTTTGAGTCAAAATGAACGATTTATACACATTTTCGTTCAGCTAATATGTCAGAATTGCTCGAACTCGTGACAACTTGATTTTGGGGGTAGATCAACGTTTCGTTCGATTCAGCCATGCGAGTCGACAATCACCACAAGATCTTTGTATTTTTGGACAAAATAAACGATTCTGGAACGATTACTTCACTCTGAGATGCCAGAATCATTCGAGACTCGAGACATTTCGAATATCAGTAATCGATTTTTCTTTCGATACAGCTATGCAAAACGAAGTTCAACGCAAGCATTTTCTGTTTTCGGACGAAACGCACTATTCTCTAACGCTTTCACGTCGAGCTGTAATGCCAGAATTCCTCGAAACTCGGGACATTTCGATTCTCGGTGTAGATCGTTGTTTCGTTTGATAAGACCGAGCAAATTAACGTTCAATGCAAGAATGTCGTATTTTCATACGAAATCAACGATATTTACATATTTACGGTGAGCTGAGATGGCAGGAACAATCGAAACTAAGGGTATCTCGAATCTTGGTGATAATTTTTTCGGTTAATTCAGCCTTGCAAGATAACGTTGAATGCAAGAAACTTATGTTTTTAGACAGAATGATGATCGGGAAACATTGACGTTGAGCTGAAACGAACGAATCGCTTGAAATTCGGGACATCTCGATTTACGGTGTAGATTGATGTTTCGTTCGATGCGGCTGTGCAAATCGACGTTCGATGCACGACTTTTGTCCTTTCAGAGAAAATGAACGGATTTGACGGAATTATTCTGAATCGAGATGCCAGAATCAATCTAAGCACGCCAAATCCCGATTCTCGGTGTAAATCGATGTTTTGTTAGATTCAGCCTTGCACGACGACAAATACCGCGAGGAACTTGTGTTTCTGGACAAAATGAACGTTTTTGGCCCTTATACGTCAAGCTGAGATGCCAGGATCGCTCGAAACTCGGGATATCCCGATTCTCGGTGATTATCGATATTTCGGTTGATACAGCTGTGCGAGACGTCATTTGATGCAGTCATTTCGTGTTTTAAGTTCAAATGAACGATACACATTTAGCTAAGATGTCAGAATTGCTCGAACTCGGGACGACTCGTTTTTTGGGGTAGATCAAAGTTTCGATCGATCCAGCCGTGTGAGTCGACAACCAACGCAAGATCTTCGCATTTTTGGACAAAATGAACGATTTTGTAACGATGACTTTGATCTGAGATGCCAGAATCACTCGAGACTCGGGACATCTCAAATATCGGTGATCGATTTTCCTTCGATACAGCCTTCCAAAACGAAATTTAATTAAAAAATTTCGTGTATTCGGACAAAACGAACGATTTTGACACATTCACGATAAGCTTAGATGCCAGGATCAATCGAAACTCAGGATATCTCGATTCTAGGTGGAAATCGATGTTCCTTTTGATACAGCCGTGCGAGACGACATTTGATGCAGGATTTTGTGTTCCCAGACAAAATGAACGATTTCAACGCATTGACGTTGAACTAAGGTGCCAGAATTGCTCGAAGCTCGGGACATTTCAAATCTCGGTAATTGATTTTTCGTACGATATAGTTATGCAGTGTAGTGTAATTTCCTAAAAAAACCCCAATACACCACAAAGCTAAAGTCCCCAAGAGTTCTTCCCTTTATTTTATATGGGCGCCAGGCGCTTTCGCGCCGGGAAAAACTCTGCGATCTATTCGGGACCAAGCTGCTTTTGCCGAACTAGCCGCAGCCGTCAAGAATTGTAGAGTGGCGGGATTTAAGGCTAGGTTCTCGTTTAGAAATCAAGGAAAATAAATTACAAATTCCAAATTACGGGAATCACAAAATAGCTATTTATTTGCAGTTAACAACAGTGGAACGATTTCAAACTTCCCGTAAATATTTCAATTCATTATTCGAATAGCCCAAAGGTTCGATCGGCTGACACACACACATACACATCCATCACTCATACGAGAGGAAGTTCAGGAATAGATTAAGTCGAGCAATAACAATTGAATTTTCCTGAAAATATCCCATAAATAGATCGCGCACCTCCACACCTCTCGTTTCCAGGCGACGCGGTCTAATCTTCTCTCTCTCTCTCTCTCTCACCCATCTGCGGCACACGGGAATGTTTTCACACTTCGAACGGATTTGTTGAGATTCCCGACATCGGACGCGACAATCAACTCTCCTACGGGAAAAATAACCAGCTACTCGATTCACCGGTATCGAAGTATTTCGCGTACTCTCTCACACTGCCACGCTTTTAACATCCCCGCGCACAACACAATTTCCCTAAAAACAATAATGGCGAATTTTCCTGGAATTACTCCCGACGACCCCTTTGACTCTACGTTAATCCCCGTTCCTAATATTTTCCACAGTCTCGATCGTGTCGACAACGGCCCGCCGTAAAGCCACACGGGACTCTCAAAACCCAAATATCCAAACAATAGAGCTCGCGGACTCAACCACGCGCGGGATACCGTAGCCGGACACGTTATATCAATTTTTAAAATATTTAACAAATATGGAGTGCCAAGTGACAAGGCTTACCTCGGCCCCAACGTCAATACCAAGAATAATCCTTCTCTTCCGGCTCCAAATAGAAAATGGCGGGAGCTTTCGCAGTACCGTAGTAGACGGGACTTGAGCTCCTCCCAGTACCACGGATCCAGGAAAAATGCCACGAGATGTGTCGCTCACGGGAATACGAAGCGTTTCATCCCTACTCTAATTGTTTCGCTGGCGATCGGTCAGGCGGCCAACCCTAATTTTTCGCAAACTATACAATTATTCTAAGTAGTTGGTGTTTGTAGCGCGCGAAGTCCAAATCGGGACTTCATAACACAGTGCGCGAGACGATGACATAGGCAGGTGTTGTTCTTACGATAATGCAGATGGAGAGTAGCATTTCCTTATGCCATTTGAGATGTTCGTAACTTCCGTCATTGTAATTCCCGAAGAAAAAGAGGAAGTAAGTGCGGTTTTGCAGCTCGTTGCTTATTCTGGTTTCCGAGATATCCTCCGAGTGGTGGGGAAAAATACCAAAGTGTATTCGGGTGAGCCCTCATCTCTCGGCGTACATAAATGAAAATAAATAAGACACGCGGGAATTAGAAATAAAATTATCAATATCGAGAGGCCCTATGGATCTGTCGGAAGTCGCTGTATTGCGAGGAGCTGTACTCGTGATTTTTTGAGCTTATTTATGATTATAAATTTTATCTCGTTACAGCAGAACGACGTTTAATGCAAGAATCTCGTGTATGCAGACAAAACGAACGATTTTTACACTTTCACGTTGAGCTGAAATGCCGGAATCACTCGAAACTCGGAACATCTCGATTCTCGGTAGAGATCGATGTTTCGTTCGATACAGGCGAGCAAATCGACGTTTAATTCAAGAATGTCGTATTTCTAGACAAAATAAACGATTTTGACACATTAACGGTGAGCTGAGATGCCAGGATCGATCGAAACTCAGGATATCTCGATTCTCAGTGAAAATCGATGCTTCTTTCGATACAGCCGTGTGAGACGACATTTGATGCAGGATCTGTGTGTTTTGAGACCAAAAGTACGATCTTCACATATTTTCGTTAAGGTAAGTTGCCAGAATCGCTCGAAACTCGCGACATTTCGGATCTCGGTGATCGATTTTTCGGTCGATACAATTGTGCATGAAGACAAGTAAGGCAAAAAGCTCGTGCATTTCAATGAAACCAACGATTTTGACACTCCCACGTCGAGCTGAGATGCCAGATTTGCTCGAAACTCGGGATATCCCGATTCTCGGTGATTATCGATGTTTCGGTTGATACAGCCGTGCGAGACGTCATTTAATGCAGTCATTTTGTGTTTTTAGTCAAAATGAGCGATTGATACACATTTTCGTCCAGCTAAGATGTCAGAATTGCTCGAACTCGGAACAACTCGATTCTGGGGCTAGATCGAAGTTTCGTTCAATTCAGCTGAGCAAGTCGACAATCAACACGAGATCTTTGAATTTTTGGACAAAATGAACGATTCTGGAACGATTACTTTGACTTGAGATGCCAGAATCACTCGAGACTCGGGACATCTTGAATATCGGTGATCGATTTTCCTTTCGATACAGCCATGCAAAACCAAATTTATTGCAAAAATTTCGTGTATTCGGACAAAACAAACGATTTCGACACATTTACGTTGAGCTTAGATGCCAGGATCAATCGAAACTCAGGATATCTCGATTCTTGGTGAAAATCGATGTCCCTTCTGATACAGCCGTGCGAGACGACATTTGATGCAGGCTTTGGTGTTTCCAGACGAAATGAACGATTTTAACTCATTGACGTTGAACTAAGGTGCCAGAATTGCTCGAAACTCTAGACATTTCGAATCTCGGTAATGAATTTGTCGTACAATATAGTTATGCAGAACGACGTTTAATGCAAGAATCTCGTGTATGCAAACAAAACGAACGATTTTCACACTTTCACGTTGAGCTGAAATGCCGGAATCACTCGAAACTCGGAACATCTCGATTCTCGGTAGAGATCGATGTTTCGTTCGATACACCCGAGCAAATCGACGTTTAATGCAAGAATGTCGCATTTCTAGACGAAATAAACGATTTTGACACATTTACGGTGAGCTGAGATGCCAGGATTGATTGAAACTTAGGATATCTCGATTCTTGGTGAAAATCAATGTTTCTTTTGATACAGCCGTGCGAGACGAAATTTAATGTACCATTTTCGTGTTTCCAGACGAATTCTACGATTTTCACATATTTACGTTTAGCTAAGGTGCAAGAATTCCTCGAAACTCACGACACTACGAATCTCCGTGATACATTTTTTGTACGTTATCGACACGCAAAACATCGATAGATGCAAGAATTCTGTGTTTTTAGACGAATTGGACGTTTGTACCATTTTTACGTCGAGCTTAGATGCCACAATCGCTAGACACTCGGGACTTCTCGAATCTCGGTGATTAATTTTTCAGTCGATTCAGCCTTGCAAGATACTGTTCAATACAAGAAACTCACGTTTTGAGACAAAATAAACGACCTTGAGACAATGACGTCCAGCTGAGATGACAGAATTGCTTGAAATTTGAGACATCTCAATTCTCGGTGTGGATAAATGTTTCGGTCGATTCAGCCGAGCGAATCGACGTTCCATGCAAGAATGTCGTATGTTAATACAAAATCAACGATTTTGACACATTTACGGTGAGCTGAGATGCCAGGATCGATCGAAACTTAGGATATCTCGATTCTCGGTGGCAATCAATGCTTCTTTCGATACAGCCGTGCAAGACAACATTTGATGCAGGATTCGTGTGTTTTGAGACGAAAAGTACGATTTCCATATATTTACGTTGAGGTAAGTTGCCAGAATTGCTCGAAACTCGCGACATTTCGAATCACGGTGATCGATTTTTCGGTCCATACAACCGTGCATGAAGACAAGTAACGCAAAAAGCTCGTGCATTTATTGAAATATAATTTATTGAAAAACCAACGATTTTGACACTTTCACGGCGAGCTGAGATGCCAGATTTGCTCGAAACTCGGGACATCTCGAATCTTGGTGATCAATTTTTCAGTCTATTCAGACTTGCAAGATAACTTTAAATGCAAGAAATTCATATTTTGAGACAGAATGACGATCGGGAGACATTGACGTTTAGCTGAAACGATCGAATCGCTTGGAACTCGGGACATCTTGATTTACAGTGTAGATTGATGTTTCGTTCGATGCGGCTGTGCAAATCGACGTTTGATGCACGACTTTTGTCCTTTCAGACGAAATAAACAGATTTGACGAAATTATTCTGAACTGAGGTGCCAGAATCAGTCTAAGCACGTCAAATCTCGATTCTCGGTGTAAATCGATGTCTTGTTAGATTCAGCCTTGCAGGACGACAAATACCCCGAGAAACTTGTGTTCCTGGACAAAATGAACGTTTTTGACACTCATACGTCAAGCTGAGATGCCAGGATCGCTCGATACTCGGGACAATTCCGATTCTCGGTGATTATCGATGTTTCGTTTGACGCAGCTTTTCGAGACGACAATGAATGCAGTAATTTCGGGTTTTCAGTCAAAACGAACGATTTATACTCATTTCCGTTTAGCTAAGATGTCAGAGATGCTCGAACTCGGTACATATCGATTCTGGGGGGAATCGAAGTTTCGTTCGATTCAGCCGTGCGAGAGAACGTTTAACGCATGACCTTTGTATTTTTGGACAAATTTAACGATTTTGTAACGATTACTCCAATCCGAGATGCCAGAATCACTCGAAACTCGGCACATCTCGAATATCGTCGATCGATTTTCCTTTTGACACAGCCGTGCAAAACGAAGTTCGATGCAAGAATTTCGTGTTTTCGGACGAAACGAACTATTTTAACACTTTTACTTTTGAGCTGCAATGCCAGAATTGCTCGAAACTCGATACATCTCGATTCTCGGTGTCGATCGATGTTCCGTTCGATACGACAGAGCAAATTAACGTTCAATGCAAGAATGTCGTATTTTCATACGAAATCAACGATTTTGACATATCTACGGTGAGCTGAGATGCCAGGATCGTTCGAAACTCGGTTGGGGTCGAAAATTAGGAACGACTAAAATTTGGAATAGCTAATACTCGGTAATTTTAGAATCATGAAAATTATAATAACGAAAGATAACTTGTATGAATTTTTTTATTGTGACAGACCATTCAGTTGACGAATTATTTGTTTGACAGATTTATTATCCAAACACTCATTTATTTGAATATATATTTTCAGAGAATGTATTTCATGAATAAACAAAATATAGATTCGTACCATATGGAAAATGTATATTTTTGATTCGATTATCGAGATGAACTACTACTTTGATTTGACAATATAGCGAGAGGAAATATTATGAGAATACGTATTCCATTCGAGTAAAACTCAGATATGCAAAATAGCGAAGGGGTATAATAGGGAAACTCCAAATAAAGAACTCTATTATAACGAATGCCATTATATCGAATGTCGTAATAGTGAATGGTGCAATAAAGAATAACGAAGACCTAAAATTGCACGAGACGACATGAGATTTGATATTTATCATCTACTTTTTATTATTCTTAACATAAATCTATTTCAGACTAGGACATTGAAACAGTGAGCAGCCTCATTTGTTGATCATTTATGTAGCTAAATAATAACAAAATTAATAATAATTATTGAAACGATATTGGAATTCTTCTTTTTCATCCAAAAATGCTAATATTTCGGTTGAACCGAATTACGTAATGATGTATCTATGCACTCTTTACGAAAGGCTAATTACCATACCATTACCATATTAATAACCATTTGAGAAAAAACTAGGGAATGCGTGTTATTTCCTTTTATTCAAAAAGTGTGTTCATCAACCGGAAATTTGAAAAACTGAATAAGCATTATGAATACTAAATATGAGAATTACTGCACGTATATAGACGAAATATTACTTAATCATTAGGGAAATTAACCCGTTAAAGATCATCTTATCGTGAAAGTATTGCATCTCCAGAACTATCAGACAAATTTCAATTTAATTTCCTCGACATATTCTTCATATTATCATTCAATACTTCGATAACAAATATTGGAAACTAACTATTTCTTACGGAGTTTTTAAGCAACAAATACTGTTGTAATTTTGTTTACGTCTCTGCGGCATGGAAAGAGACAGTTCCCGTGCGATTCGCCAAGGAAAAAGTCTTTCGACGTGGAATAAAGTAAAATAGTATACGTTCCTTGGCCAAAAAGTTGGAGTTCCTGGCCTAGGGTCGTAATATACTAATTCCTGCAGAGTTCGACGATTTACTTCGCTGTTGAAAAAAAAAAAAAGAATTCACATTTTACTAGTAACGAAACGAATTCTAAGGCACAAGCTAAAACACGGAATATTTTTTTGCAGATTCCAGAATAGGATCTACACTATGCAAAAATATACTGTAAAATACCGTAATATTAAGAAAATCTATAAATTACGACTTCATAGAGTAGTTCACACTAATTGGATTTCTTCAATGCTTATGACTAAAAATACATTTTCACCGAAGGTTGAGGAAGGTTTATATGGTGTGAATAAGAGAACCACTTCTGTAAATCGGATTTTTTTAGCAGAATAAAACTTTATTGAAAATAATCCTGGGTTATGTATCCAGCCAAATCCGATGGGGGCTTGCCCTCATAAGAGTTTTGCATAATGGACAGAACCGTCTGTCCAATGGTACATTCCACAGACGTTCTGCACAGGTCTCGCAGCAACACCTGTGGCCACACGGTAAAAATGTGTGCGTGGCCCTCTCCTCCAAGCAGACCCTGCACCGCGCTGTAAAAAAATTGTTACAAGGAGTATACATGATTTTATAGAATCCTATGCGGTGAATAACATGTGATAGTGATATTGACGTTCCAAGCAATAGAAGACATTGCGATATCCGCAATTTATTTAATAATTTATTTCATATTATAGACTGACATGAGATTTAGATGCTGGGTTGTCTCTCAAAACAGAAGCTCATTTTTTTCAAATTTGTAATTACGTTCAATGTTGATTCCATCGATAAGTGGTTATCTGCGTGAGAAATTGATGAAGAGCAAATCTTTTTAAAAAAATATCCCATTTAACTAGTCATTGTCATGCCTTTTCATTATTCGTATATCCTAAAAAATATAATTGGTTAATTCTTGCTAAGATAGCGCTCAAAAACGAGCTAACCAGGCAAATGAGCGGCGGACCCTTCCGTTCGTTTACCCGGCTGGCCGGCAAATTGATCTCTAGATAATGAGATATTTAATTCATCATAATTCCTAATTACTCGAAAGAACAATAACCTTGCGACTGCAGTACCTTACGGCAGGTTAAAATAAAGATACTCGCGTTTCACGAAGCTATCAGTCTATTAAAGAGAAAACTATAATTTTATGATCCTCAAACAACCTCATGATTTTAATCCTAATACGAACTGATATTCGAATTGTGATTGCAATCATGGGTCTACACGCCCAGGAAAGTATGAACCCCACATTTCCCTCCACCGCCTGAAGAACAGACGCCGGCTTCACCGCAGGCCGTGTCAACTCCTAAGAGAACCGGCCTAACGGATTTGGTGCCTGTTGGCAAGGTACACTGTAGGTGCTCATCTTTGATGGAGTTATCATTGTATTGAGGAGTGAACTGATTTTAACAACCCGAAAATAACCTCATGACAGAGGTTATGTCGGGGTCGCAAATACAAATTCAGGCCCAGTGAAGTATGAATGCCACATTTCCCTCCACCGTCTGCAGAGCAAACGCCGGCTTCACCGCGTGCCGAGTTAACTCCAAAGAGAACCGGCCTAACGGATCTGGTGCCCGTTGGCAAGGTACACTGTAGGGTCTCATCTCCAATAGAGCTATCATTCGTATTGAGCAAAAATCTGTGACTTAATCATCTCAACACCGACCTCCTGAGTCTATTCCTAGTGCACATGGCCCTCAACTTACAAAAAAAAAAAAACAATTTTAGTATATGGCACCAACCGACATTTTGCTTTTGCAATTTTCCTGATTAATATGAATTTGAAGCTTATTTATTATTAACATCGAGCTATTTTTTATTGAATTAATCTAAACAAAACACATTGCCGTGTTTCTAGAAAGTAAAAACATTTGCAGAACGTCAAAATCATTATACATAACGGTATTCCCATGTTAAGTAAACAAAAAAAAAAGGAATGAGCTTCGGAGCTCCGGTCCATCTTTAGGACTTACTAGGGTGCTTTTTTTCGCGACAATTTTTTTTTAAACCCTAGCCTAAAGTTTTGTTGCAAATACCAAATAAGAATTGCCTAAAAATATAAGCTCTTCATATTTATATTAAGTATTTTCTCTCAACGTGTATATATTTTCGACTTAAAATACACGTAAACTTGAGTTTTTTTTTTCTGAAACCTTTATAGCTCAGCGACATCTTATGGTATTTCGACGTTTCAAGAAGCAAATTATTCAGGCTCGAACGATCCACCATAGATCTACACTAAACGCGAAAAAAAGCACTCCAATATATACAGAATGCAAAGGAGGTTTCAAACCGCCACTGCATTGAGACCGAACTAAATTAAGAAGACTGTATGATAGGGTCGTATAATTAACGTGGAATTACATAAGGGTTACAAAAACATGTAGTAGTAACAACATCATTGCAATTTAAATTGCATTTTAAACATATTTGAGGAGATTACGGGTTTTAAACCAAGGTACATTACCTTGGCTTAGAAGCAAGGCCAGAAAGCTCATGTTCTCTATTAAGGTTTCTTAGTACAGTGTGACTGTGGATCACGTGAAATTTATTGAAAAGATTAACCTTGCATCATAAGTGTGATGTATGTAGCTGCAAGGGCCAAGAGTAATCGGCGTGCGTGAGAAGTGTGTGTGTGTGTGTGTGTGTGTGTGTGTGTGTGTGTGTGTGTGTGTGTGTGTGTGTGTGTGTGTGTGTGTGTGTGTGTGTGTGTGTGTGTGTGTGTGTGTGTGTGTGTGTGTGTGTGTGTGTGTGTGTGTGTGTGTGTGTGTGTGTGTGTGTGTGTGTGTGTGTGTGTGTGTGTGTGTGTGTGTGTGTGTGTGTGTGTGTGTGTGTGTGTGTGTGTGTGTGTGTGTGTGTGTGTGTGTGTGTGTGTGTGTGTGTGTGTGTGTGTGTGTGTGTGTGTGTGTGTGTGTGTGTGTGTGTGTGTGTGTGTGTGTGTGTGTGTGTGTGTGTGTGTGTGTGTGTGTGTGTGTGTGTGTGTGTGTGTGTGTGTGTGTGTGTGTGTGTGTGTGTGTGTGTGTGTGTGTGTGTGTGTGTGTGTGTGTGTGTGTGTGTGTGTGTGTGTGTGTGTGTGTGTGTGTGTGTGTGTGTGTGTGTGTGTGTGTGTGTGTGTGTGTGTGTGTGTGTGTGTGTGTGTGTGTGTGTGTGTGTGTGTGTGTGTGTGTGTGTGTGTGTGTGTGTGTGTGTGTGTGTGTGTGTGTGTGTGTGTGTGTGTGTGTGTGTGTGTGTGTGTGTGTGTGTGTGTGTGTGTGTGTGTGTGTGTGTGTGTGTGTGTGTGTGTGTGTGTGTGTGTGTGTGTGTGTGTGTGTGTGTGTGTGTGTGTGTGTGTGTGTGTGTGTGTGTGTGTGTGTGTGTGTGTGTGTGTGTGTGTGTGTGTGTGTGTGTGTGTGTGTGTGTGTGTGTGTGTGTGTGTGTGTGTGTGTGTGTGTGTGTGTGTGTGTGTGTGTGTGTGTGTGTGTGTGTGTGTGTGTGTGTGTGTGTGTGTGTGTGTGTGTGTGTGTGTGTGTGTGTGTGTGTGTGTGTGTGTGTGTGTGTGTGTGTGTGTGTGTGTGTGTGTGTGTGTGTATGTGGGCCTGGAAAGCGACAAGTATCGCCAGTCGAAATAAAGCCTCTGCTGAAGAAACTTGTCTTCAATGTTACGTCCCACTGAGCTCTATTTCTCGGCAAACTTTTTTTTTTTTAATGAAAATTATTTATTCTTGGGTATAATAGGTGATTTTATGTCAAACGCATATTAAAAAATCGTGGCTTTCCACGCATTAGTTTGATGAAAAAATTTCTGAAAACGCGATTTGTGTAACGATAGCTTTTGCTAATTAAAAATACATACTTTGCTTTTCTCAGTTTCTCGGAGACAATAATATGTACAAACTTTTCCCAGTTTCATTCAATTTTCTACGTAAGGGTTTTTAGTTGATAATTCCTAAGATGTATGTTAAGGCCACTTTTTCTGAATCTTCAGAAAACTAATTACTATGTTGAATATAATAATTTTTTAATGTTTCTTAATGCAAATTTCCAGATTTCCGAAAATTGCGTTAAAATACTTTCTGAAGAACGCCGTCAACGCCGTCAACGCCGCTCCCAATCTTAAAAAAAAAAATAATTATGAAACGGTCTTTCAACATTATTTTCCCTATTTGTTTCGGTCACCCTACACTGTTTCATTATATTCCAAATTTTTAGATCCTATAATATTGCATTGGAATGCTGCCTCGCATAGTACGAGAAGAACGCTCTCTGCCATCTCATTTCACTTGCCGACTGTAGTGCATCTGTTTAAGGATATACCGCGAACAAAATAACAAATGTATCTTGTGCTACACTTCATAGTAAACCTATCATTGTGAGTCCGAAAGTTATCTAAAGGTCTGAATAATTTTGGCAATTGGATTTCCGTCGACACGAAGCGTTTACGTACCGCCTACCGCGAAATAATGCAACGATACACCTTCACCATTGTAAGGACTGCCGCCTTGCACTACATGTACATTTGCTTCCGCAAACTGCCTCGCATAGTACGAGCACTGTAACTAGAATAAGACGGATCTTACTGCGTACAATTATATATGTGCCCTTTCGTATCTACCAGCCCGATATTGTGTCGTACGTTCATCTATTCGTGGTTCAGCACATTTCACTTGCCGACTGTAGTGCATCTGTTTACGGATATACCGCGAACAAAATAACAAATGTATCTTGTGCTACACTTCATAGTAAACCTATCATTGTGAGTCCGAAAGTTATCTAAAGGTCTGAATAATATTGGGCAATTGGATTTCCGTCGACACGAAGCGTTTACGTACCGCCTACCGCGAAATAATGCAACGATACACCTTCACCATTGTAAGGACTGCCGCCTTGCACTACATGTACATTTGCTTCCGCAAACTGCCTCGCATAGTACGAGCACTGTAACAAGAATAAGACGGATCTTACTGCGTACAATTATATATGTGCTCTTTCGTATCTACCAGCCCGATATTGTGTCGTACGTTCATCTATTCGTGGTTCAGCACCTGGATGATGATCAGAATAACATTGTTTAAGCGGTTATTTATAAATTCAAACGGATCTCGTATTCGATTTGACGTATCTGCACACGTTTTGACACTAACTAACAAATGCCCACATTTGTGTAAGAATCGACCGCGCCTCCGTGAAGCCTGTCATACATGACCGAAGTTCGTTACGCCTTAGTATTCCGATATATTTGATGTTTGACGTGCTATTTTCTTCTTGAGAAATACCGAATCGAGCTCTCTTCCACCTACAACGAGAATGAGACAGATGTTTCTGCGCACAATTATCTGCTCTTTTGATTCTACCGACCCGATATTGTGTCACGCGATGAGCGCATATTTTTATTCCCGGTTCAGCCCTAGGATGATGATCCCTCTGTACATTTTCCAATGTAATAATATATAAGCTATCGGCGGTGACTGTTGATAATTAGGGACGAAATTGTTCGAACAATTATCTATAAATTAAAGAGAGCCTCGTAATCAACTTGACATAACTGCGCACGCTCTAACACTAATCGACGAATGCCCACAGTGTGCACGCAATTCCACCAACTAATGGAGAGGCTCATCAACTGACGTCAGTGTTTTGATATATTTGTTGTTTGACATATAATTTTCTTTGTAAGAAAGCTTGACTCGTGGTCTATATTATGCCTTAAACTAGAATGCGATTAATATTCCTACGCGTAATTCCATAAGTGCTCTTCGGTTCCGTTCCGACATTTTGTTGCGCAATAAACATATGTTCATTCCCCAATCCGCCCTGGAATAATGATTTTTCTGTACATCTTTGAATGTGATAACCGTTAAGCTTCTGGTGATGATCGTTGGTAATTAGGGATAACTTTGTTCGAATGATTATCTATAAATTCAAACGGATCTCGGACTTGTCTCAACATGAGTGCGTACGCTCTAACTAACTAACTAATGCCCACACTGTGCACACAATCCACGACGTAGCGCCAACGATAGATGACCGAACTTATCGCTTCAACATTATTTGCATTAATGAATAAAGAGACTCATCAACCGGCTTCGATATTTCGAAATATTTGATGTTTTATGTGCCATTTCTTTTTCAAGAAAGGTCGACGCGTGCTACCTACACTGGTCACCTTAGAGGATCCTGGTAAACCCTTCTTTTGAAAATTATGAAACGAAAAAAAAATTTGTACATCATCTTTTGTTCCGACGAGTAAAAATACGTCCTGCTACAGGACAGGTTTAAATCAACGGAAAATGACTCCGATATGGAGTTTTCCGATCGAAATCGAATTTTTTATATGGAATACTCCGGTTTTCCGATAACAAAACTAACTCAATTTCAAAGCTTTTTTGAATATTACTTAATAGTTAATCAAAACCTTTCGTGTAAGGAGCAATTGTCAGTATTACTGTTTGTGTAACAAAATGAAATGACTTTTTTTTTGTAAAATAGTTCCGTAATTATGTTAAAATTTATTTTTGTGAGTGTTCAACGAAGGTTCTACGTTTGTTAATCAACTTTTACACGGCCTTTCATAATCCACAGAAATACATTTTTTGTGCCAGAAATAAATTAACAATGATGTAATTACCATTATCTTCCACCGTGACGAGCCGCTCTTCAGTTGACCGAAGACGGTTCTCGGTCTCCTCCAATCGAGCGCGCAGTTCTCCAGCCTCCCTTATCTGGGCTTCATGTGCTCGGCGCGCTTTTTGCCTTGCTTCTGAAATTTTTAATCCCGAGTTATATTCCATCTTAGTTTTTACATGTATTGGTCCTTACCTTTTCGCTTCTTATTTTTTCTCTGCTTCTTTGCCGTTGTTATTTGAATAACGGGTTTCTCGCCAGCATTTCTTCGGCGTTTCCGTCGGCGGTTTTGCCTCGCTATTAAGTATACGAAATTTAAATAGTATTTACAATCATACACAGGGGTCTGCTACGAAGTTTCTTTTTTTATTAGAAGTAGTAAGTGTAGTAATGCTCTCAAATCACAACGACCGCGGATTTACAGCTCCGTGTATTTGAAAAACATTGCACCCAGAGATGGTTTAATGTGATTTTCGTTAGAATTGTGTAATTATTTTGGTACTGACTCATTAACAAGTATAGTGTTCAATGCTTTGAATAAGCTCATTCAGTGCAATGATGAAAATATTTTAAATATGTACAGAAAGCTTAAAAAATCTTCTTTTTTATTATGCAAACCACATGTCGCATTTCTATGTAATTAGTGAAAAATGATTGATGGCACCTTGTGGTGGTGGTGCAGGTAATCCTATAAGTGTCTCCTCGCCGACATTTTGAGGTGACGGTGGCGTAGCACGCTGGTCCCTTTCCTCACCGACAGCCTCATTTTCAAGCACCAAAATTTCCGGCTCTACATCCGTGTGGTTGTAATTATAAAATCCAAATTCAGGATTACGTGGTATCTCGATGGAACGTGTTGTTCATGGTGTTTGATAAAATCGTAATACTCACCGATGACGAATATCAGTGGCACAGATGAGATTCGCGGTGCTGGATTATCATCTAAATAACACAAATTGTCGGGCATATTCTGACTCACATCGAAAAAAGGCAAATTATAAAATAAAAGAAGATGTCACTTAAGAAAAATTCAAAAGAATTACCGAGATGTACGATCGGAGGTGTGATCCTTCCGTTCTGCCCACCGAAAACGAGCGGCGGTAATGAATCGTCATCTACAGAAGGTGTATTGTAAAATCAGAAATTAGCATTTGCTCTCATAGTATAAAGCACTATCGGTTAGTGAAAAAAAATAGCTTAGCAATTACCAAGGTCACCGAGCACTGGCGCGATTGGCCCACTCAGCCGCGGTAATCTCGGTGAGAGATTGTCAACTAGATGCGATAAATTGTAACAGATAACTTAAGTATAACTCCAACCGCAAGAAATGAAGGGCCTAAAGTTTTCAATAAATATGCCGAAAAATTACCAAGAACTACAACCGGTGGTAAGGCTGAATAGTTGGGAATGTTGAGGAAATATCTTTTTCAGAGGATAAATAGTTGAAAACCCAATTTAGTATTCAGTCGAAGTGAGAAGTACATAGTTAATGTAAAATTTTTGTTAATGTAACGTCACGGTTCGCGAGTTTTTTTTTCACTCAATTATCTACAATTTTTCTTATTTTCGAAATTTTGGATTTGAACGATTCTACCGAAATTCACCACATTTTTTCTTCTACAATAAATTCTAAAAAATCGGCTCATATTGTTGTAAAAACTTTACAAAATTTCAATACAATTAAATAACAATCCGATAAGATGTTGGAATTTATTCATTTTTCATTCGGGCGGCTCTATTTTGGAATAATTTCGTCGTACATAGATTTCTAAAAAATTGACATGTTTGAAATCATGTTGTCTACAGAAGAAATACATATTTACATGCGTCGGATTACCTGAAATTGACGCAAATTTTTCGAAAAAATTATTACTAATATTTGCTTATTCACCGAAAGAACCGCTGCTTTTTAGCACAATGAAAAGCTTGTTTCTGGAATCGGATGGAATGGATCTGGGCCATTTTCGATAGTTACAATTACACGAATTGCCACATATTTCTATATGCATAATGAATCTGACCTAAGGCAAAGGCATTTGAATGGAAAATAAACAAATTCCAGTATCTCATGAGAAAAAAACCGAATTTTTGAAGATTTCCAGAGAAAAACCCCATTTTGGTGGCTGAATTCAGGTGAAATTGCCGATATATATATTTTCAAAAAAAATTTTCTGTCAAGGGTGTTCACCCTTGGATGGAACTCTCATACTTTTATTGCAAAAAACTAACCGGGACAGGACATGTGTACAAGTCAGGTATTAAAAATAGCCGTTTTTACGCCCTCGTTACTCACAATGAACTTATTGTAGTGAACTCATATGGAAATTTTTTACAATAAATATCACCGAAGAAGAAGTTAGGATTACATTAGGGATGACAAAAGTTAGTAAGTACGTTTTTTTGTGAAATTTCGTAATAATTACCAAGCGCTGCCGTGATTCGGCCATTGTTTTCGATGGGCTCTGGTGATAACGCGCGAATGTCTTCTATACATGATAAATTTTAAGGTATCAGTTGCGAGAAACAATGAATGGTACGATAGTCGGAAAGGAAGTAAGTTGGCCAAAAAAACGAAACACATGCTCCCAATTTTACAATCACCGGTTATTAAGCTTACAGACATCGATTTATTGCCTATTGGCCTTACAGGGTTTTCTTTTCTTCGCTATTCAAATAAATAAAATTGAATATTACTTAGATAAAAATTGAATTAAACGAGTTGAATTCAGGGTTGTAAGGTATGAAGATTAATTTAGAGAATTGAGAAGTAACTCAAGTATGGTTCTTAATAAAATTTCGGAAACATTACCGTCGTGTGCAAACGCTGGGGAGATTCGTCCATCTTCCTCAACTAGCTGGGGTGAGGGTACTCGGATGTGTTCTGGATGTGATGAATTGTAAAATTTTAATTGAGGGAAATAATGAATAGTGCGAAGTGAGTTCGAGAAAAAAATTTATTTTCAGATGTTCACCACGCTTACAGATTTTGATTCATTACCTATTGATCTCAAGTTCTCCTCTTCTTCGTCACTTGAGCTGTCCGTACCTTCTCCTGGCGGAACATTACCGGCATCTGAAAATATTTTCAACAAGATGAAACTGCTTCCTATTCAGAGTTGAATTGGAATCAAATGATCGAATTGACTACCATAAGGTCTTTCTACCATTATGCCTAAATCATGAGCTTAAGCAAGACTGTTTCTCGCCAAGCGTGATTTGTGTCTTTTTTTTTGTGAATTCAAACTTATTTTATGTCCCGTGTACTATACATGCTATTACAGCAGATATGCGATTAAATGTTGCAACCATTAACACTGCTATACAATTTCCGTTTTGAAACGTATAATTGTTGAAAATTAATGATATCAGCCGACGTTATATTATAAAACAAATTTAAAGGCTAATGTTTAAAATATATAAAATTCAAATTCTGAAAGACCTATCACCTCAACCACCGATGGTTTACATAAATAAATTCCGTATAAGTTTTTGTCCAGTAATCAGATACATTTACCACCATTATCGTGAGATTTATTAATATATAGTAAATTGATTTCAATTACCGTTCTCTGGGATCTCTGCTACTTCCATGGCATTATCGATGAGCCAGTGGGGAGGTTCGTCAGCAAATACTTCTCGGTCGTAGTCGAGATCATTTTCTAGCGTAGAAATTTATTTAAAGTCAAATAGTAAAAAGGGCCAAGAACGACGGGCCCGTAAATTTAAGCAATCGGTGAAAATACACTATCTTTTATTTATAAGAAGAATATTCAGCTTGGAATAATATTGTTTGCTATTATAAAGTGATTGGCTTTCAATAATTTCCTACATTCATTGTCATAAATGATTCCACACGATCAGAAACCATTTCGGACAATAACCGTGTAGTGGTACGAATGGCGAGAACAGAATGACTCTAATTTTGTATCTTCGAAAGAATGAAAAAGGGTTTATAATGCCCACTGGGCTTGCAATGTTACCGATTTCCACATACTATCATTGGCTTTGAGGCTTAATAAGACTTTGAGCGATTGGTAATATATTTACAAATATGTAAGATAATGGCAACATACCAGAGCCCAATATAATACCGACAAAAAAAATGATACCTTGAGATACGATTGCCGGCGTTTCCTGCAACTCGTAATCAAACCCTTCTCGATCATCCCTCTCTACGGCAATGGCTTCATTGACATTGCCTTTTAGCGCAGCAGCCTTATCCATAAACTCGTCTACCGCAATCCGAGGCATGTGGAGCTCGCGCCATGCTGAATAAAATATTAATTAGTACATATATACACTGAGATTCACTTATAGTCTATTTATAGACTATAAAAATTAGACATCAAGCATTATATTGCCACGATTACATCATGAGTGCTTCTAGTCTGAGTTAACTCGCATTCTGATATAATTGAATCTCGACTGCATATGAAGCATTTGTTCTCTGTCAGATGGTTAAATAGTTGGTCCGTTAGTTATTATAGAAGTCACTCTTAGAGTTCTGAAGTAATGACGTAGAAAATGTACCAGAAGGACTTTCAAATAGTAATCGAATATAGCTAGTCATAGTCAATGTCGAAAACACTCATGAATCAACAAAACTTCACGGATAAATTAACACGTTTTTTCATCCGGTCATTTTGAACTCCATCTTAATGTTTATCGATTCTGTCTATATTTTTAGTATAGCTTGCTAAATGTTTATAGTGATAGAGTGATGCTAACCTTTAACTAATTGGTTTTGTTTGAACACTGTGGCATATCGTGCATGCCGGCCGATTTGCCTATTATTTTGCAAATGTTGGATGTCAATTCGTACATCTGATTGCAGTTTGAGAAGTTTGGCTGTTGAATATAATATCAATGTTAAACATCAGCTTCAAAACCTTTCCTATGATAATGAACTTGTAGACTGCAGTCGTATATACAGTGAAAAATCATTATTTTGTAACACGTGCATGAACAGTATCTTTATAAAACTCCCTCAAAAGCTATTTAGTTCTGTAAACGAATACAAGCAAGAAGTGCTCTGGAACGCTAAATTTATTTCTACTCAGGAATTTAAAAATTTGAGGTAGTGCTTTATGATTTAATTGAACATTTGTTATTAAACTGCATTGCAATATCATGGTTGAGAGCTCTATTTTTACTCTAGTAATATAAACTATATTTACAAAGAAAATCCCAGGCTGCAGGGCGACTTTCCATTCGATGTCCTAATCGGCTGTGGTAGGACTCGATTATGTTATTTGTTCGCCGGCCGAGGCCATGAACACTAAACCCCACAGGGGTAATGATGTGCAGCCAGTAACGAGAAAAATACTGGTTAAATTGCTGGAATTGTATTGTTAACATTCCTGTTAAGCCTCTCTTCATGGCGAGGAATTGATCCTCGATCAAACTTGCAGGCAGGTATGCCAAGGCAAGAACTTTTTTGTAAAATGCTCTCGCAAGATCATTACTTCGGATCAAGTTTGTGAGTCCAAGAGCCTTGGCCTTTCGATAAATCGCCTGAAAGACAGTTATCATTTAATTGTTATTTTCACTTCGTGGAGAAAGAATCGATTATAAAATAATTAATTGTTACTACTAAGTACGATTCTCTCCAATTATAATAAAAAATTATAATTAATCTATCCCGGCATAAATAGATCACAGTGAAATAATTTCAGAAAAAGTGGTGCGGTAATAAAAAACATACAGGATATGCTATTTTGTTTTTTATATTTATATTTAGATTTCAAGAAATCATATGATGGCTATAACGTTCTTTTTCGTTCAACCTTAATGTCACCTACAGATAGATTTGATTATCTCAAATCGATACTTATTTACCCCCCCCCCCCCCCCCCCCCCCCCCCCCCCCCGCCACATCATTTCCAATGATCCCTCATCAGAAATGTAGTTAAAGTAGAAAAAAACGTAGAAAGAAGCTGCACCTTCCTGTAAAAACATGGAAGATATGATACTTTAAAATATAAAAAAATGTACCTCCTCGACCGACATTACCCGTATACATGTTCGGTAATGCTGATGCAAGTTCATAGATGTTCGGTAATGCTGATGCAAGCAGTAGATTACTAAAATTTTCAAAGTATCATAACTGCTTTTGAAGCTAGATGCAATTTTTCACCTTTGTTACAGTATTCTTTACTTCGACAACAATTGTAATAAGGCAAATTATTGACTACCATTTGAAATATTGAAGATAACTATTACGTGACCTTAATGTTAAGAGAAACAAAATCATAATGTGGCTCCCAAAAGAAGACAGCTTTTGTGCAAAACATTCTCGTTATAGGGCCTGTATTGTAACAATTATTGTTATGTATTGTGGAAATAGAATACCCTGAGTAGCAAATGATTAAATTCAAAACTTCTTACTGAGTTTCTCATGTATTCTTATACGGCAGAAACACAGTGTAAACAGTGTCGAATTATATATTTAAACGTTGGAGCGAGTAGTGTAGTCACTTAATCAATCAATGACCTCGAACTTAATCAATGAAAGCGCACCGAACCAAATACCAAAGGATGTTTTTTATAAAAGTGAAGACAATGCGGTTAATACATTGAGTATTATTATGAATGGAACGTTACTTACCCGATCGAAGTGGGTATTGCAGCCTGTACTTTGGGCCGTCGTAAACACCCTGGTAAACGCATTGCACAATCCGCGTTCAAAATCGCTCATACCAAGAAGAATCTCTTCGTTTGGTATGATTTGGGTCTTGACAAACCGGAGAATAGCTTCATATGCCACTTGATTTTTTGAGGTCATGATGACCCAGATGAATGGGAAGCCCTACCATGCGTTTGATTAAGCGTAGCAAAAAACAATGGGTATCAAAATTGTGATTATCAACCTGACTCAAGCAAAAGCCCAGTTTTTCATAATAACTGGTACATCAGAAGAAAACAAAAAAGATCAAACGTGAAACCTTAAATATAATTATATATACTTTCCTAAAATTTTAGGAACTGTTGGTAATTAGTAACAGAGTAGTGATTTCGTCAATACGGAAAGAAGTTTGTTCACTTCTGTATACAGTTTTTTCAAAAGGGTAATATACTTTCCCGAATTTGTGGAGATTTTTTCAAAGAAATTTTGGATTTAGTTGTATTTAACTACTTTAACTACAAACATTAATGTTTTGACCATACTATTCGGTAATTCGTTTTTACATTTCATCTGCCACCTCAAAACCGTATCAAATGTTACAAATTCTATAAGGTTCATGATTAGTTACAGATGAATAGGTGATCTGCATTTCGTATTCTCAAGTAATTTTATAAAATACATGAATATGATGTATCAGAAACTTTATGAATTTCTCTATGAAAACCATTCTTTTGGCTGTTTACTCGACACCCTTCTCCTATGTTTTCTATAGATCATTTATATGCATTCCTGTAAATTATGCATTCAACAAAAAAAACAATTCATTACATCATTTCATACAAAAAAATTGTGTGCTAGAAATGGAACTTTGAATGGAATTGCTATTCCCCTTGAACGCTTATGATAAATACACATTTTATGCTTCGTCGTACTATTGTTTTTCGTTTCATTCTTCTCCATAATACAGGTACCGAAACAAAATAAAACTCTTTACGCAAGAAATATCTCGGAAAATAGATAAAAAGCACTCTCGAATTGAGTACTGAAATATGCCGAATTGTAGACGACCTTGGTAGATTAGCAATCATCTAAATACATTTTATGTGCGAGAATGTGCGTTCAATGAATTTACGTTAGTTCCATCAAGTACCCAGGCAAATATTGATATGATACAGAAGAAGATATGCCAACAACGACACAATGAAATATCAGAACCAAATTTTTTTTTACGACAATTTCATGTTTTGCCCATTACCCTTACACAATTCAATACAATACGGCTTCAAATTGATTAAACGAGTCCATCTTTAGAAATGATTAATTCTATACCAAAACTCAAAACCCACGATATTGATGGAAATTAAAAATTGAATTGAATAATGATTGATATGTCTTACTTCTAGATTGGATTATTTGGGGAAGTGGTAATAGTAGTATCAGATTTTACAATTAGCTTTTCCACCGCCTGAGAACTCATATGACCGGTAGTAATGGTTAAGGAAAAATAAATTTCTTACGTGGTTTAGTTTAATGCCCATGATTGTGAGCAGCTAGTAAGCTCCTTGGAGACGCGGCGTCGATCGGAACGTGGCGTCGAGCAACAACTTCGTGACTCCACTCATTTGTTCATTAACAAAATTATCGTCCCACAGCACTGCGTGCTGAGAACCGTTCTCATCCGTTACCATTTGTACGGTTAGCTGACCATTTACATATTCAAGATTTCGTTGTTGCGCCGGATCGGAGAGGCGTTCAACGAACTCCTGAATATTTTGTGGGCACGGAGGATATCGTTTTCTTCAACACTCCTTCATAAAATTCCGGACGTCTTGAAAAGATACTTGCTCCGCGGCTTCAGGGTGACTATGAAAGAATAAATCATCGGCGTGACAGTATGCTGCTCATGTTTTCCGCAACAATAGAAAAAACCAACGATTTAAGAAAAAATTATATTATTCCAAGACGCAGTAGTGACTTGATAGCAAGGACTAAAAAAATGTCAACCAATACACCAATACACATTCTACACACCGGTGTATAGAGGGCATGGAATAACGTACCGAGCATCACGGTGATACGAAATTATATTTAAATTATATGATCCTAAAATACAAATTAACAGCTTGAGGCATCTTATCACATATCAAAAGCAGCAATTTATTTTTGAATACGATTATTATCCGGTTATAGAGATAAATACTATGGAACTGTGAAATATAACTTACACGGCTGCTAATGAATTGTACAGATCCTTTAATTTGTACCAGTGTACTGCCAGAGCATCCTTCAGTGCTTGTTTAAATCTCGCGATCAGTTCTAAATTCTCGTCCGGTAAACAGAACTCAGAATGAGGATGCAGATCATGGATCACGCCATTGACCAATTTCGCGGTACCCTTGCAGATGATTTGTCTTTGACAACGCAAGTAACTATCAAATCAAATCAATGTAATCGAGTTAGTTGAACTTGCACGCACATAATTTTAAACATCTTCAAATATGAGAAAAATATAAATTTCCGAATATTAAACGAGGGGACGTCTCAATATCGTCAATTCAGCTAGCGAAGTAGTAGTAATGTTCATGGCATCTTTATAGTTCAGGTGGATCATTTTTTAAATATCTTTTATGTGGAACGACCCATGCGAGAACAGATAAAAAAAATACATGACTCCTATATAAAAGATAATTAGTGTCAAATTAGCCACTTTGATATTTCTTATAATCCGTCAGATTTTCCTGAAAATTGACAACGGAGAATCTATGTCGCTGAAACTGGCTAACCAATCTAGCAGACTCGGCCGCCGAATTGCAAAGTATGTTCCATAGTCGGTGGAACGAAAATTTTGATATATGTTGTTATGTCATAGCCTCATTTGTTGCAGAATTACATACACAATGTGAGTAGACAAAAGCTAAATTCAAATTTGGCACTAATACATTGAGTAGTGTCCGACAGCAGTGGACGCGCGATCGGAATGTGGCTTCGGCGGTCCCCAGAGTTGAGCAGCATTATTTGCGGCCATAACTTGGATGGGTGACCGCTTAGCTGGCACTGGTTTGCGCGCCAACTGCTGAGCGGGGGGCCGCTTTTCTGAGTTTTTAATGTATCCTTATACAGTAGAAACTTAGTAAAAATAAAGCCGTCTGTATCGGCTAGGTTTTCCGCAGTTTCCCTGTGCCCTCGTGCAAATGCGATATAGTAGTGCATTAGGATGAGTGACTGTGGACAACACTCTAGGGGGGTCTCAACAAAGGAACTGGGAAGGGGGCGGGGGCGGGATCTATAAGATATTGGGGAAAAGGGCGAAAACTTAGAAGCCTGACGAAGGCATACGGAGAGAAACCAATTTAAAAAAATGCATTGAGTGATTAAAAAATGATGACATTTTGAAAGTTCTTCCAAAATTCCTCATCTTGCCCTCTAACTTTGCCTTGTTTCTCAATATTGGGCTTAAATTTTGTCCACAAATGGACTATTGTAAATCAATAACGGCTATCATATTTTTTATTTCAACTGATTCATCCATTCAAACGTTATCAGAATTTGGTTTTTTTAATCTCGCAAAAAATATGTATTCCCATTTTTTAGTATGAGATGAGGTTTCAAATATTGTCTAAAGTGGTTAGAAATCAATACAATACAATAGATACAGCGAATTATAATTTTTTTGAATTTTTTTTTTTTTGCGAAATATGCTATGTTTTTCATTTTTTCATTTAACCTATGATATCTTAAGAATGATCAATCGTATCGACATCTTCAAAAAAAGGAAATGTGCGTCTTTTCATGAAAAGACGTTTTATCTTTTGGAAAAAAATTTATTTAGATTTTATTAAACGATTCAAACGTCTGTTTCAGGTCAAAATAAGTAAAAATATTTTTTTCTCAAGGAAAGACACTCGCTATTTAATTTTGAAACATTTTTCCAAATTTTAAATACGTAAAACAATTTTTTTGTATTTTTCATATTATGGAACTCCTGTACCCCGTGAAGTGACAGCCATTTTTCACTTAAAAAAAAATAACAAGCAGCCGTGTTTCAAAAAAAAATTAAGGACGATAGATTTAAACCCCTCGACAGATTCTTGTCAAATTCGAACTGACGTTTTGTTTTCGCTCACTTTATTTGCGTGCCAAATTTGAGCCAGATATCTTGAAAATTCATGAAGTTGGACACTAAAACAAGTTGTTCGAAAAATTCAAAATGCTATACATTTTGGACCCCTTAACGGATTGACGTGAAATGCACTCCCAAACTTTATTTAATATAAATTTAGTTGTGGACCAAATTTGAGCCCGATATTTTAAAAATTGCGCAAGTTAAAGCATGGAAAAAGAGATTCTAAAAATTGAAAAAATAACATAAATTTTGAAGCCCTTTATGGGTTGACGCGAAATGCACTCCCTAACTTTATTTAATAACAATTTACTTGTGGACCAAATCTGAGCCCGATGTCTTTGAAATTGTGAAAGTTACAGCACAGAGAAAATTTCAAAATGGCACAAATTTTGAACCCCTTAATGGATTGACACCATATATAATCATGAACATTATTTGATAACAGTTCGTTGCTGGTCCAAATTTAAAGCGGATAACATAAAAATTGCGGAAGTTAGTTAGGAAATTGCCCGAGCTGACATTTTCTAAAAAATAAAAAAATACCATAACCCTCAAACACCCTGACGGATTATCACCAAATTCAATCCTATACCGCGTTTAACAACAATTTACTCGTGGTGAAATTTGAGCCTAATATTCCGAAAATTGCGACGGCTATCGTGCTAACAAAAAATTGTACACATACGCACGCATACACACATATACAGACATTTAGTACAAAATATTTTCCTCGACGTTTTAGACGACTTTTAGTATTCTGACATGAAAAACTCAGAAAAAAATGTTTCATGCAAACAAAGCCTTCTATGAGGAAGCAAAATGTATAAAAACAGTTTTCATTTTTGGTTGCTATAGAAATTTTTCACTGATAAAACGTATTATAATATGTACATTTTAATAATGGAAGTAAGTACATATTTGTCATAATCCGGTATACTGAATCGCACATCTAAAAATCGTCTTTAATTTATAAGAAATACATTTCTTGTGAATTTAATGCGATTTTTTAAATATCTATAATATGGGGTTATTTAAATTGATAGTAATATTGCTTTATAATCGTCAATTAAATGTTATACACTGATCCGTGCACTTTGTTAAGCGATTCAACAGTGTAAACTTAGCTAGCTAATTTCTATGCAATAGCGATTCACAGTTCCTGTTGGGAACTGCAGCCACGGCGTCAGGAAAAAGGGGGAACGAGAAAGCGGTTGAATATTGCTGCTGACCGAGTTTGTTTACATGCAGCGAGTTCTCAAAGCATGCGAGTAGACTAATGGCAGATAAGCCCATCCACTACTTCAATGGTAGACAGCACATATCATAACAAACCGAATTCGCTTTTGACCTTCCCGATCTCTTTCTCTCTCTACTGCTTTCAGTTTCATAGCTCTGGCAACGGCGAGGCATGAAAAAATTGGGCTTGCCCTCAATGTCCCTTGCCGTCTGTGTCGGAAACAGAGCCGCTTACTTTACTTGCTCCAGATATGAAGGCTTCTCGCAATTATATATTTTTAGATTCCTTGCTGATAAGAACTTAAAATGATAGAAGCAGTAGACAACGGGAAGAAATTATAAGAATTAAAATTAGCAGGTGAACAATGTGTCGAAAATTGCTATACCGTTCGGTTTCCACCGTGATTGACCTTAAAGTTGGCGTTATACTTCATAAGCCATTCAAGATAGTCCTGTCGAATAGTGTCGAGTTCGCGAAAGATTTCGGAAAAAGAGAGGGGATTATAAACAATTCTCGCTATTACAAGAATCTGAAAAAATTATGCACATTAAGGGTGTGGAAAAGATTAACTTTGCATAATAATAATTTCAAAATGTTATTAACAAATTTATGAAAAATTACAATGTTCAACAAGTATTTCGACAAACTTTTTTATTATTATTCTTTTGTAAACATAATTCTTTCATTTTTCTGAATACGCATAAATATTTTCAAGTTTTTAAATTCACTTCGAATTTTGGGATATTCACCATGCAACAATACAAAAAAATTCGAAGTGAATTGAAAAATTTGAAAAAATGTATGCATATTCCGAAAAATGTAAGAATAATTTTTACAAAAAGAGGTTTACGAACGTTTATATGCATGATTTTTTTTTATATTTTTGTATTATTGAGAATTGTTTGCAATCCCGTCTCATTTTTCAAAAACTTATGCGAACTCGACACTATTTGACAGGACTACCTTTATGGTGATGTTCGTTATCAAATCTAACGAACGAAAGTTGTCGATTCTAATAAGATGTTATTGGAAGTGTATAATGATATGTATCTAAATATATCTTAGGCACATTTGTTATTGAAACAACGTGTCTCCGGACAATATAAGTAGCGGTAACCGCAACGGACTGGCAGGCATTTTTCAACGAAATTTTTTTTTTTCATACTTGGCGTCGCGACGCTATCGCGTCTCTTGATAGTATAAACTCATGCATGAAAAGTTCCGGTTTCCAAAATCCACACCTAACATCCAAAATTTACGAGCTTTCTGATAATATACTAAACGAAAATGTTTACTAATGGGAAACATCACTTTTTGAAACATGAATCGACGTTTTGATAACCAAAAACAATATTACGATTACTCGTTGAGAATGACAGTTCCTGAAAATTTATGACGATTTTTCAAAATTGTTTCTATGTTCAAAGAGAAAAATCACAGATCAATAAAATATGGTAGAAAATTTGTATTATTCATCGCGACTGAGAATTACAATGTGTCAATTTCATTTGAAAATTCAAAAGTTTTGAAAATAAGATGATTCTAGAAAGAAGAGTGTCACGTCGTGATTGAAACACTTTGTAATTTTTCATTTATCTTATAGCTTCGTTCATAACAAAGCCGAATATTCGTGAACACGGTTTCTCGTAGAGCTATGTGATAGATGGTAGGCGGTCAACGTTGTAGTTGGCAAATGTTGAAGTTATGTAAAGGAATAAAGTCTGCAATGTTTTTGATTTTCTCTAATTGTCGATGGGAAGGCTGTGCCTATCTGAGAATAGAAATCACCACTTGAAGCTCTTGCGCAGATAAAAATCCTAGTTATACTGTTTATTTCTATTTACGCAGTCATTTTCAACAGTCTGCTTGTAGCTTTTGTGAATGAATTCTAAAAAAAAAATTTCATTCGGTCAGGTTACTGTCTCAACAAAGATATCATATATTCCATTTTTGAGAAAATCTATTTCATCATATAAATTCCTATAGCAAATAGAACAACAATAAAAATGTGCACTAATTAACTGTACAACAGAATTATCCAATCACAGAATTTTTGTATGTTTTGTGTATGACGAAGAGTAGAAACCAAGTTTTCCAGTTAATTTATCCTTGCGCAACCACAGCGTAAGACCTTGCATGAATGAAATTTTTGTATTTTCAGTAGACAAGCTTATTAACTGTACAACAGAATTATCCAATCACAGAATTTTTGTATGTTTTGTGTATGACGAAAAGTAGAAACCAAGTTTTCCAGTTAATGTATCCTTGCGCAGTACATTTTCACAAAAATCTCTTCGCAACCACAGCGTAAGACCTTGCATGAATGAAATTTTTGTATTTTCAGTAGACAAGCTTATTAACTGTACAACAGAATTATCCAATAACAGAATTTTTGTATGGTTTGTGTATGACGAAAAGTAGAAACCAAGTTTTCCAGTTAATTTATCCTTGCGCAGTAATTTTCAATAAAATCTCTTCGCAACTACAGCATAAGACCTTGTATGAATGAAATTCTTGTATTTTCAGAAGACAAGCTTATTAACTGTACAACAGAATTATCCAATCACAGAATTTTTTTATGTTTTGTGTATGACGAAGAGCAGAAACCAAGTTTTCCAGTTAATTTATCCTTGCGCAGTACATTTTCACAAAAATTTCTTTGCAACCAGAGCGTAAGATCTTGCATGAATGAAATTCTTGTCTTTTCAGTAGACAAGCTTATTTTAAAAGAACTAGTCATTTTAAAACCAATATATTTTACATAGGATACCTTGAACTCAATTACAAGTTCCAAATAGCAAATATATGTCAATCAATAGGATGGCCAAAAAACAATTATTTATTTTCTTAGTTATTATAACATGGTAATGTTTGTTTCATATCTTAATTTTTGATTTTCTACGATGTTTCTTTAATCGACTTTATTTATTTATTGATTAGTAGTTTTTAAGTAGCAAGATCGGTTTTTCCAATGATTTTTCACTAATAGCAATGTACTTGAGTTATTTTATAATTTTTGGATGAAAGTATCGTCTGCTATTAAATAAATAATCTGAACTCGGACACGTTTGAACACGAATTAGTCTACGTATCAGTCAGTATCTTCCGCTACTTATTATTACATATCAACCGTAGCTTTAATAGCATATTTTTGCTTCTTGCCAGAAACACAAATCAGCACAGGATGGCATCCTCCCAGTCCATCCATTAACTTGTATAAAAAACTATAATACAAGCGGGAATGTATGAAATAGATGAAGCAAATACAGTTTTACTTACATTACTCTTCCACCGTGAGTGTGACCGTTTGTTTGCAATGCTCTCCCGTCCTTGATCCGGTCAACCAACGCTAGACGTTTTTGACGCCCCCCTCGCTGTGGAGGCCAAGTGTGCATGGCCAAGCAGTGGTTGAAATTATAAATTTAGCCGAATAAAAAATTACACGAAAATAAACACGAGAAAAATTGAGCACACGAAAATGAATACGATAAAAATACAATGAAGCACACGCAAAAATGAAAAAATACGCGGAAAGAATATAACGAAGCACACAAAAAACGCACACAAAAAAGAATAAAAAAACAAAACACGCGAATCTAAGGCAAGAAATTATATTAAAAAACCACACCAATAATCTTAAAGATAACCGTAATGCTAAACTATTCTATAAAAAATAATGAATAATTAGGAATTTAAGAAAACGAAGAATTGTAAAAGCATGGAACACCGAATCTATAATGGCAACGATAACTGTTTCCGCACAAGACGTCATAAGACAATGAATTGTTAACCCGTACGACGGCCAGAATTTGTAGCGCTTCCGCGGAAAAATCGGATCGGAGGGGATGGGTACAAGTAGCGCGCTGTCTATCCGCGTGACCGGGACAGGCATAATAAAAAGCGCAAAGGGATAAACTCTACTGTGCCCGTGAGTAAAACAGAGAGCGAGGGAAGCGTAAGCTATAGGGCGCCTTTGTATCACTCGGACGTTTCTCTCTCGGTTTGAGTTCAACTCGTAGGCGTAAAAGAGTTGTGTATCGAAATAAATACGCAGCATTTCTGCCAACAATTGCAAGCTGTACCCTGACCCAGTTCGATTATTTTAACGATATTTATTTAAAAAATATCTTGTTAAACAAAGGAGCCTTTTTTTAAATTCCAGTCAAGCGCCTTTGTTGAAAAATGGGCATCGTTCGGTATTTATATTTTTTAAAACGGTAATATTGTAGAAATGAATAGATCTATCGAAGAATGTACATCATGAAATTTCTTCAGTTTGTGATCATCTTTATCATCCGTACACATTTCTCGTCAGCTTATGAAAAAATTTGTTATACCACTGTAAACAATGAAATATCCGTTTATATGAACAAAATTCAATTTGTAATTATTGTTATATACTTTAACGCAACCGAAACATTATACCGAAATACCAATTTCCTACTCACACCATTAACGAAATATTACAGACACTAACGAAAACCAACAATAATTAACAATACTCCACACAACATACACTGACTAAAGATAAATAATAAAGATAATTACTCCATACACCAAAAATAATACTGATGGAACTTATAAAAAGAAAAATCCCGAGCTGAAAAACTTCGGTCGATGGCTCGTTAGCAATTTATGTATCTATCTATATTTATATACTTACCTGAAAACCCTGTGTGAAATGAAGACATTTTTTTAACCTCCATACAGAATAGCAAAGATTTTTTGAAGTGATTACACTTATAAAATCACTACTTATTAAAATATTGTGAATGCTTGACAAACCCCTTTGAAATGTTCGTAGACAGTACGGTCGCGGTATTGTTTAACCACGCGCAGCGAACCGCATCCATACTGATAACCAGTACTTGCAAGATAATATAACGAAAAAGATATCTTACTATATTAATGTATTTCTCCTGGAACCTGTATCCATTTTGAATCATTATATTTTTAGATAAGAACACGTCGAAACAATCCATTGTTGAAAATGTTTCATGCAATGCAATGTATTTGTCTAACCATACCCACTCATTATTAACATAATTATTTCGATTACTTTATTGAATATCCATCCAATGATTACCACATTTGGATGAATTGAGTCTGAATGTATTGTGATAAGTTATGTGCTACTTACCTGCTTCAATTTGGTTCCAGTATCACGCACAAAAAATATTGTATCACATTACCACTTAAGATGTACGTGCAACAGTAACTGTCGTTGTGTGCTATCGCTGAGAAGTAAAAAAAATATGTCCACCAAATTCATGCGCTTCGCTGATATCATCAGTTATTCGACAGTATCAAATTACATATCTAACATAAACCCTATAGATATTCGGTCCATACGAGATGTCGGTGCCAAAGCAACGAACTTTTTCGCTCCTCGTGTTAAATGTACTATTATTAATGAAATTTCGGTTTTTCTAATGTTATTTCAGGATTGCAGTATTTTATAATCTCTCTATATTATAAAAAGATCTCGCCGCCGCCGCTGTGTAGTATATACAGGGAATTCTATGTCAGAGGGGCCCCCTGGGCCGGAATTTTCTAAGTCCCCTAATGGCCAAAAATTTTGGAAATTCCGAAAATTTTTAAAATTTCAAAATTTTGAAAATTGTCACAATTCAAAAAATTTAAATTTTTTTCGGAATTCCTTAAATTTTCAGAATTTTAAAAATTTTCAAAATTTTTGAAATTTCGAAAATTTTAAGTTGGCCATGAAATCTTAAGCGAGTCATTTCAAGTTGGCCATGGAAATTTGACCGAGTCGTTCCAAGTCGGTCATGGAATTTTGAGTAAGTCGTTCCAAGTCGGCAATGGAATTTTGAGTGAGTCGTGCTATATATATATTGTGACGGGCCCCTTGTACAAGTATTTCGGTGACTTGATGAGGAGCGCCGACCAAATATAACGACGCCCAAAGATTCACTTATTCCTTCTACTTCTTACCACTAATGTGGTTGCTGGGCGCCAGGCTCTCTATTGTCTCCCGAAAGCCAGGGAGGTTGATGCACTTTTCACTTACTTTTCTTATTACCTTGCTAGCTGAAATGGGGTGCAGTTCGGGGCGCATGCAAAAATTAATTAACTCGGACACTTCTTTTCTAATTTTCCAAAACAATCAAGAAAACGACAATTATTTATTAAAAGAGACTTTAGGAGACAAATCTACAAATTATTATACAAAAGGGATGACTCGAGTCCGACAGTAACCGCGGTTCCGCACGCACGACATTAATCAACAACAATATTTGAACGATTAACGGAGAGGCCGTTCGCGACGAGAGGCTGATCTGCCGCACGCGGACAATACAACTTTTATGGTGCACCACGTGCGCCTACCTTTTCGTTGCCGGCTACTCTGCTTTACGACGACGGCTCACGGGCTCCTCGAGTCTGGTTCTTCAATTATCCAACAATACAATGTTCTAACTAAACTGGACCTTCCCTATCTAATAAAACCACGGCGGTATGCTCGTGCACGGGTCTATCGCTTATTAATCTGCGAGACTCTCGTAGCTACGGTTCGACACACGCGGTTGTATTTTTATGAGAGTGGCGCGAGGACTGCTCGAGCGCTCTTCTCTCTTCTTCCTCCAACTCAATACCAATCAGGACTCAATCAAGACTCAAAGTCGACTGTCACAAGACTAAAAGTAGACTCCTTCTTATCTTAATTCTCGCACGCTTAGCCGGGTCGCAAGGGCTTCGGACGTCCGGGGTGGGGGTCACGGCCTGTCATCGATCGAGTTCGTCGATCGTCGCTTTGTTTCGTGCCCTCCTTCCATCGATCTAACGTCGCTGTTTGCTTCTCCCCGCGCCTCGCTCTAATTCCGAGAATCCTGTAAGCGATAAACACGGCAGTCAAATGTTCTCGAGACGGTATGAGCTTTGACGGCGGGGGGGCGATTCGGTTGCTACGCAAGTGTTTTGGGCGGCTCGGGTGCTCGAGCACCTTAGGCCCAGCGCGTTGATGCGAGCGCGTACCAGCGCCTCGTCACAATATATATATAGGAAAACTAGGGGGGCGTGGCCCTCCTGCGCCCCTCTCTGTTCGTCCTTCGTCCACCCTCCGTTGTTCCCGCTGTTTTTGTCCTTCGTCCGTTTTAAAATTTTGGAAATTAAAATTCCGACAGGAAGTAGCCATATTGGCAACCACGTTTTTTCGGTTTATCGGCAACGCGTTTGTTCGCGATAATAGTTTAGAGATGTCTGAGGAGATCTCAGCGCGGCACGTAGCGAAATTAAACGGGAATAATTATCAAACATGGAAATTCCAATTGAAATCGTTATTCGTAGTGTACGGAGTGGAGGACGTAGTGAACGGTCAGCGAGAAATGCCGACCAGGGCCGCTGAGGCAGTGATAAGAGCCATTTGGGCAAAAGACAATGCGCGCTCGATGTATCTCATATCGTCGTCAGTGGAACCGGTGCAGCTTGAACCGTTGTTAGTGTGCACGACGGCGAAGGACATGTGGGAGAACCTTGCACGGGTACATGCGCAGACTTCGGTGTCAAATAGACTCATGCTCACACAGAGATTTCACGAGTATCAGATGTCTCCGGGAGACTTGGTAGTGAACCACATAGCGAAAGTGCGTAATATGGCTGCACAGTTGGGCGACGTGGGTGAAGTGGTGTCGAGCGTGACCATGATGGCGAAAGTGTTAGCTAGTTTATCGGCAAAGTATGCGACATTTCAAACGGCATGGGACAGTGTAGACCCGGCGCGACAGACAATGGAACTTTTACAGGAACGGTTAATTCGCGAAGAGGCTCGGATGACCTTGAGTGATGATAGTCCAGGTGCGTTCTCAGCGTTAAAAAAAAACAATAGGACGGAAAAGAACGGGAATTCGAGTGCGAAATCGAACAATAAAAAAACGTGAAAGCCGAAAAATCGGGAAGATGTTGAGTGTTACAAGTGTAAAGAACAGGGACACTATGCGCGCGAATGTAAAAAGAAAAAGAAAGATAAAAGTCAGCGCGATGACAGTGAGACTCGAGAATCGCGTGGCTGTGCACTTGCGGCGGTTTCGGCGAGTAGAGAATCGAAAGACGACTTGTTTTCGCTCGGGAGTGTAGATCAGTTGCTGAGTGCTGAAACAAAAGATGTCTGGATTACCGACAGCGGTGCATCCAGACATATGACTCCTAGACGCGAATGGTTCTCTGAGTTTCGGGCAGTGACCGATGGCAGCACGGTGTTGCTAGGCGACAATAAGGAGTGCGCGGTTGTCGGTAAGGGAACAGTTCGCATTAAGAGATTTGTTGACGGTGAATGGTTAGAAGCGTGACTCGAAAATACTCTCTATGTACCGGATTTAAAGAAAAACTTATTCTCAGTCGGAGTAGTTACCACCAGTGGGCGCGAAGTTTCGTTTAAGGGGAAATTCGCGCATGTCAAAGATGGCACTAAAACAATCGCGATTGGAGTGAAAGTGTCGCACGAAATTTACCGTATGTTATTTCAAGTTTGCAACAAAGATCAAACTGTAGAAGCAAATGTGTCGACAGCGAATTTACAAACGTGGCATGAGCGGCTGGATCACGTGAACATTCGTACTTTGCGTGACGTGGTTAACAAAGGACAGGTGAAAGGTGTCAAACTGTCAAATAAGAACGTTTTTTTTTTGTGAGGCTTGCAAAATCGGGAAAGCGCATAGAAAACCGTTTCGTCAGTGTCGCGAACGCGAAGCTACTGCACAGGGTGAAGTAATGCACACAGATGTGTGTGGACCGATGTCGGTCGAAACTCCCGGTGGCTCGCGTTTTCTGTTAACATTCAAGGACGATGCGACTAGTTATCGGTACATTTATTTCCTTAGGCACAAAAGCGACGTGTACGAGAAATTTAAAGCATTTGATAAGATGATCGAGAATAAATTCGGGAGAGTGATTAGTGTCCTGCGTTCTGACAACGGGTTAGAGTATCGAAACAAAAACATGGACAGCTATTTGGAAACTCGCGGGATCCGAAGAGAAACCACAGCTCCGTACACGCCGGAACAAAATGGCCGAGCGGAGAGGGACAACAGGACAATCATGGAGAGCGCACGAACGATGTTGTTGGCAAAAGGACTGCTGAAAACTTTGTGGGCAGAAGCAGCCAACACGGCAGTATATCTGATAAACAGATTTGGGTCAGCAAACGGACAAGGTGGAAAGACACCTTACGAACTTTGGATTGGACGGAAACAAAGTTTGGAACACGTGCGCATTTTCGGATCAGAAGCGTATGTACATGTACCGAAGCAGCAAACAAAGAAACTGGACGCACGAGCGAAAAAGTTGATACTCGTGGGATACGACGGGGAATCATCAAATTACCGCGTATATGATCCAATCTCGAAGAAAGTGACAGTGTCACGCGATGTGACATTTAGAGAACATGGTGAAACAGATCTAGAAGAAGAGATTGAGGATGAAATCTTAATTAGAAGTCCAGTAACGAGTGCTCAAGAAGTCAGAGAGGACAAAGAAGATGACCAGTATGTTTTCCATGATGAAGAAGACGAGGAAGAAGTTTTCCTGTTGGCAAAAGAGGACCAAGAAGAAGAGGTCGAGGAGTCAACCCGAAAAAAAACAGTCAACAAGAACAGGAAAACACTCGAGCAACGAGAGGTCAAGGTCGACATCAGAGAGACCAAACTTAAGAGAAAGAGACAAGCTGAAGCGACCCTCACGTTACGAATCTAATGTTGTCGAATTTGAAGTGCCGAATACTTATCAAGAGGCTGTAAATGGTCCAGAAGCGAAAAAGTGGATCGAGGCAATCAACAGTGAATACAGCGCACATCGTGAGTGCAATACCTGGGAACTCGTTGAGAAGAAACCTGGAATGAAAATCATCGATTCAAAGTGGGTGTTCAAGCTCATGAAGGACGAAAGCGGAAATGTGTACCGTTTTAAGGCACGGTTGTGTGCTCGTGGCTTCATGCAACAGCAGGGGATAGATTTCACGGAAACTTTTGCGCCAGTCGTAAGATACGACTTCCTAAGAGTGCTGCTTGCAATAGTGGGAGAAGAGGACCTCGAGTTGGCACAATTTGATGTGCAGACGGCTTTCCTTCATGGTGAGCTGAGCGAAGACATCTTTATGGCAGTTCCAGAGGGTCTCAAAGTGAAGAGAACCAGTGGAAGAAACGATGTTGTGCGTCACCTGATAAAATCACTCTACGGTTTGAAACAAGCTCCCAGGTGTTGGAATGAAAAATTTAAAGTTTTTTTACGTGAGTTTGAGTTTGTAGAAGCCGAAAGTGACAAGTGTATATTTATAGGCAGCGTTGAAAATGCACCAGTGTACTTAGCTTTATTTGTCGATGATGGACTAATTGCGGCAGAATCAAAGGAGGTTCTAGAAACTGTACTCGAACGATTAAGTAGTGCATTCAAGATTACGCTAGGGGATGCTAGTATTTTTGTAGGAATGCAGATTGAGAGAAGCAGGAAGGAAAGACTGATTTTTATACACCAGAGTGTTTATGTAGAACGTGTGCTTGAACGGTTCAATATGAAAAATGCGAAGACTGTAAATGTACCAACAGATCCTCATGCGGCGTTAGTACCTGTAAGCGAGGGCGAGGAAAGCTTCACGACCGTACCATATCGTGAAGCAGTGGGTTCACTTATATTTCTCGCGATAGTATCGCGTCCCGATATCGCATACGCAGTCAATGCGGCAAGCAAATACTTAAACAAGCACAATAATAGTCATTGGAATGCAGTGAAGAGGATTCTGGCGTATCTCAGAGGTACCAGTAACTACGATATAATGTTTCGTGCCGGTGGAAGTAAATCGAGTCTAATAGGCTATTCTGATGCAGATTACGCGAGTGATTTAGAGACAAGGAGATCGACGACAGGCTATGTATTTATGTTAGCAAACGGTCCAATCACATGGTCCTCCTAACGGCAGAAACTGGTAACTCTGAGTACAACAGAATCCGAATACGTGGCAGCAGCAGCTGCGGTAAAAGAAGCGATCTGGCTTCGATGATTGTTAAAGGATTTCGGATATCCGTGTGAAAGTGCAACCACAATTTGCGTGGATAACCAGAGTGCAATCCGATTAGTCAAAAACCCAGAATATCACAAACGCACAAAGCACATAGATATCCGATATCATTTCATTAGGGAAAAATTTGCAGCTAGAGAAATTGTTGTCGAATATGTACCCACAGAAAAACAGAAGGCCGACATGTTCACGAAGGCTCTACCAAAGCTAAAATTAAGAGCTATGTGTGCAGGAGTGAATGTTGTCGAAACCCCACACGCTTAAACGGTGGAAGTGTTGGAAAATGTATTTTATGCCTTTGGCCGATACACGGCATCCCTATGAGAGAAGCTGTTGAGTTTTTGGTTTACCTTACCCCTTCTCCACCTCTTCGAAGTTCGACGAATCGCCTGAATTGGCGCTCGCGTGGTCACCTGCTGCGCGGTGGAAACTGCGTCTTAATTCATAGCGTTGAGTATTTTCGCCATATTGAATAGCAAGAATTTTTTACTCTCGAGAAAAGTGCCTTTTTATCCTGTTTTCGGAGAGTTTTGCATTGAAGAGAATGTCAGGATCGGATCCTTCAGTGCCGCTATATTCGGGGGATGAGGGGAGACACAGCTATTACGACTCCGACCGGCGTAATATATACTATGGCCTTGTAGGTTATGAATCCTCCAGCGAGGACGAGGGAAGCCCCCCTGTTCCTCCAGCAAAGCGACGCCGCACAGAGAACAATAGTATCGAGGGTCTGCAGAGCCAAATTAATGTTCTAACAGCCTTACTGACGCAGAACTCGGCCTCTCGTCCTCCCACGTCGGATGCATCTGATCAACCTTTTCTCTCCAGACCTTCGACAACGACCAAGCGTTTAGATCTGGGTGATTTTAAGACGGACGTAGATGGGAATAAGAGACTTCGTCCAGCGAACGAGCACCGTTTGGGGATATTAAAAAATCTGCAACGTTTCGATTCAACCGAATGGAAGGACGTCAGGTACGCTAGTGCTCTTAAGTATTTTACTGCTTCGCCAGGATTCACGGATCTCTCGGTGAACGAGGAGCTATGCCACTTGGAGAAGTTAAAAGATCTGCTACGACCTACGGATCGAGTTCTAGGTGGCCTCTGTAATGCAGTGCTTGAGCAAAAGAAGTTACTGAAAGACAATCTTCAGAATATCGTGGACTGGGCGTTCAAGAATCCGTCAGAGCTCACCGCCGATTCACTCTTTGAGAAGTTCGCATCAACGTTCGGAACGGGTTCTCAGATGTCTAAGAACTTTGACCAAATTCTCCAGGTCATTTGTGGCAAGAGAGCTGAATGTATTGAAAGCCGAAGAGAACGTTTGATCAACGAATTACCCAATAAGAATGTCCGAGCAGCACTACGCCGGATTCCTCCTAGTACGGATTACCTATTTGGAAAAGAGAATCTTCAACCTCTGGTTCAATCGCTCGGTGGTTCTCAAACATGGTTGAATACTCCTACTTATTTGAAATCGGGAGCTTCAGCCAACAAGAAGGATACTGCTAGAAGGGACTTCAATAATTCTAGATCGCACAATCAAAGTTCTCAATCAGCTAACAGAACTTTTCAAGGCAATAAGAGAAAGTACAACCACCAGAATAACCACAAGAACAAGAGTGGATTCAGGAAGGATTTCAAGGGCAAGTCTGAGGATTCCTTTCGAAAGGATCAGGAAAAATGACAATCCGTCTCCGAAAGGATTCTTCGGGGGTCAGCTGAGTGGATTCCGGGACAGATGGAAAAATCTAGGAGCTTCCGCAGTCATATTACGACTTTTGACTGGTGTAAGGATCCCTCTAATATCAAAGCCAACTCTCATAGGCAATTGGAGATACTCGAAATTAACAACAAGGGTTTCTTCAGCGATGTCGGGGCAGATAAGTATTTTGAAATCGCAAGGAATATTAGAGCAGCCGCACAACGAGGGCCCAAGCTTTATTTCAAAGATGTTTTTAATTCAGAAGAGCAGCGGAGGAGTGAGACCGATTTTCGACTTACGGGCCTCAACAGGCACGTGAGTGTGAGGGAATTTCAATTAATATCGCATTTCAAGATTCCAGATTTCCTGCAGGACGGAGATTGGATGACTCGGATAGACTTATCACAAGCCTACTTCCACGTGCCGATCGCCAGATCGCACCGAAGTCTCCTTCGTCTCATTTACGACAAGGAGTTGCTTCAGATGACGAGCTTGCCCTTCGGCCTCTCATCTGCCCCTCAGATCTTCGCGACAATCACGAATTGGATTGCAGAGATCCTTCGTGCGCGAGGTATGAGGGTAGTCGTATACTTGGACGACTTTCTCCTGGTCTCTCAGGACAGAACCAGGTTGGCCTCCCAGATACACGACGCAGTACAACTGCCGGAACACCTGGGTTGGCAGGTCAATCATCAGAAATGTGTCCTGGAACCATGTCAGACATTGAGTTTCTTAGGGATTGTCTGGAACACTCGAGACAATCAGATGAGCCTACCGGAGAAAAAAGCCCAGAAGATCGTCGACCTAGTCAAGGAACTGAGGATCAGAGGAAGCTGCACGTTGGAACAGATTCAGTGCCTCTTAGGGCACATGAATTTTGCCAATTTCGTAATAGGGAGAGGGCGTCTTCACTGCCGCCACCTTCAAAGATTCTCGTCGACCTTCAGACAAAAGAGAGTCAGAGAGAGGCGGAGCATTCCGCGAGCGGTAGAGCAAGAGCTAGATTGGTGGAGCGGAGCCACAGCCTCCCTTGCCTGTCTTCACGCAAGCGAGATTACTCACTTTCTGATCACGGATGCCGCCGACACAGGTTGGGGAGCTCAGCTGAATGGCTCTCTCATTTCCGGAACCTGGTCAAGGGAACAGAGCAGGTGGCACTCCAACAAGAAGGAGATGTATGCTGTGTACGCAGCAATAAAACATCAGGCACAGAATCTGGAGTAGGCTCATATTCTGCTGCAGTCCGACAATCGCACTCTGGTCGCTTATATTCGCAAGGAAGGAGGGACAAGATCCTTAGATCTTCTCAATCTCACCTTCCAGCTACTCGAACTAGTCGACAGACTCGAGATAACCCTATCAGCAGCCTATCTTCCCGGAAGGTACAACGGAATCGCAGATCGTCTGTCGCGAGGCAGATCTCTCCCAGAATGGCATCTGTTACCGGAGGCAACAGATCAGATTTTCGAAAGATGGGGCGTTCCCGACATCGACCTCTTCGCTTCATCCGACTCAGCGGTGGTCAGTCGCTATGTCTCAAGAGACTCCACAGATCGGTATGCTTACTTCATCGATGCATTCAGTCGTCCATGGAATTGCAAACTAGGATGGGTGTTCCCTCCACACAGCCTCATACCCAGAGTTCTGGCTCACCTGAACAACTGCAAGGAACAGGTACTAATGGTAGCTCCCAAGTGGGAGAAAACGTTCTGGATGTCGGATCTGATCCAGAGATGCAGAGAACCTCCGATGCCCATTCAGAACTTGGAGAGAGTTCTAATAGACATCACCACCAATCGAGCACCCGCGGAGACAGAGCGTCTTTCTCTTCAAGTGTGGAAGGTTGGGTGTGGCAAAGGCTCGTAGAAGATTGGTCACCCGAAGAGAGAGAGCTGGTTAAGCAGAGCTGGCGCACTTCTACGCTTGAAACTTACAAGGCTCCAATACGTAGGTGGATCACTTGGTGTGAGGAGAATAATGTCAACCCCGGCGTACCACGGGGCCAGGACTTAGCTAGGTTTCTAGCAAATTTATTTCTCGCGCAGGGTTTAGCATGCAGCACCATCTTAGTACACAAGTCGGCAATCGCGACTTTCTGCTCTGGATCTTCGGCGAATAGCTTATCGTCAGACTTTTTGGTTCGTCAAGTTCTCAAAGCAATTTCTATTGCTAAACCGAAACAAGTACAGACACAGATTTGGGATGCTCAAGTTCTAATGACCTGGTTGAGCACGCCAACAGATAACTTATCGTTCTTCGAGATTTCGAGAAGGACAGCAGCCTTGCTTTTGTTGGCATCTGGACGACGTATTCATGATCTTACGTTGCTCAAGATATCTCAGGAATTCCTTACAAACCTCGGTAACGAAATTATTTTGTGGCCAGCCTTCGGCTCGAAAACAGATCGTGCCAGCTTCAGACAATCTGAATGGAAACTATCGAAGCATCCAAATATCTGGCTTTGCCCAGTAACATGGATAAGGGCCTTACTTAAAAGATCCGAAGAGAGAAGAGCTCAAGGAAACTTTGATGAGCTCTTTATCACCGTGACGGGACCCGTAGAGGCAGCCTCTAGAACTATCATCGCAGGATGGATTAAATCTGTGCTGAAGGACGCAGGGATTGATGCTCCTCCCGGGAGTATTCGATCGGCGGTTGCCTCTCGCCGATGGTTGGACGATTTACCAGTTCAGGACATCCTGAACATGGGTAATTGGCGATGTGCTGAGACTTTTAGAAGACACTATTGTAAAGAAGTCAAAGGTACGGGTCTAGGCAGGTCCAGTTTGCTTTCTGCAAGCTTTACTCCGGTGTAAAAGTAGAGGTATTTTGTTCAATTCTTAATCTTTTATCTTCAGTTTCGTTAAGTTTTCAAAGAAATAAAAAGAAGTGTACAGACTTATCAAAGTTATTAAGTATGTTATTCTGTACATCAAGTTTAAGTGAGTTTGAATAAATAGAAATAACGTTTATTAAGAAAGAAGGCTTTTCCGGAAAGGACCCTATTTTCTTATTTCCACCGTAGGTTCCCCTGTTTTTTCAGCATCACATAGCGTTGAGATGGTCACCAGCAGATAACAAACACGTCTCTCATAGGGATGCCGTGTATCGGTCAAAGGCATAAAATGCTAGTGTTTTGCACTAAAACAAAGCACGTATTTTGTGCCGAAGCCGATACACGGCATCCCAGCAAGAATCTTGCTGGCTGAGATCTACTATGAATTAAGACGCAGTTTCCACCGCGCAGCAGGTGACCACGCGAGCACCAATTCAGGCAATTCGTCGAACTTCGAAGAGGTGGAGAAGGGGTAAGGTAAACCTAAAACTCAACAGCTTCTCTCATAGGGATGCCGTGTATCGGCTTCGGCACAAAATACGTGTTTTGTTTTAGTGCAAAACACTAGCATTACGCGTGTGAGGCTGATAGCGTGGGGTGCGCGCGCATGCAGTGGTAGAAGAGAGAGTCAAGCAAGCGGCGAGCAGCACGAGCCTTGGTCAGTGTGCCTGCTACTACTGAAGCGCCTTCACGTCACTAGATATAGCAAAGTACAGATTTATAAGCAGTTACATATATAAAGAGTTTATTTCATAAATCATAGTTTATTCTTTCACCCACGAATTCCTGACTCCTTTCCTCACTCAATTCAGCTCTGCTACAATAAGCGGGAACGAAGGCGGGGGAGACAAAGGACGAACAGAGGGGGGTAGCGCGCGACGCGCGCGCGGAGGCGAAGCCCCCCTAGTTTAAGTTATAAGTTAAGTTGCTTCAATAATGTTTTGAAATAATCCTGTTGTACACCTTGAAAAATAATAAGTTGTCACATACTGGTTGCCACAACCAACTCATATTTTTAATCCCCCTATAACTGAGCTCGGTTATGACAACTAAACAGGATTGGTTGAATACGAACCAAGCAGTTGGTGGAAGTCCTATGAAGTCGCGGCAACCATCTATGATTGTCACCGTGATACAACTATTCGGGTGGACAAGGACTCAGATACCGTTTTACTTGCGCAATGCAAGTTGTATAATTTCTTCTAATACTACAATATGCAATTGTACTGATTATGCTGTTGAATATGATGAATTATCGCAAATTGTCCCTTGAGCGGAATATTTACGACATCAAATACAGCCTTGGAGGATATATGGAATAAAAGCGCATCTGTGGCGACTTTTCACTGCATCAAACTTGATTTGAAAAAAAAAAACTGTAGTCTCAAGCATAGAAAGAGAAACATTTTCTGGAATGGATTTATATTTATTTCACAAATTATTGTGCAAATATATCTTTTATTTTCTATTCGTTATAAGGTTCAACTACTAGAACATGCAGGTTTTACACGGTCCAATTTTATTCATCGGACAACTCTGTTTGATCGTAATATAAAAATTCCAATCACAAGTTCTTCCGCCAACGAACTTACTTTTAACTCGACTATTTTCTTGGATCGCAACTAAAAATCTTATATTTTAACCTCATCAAGTACATATCAAGCATTATAATTCTGCAATTTTGTAACGAAGTGCAATGCATGAAAATGGCGTGAGGCGAATAGGAACATTTTTAGCCGCATAAGTTTTCAAACAGGTGAACAAGTTTCAGTGTTCGATGTCTTATTCCATTTGATGAGTGCGTTCTAGAATGAGTGTGAGAATTTTTTTTTTTTCACCTCCATTGACAAGGGTGTGATTTTCAATGTGTAGATGAATTTTCCTTTGTTGAAAAATCACTAAATAATTGGTTACAGTAAATCCAATTTTTACTACACACGAAGAAAAAAGAGTAGTTGAGCCAACACACCTTTAATTAGTTTGCTATTAATGAGTTGCTACAACGATTTATTCGGTGCCTATAACAATCTCGAATAGTTACCATGACGACCCATAATGAGTTTACACAAGATAGTAGGCATAAGCGTTCTTGTTACTTGCCGGAACCCGTTAAAAATTGTTTTTCATTCTGTGGTTGGGATAACTCATCTGTAAAAGTTATCTCCACCGCTTTCAGTTGTAGTCCTAACCTCGTTTGATTTATTGGCACAATACACATATTTTATCAATTCTGGCAGCTATTTAAAGTGTCAGAGTAACGAGTCTGTTCTTTCGCATTACTTATTTATGTGTTGAAACAACACACGACTCACCAGGGAGTAGTGAACCAACTCTTCGGTGAGTCCGCGTAACTCACCAGTGAGTTCGCGCAAGTCACGAATGAGTTCGCGCGACCAATTGGATTGTCCTTCAAACCACAATAATGAGCGTTCGCAGACATAATCAATCTAGCAGTCTTAACCTCTAACTTGATGTTGTACATACACGGAATTGGTTCATGCTTAGAATTAATGCAAATTTAAAAACAGATGTTTCACAAAACATTCGCGTGTATATATAATCGTAAATTAGGGGAGAACGGGGGAATGGCGAACATCTAAGGAGGAATCGAAATAAAATTCACAAAAAGCATGTAATTAAATATTTCAAGGCTCGAGATCTCAGCTTGACTTGTCTTCTTCGACATAGTGACAATATTTTTTTGATATAATATCGAAAAACTAACTTTTTCCGCGGCTGTAGAAAATGTGCCAATGTACGGCATTACCCACACCGTCGGGTAATAGCGAACAGGGTGTGGGCAATTCCGAACGATGTTTTGGGAGATCGACAAAATACGTTTTTAGGCACTGCAACTAAGAGAATAATCATGAAATTTTATTTTTATTGAATGCGTAACACAATTATAATGTCAACAAGCATAATTGCTATTTCTTTTAGTTAAATAGAAGTATCACTTTAAAAAAATATACGTAATATCACAGTTTCCACGTTTCGTTTTCTCTAAACTTGCAACACGCGGATCACTTTTTTGCTCGAACTCCTCGTTGCTCGTTTAGGCTTTGGTTCTTTTGGATCACTTATCGGTTCCTCGTTTTGCGCCTTTGACTTTGTCGGTGCCACTTCCGTTTTCTTCCTCTTCTCTAATATTTTTTTCGGCGGCGGACTTTTCTTCCTCTTTGCACTTTTTCCTTTTATATTCTCCTTGGATGCTTGCTTCTCCTTTTTCAGTAGTAATTGCTGTCTTAGCGGAGAACTTGTGATGACGATCGAATGCTGTTTTTTTCTTCCTTTTCTCGTAGGAGCTACGTCTTTGGCTATACTGTTCTCCGCGAAAATCTGTTGACTGGTCAATAAGCTTGGTCGAGAGATCGGACTTACAGCGATCAAAGAATCCTTCGGGTCGATCTCCATTTCAAGGAAGTGTGTATCAAAACTCGGTGATTGGGGAACGATTCTCGAAACCGTGTTTTCCTCAGCATCGAGATCGACGGGATTATGGTCCACGTCCGCGAACATTATCGGAATATCCTCGATGTTGTACGAAACGGCTTCTTCTGCGAGCTCATTAGATAAGGCGAACGACAATGCTTCCGGGCCAGAAGTCACGACACTGCCAGGAGTTCGAAGAGCGTCGGATGCGAGAAAATCTTGGTCCGTAAACATGCCGCGATTCATTGGACAAATTCCAGTGCACTCGAACCCTGACACAGCCTTTCGAATATCAGCGACGGCTGTGTATGCCTTGTTAAAAATCGATGCCAAATCGTAATGAGTGATTCGCTGCAACGCCTTCGATCTCATGAAAAAGTCACTCTCTTTTTTGAACGCTTTTTTAAGTGGTCCATAGAATGTGACGTCCAGTGACTGCATGCGGTGGGAAGTATGCGGAGGGAGCGACAGCATAACGATCCCATTTTCTTTACAGAATTCAAAGCTATCCAGAGAGATGTGACTGGCATGATTGTCCAATATCAGCAGACACGGGTCCTCTTTCGAAGGCTTGGCGTGATTCTTAAAATGTTTCAGCCACACCAAAAAGAGGTCCTCGTTTATCCATCCGTTGGAAGAGCAGTGGTAAATGGCATCGTGTGGTCCTCCGGTCGTTAGCTGTGGTGTCATTCGCTTTCGGGGGAATATAAACATCGGAGGAATATATGTCCCCGAAGCATTCATCGCACACACTACCGTGACATTTTTTCCGCGCTCGCCACTGGTCACTGCTCCGATCCTCTTCTGGCCCTTCTCCGCGAGTATCACGCCTGGCTCTTGAACCGTGGTGATACCAGTTTCATCGACGTTGAAAATTTTCGATCGTGCAAACAGATGCTGTGACATAACAGTCTCCAAATTGTCGTAAAACAGTGTCACTTCTTCTCGATTGAATGCTGAGATGCGATTAATGCTTGTGGCTTCAGGTTTTCGAATGCTGACGGAAGCATTTCGCTTCATGAAGCCATGCAGCCAATCGCGCCCAGCACACTTTTTCTCTCGATTAAAGTTGTGTGGAAGGTTGTGCTGTTCGGCGTATTCATATGCCGTGGAACGCAGCTGACCCGGAGTTAAACCGTAGAAAAGTTTGCTCATATTCTTGATGGTGTCTGCCATCAGATTTTCTTTCGTTGCCTCAATCACTGGCTTGCGCCCCATTTGCGGACCCAAAATCTGGAGTTCTGGAGAAGAATTCATCCGTCCATGCAGTGTCGTGGTGGGAATGCCGAATTGTTTTGCCGCTTTCCGAATCGACGTGCCTTCTTTCACACACTGTATTGCGTTTTTTAATTGCGTGGCTGTCCACGACGCTTTCTGCGTCGTTCGCTCTCGATGTCGAGGCATCTACAATAACATTTTCAATATTTAATAAATAATAAATTGTAACCTTGAAATTCCCCTATAAACGAACGGTATTCGCGAATAAATAAACTACTGCAAATATCAGATTAATATAATTCCGTCGACCACACATATTAGATAATGAAATAACATTATTTCATCTATACCGCGAGTTAAATAGAGTTAAATAGACAATAAATATAATACTAACCTCGGTCGCCGCGTCCGCTCGGCGTCAGACGTCACTCGTGCCACGCGTTCGCGATTACCAACAAATGCTGTTCGCTATTACCCCGAAATGCCTTCACAACGTTATTTTGGTCTACAGCCGGTAATATTTGGGCAAGAACAATTTTTCAAAAACGATATGAAAGGAAATATAGTAACGAATACATAAGATCATCTGAAGTAAAATATTAGCATATACACATAGGAAGAAATCCTTATTTCCTTTGAGGTGAATTATAGATCGTGAATCGACAAAAAATGTCAGATCTCTTTTTAAATGTTTCTACAATTATTTAATAATAAAAAAAACTACGATTTAGTCACACTTCGTGAACATTAATCGACGCAAAAAATTGTAATTAAATATTATCAATACATAGCGAGTAATCGGGGTGTTCGGTATTACCCACCGTACGCCATTGCCCCGTTCTCCCCTACAATTGCCTTGCAGCGATGTAATTTTTATCTAGGAATTTATCACATTGCCACAGCGATGCAGATATTTTCCAGGGAAAGTGACATAGATATAGGTGTCACAATAGTTTTTTTTTTTGCTAAACATTTAGTCGATAGATATTTTTTGTAGAAAAATAAAGTCAATAGATATTTTTTTTTTTTTTTAATTAAGTAGATAGATATTTTTTGTAGAAAAATAAAGTCAATAGATATTTTTTTTTTTTTAAATTAAGTAGATAGATATTTTTTGTAAAAAAATTAAGTCTATAGATATTTTTTGTAAAAAAATTAAGTTGATGGATATTTTTTGTAAACAAATTCAGTCGATAGATATTTTTTGTAAAAAAATTAAGTCAATGGATATTTTTTGTACACAAATTCAGTCGATAGATATTTTTTGTGAAAAAATTAAGTCGATAGACATTTTTTGTAAAATCTAAGTCGATAGACATTTTTTGTAAAAAACTTAAGTCGATAGACAGTTTTTGTCAAAAAATTATGTCGATAGACACTTTTTGTAAAAAGCTAACTCGATAGACATACAATGGATATAAATTATTTCTAGAAAAGTATTATCTTTCATGCACAACCTGTATCTATGTTATTATCAATTTTGAAATAAAAATTATGGAAAATCTGTATAATTTTTTTTACAGCATTATCGAACGATTCTTAAGTTATAGGTGATTGAAATTTTTTGTGACTAACATTTCTCGATATTTCAATCATTCTGAGAGTTCTGACGTGAAATTCACAAAAAAAAAAGTATTACCTTAAACTGCATTGTTTTTATCAACTGTAACCTCAAGCTGCATAAATTTTATAGACTATATGTTAATTCATCGCATTTTTAATCGATTAACAAGTCACGGACGTTGCAGCACACGTCCTATTCTTATGTCAAATTTGAAACCAAACTGGACTTGTTTTTCGCGGACTTTCCCAGCAACCAATCACAACTCGAATAAGCTGCTAACAATGCTTTCCGTTGAACTTTTTAAAAGAGAGATATGCACATTTCTACCGATAGCCATATGTCAATCGTGCAATTTTGCGTGTTAGTTGTGCCAACTAACCCGTGGGTTGTACACAACCGTAATAGGTGGGCACTGTAACCCAGCCTATGCAACTAACAAAAAGTAGTTGTCTCAACTCACAAAATTCATGGTTGTATGGACTTACAAAAAGTGAGTCCGCGCAACCACTTCTCGCGTGTGCCCAACTACTTTTTTTTCTCCGTGCACCATTTTGGTATACTGTATGTGTAAAAAATGCATAATTATAGCGTTCAACATGTACTTAATGTAGTTTAAGTTTACGATTTTTTTTAAGAATTGTACTGTGCACCATTTTTTATTACATGATTTTTGTAGGTGACTCAGGCCTGTCAATTCGCCCTTGTAGAACATTTAAGCAGAGTAGTCAAAATTGACTTGAATTAGAGGAGAAATAAATTTTTTTACGAAAATTGCATATTTTATGAAATCTATATTACTTTATATACTTAGCTGAAGGTCAATACCGACAGTCTTTTTCCATTACTGTACTTACGGAGAACCATTCAGCCCATTAGCATAAAAAAATGGGCAGCTGAGGAGAATATAAACTTTTTTCGATAAATTCAGTCTTATAAAATCTGAAAAAATTGTAAAATTGTGTTATGAATGTATATGTAAGAAGGAGTTTCACAGCTCTATCGGTAAACGAAATATTGGTTTGATTGTTGTATCTCGAGATAAAGAGATTTCAATTTAACACCCCAGAGCACCATTCTTCAAATAAAATGTACCGTTCAGTGGTTACACACAGTGGCAGCACGCACTGAGCGGTATTTGACACTCGATGAGCGCTAGCTTCTGCCATCTACGAACTCCCTTCGGTACTGCAGAGTTCCCATAAGCCTTCCATATTTTCACCGTTCCACTTTTTAGTCTTTCACTGTTCGCACTGTTCCACTTTTTGCGCTTTAATTATCTTGACCGTTCTATAATTTCGTCATACGCTATAATGAATTCAGAATAAAATATATTCTGAATACCAGATATTCTAAGATTTGCCATACAGGGTTATAAATTGTTCGAACTCTTGTCAATTTGTAATTACTTCCATTGTAATTACACCCGTTCCTTAATATTTTTTCCACATAAAATTCCTTTGACATCTCGGTATTATTTATTGAAATATGAGACTTTACACACTCTCGTAAAATTAGCCTTTCTTTATTTGGACTTTCGTTGATTTTGAAATTCAAAATTGCAACCATTCATAATTTGTATCGTTCTCTATTTTGACCCCCACCCGCCATTTTCACCCGGAATTTCACATTTTTTTCGTTTGCTCGAATGTACCGTCTCATCGGTTGATGCAAGAATTATTTTGAAACAGTGTGCGTAAAATTCGAGTGTACACCCCGATTTTTACGGTGCAGAGTGCTACTTTCTTTAACGCTGTGCGTAAAAATTCACTTTACAACTTAATTGAAGGCGTCAAATAGAAAATTCGATTTTTTGCGTTCGAATGTTCCACTAATACAAAGGAAGAAAACTGAAAGGGCCCAAAAATGCGAGCGTAAAATAAAATACTCGAATTTTTGCTTTTAAATATCCGAGTCGTACAAATAGACAGAAAACGAGACGGTCCTTTATTATGCTTGTCTCACTCCTCATCCCCAGGTGGTAGAGCGTCATTAGACAAGAACAAAAAAGGACTCTCTCGTTTACTTTCTCTTGCGGGGGCTTATAAATGCCTCGGATTCTAGCTTGCCGATCTTACGGAGAATATCGCTGAAAGGATATCACTCTTTTCCATGTATAGCAATAAATTTAGTGAAAGCTAATATACTTTTTTTTTCAAAGACAAAAGTACTTGCATATCTGTTTCAGTAGAGGAGCTCATCCGCGCCCTCCAATTTTTTCAGTTTTGCTTCCATATAGAGGAAGCTTCGTTTCCGCGAAATGTTTTTCCGAGATTTTCATGTCAGTACGCTCAGAATGTTCCAAAACATCGAGAAAAGTCGTTTAGAAAAAATGTGTGTATGGGTGTATTAGGGTGTGTAAAAATTTTTTTTTTCATTTTGCATCGTTTTCTCTTCTCAAAATTTTAGCGCGATAAAAATTTTTTTAGAGGTGGCTCAAACGATGTATAGATTTCCCATTTGATTAACACGTACATGAATGCGGCTCTCAATGAATTCATTTTCCTAAATTACAGATACGATATATTGACGTTTGCGAATCATTTTTCGTTATCTTCAGATCATTCAGAAGAGAAAAAGTGCTTACAAATTTTTCGTTTAGATCAATAGTTTTCTAGTTATGAATTTTCGAAACTCAGAATATCGCCCTCGCCGCCCTGTAAGATCAGTTTCAATTTAAAGTTCTAGTTTGAGGTTAATTCTAGAGCCATTGCCTGTCGTAAAGTTTAATTATAAGTGAAATTTCATTCAACTGTTGAACGGATGTTTCGAATTCGTTTGAAAATACCAAAAAAATTACGAACACGATCGAAAATAAGAGAAAAATGGAAAAAAACATCAGCTTTGTTTAAAATTTTAAATGAATATGTCAATCAATAATTTTTTTTAAATGGAGAAAGAAATAAGAATATCATGAAGAAACCGGAAAAAAATTTTGATTTATTCGGAAATTTGACAAAAACGTCAAAAATGTAGAAAAATCTTTGAAAATTTCGAAAATTGTAGAAATTTAGATTCTTGTGCACGGCAGCGGCGGCGGCGGCGGTGATATATTTTGATATGATTATGATTTTACTCGTTTTTTAGGTTGATCGGTGAACTGATTTACCAAATTAACTGTGTTCAATCGTTAGGAAATCTAATTAAACAAACAAATTTGAAAAATTAGTTGAACTTGAGATATTGAAAAACTTTATGAACGCCGTTGTCTTTGCAATGCATTGCAACTAGGAGTCTGCAGAACAGAACACAAATTTTTAAAATATTAGGAGCTCGTCGGTATCTTGCGTAATTTCGATTTTTTACATAGCAGTATCTCAGGTTATGATAAATCGTACTTGTAAAGTAAATATTGTTAATTTTCGGCAATAATTAAAGTCACGGTTGTAGTTTATGATACATAGTAGTATAATCTACAACTGTCCGCACGCGTTATTCAGTAAGTGGGCATGAAGTTTCATTCGATATCCATTCTGAAATGATTATTGAATGGTGGTAGATTCATTAATTTAAAAAAAAATACTGAATCGAGTTGGATTTGTAATTAACTTGTGGAGTACATACTTAATCGAATGAATTCATTATTTATTTTCAAATGTATACCGAATTGAATGGATTCATTGTTTGTTTTTGGAATATACACTGAATCGATTTTTATAAATTACTGAAAAAAAAATACGATTATACTTATTGTATTTGTAATTATTTTAGTATCCGAATAGCGAGACTACTCAAATGTGTCCATCCCTCGTACTTGACTTGATAACGTGTGTTAAATTAACAAATCGCAGTCAACTAAGCTTTGCGAAACTTCCAGGAAATGCAAACAGGCTTTTTAAAAATCTAAGCGGGATTTCATACTCTCATCCGTTGTAACAGCAAACAGCTAGCTGATTCTGCGACTCGCAAAATCAAGTTTGTGTGTTTTAATTTTGTTAATGACATACAGCTGACGGGCTATACTACTCATTAAGTGAAATTTGCTAAGTAGCATGTGTAAGTCACGTAGCAGTTCAATAAATTTAATAACTTGGCATCGAGTCGCTACCACGACTTTCAATGATTATTATAAAATGTATTTTATGCCATACCTGTGCGCGAATAATAATTTTAATGGTGTACATCAAATTTATCACGCTTTTTTCAAATATGTCATATTAATACATATGACATATTAATCGATTAGAGTTATTGTGACCATATGTTTTAGTACCAGAAGTGCCATTAGCAGAAAATATGGTTTGAAGCATAGCCACTAGCGTGTTTATTTTTCAGGATAAACGGTGAAAAACAACATGGCTTCAATTATTGCTACAAATTACGATTGCGCACTTTAAGAGCACAATTCACCATATCCTGAGTTACTGCTACGAGTTTAATGTACATAATATTGACGAATAAAAAATGAATATTTAAGTTAGACACAGATATTTTTTTCGTCCGTTTTAGGTAAATATTCAATTTAAGGGTATCCAATTACTGAACGAATACTAAATCGAAGCAATTACTCATTTTGTTATGAATATTAAATTGAAACAATTTATTCTCTTCTGAAACGGATACGGAATCAACTCAGATTTACTTTTTAATTTTTGGTATGAATACTGAATCCATTAGATTCTGTACCGATTTCAAAAGTGAATAAAAATCCTTCTCGTTCCATTATTCACTTAAGAAATGAATAATAAATCCAGCTTGGTTCAGAATTCATTGTTTTATGGAAAATAAATAAAATGCTGTTATTTATGACTGAAAAAAAATTCAAATACAAATACATAAGCTTTAATTATGAAGAAATCGTAGCATACGGCGTTTTACGGAAACAGCTACCTGACTGTAACTTTTGACCGATAACGCAGTCTTCAACATTCCGGATAGATCAGTGAGCCTCATAGACTCCTTACAAAATAGTATAAAAATGAAAATTTTGACACTACGAAAACAATCTTTTTTTTTTGTCGTAAGCGACCATGTAGAGAAAGCTTGCAATAACGAAATGCTGCAAAGCATATCTAAGACAGCGGAGCCTATGAGACCGATCGCTAGATCTGAAGTTCACAATCCCGAGACCCAAGCCAAATGTCACTAATGCGAATCTTTAGAAACATCTACTGTGGCTGGTAATTTTAAAAAAATGTATGAACCAGCCATAATGGACTGGTTTATTTATTCTTGAATCCTCTAACCCTTTGCGTCACAGCCCACCTACAAGACACTAATAGCTCAAAGGGTAAAATGTATGGTCTCATTTTTTTTTTACTTTTTTAAATCGATATTTGATGCGAAAAATTTATTTTTGCGATTGTTCAAATGTTTGATCATAGTTTTAAAGAAAATGTGAATTACTGTTGTTGAGTAATACCTTTCCATAAAATTATACGATGCATATTTACCGAAGGTTCATCGAAATTTTTATGAAGAAATGAGACCAAACACTTAAATTATTTAAGAAACAATTGAGAACTGTTGTCCGTTTCAGCAAAAGCCTGACAGACAAAAATAAATCTTCTGCACCACCAGCTGCCTCAATTTTCAACAAAATTTAGACTTTCTTCTAACATTCAAAATTTTTACCAAATACTACAAATTATCTAGAGCGTACGATTTCCTAAAGCTAAAATTCATATCTTTCAATAAAATTTACTTTTTTCTAAAATTTACAATTTTTCCTGAAATTCTCTATTCTAACAAAAAATTATTTTCAAACAGTGTGTTGATTTTCGTCCACATTAGCTTACGAAAGAATATTTCGCTAGGACCTGCAGAAAATCTATCCTTTTGTTTGTAACAGCTTAAACGCTTTTACAAAATCGTCGTGCACTGTGAGTATCATTTAAAAGCTGGGTTGTGAATATCCATTGTTTCCTTCGGTAAATATGAATCGTATAATTTTATGGAAAGGTATTACCCAACAACAGTAATTCACATTGTCTTTAAGACTGTGATCAAACATTTGAACAATCGCAAAAATAAATTTTTCGTATCGAAATATCGATTTAAAAAAAAATGAGATCATACATTTTACCCTTTGAGCTATTAGTGACTAGTAGGTGGGCTGTGACGCAAAGGGTTAGAGAATTCAAGAATAAATGAACAAGTCCATTATGGCTGGTTCATACATTTTTAAAAAATTACCAGCCACAGTAGATGTTTCTAAAGATTCGCATAAGTGACATTTGGCTTGGGTTTCGGTTTTGTGAACTTCAGATCTAGCGATCGGTCTCCTAGGCTCCGCTGTCTTAGATATGCTTTGCAGCATTTCGTTATTGCAAGCTTTCTCTACATGGTCGCTTACGACAAAAAAAAAAGATTGTTTTCGTAGTGTCAAAATTTTCATTTTTACACTGTTTTGTAGGGAGTCTATGAAGCTCACTGATCTATCCGAAATGTTGAAGACTGCGTTATCGGTCAAAAGTAACAGTCAGGCAGCTGTTTCCGTAAAGCGCCGTATGCTACGACTTCTTCATAATTAAAGCTTATGTATTTGTATTTGAATTTTTTTTCAGTCATAAATAACAGAAAGCATTTTATTTATTTTTCATGAAACAATGAATTCTGAACCAAGCTGGATTTATTATTCATTTGTTAAGTGAATAATGGAACGGGAAGGATTTTGATTTACTTTTGGAATCGGTACAGAATCTAATGGATTCAGTATTCATACCAAAAATTAAAAAATAAATTTGAGATGATTCCGTATCCATTTCAGAAGCGAATAAATTGTTTCAATTTAAAATTCATAACAAAATGAGTAATTGCTTCGATTTAGTATTCATTCAGTAATTGGTGTAACCTGACGCACTTGCGTCTTCGTCGATACCGATATTATCGATCTCACTCGAAGGATTTGTCCGATTCAAGAGTCTAGTAGCACCTATTGTTTCCCGATACCACGCGCGCTGGCCTCTCTTCTATATTTACGTGTAATTTATGACTGTAATTGTCGTGCGCTGCGAATCGGCCTTTATGTAACGGGAGCTCCCGAAAATTCGTACTGGTCTCTTCCCAGTCACCGGTTCCCCGCAGAGGATTTCACACGTTAATCGAATTCAGAGATACTATCTCAGCCGTTATATATATTGTGCGTGCAATTCTGAGCCAATTGTGCTTTATTTTATAAAATTCTGCCTCCGGTATCAAAACGAAGGAAATTATTTATATTTATTGTACTATCAAAACGAAGGTAATTTATTTATACTTATTATATTGTAAAAACGAATTTCGCACTACTGCTCCAAATAGTGCAAGTCATTATCGTTATAGCCACGCCGCCGTCATAATTCTATTTATTTTACTTTTGGGTCAAATAGGACGACTGGTGGCTGGGCTTTTTTGGTAGACCTATTCCAATAATTTATTTCAAGAGATTTAATGAGATAAAAAGAAATTCCCTGCATATTTGTGATGATTTTACTCTAATTTGAAAAAAAATCATTGGTCCGGCTCTTTGGAGAAGACTACGGAAGAGTGGACTGAGGGCGATAAGAAATAATCAAGGTCGCAGTCGTGGGCCCTCGTTCCGGGCCTGCATCCGCCCGCGCGCCACCCGCCGCTCGCCTTCCAGTCAGGGGCGTTTATACCCGCTCAAGGCATGCGACTGCCTCAGATAAGTTTATTGTTATTTAGTTATTTGGAGTGCATTCAATTGAATTTGTGATTAATATTTATGAAGATTGGCGTTTGATTGATAAGAGAAGATATCTTGATTGTTATTACCAGTTTTATCAAGAACTCTTCGAATATTATAAATACTGTATTTCATATTGAAGGAAATTGTCGTAGGGTGTTTACATCGCGGTGATATATGATGTGTATGATTAGGTCGAAGCTCAATATGAGTTAATCCCTGTGTGAATGTGTTTATTTATGGTATGGTGTCGCGATTCTTGTTCGTGGAATTAATAAAACATAGTTTTTTTGTTCTTATTAAACGGCCATTACTAACTCGACACTACGACCCAATTACCCTGACGCTCCCCAGACTTTTCTTAATATTATTTATCCATCTATTACCAATAAATTAAGCACAACACATATAGCTATAAAAAAGAAATTTCATAATTACGAAAATATAAATAAATAAATAAATAAATAAATAAAATAAGAAAATATATTACAAATTGGCGCCCGAACAGGGACTGTCAAGGTAAAAGTTGATTGTGTTGTAGTCTTAAAGTCGTAACAGTAATTGCTGGCTTTCACTTTCTGAATTTGTTTTATGTAATTAGATATTTTCTAAATAATCACAATTTTACTCACTATATTGTTATATCTGTCTAGTTTAGGAATTATATATGTCACTAAAACGTACTCCACCTCATACTCGTTCGCGTAAAGATTCTCAGGATCAAACACCACCGCCATTATTAACAATTAAAAAGAAAATGGCACAGCCTCCGCGTAGGGAAGATTTAAGTGGAGTCCGTTCTAATCTAGTTGATTCTTTAGGTGATGCGCAGCGGCTTGAGTTCGAAGAGCAAATGAAACGATTGCGCGATGAAATGTCGCTAATAGCGCAGCAACGTGCTGAGTTTGAACAGATGCGACGCGAGTTTCAAGATGCGAATGGTGCCGGAAGGTCTGAGGAGATCCAGCGGTTGCGTTCCAGCCGAAATTGAGGCTTTAAGGCCGATGAGCGATCGGCCCGCCGCTGGTCCGAATATGAATCAACAGAGAGTCAATCCACCGCCAGGAGAAAATATGGGTATGTTAGACGGTCTCGCTCGCAGTTTTAGAGCAATTAAATTGAATATTAAACTACCAAAATTTGAGAATGATACGAAATCTCACCCTAGTGAATTTCTTGAGCACCTGGAAAAATATTTTCTCGTTCAACACGCTGATACTAATAATTGCAAAATGCTCATCGTGGAGAATGCGTTCGAAGGTCGCGCGAAGGTGTGGTTTCACGCGAATAGCCGTAACTTTCCAAGTTATAACACTTTTAGAGAAGCTTTTCTCGCGGAATTTTTCTCGGTACCTGTACGTGTTCGTATAAAAAGCCAGTGGTCAGCTCGCAGATACACTAACAACATGGGATCAATGCAGACATATTTTCTGCAACAAGTGACAGAGGCCCAATATTTCAGTCCACAATTAGGAACCTATGAGCTAAATTATACGGTGGTTCAACAGCTGCCAGGTCGTGTTCGCGAATCTCTAGTCGCCGTTAACTTCGAGGACACGAGCGCAGTTTCTAGTGCGTTGGCGCAGCTTGATTCAGTCAGTGAGGAAAGAGAACGAACTCGAAAAAATAGCTCCAATTCCACCGGAAATTATGGTAATACTTCAAATAGTTCACCACGTCGTAATAACGTGGCAGGTGGTAATTTTTTGGCTAACAGTTTTACTCGAAGACCAACGAACAATCATTATTCTTCTAATTGGACTCCGCCGCAACCCTCTAATAATCCTACTATGTCAAATCTGAATTGTACTCCTGTAAATTCAATTGCACCGTCGGGTCAATCCAATACAACCGGAGTTGCGGATTATCAGCCTTACATTCCAAATTTTTCGGTTCCTCCACCTCTTTTTAACGGCTATCAGCCTCAGGAAAACGCCGGTAATTTAAACGAATAGCGGGGGCGTTATGTACAGGTCCTTCAGCACCGCAGTACCCCTTTGACGTATTTGAGGACCTCATAAAAGGCATTAAAGATGAACCAAATCATAGTATGGATATAGGACAGTTTCGCCAATGTCCACAGCTTCTCGTCAGTATTTTTGGGACTCCAATTGCGGCTTTAGTCGATTCGGGGAGTCAAGTAACGTGTGTCTCGGATAAATATTATGATTATATGAATACACACTTTAAATTAGTGGAGTTGCCGGTCACAAATATGATCATCACTACGGCTATTGGTAAAAAGCAAACCAGAGTGACCAAGCAAGTTCTTCTCGAATTAACCTGTGGGGAATCTAAGTTAACAGCAACATTTTTAGTTATTCCCTATTTGTCATCGCATATGATTCTCGGGAATGATTGGCTACACGATAATAAAGCTGTAATTGATTACAAACGATTGTTTTTTATTATTGATGATTACGTTGTCCCTGAGAAATTTATTTCATTTGGGAGCGCCAATCCTGAGCGTCTCATTGCGTCGGCAGAAAATGACATCACGTATATACAGATTATATCAATTTACGCGTTACAAAAGCGGCAAGGTTTGGTTAAAGACCGCGCAATTGGTTTGGAACAATTAAAAGGATATAGGCCGCAGTTGGGTTCCCAAGGCAGAGATAATGTTTCGAGTAATTGCCTGTCCGCGAATTTACCGATCGATACCCGCTCTGGTGATCGAGTTTTGAAAAAGCCTCTTGTTAATAATACAATAAAAACTAATGTCAAAAGTCATTTTGTGGATACCAACCTCACTGGTGATGCTTGCGTCGAATCTCCATGTCGGAAACCCGGTAATTCGCAGTTAATGGTCAACTTTGTGGGAGAAGGTAATAGTGCGAGAGTAGTTGGAAGAATAAGGGATTGCAATAATGATCGCAAATCTCATTTAGAGGTTAATAGGCCAGTTGATGTCACGGAAGTTAATTCGGTCCGGGTTGAAAAAGTCTCTACTAAGCAAATAAATAGGACATCAGTCTTACCTGACTCGGCCGAGTCTGTGCCTTTGTGTCACGTGAATCAACAACAAGAAAAATCATTAATCCATTTGCATGAGTGTTTACATGATGAACTCCCGGATTTACCGTTACAGTATCTAATTTCGTTGAAGTGTTTATTCTCAGAGAGCTCACAGGAAATAATTAGTCTGGAGGACGTGAGAGAAGGATCTCGTTTGTCGGATAAGTCGGTCGCTCTTGACAGTTTGCCGAAAATATCAGGTCCTCCTAGAGAAGTAATGTGTGAGGTAATGTCCGCGTCCGAGCTAGAAGATTTCGTCTCAGAGGATGAGTTAGACACCTATCGGTCCTGCCGTCTTTATGTCGAAGGAGAGGATCACAACTTTTTGGATGATGTGAAAAAACTCGTTGAATCTCTTCCAGAATTGGGGGGAGAGCAGAAAGCCTCAATGTTTAGATTGTTGAGTAAATTTCAGCGATTGTTCTCATCTAAAACCACGGCAGCTGGTGCATATGAGCATACCATTAAACTCACTACACCCAAAACCATCGTTCGTCGCTCCTACCCCGTGCCACATGCGTTACGGAGTGCAGTAGAAGCGGAGCTGGAGGAGATGTTAAAAAATGGTATAATTGAACGTTCGTCTAGCCCGTATTGCAATCCTCTCCGGATTGTGCAAAAGGCTGATGGTCGATTGCGTATCTGTTTAGATGCACGATTTATTAACCAGGTCATTGATGCGGATAATGAAACGCCTCCTCTAATAAGCGATTTGGTTCAACGGTATCATGGCATAAAATATATGTTCACTTCGGACTTAGCGAATGGCTATTGGGAGATCGGGTTAGAAAAGTCGTCGCGCCCCTATACGGCTTTTTTGTACGGGTCGACCCTTTACCAATTTTGCCGCATCCCTTTCGGCCTTAAAACCGCTGGGAGTGGATTGATAAGAGCGATTAGTCACGTCCTTGATAAAACCTTTGAGAGTTTTCTTACGGTGTATATTGATGACCTGTTAATTACCTCTGTTACCTTCGGAGATCACCTTGCACATCTAAATAAGGTCTTTACACAGTTACAGGATCATAATTTCACCCTGAGGATCGACAAATCATGTTTCTGTCGTCAAAACGTCAAGTTTCTCGGATATGTTCTTTCGGTCGATGGACTACGCCCCCTTCCTGATAAGCTTGAAATTATCCAAAAATTCGCTGAGCCGAAAAATAAAAAACAATTACAACAATTCCTTGGAATTTGTAATTATTATCGGCAATTCAGCGTAAAACATGCTACTTTCATCGAGCCATTCAGGTCGCTTTTAAAGGGGAAATTCGATTGGAATTGGACCGCTGAGCATAGCCGAGCGTTTGAAAATCTGAAGCAAAACTTCGTAAATTCAATCCAACTAAAACATGTGATTACAGGGAAGAAATTTTATCTCCACACCGACGCGTCGGATAGGGGGATTAGTGGGGTTCTTTTCCAAAAGAACGATGACGGTGAAATGTGCGTAATTACGTTGGTTAGTCGTTGTCTCAATGCCGCCGAGGTCAATTACTGCACGACCGAAAAAGAACTGTTGGCGATCGTGTACGTTTTGCAGTGTCACACCTATCTAATGAATCGTTGTTTCGAGATTATAACCGACCATAAAGGCCTTAGTTTTCTAAACTCTACTCAATATCACACGGCCCGTTTGCGTAGGTGGTGTCTCGTCTTGTCGCGGTATACATTTACAGTCACTTATTGTCGAGGTCAAGATAATGTGGTCGCGGATTTTTTTAGTCGAAATCCTAGGGGAAAATTTGAGGATGAGGAACAAAAAACACTCACCGTGTCAGAGATCCTCCACACCTTACCTGTCAACGGTGTGAAAGATACATCCGCTAACGCAATTCTCAAGCTCTCTGAAAAGCTCGACCGTTTACCACAAGAATTACGTGACGATTTACTCGCCATACGCAACCTCCAGTCACAAGACGATTCGGTCTCGAAGATTGTTGATAAAGTCAAGAGTGGAGAATTGCCGCACTCTATAACCTCCACAACGGAATTTTGTTTCGTTTTTATCGTAACACGGAACGTTGGTTATTGGTTATTCCCGCCGCCGTCGCCCGCCGAATCATTGACTATTTTCATAAAAAACTTGGCCACCCGGGTACAGAGAAAACTTTAGCGTATATTCGTCTATATTTCCATTGGGATCGCCTAAACTTACATGTCAAAAAACATGTGCGTAGCTGCGACCTATCTCAGCGCGTTAAAAGCATGAACGTGTCCATGCAAGGCGAATACCAAATGGTTATGGCTAAAAAACCAGGAGAGCTAGTTACCGTCGATTTTTACGGACCTCTACCCCGTTCAGTGGGAGGGATGCAATATGTGTTTGTCATGCTGGACGTGTTTTCAAAGTACGTCAAACTATATACCATCAAAAAAGCTACTACGCAGATCGTTTTAAAGAAAATTATTGATAAATATATTCCCGAATTAGGTAAACCTTCGGCCATTTTAGCTGACAACGGTACACAATTTACTTCACCCAAGTGGAAAGACTGTTTGGAACGTTATAATATCAAAGTCCGGTTCTGCTCAATTCGTCATCCTCAGAGCAATCCCACCGAACGAGTGATGAGAGAGCTCGGACGTTTATTTCGTACGCTCTGTAGTGAGGCCCACCCAAGTTGGGCAAAACATGTCCCACGTATTGAATCGCTGTTGAACATAATGACTCATCTGAGCACTGGCTTTACCCCCTACGAACTACAATTCGGTAAGCAACCGCGTGATGAAATCGAAAAATTAGTATCTTTTCCAGCTAATAACGATACCTCCCATGAAGAGAAAATTGTTTTAGCAAACGATCGTCTTCGTATAAATTTTGAAAAACGTTGCAGAGCACAAAGAAGTATTTCACCAGTTATATTAGCCCCTGGTGATCTAGTATTACTCCGGGTTCCGTATCCTTCGAACGCACACGAGAATTTAACGAGCAAATTTTTTCATGTCATATGTATTAATATGACATATTTGAAAAAAGCGTGATAAATTTGATGTACACCATTAAAATTATTATTCGCGCACGAGTATGGCATAAACTACATTTTATAATAATCATTGAGAGTCGTGGTAGCGACTCGATGCCAAGTTATTAAATTTATTGAACTGCTACGTGACTTACACATGCTACTTAGCAAATTTCACTTAATGAGTAGTATAGTCCGTCAGCTGTATATCATTAACAAAATTAGAACACACAAACTTGATTTTACGAGTCGCAGAATCAGCTAGCTGTTTGCTGTTACAACGGATGGAAGTATGAAATCCCGCTTAGATTTTTAAAAAGCCTGTTTGCATTTTCTGGAAGTTTCGCAAAGCTTAGTTGACTGCGATTTGTTAATTTAACACAAGTCATCAAGTCAAGTACGAGGGATGGACACATTTGAGTAGTCTCGCTATTCGGATACTAAAATAATTCCAAATACAATAAGTCTAATCGTATTCTTTTTTTCAGTAATTTATACAAATCGATTCAGTGTTTATTCCAAAAACAAACAACGAATCCATTCAATTCGGTATATATTTGAAAAAAAAAAAATGAATTCATTCGATTGAGTATGTACTCCACAAGTTAATGACAAATCCAACATGATTCAGTATTTTTTTTTGAATTAATGAATCTACCGTCATTCAATAATTATTTCAGAATGGATCACGAATGAAATTTCATGCCCACCTACTGAATAACGCGTGCGAACCTAAGCATTCATTTAAAAAATAAATAATAAATCCACTTTGATTCATCATTTATTCAGCAACCGGATACCATTGAATTGAATATTCTGGTAAAACAGACCGAAAAATATTTTTATCCATTCTATAGATTTATTTTATTCATTAATAATATGCATATTAAACATTGTACAATATAGTATTGATTATAAGTAATCGAAACGTACATACATAATGAAAACTCGCAGCAGTAACTCAGGTCTAAGTATATCGCGCTCCTAAAGTAAATATTGTTCTTTTTCAGCGATAATTCAAGCCGCAGTTGTAGATTATACTACTATGTACTATAAACTACAACCGTGACTTTAAGTATTGCCAAAAATTAACAATATTTACTTTACAAGTTCGATTTATCATAACCTGAGATACTGCTATGTAAAAAATCGAAATTACGCGAGATACCGACGAGCTCCTAATATTTCAAAAATTTGTGTTCTGCTCTGCAGACTCCTAGTTGCAATGCATTGCAAAGACAACGGCTTTCATAAAGTTTCTCAATATCTCAAGTCCAACTAGTTTTTCAAATTTGTTTGTTTAATTAGATTTCCTAACGATTGAACACAGTTAATTTGGTAAGTCAGTTCACCGATCAACCTAAAAAGCGGGTAAAATCATAATATGACTAATAATAATATGACGAGATCGAGCTTTTAAATCCTTCGTATTTTGAGTAACGAACACATTCTTATAAAGCGTAGCGCTAGACGTTTTTCAAGGACGAGTGCATTGTTGAATATTAAAATAGATCTACTTTTTAAGAACTCGTAGCAGCCTCATATTTCTATCCTCTTTTATGAAAATTTACTGGCTTATGCAGCAACTGCTTAAGTACATTGAAAACGCAAAGTTAAACGATATGCAGTTTCCAATATTTTGCAAGTACGATTAGGCTCTCAAAAAAGCGAAATTGTTGTTTTTCTACAGCTAGCTGTGATTTTAGCTAAAAGCTATCAAAATTAAAGTATCTTTGTGACGCTACTTGTACTTTACTTCTTCAAGTACTTTTAAATAAGAGATGGCTACGATATTTGAAAAGTAACAAAGCGAACTTATCGACATGTTCCTTCTACATTTTGTAGCGGCGGTCTTTAAAAATTCGTAATAAGTATTGCCGAAATTGTTGTTTATTAAATTTTTAATTCACTGGCTGATTTAACGACACATTGGAGATACGCAGACATTACGATGATTGGCAAAGTGTATGAGCTATTCACGACCTGAAACATATTTATTTTTTTATTGATCATTTGTTCGATCATGTTGCTAGAGAGCAATTCGAATTCCACTTTGTTTCTTTCTTGATGGAGTAATCGTGCTCTACCATATTGTACATGAACCATCTCGTTAATATAAGATTTAATATTAATTTAAATGCATCCCTAGTTATCCAGTTTCCTATTATTCAGTTAATTTTCTGCAAGATATTTGTTTTGCTCTAAATAAATCTTGGCTTCTGGCGTCTGCCCTACCAGCTCGGGTAGCGTCCCTTGCCCCTACCACTACCCTTACTGGCCCATTCTGATGGCGCGTAGGGACACAGTCGTCGCTCGGATGAGACGCACTGGCGGCCGTAGGCAGTAGCCAATCAGGCTTCCTAAATTCTTGCGCAGCCGCATTGGACTGTCTAGTTTCATCGTGTCCTCCCTGTATATGGTTTAGATTGCAATATAAATTCCAGTAACTCCAACGTATTATAAATAAAATGGATAAACGAATCGCAATCAATTACAGAAAATAATTTTTTTTCTTTTATTGGCGTAAAACTGAAAAGTTGAATCCTTTCATACAGAAAAATGACGGGCAGTTCAAATATTTTTTTTTACAAATTCCTTAACTTATATATTAATGTGGTTCACCTAAATGTAAATATGTACAGCGGAAGAACAGGAAAGGAAAGAAAAGGTGTAAAGGTTTGTGAAAATATAGCGATTTACCCGTACATTTTTTTATTCAATTTTATTTTTATATCTACTGTTTCGTTATGTACACTGTTTAATGAAGATTACATGTCTAAGCACATAATTTTCGTTAGTATACATATCAAATGTGATTTTGTCAATACTAACTTAAATATATTTTCGTGGTACACAGGTCATCACTTACACAGATCACAACTCTTTTTTTTCTGCCTGTGATTGGCTCGTCCGTGAAGACCTGTGCCACTCTCTTCAGATCACAACTCACAACAACACTTCCCGAGATGCCTCTGACGAGGAATAATGAGAAAATTGGAAGAGGAGGAAGTACATTGGCGAGCACCCCAAACAGAATGGGGAATTTTTCCACACTGTTGCGCTAAGCTATCCATTGCTATCGGGCTCGTTAGTCGCGCATATGGCTAACTGCACTAAACGCGTACGCTCGTTCGTCGAAACACCATGATTAAATAAAATATGTATGGAAAATATCAATGTATTTCGGAAGACACTGCTAAAATTATAGATACTGCTCAACTACTTCCAATGCATTTCTACCTTAGAATAAAAATAGTTGAAGGAACTCATGATTTGACGTATGATCGCGCGAATATATGGTCGCTTTCACGACACCAACTTGTATAGTTTTCAATGTCCATTGAGGGGGTCACTCAAATCTGAGGAGACGAAAATATCGGTATGATATAAATTTTTCACCATACCTGCGCGAGAAGTTCGACTTCGCGCCCTAGGGGCTTCACGTAATTCGAACTTCTCGCTGCAGATATGGTGAAAATAGTATACTACCCTCGGGAGTGAAAGTAGACCATCTCCAACCACGTGTAAGATTATCACCCTCGCCTTTGGCTCGGGTGATAATCTTACACGTGGTTGGACATAGTCTACTTACCCTCCCTAGAGGTGTAATATACTATTTCTTCTCTCAGATATCGCCTACTCATGGTAACAAGATAGCTGCGTATAGCGTAAATCGCCAGAAAACCGGAATATAACTCGATTGCTATGTTGAGTCGAGGGATTATTGCCATATTCTTTTCTCCGTGTAGACACCATCCACCGATGACATCCTTGGATCAGGATGTTCTTGTCCACAGTCATAAAAACATAAAAATACATATCAAAAATGTAACATAGAAAAAGTATTTAGAATTCAAAAAGACCACGAATAACTAAAAAATAAATAAGAAAATGAATAAATGAATAAATAAACAGGTACACAAAAAAAATGTTTAAGTGATACAAAAAAAATGTAAGACGTAAAGCTCTTTAAATAAATATAATTGTATAACAAGCATTAAAAGCCGCAATTTTGTAAAAACATACAGTGCACCAAAATGGTGTGAGGTCAAAAGTGAAAATTTTTACTTTTGACGTCACTTGATTCTTGTGCACTTCACAACATTGCAGAATTATTAGAATTGTGCACTTCACACATTGCAGAATTATAAAAATAAAATAAACATGAAAATAAAATAACTTCGTAATGAATTAATAAAAAACATGAAAAAAAAAATTACTTCGTAAAGAATAAAAAATGAAATTAGTGAATAGTTTTAGTCAGAAGAATTACCTACAGTTCTTGCTTAATTGCTCTTAATAGAATTAACCAAAGATCCTCTTGGCCAAATGTGTGATTCAACTCCAATTTATTAGCAACTGCACTTTTTGCGTTTTTAAAACCTTTTAAATATGTTCACTGCATTTTTACACACATAATCAGGCTCGCTGACTGCCGCGGCTGCGTAGAGACGGGCTGGAGGGGGGACGCCGTCACATGCTCGCTCTCTAGCTTACGTATTGTTGTGTGCGTTGCGCGTGTATATAAGAGAACTGTGTCCGTGATTGACATTCTCGCCGTCTGAGAATGTGTGTGTGTTTTGACAAATTATATCGAAAAGTAGCCAGCCAAAAAATCACATTATTAATATATCAGCATTGCGTACACCGATTTTCTTGAGACAAGGTCCAATTGAAAGATTTTAAAAAATAAAAAATATTGAACCTGATACTTTTTCGATCCGCGTTTTTTGTTTACAGTAAAGTCGAGAAGCAGTTTGACAAAGCCGCGACGGGCTGGCGGACGTTTTTCAACATGAAATTTTTTTTTCGCGATGCTACCGCGTCTCTTGATTTTATCCGTGGTACATAATATTTATATTTGAACGTATAGACCTGTGCGGATTAGTTGGAACATACAACATATTGTTGATTCAATTGAATTTTTTTCAGTGTAGCAGCCATTTCCACCCGGAATTCCGTATTTTTTTCGTTTACTCGAATGTACCGTTTCATCGGTTGATGCAAGAATTATTTTGAAACAGTGTGCGTAAAATTCGAGGTGTACACCCCGATTTTTGCGGTGTAGAGTGCTACTTTCTTTAACGCTGTGCGTAAAAATTCACTTTACAACTTAATTGAAGGCGTCGAATAGAATATCGCTGAAAGTATATCACTCTTTTCCGTGTATAGCAATAAATTTAGTACCGCTTCGTCTATCGACGATACAAATATATATACTTGCGGTTGAAAGCTAATCGTCGTTTTTTTTTTCAAACACAAAAGTATTTGCATATCTGTTTCAGTAGAGGAGCTCCGCACCCTCCAATCTTTCCAGTTTTGCTTCCGTATAGAGGAAGCTTCGTTTCCGTGAAATGTTGTTCCGAGATTTTCATGTCAGTACGCTCAGAATGATCCAAAACATCGAGAAAAGTCGTTTAGAAAAAATGTGTGTATGTGTGTATTAGGGTGTGTAGAAATATTGTTTTCCTATTTTGCATCGTTTTAAACTATATTTTGTACCTTTAAATAACTCTTCTCAAAATTTTAGCGCGATAAAATTTTTTTCAGAGGTGGCTCAAGCGATGTATAGATTTCCCATTTGATTAACACGTACATGAATGCGGCTCTCAATAAATTCATTTCCCTAAATTACAGATACGATATATTGACGTTTCCGTATATTTTTTCGTTATTGTCAGATCATTCAGAAGAGAAAAAGTGCTTACAAATTTTTCGTTTAGATCGATAGTTTTCTAGTTATGAATTTTCGAAACTCAGAATATCGCCCTCGCCGCCCTGTAAGATCAGTTTCAATTGAAATTTCCAGTTTGAGGTCCATTCTAGAGCCATTGTCTGTCGTGAAGTTTCATCATGAGTGAATTTCATTCATCTGTTGAACGGATGTTTCGAATTCGTTTGTAAATATGAAAAAAAAGACCAACACGACCGAAAATCAAAGAGAAAAATGAAAAAATACATCAGCTTTGTTAAATATTTTAAATAAACATGTCAAATTTGACGAAAAATTTAAAAAAATTCAATAATTTTTTTTAAATGGAGAAAGAAATAAGAATATCATGAAGAGACCGAAAAAAAATTTATATTGATTCGGAAATTTGAAAAAAAACGTCAAAAATGTAGAAAAATCGGAAAAAAATTTTTAAATAAAGAAAAATCGAGGGCACTAGTTAATAGTGTTTATTTAGCCTGTGGCTACTTTTACATATCCCTTTAACATTGAGTCTTTTGTCTCTACATTACGACGTATTCGTTATCATATTATCACGATTTGTTACATTTAACTTATTTACATTCAGCTTTTTTTCTTACTTATATACTATTTTGTTTGGTCATTATTTTTACAAGCTACGCATGTTACGCTATCTTATTTATAACAAACTTGTGTCCGTGTCTTCACATCTCCACTTTTTCCCTAATGAAGTGTTTTAATACTTTTTTCAATATTATTAAATTTCTCGCGTCTTTTATCTGCTGAGGCAATTCGTTAAACAATTTAATACCTGCATAGGTTAGTGTCTTTTGAGCTCCTACCGTATTCATTCTATTAACCGCTATATTTCCTTTATTCCTCGTGTTATAGCTGTGATTCTCTCCGTCATTGCTCATTAGTTCGCATAGGTACATCGGCCCTAATCCGTTTTTCATTTTATTAACTAATATGCATGTATTGTACGTCATTCTCTGCCTCACACTCATCAATCCAATTGCTTCTAGCATCGACTTTACAGGTGTACGTCTATTTACATTCAATATTGCTCTCATCGCTCTGTTTTTTAGCTTCTGTAACATTTTTATCTTATCGTCACTCATGCTAAGCATAAGAGTACTGCACTAGTCAAAGTGCGGGCCTATAATAGATTTATATATTGTCACCCGAGTGTACATACTTATTTCTTTTCTCACGCGATACAAAAACCCGACTTTCTTCCCAATTTTCTTCGCCATGTACCATGCGTGGCTGGCGAATAACAAATTTTCATCTATCATAACACCCAAGTATTTGGTTTCCGTCATTTCTGCTAGTATATCATTTCCTATTTTAATCGTACATTTATTCTTAACATTCAACTTTCTCGGATTATGAACGAGGACAAATACTGTTTTCTTTACATTAATTTTCAATGAGTTATATTTCAACCAGTCTAGTAACTTTATCAGTCCATTATTTATTCTGTTCTCTATGTATTCTAAATCGTCACTACTTACGTACAATATCATATCGTCAGCAAAAAGCTTACATTTACATCCTTCTTGCTTTAATTTTGCAACCACATCGTTAATATATAGGATGAACAGTATTGGACCCAGCTTGGATCCCTGTGGAACACCGTGTTCGACTAGTATCTTTCCTGATAATTCTCTATCGTATTGCACTTGTTGACTTCTATTTTTCAGATATGACTGAAACCATTGCAATACTCGTCCGTCTATCCCGTATGTCCGTAGTTTTAATAACAATAATGCCCTGTCTATTGTTTCGAATGCTAGCTTAAAGTCTATAAACACTACTCCTATGACTTTGTTTTTATCTATATTCATTTTCCACTCAGTCAGAGTATCTTGCAGCGCAGTTTTACACTAGTGATTTCTCCTGAAGCCAGATTGTTCTTCTACCAATATCTTACTGGTTTTGATATACTCGACCAGTTGATCTTTGACCATTTGTTCCAGTATTTTTTCGTATACGGGTAACGTGTTAATCGGCCTGAATTCCTCCGCTTTTCGACTTCCCGCAACCTTTTGAATGGGCGTCACGATTGAGTTTTTCCATTCTTCTGGGACTTGACCATCCCGAAGTGATTGATTAATTATTCGAAGTATAATCTCAAAGTCGCTATTCCACACTAGTTCTACAATTTCTGCGGTTATTCCATTTTTCGGCCCCTTCTTGTTGTCTTGGCTATTATGAACAACATATAAAAATACGGCGAAAAATTGGGAAGAAACGTAAAATTTCATCGCAACTTAAAAACAAAACCGTTTGCTATACTATTTTCTATATTTTTCGCAGTTCTCAGTCTAGATATTTCGCGCATCTTCTTGATACATTCAAAGGCCCTATTTTGCGAACCCCATTTATAGCGGAAAATCAAATGAGCTTGAATTTTATCGAAAATATCAGGACGAAGTTCTATAGCGAATGCAGATTGGTAGTCCAAATTATCACAAAATTAATATTGCATTTGCCATGGGCACGGGGTAACTGCGGAAAACCCGTATACCGGTACAGATATAGCCATATATTCTTCTGACTTCCCGAAAGTATACACAAAACTAACTTATTTAAGTATACACACTAGGGTGGTCGTTAATTTTGATGTTAAGCGATTTTGTCCGAGACGCCCCTTCATTTTGTTCGAAATAAATTTTTTCAAATCTGGTTATAATTTGAAAGCTTTATCTCAACGAGAAAACGTGCCTGTAAGCACAAACATTTTACCGTTCAAATAACATGGGAGTTTTGGCACAATTACTTTGAATTTTTTCCCGAGCCTCACAAAAGAGTGAAAAATTCAAATACTGGATGAATTGTACGTCAAGTAATTGTACATTGTACACAATTTTTAATGACCATCTCATCATTAAATTCAACACACTTAAGTCACTAAAGTCATCGAAGCCGGCAAGAGCTTTTTTTTATAACTGACTTTGAGCTTTTTCCATTCAGTTACTTAACGTGCAAAATAATTCGAGACAGCTTAACATTATGTCTCTAAGGTTGCTCTTTTTGATAGTGCTGATAAGGAATGTCGGAAAAATTTTTTTGATCACGAAAAAATGGTTTTTCAAAAAAATAATATTATTTTTTTAACATTTTTTGTTTACGCTAAATGATTTTTCAGGAACTTTTAGCTTTGCTATAGAGTTTTAAACCATTTAGATGGTGTTTCTGATGTCTGAACTATAAAAATGGACCAAAGAAATTTTTTTTGTCTTCGCGTATAATTCAAGATGGCGCCTAAACTAAAAATTACGTTTATAAATGTGTAACTCAAAAACATTGAACTTTGAGTCATATGTGCAAGAAATAAAGTCTCGGAAATTATTTAAGGAAGAGATCCTGAATTTTTTTAGAATTATTCGAGAAAATTTCCGAAAATTGGTTGGATAAAAAAAAATTAAAAAATGCTTTGAAGAATTCTGAAAAAAATTCCGTAATATTAAGTGGCTAGTTCTAAGCACTTTTTGTTTATAGAGATTACTTCTGAAATTGTACGGTGCTCGAGTCGAAAACTCATAAACTGGAGCAAAGGAAATACTGAACTCTGGGTGCCATCTTAAATTATACGCAAGGAAAAAAATTGTATGTATCTCATGTATAAAAAGATAAACTTTATGAGCTTGCCGGGCTTAATAAGGCTTGACATAAAATCAGACTTTATGAAAACGCTTATCATAAAGTGACGAAACCTCATATATAAAGCGCTATGCGCGTGCGCAATATCCACGACTTTTCACGATCTCGCACGCTACGCGCAACACGTGCGCCCTCTTGAGCAGTGGTAAGCCGCGTTCCTTTTCTGTTGTCATTTCGTCGGGACCTTGTTCTTTTTTTACTAATGGAATAATTATAAAACAAATCATGAAACAGAGATATTTTCTACCGGGGGGCTCCCCCCCCCCCCCCTCCCCTCCTCACTTTATACATTCGATACACAAAATAGTATGTGATACTCGTGAGGTACAGCAAACTTTTTGAGAAATCTGCGAAGTGAGTCGCACGAGCCGCACGCGTACCACCAAAACACTCGTCGAACTGCACTCGTGTTTCGGTGGTACTCGTGTGGCTCGTGCGACTCACTTCGCAGATCTGCCATGGAGTTCACTTTACCTCACTTGTATCACAAAGTACTATTTCTTAAGTCTGTTTTTCAAGTTCGGACATTAAGAACACGATCTTAATGGTTTTAACCTCTATAGCAAACCTAAAAGGTTCTGAAAAGTCAATTAGCGGGAGAAAAAATGTTTAAGAAATCATATTACTTTTAAACAAAAAACCATTCTTTTGTGATCAAACAATTTTTTCGGAAATTTCTTATTGGCACTATCAAAATGAGCAACTTTAAAGATATAATGTAAAGCTGCTTTGAATTGCTTTACACGTCAAGTAACCGAATGAAAGGAGCTCGAAGGCAGTTGTAAAAAAAGGCTCCTGCCGGGTTTAATGACTTTCAGGTAGTTCTAGTATATTATCCGGTAATGAATTTAGGGTCCCATTGTAGTACGTATTTTCTCTTTATACATTTTCTTTTTATTATCGATCTCGAATTTGACTCACTACATGAAGATCACCGTTGTAAACTTGGGAACGTCGCATCGTGAAGACCGAAAATACAATAGTTTGACGGATCCTAATCGACATAACCGGTAAAGATTTTTTTCCGACCTATGTTTTTCAATAATGGCGTGCCATAATATTCATGCCACTCATGAGAAACGAGAAGGGAAGTTTGTATCGGCAAAGATTAAAGAAGCTTGGCAGAACTTGCTAGATTCGATCGCTAAGCGAGAAAGTTTGAAAAACGCGTCTAGGGCGGCTGAACTCCCGGCGCATGACGAGCAACGCATCGTAGAATTTGAAACACCCGCAAAAAATTAGTGGTGTACATCGTGCAAGATTCCACTTTCGTTACAATACTATATGGAAAGCGAAATAATAAGAGGTTTGGCGAGTATTCTGCATGTAAAGTGCTACAAGTGTTCTCACGTTTATGATGTGCATACACAAAAACGCAACGTTCTTCGGCCTATCTACTGAATGAAGCGGTCACGTGTCTTCCGAACGCGGTGCTGCCAAGTCGCAGTTGCGTTGGCCAATTGAGGCAACCAGATGATTTCATATAATTTTGCTTGCAATAGTCCAAGAAATCTTATTCTGATATTTGTTTACCCTATATTTTTCACTTATCATCTGAAAGCCTGCAATCTGGTGAAAAAATGACCATTTAATTGTTCATTAACGTACTATTTTCGTAATGTATTATCGAAAAATACTGTCATGGACACGTATTCCCTATACCAGCTATATTAAAATGCAATTTTTTTACTTCCTATTTCTCGTAAAAAACGGTCGTTAACGTACGTTGAAACTTTACAGATGCCATAAATAGAGCTTCTGGAACAACATATTAAAAAATCATGCATTTATCTACTAAATACCTTAGCGCTCGAACATGCTTGATAACAAGTGTGATGAATATAATAATGAAATGGGCATTAAAATTTGTGTACAAAGTACAATTACTTGACGTACAATTCATGCAGTATTTGGATTTTTCCGGCTGTTGTGAGGCTCGGAAAAAAAATTCAAAGTAATTGTGCCAAAACTCCCGTGTTATTTAAATGGGAAAAGGTTTGTGCTTACAGGCACGTGCACCCGTTGAGATAGAGCTCTCACATTTTAACTAGATTTTTATGAATTTATTTGAACAAAATGAAGGGGCGTCTTGGACAAAATCGCCGATCGAAATTAACGACCACCCTAATATATATATATATATATATATATATATATATATATATATATATATACATGTGTGTGTGTGTGTATGCTGTAAGTATACTTATAATTGATGAACATCGATATCGAGCGATTGATATTATAACTGCAGAGATTAGTCTCGCTGGCAAGAGTCCTATTGTTTGGGTAATCATGTTTTCATCATTGAACGGTTTTTCTGTAGACATGTTATTTTTCGCGGCAAGTCAGAAGGGCAAGAGTTTACTGCCGTTAAATGGTTTCCTGTATTCAATGCACCGAGCTACTGTGGATAAAGTGCATTGGAGATGTGTTCAATGCAAACAGCGTTCCTGCCGTGGGCGGTGTCATACAACTGATGCACCACGTCGAGGTACGTTCCAATATTATAATTTACAAAAAATTAAGTGTCAAGTGTTAAGTGGTTGAAAGTTAACGAGTGTTTATTTTTTTCGCGCCGAATAGGCACGGTATTAATGGAATTGGACCCATAATCATGCACCTGGAGCTGTCGTCGGTCAGCTGCCTAGTAGAGCGGCATTATTGCGGACAGAAAGAGTTCAGCATGTTGACAGGCCGGTTCCACCGTGTCCCATGTCGATCGAGGAGCTTGTTGTTACTGTACTGTTACGTTGAAAGGCGAACAGTTTCTGTTTTTCGATTTGGAAAATGTGCCTGGCAAAGCCAACCGATCGAATGCGAGTAGTTTTCTCATTTTTACGACTGCGAATAATCTTCGTGTTTTGAGCACGTGTCTGGTATGGTTTGCCGATGGGACTTTTCGCACAGTTCCGACGATTTTTTCGCAATTATATACCATTCACGGCCTTAAGGGTGACGAGGTGATACGTCTTGTATTTGTTTTGATGTGCGGAAAAATCAGGCAAGTTATCGAATAGCGTTAGAGTATTTGACGGAAATGAAATCAGATCTTAATCCTAGGATTGTTGTCGCCGATTTTGAGATGGCATTTGTTAACGCAGTTAGTGAAACGTTTCCGGATGTGATTGCGAAAGGGTCCTTTTTTTATTTCGGGCAGTGTATGTGGAGACAAATTCAGGCAGCCGGCCTACAAGACAGCTACCGATCTGATGCAACATTTTCTCTGAGCATTAAAATGCTATGCGCCCTTGCGTTTGTGCCTCAAGGGGAGGTCGTAGATTCTTTCGAAGCTTTAATACCGTCGGATTATTATGTCGGTAACGTTGAAAAACTGTCCCCTTTTCTCGAGTATTTTGAGGCCACGTGGATTGGGGTTCTGAACCGCCGCAACGTTCGGCAATCGCCTTTTTATTCAATCGAATTGTGGAATCATTATGATTCGGTTGTTGATGTACTGCCTCGCACTAATAATGCCGCTAAGGGATGACATCATAGTTTCAATGTAAAAGCTCGGGCAGCCCATTTATCTTTTTGGAGCTTTATCGATTTGTTAAAATCGGAGCAGGCGTCAACTGAAATTATGTTGGAGCGCATTTTTTGTGGTATATTGTATTGTCTTTGAGTAACAGTTACTCAAAGACAATACAATATACCAGCTGGAATGTGATCAGTTATTCAATCTATGTTGAATCGCAATGCTAACCATATCCTATTTCAACGACAGACAAAACGTGCTGTCCACGAGTTGAAAATATTATCATTACAGCGAATTCAACTGACCGCAGACCATGAAATCAATCTGATCATCTGTAATTAAATATCTGCAGTAGCAGTACTGGTAGGAAACTACTTCTTTATTGTTGTAATTATTCAACGAGCATTGCTCCTGCCAACATTTCTTTACCAGTGACCAAGATGTTTTTTAATTAATTTAAAAAATCTATTACAGTGAAACCAATCTCAAAAAATAACAGAATTCGTAGAAATTATTAAGCACTAATTGGGAAATGAGATGAAGTATTTGGTTTAATTTATTTTCATCTTAAAACTGAACATTTTCTATGTGAGTTCTACGCGAAGTGGGAGATGGTTCAATAATTTCGCACCAATCAAATATTTATATATATTTAATTTGGTGGCATATTGTATTGTCTTCGCAATGCTAGCCATATCCTAATTCAACGACAGACAAAACTTGCTCTCTACGAGTGAAAAATATTATTATTACAGCGAATTCAACTGACAGTCAACTATAAAATCAATCTGGTCATCTATAATTAAATGTTTGCAGTAGCAATACTGATGGAATAAGACATCTTTATTGTTGTAATTCTCCAACGAGCATTTTTACTGCCAACATTCCTTTACAGGCGACCAACATTTTTTTTCATTCATTTTTTTATCTTAAACAGTAGAACCAATTTTACAAAATAACAGGACGCGTGAAAATAATCAAGCACTGATTGAAAGATGACATGAAATATTTAGTTTCATTTATTTTCATAAAGTCATATTGAAAATTTTCAGTCTTAAGATGAAAATAAATGAAACCAAATATTTTATCTCATTTCCTAATTAGTGCTTGACGATTTCCACGAGTCCTGTCATTTTTTAAAATTGGTTTCACTGTTTTAGATTTAAAAAATGAATTAAAAAAAATCTTGGTCACTTGTAAAGAAATGTTGGCAGGAGCAATGCTCGTTGAATAATTACAACAATAACGAAGTATTTTTCTAACAGTACTGCTACTGCAGACATTTAATTACTGATGATCAGATTGATTTTATAGTCTGCGGTCAGTTGAATTCGCTGTAATGATATTATTTTCAACTCGTAGAGAGCATGTTTTGTCTGTCGTTGAGTCAGGATATGGCTAGCATTGCGATTTAACATAGTTCGAATAACTGATTACATTTCAGTTACTCAGGACAATACAAATTGCAACATTGATGTAGGTATCTAAATCAATTTTAAAAAATTGTAACATCACGACTCGAACCGGCAACCTAACGATTATGAGTAGAGTGGATGATGCATTATGTTCACTTGAAAATACTTCCGTACACACTTTACGTTCTGATTGCAATCAATTGAACATTTTAATATGTCAATGATAAGTACGGTTGAAAGAATAATATACATGTATGTATAACTATTATGCCATTTCAATAGCCAAAACGACTAAGTCGTTGATAGTGTAGCTGGTAGCGTTCGTGCGTTGTTAGGTACTTAGATAGGTAGGTCATAGGTTCAAATCCCGGGATAGACGAAAAATTTTCTTTAGCAAAAACCAATACCCGTCAATTTCTGATGATGTAAAATGTCTGAAAAAATAATGCCTGAGTAATAGTTCTATTTATTTTTATTGTTTTTAAACCCATTTTTAATTTCCAACATATATGTGATTGAATTTTAAGGTACCGTTTTGCAATAAAAGATCTATGACGTACATTCATTTTATGTATAATAATCAGAAATATTTGACGCGGTACATTAAATTTCAAATACAAAGTCACTGCTATTTCAATGAAATTCAAATTATTTTCATGTGTCCTAAATTAGAATTTTCAACACATTGGTGCTTGAAATTTGAGAGACGGTTTGCGAATAAAAACTTCCGGTACCGGTACTTTACTTTTCAAGTAGATTTTTTTTACAGTGAGGGAACGTTTGTTGACTTGATAAAATCCCGAACTGCATTGTTTTTCAATGTACTTTCCAAATATTCGCAGATAAATAGACTAATAAACGTGCTTGTAGATAGAATAGTGAGATGCAAAAACCGGGCATAGGGAAAAATTTTGTCCGCAGTCCTATTACGCCCGGTGAAAATGTAAATTTTGCAGGTACAGGAATCTTCGGAGTCACAAACACTCAGTATTCCGTGGGATAGCCTTTTAGTATAGTTTATGAACTATGAAGAGGTGCTCATAATCCTTCCTTCAAAGTTTCTTTCAAAGAGTTTTATTAGGGCAATTTGAAAAACCCGTTGTTCTGATTATTGTCGCCCAGAACAATCTTATACGACCAGCAGAAACTTTTGGCGTCGTTACTCAGCGTCGGTTTTTATGGTTCAAGAATACTGGCCACTTGACTTAGTGCTGACCAGCAGAGTTGCGAATGCCTAATATTTGTAGAAATAGAGATGGCGATACGAATTGCTTTATAATAATGATTTCATAGAGATAATATGTAGCGATTATAATGCAACGTGTAAGCTTTTGAATGGCTAAAAAACTTGATAACTTTAAGAGATGTATTAAGAAAAGAATGGAGGGCGTGCTTTTCAATTTTTTTTAAATGTTCCTTTCAATATCTAAGCAAAAATGTGTCTTTCTTGCAGTGATTTAAATGTTCAAACATTAATTCATAATAACTACAAACCGACAACAGTGGATGCGTAGTCGGTGTCAAGGACAAGAGTCAGTAATATTTACATATTTTAAGGAAACTTTCAAAAACTGTTTATTTTAATTTATTGTTCTAAAATAACGTATAAATATTTTCAATAAATATGTTTTAAAAGAAGTGCGTACGGTGTTTGGTTCTTCAAAGGTTCCTAGAGTTAAGCAGCATTATTTGCGGCCATAACTTGCATGGGCGATCGCATTGGCTAAATTTTGCGCAGGTGCCCTTCACCCTCGTGCAAATATGATACAGTATTGCATTAAGGGTTAATGTAAAGCGTTCAAAAATGTATTTCTTATTTTTTTGCATCTTTTGAAACTTAATACCTTCCAGAATATAATATTAAGGAATTCAAGGGCCAGGCCCAAATATTTTGAGAATGGTAGCATTCTAAGAATCAGCTGCTTGCAATCATACAATGTAAAAAAAATTTACTTGAAATTTAATGTACTTCTACTGGAAGTTTTTATTCATAAACTAGTATACGAAGTTGAGTATCCGCGCAAAAAAATTAAGTATGAAAATAATATTGCCGAGGTCTTGAATTAAGTAAGTATGTTAAATCTGTCGTATCGGACAAAGACAGACTTCGTTTCGTACGGCAGGAAATAAGTTGCGACATATGGCAAGTATGGAATATGCGAACCATTGAAGAAATATTAAGGAGCAATATAGTTGTATGAGAAGTATTTTCGAAGTATTAAAAGACACGTCAGAGTATATTTCACCAGACTCAATTGTAAAGTATATAAAGTATTGCCGAAGTATTATGAATATTTCCAATAGCTGATGTCTTGCAAGTAAAAAATACTGAGTATGCGAAGTATCATCCAACTATTAAAAGGCACGACAGAGTAGATTTCACCAGACCCAGGTTTGAAGTATACAAAGTACTGTTGAAGTATTATGAATACTGCCAATAGCTTATGTCTTGCAAGTAAGAAATATTCAATATCCGAAGTATCGTCGAAATATTAAACGCAGGGCAGAGCATATTTCACCGGACTCAAGTTCAAAGTATATAAAGTATTGTCGAAATATTATGAATATTTCCAATAGCTAATGTCTTGCAAGTAAAAGATAGTGAGTATGCGAAGTATCACCCAACTATTGAAAGGCACGACAGAGTATATTTCACCAGACCAGAGTTTAAAGTATATAAAGTATTGTTGAAGTATTATGAATACTGCCAATGGCTTATGTCTTGCAAGTAAGAAATACTGAATATGCGAAGTATCGTCGAACCCGAGTCGAAATTTTAACCCTTCTTGCAACCTAAAATAGTGGAGATCAACGAGCGTAGTTTCGAGTGTACAAGATGGCAGTCTGTAGGGCCCAGGAAGGGCGTCGCGAATAAATTTACATTTGAATTTTACCCTACCAGACTCCTGAAATGGCAGAAAGTAGACATCTCGACTTAACGGAGGGTCACGGAGGGTAATGCAGACCCTAGAAAACCTCCGTAGAACCGATCATAGGACCTCCCGACCCTCCGTTTAGTCTATCGCAGAGCCTCCTGACCCTCCGTTTAGTCTATCGCAGAGCCTCCCAGACCCTCCGTTAAGCCTACTACAGAACCTACCAGGTCCTCCGTTAAGCCTACCACAGAACCTTTCATACCCTCCGTTGACCCTGCGAAAGTTCCTCCCACATACACTATTACACCTTCCATTCACCTACACATCAATGAAAGTTCAATTACTTATATTATGAATATAAAAAACAAATTCAGGAACCAAAACCGTTTATTCAATTTTATCTTATAGATGTAATATATTTAATGCAAACAACATTTTTAAATAAACTTTTCTTTCCATAACTTAAAATGCACTCAACTAACGTAATATTTCATTCGATCAACTTAGAACTCTAGCAAGACTTAGCTTTTTCGGTACATCACATTACTTAAAAACTTAATAGTGAGCACGCTTTGGTTTATACCTACTTCCAAGGAACACTCGAAGAGAAAGTAGGGGGAGAAACAAAAATAAAACATGAACATTTGCTCGGAGTTTCGAGAATAACGATATAGTTTTGTGAATACCCCGTGCGATTTAGGAGGTTCGGTGACGCCTCTCGAAGTCAAATTTCATCAGTGTAAAATTTTCGTTACACATTTTTTAGAGTTTATTACACAGAACAAAAATTGTAGTGGGTGATTTCTGTTACAGCTCGTATACTTAACCCACAGAAAGATTAATAATGACGGATTTGCATATAGATAACTAATGAATGTTTTTACAAGTTTGATTTGTAGAATCAGTTTGCGTCTATATGTACATAGATGATCAATCGTACATCGCAATACCAATAAATACCATGGAGTTGGAATAAAAAAAATTGTCGAGAACTAATTTCGAATTATTTTTACTGTACCAGCAACAACGTGCTCGTTTGGCTCTTTTCGTTTGTCTTTTCTTGTGAACAAAAATTATATAGGTATGCATTTTTATACGACTTGTGACTCTGCATGACTTATTATTTCTGCTTCAGAATTCCGTTATAATCGACTTTCAATGTGATATATGACTTTTTGTAGGAGAGAAGATTCATTTTCAGTGATAAAATCTATGATAATAAAATGTTTACATACCTCGATTCACTAGATCTTTTTTATGCTTTCTAGCCCTATCCTATACATACGTATGTACCAATGCCTTCTGGATTTACCATAACTTAAATTATATTACTTACAGCAATAAGGTGTTAAACGCTTTATGAGTTTTTATTAAGACGCCTTTTTTTTCTATGTTTATATTGCTTAAATAGGGTTATCGGGATTTTAATAGGTTACATAGGTTCAACGGGGATTATATGTCTCATTCAGGGTGAGTAGGTCGTAGGGAGGTCTATGGCTAGGGCGTGTAGGCCGGAGGAGGCTCTACACGGAGTGAGGACGACTCTACGGAGGGTGTCAAATAACGATTGAACCTCCAAACAGGGTCACTGTCGATTGTACGGAGGGTGAAACCGGCGTCGGCGTTTGCCTCGTCAAAGGATTTGGGATTCCCGGAGGGCTAACCGAGGGTTAAAATTTCGACTCGGGAAGTATTTAAGGCACGACAGAGTATACATTTCACCAGGCCCGAGTATAAAGTATGTAAAGTATTGTCGAAGTATTATGAATATTGCCAATCGTTAATTATCCTTGTCGAGGTAAACGCATTGTTGACATACAAGAATTTGGATGAAACTTGAAGTGCTGTAAATGTGCAAGAGAGAGAGAGAGAGAGAGAGAGATCTCGATAGAGAGAGAAAGAGAGGCCTGAACGGGGTAGCCAGACCTCCGGGCTATCTTGCTGGTTGCGTATTTTCTTCTTGAAATTTATAAAAAGTCTTTTCTCTTATAGAACTCTCCTTCTGAACCGGTAACGTCGATGGCCTTCGTGTTTGAAGCATATGTCCGTATTAACTTCTTGAATAACATACTTTTTTTTAACAGTTCGTAAGACACGTTTAGCTGTATCAGATCGAAATGTGGTATTTTTTAGCTCAAAATGCCACTTGATATAGGGATTACATGTAAATTATCAAAACTTTGGCTGTTTATATCTCGCTTAATAAGACGCTAGGCTTTTCGGGCTTTTGAATATCGATAAATAGTATAATTACCAAGGTGTAGTCACAAATAGAGAAAAATCGTGAGAAAATCAATCAACTTTATTACCAACTTAACAATACAGGACACAGTCACCAGAACTTACTGTTTGTCCGATCTAATATGAGGTATTCCATACCAAATCACACGGTCAAAAACTCCACCCCCTCCAAAAAGTTGTAAATTTGCCAAAATTCGTGATCATTTACAAGGGTTGTTTCTAATTTTTTTTAGAATTTGTGGATCATATTTTTTTATGATTTATAAAAATTAATTTTTTTATTAAACCCTTGTATCTTAAAAACTATTAGTCGTACAAAAAATGTATGACATAAAAGTAGGGGCTTCGAATGAACTTTGTAAAACAAATTTTTATATACTTTTTAAATGTAATCAAGATCTATTTCTATGACAATTACACAAAAAAAATTTTTTTCAGTCAATATGTCTGTTTATATTTTTCTATAAAAAATTCCAGAATATACTCTCAAGTTTGTAGAGTGACCTTATATTTTTTTTTTTGAGATCGCCGAAACCCCTGTGTAGTAGCTATGCTTTATTTAATTTGAATTTGCATTTTTTTCTTCAAAAACTCGATATTAAATTGAGCATAGCTACTAACCAGGGGTTCCGGCCAACTCTAAAAAAATTTGAGGTCACTCTACAAACTTGAGAGAATATTCTGGATTTTTTTTAAGAAAAATAAAAACAGACATATTGAATGAAAAAAAATTTTTTAGTGTAATTGCCATTGAAATAGATCTTTATTACATTTTAAAAAGTCTATGAAATTTTGATTTACAAATATCATACGAAGCCCCTACTTTGATGTCTCATACATTTTGTGTACGACTAATAGTTTTTAAGATACAGGAGTTTAAAAAAAAGTAATTTTTCTGAATCTCAAAAAAATATGATCCAAAAATTCTGAAATTTTTTTGAACCATCCTTTGTAAATAATCATGAATTGGGGAAATTTTCAATTTTTTTTTGAAAGGGTGGAGTTTTGGACCGTTCGATTTTGTATGGAATACCTCATATAAATAATTGTAAACTTTACTTATTCGTTTCCTTTTTGTATTGTGCTCTCAGAGTCGAACACATTAAATTGAGCGTCCTTTTGTCTGCCGCTGAATCAAGCTGTTCTGACCCAGGAGCCGAATTCTTTCGAACAAACCCTAATGATTATTTTCAAAAAAATGTTCAACGATTATTTGATATCACTTTTTCTATTAACGACGACCTTTTGGAAATCTTACTTCCAACCACGGAACGGATTTTCGGAGGTATTCCTGGCCGTGCACCTCGTCCCGTCGCAGACATTCCCCGGAGTTCGGCGTCGCCGACAATTAGTCTCATCAATCTTCTAATCATGTCTCGTGGTTTGTCCTTATGCTTCAAAACATTAGCTAACTCCAATTTGTCTACGAAGATACCGGAGTTCAGTTGCAACTCAATCTAGACATTAAAAAAATAGTAATCGTGGATTATACAGTCGGCGAAAGTGCAAACAGATCACTAAAAGTAAACGAGATCGGATAATTAAAATGTGATACCGTAAAATAAATAAAAAAGGCGACAATTAACATTGAATATGTTCATACTTCTGGGGAAGTATGTTGATAAATTTCGGCTTCCTCATAGAAGAAGATTTGTCAAAGATGTAAAATATCAATTTGCAACTTCCTACTTGGCAGGCTTGACTATATATTTGGTCGCGATAATTGACGAGCTTTTGACCTCGACTTCTCGGATTCGTCTGTAACTTCGTAGGTGGTTAATACTTACTAACAGAAGTCATTGTGAATTTTTTCAGATTTTTTGCTATCGTCCTCGATTGATTCACGCACCTATCAAATTATTTAGTTTTGCAAAACGTTGTTTCATAATTACAAGAAAAGGTCAGAACGTTTTCCAATGTCATGATAAGTCTCAGAATAAAAAATTAAAAAATCCATATTAAGATCAAAATTCGTTAATGTATCGATAACGGACTTTTAAAACTTTAGATGCGTATTTGAGGGGCTTCCTCAATTTTCATTTATTTTTTTGAATATATTTTTGAAAAGCTGAGACGTTTTTTACATAATATATGTCATTTTCGGAGTGGGACATCCAAGGGTTCCCAACGGTTTTCTATTTTAAGTAATAAAATTACTACTTTAAATAAATTAATTAAATTATTACTCAAAAAAAGAAAGGTCAAGACGGTTTCGTATGTGAAAAAGTCTCAGCTTTAAAATAAAGATATGTTGAGAACAAAATTCGTTAAAGCATGGAAAATCGACTTTTATATCTTCAAATGCGTATTTGAGGGGCTTCGCGATGCGATTTTTTTTTTTAATTTATAGCTGTGACTTTTTTTTACATAATATATGACCTTTTCAGAGTGGGTCCATCAAGTGTTCACAACGATTTTCTATTTTTAGTGATAATTCAATTAATTTGAATTAATTAATTTAATTGAAGTAGTAATTTTACTACTTCAAATGGACAACCGTTGTGAACCCTCGGAGGCTCTAGTCTGAAAATGACATATATTAAATGAAATGAAAATTGGGAAAGCCCCTCAAATACGAATTTGAAGGAGTATAAGTCGATTTTCGATACTTTATCGAATTTTGATCTTAATATAGGTTTTTTTTATTTTTTTATTTTTTTAAGCTAAGACTTTTTTACATAGGAAACCGTCTTGACCGTTTTTTCTTTGAAGGTCGTCAATCTTACGACGATGTGATTATAAAACGATGTTTTGCAAAACTCGATAATTCGATAGGTGCGTGAATCAATCGAAGAGGATTGCAAAAAAGAAAAAAAAATCACAGACTTCTCTGAGTAAGTATTAACCACCTACGAAGTACGGACGAATCCGAGAAGTCGAGGTACAAGAGCTCGTCAATAATCGCGATCAACAATAGACAAATTCAAATATAGAGACAAATGTAGCAAATAATGGATCCATTAGGAGACATTTATCGAAGTTAATATTCCAATAAAATAGTATATTATTCAACAAGTGCGTGAAAGGTACGCACGAGTCGCACACGATATTTATTGATATAGTATCAGTAAAATTCGTACCAGTCATTAATAAAAGATAACTTATTTTAAAAACCTTATTTAGCTCGATAGATAAAAATTTGCAGAAGCTAGAGCGCCTACAGGCATTTTTCGAAAATTTTAAAGTTAAATTAATTTGAATTTTAAATGCCAGTCACACACAACGCACACACACTCACACATATATACTTACATTTTTTCTAAACCACTTTTCTCGACGTTTTAGACAATTTTGAGCATACGGACAAGAAAATCTAAAAAAAAAACTTTTCACGAAAACAATGTTACAAAACAACACGTTACAAAGGTAATAGATAACAGACGCACATAAAAAATAATTATAGCAAAGTAATTTATAACGAACGCGTTACAACGTAATTGGTTTATTAAATTATTATAGTCCATTTATTAAATTATTCACGGTTACCGAAAAAGACTTTTCTCGATAGTTTTCATCGACATTCTTTGCTACGAGTTGCGTTGTTATTTTTTTCTTGATTACTGGAATTATGTATCAACCAAATAGAATAGTGCAATCTAACAACATATTATAGAGTTGTCACTACACATGTATATTGGAAAATGGATTATACGAAGGTCATAAAACATATTTCCCCATAAAAAATGACGATTTTGAACTTTTTGTACTTTACACAGACTGTGCGTAAAAGTTCATTTTACGCCTCGAAAACAGTGCGTCGAATGGAATTTTACTACATCAAAAAAAAAATATATATATATACAATCCCGGAAAAAACACTTTCTATCTAGTATCGACAAAATATAAGAATTATACAATTTACCGATATTTTTCAAAAACTTTAAATTGTTATAACATTAGAACGACTCCGTCGATCTTCCCCAAATTCGAACTAGAACCTTTTTTTATCATAATTTAGAAGTGAAACAAATTTAAGCCGAATAATTTGCTCTTTGCGCAAGTAAATGTGCGAAAGACATTTTACTTACATGAAAAAATGTTATAGAATTTGAACCGTTCTAGGGCAATCAACATCTGTACCAAATTTTAATGAAATCTACCGAAAAAATTTGGATTTTTCTCTTCGCGACAGCAATGCTTTGGTACGTTAAAGTACAATCGAAATTTACCAACATAACGACCGTTCTTTGGACTAAATGTAAAAAAAAAACAAATGTATTGTAATAAAATCAAAACCACTCTATCCATTTTCGAAAAGTTTGGCGCTGATCATAGTTTAATGTTAATCTATTTTTAAAATAAAATTTCAATCTGATATCTTATTATTTACAAAAGATATGGCGTAAAAGACATTTTTTTAAATCCGAAAATACATGCGATCGAAATTCCTTAATAGGTGCATATACACACCTTGCTGTGCCCTCCAATGCGTGCCATTTCCATCAAATTTGCGGATAAATCGAAAACAATGACGTAGAATTTGCAAGGTTCTACTTTGCAGCTTTTTTAAAAGTCGTTTCAGTATTTTTCTGAGTTAAATCGAAATTGACCAACATATCGAAATTTAAATAAAAATAAAATATTGAAAAATAAAATAGTAAGATTAAAATTTACCAACATAACACACACAGACATTTCGTGAAATGTTAAATCATGGTGGTTTCTATTGAAATAACCAGTATAATTATCGATTCATTGCCAGGCGAATGGTGCCATCGGAGGAATATTTGCGATTATAATTATCAATATAGGAATTTGGTGTGAGATATAGTACGTACATGGTGGAAGCTGTTTAGCCAACATTTCCAAGAAAGACGATTCCAAAAAATCTTCTTTTCTATCGTTGTTATCCGATTCTGGGTCCGAATAGTTGTGTTGAGTTCCAGATTTAATACTCTCTTCATTGAACTACCTTGAATGCCCGATTCGTCGTCCTTCATATCCGTAACTCGATGCTCATAATCGTCGGACAATTCCACATCGTTATTATCATGAATTTTTCGTTTTTTCGTTTCTACATCAGACTCACTGTCTCAGTTTAAAGAGAAAATTCTCTTAAATTGGCTATTTCTCTTTCCGAGAAACAGTTTTGCGGTGTTTTCTTTCTTGGACGAACTTGGCTTTGATTTAACAATAGTTAAAGATCCGTCCACCTTGTTGTTCGTTCTTGTCATGACGTCTCTCTTGCCCTTTGGGAAAGAGCTTCGCGAAGAAATTGTATCGACATCACACTCAGTGGTATGATGCGTGTTGACAGATGACGCACACTCAGAAAAAAATATGGTCATAGCAACCATATTTTTACTATAAAGTATGTTTCCCTGAGACAACAACTATGCTTTTATGGTTATTGTAACCACTAAGAATATAGTTATCATGTGCCATATTTTAGTAGTTATTTAAACTATTTCTGTATGTTAGTTGCAACCATTCGTTCTTCTACTATTTATAAAGTATTTCTAACCGTTGGAGAAGAATAAAAGAATATAAAAAATATAGTTATTTTTCAATCATGTTTATTCATTGCTATCATCTCTCATAGTGAATGATGAGAAAAGAAATGTACATTTTATTCTGAAGATTGTTGTATTAAACTGTGATCATAAGTCCGAGAACTGGCGCGATAGAGTTGTTCGTAATACGTAGAGTGTAGATTCATTTATTGCTTATAGTTAAAAATACTTACCATTGTTGTTAGATTTATGATACTTTTGTGTATTATACTAATGACATAGTGTAAAGCCAACGCTTAGATTTTGTTAATGTAAATTTATGTACGACCTAGAATGACTTTTCGTGGATAGTATGTTTTAAATTTATTATGATCTACACTCACATTCCATTTCATTGATTTAACAAAGTGTGTATGTCAGTAAGTATTAATGTTTATAGTTGTAAGTAATAGTAACATTCAGTCAAGCACGTGAGGCAGAGTGTGAACCACAACTCAAAATATAGTTTTATGAACTCTATATATTGTAAAGTTTAACTTTTTGATAGCAGTAATTACTCTCTATTATTTTTATTTCTACGTTTTTGTACGATCGCCAGTGCAATGTGTATTCAGATGAGTATTATATATTTATAGTTGTTCTCTTAGAAAAATGTATTGTCGACTCAACCATACAGTTTATTTAAACTGCAATGGTTACGTGGTTCCCGCAACAGTGAACAATGTATGCAGCATCTTAACTTTAGTACATAGTACTATGAATGTAGTTTATCCGCTACCATGTTTTCTGTATTACAGACATTTTTCTGTATGGTTGATTATGGTCTTTGGGTTGATTTAATAACTATAAATTCAGAGAAATGTCAGGTACAAGATTTTTTATTATATTAATCTCTTTAATCTTACATCAGTCATTTTTAAGTTTTGTCTTATAAATAAAAACTGCTCTGTTTAGGGGAGGGAGTCAGGTTTAAAACCCCTTAACCAAAAATAAGTTAAATTAAGTCATCAAATTCGCTTTAACATCAATTATCCATCACATTAAGGCTGTAAAAATTTGCTGGTAGTTTCATCGCAAACGATATACTTGTTGCCGTCAGGGGCAAGAACGACAGATAATTTCTCCATGTAATGTTTTACGTTAAACGGAGCTACTTTTTGTCGTTCGGTTTCAATTAGTTTGAAAGCTTGTAAGTGGTGATTATGACACAAAATTTCAAACACGTTAACAAAAAGTGCGATGTCAGACGATTTTGCTGGTGGTACAAATTCATTTTTCAAAAAAATGTTGTGTATTCTGCCGATAATAGGCATCTCGCCCACAAGAACTAAGACTACGTCGCCATATCTAAGTTTTGTACTATTTATACATAATTTTGAAAGTTGTTTGTATTGATTAAATTCAGAAGGCACGGACTCGTCAGTTAGAATTTCGAATGTAATCTCATCAGCGAAAAATTTACGTTGCAAAATAGCATTATTAAAATAAAGTTGATTTTTCACGCCTAAGGTTTTGCAGATATTTACGCGATTGAAAGAAACACCAGCGTTTTTCCTTACCTCCCGTGAATAGATCCTGGCGGATTTTTTTTATTTTTGCGTAACTGATAATCTTGGTTGCGACGTTGGTCCACGACGAAAGCAGTTTGTTGGTAGCTGTTGAGTGGGCTGCTTCAAAATCAATTTTCAGCTGAACATAGAATAATTAATTAATCGTTAGCCACATAAACAAAAAGTAATGAGTAGCGTTGCAAGCTTATTCTCATCAAGAGCTAGATTATATTCGTCATTACCAATGAGGCTCCAATTGCCGAAGAAAGAATTGGATATGTATTGTAATAATCCGTTATAGTGATATCCTTTTTGCGATGTGATGACGTGAGGCGCCATAGGCGTTCAAGATCTCCATCTTGTGGTGATATTCCTCTCAATCTAATGAGCGCGTCACGAATTTCATCAGATAATGGCACCGGCTGATCGTTGACTGCTGGACCCAATTTTCCGCGTATGTATCGTCTTACATTGCAATATTTGTCCCAAAGTTTACCACCCGCTAAACGTCTATATGGAGCCGGTCGGTATGGAGTGTAGTATATTTCGGCCTGTTCGTGGACAAAGACTGCCGATATCTCCCTCGTCCAAAATTGCCAATCTGTTACTTTGATTCTGAAGTATAAAATTTGATATTCACTAAAATTCCCATTTTTTTGCATTTTCCTAGAAACCAAGCTTATTATGGGAAATTACTTGTCTTTTGTGATCATTAGGTGATTCACGATAATGTCGCACAAGTTCTTCCTGTCATACGAAGTCAGTTTCGTGCACTTCAGCAATATCTCACCCTTAGGCGATTTGCGTAGCAAGCGTCTCAGTTGCTATAAAAAATCAAGTCGTCATAACACTAACTCTTCAGGCTTAAGAAATTCCGTTTGTAATCTACAAATAAGTCTACTTTTTGATTGCCAATAATACTCTCTTCTTCATTACAAGGGAAGGAATAACTTATGAGATGGTTATACCTGTCAATTCAGTGATTCCCTACCTTTTCAGATATTTACCAGATATAGCTATATTCAATAATTATAAAAATTGATCATATTCAATATTGCGTTGAGAACCGGAAGTTAAGCACCTCAAAAAAGGAATTTTTAAAGAAAAGTGGCGCCATTTTATCAACAATAAAAATGCTTACAAATTCTTCGTCCAGGCCCAAGCCAATGCAATGTACGAATGGAATCTTTTTGAATTCTGATTTTCGGATAAACCGTTCTCAAGTTATCATGCCCAACGCAACTGACATTCAAAAAAAGTTGCTACTGAAATACAGCGGGAGTTGCGCTATTTTGAGAATTTTTTTGTTAAAAAAAAAAAAAGAAAATACATGAACATGTGTACTAATGAATGCTTTTACAATTTTTTCTTTTCAAAAAAAATTCCAATTTCAAAGAAAAATCAAGAAAATTTAATAACTAACCTTGCCAAATGTTCCACTCAAGGGAGGGGAATGACGGTCCACTTCAGGTGTGATGCCGATGGTGTCATTAAAATCGCAAAAGGGCTCGTCCTATGGAAATAATATAAATGTAAATAATGTAAATTCAGGCGCTACAGTAAAGAAAAATTGCAATATTTGCAAATTTGAAATGTTGAGCTTACCGGATCTTTCAGATTCTGGGATCTCAAACATTCTCATCGCTTTTCGAGAAAATCCAATCGATGTCCGATGATCAGAATCAATTCCTTTACGATTTGTGACGTAATCGAAAGAAACTTTTTTTCGTCTATCGCTTGAGCTACAAAAGATAAAAAGCAATTTTGGAAAAAAAAAGTTGCCGCCTCCATTTACCATGTTACAAATCTTATATTGTAATTGTAATCATATAACATAGGAATTGCAACCATGTTGAATGGTCTACAATTTGTACGTTGTTATTGTCACCATATGACATAGTAATTGTATCGATGTAATTGTATTCTATGGTTGCAATTACTATATTGTACGGTAAATGGAACACTATTTTCAATATTTTTTCCACAAGGCAGCCCGCTTTAGCTCAATAGTCGGGCTAGAGGTCAGTGCCTGTTTACGCACCATGACCCTTCTACCATACATATTGTTAATTCTCGCATTCCTATAGTCTACTACACAATGTGCACGCACGAATCGAATTAAGTATAACAGTACGGCAATAATATATTGATATTTACGATAAAATGACGAATGACGATGATGAACATTAAATTCGTTTGCAACATAAAATCCTCATCGCTGGCGTAGTAAGCCGTAATAAATAAGAATTTATACATTTAGAACGGACAAAAGATTCAGACGCGTGTTAGAAGCACAGATGCTACCAAGCTCGTGATAGTTTTGCGATGTTTGGTTATCGAATTATAAAATTATTCTTACCTTGAAATATCTCGATGTACTCCGTAAGGCCCCACTGCATTAACTTTTCACTGATAAAATTCTCCGACATATCGCGCAGGACCCCGGTATTCGGCACTTAGTAATCACCGCCACACATTGACTTTCTGCCACTTCACCAGATCACTTCGCACTCTGTCGAAGACTCTTGGTAGGAGGGGGGGGGGGGGGGGGGGTAGTTCCTGCCGCACTTGTAAAATTAGGTGGCGCCAAAGGAACGCAAAAATGCAGACGTTTACAGCGAAAATCGATTGTTAATATAACAATACGTATTGCAGAGATCACTATACTGACAATGGTTATGTCCATTGTAACAGGATGTTGTTGTGGTACTAGTAGTGGATTTTTAATACAACAATACATATTGCAACAAATGCTATGCATTGTTACACGATATCATTGTGTCACTGGTAGATCTTACATCACGCTCAAGCATAGGGTTAAACTTAACGTCTTGTAAATCGCACTCACGCACACACAATAAACGTATAGTACGTAAAACTATAAGAATATGTTCCCCTCAGGTAACGACAATATTTTATGGTAAAACATCTAAAAATGTAGCCATAAACTGCAATTACTATGATTCTGTCTGTACTATAATGGATGTTTGTTCGTACCATATATTTTATCTATTGCTATTTTTTCACAGTGTTGTATTTTTAATAAAGATAGTCAGCGATACTGAAAATAGTGAAATGTTACTATGCAAATAGTGGACGCAATAAATAGCATTGTGAATGTTTACTTGTAATAAAAATAGCTGTGGACGCAGCACAGATTATATGTCTTTGATGATTTCATGAATGTGTTAAATGTATCATAATTTTATTGTTACAGTTTTAACCATAAGTTATAGTATTCTTTACTGTGGTAGACATTTAGATGCACTATTCCAACAACATGGTTTCCTTAACTTCATGACAATAGTTCGATAAACCATATAAAAGTTAATTTAACTATAAAACATAGTTCGACGTATTATAAATGTTTTACTATGGTATTATTGTTGGAAATACCATGGTCCTTTTTTTCAGTGCAAGCTCGACATCACTGATCGAAGACCCGAGACTACAGGAATCAGCGGAAGCCATGCGTTCTGACGCGAACTTATTATCAGCCTTTATACCGACGAATTTTTTCTTTCTTGATATGTCATTGTTCTTGTTCTTTGAAAAGCAGCTTCTCGAAGGAGTTTTATCGACATCACAATGAACGGCATCATGCGTGTTGGCAGATGACGCAAGCTCGACATTGATCGGAGACTTGAAACTACTGTGATCGGCGGAACCCGTGCGTTTTGACGCGATCTTATTGTCAGCCGTTATGCTGACGAATTTTTTTTTCTTGTTATGTCGTTTCTCTCGTCCTTTGGAAAGCAACTCCTTGAGGGAGTTTTATCAACATCATAATGAGCGGCATCGTGCATGTTGGCAGATGGCGCACTCTCATCTGTGAAGTTTTTCCGTATTTTCAAGATTTCCATATCTCTTTCTTTGGCTACGATTTCAATTTTCTTCAATCTAGCCTTTTCGTCTGTTTTGCTAGCTTTTCCTTTTTGTATGTCGCTTATCCTCTTCGTTACAATATTGCGACGCTTACGCTTTACCTTACTGGTGTACTCATCCATGTCGGTTGCGGTTCCGGTGTCAGGCTCTGATTTGTCTTTATCGGAACGGTCAGTGTTTGCACTGGGTGTTACCGCGGAGTTGTCAATTTTCCCTTCAGTAGATACTATTAATGTGTCTAACCACTCGCGGGAATCTATTATAAGATACATTGGTCGAGCCGACTACTATCTCACTAATGAACGATATTTAATTTTCAAATTTCGAACCAGAAGTATGATTTGATCCGAATTTTTCCATTAATACCCAAGAAAAATAATGAAAACAGGAACTGTATTTGATAGCAGCAGCATATATTTTATACATACATTTTTCTATATTTGTACACCATAAGACTATCGCAAATCAAAGATAACCGCAAAATTGAATTTAAAAAAAGTAGAATTGTAATTTTGGAAGAATGTCATTCAAAACAACATAAGATCACATGTTTCATTATATTTCGGATTCATTGAACCGAACGTAAATAATCAGATACAACGTCTAAGATTGTACTACAGCTACTCTATAATAATTATTACAATTGATTATTTTTAAATTTTTATCCCAATGCAAAGTATTAAAAATTCTCACCAAATTTCATTTTCAGCTGAAAACTTATAAAGCGTACTTACATACGTAAAGAAATAGAACTTGAAAATATATATCGGTTTTAACATGCGATAAGGTCATCCCATATCTAACGAGAACCCGAGTCAAAATTTTAACCCTTCTTGTAACCTAAAATAGTGGAGATCAACGAGTGTAGTTTCGAGTGTACAAGATGGCAGTCTGTAGGGCACAGGAAGGGCGTCGCGAATAAATTTACATTTGAATTTTACCCTACCAGACTCCTGAAATGGCAGAAAGTAGACATCTCGACTTAACGGAGGGTCACGGAGGGTAATGCAGACCCTAGAAAACCTCCGTAGAACCGATCATAGGACCTCCCGACCCTCCGTTTAGTCTATCGCAGAGCCTCCTGACCCTCCGTTTAGTCTATCGCAGAGCCTCCCAGACCCTCCGTTAAGCCTACTACAGAACCTACCAATTCCTCCGTTAAGCCTACCACAGAACCTTTCATACCCTCCGTTGACCCTGCGAAAGTTCCTCCCACATACACTATTACACCTTCCATTCACCTACACATCAATGAAAGTTCAATTACTTATATTATGAATATAAAAAACAAATTCAGGAACCAAAACCGTTTATTCAACTTTATCTTATAGATGTAATATATTTAATGCAAACAACATTTTTGAATAAACTTTTCATTCCATAACTTAAAATGCACCCAACTAACGTAATATATGACAATGTGATATATGACTTTTTGTAGGAGAGAAGATTCATTTTCAGTGATAAAATCTATGATAATAAAATGTTTACATACCTCGATTCACTAGATCTTTTTTATGCTTTCTAGCCCTATCCTATACATACGTATGTACCAATGCCTTCTGGATTTACCATAACTTAAATTATATTACTTACAGCAATAAGGTGTTAAACGCTTTATGAGTTTTTATTAAGACGCCTTTTTTTTTCTATGTTTATATTGCTTAAATAGGGTTATCGGGATTTTAATAGGTTACATAGGTTCAACGGGGATTATATGTCTCATTTAGGGTGAGTAGGTCGTAGGGAGGTCTATGGCTAGGGCGTGTAGGCCGGAGGAGGCTCTACACGGAGTGAGGAAGGCTCTACGGAGGGTGTCAAATAACGATTGAACCTCCAAACAGGGTCACTGTCGATTGTACGGAGGGTGAAACCGGCGTCGGCGTTTGCCTCGTCAAAGGATTTGGGATTCCCGGAGGGCTAACCGAGGGTTAAAATTTCGACTCGGGAAGAGGTTGCCACGGCGCCATCTTCAAATCGCCAATTTTACATAAGAATAGTGCTGAACAATCTTAGTTAGTCGCAGGATTTATACATTATATAACGAATATGGATGACATTTTTTTTCCGTTAGAGCAGTTAAATTTTTATTTATTTATATCTTCTACAAAAAAAAAGTTAGACTATAATATTTGGTATATGAATGGAGTATAATAAGGGTAACTTGAGAAATAAATAAAAAGCCGATTTGAAGAAGGTGCCGTGGCAGCCTCTTCCCGTTAGAAATGGAATGACCCAATAGTGGACCATTACATTAAGTTAACCCTTAAGTTAAATATTGCTTTCTTTAGCATCAAGTACCGGAAACGTCCAGTTTTACTTTTTTTTTTTCAAAATATGCAGAAATTTCGCAAAAAACAAACCGAAAATTATCATTTATCGTGATATTAAGTGGCATTTTTTTCATTTATTAAGCAGACGCGATGTACAGCCATTCACAACAAATTAGAAATCGTGCAATTCGACTTACCGCTTTCTTTAATAACATGTGCTTTGTGATATTTCCCATCGTACAAAACTTTGACATCACCAGTTTTGGAATATTTCACATGTTTCTTCTCAACGATGCTCGTCTGCTTAGTTTCGGCCCAGAATACGAGGACATACATTTTTTTCTCGATAAGACGATGAATGATACCTTCTCAATTCGATAGAAGAATCGAAGTGAGATGCGATAAACAACGTGGGACATCGTCATGGTAACCAGCAGAGTTTGAAATTACTGAGCGAGAAGGCTGCCATGAACTTAGATACATATATCTTTCTATATTATGAAAAGAATTCGCCGCCGCCGCCGTGCACACAAATACATTTTTTGAAAATTTCCAAAATTCTTAAAATTTCCAAAAATTCAAAATTTCAAAAAAATTTAAATTTCAAAAAATTTAAATTTCAAAAAATTTAAATTTCAAAAAGCTTAAATTTCAAAAAATTTAAATTTCAAAAATTTTTTAAATATCCAAAATTTTTTTTAATTTCTAAAGTTTTAAAAATTTCAGAAAATCTTGAAATCTCTAAATATTGTCATATTTTAAAAAATTTTAAAATAAAATTTTTTTTTTTTCAAATTTCAATAAATGTTGAATATATCGAAATTATGGAAAGTTTAGAAATCATAGAAATTCTAAACAAATTCGAATTTGGACCATACAGACACACGAACGTTTTCGGCCACTTCGTTTTATAATAAGTATAGACTAATCATGAACATCGAATACCTTCCGCTCGCAGGCTACGACGACGGTAATCATGACGATATTAAATCATTTGTCATAATTACGTGTCAGTCTACAGACTACAGGCTATCAATGGAAATAAATCTGCGTTTTTTTAAATAAATAACTAAAGAAGAAGTTTACTCGCACTTTATCTGTGATCGAGGTCGCGCACAAACGCGAAGGCGAACTCTTAGCAGCTTTCAGCATTGCTGGTTGGTCTAACATCGACAGATACGCGCCGTGCAGAGTGGACTGTTACAACCAAAAAGGTACTGGTGATCAAATTTGTAGTGTACCTTCTAATTTGTTTACATGATAATAAATTCAATTTAGAAATTGGTCACCTAACTTAACTAACCTAACTTTTTAGGGTTTGTCTTTGGAAATAAGCAATAATGAATTTCCAAAAAACATCAACTGCAAAAAAGGTGCCGACGACATTAATTTTACATAACAATAACGACAAAAGTTATTATCGAATTGCAAAAAAAAAAATTCAACGACTAACCAGAAAACATTCTTCATTCTCTTTTCGAATGATTTATTAATTCCTTAGAATCCACATTAATTATTTAGAATTCCTTACAGTTTTTACTTTTCCGCTTTCGATCTTTTTAACCCAGTAACTTAGGAACTACGGAAACATATCCACAATTTGTGCTTACACATCATTTTTTCGAAAAAAAAAATTTGAACTATTAGAAAATTCTGAAAAATCTCATGTGAATTCTAAAAAATCAATTAATTAATTTGAAAGGAAAAGAAAAGGTTTTCTGAATTTTTATTCAACAATTTTTTTTAAGCAATTTGTTAATAACTTTATGCCACTCTGTGCGTAAAACGAGGATTTACGCACGCTTCGTGTGCTGCAAACCCTATTTACGCACCTTGTGAAATCAAATTTTGTACGTGCGAAAAACTTTTCTTACCTCGTATGATTGCAGCACTCGCCTCCAACTCATGCTGCAAACTCACACTCGTAAAAAAAAAATTTCCACTCGTATCGCAATGCACTATTTTGACATTATTATGCAAAATTTGTATGTTGTTGGCACCTTAATGCAGTTCATTTTTTTCAGTTTTTTATCCCATTGGGAAGAGTTCGACATTCATGCTGAATCTTGTTATACCTCAGAACGAAGGTATCAACCTTGAATCTACCAACACTTATGAAGAACTATTCAGCAAAGTATCGTAAATTTTACGACATTTACAGAGATCACATCATTTTCGAGAAAAAAAAACAGAAAGCTATAAAATCTAAATTTCTGCATATGTTTTGTCGAAAATTGCAACATTCGAAGACGAGCTGCTGTTCTTCTTTGTGCTAAACTTCAGTTCAATCAGTTAAACGGTTTTTTGGTTTGAAATTTCTAAGTCCCGCACGCACACACACATACACACGCGGACATTTTGTCTAAACCACTTTTCTCGATGTTTTGGACCACTCTGAGTGTCCTGACGTGAAAAAAATAAACAAAAAAAAATTATTTTATTGTACTGTCTCATTAAGTCTAATTTTTTTGACTTCTCTAACCTATCTATTGGAAACACAACACTTAATTTTTAGAAACTTTTCAATGTTGTTGTTTTTTTTTCAACATTAGTTATCTGAACGACTTGTAACTGGGGATATTTTTTCAGTTTGTTATTCGGAGCAGATGATTGGGCCATTCGCTGGACGTTATAGTACTTCTTTTACAACAGCCGTTCTTGAAAGTATTATCGGTCAGCAATGCCGAAGCATGCAGTTTTTGTTAGGCAATACGGACGAAGCAGCAGCTATTTGGTCAGGCAGATGAATAGAAAAGGACCTGATCTATCTACTGTTACAGTAAGCGATGAAGAAGAGCTGGATATAGATGCTCCATTACAAAATGAATTAAGGTAATGTTTCGAAGCTAATGAAAAGAAACATTTCCTGAACCAAGTTATATCGTGGAAATAGAACTTGCGGACGTTTAACAAGTTCAAGACAATCGCCACTTATATCCCTAAAACAATAGTCGCTGTTTACAATTCTCCCGTCAAAAGCCTTATGGTAATGAATTAAAACTTTTTCTAGTTTTTCGTGATTTTGCCCTAATTCACTACCGATCCTCGGCTTATCATAGTCCAAGTTTGTACCAATATTTAACCCGATTTCAATGTAAAAAAAAAAAATCTTCCGAGGAAGCAAAAGTGTGCAAACTCGGGCCTTGCACATTGCTTCTCCATTTTCCACTTCTCATTCCCCGTACGCGGAAATGTGTTCGCCAGATGAAACTTAGTAGTATTATTCTATTATATATTTTTATAGATAATCGTTTCAGAGATTATTAAACATTTGAAATATCAGGTAATTCAATTCAAGCTGCGAGTAATTGTTGAATTAAAAATGTTACAAAATCTGTGAAACATGAGCTCTTTGTGGGATTTTCTCTAAATTCAATATCGAATAACGACACATTCTGTTCAATTTTTATGGAAAATTTTGGGTCAGTTGAAACTGTTCTCGAGATGTAGCATTTGCAAAAAAAATACAAATTTTTATTAGACTGAAGCTTATCAAAAATACGAAATAACTGCACCATTAGAAGTAAACAAAATCTCGCGTTATTTATCTAACCCGACACTCACAAAACTTGTTTATGAGTAAGCCAAAATTGTCCTGAAATTGTGTCAAAATTATAACAAATGTCCGTATGGAGGAGACTGTGTGACTGACAGAATAAAATAATAAGGAAGCAACATGCAAGGTTTCATTTTGCAACTTTTTTATATTGTTATCACGGAATAGAAAAACTTGTTGTTCTCATTACGTTTTTATGTTGCGCCATTCTTGATTTATAAAAAAAAATCACAATAAAAAAAATTCTAATTTAATTGAAAAACATGATTTTGACTTGAGAAGTACACGGCCAATTTTTCGTCATGTGCCTCAGTTTGATATAAATGTAAAAGTGTAAAAATTGGGAAACATCACATCACGTATTTTTATCGCGTTTAATGTAAAAAATAGGAAGTTTCACAATGTACGCCCCATCAATTTTATCAGAAAAATTCACCGAAATTCTGCATTAAAAATCCGAAAAATTAACCTGATAGTGCCATGATGGAATTATCAATCTTTCATACCTAAAAAAATATTATCGTTTTCTTTTATCCAAAATATTTAAAAAATGTGCCTTTAGGTTTTGTAAAGAAAGAAAATTGTTGTATTAATGCTAGTTTAGTAAGGAATATGTATATCAAAGAAATTCTGCCGAAAATGCATTTAAAGTTTGGTAAACACAGTGAAAATCTGACTATTTTCAAATAAAACCTCTGCTGTAGCAAGAAAACGTCATGGGTTTTGAAACGTCATGGGGCATTCTATGTCGATTCGACCTAGATTTGACCCTCAACATCTCGGATTTGGTCCATACTTTTTTTTATTTCACTGCTCCAACTCTAAGATACAACCAGAATTGTTATTAGATTTTTTTTTATTCATTTGATATAATAATGATTAATTAAGATCAACATATTATTAATCAGAATTGAAAATTCTGAAAAGTTCTGTATCAGATATCAATATTTTTTAACTTGCACCCAAAGTGGGCCACACCTCTCTTCTATTTTTTACGAAACTGCTACAAATAAATAAAAAAAAAATTTTAAAAGTAGATGCGTAAAAATGATATAACTGGAGGCTACTCAAACATTTCTATACATATACGGGGCATTCCACCCTGTTTCGACCTCGACCTCTTCGATTCAGCTCATCATTTTTTACAGGCTTAGTTGGACCGTCAACAGCACATTTTTTTAGGCCATTTTGTTTCAAATATATTTTTAAAGTGACATAGATAACCCCATAATTTAAAAATCTGATAAAATTCAGAAAAATACTTTGTTAAATAACAAAATTATCTAGTTTATAGTCAAAGTTGGGAAGATTTTCCTTCTTTCAGTTTTTAAGTCTTTTTTATTTTTTAAAAATATTAAAAAATATAACAAATAATCAATCTACTATAGGCGATTGGTCAAATGTTCATTTATGTAAAACCAAATTTTTCCAGATTTTTTATGAAATTGTTCAAATTTTTCCGAACTATGCAAATTAAAAAAAAAATATTTTTTGCAAACTATGAGAAGTAAAATATTTCCCACTTTGACCATAAGCTATATAATTCTGTCACTTTAAAAATATATTTAACAAAACTGAACTTAAAAAAAATTGTGCAGTTGAGGGTCCAACTAAGTCTGTAAAAAATTATGAGCCAAATCGGAGAGGTCGAGGTCAAATCCAGGTCGAAAAGGGGTGGAATGCCCCATATGTTAGGACTAGAATTTTTTCAAATCTTTTCATAGCGATTTTTTAAATAATTTTTTTTCTAAATAAAAGAGAATCGATTTTATTTAATTAAAAAATAGGGAGACAGCTGTGGAGAAACACTCTAACAATGAAAACTTGTGAAAAATTATAGAGTTAATGGATTCAGCAGACATAGACACGATTCGTTACATTCATATACCCACTTTTTGGTTCATTATTCTACAATTTATTTATTATTGAATGTATCATAAAATCAACCTCTACTACATACATATAACTGTATTTTAATTTTTCATAAAGCCCTAAAGATTTTTTTTTCAATATCTAAAAAAAATGTACATATGAGGCATTCCACAGTACTTTCGCCACAAAAAAAAATCTGTATTTTTTTTTAAATATGGGGTTCAGTTGTATCTATAATTATATTGTATCTAAAATTCTCAACATATTTCTAAAAATCGGGTTTAGTAGTATCTATAGATGCACCAAATTTTGAAATGAAATTTAAAAAATTGTCTGGAATATGTGTATTATTTTATTTTCCATTTGATATGTAGTATCTATGAAACGATTAATCATATCAAAATCATTAAAAAAACAAAAATGTTCTTTTTTTCACGGCCAACAAGAAAAAAATGTATTCAGAAATAATTGTGTAATTTCTGGCCACATTTTATGGAAAAAACAACAAGTTATTTTTTTTAACAGTCAAATTGCTATAACGTGAAAGCAGGCCATCCCATGAAAACAAAAATTCTTAAAATACGGCGATCACTATGAGATTTCAAGGCAATTTATCTCATGAGAAATCCGGAGTCCAACTATAAAAAAAATTATTGTTTTTTCCATCAAATGTGGCCCGCAATTACACAATTAATTTTGAATATATTTTTTTCCTTCCGGCCATGAAGAAACGCACATTTTAGTTTTTTAATGATTTTGTTACGATTAATGGTTGCTGAGATATAACATATTAAATGGAAAATAAAAAAATTGATATACTCCGGTCAAATTTTTTTTTATTCATAAATTTGGTGCATCTATAGATACAACTGAACCCGATATTTAGAAAAAACGTCAGATTTTTTTTTTTTTTTTTTGGGCGGCGAAAGTACTCTGGAGTGCCTCATATGTAACGAGGAACAATATATTAGTATTATCAAATCAGCAAATCGTTAACACCTCCAAGGAAATTGTAATTGAAGGGTTAACATTTTGGCAAATTTTGATCAGGTATTTAAGTACATAAAAAATCAACTTACCCAATTCTGTCACATATAGAGAAAGGGCAAATAGGCACTTCCAGACGCATCTGTAAGAGCTGACAGCTAGAGAATATTGAGTGAAACCTGTTAAAGTAAACCTGTATTATATATTACTGTGTGTTTCAACTTTTCCCAAGGTTCTTAAAACCCGCTTCATTTCAATGATTTCACAATCGAAAAGAATATCTAAAAGCACATGTAACCCTATGACGCTACTACTTCTTCGTTACATTTACTTTTCAATATTTTTTCACTACCTTCATTGAGAAAAAAGTGTTTAAAGAAATGTGTTACTAATAGAGTAATACATGCAGGACTTTTTAAGTAATACTTACCAAGTACTTCGAACAATAAAATGACTTTTTGCTTCTACCGGCAAACGGGCACAGATTTATTATATATTTATATTTATTTATTATATATATATATATCGCCAACCGCGTGAACCCGCGGTTGGGGATAGTCTATTTTCACTTCCGAGTGGCGTATACTATTTTTCTTAACTTACTAACATTTTCCATTGAGGCCCGCGAAAAACACCGATTTTATCTTAACCTCTTTCATATAATAAACAATTGTTGATAGTTCGAAAATTCAAAAAAAATTTATCTTTTGAAAATAGATTTAAGAAATCTTTTTTCTGTTACATCGATCAGCCACACAAGAATAGAAATTTAAAGGAATGCAACGCTAAAAGCAAAATTTACCTTTCCGACGGCCTGCCATCGGACTTTTTAGTGTTTTACCTTGTTACCGGAATATATATATTCTCGACGTCGAAAACTCGAGTCGACTCATCGAACACCTCGACAATAGTCTATATATCGAAATTTAAATTAGGAGTCAATCCTTAAGGTACTCGCATGTACGACGATGCGTATATTTGTCTAATACGCCGAGAGCTCGACAAGAAAAACTGCGAGCACAGTCCTATACCCCCTCCATCTTATTCAAAGACAATGGTACGCGACGTCACGCGTGTCGAACTGTATCGACGGGCAACGACCGGCGAGATCACGAAAATCCACTTGTCTTCCGATAGCGAAAGGAGACAGTCGGTCCTCGAGGAGTCTAATTACTAAATTGATCTACTTATTGTTGTGAAGCGAACCATTATTAATATATATATGTCAACCCTTTGTCAAAACGTGAAGGAAGCCGTTTATAAACTGTTTGTCAACTCACAAAGGAATTGTGGATATTTGTCAAGGAATAATTATATATCGTATTTACGTAAGTAAAATTGAAACACTTATATCTGTCTATCTACTTCTCTGTCTCCCATAAACTTGCAAATTTCCTCCTATTTGGGTCCCCCAATCGAATCCCCCTGCGAAGTCTCTAAATTGAATAATTATTGTCGAGCTAGTCGAGTAAAATTAGACAAATGTATTATTACCAGTTTATTAGTTTTACTATAAAACTAATTGGCGCCCATAATCAATTTAATTGTCGAATTCAGAGCCCTGGCAGCCGTAGACCCAGGCCGCGCCAGGTGTGGCTTTCATAAAAATTTCTGAAAATTATTGTACTAACTCCTCCTAAAAAAGAAAGCCTGTCTCATTTGGCGCCCAACGTGGGGCAAGTTGGGAAAATTATCAAATATTAATTAAGAAAGTGTCAAATAAATATCGTAAAGCAAGGAATATATTTGTAAAGTCGAATCTGGTGAGAATTATAGTCGAACATTAGAGGCTCTGCGTAGCAACACGAAGCGCCTAGGTCACGCGTGAGCGGCGCGGACCAAAACATAAACACGAGCGAGACGCTTAGCGACAGAACTCGCTGCGAACACTTATCTCTTTGTTTTTCACCATACTCGACTATTTATGTTTGGATGATATTTCAAAATTCTCTTCTTTTGCTTCGCTTACTGTCTGCTTATAAGTATTTATTATTTATCTATTTATTCTGTACCGTATTATTATTTTGCTTACTGTCGCATTGTTATTATTTATTTAAATATTTTGTAACGACATCATTGCTCCAATTATATTTGCGAAACCGTTTATTGACAAAAGAGTTCATTTTAAATTGTCACGAATTTAGAAATTGTTAGCAACAGAAAATATAAATTAAAGATTATTGTCGAAAGGTTTTGGCAAGTTCATATAGAAATATGAAGAAATCGGCAAACGTCCGGGATTCGGCTATTTCTCTTGTCGAAGTGACGCCTTTATCGTCTGCAAAGGGTAACACGTCGGGTGGGGATATGACAGTCGAGTCCGTTCGAACGCAAACCGTCGAAGGCGCGGGAGCGGGAGGATCTTCCTCCGTTCAAAATTCGGATAAGGTCGTTTTGTCGAGTCAAACTATTATAAATTCACCGTTAGCAGCTCTTGGTGCAACGCCGATAGGCAGGGGAAGGGGAAAGCATTGGACTACCCCAACTCCTGGAGAAAATGTGATAGTGTCGCAATTACAGATGTTAGTCGACACGTTCACTGAAAAATTGGAAATTGTAGATTCAAGATTATCGAGAGTAGAGACCCTCGAGGACAATATGGAAATAATTATGAATATGTTACAAGAATTGAAATGCCAGTCCCGACCTAACCCTACGTCTGAGGGAGGAGCCGCGACTGGTAATATGTTAAATAATGATGAATTAATAAAAGAGAAAGAAAGAACGGAGTTGCTCGGAACGTCTGTATCGGGGCAGCGAAGTTCTCAAGCTTTGAATGAGAAGATAACCAATGAGAATTTCGAAGACGCCACCGACGCGGAATCGAAAAGTTTAGAAAATAATGTAGAATCGACGCATCAGAATGCGCGCGATTTAACCCGAGAACGAGTCTTTAATCCCTCGGGGGAAATTCATGAAAATATTACGCGGCCGAGTGCATTTATACCAATTCGTCAAGAAAATACAATTGGAAATAGTAGGAATATTCAGCCTTCGTTGACAACTGAAAATATTGTGTCGAACCGGTCGTCTGAAACTGGACGACAAGGTGCCGGTGGTCAACACAGGGAAACCCCAACAGAACAGATGGGGTCAGTCGAAAGAGAATCGCGGAGAGTTCATTTTCCCGACGAAAATATGACAATTAATTCAAATAATAGTGGCAATCAAAATAACCGTCAGACTGACGCACGGTCAGGGAATTTTGTCAAGTTTACGATATCTCGATTAACACCCGACGGCGAATTAATTACGGAAGAGACGTACGCAACTGCCGAAGATTATCGACGAATTAGACAAAGTACAAATAAACAGACCATTAGAGAAAACATTACTCCTAATTATCGACAGACACACGAACAACGTTCAATGACACCTAGGAGGGGTGCCCTATCGTGGCGGAGTAGCGAATCTAGCGACAGCGATGATGATGCAAGACGAATAAATGAACGTCATAATTCACGTCACTCTTGTAACGCGACAAATCGACAAAGTGGTAGGGAAAATAACGGAAATAACTCTAATGGAGATCCTTACGATCGACAGCTAGACTCTGCAATGAAAATCGGGCGAATCGTTAGTAATTGGAAAATTACTTTCCCTCAAACTGAAAAAGACCCTGAGCAGTTCCTACTCATTTTAAAAGATCAGTTGAGTGTAAGCGGTATTGACAAAAATCGTTTTGTGCCATGCCTGTCAACCATTTTTGAGGGTCCTTACAGATCTTGGTATTTGTTAAACAAACAAAATTGGCGAACGTGGAGGGATTTTGCACGAGCTTTCCGTTTTCAGTGGGCAGTGAAAAAAGATGATGGTGTTCTTTTCCTTGAAGTACGTGACTTGAAATTCGATAAGGGTGAGAGTCTTGCCGAATTCGCTTGTCGAGCCCGTGTTATCTTTGAGAGGATGCAACACCCCCCACCGTTCCGCGAACAATTAAAACAGATTTTAGTCAAGTTCAATCCGCGGTTAACCATTGAGATTCTCAACATGCAAATTTATGACTATGATGAGTTCTTGCATTATCTGAACGAACGCAGTTACATCTACCGTAGATCGGCAGATGCTCAAAGAGGTACGCGCGATAAGTCAACGCGGTCAGAGTTAAAATATTTGCAGGTTGACACAGACGAGGACGAAGCTCAACCTGAAGACGACAATAGTGAGGAAGACGAGACTGAACTGCAAGTTATGCGACAAAGAACCGATCGTACGGACAGAACAAACTCAACCAACAAATCCAAAACTCTAGTAAAACAAAGACTTGACAATAACCTCTCACGTTTCGAAAAAAGTAATAAAGTTTCGACAGTCTCTTCGAACGATCAGTCGACAGGATCAAGGTTCATTTCGGAGCTGAATAAAATACTTTGCTATAATTGTGGCGAAATGGGGCATACTTCGCGCTTTTGTACTGCCGATCGGCAGGTTTTATGTCACATTTGTCGTACTAAAGGTCACTACAATAAAAACTGTCCGAGACGTACGGGAAACGAGAAGTGCCCGCAGTAATTACACCTCAAGTTACTGACACTGAGGGCACAACAGAGGGAAACAAAATTAAAATCAATAACGAGCAAACTAAATGTTTGGACAAGTGCGATCAAAATGTAGTTGTTCTATCAACTGCTCAGCTCGAAAACGAAACCGTCGAATCGGAAATAAAATTAGACATCATGGCTGAGATATCAACTGATTCGGAAATGTCGGACGATGACTTAGATTTTTGTGGACTGCCTACTGCAAACGAAGCTTCTGAAGACTGTATACTTTTGTCAACACTAACAACAGACAAAACGGCACTCACGACTATCGACAACATTTCCAAAGAAAAGTTAGACATCGAATCATTGAGAGTCTGGTACAAGACGAAACGCGAACTCGTAAGTAAACAACCTGAAAGATTTTCAGAATGGAAAATAGAGAACGACGGGTTATTCTACTACTGGCCAGATTACGCGAAAATGCTTATTGACGATGAAAATCCGTGGAAAAGAGTTGTTAAGCCCGACGAAGTTTTGGATATCTTACGTGAAAATCATGAAACACTGCAGGCAGGTCATCTCGGGAGGGATAATACATATGACCGCGTACGACAAAATTATTATTGGCCAGGTATGTCACAAGACATAAAATCTTTTGTTGAACAGTGTGATGTCTGTATTAAAGTGAAATATAATCAACAACCACTGAAAGGCCTTCTGATGACAAGACCTTTACTCGCACCGTGGGCACAGCTATCGATAGATACAGTAGGACCTTTCACTCGTTCGAAGAGATCTAACATGTATATAATTGTCGTACAAGATCTCTCTACGAAATATATAGAGTTATTCCCAGTGCGAAATCAGACAGGTAAAATCGTGGTTAAAGTACTAGACACTGTATGTGATAAATGGGGCGTTACCCCGGAATCAATAATTACAGATAACTGGGTGAGGAAAATTTCTAAATTCGACGAACTTCGACATAAAGTCGAAAATCAAATTAAAATCGTTTCCGACAAACGTCTTGCTAAAGCTAACGCCACTAAGGTAAAACAATTCGACTTGAAAATCGGATCAGAGGTATATTATCCAAATAAAAAGTTAAGTAGTAAAGTCCAAGGTTACTCGGCAAAATTAGGCCACCGATACCTGGGTCCTGCAATAGTAAAACGTATAATTGAACCAATGATCGTTGAATTAGTTGATAAGAGCCATAAGATTGTCGGAAAATATTGTGTAACGGATTTGAAAATTTCCCGCCGAAGTTTACGTAGGAGTTAATTTTCCATACAGATTTTGACAACATCGACGAAATGTCGCGGAAGCTGGATCAACACTGGGAACCAGACAACATGAGCGACGAGAAGCGACACCAAGAGCAGGAGCGCTTATCGGCTTTGTTCAAGGAAAAACTGCGCATCGAGGCCGAATGGGAAGCCTTATATGACAAAATTCACTTCCAATCGGACGATGCTTCGACAGCAGATACCTTGTCTGTCGAAAATTTGCCAATTGACGGACCAGATGACTTCCCAGACGTCACTCTGGAAGAACAAGTTTCGTCAAGTGCCACGGATGTACCTGGGACAACCACCGAATCACAGGGCGAAGCGAATGTACCGAGTTCTGAGGCCATGTTATTGCTGAATCAAATTCGCTCTCTCCCACCACCGAAGTTGAAGTTGACGAAAATAACGAAAATCTCTGCAGCCGAAGTCCGTGCTGAGAACCTTAAACGCAACCGAATACCTTCAGGGCATCATGCGTGCAAGAAATCGACGACTTTGGGAAGGGAATTGCGAAGCACCGACGATCCTACTGCCTTGACTGCACCGTCGGTCATGGTCAAGCCGTTACCATTGGCCCAGGCACCCTCTTTCGACGATATCCTGAGGGAACTCAACGTGCCAGAACTCACGAGCCCCGGTGACCGGAAACCCGTCTACCTGGCTGATGGTCGCATCCTGAGTGAATCCCTGCTGAAAGACTTGATCAACAAACGAGCCAAATACTTTGTCGCACGTTTGGAGTCTACTAAAGTATCCCGGGGAACTCAAACATTCATCAGCGTTGTTGGCAAACAACACGTAGCAGGCTGCGTTAATTGTCGATCCCGCGAACACCATTTCAAAAACTGCAATTTGCCTTATCGCCCCGGATTTTGTCAAATTTGCGGCGCCGATGGCTTCGACACTGCTGACTGCATTTATCCACACGGCATCGAACATGAGTATGCCCTGGGTAGATGTCCAGGATGTGCTAGGGACATCAGCCTTTACTGTCCAGAGTGCCCCGATTGCAACATCCGCTACGGGGATATCGTTGACTGGCTGAGGCTCAACTACAGTACCTGGCCAACTTCGCTTGTTCCCAAGGACCACCAATACCTGGTCAACGAAGGCGAGGAAGCCCTGAAGAGGAAGGTCAAGGCTAAATTTGACGATCCTTCCGATCACCACAATCGAGTGCGAGCGTATCTTATCAGGGAGAATGCATTGGCCGCTGCATCAACTCTTGCCAACCCAGCTGCCCAGTCCGCCCTCACTTTGTCGGAAGAAAAAAGGCAAAATGCGATTCGTGTTTTGACTTCCCCACGCGCCAAAAAGAGCCTCGACGAAATTATGACTGAGAGACCGGAACTGCGCGATGGCGAAGAAATCAAGATCATCATCCCGACAAAGTACAAAAAATGAAGCAAGAATTGTCAACATCCGACCTCAGTAGTCACCTAACACTGAGCTTCTCCATCTTCTGTCTTTTTTCGTTTTATATTTCATTATTTGTGTTACCTGAATTTGAGAAATTCGTCAGGCAATGGGCCAAAGGCCATGAAGTTTTGTTTATTTTTTTTTTTTTAAAACGCCAAGGCAAGTTTTGCTGTGTGTGCAGTTCAAACATAAATATGCTCATTTAATTTTCATTTCGTCCACGCACACAGACTCAATTATTCTTCTATTGTCGAAAGTTATTTTGTTTTATTGAAATTTACATTAGTGTCAATGTACGACGCTGTAAAAAAAAAAGTTTCAGTTCAGGCCTGTATACGCCTGAAATAAACATAATTTTGTTTTGTCATTTTATGTGTCATCTCAATCGACTCTATCCTAATATCCATTCCTCAAATTTGCAAGATTATCGTGAGACATACCGTCGGTGTTCACCGGCGGAGGAGGTTTTGAGACGATTATAAGTGTTATTTGTGACCAAAGACACACGGCTTGCTTGACACTATACGAAACCCTCTTGTTTGCGACGTCGAGGTTCGAGGGAGGAGAGTGTTACCGGAATATATATATTCTCGACGTCGAAAACTCGAGTCGACTCATCGAACACCTCGACAATAGTCTATATATCGAAATTTAAATTAGGAGTCAATCCTTAAGGTACTCGCATGTACGACGATGCGTATATTTGTCTAATACGCCGAGAGCTCGACAAGAAAAACTGCGAGCACAGTCCTATACCCCCTCCATCTAATTCAAAGACAATGGTACGCGACGTCACGCGTGTCGAACTGTATCGACGGGCAACGACCGGCGAGATCACGAAAATCCACTTGTCTGCCGAGAGCGCTAGGAGACGGTCAGCCCTCGAGGACCTCTCGTATTATTAGACGAATTAGGAGATATTGCGTTACGTTAAATAGCGAATATTGTCGAACCGTGAAAGAAGCCGTTTATAAACTGTTTGTCAACTCACAAAGGAATTGTGGATATTTGTCAAGGAATAATTATATATCGTATTTACGTAAGTAAAATTGAAACACTTATATCTGTCTATCTACTTCTCTGTCTCCCATAAACTTGCAAATTTCCTCCTATTTGGGTCCCCCAATCGAATCCCCCTGCGAAGTCTCTAAATTGAATAATTATTGTCGAGCTAGTCGAGTAAAATTAGACAAATGTATTATTACCAGTTTATTAGTTTTACTATAAAACTAATTGGCGCCCATAATCAATTTAATTGTCGAATTCAGAGCCCTGGCAGCCGTAGACCCAGGCCGCGCCAGGTGTGGCTTTCATAAAAATTTCTGAAAATTATTGTACTAACTCCTCCTAAAAAAGAAAGCCTGTCTCAACCTAATTGAATGCAAATTTTCAGCTCATCCGATGATGAAGCAATACAAATTGACAATCTCGGTGAAGATAATGTCAACCTTTGTAATCTCCCCGAGCACAGAATGCGTGAGTCTTAAACCTGCTTCCATAATCCCTACCTTTTTGTAGGCATGGTCGTAGCGGCGAGATTCAGCAATAATTGTAAACTTTGTTGGCAGCCTACCAGTTATTTCTAACAGTTATTCCATGGTAATTTTTCAAACCAACGCTTCGGTTACGCACTGAAAAAAATACGGTTGAATCAACAAAATCAGCGGTTGAATACGATCAAATAAATCTTAGTTGTGACAACAAAAATTTTCTTGCCTCAATCATAATTTTGTCAGTAGAAGCAATTAATAATTTGACACAACAAATATTTACTTTTATCAACTAAAGATTCATTTGACCGTATTCAACTGTAGATTTTGTTGGTTCAACCGAAAAATAATAGAAGAACATAAGGAAGTGACGGGCTGTTTCATTCGTAGCAAAAAAGTGTGATTTCAACGTAAAAATTAAAAGTATAACATACAATTTAAACGTCTCAATCTATCCCTGCCAAATTCAATATCATTCGTCGGTTGATGAACAGTTCATTGATCCAGAACCATTAATTGCGACCATTTGTCCATTTTTCAGTTTATTTGTTTAAAAATATGATTTTAGCTCGATAATTTCACGAAATTAAAAAACGGGCACACCTAATTTTCTTATAATATGACTTTTCGAATTTTTTAATATTCGTGGATGAAGGTTTTGGCTATTGGCGACCAAATAAAAAAAGAAGACAGCTCTTCTGTTAATACGTTTCGACCTTATTGTAGGTCCTCTTCAGTTATTATTTGTCATCTTACTTTGATGCAACATGTCTGGAGCAATGTTACTGTTTCGGCCGGATTGTCTGGCCATGTTGTCAGTGGGAGGCTGGTTGATTCAATAATAATAGAAAAAAAAAAAAAAAACTATTTTGTTTATGTCTTACATTGTAAAATTATTTTTGTTAGTCACTTATAAAACGATCCATGTGGCCAGGCAATCCGGCCGGTTGGTTTTTTCTTAACATTCGTTTTGCATATAGCAGTATCAAATTGCTTTTAAGTTGTAGATTTTGGAATTGGTGTCTGAAGGGAAGGTGAGGACGATATAACCCTGTTAGAAGAAAAAGATTGAAAGAAAAATATAGCCACAGAAATAAATAACCCTAAATAGTAACGATGCATGAATAAAAATGTTGCTTGTACGTTATTAAAGTGATGAACATAAGCCGGGACCCGCCGTTTCACCGATTCTAAGCTTACTTAAACATCCCTTGAAACCTCTTAACATTCATCACACTGAATTTTTTTTATGTGGATGAAAACCGAAAGATCAGAAATTAATTTCCTGTAACGTCTTTGTAATCAGGTCAAATCTGTATTTGTTTGTAATTGTACTGTATAGAGTAAGGCCTGTAGACATAGACGGCTTATAAAAATCATTCCATTTGATTTATTGCGTTTTTGTGTAAGTCATTAATTTACTATTACATGACTTTTCGCAGAGGTTGATATCGATGAACATCTTGTAGATGAAGAATTGCAAAGAGACAGCGATACGGATAATGATGGCGATCAAGATTTCGAAGATGATGATAATTTTATTATGGCTGACAGTTCCAAATCGGAGTTTGATGATGGAGAACGAGAAAATCATGGAGATGCGCCTCTCTACGAAGATGCTCCAATTACGCTGAACGAGAGCATGATATCCATTCTAATATTCGTTCTATCTTATAATTTGACTGGAACGGCACAAGATGGACTTCTAGGTCTGCTTTCTATCCATTGCGTACAGCCGAGTCGGCTGAAAAAGAGCCTCTATTCATTCCGCAAATATTTAAAAAATATTCAATACCCACTAATCAAGCACTATTATTGCTCAGCGTGCTTCGCTCGACTTCCATTAAGTACCTCCGCGTGCGAAGTATGTGAAGAGGCTGCTGGCATATCGTATTTTATCGAAATAACAGTTTTACAACAGCTTCGAGCGCTCTTCGAGCGACCGGGCTTCTACGAAAGCTTGCAATATCGTTTTCACCGACAAAAGAAAAATCGCAACAACCTTGAAGACATTTATGATGGTGATGTTTACAGAGAACTTGCTGAAATATTATCCAACCCCGATAATATTTCATTTGAGTGGAACACCGATGGTGTGCTCACATTCAAATCATCAGGTTTTCAAATTTGGCCGTTCTATATTAGTATCAACGAACTCCCGTATTCTGAAAGAATGAAAACTGAAAATATCATATTGGCGGGGCTGTGGTTTGGTCCTCACAAACCACCTCCAAACCTTTTCTTGGAACCACTTTACGCGGTATTCCAGAAAATCTACGACGGTGTTTTTTTACAAATTCTCGGAAGAGAGGAGCTAGTGAAAGTACGAGGCATTGTTATTTGTGGAACCTGTGATTTACCCGCTAAAGCAGCATTTCTGAACATGACACAATTTAATGGTCAGTACGGATGTCCGAAGTGTAAATCGCGAGAAACCTCAGAATACGGTGGTTGCACATATCCTTTTCAGCGGGAATTAAATCTAAGAACAGACGAAGAAACTACACAGTTTGCGGAGGAAGCCTTACACAACAACAATCCGGTTTATGGTATAAGAGGTCCATCCATGCTTAGTCTCTTCGTATATAAATTCATACGGACTACAGCAGTGGACTCCATGCATTGCGTTTTTGCCGGTGTCGTAAAAAAAATGTTATCAATATTTTTTGACACTAAATTCAGTGATCATCCGGCTTCTCTTAGCAGATTTATCGATCTTGTTGATTCTAGACTTTGCTCTCTAACGCCACCGCCATTTTCACTAAGACGACCCCGATCTATAAAACGTCACCTGAAATACTGGAAATCGAACGAGTTTAAAGTATGGTTTTTTCACCATTCTCTGCCTATTCTACACGACATTATGCTTCCCGATTATTTCGAACACTATTCCATGTTTGTCTTGGCAATTTACATCCTACATCAAAATAGCATATCTCACGAAATGCTGAACAAGGCATCTACGTTTTTGGTCGAGTTCGTAAATCGGTTCGATGTGCTTTATGGTGACAGATTCATGCCTTGTAATTTGCATCAGTTGTTACATCTTCCTGACGCTGTCCGCGACTTTGGTCCATTGTGGGTAACGACGTGTTTTCCCTTTGAAGATTTGAATGGCAAACTAAAGCGATTGGTTCACAGCAGTAATCACCCCGAGCTACAAATTTGTTCCACTATCTCTTCGTTTATAAATTTAACATCACTTAGGCACAGAACTCTTGTGTATGGTAGTCCTGCGTGGGAGTTTTGTACTATGCTCTTAAGGCCAAGGAGAAAAAAAAAGACTTCGTGCTGTAATGGAAAGTATAAGAGTAGTGTAGGAAAAGGCGTTAAAGCGATTGCGTTATCTGCGACAGCCGAAAGAGCATTTGCTTGTGCAGGTATTTTCGGAACACGATATGAAACATACTCAAGAGTGATAAAAGATCAGACCATGTATACAGCAGAATCATATACCCGTCGAATTCGATATAACAATACTTGTGTACAATGCGTTAATAATGGGTTAGTACTCATCGGAATAATACACTCATTTATAAAAGTTTATAACTGCGCTTGTGAAGTTCAAAATGGTTGCGGATGTGGCACTCAAATATACGCGATTGTACGCAAATGCACCGTGACTCAGATTCTATCTCAAATTGTGCAACACGATGCTCCAGAAATAATCTTTGAGTGTACAAATATTGCAGAACGGGCTATCGCGATAAATGCGGAACAACTCCTTTCGGTGTGTTTCGTGTTGAAAATTAATGACGTCCAGAAAATGTATATAACTCTCCCTGCTAATACAGTTGAGGTAGAGTAATAGTGATTTTATAGATTCTTACGATATAAGCCCGTGATTAAACGATGCGGAAATTATTTTATTTACAATTATTATCTATCTAATTATTATCTATCTATACGCGGCTCTACATCTATATCCGTTGTCACGAGACATTCCCCATATCACCGAAACTCTTACCCGAACCACCGACTTTATCGTCGTCATGAATTACATTCTAACATGTCGGTTGCACCTTCGATATTTTGAAATATTTACTTTCTAGCTGCTTTCACTCGTCGGCAAAATTTGTGTTTATTATTTGCAGGTCGTACCGGTGAAAAAACATTTATTTATACGACCCGTGTGTCCTTTTACATTTCTATCGGCAACTGATGCCAATTATTATTATATATTATTGGCATTGCATTTTTTATGTATGCTAAACATTGCTTGCAATGAGAATTTCAATATCAACAAATACTGGACGGGTATCCTACTTGATGATACGTAGTTGTACTTTCTATGGTTTATAAATAAAGCTGACATTTTCCGGTGAAATATACTCTGTCGTGTCTTTTAATATTTCGACGATACATTGCATGCTCAGTATTTTTCACTTGCAAAACATTAGCTATTTTAAATATTCATAAAACTTCGACAATACTTTTTATACTTCAAACTTTGGTCTGGTGAAATATACTCTGTCGTGTATTTTAATATATCGACAATACTTTGCATGCTAAATATTTTTTACTTACAAAACATTAGCTGTAGAAAATATGCGGAATACTTCGACATTACTTCATATACCTTAAACTTCGGTCTGGTGAAATATACTCTGTCGTGTCTTTTAATAGTTGGATGATACTTTGCATACAACTATATTGCTTCTTAATATTTCTTCAATACTTCGCATATTCCATACTTGCCATATGTCGCAACTTATTTCCTGCAGTGTGAAACGAGGTCTGTCTTTGTCCGATACGACAGCTTTAAGATACTTACTTAATTCAAGACCTCGGCAATATTATTTTCATACTTCATTTTTTTGCATATGCAAATGCAATTTAAAATTAATGGATGGTACAGCATATTCAATAATTTACTTCAATTTTACAGTGAGAGTACTTGAATTTTAATAATTCGCTTAAATTTTATTGGGAAAGAACATAAATCCTATACCACAATTATTCATTAAATTGCGATGACGAGTTTATGAATAAAAACTTCCAATCTTTTCTAACAGTGTATCTCAAAAACAAATCATGCGATTGACTCGGAATTTTTTGGGCTTAGGTGTTCTAAACATATTTGCCACACTGTGAACTAGTATTTTTTAATTTAATAAAAATTGTCAATTTGTCACCAGAAGAACAACATTTTTCAGCGAAGTGTCTGATGGTCGTTCAATGACCGGAGAAACAATTGAATGTTATTCATTCGGCCCTTCGGCACCTCCAGTGGCCCGTGTGACCGACGTACGGTTCGTCCTGAAAACGTCGTACTCACCTATAAGCGCATCACACTTTGCACTCGTATCAAAATGTACTCTTTAGCGATTTTTACCTTTGTCCGAAAGAATAACATACGATTATTTATCCAAATATGTTTTTAAACGATGTTTACGTTGATCCAAACGAATAACGTACGATTATTTTTCCGGATATGTTTTTTTTAAGATTTTCACGTTCATCCGGACGAATAACATACGATTATTATTCCGGATATGTTTCTTTAGACGATTTTCTCGCCCATCTGGACGAATAACATACGACTATTATTCCGGATATGTTTTGTTTAACGTTCTTTACGTTTATCCGGCTGAATAACATACGATTACTGTTCCGAATATGTTTTTGGTAACGATTTTTACATCTACCCTTACGAATTGCATACGATTATTCATTCGGATATGTTTTTTTTTCCACGTTTTTTACGTTTATCCGGAAGAATAACATACGATTATTCTTCCGGATAATACGATTAACATAATAATAACATACGATTATTCTTCCGGATATGTTTTTTCAACGATTTTTACATTCGTTCGAAAGAAAAATACAAAATAGAAATATTAAGAATTTCATTAAAAAAACTATTTGGGAATCAATATACATTTTCACGAAAAAAAGAAAAATAATAAAATTTTCGTGAAATTTTTTAGAAAACGGAGTTAAAAAAACAGTTGAGTGAATTTGGCCGGTAGCTGGTCGAAAAACACCCAGTTATACGTGAAAAATGTATTTCATGTGGGTTGCCTATAAATAAAACCCTTAAGCTAAAAACATTCGATGTAATAATTTCCGAAGAAATTCTCAAAAGTTGGCTTGTTTTGTACCGTTTGCACTGGTATACAGAATACAGGTATGCAGAATTCCTCTTAAGGAATAGTAAAGGGGAGAGGTGCGGTGCATCGTAAAAGCCTAAACAAAGCACACAGAAAAATAAGACTCTATAATTACTCACTACATGTTGTTACTATGAAATTACAAGCCATGATTACAAAAGAAACTGTAGTGTAAGCCATATACCTGCTTGGAATAATAGGGATTGACAACTCTAATGACCGTCAAGGCTCAACCGGCTCCGGCTCGGTAAGCCGTCAGTGACGCCAGACGCACAGCCGAACAACTCTTGCAGGCTTACCGCCCGACGTTCGTTTACGAGCGGGCCCCAAGACGGGGCTCATGGCGCGCTTGAGCCACCCGCCGGTGCCGTTACGGATAACGTCGCGCCGTATTGTTACACTGCGCCCGATTTTACATTGATTTTCAAATTGTGCGTCCTATTGAATTTGAAGAATAATGCGGCTTGAATCTCGAAATAAAACCGTTTTCACAATCATAAACCAAATAAATAAATAAATAAATTTCTTCTAAATAAATCTTAAAAAAGGTATCAATTTTTGTTTGTTCGCAAGACGGCAAATATTTCGAACTTCGGTAATATGAAATGTGGATAGCTGTTCGCAATTTAACGCTGCATCACAATTTATCGTTGAAAATGATAAATGTTATTGAAAAAAATTCCAAAGACAACAAGCTGCGTAAAAAAAAATGAAAAAAAATTGGGACGGAGCATTAACTACACAGATGCCACCACGTGGAGGTCGCTGTCAGGGAACTTGCCCGTAGAGACGTTACTTTGTGCAAATTTTGACAAAGCAAAGACCCCACTCCCTGTCTCCAACAACAATTTCTTGTTTCTCAAAAGAACAAAATGCAACAACTCTAATAAAGTAAATGAACGAATAATTTGATAAAATTTGAATAAATATATCTATAAGTATTGACGAACGAATGAATATATAAGTAAATTCTAAAAACATGAAAGTCCTTAATGAATTAACTTTTAAAGATTTTTCGTCAATAGTTAACGCGTTGATAGTGTATCCGATGTACCTGATCAATTATTTAATTCTATCATACGTGGTCCGTTTCTCTTTTATTGCCCATTGAAGAAATATTAATTCATTTGTATGTCGTTGGCGAAGTGGCATCGTAGCAGATTCACGTTCGAAAGGTTGCTGGTTCTATATTGGGTACGGTCTTTTTCTTTTCTTTTCCAGAAATTTTTTTTTAAACAATGCCCAAACGATACAAAATCGAACGGAGATAATATTCAAATATTCGTTTGTTCAATTTTGTTGTCGCCCAGGCCAGAATACAGCAATGAAAAATTACAAAAAATTATGTTTTCGTTTTTCTGAGAATATCAATTAATGATCGTATACATTCTTTGATTATTCTATATATTTTATTCAATTATTTACGGCGCCCCAACTTCGTGCGTCATCAGTTGTGACGTCTCACAGGAGAAAGACGGACTTAGCCTGATGAAATTTTTTCTCTGATAATTCTTCTGAAAAACTCCAACTAGATTGTATCAGTGATTTTTAGAGACTTTCAAACAATTTTTTCAAATTTTACTGTTGGATGATGAAAATCTCTGCAACTTTCTTCGTCAAATGCCAGTAGTTGCAATTTATCAGAAAAAGTCAGAGTGATTTCTGAAATTTTTTAGAAATCTTTAATTTGAAAAAATGAAGTATCTTTAGAGAAAATCGAAGTAGACTCTATCAGGAAAAGTATGAGTTATGTTCTGGAAAACTCTGCTTCTCTCGGATGACGCGCGTTCAGTGAATTTCAGAAAACTCACGAGTTTTCTCTATCATCTGCTTCTTTTCTTACTTGTACGAAGAGTAGACTTTATCTATATTAGTTTTACAAGTTCATTGATATATTAAAGTATGAGTTATTATCTAGAAAACTCTGCTTCTCTCGGCTGACGTGCGTCCAGTGAATTTCAGAAAACTTACGAATTTCTTCTATCATCTGCCGCTTCTCTTCCCAGTGAACTAAAAAATCGGTTTCGTTGCTGCTCTATTACAATTTTCCACTCAGCAATGTAACGGTTATGCAACAGTTACATTGCTGAGTGGAAAATTGTAATAGAGCAGCAACGAAACCGATTTTTGGAAATTGTAATAGAGCTGCAACGAAACTGATTTTTGTGTTTACTGGGTTACTTGTACGAACAGTAGACTTTATCAGAGTAAATACGGGATATTTTCTGAAAAACTCTGCTTCTATCGGACTCGGATGACGTAAATTTAGCGAATTCCAGAAAACTTATGAGTTTTTTGTCGTTTCATTTTTTTATATGAATCTAAAAGAGAAACCGGTAAGAAATGTCAACAAAGTTAATAGTTTTTCCGAGAATTTTCACGAAAATCAGAGATTTTCAAGTTCAGAGGTACTTTCATATATTATCATAGCGATTTCGCGAGATTGTGTTCTTCTTCTTTCAATTTGTCTGGGCCTTCATAGAATGGAAGACTACCAGTAGATTGGCCACTTGTCGAAAAAACGTGTTTATAGATCAAATAGAAGGCGTCGAATTAACTTCTATCGTGGTTTGATTGGTTCCCAGACTGAGTAGTTTGTAGTTTGATTCACTTTGATTAGCGTATGAGCCCTGGAGGCCAGGCTTTTGATCGGGAAGGTTGGATATCCCATGGAATCCCATCAACTGACTTCCAAGTTTTAAATTTTATACAAAATAATATGAAGTTAACAAGACTACAAAACTTGTAACACGCCAGGAGGAATCGAAATAATTGAACAAAAATGTGATAATAATAAAGGGGTAGGAAAAGAAAATATTTCGCAGCAGGAATTTGCGAGATTGTCAGAGAATTTTTCAGAGAAATATTTTAACCAAGGTGGAAAAGTGAGAAAGAGGGCGGGCCCTGTGCGCGCCAGCCCAAATCGCTGGCGGCGAGGGAGGGGAAAAACTGCGCCAAGTTTCTCTCCCTCTCCACATCGAGGAAAACTAGGGGGCAAGCTACTTTCGAAGAAGGGCAACTACCGCAGCAGCACGAGCTTCGATTGGCCAAGAGCGAAACCATCTACCCCTAACCAATGACTTTTTGGGTCAACCCTTGGGGTATTTAAAGACAAAATCACAGATCACCGGAACAGTGAGCCAGACGTTTTCGAACCGTTCGACTGAGTACTCGCGGACTCTTCGACACTTCTCTTAAACCAGTGCTTATTTCGTATTCGCTCTTAACTAAATACATATAACAATTTGACTTTCAACTTTAACTTTACACCACGAATAATTATTTAAACATAGCAACACTCACGTTCGGCTCGTGCTGCTTAAAAAAGTACTACGTGTTTTTATCGGTCAATTTTTCGCGCACTTCCACCGCATAAAAACGGTAAAATAACCGCTAAAATTTACCGCGACTCGTGCATCGAATATGAGACACACAGACCCATCGGAGGTCTGTTGTTTCCTAGAAACTTCCATCGAGAGTTAGTTTTCGTTAAGTGTTTGTGATATTTGTTAGTTAATCGTGATGAACACTAAGGAGAAGGAGAAATATATCGAAGAATTTGATTTTCCTCATTGTGACGAATCAACTAAATATGAAAAAGTTGCGAAAATTGGTCAGGGAACTTTTGGGTTAGTAGTTTTTTCCTTGTCCAATGAGTGTTGGCGAGGTTATGTTTTTAAATTCGAAACTTGCTGCTGTGTTGTTTACATTAATTATTCATTGATTCGTTGTTCAAATTTCAGTGAGGTCTTCAAGGCGAGGGACAAGAAGAACAACAAAAAGTTCGTGGCTATGAAAAAAGTACTTATGGACAATGAGAAAGAAGGGGTAAGTACCGAAAATTCTTCGCTCGATCGATGGGATCTGTTGTACATGGACTCATTGTTTCTTTGTGTTTCTAGTTCCCGATCACGGCCCTGAGAGAAATCAGGATTCTCCAGTTACTGAAGCACGAGAATGTCGTCAACCTCATCGAAATTTGCAGGACAAAGGGTAAGTCAATAACAATAAATACTAATATCAGTAGTAGCGTTCTCTATTCCAGGTATATTCCCATAAGGGTTTTTATGCATTCTCCCCTACAATTGTCACCTTCTTATCTCTATAATTATTTTTGCACCATATTTTCACAATTGGCATTTTTTTTTCTGCTACACCATTCATTCATATTGCCTCGCGTACTTACATAACTCGTTCGCAGGTGTTTTCTATTGCGTATAAACTTTCTTTTTGGGTTCTTCTCCCTTTACCACTTAGCTATTTCACCTAACCATTAACGATTTCTTTCCGCGTTTTGGCTTTGATTTTCATGCACTCACAAGTGTGTTGCAGATTTCTTAAATATGCTTGCAAAAACTACACTTATTGTCCATTTATTATATACTTTTTAATTGTCTTTGAATGGAAGTACAAGAATAACGATCTGGACGTTGTACAGGAATACAAATATTTCGGTATGTCGATTTACTCAGGTAACATCTTTGAGAAACGTGTTAAAATGTGGCAGGGAAAATTAACGCCATTAATGCAACTGGTGGTAATAATAAATAATAGTTATATGTTATATAAAACATGTATAATGTTTTATTTTGGCTGGTCCAGTAGCCAAAGTCATGGGATATGGTTGGGAATAGTTTACCTTGAGTTTATTTTCCATGAAACACTTGAATGGGTTTGTAGCATCGGCTGGGATAGCGTCGAAGACATCATCGCATATTTTCCATTTTTTTTCCCCCCTCAACATTTTACTTTTCACTAGATATTTTTTTGTACCATTCCATTCCATTTTCGAATTGAATATTTAATGGTTCAAATATTCAAACAAATGTTTTGAATATTCAAAATTTTTTAATATTGTGTGTGCAAGTTTTTTAGCATAATATTGTTTATTGTAAAAAACGAATATTAAATGTACCGCTTGGCGGTATACTTAAGGATCACATAATGCTATATCTGTAAATGTGAATTTTCTTTGCATACTCTGAATAATTATTCAATTTCCAACTTTAATTGCCTTTTAATAATTGAATGTACTGAATATTCAATTGTAATTTCGAATACCAGAGATCATTAAATATTTTATTCATAGTACGACACTATTGTGACCTTTCTTAGAGATAGTGCATCCCATCACATATCCTATTTATGTCGAAGACCTAATTTGTCGAAGTAGCCTTAACTAATGATTCGTCATTTTTTTCCAGCCGCTCAGTACAATCGTTACAGATCTACGTTCTACCTGGTTTTCGACTTCTGTGAGCACGATCTTGCAGGATTGTTATCCAACGTTAACGTCAAGTTCAGCTTGGGAGAAATAAAAAAAGTTATGCAGCAGCTGCTCAACGGACTTTATTACATTCACAGTAACAAGGTCAGTAATAAAAATTGTTGCTTCACTAGTTATAAAATGTTCAGTAAAATAAAGTCAATAAGCTAAAATTGTAAGTACAATTGTTTTTTGAAATTGAGAATCGTGTGTATTTTTTATGTTGCTTGAAGAACAAATATATTCATATCAATTTTATAATAACGGAATATTACAGTATAATATATATAAACTAATAGAAATAATTAATGATTCATTAAAACGGAGGAATAGCGAAAAAGAAATAAATATATGGATTTGAAATTGTCTCAAGGGTTATTTCAAATTCAGTTACATGCTTGAAAAAAATTAGTATACATTTTTTTGTAATTATACGAGGTTTGAATGATTATTGTTGTAATATAATTCTTCCTATACAATTTATTAAAAATCTCGGAAATTGCAGATTCTGCACAGAGACATGAAAGCTGCGAATGTCTTGATAACGAAGAACGGGATTTTGAAGCTTGCGGATTTTGGACTGGCTCGCGCATTCAGCGCTAACAAAAGCGGTCAAGCGAATCGTTACACCAACAGAGTGGTCACACTCTGGTACAGACCTCCCGAACTTCTACTCGGTGATCGCAACTACGGACCACCCGTTGATCTGTGGGGTGCAGGTTGCATTATGGCCGAAATGTGGACAAGATCACCAATAATGCAAGGAAATACCGAGCAACAACAACTGACGCTGATCTCCCAACTTTGTGGCTCGATAACCACCGAAATTTGGCCCGGAGTTGAGAATCTCGATCTCTTCACGAAGATGGAACTCCCAAAAGGACAGAAACGAAAGGTAAGTTATCGGAAAAATCATTAAAAAATTAATGACACGCGTTAAATAAAACTTTTCTGCGATTGTGAGGATGAGAATCCTGTTTTGTTTTCAACTTTAATGCGGAATTACGAAGGCATCGTTGGCGCAGTCAGTTCAATAGCCTACTGAAATTTCAAAAATTGTTTTTGAGCATTTTCAAAGGAAAATTAGTAAAAAAAAAACGGAGGTGAATCTGAATTAAATAAATTGTACTGAATATGGGAAAAATGCAGAGAAACTAATTTACAGAATAATAACTGAGCTTACTGAAATTACCAATAAATCATATTAATTGCATTTTCTGAAAGTCAATTTTGTAACTATAAATGATCTTACTAGGTCATATTGTTAATTGAAAAACGTTTTACAAATTCACCGACTAATTTTCATCGTTTTACTTTTCAACTAGTAGAAGAGCTGTGTACATTTGTTTTCCTTCTATAAACAAATGTTGATTATTTAAAAAAAAAAAAAAAAAATGAATACTGTTGGGAATTTTCACCGATAAATTTATACAGTATCTATCAAGAAATTAAATGAGCTATTGTTATTTTTTGCAAACTGATTAATAGAAATGTTTGTTAACTTATTTAGGATTTCTTTAATTCATGATACATGATTGACCTGACTATACTGTCGATGATTCCTTAAGATGATGTGTTATTGTTCTACCGGTAACAAACACTGTAACGCGTTGTTTTTGGCGATCCATATTTTGGGCAAGAAACGGGAAATACAGTGTATAAAAAGTCTTCTCTCTTTTATTCGAGAAATTAACCGTAGCGGGGAGTAAGATTTTAAGTGAGTTGACTGACCCAAAAAAAATCATTAGAGAAAAATACTGTAGATGTAGAACGATTTATTACACCAAAAGTCTCTTGACATATCAAGTGCAACTATATTAGTTTCCAGAAGGTTCAGCAACAATCGATTTTCCCAGTTTCGTGCAAGTTTTTGACCAGACGGCCAAGCGTTTATATTCCTATTACATCCCTGTCAAATTTGAAGGATATGAGCACCAACTTTTCAAATATGGTTGGCGATTTTTAGTTTTATCCTTCCACAGAAATGTGCGTGTAGAATTTTTTCAGATTCTTTCTAACACCGCTTTTTAATTACAGATATTCAAAGCTAAATGAAACAGTGCAATTTTTTTTCAATCTATAATTTTTTAAAACTTACTGTGATGAACAACAATTTTTGGTGCACAAGCCAAAGTCGAAAAATAGTTTTTTCAATTATGTTTTGTAGCTTATGATGGTTTATAAATGGTTTATGAATGTTTAACTGTCAATGTTTATAACTGAAAAGCTCCAATAATTTTTTTTTTAATTTCGCACGAATTTTTTTATGTGAAAGAATGACAAAAAATCGCAAACATATTGGATAACAGTCTTTCCATCGGAGTTTCAAACATTTTCAAAGATTTCATGTCGATGAAGTTTTTCTTTTTTTTTGTGTTGCGTGATGTATTTTTTTTTTATCTCTTCTTTCTAAATACATTAACATAAAATCTTTGAAGATGTTTTTCCACTTCTGCTTTTAGACCAAAAATTTTGCTGTTCATCGCAGTATTTTTCAGCGAAATTTCAGAATAAAAAAATGGCGTTATTTGTTCAGTCTCAAAGACTTATAATGAACATTTCAAACCTAAACGGTAAAAATAAACCTAAAAAATCCTACATATAAATTTGCTGTGGAAGAAAAACGTCGAAAATTGCGAAACATATTTGAATAGTTGAGGATCGGGCGGTAGTCGAATTGGTAGGAAATGCTCCTATATTTACCGACCGATTTCGGCCACAAAATCCCACTCCAGCAGCCCTTGAGATCTTGCTTGATCGGGGATTGTAATTCGTGTTCGATTATAAACTCCTACGAAAAAAGACCTAAATTGTCACATTTTCACAATAGTTCCGTCCAATAATTTTTCTTAATCGATATTCCTACGTTTTCAGGTAAAAGAGAGGCTAAAACCCTACGTAAAAGATCCATACGCGTGCGATCTTCTCGACAAGCTGTTGATCCTCGATCCCAGCAAGAGATACGACTCAGACTCCGCGCTGAATCACGATTTCTTTTGGACTGACCCAATGCCTTGCGATTTAAGTAAAATGCTGGCTCAGCATACGCAAAGTATGTTCGAATACTTGGCTCCTCCGCGGAGGCCCGGTCACATGCGTCATCCGCAACATCATCCAGTTACTGGAGGCCCAGCGAAGCCCAGCTGCAGTATGGCTGACAGCGGATACCAGGATCGTGTATTTTAGTATATTTAAACCTACTAAATGCAATAGAAACAATATGAATCATGTTTGATACTCGCCGTGTCGCAAACACGTTCATTTATCATCTAATTGAAGAAGAAAAAAAACAGGTTACCGGTGACGGCACGAGTAGCATACAAAAAAAATTAATTTTTGCATTTGTACTGAGAAGAATCACAACTGCAATAACATATTCATTCGGTATGAACATAAAGTTTATTGTAATGAAATTTCAATTATATAGGATCTATAAATATAATTTTATAAAACCATATCTATAAATGATATCTTCATACCTAAGAAATAGGTTTTCAAAATGTAAAAGCAGCTAGTGGAAAAGAGATACCATTGATTTGAGTGATTTTGTTGTTCAATGAGGAATATGTTACTATTAGAAGGGGATTTGCTGTTTAATAACGTTTAGACTCACTTTGGAGTTCTGCGTAGAATTTTTTTCATTCGATTGATACATTAAACTGCAACCGCGTTGACGAAAAGTATGATTAAAAACGTACATTTTTTCACGGAAGTGAAATAAATTCGTAGACAGATGATAGTGCGAAAATATTGATGAAAACTTGTGCTTTTTTACGCCTTGTCTTGTACTACTTTTTCAAAAGAAATTTCTGAACAAAACTTCGGGGTCAAAACGTTAAAAAGTCATATATTTTGCCTACGCCCAAGCATTGTCCAGTAAATTTACAATTAAACAACAACAAAAAATAGTTTTGTAAATTGTTCAAAACTAAATTGTAAATTTTTTAAATTTTGGACCTCAATATTCATATTAAATATTGTTACTCGCAAAAAATTTTGTTTTTGCGATTGCGATAGGCAATTTTATCTCCACGATAACTAAAAATATGTCAAGAAGGGATATCGGATAATTTGAGAAAAAAATGCAGTTTTTGCCAATTCCGCACTCCCAACAAAAAAGATGGTTAAGGGATACAAAAATCTTAAATCAAGGTACCTAAGTTTTTCTCCAAGAACTTCCTCATTGATTCTTTTTGTGCAAAACGTATCTAAAAACGATCATCTCCTGTGCTACTCGTTCGTTCTTCAGGCTGGCATAAATCTGTTTTTCGAGAAAACTGCCCTGCAAGCTTGTTTTTGTAAATAATAATTTAAAGCAGGCGTTTAGCGTAAATTATATTTATTGCACTTCTGATAACACTCGACCAACGTTCGACTTGTATATAATAAAATAATAAAGAAATCGATACTCGCATTGGATTCATCGTTAAATGGCGATACGTATTATAATACCAACGTATCTGCGCTTGACAATAATAAGTTAGGCTTACGGTTAATCAATGCTACGAAATTTAATACGCGCCAACGATTTAATTACTTGGAAACGAGAGAAAGATACGGCCTATACAAAAATATACTTAAACATTGATTTTTTCTTGAGATTGCACGTTTCGAGACAACATTATCCTCAAACGTTTACAGCATTTCGATTTAGAACAATTAATCGACTAAAAGTTAATAACTAGAATACAATCTTGTATTTTTAGGGAGCGAATAGTCTATTGTACACGTCATCTTTCGGCTGAGCGGTGAAGTCGAAATTAGAGATGTGTTTGTGACAATAATTTTTTATACAAGTTTATTGACCGTTAATTTTGCTTATGCAACAATTTTTTCTGTGCCTTCAGGAATTCACCATTTTATAATCTGAACTGATTTGGTAATTTTTGTAGTATCACGGTTTCGAGAGAATGTTTTGAACTCGTTAATGCGCAATATTTTGTACTTTTATTTAAAAAAATAAAATTGTAAAAATCGACTGATTATAATTTATGCAGTTTTTTTTCCCAGGTCGCAATTTTACATAGATTCCCTACAAAAATGTTTCGATCACATTTTTGGAACTTCGAAAAAGAAGAAAAATCAGAAACTTTGTAGAAAGTTAGAATATTGAATCAGAAAGATATTAATGCACTCAAATTATTCATTGATTGGTAAACAAGTTATTTTAAAAATCTTGAGAAGCCTTTTTTCTTTTCTTTTTTCATGGAATGATTAAACCATATTTTTAATATTTCGCCAAATGTTTAAAAATGCGCATATGTTGCATACTTTTTGGTAAAATGATGTCTCATTATTAAATTTCCATTATTATATTTCTAAATTTCATAATACTTAGAAAATATACACGGAAATATAAATTCCACAAACGTAAACGAATCTTTGAAGATATCGTGCGTATTAAAAAAATCAGGACAAGAGAATCATTTTTTAAACTGATATATATTTTTTGTTAATAATTCGGTCTTATCCTTTTCTTGCAGCGAAATCTTTATTTTCGCAATATAACCGCACATCTCTAATTGCACTACCGCATTTTGACAAACGACTTAGAATAATTGTAATCGCATTGGCGACCCAATAATTCTCGATACAGCAGAAAGCGTAGCACCAAGCTGTGTCCAAGACCTGAATACATCAAATATTTATATACCTGTAATAATACTCCCAACGCTTTACAAGTGGCCGGATAATATGTATATATAAAAAAATCCACATATACGATATTTTATCACGTTTTAGAAAAATAAAAAGAAATTCGGAAAGAGACGGTGGTGGTAGTGGTGGTAGTTATGGTCGAAGGTGATTGTCGTGGAAACCAAAACATCACGTTAAACACTCTAATCATCTCCGTTAAGGAACGTATCAAGTGGATTTGGTCCCATTCTTCGAGGTTTCGAGGTCGAAGCTTTTTCAGGACTGTCAGCTGTAAAAGACGAATGATAATTACACTTTTATAATAACTACTCGGAATGTAATGCACAAATACTTGAAGTTTTTATGCATAAACTGAAATACTAAATTAATTTAAAAGTGCGATGCGGAATCGATGTTCAAAACAGTAAAAACGCTGAAAGTTAATTAATCTTCATAATTTATTTTGTTTTTACTGTAAAAATACGGTAATTTTATCAAATTAAACTTCATCTTCCACTTCAAAAATACATTAATTTCCGTAGCTTATTTTAATTTGAATGTGAACGTATGCGAATTTTCTAACATTTCCTTTATTTCTCTCTTTAAAAGACATGCATGTTTTACTATAATTACATACATTAAATTAAGTTTTCGAGATTATGCATAGAAATTCTCAAATATTTTTTACAGAAATATTGACAATAATAATGCAGCAGGCTGCAGAATTATTTTTACCTGGCGTAGATCTTTGGGCATTTAGACAATTCAGCCATTCTGTCATGCTGATCCTTCGATCGTTATTTATGTCGCAGTATCTTGGAAGTTTCTTGCCGCACCTTCGTAAATGCCGATTGTTGGCAACCATTGTGCGAAAACTCTTCCATTCTTTTCGCTCGAGTACTTTGTTCTTATTTTTATCAAGCATTACGAAGTGCCAAGTCGCCACGCGCTCTTCTTTCGACGCGGACCATTTATCCGTTGCCTCGCCTGAATCTGTGCTTGCCGCTTTCATCTTCTTCTCCATAAGATCTATGAGATCTCGGAGAAACAATTGCTTTTTCGGATCTGGACAGCCTGCGGAAATTTATAAATTTTAACAATGATATCAGCAACAATTATTTCAGTGTAGCAGAGAATATACTGGAATTTATTTGGCATTTCTTATTATGGCTAATATTGTTTCAACATCGCTATTTTCCCACCATTTTAATGCTGAAGTACTCCACTATATTCTTATAAAAAATTATCATAAAGTTTTGACCGGTAATTATCTATGAATTTTTGAATCGGAAACATGGAAAAATTACTTTTTACATCATTATAAAAATGTTTCAAAGGGTGTTTTTCCTATGAGTATATCAATACTTGAAAACATAAGTTAAGTAGAAATCTGCCTCAATAACAAATGTCAGTGTTAGTGTTAATATTTTTCGACCAAACCCAAGATCTTCAAGGTCGTGCTAGTGGTACAGTTCGACCGAACGTCAGATTCGGGGACATTTTCAAAAACTTCTCAATGGGATGAAATTTTTTAAAATCAAACATAATCAAGGTGCTTTAAAAATCGATTTTGCACAATAAAGAGTAAAAAAAATATTATGTCAAAACACCCGTCAACTTAACTTTCCCATTCAGATGGAAATGATTTCTTAATTTTCTGAATGTGTACAAATTTTTTCAGAATTGTTTACAGTTTTTACAAATTATGATTAATATTTTTCGGTCGGTGATGCGTTTTATGTTGTTGTTCCAAAAAGAAAGAAGATTTATTTCTTCCTCATAGAGAGAGAGAGAGATAGAGATATGAAAAGGAAAATTTCAAGATTTGTGTGTGTATATGGGGGGGGGGCTTCGAAATTTAAATCACTTGTCATTCAAGAGCCGTTCAACCGATCGAGCTAAAATTTGGCTCACAAGTGGAGCAGCTGTTCGTCTTTAATCGTTGTAATTTTTTACAAAATGCATGCAGAAATTTTTATTTTATGGTATTAAAAGTTTTTTTTTAAAGACGTTCGCCCTCTAGCTTTCATAAAATTCTTGTCCCTAAATAATTCTTGATGCCTTCAGGTACTCTTAATGTTGTGTGGTATTGAATTTGACCGAAATTAGTAAGGTGGTTCGAATTTTATAGAGTTTTACATTTTTTTTTTAAATCGCGTTTTTGCCATAACTTTTGCAAAACATGAGACAACAAACTCAAATTTTATACATGAAATAAGCTATTTACGGAGAATTAGTACATAGTTGCGTTATAATATGCAATATGCGTCAAGTTTGTCAGAATTTGAAGTTTTTGAAAAATGATGTTATTGCATTAAACTTAACAAAACATAAGGTAGCGTAGTCAAACTTCAGACATGAAATCAGTACTATTTCGTAATAATAGCTACACAGTTTCGTTATAATTTGTTATATGGTTAAACATTTTTCAGAAATGTAACTTCGAAAAAAAATAGAGCTGCAGAGTTGACTTTCGCAAATTGCTTCCTCATTATTTTCGATTTTTTGACAAAGGTCCCTCTATGAGGAAGCCAAAATCGATTAACATGCTTTCTCATGGAGGTATGTAGCTTTGTAAAAAAAACCAAAAATAATGAGAAAGCATTTTGCAAAGTTCAACTTTGCAGCTTTGAGTGGAGGTCAAAATAGCGAATGCCCAAAATTCCGAATGGCTAAAATAGCGAATTTAAAAAGAAGAAGAATGTAGAATGTCCATAATTGTGGAATTCGCTTTTTCAGCCATTCGCTATTTTTATCATTCGCTATTTTGAATGCATTTTAATAAGATGGAGATGAAAATAGCGAATGGACAAAATAGCGAATGGCTGGAATAGCGAATTTCATAATAATGACCATTCTAGATTCAGACGTTCCTAACTTCGAAATTCGATATTTTAACCATTCACTATTTTGACCCCCACCCGCAGCTTTTTCAACTTCAAAACCCTGTGTTGTATAAAAGCATAGTTAGGCATCAGTTTACAATCGATAGACTACTGCTACGAATTTTTTCAATTTTTTTTGCGATAAGGATTTTTTTTTAACGATTCTCGAAAAGTTTTTCGAGAATTGTTTCCAATTTTGATATTACAGCTGTTCTCTTAAAGAGTAATCAGTCAACAAAATCTTTTAGAAATCTGCTGTCCTTTTAGAGTTATAGAACAACAAACATCATACAAAATCACCGACTAAATTTGAGATGTCGAGAATCAGACCCAAAGCGAATTAAGGATGTATGATACGTACAGTCCCGGCAATAGTGAGTTTCAGAGACAATTTCGATCACTTCCCGATGGGATCAAAATCGGAAAAAAATAGAGCATAGGGAACGTGCTGAAAAGATTGATTTCGCACAATAATAATCCCAAAATGTTATTAACAAATTGGTGAAAAAAGCAATTGTTCAACAACCAATCAGTCAACCCAACTTTTTTTCTAATGAAAATGATATGTTAATTTATTTGAATGCATACGAATTTTTTCAGATTTTTTTCTTTGTTTTGATTTTTATTTTTTTTTGAAAAATGCGCAGAATATAACAAATTTTGGATATGCATTTTCCAAAAAAATCTTGAGTGTCGTAGATAGTTTTATTCCGAACAGATATCCAAAATTCGTTATTTCGCGCACATTTTTGAAAATACAAAAAATAAAATCAAGATAAAGACAAAAATTTGAAAAAATTCGTATGCATTCAAATAAATTAACATATCATTTTCATAAGAAAAAGAAATGGTTGACTGATTGTTTGTTGAACAATTGTTTTTTTTTACCAATTTGTTAATAACATTTTGGGATTATTACTATGCGAAATTAATCTTTTCAGCACGTTTTATATGCATGATTTTTTCCGATTTTTATCCCATCGGGAAGTGATCGAGTCTCTGAAACTCACTTTCCGCGCGGGACTGTACGTATATACATCCTTAATGGATCCTTCATTATGCTTGATTTTTTCAGATTTTAATCCGATTGAAAAGTGTACGGAAGCCTCTCTAATTCTCGTATTTGACGGGGTGTATCATTAGGACATTTGAACATTCATTAGAATTACTTCGATGTTATTTGTGTCAGTATTTCTTTAATAATGAGTTAAAATCCTCTACAACTCCTCAAAGATTGTTACTTACCTTTCATGGGTCTGCTCGGTGGAGGAACGGGATTACAATTTGGCGTTTGATCCTTCGAAGAAGTTCCAGGTATAGGTTTTCCGGTGTCCTGATAAACGCACCAGCAATAGCCGGAGTAACACTGAACCTTGTGATATCTCCCATCGGGAGTGCATTGGGGGATGTAGAACTTTTCTTGGGAATTCTGACGCTGATCCTCCATCACGGATCGTCTGTCCGATATGCAATCGTTTGCTAATATTCAGTGAAAAATAATATACAGTAACTTTCAAGATATAGATCTATAATCGCAATCATAAAGGATTCTGCATCTATTAATTCACTATATATTTGAATTTGTAATTCCTAAAAATGTTTAATTCGCAAGCCTGCAAAATTTTCTATAAGTTCGATAAATAATATGATAACTTGCGTAAAATCGAAAATGAATGATTATAAAAATGATCGTTCTCAATTATATTTATAAACGCAGAGTTATGAAGCTTTTATCACTAATTAATTAACTATAATTTCGGAATACGAGAAAAATAAAAAACCCAGTTTATAAGTCTTTAATAAGTTCAAAAAATATGTAATAAATATTACCTGATACTCATACTCATAATGAGTAAAAAAAGAACGTGATTACTAAAATAATGAGGGAACTGATCGAGAATTCCTTTCATCAAAATGTGATTTACTCACCATCACTTTCTTCTTTAGTATCAGGTGGATCATCATTGAAAGTCGGTCGTACGTGAACGGGCGGAGTAGGATTCTCCTTCAGCACTGTCAAATTGAAATCCAATTAAAACAAGCTAATGAACATATTGTAAAAAATTCCATGTTAGAAAGTATTTTGTTTTAAGCTTTAGTAGAATTTGCAAAACCGTCACCACCTCAGAAGTGTAAAAAGTAAATATAATTACATAATATGTGCAATTGGCATGCGATTAAAAATACAAGCATTCGTGATTTCAAAGTGTCATAGAAATCGGAAGGCAATTTTATCGAAAATTTTCTATCATGAAGGAATGCAAGAGCATCATCGAAAAACTTGTCGCATTCGTGCGAAATAATGGTGCTGGTGGTGACGCACAATAAAGCTATCGAGGAGCGAATATTGGAAAGAAAAAAAAGAAAGGAAAGAAAGAATCGATGGAAATGTCGCTGGCAGGGAATCGTGACTAGACGATTAAAAATTCGATCGCATGTTCGAAGCAATTTTTTCTTATATCAGCCACTTTTTTTTCAACTCTCTCATACATTTTTTAACATTCGGCTGGATTATACAACTGAATAATAATATTTTTTGCGAATTGTATGAGATTATTAATTTTATCGAAACGCAACTTTAAAAAAAAATGTTTGTAACTCGAAAACTACAGGTCACAATAAAATTATCAGTAAGCATAAAATTCGGACGATAACATAAGCACTTAATGACAACTTCCAAATGAAAAACACGTCTACGTTTACAGTCTTATACAATTATTTGAACATTGTCATTAATCTGATAAGGCACTACAACGTTTTTTTTCCCGAAACATTCATTTTCTATGATTTACAGTTTTCGAGACACGCTAACTAACAAAAATGCTGCGATTCGAAATACTGGATCCAAGAATCTGCATAAATTCACAGAAAATATAATCTCGTTATAAAATATGCCGATAATTTTTTTCAAATGTGAGAGGATTGGAAAAAGTAGCTAAACGCTTTGTATATCGTAGGAAAAACATTGAGTGTCACACGACATGCGTTTTTGGAGGAGCATCGCCACGTTAGTCTCTTTTTCGTGTAACTAAGACATGTGGTATATAACAACGTATATTTGTACGTAAATATATATATAAATATACATTTATATAATGTCGGGATAAAAAAAATGCCCGTAGACTGACATGGGAATTCTCCTCGCGTTTTGCAAGGGAACTCACCTTGGTCCGTGGCCCGGGTCCTTTGGGCCTCGGGGACCGCGGCACGCCCTTCTGCACCGTTCAGCGACAAGAACAAACGTACTAAATGATAACAATGGTATCACTCAGCCGATTGGCTTAAATACCTGTCCTACATATTCTGAATTTTTTTGCGGCAGTTATAGCTCGTCTCACAATGCGCATTTACTCCGAGGGCCAATTAATAATTATAAAATCGGTCAAGACATGAACGAAAATCACGTATAAATATTCGCGACATCGATTTTTGTATGGAATTTTAAATGGAAAAATCGGGTCTTTCCAATTTAATATACAAGCATTAAGCAAAAAGTTGATACCTTCAACACAATTATTGAATGTGTTCAGTATATTGTGCTATGGTATCAGTTTTATTTGTGGATACTGAAGAAAAATTTTCATGACAGATATCGTAATTTTCGAAACAAATATTTTTATAGTATAGTTAATCATTGATTTAAGACCAAGGCGCTTATTAACTCCCATGGGATGCATGCACACGCATAAACGTAACGTCTTAAAAACAGTAGAGCAACATTTAATTTGAGGCATTTCATGATATTATGACAAAATAGAAAATCTTTCAATTATTGAAACATTCTGTAAGTTTAAGAGAATGAAAGTTTAGTAACTATGAGGGCCTGGCATTTAAAATTATGTGGCAACCAAAAAAAATTCTCAATATATAAAAAATGCAGTTATAAAGGAACTTACGACTACGAAAGTTTAACTCTGTTTTGAAATACTTCAAATCTAACAAGACATTATAAATCTCACTTTTGGGAAAATATTTGAAGAATTTTCTTTCATCGATGAAGACACATGATAAACAATTTGTACATGGATTAAGAAATTGTAAGCAAAAATGATTTAAATGTGTAAAATCAATGTAATTCAAATTGGAAAATTTTAATGTTACTCAAAAGAATTGCGGACTCCTGATGTCAATTTTTTTTTATCTACATAAAAAGGAAGATTTGGCAAAAATTCTGAGTAGGTTCTTTTGTCGCTTTTAAGATAATCCTTGTGAATAAGTACTTCATATAAGTTTTAGAGAAATACAAGGCACTCCTTAATGGTATAAAAATTCTTTAAAAAACCAAAAATTTTAAGGTACTGTGAATATTTATTTTGTGTAATAATAATTTCATAACGTTATTAATATATTGATAAAAGAAAAAAATAGTTCAATAAATCTAACGGAAACCTAACTTTAAAATCAAAAGGAATGATTCGTTCATGCTTCTGGATACGTGTGAACTTTTTGAGATTTCTTAAATGACTTTGAAATTATCTTTATATGGCAAAAAATGTGTCGATAGTGGTAAAATTTAAAATAATATTCATTTTTCCAGCAAGTCAAGTTTCCGTGAGGTTTGTTGAACAAATAAAGAAAAACTAAATGGTTAATTACCTTTTTTAAATACTATAATGCAAAATTAATTTTTCCAGCATCTTCAATATGCTTGATTTGTTGAAATTTTCATACAATCTCAAAGTGTTTGCAATTTATTCTGATTGTTCTGCAAGGTATGTAAAGTGAACACTATTCGCAAGGATTACTTTAAGTTGAAAGAACATATTAACCTTTTGGCTTAACTTAGTGAGACCCATGATTTTCAAATAAAGTAAATGAATTTCTAAGAAAAATCAAAAAAAAAATGACAGCCTTTTTGATCGACTAAAATGTTATGCTCCCAAATTTACAGAATACTTATGAAGCGAATAGGATTTTCACCTTGACAAAATATTGTGGAAGGTATAATAAATTAAAGGAAGGGTAGCGGTAAACGTATTAGCTGGAGGACAATGCTCGGAGAGTGCGAGAGACCCGACAGTATTAACGAGCTGGCTGCGTGTTTTATTGGGGCGTAGGTGAAGAAAATTTGCGCGCTTACTCAAGCCCTAACAGAGAAGATGATAAGAGTAGTAGGAGCACGCGGACGTCTGTCATTGTCACGTGAGTTGCTAAGTACGATACGAATGGAATACGCGACGGCTACGTACTCGAGACTAATTTTTCTTTCTTTTGCTGTTTCATCTCCATACATATGCGCCGCAACTAACCAGACAAGCTTGGTCACCGACAATTGCTACCAATTTCTTCGGTCTCTCTTCCCTAGACTACGATGTGTGTGGGCAAACTTCCGGCAAGATTCGCCAATGCTTAAAGTCGAGACAACCGACCGCGAAAAACCGACTTGCATATTTCAAGCTAAACGAACATGCACACTAATAATAATTGTGTTCTTAAATCCACAACGACAAAACTGGTATCAAGGAGGTTCTGTCGAAACTACGTGTTTTAACTTTTACATTTTAAAAAGTCTTCGGGCACTTTTCTGGTTATTTGAGTTTATTACCAATATTATTATTAAAAAGCCAGAAGTGAAACTCAAAATCGTTCCTTCAATTGTAAATTGCTGTAGCGAAAAGCTATTCGGAAGAACAAGTATAAATATTTATTCTATTATTGACTCTTACTCTGAGAAAAAAAGATTTTAGTATCGTGACACAAATTTCTTTTGAGACGACAGGTTAGCCATTTTTTTACACAGCTCACGTCAAGTATTTTTTTATAAATATGTGCCCTATATGAAATTTATAGACAAATATATGATCTATAAAAAAATATTGAGACATATTACTCCGTAAAAGAAAGTCTCAGCTGTTTGAACAAATATTATTTCTAGAGGTGGCTATCGATGGGTCGTTTAGATGTATATTTTTGTTTCTTAAATGTCCATTTGAAATTTCATTGGCTTTCTACATGAACCCTTTAATTTGACATTAAAAAATCAGCCCCATTAGCGTATGTTATCCATCGAAAAAATCGCGCAAATCAGATATTTTCGGTCTGTTACACTGTGATCCCTTAATTACAGAGTTTGAGCATCTGACTCGACAGAGTAGCTGAGAAGCTTGGCACTAAATATAGTGCAGTACATTTGATCTCTTACGGGGAATTTTTCGAATTTTGGCTTCAGATGAGAAAATTATATACGTGAAGTAAGATTTTGATCAATAAAAATTACGTCGCGGAAATGTTAAGACTCCAAGGACTTTAATGAATAAATGAAACTGAAATGAAGCCGAGTTATACAAGCTGTATCGTTTTTTTTTTCGTCTGCAACAATCAACACACGCGAAAAGAAAGTCAAATGGACGTTTACGTCGAAAATGTTTACTAATTATTGAATTTAGTAATTCCAAGCCAGTAATTTTTTATCAATTCACATTATTTTCATTAAACAGTTGTATACTATCGACAGGAACTCCTTAATTCTTAAAAATCGATCTCACTTTTGTGTCGTTCGGGAAAAAATATTGCAAATCATTCGGTGGAGCGGAAAGTACGCAGGAAGCAGAAAGCAGGAGAGAATCATAAGCCCCGAGTACCGCACTTTTACACAAGAATGTGCACCGTTTTCAAATAAAAGTAGCTTAAGTCATTAAGATATTAATAATTAATTCTCCTACAAAGGACTTTTTATCCATTGAAAAATAATAATTGCTATTAATGTTTTGAAATCCTGAACATTTTTGTTTCTTCACAGCGAATTATTTCAGTTATTTATTCATTTTTATTTGAATGGTGGACATAACTTGTTGGTAGTATAGCTAAGTAAAAAAGAAATGTACGTGAACTAAGCCGCAAGAATTCAATACTTCAATTCAACTGAATCGAACAGTTTTTATTCACTTGTAATATGCATAATAATCAAAATGAATTAAGTATTAAATATTCAGTTTCCAAAGAAGCATATTCGCTAGATTGAAGACGTAACTTTTTTCAAATCATCTTCAGTTTTTTAATTTTTTAATCATTGTCATAAAGCTTTGACGTTGACAGTCTGTGAAATTTATTGATAGAAGTTTGGCAAATCGTAACTCGGGTTCTGAGTCAACCGATGCCGAAGATTCCGATATTATCGATTTTCCTAAGCGGAAAATTTCAAGTATTTGAGATCATCAGTTCGTAAATTGATGAAACTGTGGCACTATTTTTTCACGATTAAACATGAATTGCAAAAATATTGTCCTTTCTGATTGCTTTGTCAATTTACAAACTTATGAAGCAAACATACAACAAACATACTAAGATCTCAACTGTTTGAAATTGTCGGTTTAGAAAAATCGATAGCAATGAAATCTTAGGCATTGGTTGGCTAAGGCCCCGAGTTACGATGTGCTAAAATACCATCAATAAATATCAACGGCTGTCAACGTCGAAGCTTAATAACGATCATGAATAATTAATCAGCAACATGACAATAGAAAATATTTTATTTGTTAAATTTTGAGGCGATTATTAGAGAAATTGTATTGAAAAGTTTCGGCGTATTTTAAATATATTTTTTTCCATCTGCACCACACATTTTATTTGTTGACTTCGTAATTATTTTTTACAAAACGTAAATATATAAAAGAATTGATTCAGTATGCATTTGTGATCATACTTAGAAGTGAATTCTTTTTGTTAGAATACGTTTCTTTTTTACTAAAAGCTTAGTATATACAGTATATTGTACGTATAGTATACAGTGTCTCGAAAACCGATAGTGATTGATACGCATTACGGATATTCCAGCTTACGAGTGAAATCGTTGGCGAGACAAGCACCCCATTCCTGGCGCGAGAGCTTGAGATCCTGATTGAGGTCGCACGCGCGGGCAAACGTACGAGCGCATTTCTTCGGTCTCACTGCCTTCTTCGCGAGTCTCCTCAGCTCTTTGTACTCGGCTCTGTCGAGATGACCGTCCCCGTCCTTGTCCAAAGTTACAAACTTCCAAGAAAGAACCCGCTCCACGTTTTTGTCACCTAAAGAAATATAAAACTATTATTACTAAAAAATCAAAATAAAATATTGAATTATAACGTATAATAATTAAAGGCAAAAGGCCACGGGACTTCGGTCGATTGCCAGTTAACCATTAAAAAGAAAGATTTGGCCAAAAATCTGAGAAGCTTCTTTTGTCGCTTTTAAGTTAGTCCTTGTGAATAAGTACTTCATATAAATTTTAGAGGAATACGAGAGAATTGCAGACACTCCTTAATAGTATAAAATTTCATTGAAAAAACAAAAATTTTAAAGGTACTGTAAATGTTTATTTGGCGTAATAATAATTCCATAACGTTATTAACATATTGATGAAAGAAAGAAATAGTTCAACAAATCTAATCTAAAAAAATAAAAAATTATTATTACTAAAAATTCAAAAGCAAATATGGAATTATAACGTATAATAATAATAAGGCAAAAGGCCAAAAGACTTGGGTCGATTGCCAGTTGCTGACCATTCACATGTACCGTTATTTTATATAACCTGATGTTTCATATTAATAATGTTATGGTCGATAAAATGTCATTTAGTCCCACTAATTTAAGGCCCTGTTATAAGGAATCGATTATAAAAAAAACAATTTTTGGTTTTTGCTATATTCTTATAGCCTTAAATGTTGAGTTCAATTTGCAACCAAGTTTGTACAAAATTTTGTGAAATTTTGTTGACTGAGTTTTTACGATTTTAGAAGAAATGGTTTCGAACGCTTCGCTGCGCGCGCATCCGGTGGGTGTTATTAACAAATAAATTGTTTTAAAAAAAACAGGAAACCAAAATGGATCAAAAATGCTTGCTAATTTGTGTTATCTGTAAAAATATAGGAACAACTATATTCTTGCGTGAACCTCAAGATTTACGCTGGACGTGTACCACGAAAAGGGCAGGTTTCTACACCCTTTTTTCTTTTGGGTTTTTCTTTAAAATACATTTTTCAAAACGGTACACATCGTAACGTAAAATCTAAAAGCCCGGTTGAGGAGAAATTTGGATAGATCCCTGATTATAAAACTTTATGTCAAACGATTAGATGATTTTACGAAATGTTTATTTATTAGTTAATAACAAACCATAAAACTAATTCTATTGCATCGAAAATCGAGGTATTCCACCAGCTTATTTTTTTTTTTGTAATTTTTAAGATTCATGAAAAGTATTTAATTATTCGAAGAATAATTCATTCATTTTGGTTTTTTTCTTATTTCAAATTTCTGTAACGGCTAAAACGGTGTTCGCCGTTGGACCTAATCGTGGCCGATTTTATTTGCGTATTATTAATAATAACTCCGCTGTTTATCGGTTTTACCAATAAAAACGAAAATGCAAAATAGAACTTTGCATTGCTTCGTCATTACGTTCCAATGGTCACAAACGTCCATGACGAAGTCGATTTATCTCTTTTGGCTCTATTATGAGGAAGCTTTGTAAACATTTACACTCTGGATCCTTGTTTGAAATTAGTGAATTAAAATGGAATTCATTCGGTGTCAGTTGATTTGAGTTAGGGGAAAAGTTTACTTTTGAAGAATTAAATATTCAAGTTATAAAATCTGAACCCCTTTACCGATCATTACCAAATTTGGTACGTAGCAGCGGTTGGTATTATTGTTCGTAGAAAATGTCAATTGACTTAGTGACATCTCATTTCCCTAAGCCTATGCTAAATAAATAAAGCTATCTTTATTTATAACTCTATAGCTACAAATTTACGCAAGCTACAGAACATACAGACATTTTTCTAAAAATTCAAAGTGAATAGAAATTAGTTCAATGTTTCCAAAATTTATCCTCGGTTTTATCTCAAGAAAAACGTTTCCACGAAAACCAAACTTCCTCTATGAAGGAAGCTAAAAGTTTACAACATCTTGTACTGACTGCATGCTTAATAAATCGACCTTGTCCTTCTAATCCTCGCGGTGAAAAAAGTGTTTAATGCGACGTAAATTTTAGACTCAATCATTATGATGGAGCCTTAAACACATCATTGCTTGGTCTCTAATTATTTTGGAAACTTGTTTAACATTTTTTATCAATTAAATCATAAATAACTTTATTGTATCACGAGTCGCGATAGCCACTCGATGCCAAGTTAAATAGAAAGTTAATGCTGCCTCTGGCTCTCGAACGAGCGCTACTGCTACTCTATTTGGTTCGAAAGTAGCCACTCGCGGGCCGTTCCCAAATTGTAACTCGAAATATTTCTAATCGCGGGTCGCGAACGAAAATTGTATCCGATTCAATATTTTAAAGTTTTTCAGTATCACGCGAAAATAAGGCTTTTCAATGCGGTTGGTTATTTGCCGAATTTTTGTTCACTCAAGAAAAAGTAGAACCTTGAAAATTGCTTCCTCATAATTTTTTGCTTTCTACAAAGCTACCTCTATGAGGAAGTATGTTGATCGACTGAGAAAGCTTTGTAGAAAGCAAAAAATAATGAGCAAGCAATATGCAAGGTTCTAATATGCAGGCTTGTTTATACTCGGAAGACATTTTTATAAAAATTCAAAGTGACGTAAAATTTTCATCGCTCGACCGATTTGTGTAAAATTGTTACTCAAAAATTGTGTAATGATAGTCCATATGTGAACTAAATTAAAACCCGATACCTAATAATTTGCATGAGCAAGTGCTTGAACGAGATTTTTCAAATAATTCAAAATGCCATAAAATTTGAACCACTCAACTGATTGGTGTCAAATTTGTACCAAATATCTTTTTAAATGGCCGTCTAAGTGTGAAGAAAATTTAAAATAAATCTGTTGAAAATTTCGAAATTTTTTTTTCCGTAGAAGCTTTTTTTAAATTTTATTCACCAAAATAGAAATTTTCTGACACGTCAACAGTTAATCAGACCAAAATCTTAATTGGAAATCAATAATCGTGAAATAATATCGGCAATTGCAGCCGGATATCTCAGGATTTGCAGGCGTTATAGTTGCAGACATTGCAGACATTTTTGAAAAAATTAAAATTGTAATAAAAACAGAACGGCTCGACAGATTCTCGCAAAATTTGGTACACGTAATGTTTTACGGGTAGTCCATTTAAATACGAATTTCAGCCCGGTGCCTCTTCGATTGCGGAAGTTATAGCGTAAAAACAATTGTTTCGAAATTTAAGAAATGGTGTAAAAAAAAAAATTTCAACCGATTGGCGTCAAATACAATCCCAAGCGTTGTTTTATGATAACCTACTTGCATGCCAAATTAGAAGAAAATCCGTAGAAAATTGCTACAGTTATAGTGCACACACGCACACACACATAGATAGATATATATATACGCGCGCGCGCGCCCGCACAGACATTTCGTAAAAACCACTTTTCTCGATGTTTTAGAACATTTTGAGTGTCCTGACATGAAAATCTCGAAAAAAAAAAAAAAATTTCACGAAAACAAACCTCTATGAGGAAGCAAAAAAGAGTTAAATTATAAGAAGGTTTGGTAATGGTACTTACAATTACAGTAAAGTACAGATACAGTAAAGTTACTTTTCTTAAGCATCAGATATATCAGTAGAATCGTACATGTATGTACAATAATAAGATGCAAAGCAAAGCTGGCAATTATCACTTTCATTACGGCCTTACCGACAACTAGCAATTATCGGCCCCTTCCGTCTCTCTTTCTACATGACAGAAGCTTTTCTCTCCTATGCACTCGACGATCGTCTCGCCGGTAACGCCCAACAAATGCACGTGCACCATATTTACTCGATGTAAACGGTTAAGATTTTTCATTTCCTCGACAAATGCGTCTATAAATAAATCGCAACCGCGTAGATGCAAATCATCGGTGTTATATAGCTTCGAAAGTTGCTCACCAGACTTTGTGTACAAAATTGTTTGATAGCGAAAAACGACGGTTCACTGATAATGAAGAACCTTTAGTTGATAATGCGTAAGCATAACGATCGATTATAGTATGAATTGAGAATAAATTTGCTAACAAAAATACGCTGCAAGGTACAAATTTAGCACATTTATTTTTATTTCTTTTACCGCATATCCACGAAATTTCTTGTACGAGGAAACGATTTTTACGATAATTTTGTTGATGGCAAAAAATTTACAAAAAAAAAAGGATACAAAACAGATAAAAAATTAGCAGAAGTATGGAATATTACACAAAATCGTGAACGGTTTGGAGGACCTAAATGAAAATTCAGAATTCGGACCCTTTTTTAGATCCTTACACCTTTCAAGTTTTTAATACGAATTTGTAATATTTTATAGGAATCGAAATAGTTATAATCGAATTTGTCAGTGCACAGATTATGGATACAGTAATTCTGGTGATCGTCAAGTCATTAATAAAATTGTACAGTATTGAACAATTAAATTAGCGTTATAAATTCGTAAGGTTTTCGGTGTTTTGCCAGTTTTTTTATATTTTCAATGTTGTACTATTTTGCATAAAAGTCCAGATAGAAAAACATGTAATTTATTACATTTTAAGTACGATGAAATTCATAGATTTTTACATATTTTTCTAAAAAAAAACCAATTTTCTATTGTTATGGAAATATTAAAATAATATTTAACAATTTTTAAAAATCCTTTCCCCTAGAATTCGCGGGCGATGGGTTAGAAAATTAAGAAGCATCTGCAAGTTTTTACTTTGCACCATTTCTTAATGTTTTTGCTACTTTCATAATATATCGGGCAAGCCACACCGATTCAACCTCGGTCTGGCCATCGACCTTTCGGATCTGGTCGGTGATTTTATATGTTATCGTTCCAACTCCAAAAGAAAAGCAGATCTTTTACCCAGATTTTTTTACTCGTTTTCTCTTGAAGAAAACATTGTTGGCCGTAATTAAAAAACTTAAGGAAATTCTAAAAATCTATCGCTACATCTAAAAATTTTCATGCTTGGACCAAAACTAGACCAGCATTCGCTTCTATCTTTGTATAAAGTTTTTTGACGTAATGTTTTATAGTTCTTATTCGGAACAGTAATCAATTTGAGAGGCAATGCTCAATTATCTTGATTTCAAATAATTCCCGAAGATTTTTCCAAAATCATATTCTTGATTTGAAAGTTACTTCAACTCAAAAGTTTATTGGCAATTGTCGAAAACCGAATGAATTCTCTGCCAATTCGGTAATATAATTCTTCCATTGGACATTGTACAAGCTAATGCTTGTCCAGTTCAAACAACTAAGTGGTATAAAATTTGCATCATAAGGCAAATTTTATTTCGATAAAGCGTTGAGTATAAAAGAGGGAGTAACTATTTTTCCTTGAATTTTTAGTGAACTGATACTAGTTTATTAAAGTCAAATGTTGGCTTTACATTAGGGTGTTCCAAAAGAAAGAGATTTTTTTTCCTTGCTCTCTGCCCAAAATATCGTAGAATACATCTTAGTAATGATCCTGTGAAAAGCGGAGCTCATAATTTCAATTCTTAGAGGTCCATCATCGCGTTTGAAGTTTTTCCATTTAAATAACAGAGGAAAGTGATGTTTTTCCATTCTTTCTCCCTGCAACCTAGGAAGAAATTTTTTTTCATAAAATCAATGACTACATCTTATGAATCAATAAATTTCGAACAAAAAATCTTATTGAGTCGAATTTCTATCTTCCAGATTTGATTTATTACAGAGCCTTGAAATGTTTAATGTTGTAAATTTTCCGTGTTTTTGTTTAAATTTTTTAGCTAATCTATTCAAGTTAGGACAAAAAGTTAAAGGAACATTTTGTCGTCTGTCTGACGCACTACAAAAAACTTGTTAACGAGTTTTTCGTATCGTTGATATTTACAAAGTTACAGACCAACAACGTTATGGTTTTTGTATTTTTAACTGTCATTAAGTCAACCACCGATGTTAGTACAAAAAAGTCACTGGGAATTTATTAGAACATTGAATTTTCTAAAAAATCCGGGTGAAATTTAATTTATTGCTAACGGTTTTAAGTTACAAACTCATTCAATCTTATTTTGATGGTTTTGTACGCATGTCCGATAGAAAATTTCAAGGCTCTGTAATAAATCAAATATTGAAGATAGAAATTCGACTCAAGAAGATTTTTTGTTCGAAATTTAATGATTAATAATGTGTAGTCATTGATTTTATAGAAGAAAATTCTTTCTAGGTTGCAAAGAGAAAGAATGGAAAACAAATCACTTTCCTCTGTTATTTTAATGGGAAAACTCCAAACGCGATGATGGACCTCTAAGAATTAAAATTATGAGCTCCACTTTTGACAGGATCATTACTAAGACGTATTCTATGATATTATGGGCGGAGAGCAAAGAAAAAAAAATATCGCTTTTTCTTGGCACACCCTACTTACATACATATGAAAAATCGGCAAATACTGGCTCTCAAGAGAAATTTGCCATGTTCTCAATGCCTTCTCCCGGACAAAAGGGATTGAGTCATATTCCACCGTAACCTCACGGCGAATAACTCTCAAACTTTGAAATTGGGTGTATTAATCGTTCATCTGAGGGTCATTCCATAGGAATTCAACACGTCAAAACGAATGAACATCGTCGATTAGGTTCAAAGTTAGTGAAAGTGTAGTTTATAGGTTTTCGAAAAAAAAAAAAAAAATGTTACAGTATTAGAAATTGTGACGAAAGTCGGACTAGTCTGCTCCAATCCAAAAATGTATCACCTTAAATAAAAAAAACGTGGCCTTGATGCCTCGATTGACCTATGGTAACTTCGATCCGGTTGAATCGTGCGCATCAACCAAGCATAGAAATATCTATGGAGGTACAGAATAAGACATAGGCATAGATCTTACCCGTTACATAACTTTGAACCTAATCGATGATATTCATTGTTTTCGACTGGTTAATTTCGTATGGAATGACGCTCAAATAATAAAAAAAGGTTGCAGAGTAGAACTCTGCACATTGCTCCCTCGTTAATTTGTATCATTTATTTTTGGCCTCCACACAGAGGAAACTTTTGGTAAGGACAGTTGGTACGTAGCAGGGTTGAATGTTATTTTTCCTGTATAGAAAAACGAAATTTTTTCGAAAATTTCAATATCTCACAAAATCCACATTAATTTTTTGAAAAATGCAGTCACAGTAATTTGTTGAAAAATGCAATGCCTCATACACTTTGGATTTCGCTCAAATTTAGTACCGACCGTCGTTATTCATACCTTTATTTGTCAAGAACTATTTAGCTCATAAGCTGAAAAATCCCGGAAGCTGAACTACATACGTACATTTTTCGAAAAATTTAAAGTCTTAAAAATTAAAGTCTCTAAGATCTGCAATTTTTTTCAGAAATTTTCTACTAGCGTACCAACTTTCTGCTTGATTTTTGAACCCGTTTTCGAGATAAGGCGGTTTTAATTTTGCCGACCTGCTACACACACACACATATATATTTTCTTTAAACCACTTTACTCAACGTTTTACAGAAAAAAATTGGTTTACGAAAACGAGGCTTCCTTTATGAGGGGAAAAAAATTAAAGCCCTATGTTAGAAGTCGACGAATAACACTCAGAGAAAAATTTCGTAAGTTAATAATAAAAATAGTTAGTCTAATAATCTAACTATAATGTATAGTTGCCAGGAGGAACGACTATATTTTATGGTTATACTAAATATAAGAAAATAGTTGGATCAACGATTAATATAATTCCCAAGAGGAACGTCTATATTTCATGGTTATATAATTATAGTAGCAATCATCAAAATGATAACAGTTTAAAAAACTATTTTAATAGTTTCAAATATGTCGTTTTGTTGCATATAAGATTTCAGCGTTTGTTTCCAATAAACTTGCAAGTATCGTTAATTGAACCATGTTATGACCACTTTAACTATAAAACATTGCAAGCCTTCGTATATGCTTTTTATCATGTGAAATAGTTGAATCAACGATATGCTTTTCTCTCAGTGTAGGCGAACTTTATTAAGAAAGGATGCTTCATAATATTGTACCGTCAACGGATATGTTGGTTCTTCGATACTCGATCTTGAAGTTCTCAATGAGATTTGTATTGAATTTGGATTTCTCAGCACGATCGCAGGTATTTCTGTGCCGGTTCGTGTACTGCCTTCGCTGTTTCCAGTTTGGAGAAGCTCGTCTTCTCTGGCCGCTTCGTATCGATGCACCGGCTCCTCCTGATGCAGCTGCTGTAAGTCCTGCACCGGCGGAGCCTCCTCTCGACTCACTCGTGGATCTCATACCCGCGCATCTGGGTCTCTGGTGTCTCACTGAGGTATCCGGAAGCGGTCGACCTTGGGGCGTGACGCACCAGCAATATCCTGTCTCCGTGTGACATTGAACCGGTGCGTAAGTGCCGCCTGGACGACAAACTGGACGAGCTCCCGGTCTCGCCGTTAATCGGGCCGAGAAACACGGAGGAGTTTCTGCAAATGACATTATATCGCTGATTGAGTAAAAGTGGAGGAAAAGAGTTGAAAAGTTGATGTGTCATCCTCCTGAAGTGATGAACGATAATAGCTCGTGGAAAAAAAATGTGGTCGAGTGGTAAGTGATTTATCGAGTTTCTAGGAACTTATCGGGTAGAAATTGATGGAGAAATTATCTTAATGTTATTGAAATTAAATGATAATGCATACATTTTTAAGAGCCGGAGAGAATATTTATTGTTAATCAAGTTTCATAATAACGTGCCATTCATCAATTTTTTAATGCATAATAAAAAAAATTCTTTCTCGATTTAAAAACGTTTATAAATGTTGGACCTGATATAAACACCGATATAATGCCACATTTTTTCTCTAAGCACAATTATATATGTTGCGGCATAAAGAATGAGGTGACTATAATATTTTTCGCTACTAAGCGTTTCACTAGGAATTTTGCCACAAATATGTCCGTGATAAACGATAATCGGTCGTTAACAAAAAAAGTAGTAGTCGAATAGTAACTGATTTATTAAGTTTCCAGAAACCTCATTATATTGGGTAGAAATTTATGGTGAAATGATCTTGATATTATTGATATCATCGATATTGAATTATAAAGTAACACATTTCAAGAGCTTCGAAGAATAATTATTATTCAAAAGATTTCGTCATAAGTCGCCATCTCTTATTTTTTAAAGCACTAATTTACGATCCCATTTTTCGAAGAGTATTTCCTTGGAAATTAATTCTAAAAAATATCTGTTTTTTAAATTAATGAAAAATGTTCACAATTTTTTTGCGTTTTCTGTAGATAATTTTGGCAATATTGTAACTATAAATGGGGTATCTGTTTAACATTTAGGCAACTAAATAATAGGGATTACAACCCCGATGGACTTACATATGAGGCATTTTCTGTCAACTCATAACCACTAATGATTTTAGTTCATTTCAATTTTAACTTATTAAGTTTTTACTTAGCCCTTCATTATATTCTTCAGCAGGACGTACAGAATCAGCGAAAAAAATAGTAACGTGGGAAAAAATATTTGGTGCAGTAAATACTATCTTCACAAATTTTTAACGACTGCACTCAAAGACAATGGCTCACATAGACTTAGCGACTAATAAAAATAGACTATAATACCACATGTTCTCAAATAATTATATTATGAGTCTTACGGAATTAAAAATGGGGCGGCTATATTTTTTTTTTTTGCTGTTAAGCATTTTGCCAGGAATTGTTCCGAAACTATCTTCTATTTTTACGATAGAAATCACGTTACCTGGGCATGGACCAGTGTGCTTGATGAGGAGAGATTCACCCTGGCACTGTCGTGAAACTACTTGACATTGACTCGGATAGGTAACACCGTCGCTTCCGCATACCGGTACGTTTGTACCGCTGGCCATCGTACACTCTGCTATCCTCTTCCTGCATTCCTCCTGTGGATTTGTACAAACAAAATACCATTATAGTAAACAACAATTTTTCTCTAACTCATAAGGAATGTTTATGTTTTCAATTTCATGTTTATGTGTAAAATAAACAATTTAGTATGTGAAGCAATCTCTGGCAGTTCAAGTATTTTTTTCGACCATCTCAAATCTGCCTCATAATTGGCCCAATCAAAGTACCACTAAGCGGCACTCCGTTATTTTTTAAAGATTTTTTAAACCAATATTTCAAAAATTGCCCTTTTTTCAAGTGACTATATCGTGGGAACTTATCTATCATGCTAAACATTTCCTTATAAGAGCATATACACCTGATGTCGCTTGGTATTGAAATCGACTCGAATTGGTGAAGTGGTCCAGAATTTTTCACAAAACTGATAATATCGTATTGAGTTTTACCAAAGTTTTTCTGAGATATCAAGCCGAAATTTTGTGATTAGCAAATTATCGAGGAAGTAATGTGGAAGGTTCCACGTTGCATCCTTTTTTTCAGTAACACCAAATTTCGGAAATATATTCATTTGGGAACAAGGGTTTTTTTTAAATATCGCATTAAGGAATCTGAAAAAATTCACATATAGTACTTTTTCTTTATACCTCGGTCGAAAGTACGCATCTTTAGCACCTTTTTCGAGGCAGAAAGCTAAAGATTCGTGCATTGGTAGAGCTACCGCATACGTCTTTTGTTACAGCGGGAGCACAAACTTTTTCATTCGCACTGATACGTGAAGTTGCTTTCATTGCGTGTTTTGTTTACGCTAGTTGTGTATGCTGTATGGTACTAAGATATAACTTTGAAGTGACGGGCATAAAATAAGTCGATTATATTTAATTGAGTAATAAGTAATTAATTAACAAAATGATGTCAACTGACGAATCTACAGACGAGGAAGAAATGTTGAGAGATTTCAATACAGATAAATGCTTGTTTTTTAAATTTTCAACCGGGAAAAAATGTTGTGTTTGTTTAATTTAACAGTTTATCACATTTAAATAAAATAAGTTTATTTAACTGTTTACATTGGTTTCTTTTATTTGATGCCTCCCCCCCCCCCCCCCCCCCCCCCACCGGCAGCACTTGCTTCACTCGTACGCCAAATGTCGGCGGCAGGCAACAACTTCTTTCGATGTAATATATACAATATTTTTCGTACTTTCGACCGGCTATAAAGAAAAATAGCATACACTACGCGGGCTTTCAAACTTTCTGGCCTTATAGTGTAATATACTATTTATTGGGACTTCGATATGGCTTATTATGGGCAGATCTGACATAGTCGAAAATATAAGAAAATAGTAGAATCAACCAATAATTGATGCAAAGTAGAACGTTGGACATTGCTTCCTCATATAAAATTTGAAGACAGCTGTAAAGAGGATATTTTTAAATTTTATATGAGGAAGCAATGTGCAAAGTTCTACTTTGCATCTTTTTTATTCTCTTTAATTATCCATATTGTGTGCAGCTATGAAACACCGTTAAAACACCCTCACATCGCATTTTGATTAATTAGACATTTTTATCTTACTCTCTTAACTTTTGCGGAAGGTGTGATAAAAAATGTACATTTATTAAAAAATTTAAGATGCCATAAAATCCGAACGACTTTACCGATCAGCACCAAATTTCGTACGTAACAGAGCTGTTTGGTATTTTTCGACTGTAGACCATTTCGGTTCATTTGTTGAGATTCGAAGTGATTTAGAGAAAAAATAAGTTTTTTCGAAAAATTCCAAATTCTATAAAATCGGAACCACTTTACCAATTTCGCTGAAATTCAATACCAAACATCATTTAACTTGTCTTTATTTATAAAAACTATTTAGCTAAATTGGCGAACTTTTACGAAAGTTAGAGCGATCACGACATTTTTTTGAAAAATAAAAAATTCCATAAAATCTGTATACATTAATACATTTAATGAAAAATCACGTCAATTACAGAGGAGTCAATACTCTAGTTGCGTGCTAAATTTGAGCTCGATTCATTGTGCCGTTCATGAGTTATGGACAATTGAATTTTCGGTGTCTGGAACATACGCGCGCGCGCGCCCACACACACACACACACATATATATATATATATATTTTCTAGACCACTATTCTCAACGTTTTAGGTGATTCTGAGTATGTTAACAGGAAAATCTCGAAAAAAAATTATCACGAAAACAAAGCTTCCTCTATGAGGTAGCAAAAATGATTGAATTGACAATGGATGCAATTTTGTTCATGGTGTTTTCAAAGTTTTTTTCTTTGAGCGCTAAATAATTTCTTTAACAATAATAAGATGTAAGTACGAGCAATTGAATACACGAGACTTTAAATGTATATTGACTTGTGGATAATCGCAAATATTGAGTAATAGATTGCACGCAAACTCGAGAAGGAGAATTTCTCAGTACGCGGAAGTCGTCCTACTCCCGCGGGTTCTCAGATGTATACATATCTTCACGTCATGTATTGTACTATGTAGAGCAAAACAGTCTCCACGGATAATGTATATTTTTAGACTATTGTTCTCTCGTCGAGGGAACAAAGTACGTTCTTCTTTTGAACGCATTTAGGGATCTCGGTGGCGAACCTAGTTACCATTTAATTCTGTTGAGTGTGGAAAAAAACCAATCAATTTTTTCACTATGTTGTCCCAAATATGTTCACGATTTATTTCTTATGTGGCTTTTAATTCTTCCATCGCTGATAATTTTATTAATAGAGCTACTTTTTTGCAAGATTCCGTTGGTGAAAATAAAACGAACTAACAAATAGCAATCAACATACTTTAAAATAAGCTAGTCGTGCATTTAAAATGTTTTTTACATTAAATTCAAACATTATGCAAAAAGAGGCAAAAAATTATTGAGGGTATGCAGATTTCTACTTGGCGATAATATAAATTTTATTCACCCCCTTAAAAAAGTCATAACTACCATGATACCTTTGTGCAATTCTAAAAAATATTCCGATATTCACAATTTGAATATGATTAATTCCTGAAAATAAAATTATATTGTTATTCTTTTTTATATTTGGGTTCTTCAATTTTATTCACAGTATCTCTAACTAAATAAATAAATACTTTTTCAATAGTTGTCTATAATATAATATATTTTTTTGCGTTCTCATAGACAAAGTTTTATTTTCATGCAAAATTTTTTTCCGAGATTTCCATGTCAGGACACTCAGAATGGTCTGAAACGTCAGAAAGGGTGGTTTGGAATAAATGTCCGTAGGAATGTGTGTGTAGAGTAGAAGTGCCGTTTGTTGCCATCTTAGTTCTGTATGTGGCCATCAACTTGATCCATTTGTAGCCATACCTATTGCATGTAAATGACAGTGCTGGCCACAAATGGTGTAACCGGCTTCGAACCTGATTTATTAAGCCATAAGGCATTTTAAGCATTGAATATTCAACGTTAAGTTTACTTTGATTATTGTAGAATAAACTCATTTAGTAATTTCTATAGATTAAAGTAATGATGAATTGATCTATATGTTTTTTAAGTGGCCACTAATGGTACAGTGGTAAAAAATGGTACGTCGACCTTATTTGTTTAAACTTTGCAGTTGAACTCAAGGCCTCGATATCAACGTATATTCAAAAAATGGGCATCTGTTTCTTGTTACTCCTTCAACGTCATTGCGCGGTAAATAAGATTACTAAAAAAATGTCAAATTATTATAGAAGAAATTTAAAACCCTGTTCAACAATGTTTGTGCTTTAACGTCATGGCCTGTACGAATTATATACCGAATTTCAGAAGTTAAAAAAAATAGGATCTTAAGAAAAAAATTATTCAAATTTTTTAGAAATTGTGACGTAACCTGAGCTAAACTGATCCGATCGAAGAATGGTTCATCTCAAATTAAGGATGTATGATACGTACAGTCCCGCCAAAAGTGAGTTTCAGAGACAATTTCGATCACTTCCCGATGAGATAAAAATCGGAAAAAAATGATGCATATAAAACGTGCTGAAAAGATTGATTTCGTATAATAATAATCCGAAAATGTTAATAACAAATTGGTGAAAAGAAGAAATTGTTCAACAAACAATCAGTCAACCTAACTTTTTTTCTAATGAAAATAGTATGTTAATTTATTTGAATGCATACGAATTTTTTTAGATTTTTTTTTTTTTTTTTTTTTAATGCGCAGAATATAACAAATTTTGGATATGAGTTTTGCAAAAAAAATCTTGAGTGTAGTAGATGGTTTTATGCCGAACACATATCCAAAATTCGTTATTTCGCGCATATTTTTAAAAATAAAAAAAATAAAAAAATAAAAAACAGTACCAAACTGTTTGCTCTACTGAATCACATATTTTTGTTCATTGCTCATTTATTGATAATTGTCTGTGATGTCAGAACAAAGCATAAATTTTAACTCGCGGTCTGAAGAAGAATTTTGGAAAAATATTTTTTCTTCACATTTAAGGTAAAGTATTAGAAAAAGTAGAGATTCAGGATTAGATTTTAATACAAAAACTACGATTTGAATACAGGAGGCACACACCAAATTTTATTCCGCTCCATAGATTTTTTCAAAAGTTATTGTTTTTCCGGACAGCACAGACGGACGGACAGACAGACAGACAGACAAACAGAAATTAGTTAAAGTGTTGTTCGGAATCTGGGACACTCAAAACATGTATCATCGATGTTACATCAAAATCGGAGAGTCCATTTTTTTGGAATGCAATAGAAAGTATTGCAATTTTTTACTCTTTACAGAATCCGTATGTGATGAAAAAGTAAAAATCAATGTGTGATTGACAACCATGTACTTGATGTACACCCTGTGAACCACATTTTGACAAACTTTGAACGTAATCGAAGTTACTTATCGTTTTTGGATGGTGATTTCGTATGGAATGACTTACGTGCAAAGTTGTATATTGTAACTTTGTTTTTGATTTAGCAGAAACAACATTAATGTTGCTTATTTTGTGATCAAGTGACATATCACGTCTTGCTTCGATTTCGCCTCAATGTTTGCAATAATTGCAACGGAGAGAGAAGAATCTAAAGAGCGCGAGCGAGTCTCGACTAAATCGCAACTGACGTTTACGAGGCAATGAATTGTATGGCATAAAGCGCTAGGCTGCAGGGGCGATTTTCTATAAGCGTTTACTACGTGCCCAGTGAAGCAACAGCGTGTAAAATAGTCAGTAGTAAGCTGTACACTTGAGAGTTAGCTAGTTGAGACATCCGAGTCTCAAGATAAATTCTCGAAAGCCTACCACGAACTCGACGAGTCGTTGCCGCTGGTCATTCGCACCAATTTGCATTATCTCGTATAAATATACATGACAAATACACAGCTGCAAATTATGAAGTGCTACGGAGAATGATATTCCATAATAGTACGAAGCAATCGGAATAAAATTCCTTTTTCTTATGGGAGTGACCAAGTAACATGAGGTGAAGAAGCTAATGATTAATATACAACACTCGTTGGGATTATTAAAATTCACGAGTCAACACATGTAGTAGCGAGCACAACGAAAACCTTCATGCATAAATAAAATAAGTCTGCGGATGACACGTTTATGAGGTAATAAAGGTATAAATAATATTCTCATTGCTGGATTGTTTGTCAACAGTATACTTTTAGTCATTGCTTTAAATATATCATATTCTGAAAAAAATCTAAATCTTATTCTAAAAATTAACTGACACTCTGACCATTTATTCAGATTTTTATTATAATTGTTATACATTTTTTAAATAATCCAATAGCGACTTTAAATTATTCGTGTTTTTCTTCGCTGTGAATTGAAATTCAAAACGTTTGGCGTTTCATTCAGATGAGTTGATTTTTTTTTTTACATTTTTTAAGTTTAACCAGAAATAGAAAATGTTCTATTCTTCCTCACACTGTAAAAAAAATCTTCTTAAAATTTAGTGTACTTTTACTGGAAGTTTTTATTCATAAACTAGTATATGAAATTTGGTATACAAGTGTAATGTAAAATTAATGTATGGTGAAGCATATTCAATAATTTACTTTAATTTTGCAGTAAAAGTACTTGATTTTTAATCATTTGCTTCAATTTTACTGGAAAATTACATGAATTCTATACCACAATTGTTTATTAAATTTCGATGACGAGTTTATGAATAAAAACTTCCAAACTTTTCTAAGAGTGCATGGCGTTTGTTTTCATGGAACAAAAATTTCGAGATTTCTATGCCAGGGTATTTCGAATGATCCAAAACGTCAAAAAAAAGTGGTCTAGGAAATCCGTCCGTATGCCTCTTTGATCGCTGCAATGGTCCACTAAATGTATGCAAAAATTCAGGTTTCATCATTTTTCAATTCTATGACAAAAGGTTGTGTTCTCTTTAATTTCCGTGAAAATTAGCTTATTTTGCCAAATAGTCCTTCATGAGAAAATGGGCACTTGATGTTGTTGGGTATTGAATTTGACTCGAATCGGTAAAGTGATTAAGATTTTATGGAATATTGAATTATTCAACAAAATTGACATCATGGCATTAACTTTAAAAAAATATTTTCTGAGATATCAAGCCCAAGTTTGGCGTGTGAACAGTACGATATTAAGCCATGTAAATATATAATTTAGTGGCAAACGATATAAAAATTTTGATTCTATGAAATTTCCAATTATGAGAAAAATGAACAGTATCGGATTAACTTAAAATATCAAACCCAAATTTACTATGCGTACAAAATAATATTCGACTTTATATAACTCAGTAAGAAACGCTAAAAAGTGTTGACTCCATAAAAATTTTAATTATTAAAAATATTAACAGTATCGCATTATCCTTTGCAAAACTTGAAATATTCAGTCGAAATTTGTTATTATTTTAAATGCTTTCTCATGTTGAAGATTTTATTTCATATACTGTAAGATGTCTACTACGTATAGGGATAAACGTACACGCTACACTGAAATAAAATCATGGTATTAATATAACCATACAGTGACAGCCATTTATTGTTAGTTCGAATAATTAATTTTTTTACAATTGCCGCAACCATCGAACAGTTACTGTAAGTACCGTACAGTTACCATAACTACTTTCATATTTAGCCTAACTATGAAAATAGTTATAGTAACTGTTGAATCGAATAAAAATGAATAGTTATCACTTCATAGTTAACTAAAATACTTTTAACTATTAAAAAATGTATTGTAAGTATTAAGTATTTCATTGATTTTATTAAATCTTTTTTTTTTAGCATTCAGAGAAATGATTTTATTGAATCAATTAAATATCCACGTCTAGGCAATCGAGCATCGACTTTTGCAGCATCCCATTTGACCTACAATTAAATTGAGTAAATATTGCATTGAATGGAAACCATAGGTTGGTTGAACGTATAAATTATCAAATCAATTCAATTTAACATTTCACATGGTCTAGGATTTTTGTGAAACAACTATTCGGATTCGTCTCTTCATTTAGTGCTGTAAAATATTATTGAGTTTTAACTAAATATTTCATTGATTAAAAAAAAATGAAAAGATGATCCATTGATGCCGATTCAATTGACACAGCTTAGCAAATATACACATCCAATATAATTGATCTTATTGATTGCAAGTGATATTGAATACATACAATTATTAAATGCCGTGATTCAAAGAGTACTCTATTACGTCTATGATTAAAATTATTCGAACCAATTGAACTGGATTCTGTAACTCAATTATTAAATATATAATTAGTGTGTTCGATGAAATATTTGGTTCCCTCTACTAAATATTTTAGTTGTAATACGTGCATCGAAAGTGGCGACTTTGGTGGTAGATTTGTGGGGCGAAAGCGGGTCATAACGTAGCGATATCGGAAAGATAAATTCGCGCACGCGCAGTCGTCATTTCATTCACTTTCGTCCCTAGATCAAAATTTCGTTCACTTTTGTCCCTCGGTCGAAATTTCGTTCACTTTCGTCCGACAATCAAAAATTCGTTCACTTTCGTCCCTCTCCGGTGGAACAATAGTGTTGATATCATCGCAGTGAACAGTCGTGAGCCTCTATTCAAAGTAGTTCTCAGCGGACGTCTGCAATGCGAGTTTCTCATCGTGCGTCAAAGTCGATCGTAGTCAACGTCAAACAACAAAAAATAAAAAAAGATTTCTATCGAACTACTTGTTTTTACCAGGTATATACTGGGTTATACCAGGTTATACACTGTCATACAAGGTTATGGGAAAAGACTCGAAGCGTCAACAACGTATAAGAGCATGCGATCAAAGAATATGTATCCATAAAGAATATCTCAGAATATGCAAGTTTCTACGCTATGATCCATTTTCTCGATATTTAAAAGCACGTTAAACTTAAAGCGTAACATCGACATCCGCAAGTTTATCTTTGTTCTTATATAGTGTTACCCATTTCTTTTAACGTTAAAAAATCCCATCTTTATCTTCGGTGAGGGGGCTTCGACCCCCAACCCCCCACCAGGGCTTTGCCGCTGAAGTTTGCCGGGGTCTCTGCCCTTGGACCCGTGCACTAGTTACAAAAAAAATCGTGTTACAAAAGAAACTTTTGACCCTTGCCGCAGAATATATATATATTAATTCATTTAAACACGATTTATTTAAACTAATTGTACAGAATTCAAGAAAATCATATAGTTCCTCAAATTTATTCTTCTAAATGTACGATTTTTCTGCGAGTACCAATGCACTTTTTTGTTAAGTCGCAAAGTTACGCGCTTGAATTTTCCATTGGCTTTGTATATTTTTCATTCATCGCTGGATGAACAGAGCGCCAATAAGACATTGACGCCACGTGTGATCTTGTTTATGGCGCTCCCGCAACTCTGTGAAGCGCCACGATTTATTCAAATAAACCAATTACACGAGAATAATCGTCGGTTCGTTCGAGGCGATCCCGAGCAGCTGCCACGAAACGAGGAGAGTTTCAATTGCATAACGATCATCGATCCGATGGATGAATCGTTTTTCATCTAAACAAATCCACGCACGCACACAACGAACGTTGAGGTCGTTGGGGGAGGCTACTTATTTCCGTGTATGTTAATGTAGATACTGCACTGTAATATACTAGTCAACCCGAGTTAGATTTTTTTTAATATGAGGAAATATGATAATCAATGTTCACTTCCTCAGAGAGGAAACTTTGTATAAGGCGGACAATAATAAAAAGTTGATTTTTTGAATAATTAGAAATTCTATGAAACGCTTCGTGACTAACTTATACATCTACTGGCAACAACGTACTCACTTTGCTCGCACTTCTTTTTTTCGTGTTCCCTTGTGGCTAAACATGATATTTGCGTATTTATACGATTCGTGACTCTACTTCTGGTTTAATATTTGGATATGACGAACTTTCCATTTATCATTCCCTTATTTACATTCGAATCGCGCAATATCATAACAGTCTAAAATTAGCGTTACGTCAAAGGCATCGACGACCAATCAGAATGTTTGAAAACTGGCTTCGGTTTTTGATATTTCGACTTTCGACGTGCTATGTCTTTTTTAATGTAGTTGTTTTGAGAAGGCAATTCAAACTCATATATGCAGAAACATTTGACATGTTGTAATTAAGCTTTTCAATTTTACTTTTAGAAAATCTTGAAGGGTTTTACCGGCTATTTGAACGAATATGTAAAACTTGGAAATCCATCTTTTTACCCGACGCTTACGGGAGGACTAGCAATGTTGATCTTTACATCAAGAACTAATACATACTCAGATTAAAAATAGGGGAAAAATAAAAAGTACTACGGATTCGCATATCATGCACGAATTGATGAATTCCTTAAAAAGGTCAAGCTATCAAACTAATGTCCAATGAAACCAAGATCAAAGTACTGTACCCTGGGCCGTACGATACTGGGCCCTGAGTTCGATATCGCCATTAATTCAAGAAATATAATTTACCCTACAGTTGATTCTTCCAATGATGATTTCATAATAATTATCTGTAGCTATCATGAAATCATGTGTAATCAATCGAATAAATGCAAACAATATTCATTTTTGTTCGAATTTCAGAAGTACTAGCGGAAAAAATTTCTTTAGATATGAGGAATCATACTACAGACTAGAAAATAGTTTCGTGTGTGCAGCATGTACATCACTTAAGCTAGAAACTTTTGAGCATTTCCTATGTGAGTGTCCATTTTATGATAGTGTAAGGAACCAGTATCTGAATTTTGCACTCCCTTTCATTACCCTAGCCAACTTAACAGCCACCGTTTCACTGTAAGAACGACCGGGTGGTTTTTTGCAAAAAAAAAAACGAAAAATGGTCGGAGCGACCGTAAAAACGACTCCCCTAAAAAACAAGCGAATAAGTCATTTTTTATCGGATAAACGTAAAAAACCATCAAAATAAGATTCAATGAGTCTGTAATTTATAACCGTTAGCAATACATAAAATTTCAGTCGGACAGTTTTTCAGAAAATGCAATGTTCTAATAAATTTCTATTGACTTTTTTGTAATAACATCAGTAGTTTACTTGATAAGAATGAAAAATACGAAAACCATGACTTCGTTGGTCTGTAACTTTGTAAATATCAAGGATACGAACAACTCACCAGCGACTTTTTTGCAGTGCGTCAGGAGGACGACAACATTTTTCTTTAACTTTTTGTTCTAACTTCAAGAGTGTAGCTAAAAATTATAAAACTGAAACTAAAAAATTACAACATTAAAAATTTCGAGGCTCTGTAAGAAATTAAATGTTGAAGATAGAAATTCGACTTCATAAGATTTTTCGTTCGGAATTTATGATTCACAAGATCTAGCCATTGATTTTATGAAAAAAATTTCTTCTTAGGTCGCAGGGATAAAGAATGTTAAAAAAAAAACATTTTTCTGTGTTATTCAAATGGGAAAACTTCAAACGCGATGAAGGACCTCTTAGAATTGGAATTATGAGCTCTGTTTTTAACAGGATTTTTATTAGGAAGTATTCTACGATATTTTGGGCGGAGAGCAAAAAAAACAAATACCAATTTTTTTGGCACACTCTAATACATATATATATATATATATATATTTGGTCAGCCATTTTCGCCCTTTAGGGCATTAAAGTATATCATTTTACAAACCGTGTAAACGTGTTTTTCAGCAGATTATTTTAACTGACAGTAAGTTGCTTATATATGAAGAACTAATTCTGCTACGTGAGGAGTTTTCCGGAACTATTAATTAAGGTTCTAGAAATTTGTAAAGAAAAAATTTATAAATTTAGCATTTTTTCAACTGTTGTGAAGTGCAGTAGCTACCTTAATTTTGTAAAACTTATAGCGAACGTGTTTAGTTTACTGTGAGAAAATAACTGGTTGAGGCGTGGTTGACGTTGACGCAGTCGACTAGCAACTACGACAAATAAACGACTTGATGATCTGTCGTCGATACATGTGTAAAAGTGGATATGAAATGTTTTTCTAAGCCTGGTACAACTCTTTGTATATATACCTATGTGCATAATTTATATCAACTGGTTCGTGCACTCCTATTTCGTCATATAATTACAGTTGCGATGTCGTACGTCCCGACGTAGGGTTTAACGTATGTCTACATGTACGAACAGTTCAATCTCTCATAACTTATGTATTTCGAACGATCGCTTCAAATTTATATCTGTGCTCAAAACTTCAACGTTGAATATAAAAATTCCAGGTACTTTTATTCTTAAATTATTAGAAACCTTACAAAAATGTTTGACCCTTTAACGGCCAATGACAACCATTTTTTTCTATAGTGGAGGAATTCCAGTTTACAAAAGAAATAATTTTTTATTTTAATAAAGGTATTCAAGAATCGAAGGACAAATAGTGTAATTTCATTCGGAACTTATTCTGTCCATTTTTATGTTGGGTTTATTAAATAAATCACACTGAGCCGTTTTAATTGTAATGATATACCCCTTTAATTCTGATTTAAAAGAGACGGAATTTTTTTTTATCCATCTAGTTCACCATCTTGGTTTTTTTTTTGCAAGTATCTCAACCGTATTTATTGACCACCCCTTCAATCGCACGCGCAGTGAATTATTTTTTATGTTCACACACGTACGAATCACTGTTTAAAAAAATATTTTACTCGAAAGACTGTAATTTTTTCAAATCGCGTTTATACGTTACAATTTAAAAAAGAAATTTTTTTCACAATGGATACCCTAAGAGAAATTCGCTAGAAAAATTTTCGTCAAATATGTCGGTGAGATATTAATATTCGGAATTTTACACCTTCGCGTATTTACCATTCGGAACTTTAATCCCGCCCCCCGATTTTTTGGACTAGAGACCACTACACAAACCACGAGACCACCGCACCAGTTCAATGCTTCATCAAATATAAAAATATCTTCATCAAAAACTAGTTTAAATTGTAGAACTGTATAAATATGTATAACAATTTGAGAGATTGAGAAAAAACAGGAAGAGAAACGAAGGGAGAGATATGTAATAAAGGAGGGAGCGTAAGAGGTGTAAGCGTGAATCAGACTAAAAGTAAGGGTGAATGAAACCGACAATAGGATACAGAGAGTATAAAAATGTTGAACAGATGTAAAAGAGAATGAGAAATAAATTAATTCAATATATTATCTGGTTTATACGTTAGCAATAAAAGAGTGCACATTGCATCAATGAAACTTTTTCATTACTTTGATTTTGAAAAATATACAATACATTTTTTTTTTTAATTGCTAACAATTTTCGGATTTATCTCTTTAAGTGCATAAGTCAGCAGAAGTTTCACTATACAACATGCATTCATTATTGACTAATGAAAATTTTGGGACTTTTGAAAATTCTGAGAATTTTGAAAATTTAGAAAAAATTTTGGCTATGAGGGGGCTTAGAAAATTGCGACCCCTCTGACATAGAATTCCCTCTATATACTACACGGCGGCGGCGCAAGATCTTTTTATAATATAGAGAGATTAAAGAAAGGATTAATAATTTTCTTTATTCATTGAACTACTTTGTAATTAAATCCCAAAAATTAAATTTTTTTATTACTTTGATTTTAAAAAATATAAAAAATTTTCTATATTGTTGAACAAATTTTGGTATTTAATTCTTGTAAAAACAACAGGTGAAAATACCTTAGTGTATATAACTTAACAGAGGTTCCACTGTACAACTTACAGTAGTTATTGACTAATGATTGGCCAGTGCGTCGATGGTGTAATACATTTCATTATAGTGTTTTTTTTTTGTTCGCCGTTCTTTCTTTGGCACGCGCGTTACTCCTCTTCTTGTCTGGTTTCGTTCCCTCGAGGTGCAGTTGGCGGCAAACCGGGTGGCGCCATTGCTACGCCAGCGAACGTTACCATAGTATATCGAAAGACATTTGCACTCGGTTGGCATACGATAGACGCGCGCGGCACTTGATTCCCCAATAGATCTGCGTATTGGACGTTGAGGTGAAGGATGCGGTGTGTTTACCCGATGAGAATCAAAGAGGCGAAAACCCGTTACTTATCGCTTCACCCCTACCGGACGAATGCTATCCTCTAACTCGCACACAATACACACAACAGCACTACGCCATCTATGCCTCGTTCGCGCGATTCTAACGCCTGCTACAAAACAGCTGAACAGTCAAGTGCAAATTGCCCTCGCGCAAATCGACAAATCTTCCAGGAACTACGAGAATAGAATAAACTTCTTTTCTTCCTACTTCTCAATTATGTTATGTTGACTAATCGAAGCACGAGGAGGAAAATGGTTTTGTTAATCCAACAAAACTTTCAAGATTCCTAGAGTTCGAAACTATTTTTCGGTCGTGTACGAATTTTTTCGCTGTGATTATATTAACCATCCGTTAGTCTCCGTTATAGAATTATTGACATACAACTAATTTTTTTTTGCTAGCAAATTAAAGGAACTGGAAGTTCAAACTTGTAAACTGCTTTCTTCGGAAAATTTAATGAAAAGCCAACGCATTCAACAGAAATTTTTATTTGCGTAAGTCGATAAATCTTCCAGGGAATACGCGAATCAAATTAACTCGTTTTCTAGCTACTTCTCAATTGTATTGTATTGACTTACCGAAGCAAGTGTTAAGAGAAGCAAAATCGTTTTGTTAATCTATTGAAAATGGGTTTTGCTGATGATTTTTTGGTGCGGTTTTCAATGCAACAATTATAGGGATCGAAGATATTTTTTTGTAACACGTGCATTGAAAGTGGCGACGGTCGTAGTAGTTTTGCGGGACAAAAGCGGGCCATACTATAGCGATATCGGAAAGATAAATGGGCGCACGCGCTGTCGTCATTTCAATCACTTTCGTCCCTAGATCTAAATTTCGTTCACTCTCGTCCCTAGATCTAAATTTCGTTTACTTTCGTCCCTGGATCGAAATTTCGTTCACTTTCGTTCCTAGATCGAAATTTCGTTCACTTTCGCCACTCTCTGGCGGGACGAAGGTATTCATATAAACGCAGTGAACAGTTATCGTAGTGAAGCAATGTTCAAAGTAGTTCTCACCGGACGTCTGCAATGCGTGTTTCCCATCATGCGTCCCAGGCAATTGTAGACGACGTGAAACAACAAATAATAAAAAATGAGTTTTATGAAAACTACTGATTCTATCGAATCGCCGAGTGCACCGTCGGAGATAGAAGAAATCCGGAAAAACGTAATTAACGGATTGCTACCAGAAAAAACAAGAGTAAGATATAACCTCACTGACGCGCAATTCCTAAGATGGGAAAAAACTCGAAACATCTACAACGTCACGGAGAATGCGATGTTAGCTTATTTTAAGAGCTTAGTCAAAATATGCAAGCTTCTACGCTATGGTCTATTTTCTCGATGCTGAAAAGCACGTTGAGCTTGAAGTGTAACATTCATATCGGCAAGTTTATCTATGTTATATTGTGTAAACAATTTTTTCAACGTTCAAAAAATCAGATTTTTTTTTCAGTGGCGGTGGCTTCGCTAACGACCCCCCCCCCCCCTTCCTCCCCCCGGTACGCCGCCCCTAGACCCCACTAATTACATAAAGTATCGTGTGCCACAATAGTCGAAAGTTCACTCGCCGCAATCGCCAACTTTCGACCCTTGTCGCACAATATACAATTCGCTGGCAATTCAAAGAAGCTCTGATTGTGAATTAAGAAAATTCGCAAACGGCTTCCTCTGAAAAATTTAACGGAATGCGCATTAATTATTCGCGAAGAAGAATTTTTGTCAATTTTGGCTTCCGCGCAAAACAAACTTTGTATATTCCGTTAAATTTGCGATCGCGTTTTAACTTCAAAATTAGCTTGTTTTCCCTTTCTGTCGCAAACGAATTTAAACCAAATTTAATAAATATCCATCAAAGATCACGTGAGAAACATAGACTTTTTAGAAACGTAGGCGTAAAAATTCTAGCCATAGATCGACCATTGTTAAAAAGACCGGATAAGTTTTTCCTAGATTTCACATAGACCGAACATTTGAAAAAATATTGACATTTTTTCCGCTTATGGATCGATAAATTTAAACGAAACCTCTTAACTTAAAAAAACTGAAAGTAATTTCCCTAGCTCTTACATAAACTGATCACTTGACAGAAAGTTAAAAGCTTTATCATGCATTTGTTATAAAAAATACTGTGCGATATGGTTGCGATCGGCCTGGGGGACGGTTTCGCACTCGCCTACGCCTCGACTTCGGCGCTTACGTCTCGGCTACAGTTCGTGCTGAAACCGTCGCCGTGCCGATATCGCAACCACATATTGCACTTGTATCGAAATGTACTAATTCATGCACACCCGATCCAAAATTGGCGTTTGCGCCTCGCGTGATTGCAGCCCTCGTTTCGCTCGGTCGGTAAACCTCGCACTCGTCGCAATCGCCAACTTTCGGTCCTTGTTGCACAATATACTATTTTACTGTACTGTACCACTCGGTGTAAGAAATGCAGTTTTACACACGCTTCGGGTGCATACACTTCTATTTTCACACCTTGTGAAGTGAAATTTCATACGACGCGCGATAAAAGTTTTTTTAACTTGTGTGATTGCAACAACCGTCAGAAAAAGTTTTATCGCACTAGTTTTGTAAAGTATTATTTTACCTCTCATGGACCGAAAACTTATTAAAAACTGGAACAGAATGATAATTTTCTCAGCTTCTTTTCTTGTTTTCGTGTCAAACCAACTTTAACAGACATTGCATTTCATGCTTAAGACTGTAGCGGTAAGAATTGTTATCAGAATTTAAAGCTTCCAGATGTTTGCTGCGTCTATGTAACTTTTGTATAACGTCGGCATAATGCACGTAGACGTGGCAACATTCCCGAGGCCTTAAATTCTGGTAGACATTATTATTTCTCAGCTAAATAAGTTTTTTTTTTAAGGTGGAATACCCTATTATTTATATGCAAATTAGCTCAAAAGAGCCTCACTTGTAACTATTCTGGCTTAGCGGTCGGCAGCTGTCCGTAGTTATAGCCGATCGCGACATATGCAAATGTCTACAGAATTACGTTGGTATGCACGAGCGCTATTTTTTTTCAGACGTCGGTGGCGCTCGACACCGCGCATAGCTCGAGGGGATTTCCCGGGCTCGCGCGTTGGCGACCAGCGGACGGCGGACGGCGGACGGCGCCCGGCGCCCGGTGCCAACATTATACGAGATCGATCTCACCGATCGATAATTATAACACATAGTGGCTCCTTTGTGTTTGGCTGACGCGAACAAACGAGCAAAGATAGAGCGAGCGAAATACGTTACGCACGCCCTGTTGCCCATTACACTGCGCGATCGCCAATAGGATCAACGTGAAACACGTCATAATATTCGCATGTGTGTGATTAGCAGCGAGTTAGCAGCTCATCTGTCGAAGATCGAGATACTTTTTATGCATCACACTCGCCGATCTCGTAGATCTCTGCCGCTAAGATCGTGGCGCTAATTTAATACTCCTGGTATTAAATTACCTATAAGAACATGTGTTGTACATATAAATATACAAGGTATTCCTCACGAAGACAGCCACTCCCGTTACGCGATGTTACAGAAAAAGTTCATAATTTTTTTGATAGTGCTGTAGAGTGTGAGGCGATTCATTGTACAATTAAATCGGTAAACCAGTTGAAGCAACAAATTTTTTACATTTTAAAAAATTAGGTTTTTGATCAATTCTTTTCGTTTCGTAGATCTCCGAATGGGATTTTCACTAACTAGATGTTAATTAAATCGAATAAATCACACACCGTTTTCTTTTCCTTATAAATGAACGAAGAAATGAATGTATAATAAAGTATATTTATCTTCGTAGGACCGGTTTGATGATCGAGAAAAGCGCCGGGTGTATTCACATCCCAGCAATGACGGCGAATGCTCACAAAAATAAGTCATGAGGTGTAGGACCAAACGCTAATAGAAATAATTAAGTCTTTGTGCGGACTGCCTTATAACGTGACGTTATCAGCGGAATCGGCCTCTTTTCGACCTGCTATCATCTGTCTCGTGATTTGACACGAGACAGATGATAGCAATTAAGGGAAATTATTTTGCTGCCGTATAGAGGAACTTTTATTTTCGAATTTGAAAAAAATTATTTTCGAGATTTTAATACAAGAGTACTAAAAAGCACCTGGAACGTCAAGGACAATGGTTTATAAACAAAATGTATGTATGTCTGTGGCCGGCATGAAAACTTGGATATCTGCAGAACGGCTTTAACAATCAATCTGAAATGTTGCATGAACGTGGAGCAGGTGGAGAGTGTTGTTTATGATCATTATTGAAAAAATTCAAACGTAAAATTATTTCTTATTCAATTGTGAATTTAACAAAAAATGCCTGTAGTTTTTCTCGCTTCCGCAAATTTGTAGCTATAGAGCTAAATAATTTTTTATAAATAGAGCCATGCTAAAGAGGGAATCGTATTGAATTTGAGATGACTCTATAAATACAATTGATTTTTATGGGATTCCGGAATTTATAAAAAATTTACGATTGGCGCTAACTCATGTAAAATATCGCAGAATCAATTGAAAATTTCCACAGTCTAACAATAGTAATCAGTTCTTCTACGTACCAAATTTCGTCATAATCGATAAAGTGGTTCGGATTTTGTGGTATTTTGAATATTTTCATCGATTTACATTATGGTATAACTCACTTAAAATGTCATAAAACAAGGATGAAAATTAGAACCTCGCATCCTTGTTTCTATTGAAAGTCAATATATCTTCTGATAGATAGAAAATCATAGAAAAATAATGTCTCATTAAACTACAACATTGAAGTTGTAGTTCCATATAGAGTTGTTAATGGAACCTTTCAAATAATTTTGTCGATTCAGTAACACTGATTTTTCTGATAATATTTTTCAATCAAGATAGCGCAGTTTTATTTGGTTGGAAATGTATAAGTTTTCGGGTGCATATGAAAACATAAAAAAATTGTTAGGCAGACAGCATCTGTAGTTCGGAGTACAAAAAATTTATTTTTTCAGAGTTGTTTTTTTATTAAGTGAAATGCATATAACTTTGGAACTTTTCAGGTTAATGTCTTTTTTTCACGGGATGATCGTAAATGTTGAAGCAACTACAAGTTCTAAAAGCCTGTTTATCCAGAAAACATCTATTTCGTGAATTATTCAGTTTCCTATAAGCAAATATTATTTTTTACTGCGGAATTGTAAACGGCGCTACGATTTTTTAATGTTTTTTGCAGCCAAATAAAATGGGACTCCGTCGGCTTAAAAAAAAAATCTTACTATTTGTTGGCAAAAACAAATTTTGCCGGATCGGAAAATTATTTAAAAAATTCCTCTGGAAGATGTGTTTGAAACTTTAGGTTAAAAATTTATTTTCTATGATTGGAACTTTTCAAGACATAATGACTTTAAAAAGAGACACTATTTTCCGTAAGATTGGATAAAAAAAATTGCAAATATTAATAGAGTGTACGTTAAAGTGGTGCCGTGTGTGTCGAATTATAGGACAAATTAGAGAGAATCGAAAAGAAGTGGCCGAGTTGGTGGTGAACGGCTCATATATAAATATATGCGAGATGGAAACGCGATGAATAATCGATTCGTCATGAATATACTATGTCGAGTGCGGTAGATATACGACGACGAGAGAGCAACATAATCGTTGTAGGCGATATGTATTCTCTCTCTATCTCCCTTATTGATAGGTCAATGGACTTTATGATAAGTTTCCTTTAAGACAATTATCGGTATTAATTAATAATTACTAATATTTTATTATCACCATTAAGATATCACTCGCGTAAATTCAAAGATTGCAACAAACGACTTTCCTTAAATGTTGGATACTTTTCAAATTTCTAGGTGTTTCGACAGAATTACTGAAAAATAATATTTTTAATAATGTACACTTCGCAAAATGTGATGTATAGCTCTGCACAAGATTACACCCACGCGGACATCCCCGAGGACTAGGTTAAAACGAGTCTGACTGCTCGACATTTATTATTATTATTATTATTATAAATACCCACGCGAAAATAACTTTCGTGCATATTATGCTGCAACATATATTACATCGAGCGATTAGAACGCAGACACCAATTGTTGCTCAGACGATACGTTTTCTCTGAAAGCTGATAAAGTTACCGATTCTGGAGTATCAAGTGAAAAATGGAATTTTTGAAAGATTAAGTTTTTCTTACTGTTATCTTCGGGGTCTTAGTTCAACTTTAAATTTAAAAAAAATAACAGGAAATGCAGCTACGGTATCGCCTCAAAATTTCAATAGAAAGTAACCTAATGTATAATTTAGTGTGAACCCTCCCTATTTTTGAGGAAACCCCTTTTTTTTAAATTTAATATATAATTCAATTCTTCCCCTTCATTATACCATTTATATTTTACTTCATCATATTTCTTAAATCGTATATTGGAACTCAGGAACACCTAGGATTTGAAAGTTCACACATTTGCATTCGGGTCACGAAGTTGATACTGCCACAAGAGATTGGAAGTTTTTATGTATAAACTGGTTCATTAATTTTAATGTACAATCGTGATATAAAATTAAGGTATTTTTGCAATACAATTAAAGTCAATTTTGAGAATTATATTATTTTCACAGTAAAATTACAGGTGATTATTAAAATTACTGTTAGAACAATAAACTTGACGTCGCAATTGTATAGTACATTTGGTATCCCAGTTAATGTGTACACACTTTCAGTACATGTACATTAGGGTGTGTCAAACATTTTTTTCTTTTCAAAGTTCTTTTAAAATCCTGCAAAAGTGTGTACTTGGATCTCCAAATACACCTCCTGCATGTGAAACTGCCGGCAGAATTTTTTTAAACATTGTTGTATCGATATTTACCTGAAAAAATAAATGTCGATTGAGCGACCTCTAAAAATGATTTGTCCGCGATTTCCTTTTACTTAAAATATTGTGAGATATAAAACTAATGTGTAAGCCGTGGGGACCTGAAGAAACTAAAGAAATGTAAAAAAACCGAGAAAAACTGATTTATTTGATATAATGTTCGAAGCATCCAAGCATAATTTGTCCTTACATACGATTCACTTGCAATTTGGTATTTAGTGGTTTTTGAGGTTCCCAGTTATTAATCCAAACTTAAACTTCAGAAATTCAAAATAGAGAATCCAATATGGCGGACTAAAATGCAAAAAGTTGCGCAAATGTAGACTGAGTTAGGATTCCTAATTAGTGACCTCAAGTACGTAATTACAAGTGAATCTTATCCACGGCATATCTATGCTTTTAGCGTTAATCCTTGTAAATATTTTTTTTTTCAAAATTACAACATTTTTTGTCCATTGCCCCAAGGTTTAAACGTCACAATGCCATCAGCGCCTTCTAAAACCTTTAAGTACTGAGGTTTATATTCAATGTACTTGTCGCGTCTTCACAATTACATTTATTCACCTAAAACAGTCATTTTGTCTTCAAGATTGATAACCTATGCGCTACGTTCAAAATACAATAATCATTTTTTTCTTACATGAATCTTGTTTATCTAGGGGAAATCCACTCACTTGTAATTACGTACTCAGGGTTTGTTGAGGTCACTAAATTATGAATCCTAACTGAAAGTCGAGATTTTCGCAACTTTTTGCATTTTAGTCCGCCATATTGGATCCTCTGTATTTAATTTTTGAAGTTTAAGTTTGGATTAATAACTGGCAACCTCAAAAACCACTAAATACTAAATTACAAGTGAATCGTATGAAAGGACAAATTATGATTGGATGCTTCGAGCGTTAATCCATCAAATGAATCAGTTTTTCTCGGTTTTTTTACATTTCTTCAGTTTCTTCAGGTCCCCACGGCTTACACGTTAGTTTTATACCTCACAATACTTTGTGTAAAAAGAAATCGCGGACAAATCATTGTTAGAGGTCGCTCAATCGACATCTATTTTTTCAGGTAAATATCGATAGAACAATGCTTTCAAAAATTCTGCCGGCAGTCTCACATGTAGGAGGTGTATTTGGAGGTCCAAGTAAACACTTTTGCACGATTTTAAAAGGAATTAAAGAAAAATATATATTTTTTTGACACACCCTCATGTACATTAAGTTTAAAGTAGTTTTTTTTCACGGTACAAATACTTTTTTTTTCTTCGCCATCCGTTCCTAATATAATATTGATATAATATGTATAGTATATTACACCCTCGAAAAGATCGATGTCAAAATTTTGAAGTGATTTTGAAAAGAGTGACTTCTGGGTGCTTGGGATTTAGAAGTTCAATGTTCGACTTTGGATCGGGAAATCCGACGATTCTTGTTTTAAAAAAAATTCATTTCTAAGGAATCTTACTAAATCTGTAAAACTCCATTACGTTTCAGATATTTTTATTTCAAATCTATTATTTTTTAAAAAGCCAATACATCTTGAACATTGGAAAATAATATCCCTGCTTAAAATTCATTTTTCTACATGATTGAGCATTTATTTTTTATCAATCTCCCGCAATCAAACATTTAATATCACTAATAATGAACATAATACTAACTAATCACCACCTCTATAAATCAAAAGACTCAGACATTTATAAGATGAAGAGCCGCAACCTCTTGCCTCATAAAAATTTAAGACGTCCGAATAAGAACCTTGTGGCCTCCATAGTACATTCAATTGACACAGTTTCAACGTACAGTTGAGATTATTAAGCCACCCGTGCCCTTTGAGTCTTACATCCGGTGCGTGGCACTTGAGACAACATGAATTCAACGACTTATTTTTCAAAGAAGAAAAGAATTTTTCTAAAATATCAACGCTCTTGAAGAAGTTGAAAAATATTGTTTTGTTCATCGTAACAATATGAAAAAAAATGTTGAATAAATAAGGAGGAAAAAAATTGACTTCTGTTGAGTGAAAAAAAAACTGTTCTCATAGAGATTTTTCAAAAACGTCAATACTTTTTTTGACGACGCATAGAACGGTCGTTTTACAAAGTCTTCGAAAAATGTACCGCATAGACCGACGATTTTACGAAACTGTAGAAATCAAATTTTCTTATTCTACAAACCATTGTTTTGAATAATTTAACAAGATGTTAAAAAAATTCGTGCATAGATTGATAATTTGACAAATCCTTAAAAAAATTGCTTGCATAGAATGTTGATTTTTTAAAGGATGTTTTCTTTTTTTATTTCCAAAACGATAGACACATTCCCCGGTAGACCGATTATTTTCAAGAACCTTAAAAAAAATGCAGAGACCGAAGATTTTACAAGCGGTAAAAATTTTATTTTCACATTTCACAAAGTATTTTCAAAACATTTCTTGCATAGACTGATAATTTCACATCATTGAAAAAGTTCTGCGTGGAACGATTATTTTTAAAACCTTGAATAAGAATTTTCCTTTTTTGAATGAGCGAAAAAAAATTCTTTCATTTTAAAAAACCTAAGAAAAAACTCGGCGAGCGGACATGAAAAAATGATACCGATCGCGAGTTTAATGTCAATATTTGGTACTCGTGTTACTCGCACAAACGGTACGCACTCCCTCGTTTGCGAAGAGCATACGTTGATCGCAGTGAGCCTCTTCTCCCACAGAAGGTCAAAGGCAATTGCTCGGTAATAATACTTTTCCGTCTGTTGCACTCGATGCACAGTGCCTGCTAATAGTCTCTGGCTACAACATGTTTGCACGCTCGGTTCACAATTGACATAGTTTCCCGTGTCTCTTGCAATCCTAGTGTTGACCCTCTGCACTCTCGCGTTCGCCCTTCCGACCCTAAATATTTTGTTCTGTAGATTGCTTACATCTACATTCGCATCATCCATCACAGTCGCAAGCAATAAACGTCTTGTCAATTTGGTCCAATAAATTATAGATTAAATAACAAACGCTATTTAATGGCCTACGTGCATTTTTCTACATTCTTTCATCGATTCCCCGGAAGACACTATCTAATCAATTTGTTTTCACCATCTGTTCAATTATTTCAAGTAGGGGTGTGCGGATTGCATGTTTTGTCATGTCGGGTCGGGTAATTTTAGATACTCGATCATCGAGTACCCATAGTCTTTCGGATTACACGGGTTCAATTGTGTACGCAATTTTTCGAGTACCCGAAATCTTTTGGATTACTCGGGTTCAATCAGCTAACCGTCGGGTTCGGGTATCCGAATGACACTTAAAACTCTACTGCGACTTTAATATTCGTATACATTATTATCTGGATCGAAAGTTTGAAAAAACAAATAGAACGAAATAACGGATTTTAACAATTATCTACTCAAGGACAACCCGACCAAATGTTGAGACACAAGACGGAGAAGCACGTCGAAGGTGATCGTGCTTGATATTGAGTTAATTTTTGCTTTCTCGTAGGGAAAGCTTTGTTTTCGTGTACAAAAAAATTCCTGGATTTACATGTTCATAAGTTGAATTACAACCTCCAAATCGTCGATTGTTTTGTCTGTCTGACCGGTCTGCCATCTCAGGGCGCAACCGCGATTTTATTGTTCTGCAGAGTGTAATTTTCTAATTGGTTATACTTAACAATTTATTATAATTCATTCATTTTTTTCCCTTGATTTTGTTGTTTTTCAAAGTCTGTCGAAAGGTGTTTTCAAGCGTTCAGCGTATCAATACAGTTATGTTATCGCGTTGTATTTGATCGGACTGTAATTCATAAATTTATGAAACTTTTTCGTTCGATTCTGATCTACGGCAAAAAAGACTCGCTCTCATCTCCTGTACATCGGGTTGTGGTAATAAATTGTTCCGAACCCGATATTCACGACGAACCGAAAGACACCCGACTTCAAATTCGGGTACTCGGTGGCTTCGAGTAACTATTGAAATTAAACCTGACCCAACCCGAACCCTCGGGTACCTGAAAAAATCGGGACTCGCACGCCCCTACTTTTACGGGGTATCACCACTTTAGAGGTAGAAAAAAAACTAACTTTGACAATTAATTTTGGGATTACGGAAAAAAGAATCGGTTTTCTCCTCAGAGGGTTTATTTAACATGCGTTCAAGTATGAAAAATAATTTTTAGTCCCTCATCACGTACAAAGTATGTACAAAAGAGACAGTAGGAAAATTTTAAAAACGATCGACTTTTAAACACTACTTCATTACAAATACATGGTTTGAGAGTCCTAGATTCAAAAAAACACATTCATACTTTTCTATCAGTGTTCGCTATTGAAGTCCTATACAAAATCTTCACTCGTTTCAGTACTTTACCCAAAATATAAAATAAAATATTTAAATTCAATTTATTTTTAGACCGCAAAGTAATATTGAAGTTATTCTGTTTCGGTCTGAAACATACAGATAATATTACCAGGCAATACATAGTAAACAGGAAGCGATTCAGTACAACGAAGACTTTGGTGTCTTTTCAGTCACTCGCATGAGATTTGTGAAACTATCGGTTATGAGAAATTTGTATTGTGTGGGATATAGATTGTGTTACGAAGCTACTAAAAGCGAACTACTATCAAAGATCTTGAGCAGTTTTCAATTAGAAATATACCCTAATTATTCACACCAAACATCAGATTATTTTGAAATGCATGGACTACACAGATTTAAGGTTATGAACAGTCATGATGTTGTAATATAAACATCCGCATCGTATCATAATTTTTATCACTCGCGTAGCATGTTATATGTATTCCAAATCCTTCGAAGGCTTTAAATACACCATAAAAATCGTTAAATTCGTTTTACGAATAACTGAAATATGAATCCGACTTGTCAAACTATTGCACTGCTGAAGATAACACCATTAAAACGAAAGAGAGATGTGAAGTGAAAGCGCGAGCATCGCACACGCCATCTCGTGAGTGCTATTCGTAGCTTGAATTCGAACAACAATTGTGATGAGAAAATCGCGTGTTGCGAATACGCCAGTAGCAACTTTTTTTTGAATAATTTTATTACAAAATAGCGGCGACAGGAGCCACCTTGACATTCGTATTTTCTTGCAACACCTGAACGGAATGATGCGGTTTTCTCGAAAAGTATAGAATTTGGCACAAGAAACCAAACAAATTTATAATGTAAATACGATGAGCTATAAAAGTACGTGAGGGTTTTTTCATCAAACTTTGTAAAAATCGTGGACTTTTACAAAAATTCAACTTATTGGCAAAAAATAAGCTGTCAATTTTTCATTAAAAGAAGTTCACATCAAATCAATAAATAGCTACGCATTTCTTAGATAATGTGATTATGAGGCTACTGTTAATATTCTGAATTCCGACATACAACGATGTTTAAGTGACCCGTCCGCCCAGTTCGATAAAAGAAGTTTCGAGAAAAAAAACGCGTTTAAAATTTTACGATCACGTTGGGCACGCGCTCCCCGATATGACGCAAAATAGATGTTTAAACGTTTTGAAATTTTTTTTTCACTGCGGAACCAACCACATATTGTTTTTATAAAGCTGTAGTACTTTTTAAGCAGAAAAAAATAGATTTTTCCAAAATTCTAGCGTGGTGTTATCCCTTAAGAATGCTCTGCACAAAAGTTTGAAAAATAATTGTTCATTCAATGGGAACTTTAGTGATTGAGATAGTGAAAAAATAAAAATGTAATGTTTGAAAACGAAACGAAATCTGCAAAGATAATCATGCAGAATCATTATTAACCCCTTTGGTGGCACGAACTTCTTGGAGCCATAGCGTATTGACGCACTATTGCATCAATGCCAACGAAGTGTTTAATAAATGCGGAGAAAAACAAAGATGCAAAACATCCTCTTGCACACTGCTATCTCAATATTTTTCGTTTCATACAGATAGGTTTGTGAAGGAGCATGTTAATCGTTATTGGCTCGCTGGCGGAAGTTTTGTAAAATCCGAAGAATAATAAGAAAGTAATGTGCAAGATTCCGTTTTGCATTACTTTTTGAATGTAGCAAATACAAACTGCATTTCAACGAATTTTTAGTTAGCAAGAGATAATAAAGAAAAAATGAAATTCCTATGAATATCCGAATCCTTTTACCGATCGTCACTAGATTGGATATGTGGCATAACTGAACATTTTTTATACGTGGAAGATTTGTGTTCGGTGAATCAAATATTTCAAAAGATGAGGCAATAAGGTAATTTTTTTAAAAGTAAAAAACTCCATAAATCCCGTTTCTAGAATTCCGATAAGGTCGCATCATTTCGTTCATTTTGTATATGAAGTGTATATAAAAGCCTGACAGTGAAATTTTATTTCGAATTTTTTTGGTTGGTAGACATTTGTCGAAATCTTCAAAATCTCATAAAAACGAAAGGCGTCAAGCGAATTTCATTAATTTCATATTAAGTAAAGATTGGCCGGTACTCTGCATCGAATTACAATTTAAGCTGATTCAGTCGAAAAGATCACGAGTTATGGTAGTATGAATATTAGGCACTTTGTTCGACACACGAACAAACGAAAAAATTCCATTAAAACAAAGATTTTTTTTTTTCTATAAAAAATTATTAAATTATTAAATAAACGACCACTACATTATTACGGAATGAAGCAGAAAAATTATTTACGGATAGTGAAAAAACGTTTGTTAATACGTACTTAGAATTTTTTTTACGACAGCCTTAAAATAGAAATTCACGGAAAAGATTGATATGATGTTCGTGCTGATTGGAAGAGATTGCTAATGAATCTCCGAGACGAACGATATGAGTACCTAGTAAATACCAAGTGCTTTGGCGCCTCGCGTTGCTCGACTTTTAATTTCAGGCATCGACGCATGTGAGTGAATAAAAAGACGTACGTTTTTTCAGCGAGATAAAGATTAACGTGATTCTAAATTTCAGACAACAAAATATATATATCATGTCTTTAAAAAGGTAAACTTGGTTTCGGTTCTTGGCAGAGATGATATAAATCCTTTCTATTTCTATCTCTCTTTTTTCATATACATCCACACATAGGCAGATATTTCATTGCGTCGTAACTGTTGTCTCAAGTTCGTAAATCTATCAGTTACGAGATTCCTTGCAAGGTCGTGCATCACTTGTGCATCTTCATACTTAAGGAAAGTGATGAAATTAAAGCTTATCAGAATAAAACTTTCGCTAAAAAAAAAAGAACAATTATATTAAGACAAGACACAATAAATTAATTATAAGCGACTCCACCGAAACTCAGCCACTAACATGTTTTATTCTACAAAAAAATTCCAAATAATCGAGTTATAATATTGAAAGAACTTAACGGAATTTTAATACGATAGAAAAGAAATGTGATCAGATACTAGAATTATTTAATTTTTCATTTAAACTGCTCAATCTTCGGACAGTTTTATCATACATACATTTCTGAAAACTCGAAATGTGTCGAATTTTATGGCCTACAAAAAAAATCCAGATTTATACGAGATATTCTAGCTCAAATTAACTCAAACTTTCCGAAAAAATAATTAATAATTTTTTCTTCCACCGAAGGTATTGATATTTTTGAGCCGAATAAATGTTCTTAAATTCTGTAAATTAATAACGAATTTTTTTAATTAAAAAAATTGGATTCAGAGTTGTTGGCTATTATCAAGGCCAAATAATTTGTTCTCCATTCATTTTTTTGCGAAAACCTCTTAATATTTGAGCTGAATTGATTCCCTCCAGTTATGTATATAAATGCCGAATGTTAAAAACGATTTTTGTAATGGAATTACAAATCGTTGAAATGCTATAGCAATTTTTTACAGAAAAATCATTGAAAATTCACCATGTCATTATAATCCAATTAGAATATTTGACCATTATATAAATTGTTCTTATCATCCGTAAATTATGTACATGATTTTGAAACAAAAAACATAATTGAAGAAAACTTATTTGGCCTTATAAATGAGCAGCAACTTCGAATCGCATTAGAAAAAGTCTCACAAATTCGATAATCATTTACACAACTTGAGAAAATTCATTCGGATTATAGGTAGCAGTACCTTCGGGGATATTAAAAATGTTATTGAACATTTTTTCGGAAAATTTGAGCTGGTGTGGGCTGGAACATCTCGTACACTCTAAAAACCGAGGGTGTTGCGAGTGCATTTTTAGCTAGCTTCTATATTATGACGCCTTTTTACACATTTACAAGCGAGTTTAGTTTACGTATCGTTACAATATGGGTAATAAGCAACACGCTTAGAAGTATGCTACGAGGTGTCACAATATAAAACATAGGAAATAACATACTGTAACACCCTCGGTTTTTAGAGTGTAGAAATCTGGATCAATTTCATCTTGTATAAAATTCCACACGATTATATTTTTCAGAAATGTATGTACGATGAAATTATGTCCAAAGATGGAGTCGTTCGAATGGAGTATTGAAAAATGTTAATGGTTTATCACGTTTCTATTTTATTGTATTAGAATTTCGGGAATTTTTTCAATAACATAACTATATTTTTTTATAATTTTTAATGAAAAAACAACTTTTGGTCGTTGAATTTTAGTGGAGTCACTCTCATACAACTTTATTTTAAGCGAATTATTATATTTAAATGAACTGCTGCAGCAAACGCACTGCTGATTTCTGTGAACGACCCTCTTGTCTGTAAAATTATGGGTGATGCTCTTTTTGTTAGAATACGCTAAGATTATCAACTCTCAATTTTTGCTGCATTCATAGACAGATCACTTCGTAAAACTCTAAAAATTACGCACATACTGATCAATTTTTACAACATTTTGCAATTTACCCATCTTACAAATACCGAGCATGAATTTTTTGAAATCTCACACTTACAATGATTTTTTTTTCAACTCATGATAAAATTGTACTTTTCTCTGCAGTTTGTTTTTTGCCTCATTTTTCTTTCGTTTAACTTATACCGATTTTTTAGAACATTTTACATTCTTTAAGGAAAAGTTAATATAGAGCGACATCCAATTTTGGGAAAATTTATAATCGTTTAAAATCTATTTAGGATCTTATATCCTCTTAATGAACTGAACTCGAATCCAATACTGGTCGTACTTCGAGCACTATATGATTTCTAATAACTCTTTCAGAAAAAATAAACTATTAGAGTCGCCTAAATATTGTAGAGACCGAATAGTTCTCACTACTGGAAATTAATAGTTACTCTTTGGTCTCAACAATATGTTGGCGAACCCAATTTTTTTACCGCAAAGGAGATGCGATACATGAAGAGAGAATGAATTCCTAATCATTTTCGTTGTAGTTAATATTATAAATTGATTTTTAAAAAAATACGAAAAAAAAACTTTTCAGAATAGAAATAAGAGTTTTCTTTTTAAGAGTCAATATAAAACCATTTAAGGTAGTCCTCCTGTATTGTCTGACATCGCATAAGTTCGAGCAAAATCGAGAAAGAATTACAAACTGTTCTCGAAGAAATAAAAATCTTTAAAAAATCAACTGTATGAAAGATGCTGAGGAGATTAATTTGGCATAATAATAATTGAAAAATGTTATTAACAAATTACTAAAATAAATAATTGTGCAACAAATTGCCCGGCGACCTAACTTTTTTTTGTTATGAACATAATTTTTTTATTTTCCTGAATACGTGTGAACTTTTTTAGAATTATATCTGATGTTTGAAAATAGCGGTTTTGTTCAAGTGTAAAATTGAAAATCAGAAAAAAACCTGAAAAAATACATACGTATTTAGAAAAATAAACAAATGTTTTACGTAACAAAAAAAAGTTAGGTTGCCAGGTAATTTGTTGCACTATTATTTATTTAAGTAATTTGTCAATAACATTTTTTAATTATTATTATGCCAAAATAACCTTTTCAGCATTTTCTATACGCTCGATTTTTTTCAGATTTATATCTCATCGAAAACTGACCGTAAATTTTGTTTAATTCTCCCTCGAACTTATATGGCGTCAGACCGAACAGGAGGACTACCTTAATTCAAACTCTTTAACGAGAGCAAACTATTATATTTTAATTAACTGTTGAATGTGGTTCAAAAATATCGTTTTCCGTAAACCACTCTTAGAATACGTGGTGATTGTCTGGTCCCCTTACTGTATAACTCATGTTAATAGGAATGAACGAGTTCTGTGTAAGTTTGCCCGCCTCCTTTTCTCTAAAATTAGGGTTAATGATAACAAGCTCCGGCACAATTATCTGCATCTGAAAATGTTTTGGGCACTCGTTTCCGGTTTTTTTGTGCTGTATCAATCTTCGAATTTCTGGTAACGAACGAATGTATTTTGTTCTCTTATCACATTGAAAGAAGAATCCGGTATTCATAATTATAAGTAGTCTAAAAAATGTTACCAATTAATTTTATGGCCATAAAGTGACAATAATTGTTAATTTTTTTAATTAATTGATCAACTTCATTGATTGTTATCATAATCTTACCACGTAAGGTAACAATTTTGTATATTCACCGCAATTAAATTGTTACATAACTTTTTTATGAATTTAAAAAATCGTTGAGTTCACTGCTCAGAAATTCGAATCAAAACTACCCTCTAAAGATTGCTATTGCAAAATTACGTCAAACTGTTCGTCATCTATGCAACAATTTTCAAAGTTATATTACCTAGCCTTATAATTATTACCAATTCCAATTAATGGAAAATACTAACCAAAATGGTTAACGTACTATAGTTGTCATTTTTTAAGTGGTTTCTAATACCATTATTATTTTGAAAGTATTAAGATAGAAAATTCGACTCGGTCTTTTCTAAGATTCGAATTGCTTAATCAACGAAAAGAAGTTAAATCGTAAAGTTATACGACTTTTTGTATCGTAACTACATCATAATTACCGTAACTCAAATTATGATCGTAACATAGTTGCAAGTGTTCTATTATTACGGATACCATTGTCATTACTATTATTCTCTCAATATTTGGATAGAAAATTAGGTTCTGTACGAAACACCGAATATCCACCGTTAGGACCATTCTCGCCGCCATAACGCCTTGTCCACTAATTGATGAAAAAAATGCCCCCTTATGATTTTAATTGCTACGCCGACTAAATAGATTCTAATCCTTAATCAATGCCTTCATTTATATAGTAACATATTAAATTCACCTATTAAAAATTGTTACCATAGTATAGTTGTAATTTTTCCATAATTAACAATACAGTTTAGGTAAATAATTTTTTTGTGTCCTTAAGATCCAATATCTACAACAGGACCTTTCTCGCCTTCTCAACGACTTGTCTGCTCCGCACTGAACAAAAAAATTTGAAGACAGCTGTACAGAGGATATTTTGAAATTTCAATTTTCAAAAAATCTACCTCTATGAGAAAGACATTTATTATTCATTTTGGCTTTCTCATAGAGGTAGATTTGATAAAAATTAATATTTTAAAATATCCTCTTTATAATATCCTCTTTATAGCTGTCTTCAAATTTTATAGGAGGAAGCAATGTGCAAAGTTCTACTTTGCATCTTTTTTTTTCTCTTTAATTATCCATATTGTGTGCAGCTATGAAACACCGTTAAAACACCCTCACATCGCATTTTGATTAATTACACATTTTTATCTTACTCTCTTAACTTTTGCGGAAAGTGTGATGAAAAATGTACATTTATTAAAACGTTTAAAATGCCATAAAATCCGAACGACTTTACCGATCAGCACCAACTTTCGTACGTAACAGGGCTGTATGGTAGTTTTCGACTGTAGACCATTTCGGTTCATTTGTTGAGATTCGACGTGATTTAGAGAAAAAAATTGTTTTTTCGAAAAATTCAAAATTCTGTAAAATCGGAACCGCTTTACCGATTTTGCTGAAATTCAATACCAAACATTATTTAACATGTCTTTATCTATAAAGAACTATTTAGCTAAATTGGCGAACTTTTACTAAAGTTAGAGTGATCACGACATTTTTTTGAAAAATTAAAAATTCTATAAAATCTGTATACATTGATACATTCAATTAAAAATTCAATTAAAAAGAAGCTACCAGAGCCGTCCCCGTAAGATTTGAATTTCTAGTTAACGATTACAATTCAATCGAGAAAACGAATTGTAATCGTTAACCAATGTATTTATTGTCGTACTAACATATTACAGTCAGCTGACGAAAATTGTTATCGTATTATAATTATTATTTTTCCATAATTAACAATCTTAATTATCATTATTATCATTATCTCAATGTTCAGATAGATCATTTGATTGTGTCCTTAAGACCCAATATCCACAGTAGGATCATTCTTGCCGCTTCAGCGAACTGTCCACTGATCAATGAACAAAAAACTCCCAGAACTGTGGCCGTAAGAATTCAATTTCTAGATCGACAAAACTAATTCTAATTCTCAATAATAAAAATGTGGTATCATTTTTGTCATTTTTCCATAATTACCTACACCATTATTATCATTATTATCATTACCGTTATCATGATTATTCTCTCAATACTCAGATAAATAATTTCGTTGTGTCCTCAAGACCCAATATCCACCGTAGGACTATTCGCGTCGCCTCAGCGTTTTGTTCACTCCTCGATGAACAAAAAACTACTAAGATCGTCCGCATAAGTTTCCAATTTGTAATCAACAAAGCGAAGTCCAATCGTTTATCATTATTCTCTGAATATTCATATAGATAATTTCCTTATGTCCCGATGACAATTTTTGTTCCCTCAAGGACTCGCCCGACCGACAGTTCGATAAACAAAAAAGCAATGAAACTTTCCCTCAAGATTTCGATTGCTAGACTAACAAAACGAAGTCAAACGTAAGATCGGAGCACAGTCGACAAATTGTGTGCACTATAAATGGCGTTATCATCGCTGCTATGTAAATACGCATAGACTGTAGGATAAATACAAGACTACAGGGTAAATTGAGACGAGAATCGCGAGTGCTTACCTTGGCGGAGTTCGAATTAGTCCCGCTACTGTTAGCAGCCACTCGAAAATCTTTGAGGACCACGAAGATGATTGCTAGCTTAAGCACCATCATCATGCACTGGAGTCGTGCCGCATTCATGGCTCGCACGATTAGGACCAGAGTTCTTAATGCACAAAATAAGGAGTTTCCGGAACGTGCTCTTCTCCCTAAATAAGCACGGCAATTAACTAATAGACACAACTGTCAGACTGTCGGTCTTTCTGTTGCTCCAAATTCTCTCCACTATTCAGCTCAGTAACGCGCTGCATCCTCGAGCACACGAGGAGCTCTTTCCTGTTCGATCACCTGCTACTGTCGCTGCACCATCACAAAAATCACTAGCGTCACCATCACAGCAGTTAACAGTCCCGTTAATCGACGGCAAGAAACAAACAAAAACAATAACAACGAAACTTTGAAAAAATTATTATCGTCACTAAATTTCTTTCTTTTACCTTTTATCACACCTTATACAGAGCAAAAAATGAGAAAAGGGGTAGAATGAGTGTTATTAACTGCAGAGGGACATTTTCTGCTACGGTTCGAGACATTTTATTTCACACTTCCGTAGGTCGCATTTTTTTTCTACCCTTATTGTTATTAATGGGATACCTTTGGTTTTATTTTTGCTTTGAAAGATGAATTGTGTTAGCGCGTGAATGAGGAATTAGACGGTTGAAATAGTGTTCCGCGTTTGGTCGGTGAATTTATCGCGCGCCCGCGATTCGTGTCCATCCGTGGCAAGTGCTTGTGAGCAACTGGCACTTGCCACTCGCCGTTCGTGTGCCTCTCTCGATTCGGACTCAGCTGCACCAGCAACCAACAGGCTCTCCGCTCTTCTGTCGTCCCAACGGCACAGCAGCCGCAATCGTAGCACTCGGGAGCTTGTAAGCGAGGGCTACGGAGCAGCGGCAGCATCCGTGCGGCGTATAGTAGTACAACGGTGAGAACTCTAACGGAGAGGGACGAAGGCGATATCGGGGCTCGCTTGCTGAGAAGCTGAGACAAGTCGCAGCCGGGAGCCAGCGACCGGGCCCCTCTCAGCTTGCTTGCTTGCTTGCTTGCTTTGCTTGCTTGCTTGCTTGCTTGCTTGCTTGCTTGCTTGCTTGCTTGCTTGCTTGCTTCTCTCTGCCCGGCATACATACCATATATCGTCTGAATGCATACTGTACATATACATACCGTAATCCTCGAGCTGCATATGGGTGATTCCACCAATTATTGACAAGAGTTTGTTCCTTACCTCTCCGATTTAGCTGTAACTTTTTTAGTCTCAAGTATACCCTTAGTGGAGGACGCTTGAATTTTTTCAGATTTTTTCGGCACTGTGCAAACTCTAGAGGATTCAACTCTACACATCACCAACCAACAACATCAACTCTACACGACATTGACTCTGTAGATTAGCGTTGTACACAACACTAACCCTACACATGCACTAACTGTACAGAACCCCATCTCTGCACAAGCACCAATTTGAAAGAAAAAAGCATTCAGCAAAATTGTCCAAGGCAAAACTCTACACAGGTCAAACTCTTGAAGGCGAAATTTACCACAGTTAAATCCAATGCGGCAATATTCTCCCGAGATATATTCAACAGATGCTTAATTCATTGTGACAAAACGGTGCACATGTCTGTTTACTGTCTCTTGACGTGAAAACTGTACACAGCCTCTACACGGGTTCAGCCTCTACACATTCACCAACTTATACCCGACCGCAATTCTACCTTACCTGCAGAAGGTATTGGGTATGAGTTGATGACTGTGTAGAGTTGAAAGTTTGCTGAATCGGGTCATGTGTAGAATCGGTGAAAATCTCTATTTACGGCGTAAATAGAGATTTTATTTTATATATCTCTATAATAGAGAAATATAAAATATAGAAATTACATTTTAAATATCTCTATTTACGGCTGTGTTCAGTTTTTTCGTCAAGAGACGATCGTGTGCACAGTTTTGTCATAATGAAGCATGTGTTGAATATATCTTGGGAGAATATTGCCGTGTTGATCTTAATTGTCGTGAATTTTGCCGTGGACAGTTTTGCCGTGAAACGTTCTGTCTTGGGGAGTTTTACTAAATGCTTTTTTGTTGAATTATTGCTTGTGTACAGTTGGTGCATGTGTAGATTTGGTGTTGTGGGTCGGTGATGAGTAGAGTTCGTGTAGAGTTTAGGCATTGCCATGTGATTCCACCAATTATAGCTGTATGACGTTTTTAATCTTAAGTGTACTATTAGTGGAGGACGCTTGAGGATGTATGATACATACAGTCCCGCCAAAAGTGAGTTTCACAGATAGTTTCGATCACCTCACGATGGGATAAAAATCGGAAAAAAATAATACATACAAAACGTGCTGAAAATATTGATTTCGCATAATAATAATCTCAAAATGTAATTAACAAATTGGTGAAAAAAACAATTGTTCAACAAACACTCAGGCAACCTAACTTTTTTTTCTACTGAAAATGATATTTTAGTTTATTTGAATGCATACGAATTTTTTCAGATTTTTTTCTTTATTTTGATTTCGATTTTCTTTCCATTTGAAAAATGCGCAGAATATAACAAATTTTCGATATGCGTTTTGCAACAAAATCTTGAGTGTAGTAGATGGTTTTATGCCGAGAGAACATCTGTCTAGAACATCCTTAGGATCATCGATTGGAAGAGGCACACTGTTAAAAAAAGTAACTGTTAATCTACTATGTCAAGTAATGAGAAGTTTTAAAAATTACGCTCAGAGGAATCGGTTTGATGGGCTTATTTTAATCGAATGCGGAGTCTGCTTATTTAACCAAAATCAAATTTTATTCATTCAAATATAATTTGATTCTGGTTAGATTGAAATGATGAATATACGTACAAATTCTTCGACTGAAACAAATTCTATTCGATCGCAATAAATAGTAAATAGTCAAAAAGGAGCCTACGACAAAAAAGTAACGTACATTATGTGGGAATGTTATAGAGGTAGTTGCGCGGACGGACCGCATCAAAGGCTGCAGACCCTGGTTAGGATCTCGACCCCCCCCCCCTCCCCGCCCCCTTCTAAACCTACATTGAAAAACATTTACAATGCAGATTTATTAATGAAGAACTACATGTATGGGTGTTTACGCCAATTATTGACAACACGGAGAGAAAGAATTGGCTGCCATACCCAAGCGCGTGGTTTTGGGCCCGTATAATTTTCTTGACTAACTACGGAGCCCATCTTGGAAATCTAACTACAGCCTGTATTGGCCGGTCACGCTTTGAACCGTTGGACCTGTATAGGACGAAATGTGTGGGGGGCCAGGACAGGAATCCATGACTATCTCCCGCATACGTAGAGAGGCCCCGTACAGGTCTCGGATATGTTTCGGCTATATTTTTTAACATTTTCTGTTATATTAAAAAAATGGATCAAGGTGCGGAGTTAAAATAAAACGCGAAGGGAGTTGCGAGAAGGTTCCAGCAACGGACGGTAGAATGTTTGTTCACCCTGAGGATGGCAAATAAATTAGCTACCGAGCAACGGCAGTAAATAACAAAAATGGTTTAATCAGGGACTCACGACTTCACATTCGGATTTCAGAACAGCAGTGAGGTGCCTGTGCCAGAAGACTGTAGACCTCTTAATCCACCGAGTTATGGCGTAAGACTCCCTTAGGGCTTATGGCTGGATTCATTTAGCCCACCGGGAGGCTCGGTACTTGCGAGAAGCGCTGTGGCACCGTAGCCATCTCTCGACTGACCGAGGAACTGAATTCCGTGGCGCATGTGCGTGAGTGCCCGCGGCGCTCTGAAAGTCTACTCTGCTTGCGCGCGATTTTTTAAATTGGTCTTTCTCGATTTCGCTTGAAAAACAAACCTTAATAAATAATTAATTACATGAGACGATGAATTGAATGTATTATGTCAATTGTTAGGAGACGCGGTCAGAACGAGCTGAGAAAAATAGGTCGTCGAGAGGCGGCGTACAACAGTTGTACTGTTTTCAGTGTAAGGTGGTGCAAATTTTTTATGATCACAACAATTTTTATGTACCATAAGTTTATTGTAACATAAAAATCACAGGATATTGAGGTTCAATTTGTATGTACCGTAATAATTTTACCCTATTATTCTAGAAAAACTGTTTTTTAAGTCAATGACTTTTTTTCCATGCATCCAGAAACCAATGGGGCCCCTCATTGGTTTCTGTAAGTATGGCTGTTACTTAGTTGGGCGAATTAGGGACCAAGATTGAAATCCCTATCATGACTTCCACGAGAATTCCCGGAAATTGTCTTGTCGATACTTCGTTGGGCCAAGCAGAGACCAAGATTGGATTCCCTATCATGGCTCCCGCGAGAGCGCCCGGAAATTAGGTTGTGAAGATTTTCGTTGGGCCGAGTGGGGCCCAAAACGGGATTCCCATCTCTGGCTTCGACCAGTAAGCTTATAATGGGCCCGTAGTTAGTCGCGGACGCCCGTATTATTTTCTGCACGGGTACGCTCCAAGCAAAAAAATAGGTTGCGAGAACCGACTATTGGGTGTCGCACTTAATCGGTTGTTTGTGACGTCCAAGTGGTTAGTTGTGACGGCTAATTGGTTGATTGTGACGTCCAATCGGTTAGTTGTAACAACCAATTTTGTTGCTTGTCGAGTAATATGAACCACGCACTTAGATATGGCAACCAATCACTCTTGTCTTTGAAAAGTTTGTACCTTCCCTCTCCGATTTAGCTATAACTTTTTTTTATGTCAACTATACCCTCAGTGGAGTTAGTTTGAATTTTTTCAGAATTTTTCCCGGGAAATTTTTTTCCTAATCGAAAAAGAAGGTAATCAGCTGATCTTAATGCAAATCCGCTACTATTAATCTTTGTCTGGGTTGAGTATACATGCTTCAATATTAATCATCTTCCACTATTGTTATTTAATGCCTACGAACATTTTGAACATATTTTTTGGGTATATGCTTCCGAATCTTTAAAAGCAGTGAAAATCAACAAACTCTATTGGTGCTGTGTTGTGTGGGGAGTTCCATCCCAAACCCCTACCGGGATTGCGTCCTTGGACTTCACCTGCACGCTCTCATACTTACGTCACTATTTTCGTTTTTTGGCATTTAGATTTTTTTCGCATTTTTGCTCTATTTAAACGTGTCCAAAATTCGCAGTCAAGCATCATTGAACAGATTGTGAATTTGCACTATTTCAAGCATGAAAATATGCTCCTTTTTACGATAGACGGCAAATAGTATATTACACTACAAGGGCAGAAAGTTTAAATTCCTGCACTGCGCGACATTCAGCAGTTCGCGCAGATCGCGCAGTCCAGAGCATTCAAACTTCTGCCCGTGTGGTGTATACTATTTTTCTTTATAGCCAGTCAATAGTATGACAAATAAATAAATGAATAAAATTGCATGTATTGATGCCTGCCCCGACATTTGCGGTACGAGCGAAGTGAGCACTGCTGGCCGGAGAGGGAGCTGGCATAAAAAAAAGGAAGAATTAAGCACCGATCAGCCAACGTCTTTGGTAATGTTTCAATTGTATAATCAATTCCCCTTGTGCATCCAAATCTCTTAATACACCTTCCTCGTCCATAGATTCATCAGTCGAAATTATTTTGCTTATTAATTTCTCGAAAATGTTTATTCCCGCTGTTACAGAGAGCGAGCGTACAGTTCTACCAATGCACAAATCTTAAACTTTCTGGCTCGAAATTGATGCCGGAGATACGTACTTTCGACCGAGGTATAAAAAAAAATTAATTTTACACTAATTCATTTTTATTTATATCAAACAATTCCTATATTTTATGTGAATAAATTTATCCCACCAATTCCTCTGGGTGTATTAACATAATAATTTATTTTACCGGTGCACCTGTCGACGTCGTTTATCCCGTTTTCATCACTATTGCCTGGAAAGCCTCGTTCATCAGATGCGGATGAGTAGTACTCAATGATTCGTACTGCGGAGTCTTAATCACTTCCTTTCCATGTATACAGATGAAATTCAGAGCTTTTTTTTTCAAGTCAACGACGTCGTAAAGATCACCAAGTATCAACCTATCAATTACGTTCTCCGTTGCAATACTTCTGCAGAGGGTTATTGTGCACAAGTCCTTGAGTGCCAAGAGTTCGTACTTATTAGCAGCTGCTAGAAGACCGTCCGCCATCTTATCCAAATTTGTCGTTGTCCCTGTATAAATGAACCGCAGCATTTCCATCACTACTTCGTCATCCAAGTCGGTAATGTTTACTCGATTTTCTCGTTGTTCCTTCATCTCGTGACTGAACATAGCCAAGAACACGGGACTCCGCGCTGCTAAGATCACCTTATGAGCTCGAATTTCGCGAGCGGCAGTGATAAGCGTGACATCGCTAAGTTTTTGCGATTCTAGCAAATCATTTAGATTGTTGGACAAATCCGCGGAATATTGGTACTTTATTCCTTCAAGCTTTTTCGAATTTGGAGTCAAAGACTCTTCTTCTATATCTATAATTCCATTGTCAATAGTTATATCACATAATATCATCCGCGTGCACTGCCCCGGTGGACAAAAACCCACGATTACCCATTTCCCACGTTCAAACGTTGTAGACTTCACAGAGAAGGATCTCGAACCGCGCGGATCATTGATTATATGAATGTCGCATGTCGCCGTAACATTGGGTTTATCGCATGACTCCAAACTCAAAGCCAGGTTGACTTTGCTCCAGCACTCGGATCTCTGTCTCATCATTCTCCATTTATATTCACCATTTTGCCCTTTCGCACATATTGGTTGCAGCAAATGGCGAGAGAGATCCCATTTAAACCAGATTTTGGTTCGGTTTTCACGCGTTAGGCCAGAATTTTCGACAATTGGTGAACTGTTTCCAAGTTGAGGAACCGACTCGGCAGATAATTGAGAAATCTCCAGCATTTCTATCACTCAGCGAACAATGTAAAAAATGATTTAATATCCAGCGTCTCAGATGCACAAACGTACTTTTGACGCGTGAGAATTCAACTCGTTTTACTTTATAGCAAGGGATAATCTTATCAATGATGTTGAATTTTTTATTTTCCTATTAGAGATCGCGCGATATCTCGGGCATATTACTGATCGTAATGAAAAATCTGCCAACGATAAGAATAATATATATACATATCGTCGTCATTTTTCTGCAGCACTAAGAACGTTATCAGATGGAACGTCACTTGTGTGAATCGTCTTACTTGCGCCAGCTAATCATGAGGCAATATTAGTTTTCTGATGAATAATAATGGGATGGTGGATTCGTGATAAGCTACACTGTAAATAAAATCTACTAGACATTCAATGTACAAGTATCGGAAGTTTTCATGCGTAAACTGGTAAACTATATTTAATATAAAATTAATACATAAAATACAAAGTAAATTCAATAATTCGATCCAATTTCAATGTATTACTTGTATACTTCACTTTCTTAAGGCTGGCCAAATATAAATAGAGCAGGAAATCCAATATGACTGATTTAAAATCGATAAATTGAAACATTGTAACATGGTGGCCGCTGTCAGAGGAGACAGGGAAAAGTTAGGAAAAAAAATTTGTCAGGGAATCCAGGCAGTCAGGGAATTTCAAAATTGGTCAGAGAAAAGGTAAATTGGTGCCGAATTTCCCAATAAATATAATACAACATAAATTATTATAATGATGTTTCATGTTATGTAAAGCTTTGTGTTACCAAAGATTGTTTATTATGTCATATAACGCTACAACATACGTGAAGAAAAAAATACGTGCATCGTTGTTCCGCAGAATAAATAATTTATCAAAGACTGCTTTGAACCTGTTTTGGATATATTTCCATTGGCATTATTAATTTAAAAAATTGAAATCGTCAGAACTTTGGTAAGGAAAAGTCAGGGAATTTTTTTCGGCGAAAAAAAAGGCCACCATATGTAAGACCTACCAGGGTAAAGAGATAGGGATAGAAATGCCGAATAATTAGAAACATAAATCTATATAAGAGTAGGCAAAGGCAATCAATGACTATGGGCGAAGATGAGATGGAAAAATGGAGGGAAGGATGTACTGACAAAACAATCTGGTGGAACTTTAATGTACATGTACTGGGAGTTTTTATGCATAAACTGATCTACTAAATTTACTATTCAAGAGTGACCTCGAATTTGTTTTCGGTACAGTAATTTTTGAATTTCGTTTCATTTTGAGGTTGATGTGCTGGCTGGGCTTGGGACGGACGACGAGGAGGCGCGCGGTCTGCGGTGTGGTTAGTGTGTGAGCGAGACAACTGCGTATTCAATTTTCAAGCAAAGACGATTAAAAGTTTTCAGGAATTAATTATTCAATAACCGTGCTGACGATCGTCTTCCAAAACTGCCGAACGCTTAAGCGATTATTACTCAACCTATACATATTTCATTTATGTATGTGGTACCCTGCTTAAGAAATCCTATTTAGACCAATAGGATGAACAAAAAACGCAATTCATACCGATAACAACCGATACGGGTTTCATAGGATTTTATGAATTTAAAAAGGTTTCAATAGGTTTTTCTAAATAGGGTAGCATATTCTTAGCCGTTATAACGTAAATATGGCGGAATCGCCAGAACTCCCTATAACTATCCCTATAGTGCAATCCCTAGCAATCTCAGCAACTACCGTTTTACCGTAAAAACAACCGGGCGGTTTTGTGCACAAAAAGAACCGGCAGTTGGTCGTAACAACCGTGAAACCAACCGCCCTAAAGAATGTTATCTGGTTGTTTTTTTCGATTCACCGCGGAAAACCGAAAAAACAACCGACCAACATTTCTTGGGCAGTTGTTTTCACGGTTGTTACGACCGAATGACAGTTTTTTTTCTGCAAAAAACCACCCGGTTGTTTGACGGTGGTTCTTACGGTAAATGGGCTGGAAACAACGGTTGTCAAGATTGGTAGGGATATGCGCAAAGTTAACGAACTATTGGCAAAGGGATAATGTACATTCGCTAAAATTTTCGTGACAGTGATAACATTTTGACTTAACAGCAGAACAACCTGAACTGTAACAGTACTCTGATTTTTTTAATTTGCTCGAATTTCATTGCAATAGTATCTTAATTCTATATTACAACTTAACATTACATTTAATTGGCGGGTTTATGAATAAAAAACAGTCTCTTCTGACAGTGTGCAAACAAAGGGTATATGGATAAGATGAGTCGTTTCTGCAACTTACAAACAGAAAACATGATTGACATTTGTGAATGAGTGAAAATCAAAGCTGAAATGAACAAAGATGTAGTTGATGGTTTAGAGAACTGGCTAGGTGATAAGAGGAGAGAGAAAATATATTAACAGTTGAAAAAGGAACCTGTATGTGAGTTATTCGCGTGTTGAGGCAATAAGTGCAAATGATCAAGTAGAAAAAGAATGCAGAGCAAGTGTAAAATTAGGACGCGGAAATAAATATAGAGATAAAAAGGGGAAAATTGTAGGGGGAGAGAGCGGGGGCGTAAAAACCCAACCGGGTATATCTGGAATAAGAATACCACTACTACTTCAATTTTTATAATATGATATAATTTCACTGCAAAAGGACCTTATTGCTTTCTCACAAAGAAAGTTCCGTTTTCATAATACAATAATTTTTCGATATTTGTATATCAGTATACTGAAAAAGCTACACTTAGAATGTCTAGAAAAGGGGTTTCAAAAAAATATCCATTGGGTTGGGTGAGGAAGGCCTACGCTATACATGAGAGTTCATAAGTGTGACCAACTCTGTAAAGTAAAAAACTTTTACCCATGATAGCTAGCATTTTACGGCTTATATAATTCCATATCATGTTAAAATGGGTTTTTTTTAAATTTTGTCAATTTAGATTTATTGATATGTTGTTTTTAATTATTATCAAAGTACTCAATGGTCCAAAATTCGATGTCCAACGTGGCAACAGCGCCGCGTATATATTTTCGTTTCCAGCAGTTGGACGCCGTGCGCGGTGCTTCGTGCGAGTTGAGCCGTCGCATTTTTTTCAAACCATCCGTCACTTATCGCTGACTTCTCTGCGACTTTGTGGCACATCAATGACGGAATGTACACACTAATTTCATCATCTATATATTCTCAATGCTTTGTATAGTGTATATACATATGGAGATGCGAATGCGTATATAAATATTTTTTTTATATTTTGCGAAAAACTGCCGCATCTCTTGAACGAACGCGGCAATACTGCCGTGTACAATGCATATAATGTTGCCGCTGCCATCCATCATGGCTACTGGTCGCAACGAAAGATCGTCTTTTTCATCCACATATTTGTTAATTGCTAAATAACGGCTTACACTAAATTTTTGAATCCATCGCAGAAAGCATCCTTGGAATATTCTTTACCGTTTTCAATCATTTGCTTGTAATGTTCCTGTAATGATGTTACATTGGCAATACTGCGTTACACGGTTAAGCGTTATTATGTTTTTAAGTTTGTAAGCCTGTTACGGGCATTCGAATGTCCGATCCTCTCTCTTATCAGTCAGTCGTTTACCTGCCGTCGCTGGGACAAGTCTTGTTCAATAAATACTTACAGTCTGGCAAGTTACAACATTTCATTTGATTTGGTCCTACATATTCCACTACATTATAGTTTCCACAAGGACTATTCCGGTTCATTTACGATCCGGCATAAGAAGTAATGTTTAAATGGTGCAGAACGGTAAACACGTACTTGTTAAAACTTGGCGGTCAAATTTAGAACAGCCATACCATAACGTAAGTAAAACAGAATTTTTTTAATGACCTTGTTTTTACGCTTGAGCCCCCTTAAACGCTGATAACTCAACAGCTATTTCAGCTATCGAGTTCAAATTCATGTTACACAGCAATGTAACGAAATGTTACTGACATGAAACGTGTAACATAAAAGTAACTGCTTCCTTGCAAGGTCATTTCGCGTGACGTCCTCTTGTTGACTGGAAGTCTTCAAAAGAGCTTCGAAGGTTGCGAAACTGCTGGTTACGTAACAATAGAACTTTGCCAAATTATCTTCGACGAAATATAATGCCAAAATATTCTCCGTCAAAATGTCTTACCGCCATAATATTCGGGGACAGAATATCTTAAATTACAATATCTATGATAATATAACCCAAAAAACCAGATTGAAATGACCAACGGGTGAATTCAATTGGATCTGTAACGGCCGCAAGCGGCTTCATGTTTTGACATAAAAGGCTGGTAGGACAGAACGGAACAGAACAGAATAGAATAGAAAAAACCTAAAGAACCTAAATAAGCTTAAAGACCGTACGGTCGAAATACATCGAAATTGCAGCCCAGTGAAAGCAAGCGAACTACGGAAAGATACTAAGTGGACGTGAGCTATAGATCATTCTTCGCACGCAGGATTTCAAGTTTATTAACGCATTCACTATTCCACTAATAGAAAACTACAAACCCAATGACATAAGTCATAATTTTTCAGACTGCATGCATTAAAAATAGTATCTTTTTCCTATTCAGAGAAATTCTTTTTTTGTTGTGTCAATTATAATGCCGTGTCAATATTTGCAGCTCATGCAAGAAAAGTTGTCTTTTTCTCAAGAGAATAATCGTTCTTTGTTCAAACCCTCGACCCGGGCTACGCCCCTCGACTCCGCTAATAAAGAGATTTTATGTATCTCATGTATGAAAAGAACCACTTTATGAGCTTGCCGGGCGTGACATAAAGTCGGACTTTATGAGAAGGCTTATCGCAAAGTACCGGAAACCTATCGTAAAATACCGGAAGCCCATCACAAAGTGACGAAACCTCATTATAAAGAGCTATGCGCATGTGCATATCCACGAATTTTCACGATCTCGCATGCTACGCGCAACACGTGCGCCCTCTTTAGCATTGGTGAGCCGCGGTCCCTTTCTGTTTTCATTACGTCGGGACCTTGTGTTTTTGTCCCACTAATGGAATAATTATAAAATAAATCATAAAACAGAAATTTTTTCCACCAGGGGGTGGGGGGCTACCCCCCGTCCCCCTCACTATATACATTCGATACACAAAACAGTATGTGATACTCGTGAGGTAAAGCAAGCTTTATGACAGATTTGCGAAGTGAGTCGCACGAGCCGCAAGCGTACCTCTCGTAATGTTCGCTTTACCTCCCTTGTACCACAAAGTACTATTTTTATTTTTAGGGTAAGCAGCACGGCGTGCCATACCGAAAAATTTTGAACGCACGTCGTGCGTGCACAGTGATAGCATGGTGACGGCACGGTCCCACGCCAGGTCGATTTTGTGTCTTAACTGTGCCGGATTCTTAACCGGCCACTTGTGAGTATTCTGACTGCACAATGGGTCCATTGCGTCAGAAGTCAGCAGTGCTGACTCAGCACTCTGTGCCGGCACGAAACTTCTTAATGACGTTGCACTTGACTGTGATCTACCGCAACGCCGTGCCGGTGCAAGCTGGCACGCTGCCCGTAATGTACTGATAATTCATGCCTCGATGGCACGAAATTCTATCGGGGAAGACGTGATGCCGCGGAAGACGAGAATAACGAGACGAAACGAGAGAACGATATTTGTCTCATCGTTTGACTTGAAGACAAGACGAGAGAGTCAAGGCAAAAATATCGACAATCTCGATTTGACGACAGAATAAACCGCAAATTTTTGTTGCAAACTGAATAATTTTCTCAATGATTATAGTTAGCTGAATAAATAGAGACAAAGAGGGGTCGCATAATAAACTTTTTTTTTCAAAAACATTCATTTCTTACAGCCTCTTAGCACGTATTTCAACTTGCCGTACACATATACTAACAATTGCCAGCAATTAATTGTACGTCGCGTATTGCGCTCAATATTATCACGCAATACAAACATCATACTGTTTCTTCGACTAGCAACGACTAGGCTTAGGCGCAATTAATAAATGCGATGCCGTTTCGGTACAAACTACCGATAGCTAAGAAAACATTGGGGGAAAAATGTACTTTTCTTCGTTAATAACAGTACGAAGAGTAACAAACAAATAACCAATCGATAAAACGAGTGCGGTTCACAAAAATAAATCTCGATAGATTCAAATCGGGCACGCGCATCGCAGGTGCAGTTTGATTGCACATGAAGCCGCGCAGTAAACGCAACGAAGAGCATTGTTATTAAAACCTCCAATTTGGAAGAATGATAAAATGCTCGTGTTACAGAAAATAGCGGTGCACAATCGTTTCGAGGAAAATAAAGCTGTGCCGCGGAGTTCCGGGAGTCGCAAGTGGACACGTTGGTTCAACCAGCCTAGTAATATTTACTAAATTTGACTTTCGAGATGAAAAAAAAATCCTTTCTTGAAATTCGAGAATATTTCGAAACAAAAGAAAAAACCTTTCTCGAGATTCGAGAATATTTCGAGACGAGAGAAAAAACCTTCCTCGAGATTCGCGAATATTTCGAGACGAGAGAAAAAACCTTCCTCGAGATTCGAGAATATTTCGAGACGAGAGAAAAAACCTTTCTCGAGATTCAAGAATATTTCAAGACGAGAGAAAAATTCTCTCTCGACTTTGAAATCGAGACGATACAAATATTTGTTTCATATTTGACGAGCCAAGACGAGAGAAAAGCCAATTCCCGGCTCGTCTCGTCTCGCGGCATCACTACGGGGAAGTTATCAAACCCGAATTTGGTATGTACACAAACAAAGCTTGCCGGTGTTCTTCTATTTATTTAGAACAAGGATACAGAGTAAAACTTTGCAAACTGTTGTTTCATTATTTGTCGCATTTTACAAAATCTTCCTCTCTGAGGAAGCCATCGATTATCATACTTCCTCACGGAGTTAGCTTTGTAGAAGGCGACAAATAATGGGGGAGCAAGGTGCAAGGTTCTACTTTGCATCCTTGTTTTATGTTGTTGTTTAACTTTCAAAGGGAAATTATATTGTTCGTGGGTGACCGCTTAGCTACGCACTGGTTTGCGCGTAAATTGTTGAGCGGTAGGCAGTTTTTCTGAGTTTCCAATGTATTCTAATACAGTAGAAACTCAGTAAAGATAAAGCCGCCTGTATCGGCCAGGTTTCTCGCAGTTTCCCTGAGCCCTCGTGCAAATGCGATACAGTAGTGCATTAGAAAGAGTGGCTGCGATTAACATTCTAGAGGGGTCTCGAAGAATGACATGGGGACTAAGGGGAGGGGATAGTAAAAGTCAATTGGTGTACTTGAGAAATAACCAATAAAAAAAAATAAAACTAGGTTACGCGGAAGTTCGGTCTTTCGATTTTTTGACTTATTATTTTTTTAAAAAATAATACTGGTTGTATCTTAAAATTTTGAAAAAATGATTGAAAATCGTTTGCTGCGTTAAAAAATTTTTGAGGCTTGACCCGAAGTGAGCGCGGGTCCATTAAAAAAATAAACTTTTATGGAGCACCAAAAAAAAATTTATTTTCAAGCAGTAGTCAATCGATTGTGAGCTGATGCTTAACCATCTTTATCCAGAACACGGTATTTTAAAGAATTATCTACAGTTTTTTCAAGGGCAATTTTCTTAATTTCAAAATGAATCAACGATTCACGGAAACCATGAATACATATGAAATGGCACACTGCACAAGCACGCATCAAATATCGAAAAGCTAAACGGTATCACCCAACGTGGTAATTGTTGTTTGTTTTCCATAATTTTTTTTTTTATGGAACCAAACGCACGCTGAATTTAGGTCCAGACTTTAAAATTTAGAAATGTTGCGAAGGATTATAAAGGTTTCGCCCTTTTTTTCAGAGTTTTCTTTGTAGAGCTGGAAAAAACATAAAAAAACACAGAGGATCAGAACTAACGCGAGTTAATGTGGACTGCCCCATATGTAACATATTACTGGATTAAATTTTTTTAGATTTTTCACTCTTTCGATGGTATGGTTTCGATAGTCATTTACCGCCCTCCCCGACCTCACTCCTATCACTCCCCAACCACACTTCACTAAACTAACCTAACCTTCAATGAGCCCGCAGCCGACTTAGCTACACTGTATCGCATTCGCCATGGGCACAGGCAACCTGCGGAAAACCCGTACCGGGTCAGATGGTCGTATATTTTTCTAACTTCCCACTGTAGGGGAGAGTGGGCAACAGTGGGCCACTGTTACGCCCGGGCATATTTGTTTTCATCGTTAAATGAATTTTTACAAAATTGTAGATTTCATAAGCATTCACTAATAAATAAATCAATAATTCTAGACATTAATCGACAAATAGATAAATATTTTTTCGAATGCAGTAGCGCTTCACGCTACTGAATTTTTGCTCTCATCAGCATTCTTACGCTTTAAAAAAATAATAACAATCATTTCTTAGGCAGTAGTTGTTAACCAGAACCGGGGACTACTTTCGCTGCCCCTATCAACGCTAGCAATCCTACGGCAAATAGCAGGGCACCACAAAACTATGGGATGTGCGATGTCCTGATGCATTTTGGCACGTCTTGTGTTAATGTCGTGTGTTATGTGTTATGTGTTAATGCCGAAACCGACGGTCGGCCCTCGAAATAATAGTAAAAAAAAATTATTTGAACCTTTTTATAAAAAATTTTGTATTGTAACCAGTCAGTGAAAATATATTCTTATTGTGTTTCAAATTCTAATATTTATTTATTCATAATTAAAAATCACCTGATACCCGCTTCGATCCCTGGCCGGCGCATTCCGGCTTAAAACGAGGCAAAATAAATTAATTCAATTTTGTTCCGTTCCTGGGAATTTACCAAAATCCATGACGTAACAGCCACTTTTTTCTTAAATTCGTCTGTAGTTTTATTAAAATTACAATGTGGTTGGAAAGATATTCAATCGGTTTTATTCAACCTTGGGTCATACTCTGAGGTTGCAATAACACGTTTAAAACTATCAAGAATGTATGGAAAGTTAGTTTGAAAGTACATCGGAAAATAGCTCATTGTGCCCCACCAGTAGGGTACTGTGGGCCATACAAGAGGGAACAATGAGCCAATACCCGAAAAACATAGAGGAGATAAATCGAATTGGCAAAATTTTCTATTTTTATTTTATTCGTATATTATTCAATTATTAGTTCACATGCCACTTAATCTACATATATTATGAAACTGTCAACTTCGAACTGTCCACTATTTAGACTACACCCCTCCTTTTATCACTGATTCTTCCATCATCTCTCTTCCAGTGGTCCTCTTACTGCTTTGTTTCATATTTATTCTTACTCAATCTTATCTTGGAAAAATTAATTATAAAATCCATCATACTTGAACTTGGATGTTGGGATTATCTAGACCAAATCCACAAGGTTGGCTCATTGTACCCCACTAATACCCGTAAAAATATATTATAAAAAAATTCATGCATCACTAAATAAAAATAATGTAAAATGGACACACAGCGGTACAGAAAGATGTAAAGAATTATGTAAGTCGAGTGGAATTAGCGATTAACAAAAGTTAGCTGAGATATAAAATTTTTGTGAAGGGTAAAAGTTTTTTTTCGAGCGGCCAAAATGTACTTGCAATTTTTGTGTGTTCAGGGATAAGGTAACTTAAAATTAACTTCGACAAGTGACCGCCAATCGAACTCACAGTTCAATTTTATTACACTAGAATTTTTGGCGATCTGTGTTCTCCGATAGATGCCGTAGCTCACTGTTGCCTACGGCCCATTATACCCCACTCTCTTCTATATACGAAAGTGTAACTTACACTTACTTAAGTATATACACCGAGACCTAAGAAAAACTGACTGAAAAACTTGAAAAACTTAGCAATGCTAAGCGTTCACCAATCTGAGTTATGGCCGCAAACAATGCTGCTTAACTCGGAGGATCGCCAGAGCCGCACGCCGACCGCGCACCCACCAGTTTCGGATGTATTACTAGATCATTTATCCTGTAATTTCTATCTACATATGACAAACTGAGTCTCCAGTGACAAAGCGATTTCAGTATGTCTGCTTTACGGGGAAATGGAAAAACAACAAGAGCCCCTGGTCTCCCGCGTGGATGACCTTCGCCCCGACACCGAACTGGAGATTCGATCGCGGCAGCTTTCCGGCGTTGAGTTAGGTAGTATTTCTATTGTTGTTATTCGTTTTCCTTTCCTTCTCTAGGGGGCACAGACCAAGGGAGAGTATATCTCTCCGTAGCTGTTAAGTTTTTACGCTTTAGAAATTAGCTCCTCTTTGGAAGATTGAACGCAGCTGATGGTGCGGCCTATGACTGTTGACGTACTCCGTGTGTTGTTGCTGCCGCTGCTACGCTCTTTCGGTGTTAGTGGCGGTCGTGAGCGCACGATTGAGTACGAGCTAACCCAGAGGCCCGCTGAGAGGCTGTAACCCGAGATCCGATGATAGGATAAACGAGGAAAGCCCCAGAGAGAAAGGACTAGAGAGGGCCCAAGCGAAACGACTTTCAGCCGAGACGGGGCGGCGTCCCTGCCGGATTCTTAAGGTCGAGAGTCGGTACAATTTTCATGGCTTGTGTACAATCGGGGCATCTATGTAGAAACAGAATTGTGAGTTCTTGTCGCAAGCTGTACTGTATTAAATAAACGATTATCCTATGAGACACAGTTCACACCAATTCGAAATTTAAACTCGAAAATTTTCAAACGCGGTATAGGATTTTCAAGAATTTTTCAAAATTTTTACGATAGTTTCAGTTTTTTTTTTAAGTAACCCGAGATTCGATGATAGGATAAACGAGGAAAGCCCCAGAGAGAAAGGACTAGGGAGGGCCCAAGCGAAACGACTTTCAGCCGAGACGAAGCGGCGTCCCTGCCGGATTCTTAAGGTCGAGAGTCGGTTCAATTGTTCCATGGCTTGTATAAAATCGAGGCATCCATGTAAAAACGGAATTGTGAGTTCTTGTGGCAGATTGTACGTAATTAAATAAACGATTATCGTATAATACACCAGTTGACACCAATTCGAAAATTTTCAAACGTGGTAAAGGATTATCAAGAATTTTTCAAAATTTTTAGGATGCGTTCAATATTTTTATTTTTACGTAACTCGAGTTTCGATGATTGGATAAACGGGAAAAGCCCTCGAGAGAAAGGACTAGAGAGGGCCCAAGCGAAATGACTCTGAGTCGAGACGGAGCGGCTCTCTGCCGGATTCTTACGGTCGAGAATCGGTTCAATTTTCATGGCTTGTATAAATTCGAGGCATCCATGTAGAAACGGAATTGTGAGTTCTTGTTGCAGGTTGTACTTTATTAAATAAACGATTATCGTATAAGATACAGTTCACACCAACTCAGTCACCCGATTTTTAAATGTTCCTGAAAAATATTGAGATTTTGTATTATTGTACTGCATACCCTCGGAAAAAGTCGTGAATCTTGGGACCGTTGCGTTTTCGAGATAAATCGTCTGCTTATCCTTAAGGATAAGGTCGATTTTTGATATCTGTATGATACAGTTTGTCACCCCGAAGCGTATTGCAACTTAAAAAAATAACGAAAATTCTTGTTCTTTCGACGTACTCTTTATTTATTTGGTTTTCAAATTTACTTAATCGCGTCAAATTTGATATTTTGTTTAACCCTTTTTTGCCCTTCTGCATATATCTTTATAATGGGTCAGTGAAAATAAAAAAATAATCAGTTCAATAGAAGAAAGCTTTTACGAAGAAAACTTAGCTTGAAAGATTAAAAGATGTAATAAATTTGCTGCGTTCCTATGGAATTGTTAAGTCATGATATAATAAGTACGTAAAAAAAGAATTTTTGTATTTTTTAAGTTACAATAAGCTTTAGAGTTATCGAGATCTTACGGAACCAAGCAAAATACTGTTGCCGTGGCGGTTGACGTGATTAATGACATAACGAAAATAGAAAATAGATGTAGATGATATATAGATGATATATAATATATATAGCAGCAGGGGCTGCAACATTTTTGGCATATGTTTGAAATTTAAAAAGAGAACCATTGAAAAACTTCGAGAGCACAATAAAAAAAAAAGTGAGAATGTGGGATTGAAACATAGCTGTGATAAAAAAAATTCTCCTATATGAGTATTATCCATAAGCAGTCACTAAAATTAGAATAAAAAACTTTACCCGCGCAAATTTTTGTTTGCCAACTCAACTAATTTATATATGTTTTCTGTATACTCAAATAGCAATACATGTCCCATAAAATCAACATAAAAAAAACAAAGATGCAAAGTAGAACCTTGCACCTCGCTTCCTCATTATTGGCTGCTTTTTACAAAGCTAGAAAACTACCTCTATGAGGAAGCATGTTAAACGATGTTGGCTTCCTCATGAAGGAAGTTTTATGAAAAGTGCCGAATAATTAGGAAGCAATGTGCAAAATTCTACTTTACATCTTCGTTTTAATGAATAGATTAACATGGGCGAGCTTCATTATGTTTACATACTAAATTTGGGTATAATATCTCAAGTCTTGCAAAAGTCAATGCGATAAAGTAAATTTGTTAAATAACTCGAAATTCGATAAAAATAAAATTATTCACGCTTTGTCACCAAATTATGCATCTATGATCCCTAAATATGATTTTGTTTACATACTACATTTGAGTTCGATATTTTAAACGCTACGCTTTCAAACGAAATATTTGGATGATTGGAACGAATATTTCTTCCAATTAGCCAAATATTTGTTTCGCCACCCGTAACCGCAGATTCGGTTGGTATTACCAACTCTTTTTATCGGTGTAGAAAAAATTAGAGATTTTTTTTTTGATGGCGAAAGTACCGTGGAATCCCCACGGGGGAATAAATAGTATTTGTCCATATTTTTTACTTTTAATTAGCGGAGCTTCATCTACGGAATTCTTGGAGCAATCAAGTATCTCTCGAGAGTTGGCAGCGGGTTGGACCTCGTGTAATGTTCGTTTCATGGTCGCAGTTGAAAAATCAATCGGAATTGACAACTAATAAGAGACGAAATCGAGACAAGACGAGATCTTGGCTGTCAATTTCGAGAACGAGATGAAATCTTGCTTATGTTCATAATCTTGAACTCGAATGACATCTAGAAAAACAAATTCAAGAAGCAAGTCTCATTCTTGACATTTCCCCGTCTCGTCTCGCTTGTCGCACCACTAAATTCTGAGTATCTTGGCATTAAACTGCAGAGATTTTTTTTTTCATGAAAAAAAGTGTCCTCTATAAGGAAACAAAAAGTATGCGAAGAAGGACCTTGCACATTGATTCCTCATTATTTGTCGCTTTTTGCAAAGCTACCTATACGAGGAAGTATGTTGATTAATTTTGGCGTCCTCATAAAGAAAGCTTTGTAAAACTCTAAAAATAATATTGAACCAATGTGCAAGGTTCTACATTGCATCGTTGTTTTTGACATAACAACAAGGTGTTCGCTGCGCTCGCACTCTTTTCCTTTCATTTGTCTCTTCTTATGGCTGAATATATTTCTTGATTTTTAGGCATAAGATACGATTCGTGACACTACGTGACTCTACTTCTGCTTCAGTGTTTCGAAATAATCGATTTTCGATGTGCCATGTGTTTTGTTTTACGAAGAAAATTGAAAAAAAAATCTGTTTCCGGAAGAAAAACATATTCATATAACAATTCAAAAAGCGCGCCACACGTGATTTTGCAGCGATTATAACATTCTGAAGTTGGCTTCATATCAAAGCCATCGAGGACCAATCAGATTGCTAGAAGAGTCGCTTTGCTAATTGTCGATATTTCGACTTTCGATGTGTCACGCCTTGTCACGAGCGCATTTTACGTGAATTATAACACCAATGTAAATTTAGGAAAATATTCAAAATACCATAAAATCCGAACCGCTGTACCGATCATTACGAAATTTGGTGAAAGGAGTATTAAATACTATTACTGGTCTACAAAATATTTCGAATTATTCTCATAATAAACAAACCTATTTATAGATTGATCCCAAATTCAATATGAATCTTCCTTGAACAAAGCTTCAATTGTGAAAAATGATCCACCTCTATGGCTACAAATTTGCGGAATATAGCAAAACTACAGATGATTTTCTAAAAATTAAAATTTGAGTAAAAAATAATCTTATGTTTGAACTTTTCCAAAAGTTTAAAAAATAATTACGACCAATAATGATCACAAACGTTTACCTTGCTCACGTGTGTACAAAGTTTCAGCTCGATTCATAAAGCCGTTCTTTAGGTATGTAAGTTCGAATTTTACATGCCGGCCACACACGCATACTCACACACGAAGTTTCAGGTGATTCTGAGTATTTTTTAAAAATTTTATTGGGATATTTCTTCCGTATGCCTTATTCAGGCTCTTACGTAACCCGTCTCCCCTTTCCCCGTTTCTACATAGAGTTCCCCTCGTCGAGTGTTGTCCGCATCCACTCATTCTAATGCACTACTGTATCGCATTTGCACGAGGGCTTACGGAAACTGCGGAAAACCTGGCCGATACAGGCGGCTGTATTTTTTACTGAGTTTCTACCGTATAAGAATACATTAGAAACTCAGAAAAACTGTCTCCCGCTCAACAATTTACGCGCAAACCAGTCCACTGTTGTCGGAAGTTGATTCTGACTATCCTGACATGAAAATCGCGGAAACAAATTTTTTTCTCTAAAACGAAGCTTTTTAGTGAGGAAGCAAAATATCTTAATGAATAATTAAGAGAACTGCCATATCTCTCTAGTTACTAGTAAAACGTACTCCAGTTCGTTGATACAATATTCTGTGACTCTGCGTCTCTCGACCCTCTTCAGCGTGCATCGATAACGGCTTAGTTATTGTTTAACGGTATTGCGCTGTTGGGCTGCAGGGCGTTACTCAAGAGAGAGAGAGAGAGAGAGAGAGAGAGAGAGAGAGAGAGAGAGAGAGAGAGAGAGAGAGAGAGAATGAGAGAAAGAGGAAAACGCGGTGGGAAATAAAAGCCGCGGCGGTGCGAGAGATGAACGCGAGCGGAAAGAGACGATACCTCTCTCGAAAGTCACCCGCGCAGTGTGTAAACGACCACTCGGGGCACCCAGGGCGATGCTATGCGGTGACTCGAAAATCGATTCAGAACTGGTTACGGCCATTGGAATGTAGCTCTTTTAACGCAAGCCGGGGGGTTTCTCGTTCAGGGCATCCGCGCACAGCCGCATATATATATATATATGCGGTATTCCATACAAAATCGAACGCTAAAAGTCCCGGCTACTCTCAATACATTTCAAACATCGCTATCATTTCAATATTGAATGAAAGTCAAAAATGTGATTTTTTTTCAAATTTTTATCCGCTACCGTTTTCAAAATGATTGAATTTTCTGAAGGTGTAATTTTTCATAATACTGAGGGAATATTTTTTTAAAATGTGTAATATCTTCGGCAAAAAATTCGTTTCATATTTTTTTTAAAGAATTTGTTTGAGATCGAAAATGGCATATCGAAAACTGCCAAAAAAGTGCCATTCTGCCGAAATTTTGAACTGTCAAATCAAGATTTGAAAAATAAGCAGCTGCGAAAATATTTTTAATAATTACCGCCATAAGAGTGAGCGCAGCTTCTGAAATTTGACTCAGCCCGCTTGGATCAAAATATTGGCCGTATTGGTAAACTATGTGAAGATATTCTGTAAGAATTTCAGATTTCAGATAAAAATTCTTCTGTTTTTGAAGATGTCGCGCAAACTCATTTCTCAGAATGTACAAAAAATGCTGTCAAAAGTTCGAAAGAACAGCTTTCAGGTAGGATACATTTTTTTGAAAATTCCATTTTTCCAAAAACTATCCTTTTGAAAAAAAATTAAAACTTTTTTCTGTTCAATGTAATCGTATCTCAACAGCGGTTGCAGTTAAAAATTTGAAAAAATTACATCTTTACTTTTGATCCAACATTAAATAATAGCGAAATTTTCAATATATTGAAAATGGTCGGCTTTTTGAGCGTTCGATTTCGTACGAAATACCTCATACATACCTATATATATTTGTTTCAGAGAAAACGCATTATATATATATATATATATATTGGATGTAGTGTGAACGAGAAAGCCATCGCTGGTGATGACTTGCGGCGCTGCTGACGAAACATCGGGAGGGGGTCATAGCAGAGACCCCTTCGAAGAAGCGCTTCGTGTTTCACGAGACCTCTCGGCTCGCAGCATCAGCAGCACCACCTGTGTGCTCTCTGCTCATGGTGATGTTGCAAGTCGACGAACGAGCTAGACCGCTCTCTCATCCCCGAGCTCAACACGCCGTTGGCTTGTTAAATTTTAATCGGTGTCCTGATTTATTCCACCTGCGCTGCCGCGGCAACCCTCGACGGGATTTATACACACCCGTGAGACGAATGTCTGCGAAATTTCAGTCGTTTTTATCCAACAGTCACTAAAAATTTGGAGGTCAAAATTTCTAGGCTGAAAAATATGGGTCAGTCCACGAATTATTGACAAGAGTTTGTACATTCCTTTTCCGATTTAGCTGTAACATTTTTTATGTTGAGTATACCCTCTAAGAATTTGTAAATATTCTGAAAAATCCTAAATAATATTCTAAAATTTCTAAAAACATAAAAAAAAATCATTTTTTTCTGTTTCTAGAAATTTGTCCAATCGGAAAAGCTTTACAACTATAAGAAGAAAAATCTTACCCATGGCTATAAACTAGAAAATTTGTATACTTTATAGTAGGGTTATGCGAATGTAAGAAAACATCGAATATTCGGCATCGAATCGAATCGAATATTCGAATTTATCGAATATTCGATTTGAAATTCGAATATTCGATTCGATTAATATCCGACTAAAGCTCGAAATTCGACGATTAATAAGAATAACAAAATGAAATTGAAATTACCAGAAGTATTATGGAATATTTGAACTTTTATTTAATTGAGTTAAGTCAGGTTTTTGTGGAGGAAAATTAAGTAGTCGACGTTTTCGGGAAGAAATCTCGTACGTGCATCAGTCACAATGTCACCGGCAAAAGAAAACAATCTTTCGCTCTCAACCGAAGTTGCCGGTATAGACGAATATCGTTTTGCCATTCCCGTGAAGAAAATTATTAAGGATGCCCTAAGATAAACTGGGGCCCTTTCCGGCTTTAATGGCACCCTCAAAAGGGTTTTCAATATCACTCACAATTAGGGCCCTTATAAGGTATTTCTAGGTTTCCATAGGGTAATCACTTAAGGCTTTATCATGATATCAAGTAGACTAATTAATCATAATTTTGCCAAATACGGATCTTGTAAGGGCATGGTGAAGCTTAATAAGGCCTTGATAAGTTAATTAATTAAAGGCCCAAATGGTCAGACTTAACCATGGCATAAAGTATACACAAGTCTTTGTCCGCGAGCGTCATTGGCGACTGTAGCCGAATGACACTCAGCAGCATTCGGATGCAGTGCTCCTGCGCGTAGCGACACTGCCAGAGTCATTTGTTTTCTGGGATAATTAAAAATGATTTTAAAATTCTACGATTTTACGGTTTTTTACATTCTTGGACATTCGGAATTTTCGAATACTCGAATAACCATTTCAAATATTCCAAAATTTCGAATACTCGATTAGAACATCGAGTCGAATAGTACTATTCGATTCGATCACTATTCGCACACCCCTACTTTATACAACACTTTTATACAAAGTATTATTCAAAAGTTTTTTTGATTTTTAAATTATGGTATTCGATATGTCACTTTGATAAAATATTTTGAAATAATTTGCATGGAATAATAAAAGAATAAAATCTGCTGCAATTGAAGGTCCAAGCAATCCTATAAAAAAAGCGAACCAAATCGAGGAGGCCGAGGGTCAGACATGGGTCGAATCGGAATGGACGGCCCCATATACAGTTTATGTCGGTTTTATTTTCTCGAAAACGGCTAGTGTAGGTGAAGGAAATTTTGCAAACACATTTGTAAGTCTACAGCGAATTACAAATATCCGTAATCTAGTTCATACTACCGAGATGAGTTCACGCCTTCCTCGGGGATACGTTATGAAGTTATCGGGAGCAGGCAATTATTTGAATGACGTTCCAACGCCATGAACGTACCTTTAGGCTGTGCAAGTAGACTCGAAACTTTGAAGTACCCTGCAGCGATTATTTGATGTGCGACTATTCACCAACCCCATCTTCTATTAACCCTTTCGCAGTGAGGTGAAAATGAGATTTTCGTGCCACTTTTGTGTTGGAAAAGAATTTTCATAGATTTTATTTAAAGTCTCAGTATAATGGTTTTTGAGGTCGCTGAATTCGAACCTGAAATCGGTTTTCAAAAATTCAAAATGGCAGATTCAATATGCCGGACGCAAATACGAAAAATGGTTTATTTCCGACGAAACAAAGTATCTTACAATATCCGAGGTCACTGAATTCGAAGCTGAAATCCGATTCTGATTATTTCAAACGGCAAATCCACTCTGACATGAGAGATTTTCAGTTCTGATTTAATTGTGTTGTTTTAAACTCGAGCATCTAAATGAGAGAAACAATCCAACATATTACAAAATTCTAAACAAGGATATCCGTGCAAGGATTGTGGTAACATACCACTGTGCGCGGGACCTTGCTTTCAAAACTATCACGTACGACAGCATTGCCAGGTTAAATACCGAATTTTTTTAAAATTTGTTATCCAAACATAAAAGTGGGAATTATAAGTTGTTGAAAAAATATTTTAAGAATACAAAAAATAAGAGAGAAAACAATCGATACAGACAACAACAAAAAAGAATAAAATGAAAAAATCAATAAAAAAAATTCAAAGTGCAAAGGAAAGAAACAAATTCCAAGAAACAAAACAGAAGGAAATTCAAAGAATGCAAAAAGTAATTTTTAATAAATTCCAATGAAAAATGTTGAACATACAAAAAACACAAAAAATTTAATTACAAAAAGCACAAAAAAAATTAGAAATACAAGAAACACAAAAAAATTAAAAATTCAAAAAGCACAAAAAAAAATTAAAAAACAGAAAAAAAAAACAAAATCGAGTGAAACACCGCCACGTCCTCCATTCGTGACTTTGGGTTCGGCTAAGAGCATGATATAACGCCATAAAAGTATTCTTCAATATTTGTTATTATGAATAGAGTTTGTCATACATCATTTACCAAATTTTTATTCATTAAGTTGTATCCGAGCTTCACATACTTGATACACAGGAGCCAAATTCGAATTTCGCGACCATAAACATTTAGAGATACGATTTTTTGTCAAAATCCAACTACTTTTCGAATTCGCGTCCACTATATTAAATCCGTCATTTTGAATTTTGATAATCTGATTTCAAATTCGGAATCAGCGACACCGCAAACTATGAGGTACTTACTTTTGTCGAAATAAAACTATTTTTTCAATTTTCATTCGCCATATTGGATCTGCCATTTTGAATTTTGGAAAATTGATTTCAAATTCAAATTCAGCGACTCCGAAAACCATGAGGTAGTAAATTACAATCGAATCGATGCATAGAAATAGGTTGTTTTTTAGATGCCCCTATAGGTGTTTTGACACAAAAATGGCACGACTTTTTTTTTGCCCCCATATGTGTGTCATTCACAGTCAAGGGGTTAAGGAGCTTGGGTTACCTAAAAATGGGCGTAAAAAAATTCTGTAAATGATAACTTTCTTTTTGAAAATCTTACAGTAAAATCTCATTAAATAGATATCGAACATTATTCTGCAATTTTGCAAAGATATACAATGCACAAAAATGGTATGAGGAAAGGAGTAACTTTGTTTTGTAATACATGCATGAACAGCGGTGCTTTTCATGGCAGTTTTGAAGGTCAAAAGTGGCTAGTTTCATAGCAATCTTGTAACGATAACTTGGCGCAATCGCAGTACCCTATTTCGTTACTTTTACCCCTGCTGTTTCATTTTCAACCCTAAGGTCTGTAACCTGACTTTTACTTTAGACCAAATGACGAACTACGTTGTTGACTAAACTAATCGGCAACTCGTTGACAACGACTTTTCTGGCAACCAATCACAGCGTGAATAAAACGGTAACAATGCTCAGCGATTATTTCGGTATTTGTGATATCTTGAATCCGATTTCCACCACATTTGAAACGCGCATTTGCTATCGAAGAATATCGATTCGTAGATAGAAACTGGAGGACCGCGTATTTTCGCCGTTCTTGGTGCGTACTCCAATTTCTGCACAGCTTCAAGCGAAGCGTAGCATTTGCACTTCTATGTGCAGATCCTATGCTCTGCTGCACTTTTATGTGCACATCCATATTCTTCGTAATTACGAAACTGTAAAATGTTCAGTTAAAAACTAAATAAATAAAAGATGGGAAACTTTTTGGAAAATATTCAAGTTACCGAGAAAAAAACAAGCCTGCAAAGTAGAACCTTGCAAATTGCTTCCTCATTACTTTTTTCTTTCTACAAAGCTACCTCTATGAGAAAGTATGTTGATCAATTTTGGCTTCCTCTTAGCTTTGTAGAAAGCGAAAAATAATGAGGAAGCAATTTGCAAGGTTCTACTTTGCAGGCTTATTTAGACTCGGAAGAAATGTTTATAAACATTCAAAGTGACGTAAAATTTTTAGCGCTCGACCGATTTGTGTAAAACAGTTACTCAATAATTGTGTAATGATAATCCATATGTAAACTGAATTGAAACCCGATACCTAGTAATTTGCATAAGCAAGCGCTCGAACGAGATTTTTCAAATAATTCAAAATGCCATAAAATTTGAACCACTCGATCGATTGGTATCAAATTTGTACCAAAAATCTGTTTAAATGGTCATCTAAGTATGAAGCAAATTTAAGATAAATCTGTGGAAAGTTTCGTAATTTTTTTTTTTTTCATAAGAGCTTTTTTCTATTTGTTCACCAAAATAGAAATTTTTGACATGTCAATAGTCAATTAGACCAAAATCTTAATTGGAAATTAATAATCGTGAAGTCATATCGGCAATTGCAGCCGGATATCTCAGAATTTGCATGAGGTATCCGAGTATTTGCAGACATTTTTTGAAACAATTAAAATTGTAATAAAATCAGAACGGCTCGACAGATTCTTGCAAAATTTCATACAAATAATATTCCACGGGTAGTCCATTGATGTACAAAATTTCAGCCCGGTGCCTCTTTAATTGCGAAAGTTATAGCGTGAAAACGATCTTTTCCAGATTGAAGAAATGCTGTAAGAAAATTGTCAACCAATTCGCGTCAAATACAACAATCCCAAACGTTGTTTTATGATAACCTAGTTGCGTGGCAAATTAGAAAAAAAATCTGTAGAAAATTATGGGAGTTAGCGAGAAAATCTACACACACACACACACACACACACACACACACACACACACACACACACACACACACACACACACACACACACACACACACACACACACACACACACACACACACACACACACACACACACACACACACACACACACACACACACACACACACACACACACACACACACACACACACACACACTTTTGTAAAAACCCCTTTTCTCGGTATTTCAGAACATTTTGAGTTACCTGAGATGAAATTCTCGAAAAAAAATGTTTCACAAAAACGAAGCTTCCTCTATGAAGAAGCAAACTGACCGGACTTAGAACCGAGTCTTGTGGCAATCCCTTCACCAGATCTCTATTCGTTGGGCCAGGTAGGGTCCGAGATTGGAATCCCTATCATGGCTCCCACGAGAGCGCCAGGAAATTAGGTTGTGCAGATTTTCGTTGGACCAAATGGGGCCCAAGACGGGATCTCCATCTCTCTTTAATCTCTGCACGGGCTGGGCCCGTAAGAAAATAAGTTGAAAACTCATAGTCATTCGGCTTAACGTTGCGTCATTTTGACCCCAGGTGACCACGACCTTTATTGATCTACAAAAATATATTCTTTATATATTTTTGTAGATCAACAAAACGAATCTCCTCATAATTTAATTCCTGTTAATTGACATAAATACCTGTTTATTTTGTATAAACTTATAATACGTGAGCGTTTGGCTTTGTTTGCTTTTTAGTGAAACAAAAAAGTGACTACGCAGTGCGTCCCTGTATCTGGCAAGAAGGGACTTGTTGGCCACTGCCAACGACTGCATCGGAGCAACCCGAGGAATCAAGCAGCAAAGAAGAACCCACGTCCTGCACAGGCACACCTGTTCACCCAGGTATGCGGAGGACTCGGACTCTCTGCCCCGCCACCGCTGCGGGCGGAGATCCTCCCGCAGTGATGGTTCACGGCTCTCTCTTTCACTCTTCTCCGAACTAACACCGATAAATGGGCTCTCCACCGATACACGGTCAAGGGCTCATAATAATAATTTTCTAGACGATTTTATCATATTTCTTCGGCAGTCTTTTTCCGTTATGTGTATATAATCTGATATGACACATCAACTCTCGTCATCGTCAGATTTAAATTGATTTTTAATGGAATAATGGTTGTACTTAAAACTTTGTTTAATCAGGAATTTCTAACTTTTGAATGTAAATTGAATTTCCGTTTAATTGATAGATAGGAAATCACATTTTACTGCAATTTCATCCATATATATATTTTTTTTTTCACGAGAAGAATATTGTTGTTGACGCCTCAGTTTTCTTCGAATCTGAATAATAATTGATTTTTAGTATACTTCTAACACACGATTTTAATTCTTAGTATCCGATTAGAATACGGATTTTTAGTATACGTTTAGCATGCGAATGTTGAGTATACTTATAGGGTATTAATGTTTTGTATACTTTTAGCATACTCATTTACGGTAAACGTTTAGCATATAAATTTTAGGTATAGTTTATCCTAGAAATTTTTAGTACACTTTCAGCATAAAAGTTTTTAGTAAACTTTCAGCATAGAGATTTTGAGAATACTTTAAGAATGGTAATTTTAAGTACACCTTCAACATACTAATTATTAGTATACTTTCAGCGCAGTAACTTTCAGTATAATCCGCTGCAAATTTTCAGTATCCTTGTAGCGTATAAATTTTTAGTGAGTATGTGACATTTTTCTCATCTTGTTATCTTTACGCGTAAACAATCTCTGACGGTGTTGCAAATCGTTTCTTTCGAGAACGTCTCACAGATCGGCGTCGCGTTCGATCGAAAGTGTTAAAGTTATACGAAGGGGAAGCGTAGGAACGGGATTGAGAGGCGGGCGTTTCGGTCGGTAGGTTGATCATCGCAGAGGCTCTTGCGGTCGTTGCAAGAGAAGACCGGACTCTTCAGACTGTACAAGGATAGACTGCCAGCCTTCCGATCGAGCCAGACAATAGGACGCCACAAGAGTCGAAGCTGCTCTCGAGAAAGAGCCCCTATGCGCGTATACATTTCTTATGTATATATATAGATGCAGACGATAGTTTATAGCTCCAGAGGTTGGCAGTGAGGGAAAGAAGGGGAGAAGAAACGAGTTAGCTATGGTTTATCGCGACCTGTCGGCCTCCACACATCGTGTCACGCTCTCCGGCAACGGCAGTTGACTTACGAAGCTTTTATGCGTTGACGTAGACGACCGCAAGACGATGACGATGAATGTCTATAGGAAGAGAAAAGCGGGAGACAAGCGGACTCACTTTTTTTCATCAGCTCCGTCGCAGAACCATGATTTGCTGTCTCTCCGCATCCGCACCACTTTCAAGCTACCTTATAGGCTCAATCTCTTTCTCTCTCCCCCGCATTAACGTCGCGCATAGTGGAATACCAATAAAAACTTGACCGGGTGCGAGGGACACTGACGAAACAGGACAGCAAAACATTCAATTTACACGCTGTTGTCGACGAATGGAATGACCGAATTATTACCTTTGCACTTAATACGGACAATTGTACAGCTTTAGCGTGAAAGTTTGGTAGACGTTGGTGTAGGTGTGTAGTTATAACTCAATAACTTATGAGGGATAATTGTAAACATCTTGGGTAGTAATCTTGGCCGGATGCTGACCCTAAGCCACTTTGAGTGGGTGGCCCTGGTAAGAATATAATATAGAGACTGATACAGATCGATAGAATTTAAATGGGATTTGATCGTGTGTTATCATCTCTATCTATTCGGACTTCGATAAATTTATAGAAATTGAATCGTTGTTATTAGTACCCTTTTGTTTTCGTTTTCTATCAAATAGGCATTAACGGAGTAATCATATAATTTTATATCATCTTACAATTATAAAAAGTATATCGGAATAAATCGTATATGTGTTCAGACTGAAGGAATTATCATAATCTATCGTACAACTCTGATATAAATGAAACAGTTTTCTATCATTTTCTTTCAATGTGAAACTTTCTTACAAAAACATATTAATAATTTAGAACGGTCAGGCCAAAATAAGAATATAGCAAAGATAATTATTAAAATTATATGCATTCAGAAAAGTGAGTGAATTTATTTTATCAGACGGAAAATTAAGTTTTTCGAAAACTTGACAAACTTTTTTTGGAACTCATTCTTTAAAAAATTCTCCGAACTATTATTATCTACAATAAACGCTCTTATTAGTATCTTCGATATGGTTGATTATTTAGTAGATTTTTTTCTTATCGCAAAGTATTTAAATTCGGATAAAAGAAAATTTTCGGTAAGGAATGTATTCGTAAAGCATTTTTAGGGTCGGATTTATAGTCCCAAGTTCGAACTTACGTTCAAACTCAAGTTAGAACTTGAGCCGATTTTTTTGTTTGTAGAATGCATATACAAGAAGGGGACATCAATTGCGTTAATTTTCTTTGTGGATTTTTGGAAGAGTGTATAGTACGGCGATGTTGTAATTTCGTGGCTTTAAATATTCTAATGTTTCCGTTTTAATTATTTTTTTATTTTTCCATGTAGTTAAGAGCAATGTGATTGTTTTTCGTAAAGTATTGATAGGATCTTTTGTTGTTACTTGATATATTGTATTATCTTTAAGTGAATTTTTAGATTTTTCTATGTGATCTTTTTTTTTCAAGTAACTGTTGTATTATCTTTGTCTGCTTTTGTTGTTATTATTTCAGGGTGTGTGTGCAAAAATGTTTTTGTGTCTTCTATTATTTTCTCTGTTTGTTTTTTTTACATTTATTGTATATTGAATATAAGATGTTCGTTAATTTTCCTCTAGCAGTGTCCTTTTTATCATTTTTTATTAAATGTATATTATTTTTAAATTCTACCGGTGCGGTGGTCTAGTGGTTAGAGTACTGGCTTCTAAACCAGAGCATTGGTAGGTCGCGGGTTCGATTCCCGGTGCCGTCGAAAAATAATAACATGGACGCGATGAAGCTCCAGATGTATACGTGAGACACACACAGGTAACTGTGGGGGTCACATGTATACAACTGTAGTGTGTGTTTACATTCTCGACGAAAATCGCGACGCAGCTCCGGTGCCGTGGAGCAAACTCGAGACCGGCTATATCGGCATAAGGTTTTTCCGCAATGTTTTTCTATGCCCTTAGCAGAAATGCTATGGCAAATGCGATAAAGAAGGGGAAGTCAGATGCGGCCGCATGGGGGCCTGGTTACTGATCCGGACCAGGACCTCAGGGGGGACTGGCTACTGACCCGGGCCGACCCTGTAATAGGCGTAATGGCTGTAGACGGGAGGAAATGCGAATTAAAAAATAATTATTTTCAAATTCTCTTATTGTCTTGTGTATTGCCTCTACTTTTTCTTTTTTTTAATGTATGGGTAACAAAATTTTGGTCCCAAAGATAGAAATAACTTGACGTGTTCTGGAATTTCTATTCCTGACAAATTCACCATGCATTTTTCTGTTATCTTTGTTTGTTCTCTATTGTCTTTGTCTGTAGTGTGTGTTAGAGACACACTACACTAACTTAGAGAGGTAACATAAATAACTTAGTGAGATGAATGCTTAAAAAACTGCTCAGCTTGCTTTGTCACTCATAAGTACGTGAAGTGGCTTATGTATTATTGATACGTATTATCTAATAAGAACAAGTTTAGACGGAATAGTTGGGCAGGACATCAGAGAACATGAAAGTTAAACAGCTTGGGCCGCTGTCATTACAAAGATGGGTGATCGGGAAAAAATCATAATTATCATTCGATTTCTTATTTTCTTGTTTTCACGCTTGGCATATTACTTAATGGGCGCAATCGTTATATCGTATACTTTTATTATTAAATTTAATACAAAAATAATAGCATTTATACCAGAGTGTGCGTAAAGTGCCTACTTCGCTTAGCTCGCGTGCGTGGAATAGGCGCTTCCCGCACTAGTGGCATAAAATTGTATACTATACTCGTGCGAGAAACTTTGTCTGATCTCGTGTGATTACAACACTCACCTTCAGCTCGTGCTGCAAACTCACACTCGTCGCGAAAACGTTTCATCGCACTAGTATCGTAATGTACTATTATGATAATATTATAGGATATAAAGAAAACATATAGGATTTCGATCGTAAATTTATGATAGTTCTTGGTAAACTCACGAACCAAAGTTCGTATGCGGAACAATAGAATTTTTTAAAATCGTTTTCTATCAATTATTTTTACTATTAGGGAGTGGTGTAATGAATAATAGTGCATTTATTATTCTTTTTAGAATATTCTGCTAAATTGATAAGTGAGATTCTAAACATTATATTTTTTAATGAAATTGTTTTCCATGACTTTTTAAAAGAATAAAGAATAAAACGGAACAACTCTGGTTTACGATTGTATTTTTTTATCATGAGCTTTATAACGGCATATAGCAAGTTAGGGTTTACTCAGTTTTGAGTTTTTTGCATATTTCAAAAGTTGAAGCAGCGAAATTTAGCTTTTTCTAGCTCTTTTTTCGCGATTATCATTCATTATTAAAAATTGGTAGGATGGTATGTGTAATACAAAAGGTGAACATCTTTTTAGTAACATTGTAGGGATACTGATCCTCAGCAACTTTGGCTGAATAATGAAGTCGAATTATGAATAATATTCATTGTATTAATTTTTTTCAAATATTCTCCTGAATTGATAAGTAGATTCATAAATGCGACGTTATAACGATTAGAAAAAAACAATGTTTACAGTTTGTCCAGTAATACGGGTTTTTACTAAAATTGCTATGACTTTTCGAAAAAATAAAAAATAAATCAGAGCAACTCCAGCTTATGCTTGGATTTTTTTGTGATGAATCGAGCTTTAAAACAGTATACGGGAAAGTAGGGTTTGCGGGATTTTTCATTTTTTGTATATACCCAAAGTTAAAGCAGCGAAATTTATCATTTTTCGTCATTCCCACTTTTTGCGATTATTATTATTATAAAAAATCGCTACCTTAAAACGTATAATACAAGAGGTTCTTAACGGTTGCCACGTCAGACTTCAGACTCTGCTGGACACTCGATAGCCGGTTTATACGAATCTCACTCTTGAAACTTGTATTAGATACGTTTCGTGCTCGAATGCCTTCGACATATCGGTTCGCCTTTCCTCTTTGCTCTTTATTTTCCCTGAAAAATGACTCTCTCTCTCTCTGTCGCCTTTCTTGTCCCGTGAAGTATGGTACGTAACTCTTGTGTCTCGTGAATTATTGTCCACGAGTCGATTTCTGAGCTTCCATTTTTACACCCGACTATCCACAAAGGGCAGACGAAGTATTATGCGTTTAACAGAGTTTAGCTGATCGATGGGAATTTCTAATGTCATTACTGTCCCCGAAGAGTATAACAAATGTCTTAACCAAATCTGGCACATAGAACCCGATAATAAATACGCTGGTTATTAGATATATTTTAGTGCGATTGATTATGAACAGTTTGGGATAAACATTTTTTTGAATAAGTTATGTGATATTTTTTAAGTAATTATTCCCACTCTTTAATATTAATGTCTTAATATAAATACGTTCAAAACGATATTGAAAAAGCCTGTTACGTCCGCAGCAATAACCAAAATGTATTCTTCATTTTTCTCGATAACAAGAACAAATGGCTAAACCAAATTTGGCACATCGATTCCGATTGTAACTACGCTGGATATTCTAAAGAGTCTTCAAAGAGATCTTCCCAGACAGTCTTCCACTATTCATTTTCAAAGATTCATTCTCGATCTTTGAAAATGACTTTTCCATTTAAGTACGTTAATTTAAATACCCGATAACTTGTCTCAGTCGATCAAATTTGAAATATGGATTGCGATAGTGAATATAATCGATATACTTTATTCATATACTTTACTGCGATCAATTACAAACACTATGAGATGCAGACGATAAATGCAGATTTTTACAATCAACTAATATAATTTATCTAAACATTTATTATCGCTTTATAATGTTAACTTTGCCATATAAATACATTAATAAATTACATAAAAATAATAGCCCATTACTTTGTCAGCTAATTTTGAAAAAATATTAATTTATTCTCTCTTGACGACAGAGTCTGTCGACCAAGAACGAGTTGATCTGTTTTCATCTCCGAGTGAGCACAATACGTGGCCCGGGGCGACAACATTTAATAGTTTGTCTCTCAGGGACGCGAATATAACGGCAAGCACCTTCCATCTCAGTTGTTAGCTGTGGCAGCGTACGGACGTTTAATGATATGCAAATCGGCACTGAAATCTTTCTCGTGGAAAACTACGCCCGTAAATCGGCTCGGATCGCCAAGAGAACGAGTCCGCCTATAGAGTACGTGGTATATATGTATGTACCGCCACTTAGCTCCACCTTTGTTACCCGAAAGTGAAAGAGCGAGCTTTCGCGTCAAGTCTCTCGATGTTTGTTTTGCCATGTTCCGATCGATAAACACGAATTCAGCGCGAATTATAGGATAACAAATTGATCTTACATAGCCAGGCTCGAGCAAATTTATAACCATCACATTATTTTGAACTTGCGTTATTTGATCGAAAAATAATTAGCTGTACATTTATTAAAAATGATTTTATCATTGCGCAGTATGTTTAGAATAGTCGGAAGGTTCCAAAACATCGAGAAAACTGATTTAGAAAAAATGTCCAGATGATTTTGTGTGTGTGCGTGTATGGTTGACATAGAAAATTCGAATTTTCGCATCTTAAGTACGGCTTTCGAAATCTAGCTGGAATTCCGCATAAATGTGGGGGAGGTATAGACATCATTGTTTGTAAAAATTTTCAAATAAATTAAAATCTCTGTTTCAATTTGATCAAACATCGTATTTTTCCAAAAATATCTGCACGCGCTCTAGTTGCCGCAATTTTTTATCTATTAAGTTAAATGATTTTCTACAAATAAAATTGTGTCTAATGATAATTGGTATTCAATTTGGAATGAATCAGGAAATACGTTTGGTGGTCATGGAATTGTAAAAATTTCAAAAAAATTCATTTCGCTCCAACTTAGCTCAAATCTTACTAAATTGAATGAAATTTTCTGCAATCGAAAAAGAATGCTCACCACTGCTATGTACCAAATTTGGTGATTATCGGTGAAAGGGTTCGAATGCTATGGTATTTTGAAACATTTTTTTCAATAATCAGATAACTCAGATCAAATTAACGTTAAGCTAATTAAAATATGAAAAGAGAACAAGAAATTTCAAGTACGAAGCTCCGTCCCTGAGAAAACCGAAATTGATCAACAAACTTCCCAGACTCAGAAAAAAATATCGTAATTTAATAATAAAAATAGTTAGTCCGACGATAATCTAATTATAATGTATTTTTGCTAGGAGGAACGACTATATTTTATGGTTATAGCAAATATAATTATAGTAGCAATTATCAAAATGATAATAGTTTTAAATATGCCGTTTTGTTGCATATACGATTTCAATGTTTGTTTTCAATAAACTTGCAAGTATCGTTTATTGAACCATATTATCATCACTTCAACTATAAAACATTGCATGCCTTCCCATATGCTTTTTATCATGGTACATCGTTGAATTAACGATATGCTTTTCTCTCAGTGCAGTAGTCTTTTAGAATAACGGATAATTCAACCCCGATGATTCGTGCACGGAAAAAAAATATCATTGATTCAAGAAAATCACGGTTTGCGGGCTGCCAAAAACAATATTTTTAAATTAACTCCAGTTGTTGATCTCACAATCCGATTTAACATTGAAACAATAAAATATTTGTTGCCTGTATTGAAATTATCTTTTCAATACCATATAAAATTGTACGAATTGGAAGTGAAATTGAACTGAAAACGCTTGTTTTTGGCAGCCCGCAAACCAAGGTTTTATTGAATCAATGATATTTTTTTCCGTGTGAAAAAAATGTAAATTAATGACAAAGCAATGTGTGCACAGTTTTATTTTGCAACGTCTTTGTTTTTATGGAATTATTGGAATTAAGGATTTCAATGCAAAATAGTAAACGTAGATTTCATGTATATCATATTACATAAAAACGTATAAAAGAAATATACTTATTTTTATTGCTTTTTAACATTAAAAAATAATACATATCGATATATTGTTTAAAATTATATTTATTTTTTATCAATAATATTCTGGGAAATTATTTATATACAACAACTGGTGCGATAAGCGTTTTTTTAACGTTCTGTCGTTGCTCAAATGGGGGAAATAAATTTCTCGTATATTTGTTCAAGTACGAGCGTTCCGTCGGCAAAGTTTCGATAGCTGAAGACTTTGCGGGCGGTTGTTTCTTCGGGATCTGTTTGTCCGTGCCGGCAGAGCTCGAGGGTCTGGCCATGCTCACCTTGGCCGTTGATTACTTCAAGATTCCAAAGTTTAGTGAAGTAAATTGTGTAAGGAAAGCTAGCGATTTCGTGAGTTGATATCGAGACGCATAAATGCACCGGAGTTTTGAGAATTCTCGAGCAAGCGTTCGTAGAATCTTGAATAAAGGCTATGAGCCTCGCAACGTGAATGTCCAGAGGCTGATCCTTCACAGCAGGATCAAAAATGTACGCGTCCAGATTATCGATCAATACAACCGAAGGCAGAACTGCAAATGTATGAAGATCCACTAGCTGCTCCACCAAAGACTCATAAGTCGGTAAATACCTTTAAAATTAATAACATCCTTAGTGCAAATCACTTAGCCACAATAAAAATCTAGATTTTTTAAAAAATAATCGGATTCTATAATACCAACAGATAGATCAAATTTAAATAAACAAAAACAATTGTCGGTTATTCTTTTCGATCATTTATTATTCTAACTAAAACATTGATATCTTGAAAATGGTTTACACCATCTGCAATTCAAATGAAAATAAGCGTCTTTTATTTGCCTATAAGATTCACATTTGCTCAAATTCAATTGCATATTTTTGAAGGATATCAATGGAATTGAAGTGTTTTAAGGTGAACGGCATCTTTTATTTCACTAAAAATTTATGTTCATATTATGTTGGACAAAACAAAATTTTCTGTAGGAATCATTTCATTTTTTTTAACAATAAAAATGATCGCCAAGTTGGATCAAATTCATATCCCATTAAACGATTTCGACAAGAAATTTATTTTTGTCTAATAGAATTCACATTAATGAAGTCAGTATCAATATCCGACGTTTATCATCTTAAACATATATATTTTATCATTAATCTGTTTAAGGTAAAAAAAAAGTTGAATATTGGCATCGGCTTAATTTTTCTCGAATTCTATTAGGAAAAGTTTTTTTTTTTTCGAAAATGTTACCAAAGATTCAAATTTCATCAAAGAAGACAGTCATTTTCATTATTTAACAAAAATAAAATACCCTCTCACTTTGGTTCGAATTACTGGCCCATAAAATGATTTTGACAGCATTTTTTTGTCTCTTATACAGCATCTTATCTTTGTTTTTCTATTATTAGATGTATAAATTTTCGATAAAATGAAAGTTGCGTATACCTCTACGATTTTTCTTATTTATTTTGCCATAAACATCGGTCAAATTGTTTAATCCTATTTGGACAACTGTTGATTTTATAGGATACTAAAAGACGCATTTTTTAAAATTGTAGATATAGTAAGGCGTTTTCGAGATATTAATGTTTTGGTTGTAATAAACGATCGACAAGTACAACAAACAATTTTTATTTATTTGAAATTCGGTATAGCTGTTGGAATCGAGGAATCAATTTTTTTTTATTTGAGAATTTTTGCTATTACAAGTATGTATTTTTCTTGTTCTAGGAATTGCAGAACAAGATTACTATATACTGTTTACGAAGAAATGCAAGAAAGGCTTACTGTAATTTTGTAGAGGAATAAAAAATAACCTATTTGTTTAGTGAAATTAGGAAAGACAGGTAAGGACCGGTATTATTAGGTAAGTCCAATACATTTTTTCCTTCGAGAAATCAAGTGTTGATTTTCGCTATTGTTCTTAAGTCGCATATTTCACCACAGAAAATCGAACTTTAACTGTGATTTTGGGAAAAGTAACTTTTGGTCGTTTCTGATGTCAGAATTCACAAATTCAACAACCGATTGTAAAATTCACCTCGAATCTTATCATCTTTGAGATATTAATTTTAGTCTTTACTATAGTTTTCAAATCGTATTATATCGCAACATAAAAATCTTCTTCACTATCGTTCCCAAGTTACATATCGCATCGAAAAAATATCTATTTCAAACTCTTTAACAGTAATTTTGAAAAATTAGGGTAGAAATACCGATTGTAGCCACCCCCAAACTTAAATACATTTTTCGTGGCTGTTTCAATTCTGTACCTGCATTTAATCATGATTTTTCATAACGTTGTATATTTTGGAATGATTTATCTTCTTTTTTACGTCTGCTTTTCTCCATTACAAAAGTACTGTATCAATAATTGAAGTACCATCAACCCATTCATCAAATTTTCGACTCCTTCAGTAATTCGACAAGATTTTGAAGAAAGTTCTAGATACATATTCGGGTTACATAGTTGTCACATATCAATCGTAAAAGGCATCACTACAAATGTTCATGTACTAAAAGTTTTAAATAAAGCTACTAGTTTATCAAAAATACAATGGCCACAACTGGTACATAGAATAAGCAATTGCCCCGCATATGGCCATGATAATACAATCATTGATTTTTCGTCAATGATTACACAATCAACTTATATATACATAAAGACGAAACGAAAGAAAACTCACAAACGCTAAGGAAAATATATCCTCAGAAATGTATAGTTAAAAAAAAGGTCAAGCTGTGGAACACCTTTCATGTTAAAGATTCCCATCATTAAACAATACGAAAACCTACTTTGCATTAAAGACATTTTCGTGCCGAAAAATTGCATGCTTTCATAAGAATACGATTTTCATTGATTAAACACGTCTTAAAAAATGTTCCACGTGCAATGAATATTGAGTTATTCTAATGGTAAGCATGGCCAAAACAGGTACATTACTGTGGCCAGAACTGGTGAAATGGCTATGCTCCTGCTTTTCTCTATTTTCCAGTGATTTCGCGACACATATGAAGATTTCAATGATATAAATATGAAATTATATTCTTCTTGGATATGAAAAGTATAGGTTCAAAAAATATTTTTATGATATTTGGTCAGAATCACAGGTACTTGAAAATGAGAAAATTCTTGAAGTGGCCACAACCGGTACCTCTACCCTACTTTTGGTCGTTTCCGATTTCAGCATTTACAGATCCGGCTTTTCCATTATTAACTCTTTCCATATGATACATATGGGGCAATCCACCCCGTTTTGACCAGGTTTTTACCTCAAGCCCTCCGATTTAGCTCATAATTTTTCTTAGGCTTAATTGGACGCTTAAGGATGTATGATACGTACAGTCCCGCCAAACGTGAGTTTCAGAGACAATTTCGATCACTTCCCGATGGGATAACAAACGGAATAAAATGATGCATATAAAAAACCGACAGCAGTGGACGCGCGGTCGGTGTGCGGCTTCGGAACATACGCCGCTCCCGCTTGGTGGAACTCAAATGTCTCAGTCATGGGAAAGCTCCGCGCCTTCGAGAGAAAATGTATGCGAATCTGCCTATACAAATATCGTTCAGCCCACACAGATTTTAAACATTTTATCTCCAACACCAAAATCTATGATGAGGCTAATATTTCGCGCATTGATAATTTTATTATAAAACTGACCAGAGACTACTACGCTAACATCCCAAGAGTCGCAAATACAGTTATTCAATCGCTTAGCCAACAAGAAGAAAGGTTATCTATCTTGCAAATGGAAACTGGGTACATAACCCCCCAAGTATTTCTCCAATGTGATAAAATCGGCATTATTCAGAACGCTGAAAATATCCCCATACTCTATCACTGGAAGAGAAATAAGGCCGACAAAAGGCTCGCGTTATCCCACAACGACTTCGCAACCAGCAAAGATCGTTTTCGTGACTCAACTGCGATCCCAAAATGCTATTTCCTTGATTTTCACAGATTGAATTTCAATAAATACTGGTGGCTCAATATTAATTGTCAACACCTCCGAGCATTATCAGAGAGAAAATCGGTTGCTGATGAGCAAAACCGCGCCAGACAGCGTCATCGACCACATATTACTTAACTATTTTTATATATAGCGTTAGACATCTGTCCATGTTGTAAATATGTAAATATGTATATAATCCCTTGTTTAATATTAGCTTAGTCCCTAGTTTTTAAGTACTATCTGGATTCGAGAAAGGCAAACAGGTTTTCTTTTTCACGTCCGCGCCGTTTTTCCTGTTTTTTTTCTTTTTTTCATAAGTGTTACCAGAGCACAATATTGTCAACAGTCATAATTAGCTGTTTTTACATCCTCGATATATTTTTATAAAAAAATGCTATATGCGAAAGTGTGTCCTCGAGAGCTGCACTGAGCAGCCATGGAGATAACTAAGTTACCGTATGGCTTTTGTTAACGTGTTTATTGTAGCCACGAACCATGAATGTAAAATGTTATCACAATAAACCTTTTTTTTTAAAAAAAAAAAAAAAAAAAAAAAAAGTGTGCGGCTTCGGCGATCCCCAAAGTTAAGCAGCATTATTTGCGGCCATAACTTGGAAGGGTGACCGCAGTTTTTCTGAGTTTCTAATGTATCCTCATACAGTAAAAGCTCAGTAAAAATAAAGCCGTCTGTATTGGCCAGGTTTTTCGCAGTTGCCCTCGTGCAAATGCGATACAGTAGTGCATTAGGATGAGTGGCTGCGGACAACACTCGACGGGGGGTCACAATGAAGAAACTGGGAAAGGGGGGAACTCTATGAAATCATGGGGAAAGAGGGGAGAGGGGCAAAAAACGTAAAAGCCTGACGACGGCATACGGAGAGAAACCAAAAAAAAAAAATAATGCATATAGAACCTGCTAAATAGATTGATTCCGCATAATAATAAATCCAAAATGTTATTAACCAATTGGTGAAAAAAACAATTGTTCAACGAACAATCAGTCAACTTAACTTTTTTTCTAATGAAAATGATATGTTAATTTATTTCAATGCATACGAATTTTTTCAGATTTTTAAATTTATTTTTATTTTTATTTTTTTTATTTTCAAAAATGTGCACGAAATAACAAATTTTGGATATGTGTTCGGCATAAAACCATCTACTACACTCAAGATTTTTTTGCAAAACCCATATCGAAAATTTGTTATATTCTGCGCATTTTTCAAAATAAAAAAAATCACAATAAAGAAAAAAATCTGAAAAAATTCGTATGCATTCAAATAAATTAACATATCATTTTCATTAGCAAAAAAGTTAAGTTGACTGATTGTTTGTTGAACAATTGTTTTTTTAACCAATTTGTTAATAACATTTTGGGATTATTATCATGCGAAATCAATCTTTTCAGCACGTTTTATATGCGTTATTTTTTTCCGATTTTTATCCAATCGGGAAGTGATCGAAATTGTCTCTGAAACTCACTTTTGGCGGGACTGTACGTATCGTACATTCTTAACTACACACATTTTTTAAATATATATATCAATAATTTGTTAAATGAAAAAAGCTTAAAAACTATTAGAAGAAAAATCTTCTCCACTTTGGCTATAAGCTATATAATTTTTTTATTAAACAAAGTATTTTTCAGAATTTTTTCAGATTATTACATCCGGGCATTCGATATGTCACTTAAAAAATATATTTAAAAGAAATTGCAATAAAAGAAAAAAAAAATTTGCGTACTAAGCCTAGATAAAATTATGAGCTAAATCGGAGGGGTCAAGTGGTTAACACCTGGTCGAAACGGGGAGGATTGCCCCATATAAACCACCATTTATTCATATGAAATAATACACAATTCTTACTTACATAAATCTCATGAGCTTGAAAGCATCAGGCGAAAGATTATTCCTGTCGTGATAAGTTGACGGCAAAGATTCCAAAGGAGCCTGTGTGATATAAACAACGCGACGTCCTTCTTCCGCCCAATGAATCGCAGCCTGTGATAAAACACATTTTTGTCACCGAGATATAAAAAAAATTAAATCGTCGTTTCTTACCTCAAAAATAAATGATTTGGTAAATTCCGGTGGACCGAAAATTAGCACCGGTTCAGTTAGATCTTTCGAACAAAACATTATAAAGCATTCAGTTTCAACTCCCAAATAGTTTCTAGGTTATGAGAAGGGGAAGAATAACGCAACAAGTGTTAAAGAAACAAACAGAATGGTTTTCTGAACTAAAAGACTTTCATCAACGATAATTTAACTTGCATATTATCGACATTTAAAAAATATATATCTAGCAGCAGAGATGAGTACTATTATTATTAGGCCCTACTGACAATTGCTACTGATCTCTGCTTTCACTATTTACAATATTCTCCACAGGTTAATGTAAACACTAGTTGACTGCAGTTGACCTCAGCAAATTTCCGAGTTCGAGGAAGCAAAAAGGGTCATTCATCATGTCACGTTAAGCCACTTCTGAATTAACTTCGAGTTTTTCTTCGGTGTGTAAGTTTTTCGTAATCCAAAACTCTACTATGATATTTTTCACAATGATAATACAACAATTAGTTATTTTTTGTTCACAAAAACAACAACAAAAATTTATAATAAATCTGTAAAATACCTACTAATTTTTAGCGTCATGTAATTCTTCTATAGAGATGATTTAATAAGTTACGACTTATCACTATGTTTTAAGGACTTAATTATGTAACTTTGATGTTATTGTCTTCATGAAATATTTCCTCAGCATCTCTTCACACAAATAAATGACCTTGAATTTTTTTTTTGCTTCCACTTGATGTATAAAACCATTTTAATTAAGTACTATTGTTTTTTTATCAGAGGGACCATACAAATTCACTCAGATTTGTTGTTATATTGCTGCTCGTGTTCAGCCTTCACTACATGTTCTTCGGGGTTCTTATCGCAAGACTTTAAAGATATACTATTATTCTAGAGATGCAAGACATAGAGTGGAACCTCCATTTGTAATTACAGCTGTCAAACAAATTGCTTTTGGGAATTGAGCATTAATTATTTTTCTTTTTTTTTTTCTATTGCATCCACATTTATAAAATCTACATTAAAATTTGTTTAGTCTGTGACTTGCAAAAAAGAGGGTACCATCAAACTGACAGCAGCAACTCCTAACAAAGTTTTCACTGCATAAAAGCTGCATATAGGAGCAAAGACAAAATAGGTACCTTCAAAATGTGAAAAATGGATTATTGTTAGTAAAGCACTAAAAAACTAATAGATTTAGTCAAAAGAATATTATTACTTCACAGATTACTTAAATCTGTTCTGTAGTTTTTGTAGTGTTAAAGCTGAACTGAGATATCAAAATGCTGTAAGATAGAAGCTTCCACTTCGCTTCCTCATTATTTTTCTATTTTTTTAAATCTGCCTTCATAAGGAATGCAGATTCTCTCTAAAATCGAAAAAGTTTAATAACCAAAATCTTGATAGCTTATTTTCCTGTTATGGATAGAGTTGCTTCTCTCCTTCCTTTCGCCGAAGCAATTCTATCCATTCCTAACTAACGGCTGAAGCTACACCAAAGTAATATTTTCCTGTTCATTGATTGAGGCAGATTTCTTCAATAGCAAACTATTTTAGTGATCATTCGACATCAGTCCCAAATTTCAGCTAGATTGCTGAAAATTTGAGACCGTTTTCGTGTTCACGGCCTTTCACGAAATACATATTGTAGAGAAAGCAATATATTAGAAAAATTTGATAACTTTTCTTCTTTCGTTTCTAAATATTGGAATCATTTTTTATAGAAAAAAATTAAAAGCAAAACCCAGCCCACTTTTGTTTAAGGCTCAAAAATTTTGTTATTTCATGCAAAATTTTTGAGAATTCTTCCAGATTTTTAAATGTGGGCTAAAATATGTTAGCTTTGAAATGTCGCAAAAAAAATTGAAATAAAAAATCTGAAAAAATTTTCCAGTATTTTTTGAAGTTCGTCTAATCATATAAAAAATTGTCGACCAAATCTGAGAGGTCGAAGGTCCGAGCCAGGTCGAAGCGGTACGTAATGACCCATATACAGTACGGAGACGTTAAAACTGAACCACGGTCTTACATCCAAGTCTTGAAACTTGTATGGTGGGGGTACGTCGCTTGAAATATGGAAATTAATTCCCTTTGCGGCCACTATACCTAGCACCAGCGATAGGGTCAGGTTGTGTGCGAGAGAGACAGAACAATGCCGTTATCTCGTTCTAATCTTAATGAATGAATCGCTTGTTAAAATTTCATACTTTATAATATGCGTGAGGATCAGATGAAATTCGATGGAAAATGGGCGTTGCTCTCTTATTTCTCGCAAATCAAAAGGTTCCCTCCAACTTAAATGAGCCTCTGAAAAGCCTAAAAGATGAACATAAATCATTTTCGCATCTTTTTCATAATTAATCGCTGAAATGTATTGATTTAATATCCTCACGCACCTTGAAAAATTCGAATTATTTGTATTTTCCCCTTTTAAAAAGTTGATGATTGTCGGCTATGTTTATGTAAAGACTTTTTATTTGTGCTCTGATTGACCCTCGGTTTGCGCGAAAGCTGAACGACCGAGGCCCAAATTCATCTGTTTTCAAACCGGACAATTAACAGTTTGCCATTCGCGATCACGCGGCTGTCGACAGGAGCGTTAGGGGCAATGCATTAATTTTTTAATGCCTTGCCGTTTTTTTAACACATTTTTCTAAAATGGATAATGGAATTCAGATTCACTACACATTACTTTTTAAATGAGTAATGGAACAGAGATCCATCACCCATTTTTTGAATTGTTAATGGAACAAAGATCCATCACTTATTATTCGTTTAATCTTTAATGGAACAGAGATTCATGACCCATTATTTTTTTAAATGTTTACTGGAACAGAGATTCAGTACCCATTATTTTTTAGCTAATATAACAGCGATACAGCTCCCGTTATTTTTTCAATGTCAAATTGAACAGATTTCTAGCACCCATTATTTTTTCAATGGAGTAGTGGTATAGCTCCTATTACTTTTTTAATAGGTAATGGAGCAGGAATCCAGCAACCATTACTTTTTTAATATGTATATAATGTTATCAAAATCGTCTCTGTCAAACTCTGGATAACGATGTCTAGGCCTATTAGACAGAGTTAGACAGGATTGCACGGGATCAGACTGATTTAGACAGAGTTAGGTAGAGTTACACAGGGTTAGACAGAGTTAGGCACGGTTATACTGTGTTAGAAAGAATTAGACAGAGTTAGACTGGGTTAGACAGCGTTAGCCCGAGTTAGGCAGAGATAGACTGGGTTGGACAGGGTTAGGCGGAGTTAAACAGGGTTGGACAGGGTTAGGCAGAGTTAGACAGCTCGGCGGAGACAATTTGAGTAACATTGTATACATATTGAAAAAGTTACTGGATCTCTGTTCCATTACATATTAAAAAGTAATAGGCGCTGTCTCGCTGTTCCATTAAACATTGTAAAAAACAATGGGCGTTGGATCTGTTAAAAGTAATAGGAGATGTATCGCTGATCCGTTGAAAATTAGAAAAAAAAATGGGGGCTGGATTTATCTCCATTGAACATTTAAAAAGTAATGGGTGCTGAATCTCTGGTCCATTACTCATTAAAAAAGTCATGAATGCTAGATTCGATTTCCATTATCCATTTGAAAAAAAATTGAATGATGCATTATTTTTACATTAAAAATTCCATAACGCTGCAGCGCTGCAGCGCTAATTACAAAAGCAGTGGGGCGCAGTAGCGCGTCCGCTCTCGCTAGTATTGTTAAATAGCTAATTAATATTTTACTTTTTTTGTGAAAAAAAGATTATTTGTTAATTATTAATAGAATAAACCAACAAACAAATTGAATGTTTTTGAAAATAAAAGGATCATTATAATGGTGTCGAAAATGTATTATTTCATGTTTATAACAATCTCTATCTTCTTTTTCTTCCACGAATGACAGGTACATGTTTTTTTTTTTTTTTTTTTTTTTTTTACAAAAACCAGGGTTTAATTTTTACTTTTTCAGATACATTTTCGCTGCCTGATTTGCAACGAAAATGTGTCAACGTAAGTAAATAGGTACAGAGATTCGGAGTCTGTAGGTAGTCTAACGATCATCGAAATGACGAAAGAATCGCGTAAATCATGCGCACATGTTTCTGCAGTTTTCGATACTGTGACCTATAAACACACAAATACGCACACTCCTACAGCTACGAATAATCACAGTTAAAATAAACAATGGCAATAATGAATCGAGTACTTGCTAAGTATGAAGATGATAAAACGTCAACGGAATATTAAGCTTAAAATACTTTAATTAGATCTGTGGGCGGTATTGCTATGTCGCATCTTAATATTTAATCGCGAGTTTTAATTATTCCATCATTTAGAAATCTTACCTATTATGCCATAAATAATTGAATACTTATTACTTTTTTGATCATATATTTTATGAGTAACTAAGAAATATATGATAATTTCTATAAAAAATTATTGCAAATACTTCTCTGCACTCGTTAAAAAAAATAACATCAAATTATTACTCCATTTGTTCGATTTTTGGGACGTTCGAAAATAAAATTTTGTGGAAATTATTTAAAAAATTTGATGTTTTTACTTAAAATGGCTTTACAGGTATAATTGCATCTTCATAAAGAATATGTACATCAAATTTCTCCCATAAATCATTTCAAAATCTGGCGAAAAAAACTAAAACATTCTACACGCCTTTATGTGTAAACCGGTTTTTTCTGCGACAAGAAAAAATTGATAAGCATCATTTCCGTGAAATAAAGGGTTCTTCAACAGTTCTAATGATCGTACATTTTTTATATGAAATAAATTTGACTATTTATTCATTCAATTGGTTTTTTATTTTAACAAATATTTTTTAACTTTGAACCACTCTGGAAAAAAATGTACAAGTATTTTTTTATATCCCCGTTAACTCAGGTAAAAAAATCTTTGAAAAATGGCGCATTACTTTTCATTCGTTCAATTTTTGTTTCATTTTTCAATTACTCATGATGAGAAATCTCTTCTTCACGTTCTCAATAACATTTACACATTTCCTTATCCATAAGATATGTTTTTTAAAAAATTCAAAATTATTTATGCCATAAATGAATAGGATGAGTTAGAACATAATGAACTTATTAACAGTCTGATTAAAATGTACCTAGACAAAATAGTGACGTAATTGAACTGTAAGGTTCCTAAGTACAAGGGATATATCATAACAATAATAATCAATACAATATTAACATCGCTGCTGAGATTCAATCCTCAAACTCACCGTTCAATTGAGACAATCAGCATCGGCTGTTGTACTTTTAAAAACAAAAATCATCAAAAATTCACCGTCGTTTTTACCATTATGGCTTCGGGACGGCCGTGTTCAACTGTACAATATCAAAAATAAGTATTGTCTCAACAGGAATATCGACTATCACGTTTAAAATTCGAATTAAAGCTACTAGAAGCTGCGTCGAGACATTAAAATACGTTCTAAACTTCGCCGTCCCTATAATTGATATTATTATTTCTACAAATATATAGATAATCAGGTTCATTTTGAAGTAGAAACTCGATCAGTCCGCATTGTTTCACGTATGGAAATTAGTCAAGTCTTTCAAACGATCGCCTGCAATAAAATCAGAGAATGAAGATCAATCTATTCGACGTAAGATATATTAGAAGCTCAGATTTCATTATTCATTGTACTTACCTAAAGTCTTTTTTTTCGAGCAGCCATTCTTCGATTCCGTATTTTTTTCTACCCTTTTTCGAAATTCTGCGGCTCGTTGGTAGAATAATTTAGTATCGCTGCTATCGTGACTTGTCGGGTCTTCCATTCGATTGATGCAGTCTTGGATAAAACAGGTAAACATGGTCGTCTCGACGAACCACTCCAGAAAATATTGTACGGTTTTCGATGAAGAAGAAGCTTTGATAAAAGATTCTTTCTGAAATTTTCAATCGAAACAATTATTTTCATTCGTCAATACTAACAGCTTGCCTACAATGTAACAATATGTAAATAATAAAAATAAAAATCCATGGGCTGAATCACTCTGTTCGATAGCTGTTTGAGATAAGAAAAAACTAACGTTTTAAGAGTAGTCAAGTCTTCTTGAGAACACTAGTCTGTAAGAATTCTGTCTAATGAATGTTTTGTGCTACTACTAAAAATACTGATTAACTCTAAAACTCATGATTGGCTTGTGAATGGGTGAGGGTCAAAATAGCAAATTACTGAAACACCAAATGACTAAAATAGCAAATGGCTTAAATAACGAATTTCAAATAATGAATGTTTGAATCTAGAATAGCCATCATTATAAAATTTGTTAGTTTTACTCCCCTTTGCTTCCTCATAGAGGAAGATTTGTTTTCGTGAAAAAAAAAATTTCCGAAATTTTCATGTCAGAACAGAAACACTCAAAATGTTCGAAAACATTTTGAGTGTTTCTGTGTGTGTTTGACACATGTTTGAGAGACACAACATGTTTGTTTGTGTGTGTGTGTGTGTGCGCGCGCGCGCAGATTTTCTTGTACGCACGAAACAGTCGTAATTTTCTACGGATATTCTTCTAATTTCGCACGCAAGTAAGTTATCATAAAACAACGTTTGGGATTGTATTTGACGCCAATCGGTTGAAAATTTTTTTTTACACCATTTTTAAAATTTTGAAAAAATCGTTTACGCGCTATAACTTTCGCAATTAAAGAGGCAACCGGCTGAAATTTTGTACATAAATGGACTACCCGTGGAATATTATGTGGATCAAATTTTGCGAGAATCTGTCGAGCCGTTCTGGTTTTATAACAATTTTAATTTTTTCAAAAATGTCTGCCAATACTCATGCAAATTCTCAGATATCCGGCTGCAATTGCCGATATGATTTCACAATTATTAATTTCCAATTAAGATTTTGGTCTAATTAACTGTTGACATGCCAGAAAAGTTCGATTTTGGTAAACAAAAAGGAAAAAAAGCGTTTATGAAAAAAAAAAAATTTCGAAATTTTTCACAGATTGATGTCAAATTTTCTTTACACTTAGACGACCATTGAAGAAATTATTTGGTACAAATTTGACACCAATCGGTCAAGTGGTTCAAAAATTTTATGGCATTCTGAATTATTTGAAAAATCTCGTTTGAGCGCTTGCTCTTGCAAATTACTAGGTATCGGGTTTTTAATTAGTTAGAGGTAAAAATAGATGAGTCAGGTGTAGAATAAATGAATAAAAAAAATTATTTCTTACCTGAAAAATGACCTTTCCGTCCTGTTGGGTCACTAGGTGAGAATCGCAATGCGAACAAGTCTCAACTAAAATCCGTAAAAAGGCCTCGGAAACGAGGAAGTTGCGGATTCCGTCGCCTGACTTTGTGTGACTGTGGACTAATTGCAGGGCAGATCGAATACCCTTTTGCAATCGTGAAGGTAATATCGAAGACTCGTCACCTACTGCGTACATAATTTTTGACGTGTCCAAGTCAACAACTATCCCCTGCAAAAACGAAATTATACGATGAAAATTAATTTAAAAAATGGTAGAATAATGATTTTCCGTTTTTGGATAAGCAGACAGAATTATTTTTTGTATTGACTACTCCGTATGATTTTTTCTGAATATATTAAGTAATGTAACCTTTGATTGATAAGGCGGAAGCAATGTATAAAGTTCTAATTTGAAGCCTTGTAAAAAACAAAAACTTTCCGAAGTAGTTGAAATATTTTTTTTCCCATATTTAATTCTAATATTTCTTCAACTTCGTTAAATATTTGTACAAATTTTTAACTCGATACCTTATGATCCGATTATCTTGTAATATTTCGGGACATTTATAACACGCTGATATCCATTTTTCAACTATACAAAGAAAAAGTTTCCACTAAAAGCAATAATAAGATATAAAAAGTTACAAAGTACAGCTTTCCACATTGCTTCGTCATTAATTTACACTTCTTTTCTTCAAATTGCGGACTAAAATTATCCGTAATTGTAACAGAAGTCTATTAGGAAGCTTGTTGATTAACTTAGCTTCCCCATCCGAAAAGCTTTGTGCATTATATAATTTTCTTGCGTCTTAATATGAGTTGATGTGAGTTAGAGGAAAAGTCCAAAAATCTTTACCGAAAATCACTCAAATTGGTATATAGTAGTGCTTGGTATTATTGTTCGTCTGTACAAAATTTCAGTTGTCTTGGAGATTTTGAGCGTGTGTTAGAGCAAAATGTACATTTTTAGAAACCTTTAAAAAGTCCGTCGAATCCGAACCCGCTGACCGATCATCGCCGAATTTATTACATAGCATTCCCGCGTATTATTTCTCGTTTCCAAATAAAATCTCAGTTCATTTGGTGAAATTTGACTTGAATTACAGCAAAACTAACATTTTTCGAAATATTCCAAATCCTCTAAAATCCGCTGGAAACATATTTCCAAATTCAATACCGTTCGTCCTTTATCACAGCTTCATTTGTAACCAATTATTCAACTCGATACTAAAAAAACTTGCCTGTCCTGTATCACAGCTTTATTTGTAAAAAATTATTCAGCTCGATACTTAAAAATTTGCGGCAACTACGCCACGTTTGGACATTTTTCGAAAAATATAAGCTTGACTGGAATTAAAACAGATATTTCTATCATTTGAAAATATTCACAAACAAAGTTGTCCATCCATTTCACATGAAGGTAAAATTTCGACCAGATTGTTAGAGCCGTTCTTCAGATATGACGGTATGAATTTTGAATGTCGACCACATGCACACATTCGGAAATTTTTTCTAAACCACTTCTCTCGACGTTTTCACCCATTCTGAGTGGGTCAAAACTAGGGTCGGACGATATTCGAATAGAATTGTTTTTAAAGTACAATTTTTAAAAGAGATTTTGTCTGAACCCCTATGGATTATTATGAGAAAATTGTATGTGTATTATATCTTTTGTAAGTAACATGAAGTACAGTTAATTAATTCATAATCAAATAATCCTATGATTCGTCTTAGTCGCAAAGTATTGACCGTTATTCAAATGGAAAAGTATTCTGCATACATTTGCATTCAAATATCACCCATAACCCGTTCTAATACGAAAATCTGGAAAAAAAAACAATGTTTACGAAGAAAAAAGTTCCTCTAAAAGAAGCAAAGACATCACTTACATCTCGTATAGCCACGTCCGTATTTGGTGAATTTTTCGACTTGAGAATGCCAATAACAAATGGCAAAGGAGCCTGAAGAATTTCCGAGAGTCCGGGAATGTCGGGGAGAACGGGAATAAAAGTGTGAGGCCAGGTGAACGGATAAAGCAAACTCTGCAAAGCATCGACGCAAGATGAAAGTTTGCTAAGTTTGTCGCACAGCAATACAACTTTTCGTTCGAGCAGCAGACTCCCGAAAAGAACAATTAGTACTTTGTTGCTAACAGCGTCGAACAATTGGCTCATGTCTCTTTCCTCGAGTCTTGGATCGCCCGATCTTAGGATGACGTTTTCTGCGGATTCCGGCGCGATGAGAGCATCGATAGTTTTCTCAGAAATCGTTCTTTCATTGGTGAGTAACGATGTCGTCAGTCTGCCAGACTTTTGTCGAACATCGCCGCAAAACTTATCATTAGAATCACTCAGTTTTGGGTAGTTAATATTTTTATTTCTTCGTTTATCGTCGTCCGCGGTCGAGGAAATGGACAAAACCGGCTCCTTATCGTCGACCGTAAGTGGCAAACTTTGTCCAGGCTTCGGCATTGTACTGTTGTACAATTCTTCGATGAAACGCGTTCGTTTCCGATCCGGCAATCCGTGTCGCGATTCCAGCTCGCGTAACACTTTCTGATAAAAGCCACTGGCTCGGTATTTGGTTATCAGACAATAAGCGAGAGGGAGAATCGGTCCATCCTCTGGTCTGACTCTGCAGCAATAACCGTAACGGCGATTTCCTCTCTCGTCCATTAGCACCAACGAATAAAACTGATTTTGATTGGAATCAGTCGGCGGCCAATCAGTCGCGTCGGGAAAACAAAAGTTTTCGATCCAAGCCGGAGTTTTCGCCTGCAATATGCAACGTTATTTGAAAAATGGCATTTAAGCGTTGCGGAAATAATGAAAAATTCGGTTTGAAAAACGGTGAGTTGTCAGAAATTACTTGGGCGGCGGAACTCTAACGATAGATGGATAAACTAAGTGGATCAAATATTTCATATTTTACGGAAGGTTTCTAAAATAAGAGCATTTTTTTAAAAATTATATGAAAAAAGGGATTTTTTCATAAATATTTTAGGAACTCAGGAACTTTTATGATTTAAACGAAATATTTTAACTGAAAATTACTGGAGAAAAAAGACTAGAGCAAACAATTTGTACAGATTGTGTCTGAAAGATTTCACAAATGTTTGTAGGATGCGTCTAAAACATTTATGAAATGTATAGTATAGTATGTTTATTAGGACCTGGAGTTTTTAATTCCCTAAGGACTAAAGCATACAGAAAAAATACATAAACGATAGAAGCAAATGTCTGCAGAATGTATTTGGAACATTTTATAAATGTTTACAGAATGTTTCTAAAATAGTTAATGAATTTATATGAAAGGATTTTTTTCCAAATTTTAGATAAGTATTCAATTTTTCGTGTATTTTCCTTTTTCGTTGTATAAAGTAATTATATTACAACAAAAATGGAAGATTTCAGCCAAAAATTATTGGAAAACAGGATTAAAAGTGAAAGAATAATTTGTTCTAAATGTTTCTGAAAATTTTCATGCATTTTTCTAAAATGTTTCCAGAACATTTCATGGATTTTCAAAAAATGTTTCCAAAACATTTCATAGATTTTAATAAAATGTGTCTCGAGCATTTCATACATTTCATAAGATGTTCCTAAAACATTGCAAACATTCTTCTAAAATGTGTCCGTTTCATTCTATAAAAGATTTCAGAATATGTCTAAACCGTTTGATAAATGTTTCCAAAACGAGCCTAAGAAATTTTACAAATGTATTAAAAATAGATGACAGAAATGTCATAAATATTGTAAAATATTGAGAAAAAGATATTAAATGTTGCAGCGAAAAGTGAATACGTTGGTCTTATCAAGCTGTTAGTTCACCGAACTATTATTGTGGTTTTGTAGTCTAAGTCTGTTGTGGCAACTAACTATTTTCCTCAGTGTGAAAATGAACACTCACATAGACAGGATATTTATCTTTGATGTAAGGTTCACGGGTGCTTAAGTTCAACTCGACCAGCAAGCAAACTTGAAACAATTTATCTCGTCTATAAACAAGACTGCCCGCTTCTCGCCTCTCCGAATATTTCGAGGATACTCTTCGGACATAATTCTTTCGCTTTTCTGTTAAACTTCGATGCAGCTCGTCTTTGGTAGGCTTCTCACCGTTCTCACGATTTTTGAACAGTCGCAGTTTATCGTTAAAGCTCGGAAGTTGATCGCCGATCGAGGGACTCGACGCCAACGAATCCGTGTCCGATGAATTGTTGGAATCGGTCGGAGTTTCTGATCCGGCCATCGTGAATGTTCCGAATGCTTGATTCAGCAAATGCTCAACCTGAACAAAAAAAAAACTTTTTTTATTGAATGCACTAAAATAATGCAGGGTTAATAATAATTGTAAAATAATTGCCCCGCTACGTAATATCCTAAACTCTAGTTAAGAAGTGCCACAAAGTAAACGAATTTGTAATGTGTTAAAAAAGATGTTTATATTTTTTAAATAATAACTAAGTAGATCAAACTTTCATAGAACTGCACGAAACTTTTTGTAATTTTTTCACAATTTTTCGTAACATCTTTGTGGAACTTCATGTAAATTCCTTCCAATTCTTTGCAATGATTTGCACGAAAACAAATATATGAAGAGCTATTGCAGCAAGTAGCGCGGAACGGTGATGTAACGATTGCTACTTTCGTTCACTACATTACCGTTCCATAATTGTTTCATACACTGCGAAGAAACGTATTTAAAGGACTTTATTTCGGAGTTAAAACGGGCATTTATATCCCTTGTCGATCATTTGTATCCAATATTGAATAACTCACGAATTATTGAGTCAATACAAGGTTGGTTTTTAATCTCTGCTGTCTCGTGCAGAAAGATTGATTTATATTGTAAGTTTTATATACAATTAAAATAGTCCTTTATACATTTCGCGGATCACTTTTTATTAAATATTCAATATTTAGTCAATGATAAAAAAAAACGTTCTTTTTAATCTTTACTATTGTATAGGGAATTATTGATTTTCATTTTAATAACTTGATATGTAATAGTTTCTGCATATTTTTATAAAACATTTAATAATTCTCGAATCATAGTATAAATAAATAAGGAAAATTGATGCGAATCTCTGCTGTTTCGTGTGAAATAATACATTTGCGAATTTATCTAAGATTCGTCATTTTATCTAAAACCCAATAAAGTAAGACAGCCTTAAACGTACGTCATCTACGCGGAGGCGTTGCGTCTCGACTGAATCTGACAGCACCCAACAGAAATCCTTTGCGTCATCGCAGTATCATAATCCCATCGCGACGTCGAAACACTTTTGATGAATAGAACTCGCTCTCTTTTCGCTTAAGATCGCAACTCTCAACATTGTCCAAAAGTTTACCAAATTTAACTAAAATCGTTTACAAAAACGTAAACAAAACGTGCCAAGTCTCTGAAAGTCTCGTTCACCAACAAACGCGAACGGAGCTCTCGATGAAATTACACGTGAGTCACACTGCGTACTTATATACCTCGTGCAGAAACTTCCTCTTTTAGACACACTTTAAATGGTCTGTTCATTGATACACGAGAAAAATATACATCTGGTTCTACGGTTTCCACAGTTTAAAGTACCCACAAATAATGCAAAATAGAGTCCCACTATTATCGTTTAAAGTAAAATAATCAGACGATTCACTGTCAGAAAGCAAACTAGCAATTTTTCTACCCAACTCGCGGAACCTTGAGACTGCTACCGTTTTGCCTCCCGTTGTAGCTCCACGCGTACCTCCTCCTCCTCCTCCTCTCACTTGTCCATCTCTTTCTATTTCTACGAACAGATGCAACTAATAAAATCAAGCAAGCGATGCGCGTGCGTACGTTAAGGCTTTACAAACGCTTTCGCTAAAATCTGCACCTTGATTTTGCTGAGTTTGTCAGGTTCTGCTCTGTAAGAATGACAATCTTCCACGTTCAGTAATAAATTCTCCTTTGGAAAGCTGGTTCTTCGTTGTGCGATCTTGGAGCTCGCAGAATCATCCTGCAACTCGTTGTTGTTGTCCTCGTAGACGAGAGGCTGTATCGATGTGCACTGAAAATAATAATGGTCCGAGTTATTACAAAAGCGAAGAAATTGACGCAGAGGTTTGATGCTATAGTTTTAATGGATGTACAGGATCAACTTACTAAACCGTAGAGCATTATTGCAATAACGGAAACACTTGAATACGGAAGGAAGTTTTCCGGTGGTTATTTTAACTTTCATGAAAATTGACTCAGCAGTTTTACCACAAATAGGGAAGTCTGATTAGGAAATGGGTTTTTTTATCGAATGAATGAAGCTTGACAACGCGCGGACCACGGTTAACTATACCTCGCGGTATTTCTTGGGTCCTGGGAGATCAATAACACCCACTGTAGTTAGGAACGTCATACAGTGCGTGCTATAGTTACCGATGGGATGCAGTTTGGTTGAGCAACACGACTTCCATCATGGTGAACTTTGAAAAGGAGACAAAGTTTGGTGAATAGAATATTCGTTAGGTGAAGGGAATTTTAATAAACATTTTTTAAAATATTGTTCATTTAGTTACAAGATAAATTATTTCGAATTTCTCATTTTCGCTTTTTCATACATGAAGCTTTGTTTGCAGTCTTTTCCGAGATTTTCATGTCTGTACACTCAAAATTGTCTGAAATGTTTAAAAAATGTTTATAAAACTTGTCTCAATGGGTATGATGGAAGGACCAAAACAGCAATAACCCGTGGACTACTCTACAAAATCAGCTTAAATTTTAATGCAGAGAAATTGGTAATGGATGGTGGGAATTTCTTTGCAATAATACAGAGACTTCGTTTCAGATTTTTGCTTTTTTATAAAAGAAGTTTTGTTTTCAAGACAAATTTTTATTTTGCGATTTTTAGGTCAAGTACACTTACAATAGTCTGAAACGTTTAGAGAAGCAGTTTACTTTTTTTTCGGGATATATGTACGTGTGCTCAAAATTCTTGTTACCATAATTTGCAATCTACTCAATCAATTAACTCAAATTTCAATAATATGCCGGGTTCTCGTCAACCGGCAGTTCGGACATTTTTTATGAAAATCGCTTCGCATATTCCATTGCTATATTTTTCAAATTTTGAAAAATCTCTTTTAAGCTGTAACTCGAAGCATTTTCTAGAAAGCTTTCGAGCTGAAACTTCGTATGAAAATTGAACTGAGTGACGTAACTTTTGGTATCGAATTTGGGCAGAAGCGATAAAGCGTTCCGCATTTTATGGATTTATGAAAAATTGACATAAACTTTTATTAAACTTCATCTAGCGAGCAAAAATGTTTCACGTAAACAAAACGATGTTAAAGTGAAATTCGATAAAAATGTTCGGATTTTATAGGAATTTAATATTTTGGTTATTATATTCAGACGACTTAAATTTTGATGAAATTCGGTTTTTTCATTTATTTAAAACAAAGACGCACATTGTGCATTGCTTACGCTTTTTACAAAGCTTCGTCTATGAGGAAGCCAAAAGTGATTAATATATTTCCTCATAAAGAAACTTAATAAGCAGTGAAAAATACTGAGATATCAATGTGTAAGGTTCTACCTCGATTTGTTTGCCAGCATGCTATTCAGACATATTTTGCCTCACTGAACATGAATTTGCTATTTATTTTATTTCATACGCAAATCTTAAGTGTTTGAAGCTCACGCGATAATTTTTCAATATTTATTATGTCATATCAGCATCTCAGCTAATCTTCAGTAAGATTACTGAAGATTAGCTGAGCAAAAAACGTCTTCAAATTATTTACTACTTAGATTACTGAAGATTACTTTCAGTAAGATTATTGAAGATTACCGAAGACAGTTCTGGACCCTTTACGTTTTTTGTTTGCTCATAAAGAAAACTTTGTTTTTATGGATTTTTTTCGATATTTTCATTTCAGTACACTGTCAGAAAAGACTGGAATTTTTTATACATAGACTTGTCAATCAAATTTAATGTACAAATGCGATATAAAATTGAGGTCCTTTTGCAATGAAATAAGAGCAAATTTTTAAAAAATGTAAGTACTTTTACAGTTAAATTAGAGCAAGTTATTAAAATTACTGTACAAAAAATAAATTCGATACCGCACTTGTATAGTGAATTCAGTATACACGTTTATGCATAAAAACTTCCGGTACATGTGAATTAAATTTCAAGTGGATTTTTTTCAGTGTTCAGCTCAGAAAGAGAATAATTTATCAACCAATTTCATTATAGCAATAGCTTCGTAATGTGAATGCCACCAAATGACAGCATTTTACTCCACAGTTATTCTTAGTTAATTTATCAGTTTATTTATTGTTATCGATTATTCTCTGTGCAGTGGAATATTGAGGGTGCATTGAGCATTACAGAGATAGATGAAGAGTGTGAAGATCACGCAAATGAATCACAAGCTCCTTTCGGTTTTACCAAGTTATTCATTATCAAATAACATTGGCTGCACATAGCTTAACGGGTGCGTGACCGCTGTCGTCGTTCGTGATTCTCGTCACGAACGGTATCGCGAATTACGCACAGAGTGCGTAATCTCGTCGGGTTAGTCTCGAAATTGCCGGACAATGGCTTTCCCTGTGATTTAATAAATCGCAGCACTCGACAATTGTGCAGCAAAATTGCTCTACCGGTTTCATTGAGCTCTTCGGACGACCGTTATCTCTCTGCTCTCCTCACGACAGTACTATCGAATATGAAAAATTAATAAAAAATAATCTACAAAGTGGAAAAATGTTCCGTCTGTTATTATGAACGTTCGATATTTAAATATGGCTGCAACGATTCATTTACGGTTTGCGTCAATCAAACCTCAGATATGTCAGGAAAATCGAAGGCTATCCACTGATGAAAATATTTAGGGTAAAATTACTGCACAGTGCAGAAAGCTTGTTTACAAAAACGGGTATTGAAACTGTACTACACGAGTATAACGAAAATTAATGTACGATTCAGCTAAATTTGTCGATTAAGTCGAGTTTTTTTTATATGAGTTAACTTCAATTTTACCCCACATACATTGAATTTTAATCTTCTCTCGTACATAAAATTTAATTTCCTACTCGGATCTATTAAGAATACGACACATTGAATCACAATACAGTTTAGGAATTGTGCAAATTTTTGTTAACAGTGTATGCGACAAGTATGTGGTTTCAGTGAAAAATGGTATTGAACCACAATTTCAGGACTTTCTGATTGATATACTGTTGAAAATACAAGTCAATTTCATATACAAAGAGGTATGAGACTTACGAATTGGGTATATAAATTCCATATTAATATACCTTTATTGTAAATTTGGGAATAGTATTAGAATTCTACGAAACGGGAATTAAAAAATTACAATAAGTGAGTATTATAATCTGCATTTTAATGTACCAATATTATATTTGGCAATGGTGAATAGCAATAGGCTTTTGGAATTTAATAAAAGTCAAAAACTTTTTTTTCGTCTTCGGAATCTCTAAGAATGATAGAAATTTGGAATTTCCAACTGGTTTTTTTTTGGGAGGTTCGATTTTTCATTTTGATCTTTGATTTTAAAAAGCTCGCCGAAAAAGAAAGAATTACACATATAACAACAAAACCTCAATTTTTAAGCCTGTGAGAACGGGTTAAATAACAGGCTACAAAATCAAAAACGGTATATGGCATAAAACGTGTAAATAAAAAAGTGGAACTACACGGAGCGTTAGTTTGACAATTTGAAGTCTGATTAATTACGAAAATGTATGGAAATTCGCGGTTGTTACGCTAATCTTTTCAATTATGGTAGTAATTTTAGTGAAACCGATCATTTCTAAGTTTAACTATAACTGAAAAACTGTTAAAAATATGAACCTAAACGAAATCTGATAGGTCCTTTGACAATTTGAAGCCTGATCGATTACGAAAAAAAACTATAATAATTTGTGGTCGGTACTCGATAATTTAAAATAATTCTGATCATTTTAGTGAAATTATGCATTTTCGAGGTATGCAAAATTTTAATCCCGGAAAACCATACCAGGAAAAAAAAGTACCCGGAAAAAAAGAGCCTGGGAAAAGAAGGACCCGGGAAAAAATATCCCTCGAAAAACAAGTCCCTGGGAAAAAGAATCTGGAAAATGTGCGAAGAACAGTGGTGTAATGCTATGTGGAATTTGAGTTCCTATTGATTAACGGACATCCATAAACCCGACGGTCAAAATACCGCATGATTTAAATACCGACGAATTAGTATACTGACAGCTTAAAATACCGACAAATTAGTATACCGACAGTTTGAAATACCGACATTTGAAATCCCGATAAAAATAAAATACAATTATTTGTTCGAATATATATTTGTAAAATTGTTCAATCTAGTCCGACGAACAATCGTATGTCATTTGCAATAATCGTTGGATATATTGCAGTATGCAATATAAAATTGAAAAAGGGGGTTTCGCCCCCCCCCCCCCCCCCCCCCCCCCCCCCCCCCCCGTGCGTCACTCATGCCTTAAAAATATTGGGAGTGGAGGTTTTGGAAAAAATTAGAACTAAAAAAAAGTTAAAAATATAGTCAAGCAGTAGAAATAATAAAATCCCGGGTAATTTTCCGGAGGAAGTTTTTTCCGGGGGCCTTTTATTCCCGGGGACTTTTTTTCGGGAGACTTTTTTATCGGGAACTTCCTTTCCGGGTACTCTTTCCCCCCGGGTACTTTTTTTCCTGATACCGCAAAATTTGGGTTTTTTTCATTCAAAGTCCCAAAGAATTGTCTCTCATTTTTTCTTGTGCATTTTTTCGCTAAATTAATATTCTCATGAAAACTTGTCCATATTTGTGAGCAGCGAATAATGTCTGACATCAGAAGCCTTGAATACCGAAACGAATATAAAAGAATGACGGCATTAAAATCTTTCTTAAAATTGGTGCTATATAGACATTAAAAAATTTAACTCTTACCATATAATGTAAGCCCGGTTTCGTCACGGAATTGTCCTCGCTGCGACTAAGTCTCTCCGAAGAATCGCGTTGGTCATTAAAAGCCATAAAGTTTTCATTAGCCTTCCCAAATCGTTCTTCCTGTAAGCTCCTAGAAAAGTAGTTACGTTGATCGGAGGTAAGCATTCCATAGCCTGTAATATCGGTTCCAGAATTTTTATCGAAAGCGAAAGGTTCGGCATAAACGCGTTCCTCGCTTCTAATTCCACTCATAAGTCTTTTTTTCCCATCTTGAAAGGTCGAAAGTTCCGTTGACAATCTTTTAGCTGCAGGTTCGTCAAAAAATTCCGCATTTTCCGACAAAATATTGCACATCGAAATCTCCAAAGATTCCTCAGAATTAGAAATTGAATTTTTCGACTCTCTGAGCGACAAAGTCTCCGTAAAATAGCTTTTAAAATCAGGATTTTTGACTTGCTCATAAACACTCGTCCACGTTGCACAATTTAACGACGGCAAACATTCAAACGTCGAGTGTTTTCTCGTTTTGGAGTCTTCAGGAACTTTGGGCAGGGATCCAAGTTTTTTCGAATCTTCCAAAGTTCTGGACAATCTATTATGAAATCTGTTTATCTCTTTGCTTTCAGAATCGCTCGTAGCACTGCAGGCATTTCGTATTTTTTCCCCGATTCCAAAAACCTCATTTTTTCCCTTCCTAGGCATAATTACTTTAGCTCCCAGCGCTTTTTGATGCTGGATCAAAACGTGCTCCAGTTTTTCCAGCATTTTTTTCGAGTCCCTGGAGGAATCTTTGCTCTTACTTTCCTTTGGCTTTTCCTCGCTAATCAGCGATTCTTTCGTCGCCCTCTGACACTTATTTTCGACCAGCGACGTTAAATTGTTCACAGGACTGTGAACAAAAGTTCTGGGGGGTTTTTTTGGCGGTGGGCCAACAGGTAACGGTGCTTGTAAAGCAGCTTTAAGCGTGTCAGTCAACTCAATTCCTGCTGCTTTTTCCAACGATTTATTAGCCGATTCGTCTTTGCACAATTTTCGCATTGCAAAAATTCTTTCCGTTCCTTTGCCGTCAAGAACATCGTTCGATTCTTCACCAAAATTCTCATTATTGTCTGCGGTTGGGTTTATCCTCCTTGACAACTCTTCCCTAACATCTAATATTCCTGCGGCAGTTTCGTCGATTTGCTTTGCATTATCTTTTCCGGGTTTTGTGATTTTGTCATCCAAAAAAGAGGATTTATTCTGCTTTGTAACTTTAGTATATTCCGCTCCGTTTTTCAGAAATTTCTCTAGTTCTACATTATTTTGTCGCTTCGTAGGACATTCGGGTTTTCCGTTTGTCATTAAATTAGCGAGTTCGTCGTCTCGTGTGTAAATTGGCGAGATGTTCTTTTGCCTGGAAATTACCGTCGTTCTAACGGTATTATTATCGTTAATCTTTGTGGCTTTTGCGGAGCCAGGTTTTAAATCTTTCCAGGTGTCAATGTAACGAGGGGACTTTTCTGACGAGTTTGCCAAGTTTTTCGTCTTCCAATCTGCTGATGGACTGCATTTATTTTCTGTGTTGGAGGAGCAACTTTCGGATGGTGAAGTCGGTTCCGTTTTTCTCTTAACGTTTCCTATTTTTCCATACTCCGGAGTTTCCTCGAATTTCTTAACGTTCTGATTAACGATAGAAACGAGCTTTTCTTTGGTTGGAGACTGCAGGTTTTTAGTCCTTAACAATTTGTCTCCTCTGAAAGCCGGAGTTCGCTTTATATTCTTTCCTCCTGGATTGGACAATTGTCGAGATACATTCAGCTTCAAATTCCTTTTCGATTTCACTGGCGATGCGCTCATTGATCTTCTGAGGGATTCTTTCTGCTCCTCTATGTTCATTTGACATTGTTTCAGCGTTGATTTGTCATTTGGCGAAAGATTCTGCTCAAATTTTTGCTTTATCATATTCACTTTTGTTCCATTTTCCGATGGTGGATAGTAAGACATTTTTGTGTCTAGATCCTTACGACACATTTGATAACATCGGTCAGTGTCATAATTCATACTTTTTATTCGACTGCCATCCAAACTTTTACTCCGAAACAACGTTTCATGTTACTTTGAGTTTATCATAGAATTTCCGAATTGTTAGAACATTTTTTTATCTGAAAGTGAGCAAAAAGAAACTTTAGGGACATGGATATCAGTATTTGCACATCAATGAATGCAATGTTCAATATAAGCTGTGAGCATGTTCCAAGAAAACTTATTATTAATCATCAATGTCATGCATAGAGTTTGAGAAGAAATGTTTAAAGAAAAGAGATAAATAAACACATGTGAATATTATTACTACATAGAGGAAACTGAAAGAATTCTGACATGTTAGTCATATATATTACTTTTCGTATCTTTTATTGTGCTTGTTGTTTTTGTTATAATCTATGAATTCAATACATCTAGAGCTTTGTAGATAATTTTTATGCATTTTGTTTCAGAATAATCTGAACAATTGACTAAATGAAAATGTAAAATATCTAATTGTTTTTTATTGAAAGTCTGGGACATTTATAACAATGCAGACACTTCTGCAACAGAGTATTGAAAGAATTTCAAGCATTTCTGACTCTAGCCAAAAAATCAAAAACTTATTGTGCAAAGTAGAAAAATCTTACAAATTCAAAAATCTTCATTATTAGACAAATTTTTTACAATGTCTCACTCCAACTACGATAAAAATTTAGAAAATCAAATAAATTTTCATATAAATTCTTGTCCAGAAAAAATTCATATTTTCAGGAAAATATTTTTGTCAAGAAGTCAACTGATCAATTCCATTTTTATTATTTATTTCATTTTGTCCTCTTATGTCCTTTTACATTTTTTATAAACATAATTTTAGAAAAACAAGTATCATCATTGGGAAAAAAAATTATTTATTCATAAACAATTAAATGAGTAAAAAATTCTTCCAAGCATTCCACCAAACTTTTCCTAAAATCCACAAAAAAACAGAATCTCAAGAAAAAATTGTTAATTAACATTCTTCATCCACACATGAATAGGTAAATAATTCTCACAAAATTTCTCCCAAATTCTTTACAAAAACCAAAAAAAAAACCAATGATACAAAAAGTTCGATTAACAATTAAAAAACCTCATAAACAATTTCGGCAACTATTTCACAAGTCCCCAAAATAAATTCCCGTTGGGAAGACGAAAAAAAATAAAAAGCCGCGCACCTGTTGCGTTTGTTTGTGTAAGGTTATGTCACTTTTATGGGCTTATGGCATATGGCTTATCTCTAATTTTAACCGTGGAGCACCTTCTATTTCGCGAGTAAATAAATACTGACTCAACGATGCGTCAATGGATGTAAAGCATGATATCAATCAAGTAACCGCCTCGTGAAAAAGTGCCCAAGTGCGTGATTCTTACCGCGGGCTTCTTCTGCATCGGCCTTTCCGCTTATTTTGCAGTCACAACACCGAAAACCCCGAAACTTCGACGCAGCAAACGATAATCCTTCAATCGTTTGACAAAATTGCTGCGGAAATAGGATCACGAACGACAGTGATAAAGACTCAAGTATGATGAGAATACAATGTATAGAGTATCACGCTGCAAACACTCGCAGCCAACACTTGATCGCGAACTTTAGCTTCACAGCCAGGAACTTGTTATACATTTGGAAGGTAGTGTAATTATTTTTTTTTGCCACTCACTCACGACGAATTATAATAGTAAGCATTCTAAACGCGTACAACGAGGGACGTGAACACGTACGTCGCACGGAACACTTTTTATATTAGGCCACTAAGTTTGTGAAATGTATGAACGAACTCTGAGCTACTATGTGTATATGTATAGCAGGAACTTTATAAATAAATGCAAGAGAGTTTGCGCTGGCCGTGCGCGCGTCGCAACTAAGGAAAGGCGCCGCGTTCGACAGCTACGAAGCTACTACTTATACTTACCGCTGTGCAGACTGCTCGTACACTGACCCAATATGCAACAAGCGTTTGTCCGCTACATCGCATCGCCGTTGTCGCATCGCCAGTGTAACTCTACTTGCGTCTTGCTTCAACGCGCTAAATGCCGGAATTAGATTTCAGCGTGTGACTTTATGGAGCGCATCGCGCCATCAAAATGAGGATTAATGAGAAATGTTTATGAAGATCTTGTAGCGGTTTTGCTGTGCAAACTGCTTTAATTGTTTTTAAGGAAGTTGTTGACAACCGACGGTATTTAAATAGATACGATAATTCACAGCACACTGAGAAGAATAAAACCGGTGAATGCAGTGAATAATTTTTTTGAATTATATATCATTGAACCAAGTAGCTTGATATTTTTGAAGCAATGTATTTTTTGAGAAACGATGTATTTCATTGAGTCAATTATATTAATTAACTAAACAGCCGAATTTCTTTAATCAAAAGAATCGAAGCAATTATATATTTTGTTGAGTCTGACAGATCAATGATTGCATGTATTTGCAATTTATATTTGAATAAACAGACTCATGTAATTGAACGTTGCGAGTCAGCCACCAACATTTTTTTCTCTCAAAAAAATTCTAAATAATCGGGGTTTGTTATTATGAAAACTTGAACAAATTTTGATACGATAAAATTAAAATCTTATGAGATAGAATTTTTTAGCTTTCTATTCAAATAGCTCTACCTTTTGGGACAGTTTGATCGTACGTACATATCTGAAAAATGTAAATATGTTAAATTTTATGGTCTACAAAAAAAAAAATTAATACAAGTTTATATGTGACCTTTAAGCTCAAATTAAGTTATATTTTCCGAAAAAAGTATGAATAATATTTTTTATTTCATTGAAGGTATCGGTTTTTCTTTAGCCGAATTAATTTTCTAAATTCTTCATATGGGAAGCATGTCAAGATTTTTTTGGAATAGGATTCGGAGTAGCTGGCCATTTATGAGGTTAAACAATTTTTCGAAAATTCTTTTTTTTTGCGAAAACCTCACTATATTTGAGCCGAATTGATTTCCACGTATTGTGTATATGAATAACGTCTGTTAAGAACGACTTTTGTAACAAATCGTTGAAAATCTATATTTATTTTTCAAAGTAATATCATTCAAAATCGACTATATCATTAAGATCAAATTAGAATACTTTAACAATCACAAAAATTGTTCGTCACATTCGTTATTCATATATATAATTCAAGGAAATGAGTTCGGCGCAAATATAGCAAGGTTTCCGCAAAAAAATTATTTTAAACAATTGATTTCTCCTTAAAAACAGCCAGCAATTCTGAAACCCATTTTTTCTAATATTTGAAAATTCGTTATTCATATACACAACTCAAGAAAATCATCAAGCTAAAAATTAGCGGAACCTTCGGTGGAAAAAAAATATTATTCATATTTTGTTCGGCAAAATTTAAATTAATTTGAGCCAACATTTCCCATCCAAATCTGTATTTATTTTTTTGTTGTAGGCTATAAAATTTTACATATTTCTATTCTTGAGAAATGTATGTACAATAAAACTGTCTCAAGATAGAGCCGTTTAAATGAGACATTTAAAAATTCGAATATCTCATCAGATTTTGATTTTATCGTATTGAAAATTAGTAAAGTATTTACTTGACCAAAGAATCGATTTTATTTTTTATTTTTGAAGAAAAAACTATTATGGTGACTGAGTTTCGTCGGAATCGGTCATATATAATCGCTTAAAAAAATCGGATATGTTTTACTTGAAAACCCATTTAACTGATTAAATATTGGTTTGCTTCAACGATAAATTCAGTTGGGTAGGATTGACGACATAGTACGATAGGACATGAATGAGTATTTTGTCTTTTGTTTTAAGTAGGATAGTTTCATTGAATCGACAACATATTTAGTTAAAAAGATTAAATATTGCGTTAATTTAATTAAATTTTGATTCTATTAAACGAGATAATTAATTGATTATACAATTTCTTCAAAAGTTCAAAAGGTTGCAAATAAATGGTTTGTTTGCAAATTTTCGTTGATTCAATGATATATTTCTTTGTGTGGACGGACGGGCAATATTCGAATAAAATTGTACTCTGTTTTGGACCGAATAAATATGAATAATCGTACGAAAAATGTATTATTGTTATTTCCTTCTTGAATAAAGAAAAATAATTTATTTCAAACGGCACGAGAAACGCCGTTTTAACGCCGTGTGCGACAAGCCTCATTTTTGCACCTTGTCCGATAAAATTTTATACGATTCTCCACGCAGAACCTCTTTCTCAGCTCGTATGATTGTAACACTCACCTTCGGCTCGTGGTGCAACCTCACACTCGTGAGAAAAAGATTTCCGCACTCGTATCGTAATCTACTATCAAATTATGATTTAAAGTCATATTATCAGTCTTAGTTGAAAATTATTAGTAGTTATTTGGATGGAAAAGTATTTTGAATACATTTTTATTCCAATATTGCTTACCTTTAATTCATAGTGATGTGGTTTTCATTTGTCATTTTTAAGTTTAACGAAGATTGTTCATTGCGATTTTACCCAGTACTTTTTTGCGAGAATCTCTTTAATCAGTTTTATTGGTTAAACGGCGTTGATAACTTGCATGACCTCCCATTGTAGATGAAATGAGTAGTATAAAGACGTGGCTTTGATGTCATCCTCTGCTGTATCGTAATTGACAATGACGTTTGTTTTCCCGTTAATCGGCTCATTTCCCGCAGGATTTTTTTTATCAACATCTAAATATAGTATCAAAAACATAACACTATTGAATTGGCTCGATTAATGTTCCAAGCATGTGGAAAAATCGTCGGATTCAAAAAGAAGGAATTTTAGGATTTTGATTCATTTTCAATATCACTTTTTGTATTATTCGTATTTTAGGAAAATTTTATTTTCTCCCCACATTCGTCATATTCAAATCTGAATTTTTTTTTGCGGGCCAGACCAATGCCGCGTATAATTAATCGCATAGAATGGTTTACATAATTTTTCGTATGTAAATTCAAATTTAATTTGATCAGACTTTCAGTACTTGCAAAATCGACAAAAATCTGGCAAAAACCCAAGTTATTGAATGTAATAAAAACTTTCATCTTTTAAAATGGTAATGCAAAAGAAAGGATATATATCTTAGACAAGTAATTCTAGCGTAAATTCGATTTCTCAAGACTATTTTTATCAAACTAGTCAATGATGAACTTCTTAAATGTAATATGGAACATTCGTACGAAAACACATAGAAACTTCGTGAATTTTCAAACATCTTTATAAATATTAATTATTATTCGTTTGAGATTATATTCAAGTAAATCGATGCGGAATTCTCGTGCGTTTTTTACACCCAAGTACGTCCTCACCAATATGATTAATTTTCTTTGGCAAAATAGTGAAAACCCATTATTGAAAAAATAACTAAACGAATAAGCATCCTAGGAATAAAAACAAACATTCACGGCTCAAAAATATATTGTAACGTTTCACCGTTGTGTACGGAAAATCACTGCGTAGCGTTATGTTGAACAATTCAAGTCTATTTTTCTATATACAAAAATTACGAGAATAACTTTCGAGAAGTTAAAATAACAAGTAGCGTAATTAGGGGACGTTTAGATTCTGTGTATCGGACTTTTTCCAGCTTCCACGGCTCTCGATTCTAGCGTCGCGCATCTGTTGTCCTTCATCTGTAACAGATTAGATATTAGCTGCTCGGTACTTATTATCATTATTATGAAAAATGTATTATTTACATACATAAATTATGGAATACTTGCCTTCACATGAGCGTATAAAATGATTCCGATCAATGTCAGAGTAATTCCAATTGCTTGATTCACTGCCAGCGATTCGTGGAAGACAAACGAACCTCCCAAAAGCAGCAAACAAAATTTACAATGTCCAACCATGTTGTAAGTCAGAGGAGACGTATTTCCTATTATCCAGTAGGAAGTGAGATTAACGAAAAATGCGACTATTCCGGACAAGAGAATCATCAGCTAGAAGGTAAAAAAAATGTAGAAACACTTTTTGTCAGCATTTTTGAAAAGAGCGTTTCAATATTACCTACAATGGCTTTCAGATTTTAGGACTGAATGTTGTAATTCAATTGAATTCAAGTGAAATGTTATTATTAATGTGTAAAAAAAGGGCTTGTAATAAGTGAAATTTCGATGTACGATTCAACTAAACCCATACTACTATTACTTACAATGTCTAATGCAGACCATTCCCGAGACAGAGTATTACCAACAGGCTCCAAAATTGGAACCAGAATGAGCAACATTGCTGCTGAAAGTGGTGCTTGGTAATACAAAAGTTGCATGGGATCCATTTGGAATTCTTTCTGTTTTCTGTTCACCCACTGCAAGTAGTAATATTGCGATAAGTAATTGGATTTTTCTTGATATTTTTAAGTTACACAAATTTCAGGAAAAAAACATGATACATGAGTACGAAGAAATTCTATAAAAAATGTACTATTTTATATTTTGAACAATTTAGGAAAATCTACAAATAAATTTATTAATTGTAAAAATATTTATTTTAAAATAATTGCAAGCTAAAAAATGGAGACCTCTCTGATTTTTTGAGTGCTTGTATAATTAAAAATTCTCTAAGTTCGATGGTCTAAAATTTTTATGAACATATTCTATTCCCTCAGTGAATTTCTTTTCAAAAGTATAAAAATGGCACAATACTTTGTCTCATTACTACAAAAATCAAGAAAGGACATTGATACTGCAGAACAGGTTCAGGTAAATGCTGCAATGCAGCAAAATATTATTATGATTATTACTATTATCATTATTATTGTTAGTGAAACTTTTATGTATATATTTGTTGATTCGTAAAGATTGTAACTAATAATAATAAAATTCATTTGATTAACTCCAATAAAAAACACAATATTTGTATATTTTTATCTGTCAATTTCTGTACACAACAGGAATTATTATGAGGTACCTTTTATATTGTACATGTCGATAAATAATTCAACATAGCTAAAGAAATTAATGGATTTTTGCCTGAAATCAGTGCAACAATAAAAAATTACCTACAACTTGATACAAAGATGTGACTGTGACTCCCAAAGTCGCGTAGACAGTACCAGCAACGTTGAATTGCAAATCATAGTAGAAGTTAACAACAACTCCGGTGACGATAGGAAGCAGCGTCAATTTGACGAGAGTACCAAAGTGCTTTTTGTAAAATATCATTTGCATTGCAATGACGCAAGGAGTGGTAAGCATTTTGGCAACTTGATAAGTGCCAACAGTATTGTGCGCCAAGCTTAGATTAGTCAATACGACGAAACCGCAGAAGGTCATAGCGATGCCGAGCATCTCTTTGACCGCCACATCTTTTATGCAAAAAATGTCCAACTTTTCACATATTATCAGACCGACAAATGTAACTAAGAAGTGTATCATAGAGAGAGTTATGTTTGGAAATCCGATGTGTACATATAACCATTTGTTTAAAAGAACAATCCATATTGAGAATATTACGTTGAGAACGAGATAAAAAAGTGTCGTACTTTTTTTGTGCATTTTTCACGATATTTAACGATTAAAAAATCGTCCATTTATATAAGATTAAAGAAATTGTCATGTGTCAAACATTTGACAGCCGGCTTTAAGTTCCACCGCCATTTTGGTTTTGAAAAACATAACCTAGTTGTTCTCTAGTTCTCTTGGTCTCGAGGTCAAGAGCCGCCATCTGTGGTCCAAAATGGCGGCTGTTTGTTTTCGAAAAAACACACATTCAGCGCCATCTTTGAAATAATGGATGAACTACGGCCATTTTTTTTTCTCTCTCGCTGTTGGAGTCACCGAATCAGCCGTGATTATGAAACGAAGCACACGAGAAGTTCAGTTCTCACTCTGACCCGGGCTCTTCCTTTTTCATCTCTAACCTCCGTATTCACCTTCGAAGGCGAATAACGCGACGAAAGTCACAATGCAGGCGAATTTGCTGAACCTCGTGACGAGCACCGTTCGGGTAAGAAACTGAGTCGATTATTGTCATTCCGATATTTCGCTTTGCGAAGTTTTAACCTTCGGAGTTGACGGTCTTCTTTACTGGAGAAGAACGTCCTTCGCAACAACCCTTTGAAGATCGTACGATCGTTCGGAAAATTCACTCAAGGATTTTTATAATCCTTGCTTAGGTCTATTCTTGACCGTTTTTTCAGTCTATACTCGATGTAAGCCGCAGATTTCACTTAAATGAACGTTATATTTTTAGATAAAAGAATTATCATTGTTTTGGGTGTTATGTCCCTGAAAGTTTTGGGTCCAAGCTTAAAAAATGTTTCCAACATCATTTACATGAAAATACTTATTTATTTACCTTTTCCGATGATTATTCTTTAGTGCAAACTTTCCATTTGATCAAGCAGCTGCGTTGAGACTTATCGCCATAATTTAAATGTCTGCTATTTTTGCCAGGCTGTAGTAAATAGGCAGTGCAGATTTCAGTTGAATTGACGTTGTATTGTTAGATAAGATAATTATCGTTGTTTTAGATATGATGTCCCTCAAATTTTGGTTTTAAGCTTAAAAAATGTTTTTTTGTTCATCCTTTGGATGAAACCACTGATTTATAGACCATTTCTGATCATCCTTTTATGATGCAAACTTTCCAGTTGATAAATCAGCTGCATTGGTAACGATAGGCATAATTTAAATGTCCTCTTGCAGTGTTTTGCAGGCTGCAATTAATCAAAAGCTTAGTTTTTCAGTTGACTGAATATTTTATTCTTAGATAAGAGAATTGTCATTCTTTTAGATTTGGTCCCCCTAAAAGTTTCATGTAAACGATTAAGGAATGCTTCTTCTATAGTTTATCATGGAACTGCCCGGCAATTCTGCTCGCAATCTCGATCGATGTACTAAATTTGCCATTTTTAATTTCTGTACTGTAATGATAATTATATGTGTCATGAATTTTCCACTGTTTTATGCATTAGTGATTCTTCACCAGTTCAGTAACTTTTCTCCTAATTATATTTAACTTTGACTTATCCAAAAACGCTTTCATTTTGCTCCTGCTTTTACATAAGCTTCTTTGGCATGTAATGTGCCTAACAAATTGGCAGTGTAAACATAAAAAATTGGAAGAAGAAAAAAAAACCAGAATTCCAGCTAAACCGACATTGCTTCATGTATCTGCAAAAAAAAGCTGACATCTGACGTTATACTATGGATAGCTCCTTTAGATAAAATCCTGAATAAAATCTCAGCAGAAATAATAGTGTGATTGAATAGGAAATTTTTTTTTTTTCTCTTTTCAATCTAATAACATAAACTGAACTCATTTTGTGCAATACCTGCTTGAATAGTGAGCTTTATACGGGGATGGGATTTGGGCATGTAAGGTGCTCGGTTTTCAAACACTGTGGGCAAAATTCTCGTTTTCCGCACGGCGTGCGCAAAGTGCTCATTTTCCGAACCGCGGTGCTGAAAGGACTTATTTCTGAAAGACGTGCATGAATTGCTTGTTCTCCGAAGGGCGTGCGTAAAGTGCGCGTTTTCCGAACGGCGTGCGTAAAGTAAACCGCTTGACGCACGCCGTTTCACTTCATGCGCGACCAACGTCAAGAAGAAATAACTAAAATTGTAAAAACTTCACTGGTACTCCATTCATAGTACAAATTAATTAAATAATCCTTCTTTTTTTCTTTATAGCCCACCTCCGTAAAACACATCGCCAGGCCGGCTCTTTCGATAGCTCATCAGCGTAGATACGCGAGTAGCATCGACGCAGACGTTGTCGTAATCGGTGCAGGTCCCGGTGGCTATGTTGCAGCCATAAAAGCCGCCCAACTGGGCATGAAGACCGTCTGTGTAGAAAAGAATCCTACACTCGGTGGAACTTGTCTTAATGTCGGCTGCATTCCTTCTAAGTCCCTTTTAAACAATTCTCACTATTACCACCTAGCTCACAGTGGAGATCTCAAAAATAGAGGTGTTCTTGGTAGGTTTGTAATTCCGAATACGCTAGAGGTTCTTGTCTCACACAGAAGAAAAAAAACTAATAACATTTGTTGTTTTTTTTTAAGTCGAAAATGTAAGACTCGACCTCGACAAGCTTTTGGAGCAAAAAGACAACGTTGTAAAAGCACTTACAGGAGGTATCGCTGGGCTCTTCAAGAAAAATAAAGTTGAATGGGTAAAAGGCCACGGAAAAATCACGGGAAAAAATCAAGTTAGCGCACTTAAACCCGATGGAACCGTGGAAACTACCATTAACGCTAAGAACATCCTTATTGCCACCGGCAGCGAAGTTACGCCGTTCGCTGGCATTGAGGTTGATGAGAAGCAAATAGTCTCCTCAACTGGAGCACTTTCACTCAATCCTGTACCGAAGAGACTCATTGTTATCGGAGCAGGTGTCATTGGTCTGGAACTTGGCTCCGTTTGGCAGAGGTAATATGTTTACTTTAAAATAATTTTTAACGACGAATTTACCGCTTATTCGATATTAGCGAATTTTCAGACGTAACTTCGGTCTTGAGTCCGAATTTATGATTGATTTTTAAGGCGATATTCGACCAATAGAAACCAAATTTTACAGCGAAAAACTGATTATCTAAAAAAAAACATGTTCAAAGTTTAAATCTCTTTTTTCTGTTATAAAAAATACGTCGAGATTTCACAAATATTGAAATAATTACAATATAAACACAATGGGGAGGTTTAAAAAAATGTTTGTTATTTTTGTGATTTTTGAGTGAAAGTTTTTATTTTCTGTAGAAAAACGCAATTATTCAATCACCGATAAATTAAGAAAAGAAACATTAGAAATAAGATGTTTTTATGACCGTGATATTACACTGAAGTGAAAAAGGCCTAAAAAATAAACAAAAAATCGGGATATTATATCATTTGTGAAAATTAAAACTTTAACCCCTTTTTTTAAGGCTGGGTTCGGACGTGACCGCTGTCGAGTTCATGCCGACGATCGGTGGCGCCGGTATCGACGGAGAAGTGAGCAAGACGCTTCAGAAAGTGCTCAACAAACAGGGTCTGAATTTCAAGCTCGGAAACAAAGTTACCGCTGCCACGAAAACTGGCTCCGAAATCCAAGTTTCTATCGAAGATGCGAAGGACCCGACCAAGAAGGAAACTTTGGGATGCGACGTGCTTCTCGTGTGCGTCGGCAGGAGGCCGTACACCCAAAATCTCGGTCTTGAAGAGCTGGGAATCGAACGAGACGAAAAAGGAAGAATTCCAGTCAACAACAGATTCCAGACCGTTGTACCAAAGTAAGGGTTCTAAAAGATAGAAGATGATCCGTCCCACTCAAATTGAAGTTATGTGTAAATGTCTCGCTTCAAAATATCCCAAAAATTTTAAGTTTACAAATCAATTATCTCTAGATAATTTTCCTAAAAAAACATTATCTCAAAAATGCCCGATAAACCATAAATCCCTAAAAATGCATCTAAAAAAAATTAATATTAAAAATAATTTCGAGACAAAAATTTCGATGCAACAAATTCTTGTGAAGTGGAACTTCAATCAAGAAACAATTGCAATGAATTTTTAGCTTCCCTACAGAGAAAATCATGCTGAAAATTAAAAACATTAAGGCAGTATTGCGCATATTTTTATTCTTTGCGACCTCGTTGAAAAAAGTGTCATCATAGAAGTAATCAGATTGAGTAGATTAAAAATAATATATTTCAACTATAAAATGTTCGTTATTTCAATGTATTATTATAAAAATTGTATATAATTTGACAATCTGCAGCATCTTCGCTATCGGAGATTGTATCCACGGGCCGATGTTAGCTCACAAGGCAGAAGACGAAGGAATAATCACAGTAGAAGGAATCGCTGGTGGTGCCGTTCACATCGATTACAACTGTGTGCCAAGCGTTGTTTACACCCATCCCGAAGTTGGCTGGGTCGGCAAAACGGAGGAGGATCTCAAGAAAGAGGGAATCGACTTCAAAGTCGGCAAATTCCCATTCATGGCTAATTCCAGGGCGAAAACCAACTTGGAAACCGATGGTTTCGTCAAAGTACTCGCCGACTCAGCGACTGACAAGATCCTCGGGGTTCACATGATCGGACCCGGTGCTGGAGAACTGATCAATGAAGCTGTTCTCGCGATGGAATACGGAGCGAGCGCTGAAGACGTTGCCAGAGTCTGCCACGCGCATCCGGTGAGAAATTTGCTATATCTTCGATAATTTTTTTCGATATTCTTTAAAACACTTTTCATAATGTTATCATTAGCCATATTTCACTGCTGCCTGAAATTTCACATTTCTCTCTTTCAATTGATTTACCAATCGATTCTTTGGGAAAAAAAATGTTTCGTTCTTCGTTTCTTTCTCCTGAAATATGATCATTGGAAAGAAGTTAAACCCTAATTAAGGACTGAAACCAATAACAGGGAGTCCTTTCAAATCGCAGTTAAATCCGGCCAATATCATTGATATTTGTCATTCCGCCAATTATTAGTAAGCCTTTGTACCTCACGTCGCTGATTTATCTGTAAATTTGCCGATGTTGAATATAACGTGAAGAATACTTGCTTGAATTCTCCATATTTTTTCGTGGCTGCCTTAAAGATTTCTTGAGAAATTTTAGTTATTGCAATTTTTCATCTACTTCTTAAATACAGGGCTAATGTTTTGCTAACAATAATGTGCTTTTAAACAAAAAGGTCTAGACGTATTCCTGCCACTATTGTATTCCGAAGAAAGTACTGACGTTCGAATCCGAAAGTATTATAATCGGGAAAATTGACTCACTATTCTCGAAACCGAGTTTTCGAAAGGTTTCACATGTCACAATCGCTTGTTATTTATTTTTATTTGAAAAACCAAGAATTTGGTTATTGAATATATGTTTTTTTAGAATGGATCATTGATGGGTTATTGAGATTCACATTTTCCGTTTTTTTTTTGTGAGTAATGGTTCAATAAAATTAGTTTTTTGAAGGTAATGAAATTAATATTCGAATAACATATTGATTATCCACTCTATATAATAACATATATTTCGTAAAATATTCTCAACTTTTCAATGATAATATATAGTGAAGGATTAAGAGGTGCAAGCATTTTCAAAATTCGTTTATCAAGTGATTAGACGTTTTTCACTACAGTACCACTTCCAGATCAGAATGACATCATTTTTTTAAGTCGAGACTATTTTTACATAGCATACATCTCATCTTTCTGTAAGATTAATACGATATTTGAAAAATTTCAAGAAGGTACTCGAAAAATTGCAATAATTCGATAATGTTAGGATTTAGTCAAGATACCTCCGAAAAAATCTTGAAAAATCCAAACAAGTACCTTTTACTTTATATTTTTTCCTTCGTTCTTTTACGAACATTAGCAGAGTTTCATGCAAATCAGCAAGATGAAGTACAACCTTTTGTCAGTTATTGAAAAAATGACGAAATCGTCGTCAATTTAGCTACTTTTTTCAACCATCCCAGATCTAGCTCATAATTGGATGTATTACAGACAGTCTATTTAAAAAAAAACAATTTTTTCCCCAGTGGACATATCTCGGAAACTTAAGGCGCGGTGGCGACTATGGAAGTCAAATCAGTGCTAAATTTTCGTAATTGATTCTTTTAAGTTTGATTAATTAAAAATCAATAGTGAAGGGTGATTTGTGTTGAAGCATGCACACTTAATCCAGTGAAAGATCGATAGTGACGAATTTGCATTAAGATTAACCGATTAACTTTTTTTTCAATGGGACACATTTTTGTTTATTTTTTTTCTAAATATCATCTGTAATTCTTCACCAATTACACTGAGTGAATGCTCATTTTGTTTCTGAGAAGATACTTCACGAATTGACCGCCTAGATATCCCGTAATATTGATCGTTTAATAATTATAGCCTGTTGTTTAACAAAAACAAAAATGCATTTATAAACAACAGGTTATAATTTTTAAACTATCAACACTGAAATATCGTGGCGGTCAATTGATAGGGTATCTTTTGAAAAAGGGAATAAGCCGGCACTCATTTAAATCGATAAAGAATTACTGATTATACTTAAAAAAAGACGGAACGAAAATATATCCCATTACAAATAAATATTAATCAGTTAATCTTAATGCAATTTCGTCACTATTGATCTTCCACTGAATTAAGTATACATGCTTCAATACAAATCACCCTTCACTATTGTTTCTTTATTATTAAACTTTAAAGAATCAATTACGAAAATTTAATACTTATTTGACTTCGTAGTCGTCACCGAACCTCCTTAACAACGAATGCTCCGTCTAAGGACCTCCCAAAAATATTGAAAAATAATGCTCGACATAAAAGCGTTGTAGCACAAAATAGTATTTTATGTAATAAAATGTGCGTTTCCGCTTCCAGACCTGCTCTGAAGCATTGAGGGAAGCTCATCTCGCTGCCTACTGCGGAAAGCCCATAAATTTCTAAGCTCTTTGTCAGGAAAAGCTCAAAAGCTTGTCTTAGATTCTTTACCTAGTCTACGAACATCCACGCACCGCATTCAGCACCTCTCGAAAAAAAAAAGAAAAACAGAACATCGAGAAAGCGTCTGCTATGAAACTACTCCAACTCCTCAGATAAACGGAGGCTGTAAATAAATCACGGAGAATAATCTACGATAAGGAAGCTAAGGGTTTTAAGACCCTTTTCTAATAGATATATAACTTCCTATTGCGATCATTGTATTTATTAAAAATAAATAGTTGATTCGCGTATCGCGTGTGCGATCACACGAAAAAAAAAAATCACCAAAAAAATGCCCATTGTACTGGATAATATTCGTCACCTTCTATATCAACATAGAACTTTGCTAATTATTAAAAATTATAAGTAATGCTAAGTAGCGTAAGAACCTTGGTAATTATCTGAGCAACCGTGACGTTCACGTGTCGCACAAAAAAAAAACTTTCGTGTTCCATTTCCGTTTCGAACATTGTAAACAACTTGACCTGACAACTCTATCGATCATCGTTATCTTTGATTAATGAGCAGACTGTAACGATGTCAGGAAAAACGTCGCGACGGTGGAAGAAAATTGCGGGTACGTATTTTCCATGTTCAGTCATTTTCAGATTTACGATACTACGTTTCCACAGCGAATAAATAAAAATGAATTAGAATACAATAATTTCTTACGTACATTCTCAGTCTAAAGCTTAGAATCGTTTAGAATTAAAATACCTACTTCGCAACAAGACAAAAAAATTGGGAAAACATCAACGTCGATGAATATTTTGGGTATATTGATTGTTTTGGATAATTATGCCGATATTTTTTTCATTTCCTAGAAAACTTTGCAAGTTTCTGTTTCTGTAAGAAGGTGCAACATTATACATAAAACTTTTCAAGTTCATGGATAATAAAATTCTACACGAGCAAAATTTTTCGAATTTCTATATCATTCTTTTCCAAAATTGTATGTGGAAAAATTAGGGGATTCATGAAAAAATTATATTTCCTATTGAATATGATAAACAACTTTCTAGAAACAAATTTATAAATAATTCCTATCATTTTTGTTATACAATTTGAATGGCCCTCAAATCTCGAGTGATCGTGTTTCCTTCCAAACTTTTAATTAGCAATGCAAATGCTCCTTGAATGCTGAGCATTTGGTTTGATCGCAAAAACCTTGAGAATAATTAGAGCAGCAACCCGCAAAAAAAATCTTTACCGTTTTGCGCTCCAACAAAGTCGTCGAAATCGCTCTATCGATAATCCTTATCTCAGATAACGTAAATTGCATCAAACTGAAGAAAACCTTGCCCCACTATTGGAAATGCAGGGACGTATATATATTCCGCTCTATATTTTTCCTCACATTACATAAATCTCGTTACCGCCTCAGAATCCAACTAAACCATTACCGCAATTTGCAGATTTGCGCGCCATTGAAAATGCAAAAAGTTTACCGCAAATTTCACGTAAGTATCAACAGCCCGGTCCTTCAAAAAACCTTTTCTTTACAATGCCGGACAAGTTAACAAGTGTATTTTTACTCAATGTGTTAGAAAATGGTCTCAAAAGAACATCCGGAAAAATAATAGACCAAAAAAAATGCCATGACAAAAATGTAGTAATATTAAAATTAACATTGTGACAATATTTAGTGGACATTTTTTTTTAAGTAGAACATCAATAAAATTTTGTGTCTTCATCGAGGAAGCTTCGTTTTCGCGAAAGCATAAAGTTCCCGGTTTTTTATGTGAAATTACTAAATATGGTGTAAGAAAATATTATTTTTATTAATATTGGGACAATATTCAGTTGGAAAACAAAATAGTGAAGTGGGATCTCAATGAAGAAACTATTTTAATAACTTCACGAAAAAGTGAACCAGCTTCTCAAAGTTTATAAGACCGTTTTTTGAAAAAGTCTGAATGTTCTCTAGCGGCCGCTTATTTTAATTACCCTTAACAATTAAAGTAATGAAACAGGATGGTAATTGAATTCGAGCTAAATCTATAAAGTGATTCAGATATTACAAATCCTGTTGAAAGGGTTTGATAGAAACTGAAAGAAAACTGCATAAACGTCGATAGAATTTTATATAAGATTCTTTCTAGATCTATGCGGTTTCGTTAATTTCTATACGTTTTTCTCTGACCTTTTCAACAGAAAAATTTTGAATTTCAAAAAAATGTATGCATTTTGATCGACTTTGTTTAAATCTTTTACGAAGACAAATTAATATTCAGCTGTAGTAGATACTAAATTTAATTGAGATCGGCAGGGAAATTCAGATTGTATAGTATTTTTAATTGTCGAAAAATGGACGTTGTGTTGTGCATGCATTTGCTTGTACGAATCATTAGATCGCGAGTTCAAATTGAGTTACATATAGACTCGCATGGGGTAAAGTTTGAGTAAAAAATTGGCACTAATCGGAGGACCAGTCCAAATTTTAGAGCAATGGGGATTTTCAGAAAAACTTTTTTGAAGCTAAAATGGATATGCAAAGTAGAATCTTGTAAATTACGTCCTTATTTGTTATTGCTTTTTACAAAGGATTCTCTATAAGGAAGCCGAAATCAATCAACATACTTTCTTATTTTGTGGGCTTGTTAACTTCTTTATCGAAAAAATAGCGTAGAAAAATGGAAATTGTAAAATATGGGTTATTCCACCAAATATCGGATGCGAATCCAGCCTTCAAATTTTCGGTGCTCTTTTTCTTTGATGATTCGATTCACTATACCGAAATTACGAGAAAGCCCAAATTTGAGATTTTTTGCTCATGTTTCCTAAAGCAAACCGTTTACTGTCATTTTCAACTAAAAATGTTTACTTTTAATTTAAACTTCTTACTGGATTCGGCCATGAAAATCCAAGATACTATTTTCATCGGAAATTTTCCGAATTTTCCTAAAAACATATACATGTTTACACTCGACGATATTTTCAAGTTCAAAAAGTTGAAAAGAGATTCGGAAAGTCCTTTTCCAATGCTTAACACACTTTTTTTTTCGATAAGTTTAGAAAATTTACTTAAGAACACTAAATTTTTTATTTGTATTCTCCAGAATTCAGTCCCTGACAAATGGAGAAAAACGAAAGATTTATTATACTATGCTAATCACACGCGATGGTGCGCGTGCCTGAAAATTCTTTTGCGCTGCTGCGCTTTTATAACCTTTATAAAGTATAAGTGTCTATAATAAATATAGTCGACTGGTTAGTAGAGTTTTGGAGTAACTTGATTGCAAATAAAGTTCAAAAAATGATGAATTTTACGTTTCTAATGTCACGTTTTTATGATGTCATCGATTCGGTTTTGGAGAGCACGAGTTAAAAATTGGGGATTCTTAGGTAAATTATGTGAACTTGAAAAATAATCTGAAAAAAAAATGTAGGATAAGAATTGAAAAGGGCATTTGAAATATTTTTGTTTATTTTTTTATCTTAACAATATCGAATGTGAACATCTATATTTTTTCGGAATACGCTGTAAATTTCCGACAAAAAATAGTACTTTGGATTTTCCTGATTAGATTCGGTGCGTCGTCAAGATTTACAGTTTGAATTTTCAGTTCAAAACTAAAAAAAAATTGATTTGGTCTCTTTCTTTGTTTCAGTATATCGAATCGAATTATAACCCATATACATATTTTTATTTTCTGAAACCCTGTTCAAAAATTGTCACAATCGCAGTCATAGAATCGGTCTATAAATCATTCTTATCTGAGATAACCCTGCAAGTTGCATCGAACTCGAGTAAAACTTTTTCCCAATATAGAAATTACAGGGACGTACATATCTCCGCTATTTCAAATTACGAAGATATTACCAGATATTACATAAATCCTGTGACCATCACAAAAATCCTAATCCATTTAAAGCCATTTGCGGGTTCGCGCACCATTGAAAAAAAAAACAAAAAATTTGCCGCCAATTCCAGGTAAGTATCAAAACTGCGGGTCGCCCGGGTTTTCGAAACGTTCGCTTTTCCATAATTCAAGGATCCCGGACGCGTTCCTGCTGGCCACGTGACGACATCTGGTAGCCATAGTTGCCGGTAGCGGCAAATGCTGCATCGTTAGTACTCCTGTCGTCATAGCGGCAACACCGCAGTATTCTCGCGGCGATCGCAGAGAGAGAGAGTGAGTCCATAGTGTTCCACACTTGTGCGGAGCGGCGGCCGCATCGTCAGCTAAACACACCCAATGTTTGTGTTTTCGAAATTGACAGTGTTACGCGAGTTGCGAGGATTATTTAAAAACCGCATAGACATGTAGACCAGCGTGGATATTAACGAAAAAAACTTTAAAAAAAAAAAACGCCGAAATGTGGACGACGACCAAGACAACTAAGTACGCCGTCGGTGAGTCTGACAAACACGACTTTAGAAGAGAGCATTTATAATCTGTCGTCACATCGCCGCATCAACCCCCCAATGACAGCTAAGCGCCGAGCTGTCAAATGTCAACCTACGTTTGTTTTCAATCCTGCCAATTATAGCCTCGTTTTTTAGGTGTTTTCTTTTACCAAACGTTTCTACGGACCTAAAACGTGTTTTATGACAGTTGTTGGACTTTTTTTCTCATTAAGCAAAGTGAGAGCGACATCGCATGATGCGATCTGTCAAGTTAAAGGTGAGCGTGCTGCGCTGCTGCTGCTTTCTGCTCCTGATATACTCTCGATAGTGAGAACAGCGGCTGTGCGTGAGCGGCTCGTGCGCGCGTGTATTTATGTGTGTGTGTACGTTTGTACATCTATGTCTATATATATACATATACATTTGTGTGACTCGGTATGCTTCCATTCATGCATTGATCGTCCACACGGCGAGAGGAGAGTAGTAAAAGGGCCCGTCCCCCCATAGCGCGTTTGATAAGGCGAGTTATATAGCCGCCGGCCGCGGGAGGAGAGGAGGAGCGGGGGAGGGGGAGGAGGGCTAACTTGCAATTAGCTCTAAATAAATTCCCGCGGACGAGCACGACGAGCCGGTTATCCCCGGGGATAATCCAATCAGACTGGCTTCTCTCGATTATACTCCAGTGGAGCTCTTTCTTTTTAATACGGCTATCGCTGGCTTATCTTTGCTAGGCTTCAATGGATAAGGTTGTGATAGGACAGGTGGACGTTTATTTGTTTTTTATTTTTTGGCTTGGCGATAATGATGTGGAGGGGTTAGATAAGAGGCACGTAGTGCATGTTTTTACCTGGTTAACATGCTGGAGGAGTGATAAGGGACTGATAAACCGTGACTCCCACGTGTGGACGTTCATGTTTCGGACATTTATGGAGGAGAATATTGTGTTTTTTTTTGTGGGGTTTTGTGTCTTTTTTAGGAAAGCCCCAATTTCCATTCTTTCTTAAGAATGGACATTTCGAGCTCATAGAGGAAGCCTTGTTTTTAGAGACATTTTTTTCGAGATTTTCTGTTACGACCCCCGTTATGGCTCGAAATGGAGAGAGGAGTTATTGCGGAAACAATCGAGCTGAAATTTGGTATATATATAAGGCGGGTGGACAACGACGATTTGAAAAATTTTTGGAAAAATTCGAACATTGTTCTAATTTCAATCAACTTTGCATTTTTTGGAAAATGTCCGTACGCGGTTCAGTTGCCGCAGACTTTTAGATATCGAACCGAATGTTATTTTTATAAATAAAGCTGTTAAAAGATTATCGGTATTCAATTTGGGATGAATCTGTGTGATTTTTATGGGATTCTCAATGTTTCTTCAATTCACTTTTTCCTCTAACTCATTTTAAGTCTCACTAAGTAAACTGAAATTTTCTACAGGCAGAAAAAAGCACTTTGCGCTGCTATGTGGTGGAGTTGGGGATGACATGCAAGAGGGTTTTTATGTTCTCAAATGTTTCAAAATTTTACGTCCTTGAATTTTATAAAATTCTACGGTTTAAATTTTTTTTTAATTTCACATTCTTAATTTTTTTTTTAATTTCACGTTTTTAAATTTTTCGAAAGTTTACGTTCTTAAATTTTACAAAATTTCACGTTCTTGACTTTTCTACAATTTTACGTTGTTGAATTTTTCAAAATTTCACTTGAATTGTTCACAATTTTACGTTCTTGACTTTTCTACAATTTTACGTTGTTGAATTTTTCAAAATTTCACTTTCTTGAATTGTTCACAATTTTACGTTCTTGAGTTGTTCAAATTTTACGTTGTTGAATTTTTCAAAATTTTACATTCTTGAATTTTTTACAATTTTACGTTGTTGAATTTTTCAAAATTTTACGTTCTTGAATTTTTTACAATTTTACGTTCTTGAATTTTTCGAAATTTTACGGTCTTGAATTGTTCAAAATTTTACGTTTTTGGTAGTACAAGACATTTGTTGGACCAAGTTTATTTGTAGTACAAGAAGTGTTTTCCTGTACATTTTTTGGATTTTGGATCAATGGGCCATCGACAGGAGTCCTTCAGCCCGTGATTAATATTCTTGGAACGGCTATGGCATAGTGTGGAGATAGATTCTAGTTGAGAGGACACATTTTGTGCTGAGTTGCTCGGTTCTTTTGAGTAGTACAGACACTCGCGTAAATTCGTAAAGTAGCATGTTTGACGGATTATGGAGAGGATTATTCGGATGTCTTATTTTATCTAGTTTCCTCAAAGTTATTGTTGCGGCTTATGTCCTTAAACTTTTCAAAATTCCATATTCTTAAATTTCTCAAAACCTTATGTTCTTCAATGTTAAAAAATTTTACGGTCTTCAATTTTTTTTTATCGTACGGGCTCTTGAATTTTCGAAAATATTGTGGTCTTTTGAATAAAAAACAAAAAAAAACATTGTTTTTTTAAATTTTTCAAAATTTCACGGTTTTCGACAGTTTTCAAAATTTTACTTTTCATAACATTTTTCGGTAATCCTACGATATTTTAAATTATTTTACGGGATTACATTTTAAGCATAGGTTTACATAGAGGAATTGGTGACTTTGTGGAAAGTGAAAATTAAGGAAAAAACAATGTAAAAAATTCCGCTGTGCGTCTTTCACAATAATCAAAAATTATAATCCAAAATTTTGAGAAAAGTAAAAGGAAATTAATGAGGGTGCCATGTATAAAATTCACTGCTGCAACTTTTTCAAATGAGTCAATAAGTTTGAAATTTTCCATCTGATTTTGACATTCACGTTCGAAATTCTATCCAAGGTTGAAGAGGGTTAAATTTTATTTTTCTATAAACGTGATATACTTCACTTTTCTGTTATTCTTTCTTACTTGCGCTAATGGCAATTTCGCACTTGTGCTCATGCCGACTCGGTCGGTAATGCCTTACATTACCTTAAATTTAAATTTTGTTAAACGATAATTTCGGAACATTTCGGAAGGGGCCGTTCTAGTGTATAAAATTTATATTTCTATAGAAATGTGCGCATAAATATTTCGTAAAAATAAAAGGGTTAAGCTTGCTTCACGTGTACATTTTTTTATAAGTGTTTCATATTATTACACGGAGAGAAGAATATAATAATCCCTCGACTCAACATAGCAATCGAGTTATATTCCGGTTTTCTGGCGATTTACGCTATACGCAGCTATCTTGTTGCAATGATCATGACAAATCAAAACAATTTAACACACTTAGAAAAAAATTTCAGTTCAATGGAACGAAAATCGTTCCATTCAAATCATAACGTTTCCGGGCGGTGAAATAAATATAATGATGCAAAAAATCAATATTTGGTTGGTATCGAAAAACTTAGAAACCAATATTTCAGTCAAATGAGAATAATCCTCGTTCTACGGCATTAAATTATTATTTGACTAGAGTGTATAATTTATTCGTTGCTTATTCTGCAGAATCCAAACAACAGTTCGATCGTTCGAAGTAACGAGCATTATTTTCAGAGCAAACAAATCATGGATTTAGTAAAATATATATTCATTTGAACGAAACGTAAACTTGCGTGGACTAAGTAAATTCTGATTCACATTAAAAATGAATTGAGATCGATCAATGCATTGCTTTATAGATGAAGCACACTTGCAATACTTCCAACATTATATTTGCTTGCAATGTTTTTTGTAGCATCAGTATCCTGTAACGAATAAAAAATATATGCGGGCTCAAAAATATTTAAACAGATATAAATTTTGCTCGGGCTATTTTTTTGGACATATGTTTGTAATCATTCATCGGTGATAGTCTACTATTGGTTTCCACAAAAGAAAATTTCCTGAACACTCCGGGGTATGCATGCTATCGATTACGTTACCAGCGAATTAAGAATCTTGGATATCTAAATGGCATAAAAATTACGGTGTGGGCATTTCATTCATTTAGCACAAACAGTCAAATTTTGTTGATTCTGAATTAGTTTTGTTATTTCAAATCATTTTTTTATTTAAGTAATTAAATCTGCCGGAAGCTAATTGTATTCATGCATTTTTAAATAAAATAATCCTTGTTTTCGGTGCAACAAATAATATTTTTTTGGCCTGTACGATACTGGTACGTCTGATATGTTCAATACTTGAAAACGCTAAAGATTTCTTAAATTTTTGATTCATAGTGAAATGAAAATTTTTTTGTTATGACTATTTCATCGTTTTAAGTGAAATCGTCCGCGAGATTCAAACAAAATCATGTCTCCAAATTTTTTAATTTAGGATCGGTATTAGCGAATAATGTACAGAGTACATGGTCCACACATATTTAAATGCCTCAACCAAGTTTTAAGTTTACAAAAGTTAATGGTTTTCAACAAAATGATTTATTCAGTTGTCATAAATGATTATGCAATTAGAGCGAAGCAAATGCTCCAGTGTAATTACATCAATGTAATCACTTTTGAATAAACAGCAAAGGTTAGGTAAAATAACAATGTAATACAATGCACGAAACTATTACTCAGGCGAAAAAAACGTGTTTGAGGAAGTTGATGTTTTCGTTCATGTGTTATGATAATACAACAATATATTCAGTTTTTACGCCTGTTCAATTAATCAATTTAATATCGCACTTACTTCAATACATGAAATATATGTTGCATTTACTATCATATTTAGTTAGACTGTTTTCGATTCAAGTAACTAATCCTGTTAACCTCTCAAACATATATTTTTGTTGAAAATATTGAAATATTTTGTAAATAGATTTGCCGTTCTAGTTACGTTATTAAATGTTATAAAAAAATATAGCATTTGTAACGAATAACTATTGTTAGAAGCAATGAAGTAAATTTGTAGTTTTAAATATGTCAGTGCGATTGACCGATTTGCTTGAAACAAAGTATTACATTCAATTTATTACGCATTGACTTTGTTGTTTTCAAATAACATTTTGTTAATTTAACTAAATTCCCAATAAACAAAATGGATCCGTTTGGATTGACTGAGAACTTTTCTCAGTGTATATATTCCGTTGCGTGTATTTCACCTACATAACTTTCCGTGAGTTCTCGGGCGTTCCGGTTATTTCGCACGAACCAATTACTGATTGTGGTACAGTCGGTCGAGTGAGGACTGTCGCTCTGTAACGACGTGATGGAACAAGTAATTACACAGGACCCAAGACTAGAGTACGAACTGGGTGCCACTAGGTTTAATTATAATCCACGTGTTAGAGTCTTAAACGAGCCGCTACTGTGCGAGTAGTACGAAGTAATGAACGATACGTGGACAGTGAGTGAGGAGAATATACACTGAGAGAAAAAAAAATTCAATAGACCAAATCATTTATTTATAGTACATATAATTGAGTTAAGTAGCCTGGTATGTATAGCAACATTACGTATCATTTAAACAACAACGTATTTCGGAGAATCAATTATATTAAAAAAGTCGAATTATTTGCGTCAAATGAATCAGTGCAATTGAAGCAATATATCTTTAGTTCAGTCCGCTAAATAAATGATTGTATGTGGGTCATTACATACCGTTTCGACCTGGGTCGGACCCTCGACCTTTCAGATTTAGTCGAAATTTTTTTATATGATTGGATCAACTTCAACAGGTACTGAAAAAATTTTCCAGATTTTTTTTATTTCCATATTTTTTCCGATTTTTCAAAGCTAACATATTTTAGCCCGAATTTCAAAATCTTAAAAAATTTGTGAAAATTCTGCATGAAATACCACAATTGTTGAGCCTATTTTTTTTCTATACAAAATTATTAAAAACTTTACAAACGAAAAAGAAAAAGTTATCGAATTTTTCTAAAATATTGCTTTCTCTAAAATATGTATTTCGTAAAAGATAGTGAACACGAAAACGGTCTCGAATTTTCATCAATCTAGCTGAAATTTGGGACACATGTTGAATGATGACTAAAGTAGATTGCTATTGAAATCGGCCTTAATCGATTAACAGGAAAATATTAGTTTGATGTAGCTTTAGCCGTCAGTTAGGAATGGATAGAAATGCTTCGGCGAAGGGAAGGAGAGCCGCCAATCGCCGAAGCAATTCTATCATAAAAGTTTTAAAAAAAAGTTTAAATCTTGATAGCTTATTTTCCTGTTAATCGATTGAGGCCGATTTCGATAGCAATCTACTTTAGCGCTCATTCGACATGTGTCCCAAATTTCAGCTAGATTGCTGAAAATTTGAGACCGTGTTCGTGTTCACGGCCTTTCACGAAATACACACGCATAGACACACATGATAACTCTTTCGTTTCTAAATTTTTTAATCGTTTTTTATAGAAAAAAAAATAGAAGCAAAACCCGGCCCATTTTGGTTTTAGGCTAAAAAAATTTCGACCATATCCGAGAGGTCGAGGGTCGGACCCAGGTCGAAACGTTATGTAATGCCCCATGTATTTCATATGTGAATTTTAATCAATTGAATACAGCAGAATTAAAGCAGGGTAATTCGTCCAATTAGCCGATTATAAACAAATCGGGTATATGCTTTATTTGATAGTCCATTGAATTGAAGCAATCAAATATTATCCAAATAAATATGGTCCACATTGGAATAAATATTGCTTCAATTTAACAATACATATCTCAAGTAATGAATCCATTTGAATATGTTCAAATAGACGGTTTATTTGAAAAAATTCGTTGATGCAGTTATATATTTCTCTCATTGTAGCAGTAGACTATGTACGTGTTTCCACCCTCTTGTGTCTTCGTTTTCTAACCGACTATAAGTAATTACTGTTGAAATGAAAATTGATGATTCAATTAATACACTGGATGAAAATTTTTAAATCGAATTCATTTCCATGACGCATAAAAAAGTTGGAACGGAATAATATATATACTGCGTAAATTTTCTTTTTGGATTAATTTTATTACTTGTAGACTACATTTGCAAAAATATACTGTAAAAAAATTTGTATTGTTTGTAAAAATGGCAGATTATTGAATAGATTGGTAGTTTTTCAGCAAGAACTGGTACATTAAAGTCATTCAAATTTGTGCCATAAAATAAATGTAGTACTTTTATAGTGAAATAAAAAAATTGTAAATGTTTTAATTCATGAATATCTGTAATTTCGCTAAATTGAATTACAAATACATTATTTTCACAGTGTAATGATAATGGAATTTTCCAATGCATAAAGTCAAATGTAATGTATGAAATTAATGCAAAATTGTAGTTCAATTTCCTATGTCATAATTTTACATCGCGTCTTATATAAAATTCGATGTAGTTCACACATCAAACACTTAGAGTACCAGTACATATCCTGACGATTTTTTCAGCATATGGGACATTCCATGACATTTCGATCAAGATCTGACGCTGACATATCAGATCGGCGCTGTAATTCCTTATAAAAAAGTACTTCTCGAGAAAAACGTCCAAAATTTCTTTTAGATTTTTTAAACATATTTTATATGAAATATAATACACTCAGAGAAAAATATCGTAATGTAAGGATAAAAATAGTTAGTTCGACGATAATCTAACTATAATGTATAGTTGCCAGGAGGATCGAATATATTTTATGGTTATAGCAAATATGAGAAAAAAGTTGGGTCGACCATTAATATAATTCCCAGGAGGAATATCTATGTTTCATGGTTATAGCAAATACAAAATAGTAATAGTTTCAAAAACTATTGTAATAGTTTCGAATATGTTTTGTTTTGTTGCATATACGATTTCAACGTTTGTTTTCAATAAACTTGCAAGTATCTTTTATTGAAGCATATTATCATCACTTTAACGATAAAACATTGCAAGTCTTCCTACGTGCTTTTTATCATGTGAAATCGTTGAATCAACGATATGCTTTTCTCTCCGTGTATTTAGAAATTTTTGATGAACCACCATTTTTTAAATCTGAAAAAATTCTGAAAAATCTTATAAAATATAAAAAAAGTGTTGAGCCCTATGCGAAGATGGAGATTTCATAACTGCCAAAGACTAATTTGAAAAATAGAATGAAAGATTCAGATGCATTTTTTGGATGAAAATGAACAAAAAAGTTCCTTATAATATAAATCGACAATTGATATTATCAAAATGGCGAGATGATGACTATATTAAAATAGTACCAGGGGATCCAATAGTATCCATGACATGTTGACCAGGATTTGGCGATGATGTCTCAGATCAACTCCATAATTTAGTATACGAAACTACGTGTCAAAAAATACGGTTCACATTTATTTAAGATTTTTTTAATACTTTTCGCATGAGATATAATTTTACGAAATTGTTTGAAAACGTCAATGTTTTTTTACTTGAAAAAATGCGAAAAATTCTTATGTATTATAACAAAAATTTTCTGCTGTATTTGGAGATTGAGCTTTCATGTGATTCAGAGACAAAAATGAAAAAAAAATTTCAATAGCTAACGAACTATTGGGATGCATTATCTTTACAGATAAATAAACAATCAATTCCTATATAATCTGTTTCGGGAAAAGTGCATTTAATGTATTATTTTCTCTGTCACTCTGTTTATATATGTAATATTTATAGATTAAGTACGATCTTTTCTCTGTAAGTCTGTAAATATACTTTTTTCGACACATATCATATAGGATTTTGTTGTTCATTATTCTGTAACAAACGCATCCCAATAATTTGTTCGCTATTCAGATTTTTAAATTCTCGTCTCTGAATCATATGCAAGCTCCATTTTTAAATACAGCTGATAAAATTTGTTATAATATGTAAGAATTTTCCGCACTTTTCCAAGTAAAAAAATATTGATGTTTTTGAACAGTTTCGAGAAATTATATCCCGGATGAAAAGTGTTAAAAAATCTTCAAAAAACGTGGAACGTGTTATTCGACACATACTTTCGTACAAAAAATCACGGAGTTGATCTGACACATTATCGCCAGATCCTGATTCAGATGCCATGGAATGCCCCTGATACTGTTTTAATATAGTCATCATCTCGCCATTTTGATAATATCACTTTTTTCATTTATATTATAAGAAATCTTTTCGGTTCATATTTATCCCAAAAGTGCATTTTAATATTTTATTCTATTTATTATTATTTTTTCATTTTCCTTTGGCAGTTATGGAATCTCCATCTTTGGATGGGGCTAAAGAATTTTGTTAAATTCTACAGAATTTTAAAGAATTTCTTCAGATTTTTCGAAATGGTGGTTTTTTTTATTTCAAAAAAATATGTCGCAAATCAAAAGTATTCAAATAAAAATTGGTACGTGTCTTTCGACAAGTACTTTTGCATAAACAATTACGGAGCCTATCTGAGATTGAATCGCCAGATTTTGATCGTGATGTCACAGAATGCCCCATATATAACGCTACAACTTGGACGTTAAATCTCCATATACATATACTCGTCGGAATATATGGTGCGTATAGTGATAGCAGACACGTCGTTAACTGGTGACGAAATGCAAGCAGGTGCACTCCGATTGACGCTTTGCCGATAAAATTGAGATTTTTATACTCAAAGCCGTGCTAAAGGACATTCGGTATTGAATTTGCAATGACTCGACGAATCGGATCGGTTTTCTGTTATCCTGAAGATTCCGAAAAATTTATTTTTTGCTCTAATTCGAATCAAATATCACCAAATCACGGAAAATTATATGCTGCCGAAAAACGATACTCAATACGGTTATACGAAGCATTCCTTGTCGATTCAGCCACTTTTTTTTCGATCCTCTCTGATCAGCTCCATAATTGGATATATCAAAGTAGGGCAGAAGTACCGGTTGTGGCTACTTTAAGGATGTAGGAGCGCCTAACTTCCTGAAAAGTGTGAATTCACAGAGAAATTCGAATACTTCCCGATGGAAGAAAAATCTTTAAAAAACTAAGCATACAAAAGGTGCGGAAGAGACTAATTTTTCATGTTAATAATTGCAAAATGTTATTAACAAATAAGTGGAACAACAAAATTGTTCAACAAATTATCCGTCAACCTAACTTTTTTTTCGAATAAAAATAATTCATCAATTTTTCTGAACACGTACGAATTTTTTCGGAATTTATTCTAATCATCGAAATTTTTTTTTTTTTTTTGGAATTTCTTTTTCTTATAAAAAATGCATGTTAAGTCGCGAATTTTTTATATGTGTTTCTCACAAAACCACCCATTACACACAAGAAGTTTCTAAACGATTGATCAAATAGATTCGCGAATACAACTCATACAAGAAAAAAAACAGCAATTTTCAAACATTAGACAAAATTCTGAAAAAATTCATACGTATTCCAAAAATTTAACGATCATTTTTATTCGAAAAAAAAAGTTAAGTCGACGGATAATTTGTTGAACAATTTTTTTTTTCACCTATCTGTTAATACCATTTTGCAATTATTAATATTCAAAATTGATCTTTTTCGCACCTTTTGTATGGTTGATTTTTTCAGATTTTTATTTCATCGAGAAGTGTTGGAATTTCTCTCTGAATTCTCACTTTTTAGGAAGTTGAGCACTCCAGCGCGCTCCTACATCTTTAAGAATTTTCCCATTTTCAAGTACCTGTGATTGGGGCGAAATATCATAAAACTGTTTTGAACCTATACTTTTCATATCTAAGAAGAATATATATTCAGATTTCTAACATTGAAATCTTCATATGTGTCGCGATAACACTGGAAAATAGAAAAAAAGTAGGAGCATGGCTATTTCACCAGTTCTGGCCACCTGTGCACCGGTTTTGGCCACAGTAATGTACTGGTCTTAAAATTAGAATAACTCAATATACATTGCACTTAAAATAATTTTTAATGCGTGTTTAATCAATGAAAATCGTATTCCTATGAAAGCATCCAATCCTTCTACACGAAAATGTTCTTAAGATGCCATCTGTGAACCTAACTAACGTTTTCTGACATTTTTCATGAATTTTATGATATTTTTCTTTGTAAAATGTTTTTGTTCCTAAGCATTACTGCTCAAGCATCCACTACGTACTATAATACTTACCGTGCGTGGCGTGTAGATTCTGAAGAGACATGAGCGTCAATTATCATTACAACGAATTTCTGGCTACCGAATTCCTATTGCTTGTTGTAATAAATCATTTTCTTTTGAAGTAAAACCATACGCGCTTAGAATAGAGGAAATTTAGTTCCTGTAGGATCACGGGTCGTTATCATATCTCTTGTGGAATCATCTTCAGGTATACAAAGCTGGACAAAACACACAGAGCATTGTGTATTCATTGGCGACACACTTCAAGCCTGAGATTTCGGGGATTTCTCAAGAATACATTCTCAAACAAAAAAGAGATACGTTAAAAATTTTTAGAATTGGTAATACCATTAACATCTACACGAATCGACGATCTTAAAGATATTAAGAACATTTATTTCGAATACCAATTATGCTCAAAATGTATGAACTAATTGCTACATAATTCTACAAGAAAATGTTCGAAAACTCAATTTTTATCTTATGAGATAAATTCACTGATATTTTTTTGACCGCATATGATTATTTAAAAAATTGTTAGTAATTTGTTAAATGTAAAATTTAATTTGTTCATACATTTTTCGAAATGAAAATAAATGAATTAAAGATTCGGTGACTATCGGACATTTATTTAAAAATTATACGTATTTATTGAACTAAATACGTGAGAAAAATCATATTCAGTGAAAAAATAACTCGGTAATTTCTTCTTAATCTTACTATTATGTAAAATCACTGTTCTTAACGTTCATAGTAACGTTGATTATTGTTGGACGTTTCTTTGCCGCAATAAACCGAAACTTTTGGTTGGGAATGTATAAATGACACATCCGTAAACTCGCACGTGTGGGTAGAAATATACAGTGTCACGTATCACTAGATCGCCCGTTTTATTTTCGTACAGGTACAAAAGCGAATTTCACAGAATTTCCATCTGTGCGCGCCAACATTTTCTGCATCGTCGTTCGAGATTGAATTTCGTCGCTGTTGCGCCCTCATCAAATTATATCAATTTTTAAAACTCATACAAATTTCTCTCTATCAACTTAAGAATAAAATTAACGTGACTGGAGGTATAAATCGCGAATAATCAATTTGTAAAAAAGGATTAATTACGATATTGATAATAGTTAACAAGTAATCAACAAACTCGAGCAAAGTTGGAAGATACATGTCCGATTAATGAAAATCAAATTAGTAGATCGGAATAATGATCAAATAAAAATTAACTAAAACTATAAAAATTGATGAAAAGCTTGCTTTTGAATTTCGCGAGACGAATTTACTGAAAAAAAGCCTAACCCTCTCCCAGGTAGTAATTCAATTTTTTACCACGGTGAAACCACGACAATTTTTTATTGTTGTGTAACTTTTCATTTGAATACAAAAATGAAGCCTCTACATTTTTACTTTTTCAAAATCCAAAATTGTGATTCGCAAAAGGGCTCATCTGTGAATCGAAAGATCCAAACGTAATTTTTTTATAAATATTATTGTAAACCCGTAAAAAAAACTGGCGAGAAAACATATAAATTTGCGCATTAGATTTATTTTGTTTAAATTTGTTTTTCAATTTTTTCACTTCCAAAAGAAAGATTATTACTTTTTTTTTTAACCTGGTATCTTTTAATATAACAAAAATTCAAAATTGTAAACTTTTTGTAGAGAATCAACGCATAATAATCTGCAAAATATAAAATAAGTCGCAGAAAAATAAACCAACCATTTTTAGACCATTGCAGAAGCCACAGAGTGAAAATTTTTTTAAAAAATCTCCTTTGAAAAGAAATTGTCGTGATGTCACCGTGGTAACAACATCACTCTCGATCTGGGAAAGGAGTATCATCCCCTCAATAACAATTTTTTTCAATGACTTTTTTCAATAGCATAATTTTTCAAATGTTGAATATCGCTTATAGAACTAAAATTGCATTTATTATTAATCTTAGAACTGCATTTTTATTCCAATAATATTGTATGTACTGATTTGGAAAAAAAAACCATTTCTATTTCAATGAATATTGTACCAATATTGAATTTATTGATTCATAAGCTCCATACTATCACATTCATTAATACAGAAAATCCATTTTTATTGCTTTATGAAAGCTTTGTTTTGATAAACATTTTTTTATTCGATTTTCATGGCTGTACACTAATGCGCCAATACATCGAGATTTCAAAACTGGGCTTCGAAATGTCAATCACCTGTAACTCGAGAACCGTTTAACTTATTGAACTAACATTTGATACACAAGTGAAGCAGCGGTCTATCTTTGACTGATGCAATTTTTTTCGAAATGTATGCAGAAATTTTCTCTTTATAGCTTTATGAATTTTTTTTCAAAAACGACGTGCGCGTTCTAACTTTCGTAAAAAGAACGATATTTTACTAAATAATTCGTTATACATGCAGGTTCGAGTGGCCCAAAAATTTATCTTTTTTCTTTTTGACTTCGCACACCATAACACCGGCGTTTATTTTTATTATTCTATTGACAACGGTAGAAGGAAAACGTGCGATTTTTTTTTAATGTCGCGCAATGGGTTTTAGTATTTCCCATTTGATTAACACATAAGCAGTCGTTGTCTCGAGTTTCCAGGGGATTGCCAATTTTGTACAGAATAGACGGGTATAAAAATAGTGACATCAAATAGCTTCTTCAATTGTCTGTAATTCGGTGTATCATAGAGCATTTACTGCCACATACTCTCAAAGATATTCAACTTTGACTACAATAAATGCGTATAATTTGTATTTTTTTGCGAATAACTCTTGCACAGTGGATCTTACGACCATAATTATTACTATCAAATTTGGAGAGAATATTCACCTCCGAAGCCGCTCGAACTGTCAACACCAACTCTTTCGTACTATATAAACATTTATAGGAATCACATTCGGTGAACTCGATTGTACGTCCATTCTTTGGCGTTTTCGGCATAATCTACGAACGTCAAAACATCAATTACACAATAAAAGCGATCCACACAAAACTGCAATTACGTTTACGCGGTTCAATCGGACAAAAAACCCTTCCAAGCGGGCAAACTGCGTGAACGTAGTTACAAGTTTGTGTGGATTCCTTTCGGATAATTGTTGTTTCGACGTTCATGAATTCAGCAAAAAACGCTGAAGAATGGACGTACATTCGAGTTTTACATATGTAAGTTCCAGAATCTCTTATATCTTCCCAAACAGGCGATGATGTCAAACCCTGGCGGCCATTTTGATTTCGGGATCTTTAGGAAATATACGTTTTTTTTCCATTTATTGTCAGTTATTATCCAATATTCAAATGTACGTCCATTCGTATACACTGATATTACCATCGTGTACAATTTGAAGCATGTGTTAAGCGTATTAACTGAGAATAATGATAACTACGAAAAGCCGCGTTTTTACCGACTAAACTCGGTAATAAAATCTACTCCCGCATCCCCTTAAGTCTATCTATAAAAACTATTTGTAATTCTTTCTTCCCAAGACTATCTAAATGCATCAGTTTAAATGTACTCTGTTATTCGAGTTGATAGACCGAAAATAGATCATTGATGATTAACATTCGAATGAAATATATTGTCAATATTTTCGCAATTAGTTAAGAAAGCATTGACAATAATTGAATAACTTAACAATTTTTATGCCATCTAGTAATATTTGAGAAATTGTGTGTTCCGTTAGCTCTGTCACCAACTGGGCTTATTCCGTGCCGCATCCTTTGCAGTATCTCCAACTCGTTGCGTGTTCCGCTGTTCCTTTCTTTCGAAAAGTGCCCCTTTGGTCCTTGTTGATGATCATGAACGAAAATACAACGTTGTGTGTCCGTGGGATGAATGTTTACGATTAACTTAGCGTACATTGCCAAGTACATTCCCCGGTACTTCAGCCGAAATACCCTTAAGGATGTATTATGATACGTACAGTCCCGCCAAAAGTGAGTTTCGGAGACAATTTCGATCACTTTCCGATGGGATAAAAATCGGAAAAAAATAGTGCATGTAAAACGTGCTGAAAAGATTGATTTCGGATAATAATAATCCCAAAATGTTATTAACAAATTGGTAAAAAAAATCAATTGTTCAACAAACAATTCGTCAACCTAACTTTTTTTCTAAGGAAAATGATATGTTAATTTATTTGAATGCATACGATTTTTTTCAGATTTTGATTTTTTTCTTTATTTTGATTTTTGTAATTTTGAAAAATCCGTAGAATATAACAAATTTTGAATATGCGTTTTGATAAAAAATCTTGAGTGTAGTAGATGGTTTTATGCCGAACACATATCTATAATTCGTTATTTTGCGCACATTTTTTAAAATAAAAAAAATCAAAATCAAAATAATGAAAAAAATCTGAAAAAATTCGTATGCATTTAAATAAATTAACTTTTTCATTAGAAAAAAAGTCAGGTTGACTGATTGTTTGTTGAACAATTGTTGTTTTCACCAATTTGTTAATAAATTTTTGAGATTATTATAATGCCGAAATCAATCTTTTCAGCACGTTTTATATGCATTACTTTTTCCGATTCTTATCCCATCGGGAAGTGATCGAAATTGTCCCTGAAACTCACTTTTGGCGGGACTGTACGTATTATACATCTTTAAAATCACGCATGCGAATTTTCTACAATTAGACGTACGTTGTCCTCCCATCCTTAGTTAAATAGACTATGTGCGGGAGCTGGTCGCTGGCATGTCAAGTTGTTTGGAGAGAGTTTTACTTGGCTAATAGTTTCGATTTGTGATATTTTTGGAAAGAATTTACGTTTGCAAGTGATTTTTTTGCCGTGGGATGGCCACATCTGTTTTTTACTCGGTGTCCAATTTTTGTCTTGAAAAAAAAAAATTTTTGGGGATATATTTATCACAAAGAATTGCGCAAATCAACCTAATGGTCAATGTCAGAGTTGCAATTTTTATTTTCTCAGTATGGTGACAACTTTCTAGATAGCAATGACAAAGAATCGTGACCACGAGTGCGAGGAATCGATAAAAGCAGCTGCGTTTCATTTTCTGGCAACAGAAGCGAAGCCTGCTGCGCTGCGAGCGGCCTGAGCTTCAATGAATTCGAGGTATAGACGCACATTGTTTACGTCTAGTCGGCTGATCTGACCTCTATGCTTCTCTCTTTCTACGACTGTTCATCCATTCGTGGAAAATCTCTCGCCGCAGCAGCAGCAGCAGCAAGACCGTTGAGTAAAAGTTAAGCTTGAATGAGTATCACTCGCGGCACTTACAGAGTAGGTAGGAAGTACATATAGTCGCTAGGAGCAGAACCAACGGGAAGCATAGCTCTCACAGTTCACCCTTCGCGCGGAATGTTTTATACCGAAAAGGGAGCTGTTATTGATTCGATTCCCAGGGAAAAGCGACGAGTGAGGGCGACGCTTGCTCTACGATTCCTTTGTTCGCTCCCTGTCTTCTCTCTCGCCTCTATGTCGTTCCTACTGTTATCGCTCCAAGTAGTACAGATATTGTACGACAAAGAGCAATACAAGCGAAAATCATGCACTGTTGCTAAAATGCGGTAGACTTCGCAAATGGCTCTTCGTTTGTTCTAAAATGGTCTAATATGCGAAATTTATTCATTTGTTGGGAGAACACAAATTTGGGAGTTTCTTAATTTGGGATGCCATTGAAGATTCTCGGAATATTGCTTTCGCATAACGAAAATGATAGGGGAAAATGGGGGAATCACGGTCACCAAGGATTATTTGCTGTTTTCTGTAAATGAAACGTCTGTTCTACCAAAAAGGGATGGTTTTTGGATACTTTATTAACTATTGATGGAAGTGTTTGCATGAAAATCATGAAAACAATCGAATAATTCGGGTGTGTATAGATTATAAAAATCTGTTCATTCACTGCCATTGCCCGATGATTCGGGTAATTGCAATCGTTTTTTGGGTAATTACGAAGTAACATTTAAACGTATAACGGAACAAACGATTAATTTTCTCTCAACGGCGAAACTTCATACTATCAGCGAGACTTCTGTTATTGCAAGTACAAATTTTAATCTATGGTTTATAGAAAAATTGAAATTCTAATCTCAGAAATTCTAGCTTCGTGCCACCACCGGAATTCCAAACAAAATGAACCTATTGTCTATGTATATCTTTCAATATTTTATTTTTTATTCTTTTCTAAGTTATTATTAATCAAATCCCTATTATGAATGCGACTACCATTACCCCGAGACAACCACGAAGATTTGTTATATTGAATTTCAGTACATTTATTCATGGCGTCAACATTTTAATATCAGAAAAGTGAAGCTGAAGAACCGACAAAGACATGAATACCGGTTGGATGTAATTTTAAAGACTATATTTATCGCAAAACCTTATTCAAATGGCGGCTTTTCTTATAAGAAAAAGAGTGTATGATTAAAAATCATCAGATTGTTAAATTTATTTCGGCTTAATCAGCACGGATCATCAAATTCGTTTATCATTATGTACGTAAACTGACGGAGCAAAAAAAATTTCGACATAATTACTAGTTTATGCAAAATTAAGATGACTGCCCCGATGAAAAAAACTATACTAGAAAAAATATTCAAAGTATATATTTTGTTATACCAACTATACTTCGGATGAAAAATTGGATATATCGGATATATCTTTTAGGATACTTACTAAGTATATATAATGGTATGCTAGTTCATATATATTTTTGATGAATAAAATATATACTTTTGATATTCTTCATATGATTTTCAATCCATATTTTATGTATTCGGAACTATATGTGGATATATATTTTTTCTATAGAATTTATACACATATTTATGTAATGTACTTTAAAAACTGGAGATTCTTCTTTTATTTTTACCTCGTTTATTTGAACAAATAAAGAGGTACTATTAATGTTTTATTAACAGAGTGATAGCAACGATATTGAATATTCTAAAAATAAATATTTAAAAAATATTCATTTGTAATATCACAAGAGCTTCGAAATTATCTCATATTTCCCGATAGGTTCGTTGCAAACTAATGAACGAGTTAGGTTTTCCAGGTTCAAAAATCACGGGCACGTAGCGCGAGTGATTTTTCTGGAAAACTGGACGAGCTCATTTGTGTGTGTAGGGAACCTTGAGGGAAATTTCAGATTAATTTCGAAGCTCGGTCTCCGGGGGATTATTTTTCCCATCCAAATTGCGACCAATGGAATTGCACCATGAGACGAAAATTACGATTTATGTTCGATAAAATCCTTCGACTGTCACAATTGCATTTAATCTGTCCGTGTGACAGATGGTTAACGCGACTGAACTTTGATCTTTTGTTTTGTATATATAGCAACCAACAGACAAAATTATCAAAAAATTATCAGTATAATTCCGTGTAGGTTGTAAAACGTGACGTCGAATGGTATAATTCTGTCGGTCGAAATTTAGATGGGAAAATAATCAATAACATTAATTTTCACCAATAAAACTTTTCACCTTATCGCACTATTCGCTGCAAATTAATTCGCGTTAATGGAAATTTTCTAAACCGTGGAATTGAAGAGTCTACATATGTATATTACAGTAAATAACTCGCGAAATTCACCATTTCTTAGGCCCATAATTTAGAGTCCAGGAATAATGTAAAGTCAACGAGACTTTGTCTTCGAATACTGGTGATACTTGTTTCATTTCTGTCTGGTTTATTTGATAAAATTCACGGTGATATCTCCACCACATGTAACGGCAACGCGGGTTGGGGAGAAAACACGTGTTGCGAACGTCAAACTTGGAATTTCCCTTAAACAGGTACTATTACTATCGATTATCAGAGTAATAGCAACGATATTAGTATTCCAGAAATGAATATTTTCAAAATATTCAATATTTATGCAACATTGATTTCCGTCCAAATTTTCACCAACAAAAGTTCTCCCCTTATCGCACTATTCGCTGCAAATTCGTTCTCGTTAATGGAAACTTTTTAAACCGTGGAATTGAAGAGTCAACATATGTATATTACAGTAAATAACTCGCGAAATTCACCATTTCTTAGGCCCATAATTTAGAGTCCAAGAATACTGTAAAGTCAACGAGACTTTGACTTTGAAAACTGGAGATGCTTGCTTTATTTCTGTCCGGTTTATTTGATAAAATTCACCCCACCACATGTAACGGCAACGCGGGTCGGGGAGAAAACACGTGTTGGAACGTCAAACTTGTAATTTCCCTTAAAGAGGTACTACTTTTCAATTAGCAGAGTAGTAGCAACGATATTAATATTCTAAAAATAAATATAAATTTTTTTTTCTATAACATTGATTTGTGTCCAAATTTTCACCAAAAAAAGTTCTCCCCTTATCGCACTATTCGCTGCAAATTCATTCGCGTTAATAGAAACTTTCTAAACCGTGTAATTGTAGAGTCAACATATGTATATTACAGTACATAACTCGCAAAAATCACCATTTCTTAGTCCCATAATTAAGAGTCGAGGAATAATGTTAAAGTCAAAGAGACTTTGACTTTGAAAAGTGGAGATACTTGTTTTATTTGTGTCTGGTTTATTTGACAAAATTCACGGGGATATCCCCACCACATGTAACGGCAACGCGGGTCGGGGAGAAAACACGTGTTGCGAACGTCGAACGCGACTCTGTTGGTCGTTGAGCGGTTAGCCAGTCGTCGCCGGCACGAGAAATCATGAGCAAACGATTCGGAGGCAGTCCGCAGAGTAGAGTAGAGAGGAGACAGGATGCGTGTGACTGGCGAGAACGAACGCGGACGAAGCAACGTACGAGACGCTGCGTCGCTCTGCGTGGCGGGCGTAAATGCTCATTGAGATGCATCTCGCGTCAGTCTCTCTCTCGTAGCGTCGGCCGGAAGTCCGTGTCATACGCACATTGTCCTCGGCATCCGGCCGAGCCAACTTATCATCTGCGGTTATGAGATTCCTTTTCCACCATGATTTTCCATAATCATTCCAAAAATTATCATTGTAACCGATTTTTTTCCTAAACCTCTCCGATTTTAACCAAAATTAGTCAGAATTTACTGCCTGTTAAGGATGTATGAGCGGTACAGTCCCGACTAACGCCAATTTTAGGGAACATTTCGAACAGTTCTCGATGAGATGAAAATCTGAAAAATATCAAAGATGTAGAACATTAAAAAAAAATTATTTCCCCGTAACAATAATTACAAAGTGTATGCAACGGAATTGAAGGAAAAACTTTGCACATTGTTTCCTCATATAAAATTTGAAGACAGCTGTAAAGAGGATATTTTTAAATTGAAATTTTTAACAAATCTATCTCTATGAGGAAGACATTTATTATTTATTTTAGCTTCCTCATAGAGGTAGATTTGTTAAAAATTTTAATTTTAAAATATTCTCTTTACAGCTGTCTTCAAAATTTATATAAGGAAGCAATGTGCAAACTTCTACTTTGCATCTTTTTTTTTCTATTTAATTATCAATATTGTGTGCAGCTATGAAACACCGTTAAAACACCCTCACATCGCATATTGATTTAGTACAAATTTTTATCTTACTCTCTTAACTTTTGCGGAAGTTGTGACCGAAACGTACATTTATTGAAAAATTTAAAATGCCATAAAATACGAAGGACTTTACCGATCAGCACCAAATTTCTTACGTAACAGGGCTGTATGGTATTTTTCGACTGAAAAACATTTCGGTTCATTTATTGAGATTCGACAGGATTCAGCGAAAAAAATGGTTTTTCGAAAAATTCAAAATTCTATAAAATCGGAACCGCTTTACCGATCTCGCTGAAATTCAATATCAAACATCATTTAACGTGTCTTTATTTATAAAGAACTGTTTAGCTAAATTGGCGAACTTTTACGGAAGTTAGAGCGATCACGACATTTCTCTGAAAAATTGAAAATTTTATAAAATCTGTATACATTGATACATTTAATTAAAAATCACGTCAATTACAGAGGAGTCAATACTCTAGTTGCGCGCCAAATTTGAGCTCGATCGATTGTGCCGTTCGTGAGTTATGGACAATTGAATTTTCGGTCTCTGGAACACATACACAAACACACATATACTCACATATTTTCTAGACCACTTTTCTCGACGTTTTAGGTGATTTTGAGTATGTTAACATGGAAATCTAGGAAAAAAAAAAGTTCACGAAAACAAAGCTTCCTCTGTGAGGAAGAAAAAATTGTTAATAAATCACTCGTCAATCTAACATATTTTAAATGAAAATATTTTGATAATTTTTCTGTATACGTACAATTTTTTTCAGAATTTTCGGTAATTTTTGTGAATTATAGTTTTTAATTTATTTGAATTTTGGATAAATGTGTCCATAGTTACGAATTTTGGACATAGGTACGTCTGTCATTTAACCACATATTACAGCCACGAGGTGTCCGTACAATGGATAAAGTCGTTTCGCAAATACAGGCCAAGCATTAAAAACAACGTATTAAAAAAAATACACGAACGTCTGATAAATAATTATTCGTATTCATCACTATCTAAATGAAAGTTAGGTTCAATTGTGATTTGTAGGACATTTATTTTCATTAATTTGTTAGTAACATTTTTTAATAATTATTATGCAACCATTCATACCTCACTGTACCATTTATATCGACACATTTTATGAATTCTCCGCATATTTTCCAGGATTAAAAAACTACCAATACTACCAAACCACCAAAACCGGAGAATCAGTGATTTTCTTTCGTGGTTTTCAATTTGAATTTTGTAGTTATCGAAAATATGCGAAAAAAAATTGATTGCGTCCCCGTTAATGTGCAAGGTCCGGCGATTTATAATTACGCTAAATAACATACAAATCATTTCCAAAATATTCCTTGCTGACAATGAATTTCTTTTTTTTCAGCCGTCTACAATTGGCGAGGAGACACGCGTTACGGTTTACCACTGGAAATAGGAGAGACCGTCCAAATATTGGAAGAATGTGCAGGTAAGAAAAGCTCGAAAAAAAATTATTTCCACAAAATACTTCTCGATTTTTATAACAGTTAATATTATAATTTATTAACAGGCTGGTACAGAGGCTTCACGACCAAGAATCGTGCAGTCAAAGGAATTTTTCCGAGTTCGTATGTCCACTTGAAGCCTTGCAAAATCGACAACGAGGGTCTGTTCGAGTCGGTGATACCGTTGGAAGATCCTGTGGTGCGAGAAGTAACCCTCGTGCTTCGAGAATGGGGCGGCATCTGGAAGAGACTCTACGTCGTAAGTAAAAGTCCAACTGCGACCGTAATTCTCGAGTCGTCAATAAAATTGACTGAGGAATGCGTGAGCCTCGAATACGATCGCGTGTTTATTCTCTGAAAACGGCTCAACACCGATTCTCGTCCTCTTGACGCACTCGCAGCCACGAGAAAGGAACTGTTTCTTCCTCTGTCTCCTTTTCCTCTCGCTCTGTCTCCTTTTCCTCTCGCTCTGTCTCCTTTTTTTTCATCGCTTTCTCATGAATATGAGCAAGCAGCCTTATCTCAATTAACTAACCATATGCGCTTGTATCGAACGCAGTCACGGGTCAAGTTCCACATATGAAAGAACCATATAGAGCAGAGGAAATGGATGTTAGCACTTTTATTAGTCAGCAACCTTGAATGACTGTGTTTGCTTTGATTGATGAATTTACGACATTTGCATTATGTGGAGTAGAATTATTTTTTTTTACTATTTGTTTTTATTGAATGAACTTCAGGATTGAGGATGTATGATACGTACAGTCCCGCCAAAAGTGAGTTTTAGAGACAATTTCGATCACTTCCCGATGGGATAAAAATCGGAAAAAAATAATGCATATAAAATGTGCTAAAAAGATTAATTCCGCATAATAATAATCCCAAAATGTTATTAACAAATTGGTGAAAAAAACAATTGTTCAACAATCAGTCAACCTAACTTTTTTTCTAATAAAAATGATATGTTAATTTATTTGCATGCATACGAATTTTCTTAGATTTTTGTTCTTTATTTTGATTTTTATTTTTTTTATTTTAAAAAATGCGCAGATCATAACAAATTATGGATATGCGTTTTGCAAACAAATTTTGAGTGTAGTAGATGGTTTTATGCCGATCAAATCGGCATAATAATCGGTTTTGTGCCAAAATTCGTTATTTTGCGCACATTTTCGAAAATAAACAAAATAAAGAAAAAAATCTGAAAAAATTCGTATGCATTTAAATAAATTAACATATCATTTCCATTAGAAAAAAGTTAGTTTCACTGATTATTTGTTGAACAATTGTTTTTTTTTACCAATTTGTTAATGAAATTTTAAGATTATTATTATGCGAAATAAATCTTTTTAGCACGTTTTATATTCATTATTTTTTTCCGATTTTATCCTATCGAAAATCTCTCTGAAACTCACTTCTAGCGGGACTGTACGTATCTTACAGCCTTAAACTTAAATGATCTCCGTCATATTTAATGCAGCACTTGCAGTTTTAATGGAAATTGATATACCAGATATAATATGCAATTGCAATGGGGAATTAATCTATGGTCAAATATAAGAGATGAATTACTGCAATTCTTACAATTTTGCTTTAAACTCACTCTAAAAATACATTGCTTCACATCACATCTTTAATGGCTATGGTTGCATACTCCTTGAGTTATCTTAGACATTTATGAAATAATCATATGGTGAAAAGGAAATGGATGTTGGAACTTTTATCAGTGAGCATTCGTCAGCGATTGTGTTTGCTTTGATTGGTTAATTTACGATTTCTGCATTCTCTGTGGTGTCAAATGATTTACAAGAAAAATGTTTTTAAAGAATACACTTAAGATTGAACCCAAATGTAGTGCTCAAAGTTTTCATGGAAAGTGGTATATTAAATTTAGTATGCAATGGAAAATTAGTGTATGATGTGTGTGGAGAAGTATATTGTATGAAGAAAAACCGGGGAATTACTGTAATTGTAACAATTTTTCTCTAAATTTACTGTAAAAGTACATTAATTTTAAATCAAAATTGTACATCATATTTTAGACAGGAGTTTATGCAGAAAACTTTCAACATCTTGTACAGTGCCGATCGATGAAAGTGAAACTTAATCTTTATTTTCTTTTTATTGAAACTTTCTCGTGACAATAACTTGCACATCGATTTACTTTCCGCTGGTAACAAGAACTTATGGAAATTCATTGGAATTGAAGAATATTTCAATGCTATCTTGCGCTGGATTCGTCTATAATTTCTCCACGATTCATCATTTTTTTTTATTCTCTGTTGGTAAGCTTTGTTTTCGTGAAAACCCTTTTTATTCCGATTCGACATTTTGAATTTTTTCTGAAATCACTTATCGTGCGCTAATTTCCACATTTGTCAAGATATTTGGTTCAAATTTGATTCACGAATGGGCCATTGTAGATTAATAATTGGTGCAAAATTTTGTGAAAATCGATTGAACCTTTGAAATTTATGGGATTTTGAATTTTTCGAATTTCTTGATAAAATAGTATTTTCGTTCTAGTACGAAGTAAGGTATCAAGAATTGTCCGAGTTGATTAGAAATCAGTAATAAACATAATCACACAACAAATTTTTCTTTACGGGGAAACCAAATATAATCATAGAAAATAAGAATAACAGAATTTTCAGGAAAGCTGGAAATTAACGGGGAAGTAAAATGGCAATTTCATTTGTTAGCTTTGTTTCTTAGAGTACCGAATTGTACGTTACAAAAAATCATTTGAACGCGTAAATGTTGAATATGTTTGAGTCTAATTATTTCTTATTCATATTTCACATAAGAAGTTCTACGATAGTTAATCAAACAGTTTTATAGAAACAGCTTCAAAACAGTCCCCAAAAACACAATTTAAAGTGTGCAAACAAATTCTTGAAAAATGGAAATACACGTGGGAAAATTTGAAAATTCGTTTCATAAGAACAAAATCGTTCCCCGTTTATTAATAACTTATTAATTTCATAATTTTCGAAAATACATGTTTTTAATATACAGAAAAGATGATTTTATTCCATACATGCAACTTATACTTCAAAATGTGACATGAATCCTCACGTTCCATTTTCGCCAATTTTCTTACACCTCAAAAACAAATTGAGATCGATTGATCAAGAAATCTCGAAAATGATATCGTTGCTGTTTTCAGGAGCGAGAAATTTACAAATTCAACACGCTTCGAAAAGTGATGCGAGAGTTGCTGGAATGGCGAAGACAACTTTTAGCTGGTACGCTGACGACGGACCAAACGCGGGAGCTGAAATTACGGATAATCAACAAAGTGGATTGGGGCAATCGGTGAGTCAACACAGACATAACTGCTATACATCTGCGTCCTCGTTCGTTTTTCCGTTGCAAGAAAAATGCGTTAGCCTCTTGCAAGGGCTAAAATTTAAAAGAAAAAATACAGCAGCGGAAAAAACTGAAAGGTGACGCAAAATATAGGGAGCACATTTTTTGTTTTCTTATATTTTTATTTATATTTCTCGTTGCCTATACGTTTCCCAATAATTAATGGGGCTTCGTACAGATTGGCAGTCAACATGTAACTCCTCAGCGCAAGCTAATACATGATATGTTTCACACTTTCATTGGTCCTACGTATCTGTATTTTTCCCTCTAGTAAAAAAAAATGCTATGGAAGGCACGTTAAAATACTATATATGTTGTTTACAAATAAATGCTATGATATCTATCGTACCGTCTCGTTCATCTTAAACATTTATCTCGAGGCAATATCACTTGGAACAAGACTACTAATTAACCGACAATATAAACTATCTCATGTGTCGCGGTTATTATACGTTAATTATACAATTAAACTGATATAACAACTCTGTAGGTATTTATAGTTTAAGCAGAATAATCATGATTCGGTAGCACTTGGATCCTCTTTAGGGAATTCGAGACGAGAGGCTTTTTATTGGAATCGAACCGCGGCTTTTATGATATATGAAATTGATGTATAAACTCCTGGAATGGTTGCGAAAGTTCAAGTGGATATTGAGGCGAGCTCACCCGTTTTGAGCCTTGAATCTCGGCTTTTCTCAGAGTTGTAACCATTTTTCAATGTATTTGTTCATTTCTTTCATAAATAATTTACCGGTTATCATTTTTTCCGTTGGTGTGGAAATGTACGAATATTACATGAAAACATTATTCCGATATTATGCGGAAAAGAATGTGATGGTTATGGATTTTTTAATTTTTCCAGCGATTTTTTGTTTTTAATAACATAAATTTTTACCCAATGTGATAATAGTAATAAAAAATCATTTATCCAATGAATAAACAAATAGTGAGTTCGAGTCTAATATGATGCACTATTTTCTACACGAAAATATTGAGTGTAATGAATTTCATAAGCCATATTTAAAAAAGACGGTATGTGAAATCGTGTCTATTATAGAAGTACTTTAATATTCATAATTGTATATTGATTGATTTTGAACATTTTTAACAGTATGATTACAACTCTGCTTCTCCTTGAGGCGAGCGCATGCATTGCAATTGTTATTCAAATACAAATGTACTTCAAATCTTTCGAATGTGAATATTTGCGAATTATTCTGGACACGGACTAAATTTTATATTTTTCTTAATTCAAAAGAATAATTTATTCCTCGTATAAATTATTCAATTATTTGAAAATAATTTGAATTACATTTTTATGAGAATAATTGTAGTAATTGTCATTCAAAATTCGGCGTGTACCGCCCAGGGGATTAATCTTAACTTAACGAAAAACTAATAGGCAATATTTTTGCCATTCTTTCTACTATCCGCGCATTCGTTACTTGGCACTGTGTTTATTTTTCTCGTTTGAGCAACTATTCCTATGCTAAAACGACAATGATGCGAATGATGAATCGACTTGTGCCGACTAATGAATGATTACGATGACGATTATAATTTTATGAAAAATTATATAAATGTGCGCCAACTCATGCGACACCCTGGACGGAATTTTTTCCGTCGTCCTTATTTTTTTTATTGCAATCTAAATCGTCCGTGGCTCAGAAAAGGCTTTTCGTATTTCGCTCTGCACATTGAATGATCGAGTCACAGCCAACTGATCGAAAGCGAAACGATAACTTTTCCTAATTCTCTCAAAATTAAAAAAAAACCATTGACGATTTTTTTTTGCAATGAGGTCACATTGAATATATCCATTCGGACGTTGATTGCACCAGTTTATCTTTTTTTATATCCATTAAAGTCATAAGAGAATATTAAAGATAAAATAACGCTATGTCGCTCAAAAAATCAATCTATATCTTAACCTTCTTGAACAACAATTCAAATAAGAAAGAATTCCAAATCCCTTTACTGAATTTGTTATTATGCCAAAGTTTAATTCATGTGAAAAAAAAAACATTTCTCTGTGCTATTGATAAAAATGTTTCGAGAGCATATTAATTGGAATTTCCGAATAATTCCTATGGCTGTTTATTTTCAAAGATATTCGAAATTCTTTCCCATTCGAATGACGTTTATATCTTCATTTAGGCCCAACAGAAAGACTTTTATTAGGCAATGCCACGGCGGGGAATAATTGCGACTTCCGGAATAATGTGCGACACTCTCCGTTATTATTGTCACTTGCTATGTTATTTAAATCCTAATCGGACGTCAACTCGAAGTTCGCTTATTGAAAAATGTTAATTCTATTTCACGGTCCGAGTGTGTCGCACTTTATTTCGCTAATATTTTTCGTTTATTCTCGTTACAATCGCGGCTACAGACTAAAAAATAAAGTTCCAAAAATCTTGCAAACGTTGTACGGAGTCGATAGCACACAAATGTTGCTGTTAGTCGGAATTTGCAAACAGCAGTTCTGTACGCATTTTGTTCTGTGTGTATGTTGCCCCCGCCTGCTATCACAAAAGCTCGGAAGAAGCTGATCAGATCTCGGTGTCCTTTGAGAATTTTTCTATTTCCGGATATATCGGCGACATCTCCAGCGTTGAAGGTGCAGATGGCATAGAAGCTGGTGACGCACTGCTGCTCGAACCCACGTGAATACGTCGCGAGAGCTCGTCCAATACTTCGTTGAACATCATCATGTTCATGTTTTGGCCTAGCAAGTGAATCAGCAAGAAATCTCCGACCTAAAAGTGAGAAGAAGTGGAAAAGATCGTTAAAATATAGTCGAAAGATCGGTAAGAGATTTACAAAAAACGCGAAAAAATATTCGGTAGATTGTTAAATGATCGGTAAGCGATTATCATAAGATTGTTATAGGATTGGAAAAATGTTTCCAGGAAATTAGCAAAAGATCTTCAAGAAATAGGATAAAAATTGTCAAGTGATTGGGAAAAGATTGTCAAGAAATCGGCAAATGATCGGCAAGAGATTAAGAAAAGATCGTCAAAAGATTGACCAATATCGTTAAAAGGTTGAAGAAGGATCGTCGGGAGATTGGAAACAGATTTTTAAGAAATCGGCAAAAGGTCATTATAATATTGTTGAATAATGTTCCAAAGATCAATAGAGAATTGGCAAAGGATCGTCTGATATTGTCAATCGATCGACGAAATGTCGTCATAAAATTGTTCAACGATCGTCATAGAATTCTCAAGAGATTTTCAAAAGATCTTCAGGAAATCGTTGGAACGATATCCAAAAATCTTTGAAACATTTTTGAACATCGTTAGATGAATGTCACAAGACTTCAAACAGATTCTCAAAAAATCGTTAAAAGGATGTCTGAAAATCTTTGAAGTTTTTAAAAAAAATCGTTATATGCCCGCCGTGGTATTTTCGAAAAATTATTAAAAAATCACTATAAGAACGTCCAAAAAACTTAACAGATTTTCCAATAAATCGGTAAATGACTTTCGACAAATTCTTTTAAACATTCTAAAAATAAAAATACGTTTAAAGAACTTACAAAAATCTCTAACGATTTTCAAACGGATCTCAGAAAAATCATCAAAAGATCGGTGATTAAAAACAACTTAATGTATAAAGGGGTCTTAGCTTCACCTGAGTTTGACGAATCAGAGCACGGACACTTACAAAAATCTCTAACGATTTTCAAAGGAATCTCAGAAAAATCGGCAACCGATCGGTGATTAAAAACAACTTAATATGTAAAGGGATCTATGCTTCACCTGAGTTTGACGGATCAGAGCACTGACACCAGCAGGAGTGCCGAACTTGAAACGTTTTTTGAGAACCATTTCCCTGGTGCTGGGCATGAGAACGATGGAAATGCTGTAGATGAGTGCAACGCCGGACATGACAGCGAGAAGAATAAACCAGAACCACAGGAAGATAAATATCTTCTCATTGAGAATGTTCAGAGCCAGAACGCAAAGAGCGTCCAACTTCTGGATGCTACCGGAAGCTCCGAATTTGTGGAACGTGCACTTTGTTATACGGGGGAAGATCTCGACCATAGGATCGCTGCGCTGCTCCTGATTCATGTTGCTGAACTTGATTACATCTGTGCCGTACTCGAGGAAAGCTCCGCCCAGGAAAGTATCCAGGAAAAATATGTTTCCAATCTGAAATAATTCCAAAAAGATTATGAATATCGATTCTATGGTCTTCTTCCAATATTTTATCAAAACTCACAGAATAGCTAAAAACGCTGTAAAAATATGCAAGTATTTTAGTCTTAAAAAGGAATATTTTCCTTTATAAATTTATGATTATTAATTAGCATGAGGACATGTTTCCGCAAAAATCTTTCTTCTGAATTTTCAGTGAAACGTACATTTTTGTACCCACGTGCAAAAATATTCTTCGAAAAATGAACAAGATCAACTTTTTATGCAGCAGCAGAAATTCATAAAGTTCATTATTATTTATTATTTGTTGGTAATAGTTGCTAAATCTACGATACATTCTCTGAGTTTGTTGAAAGGTACTTACAACATTGGCAAAGTTGAGCGCCTCGCAGAAATAATATCCGAATGCGTAGCTGTTGTGAAGATGAAGAGTATCGACGATGTATTGAACGAGTCTGGAGGTTCTTGCTTGTCTCTCTTGCTTGCTCTCGACCATGGCACCTCGCATACCTTCGGAGATCATCCTGACTTTGCCTTCTTCCCATTGCTTCCACATCCAGTGAGGCACGTAGAAAAGTACGCCTTGGAAGAAGAGCATGAATGGCACCCACTGATAGTAAGAGTGGTACCTTTTCTCGCCATAATCGCCACCGAGCCCAGGATGAGCCACGTGGGTGCCTATCGCTTTGTTCTGTTGGTCAGGCAGAGTGAAAGTGTACGTGATCCAGCAGAAAGTGTTTATCACGTGCACAGGAACTCCACCGGATGATATGCAGTTTATCGGGTCGCCTGAAAGAATTTACATTTAGAAAAAACAATATCTTTTACTGTTGCTTTTTATCAAATTGAGTGCAGCTGCTAAGTGAGGGAAATAAGTCCTTTCTCAGCTTCTTTCTGACTCAGCATCACTTGTTGATAATCAGTGCAGCGATGAATCAAATGAGCGATGATGAATAACGTTTTTAAAAAAGTTTGTGAATGATGATTTATACTTTAAAGCTAAAGAAAATAAGATTATATGCAATGATTCTCAACTTTATTATTGACTCAAACTGAAACTTTAACGGAAATTTATTATCGATTTGAAATGGTATATTAATATTTTTACCCGTTTCAATACCAATACGGTAAGATATTCTACACGGAGCGAAAAATCTCGTGAAGAAGTCATAACGGTTGAAAAAATTGCGACATGATGTGGTGATCAATAATAATATCGATGCTAAGTAATTTTTTTAGAAGTCAACGTTAAAACTGTTGATACGGTTAGTTTTTTCGAAAAATTGGTGCTCGTTTTTCCCCGCTATGAGATTTGATAGGTTTTTTCCATAGATATAATAATTTTTATACCACAGTGTGCGTGAAGTGCCTACTTCGCTTCGCTTGCGTGCGTGAAACAGGCACTTCTCGCACTAGTGGCATAAAATTGTATACGATACTCGTGCGAGAAACTTTGTTTGATCTCGTGTGATTACAACACTCGCCTTCAGCTCGTGCTGCAAACTCACACTCGTCGCGAAAAAGTTTCATCGCACTAGTATCGTAATGTACTATTCTTACATCATTTTCTTTAAAAAAAAATGTATTACTGCTAGGTTTATGTTCTACAAATTGATGTAATGAATCTATCACAGACAATATTTTTGCACTTAGCTTATTAATATTCATAAGTGGACAGAAAATAACATTAATATTCATACAAATTTCTCACCAATCAGATTATTTGCCGTGACGATAATGCAACATGCGAATAGTATAGCGGATGTGATTCTGTAGTGGGCCCTGAATACAATGTTATCGATAATGGCCTTGTCGATGAGGTATCGCACTTTTACAAAGCCGGCGACGGCCGACACAAGACCGAATACCGCCATCTCGGATTCGTCTCAGTTCCTGCAAAAAAATAAAACAATTTTATTATTAGTAACGAGTTAACAGAAAAAACTATCAGAAAGTAAGCCAGGGCCATATTTAACAAAAAAATAATAACCAAAATAATAGTCCGTTATCTTCTCAATAACTTTAAACCATCAATTTCTCCGAATATTTGTCACTAAATATTTATACAAAAATCTTGGTTTCGATTTTCAATAAAATAATTTTCTTGCGACTGCCATACCTGATATTCTTATAATAACTACATAATATGGACATACAAAATAAAACAATTCTCAACAAGTTAATCAAAGTGTAACTCAAAATCATGTTAGAAGATAAATCTATAATGCCTAAAATGATGGTTCATTGTCTTGTCAAGTTCTTTGACATGCTAATTAGCCTGGATTTTTATCAATGAAAATTTACAAAAAAAAATGTTCGCTTAAATCAGTAATAATTTTTTTTTTTGGCAATGGGATATTGGATATTATTTTATTAATTATACAATATCGACATGAAAATAAAACGGTTCCTAACAAGTTAATGAGAGAAAAATAGTGAGAATGTGAGCCAAGGCCATTCCGTTGATCTATTTAACGCAATGCTATTTTTCAACACTGGGCACGACGAAATTCTTGCCATTGGCTCTCAATAGTAATCCGAGAGCTGCTCAGTTATGCTCAATGAAATTGTCAACGACAGGAAGTCGCAGGTGCACAATAAGCTCTCGACCTGCTGACGTCCCCGGATCTCAATGATTATTATTATTGTTTCTTCGAACCGGGTCGCTTTGAGTGCATTGTGTTATTTAATACTTTCGGAACGATCTCTACGCTCGTCGTGCGTTGTTAGAATTTTATTAGTCAATTAATGGAGAATGGGCGGGTCGCGTGCCGCACCGAGGGGTCAATCATCAAGACTCTCATGTTCTCTCGTGACTCCATAAGCGTCTGCATCTTGCATCCAGCAAACAACATATTTATAGCTCTTGGAAATTTTCTAAACAAATTTGGAGCATTAAATTTTCACGGCTGTTTTGTTTATGGAAAAATCAATTTATTCCTTGAGAGGCTCAGGAATCTCTCCTTCTTCAAAGGGCCAATATTTTCGGTCACACTCGACATAAGATTACGAGACATCCGTGTGACTACTGTTCTTGTCATTAAATTTCTTAGTGCCCTCCGTCTCAACTGGAATCTCAATTGAGTCCAATAATGACGATACGACGATGTCGACCGAGGAGACTGAAAACCCTCCTTGACGAAAGCTCACTGCTTGTAACCCTACGTAAATTCAACGAGGTTTTTAAAATATTTAATTTCTTAAAAAAAACTATTACCTTCTTTATCATACATCATGAAATACAAGTGGGCATGTATTTTTTGGATATTTAGTAGATATTGTTGACAGATATTTATTAAGATATATTTTTACTTTTCGAATAGTAGAAAATTTGTTTAACGAATCTGAAAATATTTTTTCAAAAACATTTTATTGAGCGATTTTTTTTTACCGGAAATATCTTAATAATAGCGAGGATAAATAGGACACAAAAGTTTTAAAGATTTTTTTCGTCTTGTGACGTATCGCATAGATTGGAGGCAGTGAACTGTCAGGAATTTATGACTCGTTCAGCGAGTCACCTCTTCCTGAAGGGTCACAAATTCCTATAAGGTGTATCACGTATCTCTAAAGTGAATTCCACGATAATTTCTGTATTTCAAGATGAGAATACAATAAAAGAAAATAGATATCATTAAACAAAACTATGAGCAATAATTTTGAATAACAATAAAGCCAAGAAGTTGTTAATAAATTAGCTTAAAAAATGGATCAATAAACTTTTCGTTGTTTTAATATTTGTTTAAAACAAATTTCCTGTTTTTCCTAAACACATGATTTTTTTAAAAATTTGCATTTCTGAAATATCTATTGTCAAGATTTTTTAAACCTGCTTGTCAAATTATTTTGAAGCTTCTTCGGTACAATATCAAACCATTATACAAAACATATAAACAAGTAGAGGCTCAGATATTTGCAAAAAAACCTTCAATAACGGGAATAAATTCTTTGAATAATGAATTTAAAAAAAATTGAATTTCCTCAACCTAACGTAAATTATTTTTCCAGAATCAATTTATTAATATTAATTTTTTGTTATTATTATTAAAACGCAATATTAGTAAAATTAGTGACCATTTCTTCACCCGAAATCCGAATTAAATTGAAGTTTAGTTTGCACCTGTGCTAATTAATTTCTCTGTACAACGCTAACAAAAATCCCGAGCTCAGGAAAGTTACGTTTGCTTTGGTTCTCCAATATAGAAGCCGAGACTCAGTGTCTAAATATTTCCGGTCAGTCCAGTTCTGTGCCCGCTTGAATATTCTCTCCTCGTTTAATCTCTCATCTCCTCTTCAGACAGTCCACTACGATCCAGGCAACGACCGCATCCTCGTGACTCAGCCGACGAAAATGTTAACCATATTCTTGCACCGCCCAAGGAAAAAGAAAAAGAAGGAAAAAAATGACTCGTTACAATAGCTGGAAAGGTAGAAGGAAAAAGCGAGTGGTCATCCTGCTGCTTTCGCTTTAGCCCAACTCAGCATATTAATAATTATGTCAAGTTGTGATCATAAATTGACATATCTCAAGAAGTGCAATTTTCGAGACGCGTCGAGAAAAATGTTTAAAAAACAATCACTAATAAATTGGTTAAAGTAGATCTTAATTTCACTGTATCCAAAATCGCTATATTAATTCCAGAATGTATTGTTCGACAGATGAAATAAGACATCGAACATTAAAATTGGTTCACCAGTTTAGTCTGAAAGTTATAACAAGTAAAATTTTAAATTTTGACCTCACACCATTCGTGTACACTGTACGTCTTCATAAAATTGTAGACCATTAATGCTTATTATGCACTTAATGAGGTTTAAATGTAACATTTCTATAGAAGAAGGGTATCATTTAGCAAATTTTTATTCTTATGACTTTCTTTTAGGCGACCCCTCAACGCGTTAAAAAAAGCCCTTTTAGAGGTATGCCAATTCATGATCGCATTTTGACTTAGTTATTTTAACGTGGGACAATGCGAAGACATTTTTCACGGACATGATCACTGAGGTCACGTTTAGCAAGATGAGAGCACAACGAGTGGGCAGATAATGAGAGACCGAAGAAGTTCCTAGCGTCGTCGACGAAGAGCCGACCACTTTTGTTCTCTCCTTATGTTCCTAGTGCTCTTCTCGCAACGTAAACTACGTGTACCGTACGTGTAGCCTTTGCTATGAAATTTCAGGCTACACGTGCCGTTTGTACGAGGCTGGAATTCGTGCCGGACGAGTTGAATAATGGTGATTGCGACTCCACTCGCCGCGAGCCACTGCAACAGTTTATACAAAAGTGCCAGCGCATCCTGGAGATTCAAATACACTTTGTATATATTTTGAGCTAAATGATTCGAACAATCATGGAATATGAATATTGTGGAATAGATTTACAACGTGTGGCCATTATTTTTTTTTCAATTTTCATTCTCGTAGGTTGATGACTATTAAAATAGCTAATTTGGTAATTTCGATAGACTGTAAGAAATTTCTTCATGAAGATCAATATACCGTACAGGAATTTTTTTTGCAGATACAGCGTATATTAAAATAAATGTATGATGCATTGGAGTCATTATAAACGACGTGTTTATCATATAAATATTTTTATTCTCGTAAATATAAATTACATAAGCAGGATACGTTTGTATTAAACTGAGTGTAATTAGAGGTACTTGCAAAAAAAAATTATCGGACAGTATATTAGTCCTCGAAATATAGTCAACAGGATTCTGATCGATATTTTCATAATTTCGATCTTAAAGTCCTCTTAATTATAATTTATCGCCGTTTGTACCTACAGATTTACCACAGATACGAGAAATTATAAGCGAAATTCATTTTAGTAGAGTATCTAAACAATTTTTTTTCAAAATTCTTTTTCTCTGCATAAAAAAGGCTACAAATGCAACATTTTATGACGGGCTAACGTTACTTGACATTGTCCAACAATTGATAACTCAACAATCATCATATTTTGGAACCGACTAACAATGTGACTTTTATTTTTTGTAAACTTTGAGGGTCCGAAATTAGTTACTATTGAAACGATTTACTCGGTAAATGTAGCAGGATTTTCACTGATATTTTCATAACTTAAATGCCCAAATTCTCTTAATTCAATTTTTTGCTGTAACAGCAAATTCTTTGTTGCCTCTATTTACAGATTTTTGCAGAAACGTGCAAGAATGTGGAATTAAACCAAACCAGAAAATTGCTTGTTGCAACCCATTCATTTTTCTCAATATAAAAGCGGCCATAAATGGTACGTGCTACGTTCGGGTAATGTTACTTAACAAATTATCATTGTACGCGTTTTAGCTGCTTTATCTTGAGGAGAAAACAGGATTCGGTTGATTTCACCGCCGTGCTTGCACACTTGTTCGAGTCAAGTGTCTCGATATAAGATTATACCACTCTGTGCGCGTCTATTTGCCTCTGCCCTTCCAACACCACTCGAGATGGTGCTCGGGCTAAAGCTGCCGATGCACGGTGAAAGGACAACGCTCTCTCACTCCCGAGCACCGGGCGCAAACATGCGGAGAGCGTTATGGCATTTTTACAGTGTACAAGAACACTGTGAGAAGAATAGCCTGCTTACAAACCGTCGATTTCAGACGCTCCCTTTTCAAGTTTTATATTCCATTACTAAAATCCTCAAACTACTTAGTCACGCGAGAATTTAAAGTTTTGAAAACATTTCTGACGTATATTCACACTGCAAAAGCATAGAGACTGCGCTTTGGAAGTATTTTTCACCTCCAAAGCCTGTAAACTACGCAATCCTAAGAAAAATGACTGAACATAACGATCAAGCACACTGAAGTACAGAACAGATTTTTTCAACCCTCAAATATCTAAATTACGCTGAAACTAAATTGAATTTGTTGTTGAAAATTGTTCAAAATTTGCAATTCTCAGTGTACTCCATGGGTGATATTCGAATAAAAATGTATTCAGAATAGATTTCCATTTAAAAAACTGTCAATAATTCTTAACTAATATCAATAATATGATTTTTTATCATTGATTAATTAAATTTACTTTTTGTTTTATGAGAAAAATGTGACACTCAGAATTTTTTTACAATTATAGTTATTCAGATTGAAGTGTATTTTGAATACAATTGTACTTCGAATATTATCCATTCCTGGGGTATTCAGTCACAAGAAAATTCAAGATTTTAGGAACATTCATGATGATCAACCACATTGAAAAAAAATCGCCTGTGCTTAGAAGTTTTTTTTATTACGAAATTCTTCCAACTATTTAGCCACTGGAGAATTTAAAATTGCCTCAAGTTAAGTGTAGAAGAATTTGTCTTCGTTTCCACAAGGGCAAGCAAGGGTCTCTTCATTTTCCCACCATAAATCAACACGTGCATTTCGAGTGGAGCGCCATTGTCGTCTCTCTACCTTGGCAAATATATACCGAGTAGGTAACCAAGCGAGACGATGTCACGTTCCAAAAAGCGAGTATGTATTGTACTAGCGCATGTGTCGAACAGGTTTCTCGAAACTTTGGCAAATCCGGCCAAATTTCGCCTCTGGGAAATCAACGCCGTTTTCGGCTTCCGCCGTGCGTTCCACAGAGACCATATTGTAAGCCCAGCAACAAATAAAGGACTCTGTTTCGCAGAGTTAAAAATATTCCAGTACTTTTGCAGTACATTTGTGTATCTATGAGATGAATCAATTGACGGTAATTTTTGAAAAAAAGATTTTTGAAAAAAAGTTGCAACTTTTTTTCAAATAGAAAAGTGTAAGCTTGGTCCACAAGAGAAGATACTCAATTCTTATTTGAATACTGAAGGTTCACAATTTCGCTTTTTTATAGCAAATCGGAATGATTTCGAAAGCATAAAAGCTACTTGCACTATTATTACTATTTCCTCATCAATATTTTAAAAAAAATGGTCAATTCATATTTCATATACTTTATTACCGTTGTAATAATTTACTTTGAACAAACATACAAAGAAGAATCTTGTACATTGTTTCCTCCTCAGTTTCCACTTTGCACAAAGAAAACTTTATTAGGAAGTTTTTAAAAAATTTTGGTTAATTTCGTTAAAAAAAATTTTGTTAACAAAGTTGCAGCTGCCCCAGATAAAAGCAAAGAATCTATCAGTAAGCATTCAGCACACAACCGGGGTTTCCATTTTTACGCTTATGATGTCCAAAAACGCATTCGTTGTTGAATGATAAGCTTAACAATCAACATATAAAAGTTAGACCCTTCTTTTTTAGCATACTTTTAGAGTCCTTTAAGAAAGCTAGACCTGAGCTTTTCATCAATGGTTTCCTGGGTGCCCAACATATTTGCCGAATTTTTTTTTCGAACATTCTGAAACATTTTGTAATTATTCTGAAATATATTTCAACTATTCTAAAATATTCGTCAAATATTCATTCACTAATAGATTCGTTGCGAACAAATGAACGAGTCAAGTTTTCCAGGTTAGAAAATCACGAGCGAGTGATTTTTGTGGAAAAACTGAACGAACTCATTTGTGTGCAGGGAACCTTGAGGGAAATATCAAATTAATTTCGAAGCTCGCATCCAAATTGCGACCAATGAAATTGCACCATGAGACGAAACTTACGGTTTATGGTTGATAAAATCCTTCGGCTGTCACAATTAAATTCAATCTGTCCGTTTGACAGATAGTTAACGCAGCTGAGTGATCGTTTGTTTTGTATATATAGCAACAGACAAAATTATCAAAAAATTGTCTGAAATATTTTTCAAATATTCTGAAAATTTTTTCAAATATTCGGAGTATCAGGACATAAAAATCTCGAGAAAAATTTGCCGTAACCAAGCTTACTGTATAAGGGATCAAAGATGTAACTATTTTCTAATAGATATGCAAAAATTGTTTTAATGTCATTGTGACTATAATTCTGCTGCAGTGTTGCATGCGTTACATTCATCGTGAGATATACGACCTCTACCGTAGTAGCAGCATCAGTAGTAGTAGTAATAGTAGTAGCATGCAACAAGAACTCGAGACAGAGTCGAGGATAGCAAGATACGCTCGGCGTACTCGCACGCTCGTTGCGCTTTACGCCATAGTTTCGAGCCAACGTATTTGTACTCTTCATCGTACACGCATTGCGAGCAAGCCAAAGGAAGGCTTGCTGTGTCAGTCTCTAGTTCTTCTACGTATTGTATACGACGAGAAGCGTGTTTCAGAGCGCATGAGAGATTTTCTCAGTTGCCACTGAGGCCAGGACCTTTCTCCGACAGCCTCGACCGTCTGCCGCATATTTTTCTTCTTCTTCTTCTTCTTCTTCTTCTTTTTTTTTTGTTTTTTTTTTCTTTGTCTTTTATTAACGTGGACTGCCGTTTATTCCCTCGATGTTTGCAGCCATACAACTTGTTACTTTGAAAACTATTTCCAAATATCAACCCACGTGGTTTTTACAGCTGCTTTACTTTATCGCTCCACGAGCTCGGCTCTTGTGAAATACGGATGGAACAAAATTGAGGGGATGGCGGAATCTCAGAGTAACATTGAAAAAAATTTCTTGCGCTTGTTTGCTTCTGGCCTGAAAAGCGCACGGATTATTTCTTATCTCTTGGAGATTCTACGAACGCTCGATTATTAGTTTACTCTGGGATATACCTAAGAAAAAAATTCTCTCACGAAAGAGAAGATCCGTCTCGTGAAAATGGGAAGGAATACCTCTTTTAACTGACAAGAATATTTTCGACAAATTTAAAAGAATTGTTTATATCATTGATTTTTATCGTGATACTGAAAAAAGAACAAATTTTTTTTCACTCACAAGAATATTTTCAGTAGTTCAAAAAAAATTATTATCATCATCTGTCTACACTGAAATATTCTTAAGAGCACATTCTGACACAAAACAAGAAGATAAAAAAAGGAGATGTGAAGTGGGCGAATGTTTCTTAAAACATTCACTCACGAGTATAATCGCAAACTAATTATTTGAATTCTTTTTGTTTTGTTTTGAATTATGGTGAGACGTAAAGACGTAATAAAATGTAAGGATAGTCGAGATGTGAGACGTCGTGAATAGCGTGATACAGAGATCCCGGAAGGCAGTATAGAATTTCCAGGGAGTCACTGCAATTGACTGTGTGTCACTGAATCCGATGAATCGTCGAGTTTTTCGCTTGTGGCTACTATATCTCGTAATATAATATACTTAGTCGATTCATTTACATGGTGGCAAGCGTCTTTTATCTTCTACGGAATTGAAGAATCCTTCAACTAATTAAACAGTAATTTTCAGGATGTTCAAAAAAATTATATATTTTGGAATAAATATTTTTTCTGACTCTAATTCGTTACGACAAAAAATGTTTTTATCAACATTAGGAATACAGTCACAAAAAAGTTGGCCTTCAATATTACAAAATTCTGAACGCCGCATTTTGAATCTATTCAAAAAACCCATCTTTAAAAAAGCCGGTATCTAAAAATCTGAAATTCGCGAAGCACTTCCAGAATTTTGTCAGGGCCAAGGAATCACTCGAGGATAGATTCAGAAAATTTCAGGAATCCACAAATTGCAGGAGAAAAGAATTCTCGAGATTTTTTCCGTGGACGCCATGAGATTCAATACACTAGAAGAGATGCAGTGCAATGAACTGAACGAGAGGCTTTCCTCTCTCTTCGTCATCTGTAGAGGGAAAGCCAAAGGGTCTACGTGACTAGGAAAGAAATTCCTCCCCCAGCTCGTCGCCATCGTCTTTCCCATAGGAGAAAAAAAAGAAGAGAAGGAAGAAGACGCCCACCGAGTTATGGCTTCCCAACGACTGTGTCAACGATCCTGAAGAGCAGTTCGAAGAATCATAACGGTGTGTGAATGTGAATAGTGTGCACAAAGTCGTAGGTGTGCACACGGTATGCGATTAATCGCTTCAAGCGTTAACGGCTTGCAACGAGACTTTTTATGGATGTGTCGCTTTGCGAAAAATAGAATGAGGTTTACGAACACGTGGTCCCAATTGCAGCAACATATGCAAACAAATCTACGAGATTCGGACAAAGAATTAAAGTACTATATGCTTAGTTACGTATATAATACGAAGAATGTTGTATGCAGTACCATTATTACTACTATGGAGTCTATATACTCGATATTTTATCCTTCTCTTCTGGTATAAGTCATAACTTATCGAATCGAGCAAGCACCGTCTGTGTTCCAGTTATACTTGATTATTACTGCTAGAGTTTAACGAGCGAGCGAACTTTACAGTGTAGAAGAGAATACACTATCGTTTTGCTCTCAGTTTAGCTGCTGCGTGACGAGCACGCCGAACGATGCAAGCGAGATATGAGAAAATAGGGATATATATTACAGGCTTATGGAAAACTGATATGATAGAAGTTGGAAGTTTGACTTTAACGTATATAAATTTGTGGGAATTTTTTTGTCAGTCTTTTTGGGTCTCGTGGAAAGTTTTCTGCCGGAAAATGTAGCACAGCGTTGTAAGCAGAATGGGAGAAAATAACAGTTTGTTGAAGGGTTATAGAAAATTCATATTAAAGGGTTTGGAAAGTTGGCTTTAAAGTAAATAAATTTGTGGATTTTTCTAGTAAGTATTTATTAGGGCTTAGTGGAAAGTTTTGTGAAAATGAGAACTGTGAATTTTGCGAAATATGATCAAATGAGGATACCTTGAAAACTTATGGAAAATTGATATTATAGTAGTTGAGAGATAAATTAGCGACATTTTTTTTAAGTCTTTTTTGTTCCGAAAAATGTTGCAGAAAGCTGTGAGCAAAATATGAGGAAATAAGGATGTTAAAGGGTTATACAAAATTGATTTACAGGGTTTGATAAGTTTGCTCTGAAGGAATTAAGTCCCGGAATTTTTTTTATACACCTTTCCTTGCAACCAATTGCAGTAGTGGAAGCTGATTTTTGTTACACAATGTGTTCTTGAATTAAAGAAACATGAAAAAAGCTTATTTGCTGTCATGATTAATGACAATGTCAGTTCGTTCATTTATTTTTCAATTTAATTCTTGAAAGACGTTTTGCATTCTGAGCTTCTACACATTTCATAGTAATTTCTGCTTGGCAGTAATAGGCATTTATTTACGCGGGAGATTTTCGATCGACAGTGAACAAGAAACTGTAATTTAAAGATGATTAGCACTGTCAATTATCCAGTCGGGTAATTTGTTAAACGTCTTTTAATTGTTTTTAAACTAAGAATGCTTCGTAAGGAGATTTCCAACTGAAGGTTCGATGTAATCAGAATTTAAGTAATTTATCAGACAACAATTTGAGAAAAAACTTTCGGAATTCCAATGGAATGAATATTTTTGGCAAGAATGCATGTGTAATGCACCCGAAAAGACGTGGCATCAAAAATCGTTATTTAATGCAGAAAACTTGAGGGAAACGTTTAAAATCGATAGAATCTACTGAAATAGCAATAAAACCTATTCGGTTGACCGATCAACATAATTGTCATAGTAAATAAATTATATGTAATTGCCATATGACCGTGTGTCAAATTTCATGGTTGAATGCTCCGGCAATAATCGGACAAAATTTCATTTCACATCAACGTTTCATTTCCGATCGGTGATCTCGCTAAGTTTTATTCTAATTCTACGAAAGTATTATCAAATTAAATGGGGAAGCAAATGTTATTTGAGATACTAAATTCGACCAACACTTTGTCAACTCCATCAACTTTTAGGGTCTTTCAATAGAAAAGACTTCTATTAACCCCGAAATTAACATGTCAATTCGGTTCTTTTCATCGAGTTTTCCTCGGCATTTAAATATAGTTCCACAAAAGCGATATTGGGAAGAAAAAAAAGAAATACTTGATTCGATTGTCTTTTCATTTAATAAAATTCTGGTATCACTTCCCAAATAATTTTTAGCCATCTGTAACCGAGAGTTCAAGTCAAGTGATTTTTGGACTCACTATGTAAATCGGTTTACCTAAAAATTAGCGTATTCCGTCAACCTTGAGTTTATTGTGTACCGACTGAATGAATCAACGCTCTGGCTGTTATAAGCAACGGCATCAGCAGCAGCAGAAGCAAAAGCGGCAACGTGCTCGATTGAATCAGCTTCGGCTGATGAAATTGACCGAAGGGACGGTCGAAGGTTTTGTTGAGGCAATTTATATTCATCGATTATCTCGTCGATCAATCGCAGATCACAAAACTATTCAGTTGAATCCATAATAGACACTCCAATATAATTCGTGTCCTCACGTCGCATTTTGGTCACGTGAGGCTTAAAAAAACTCACCAAATATTTTTCTTTTCACACAATCTTACAATAATTTCCTCATTTCGTAAAACACACTCTTTATTTTTTTTTCTCACACAAAAATGCAGTCGAAAAATTTGTCGATTGCCGTGATCGACAACGCGATCGAAACTGAGGAGAATATTTCGAGCGTTGAGCGTCCAACAGGCGGCGCATGTGGCGCTCCCAACGTCAACATTTTTCGTAAACCCGAAATTTCGAAGCGCTTCTAAAGCGGAGTTATGATATACAGGTATAAATGCGAAGAGTCCTGCGGCGAATAATCCTCACCTCTGTGATCGTTGGCAAGCGTAGATTTCCTTATATCCTTGTTTGGCTGCTGACGAATTTTTAATCACGATTGTATTAATTATTGTATATGATCACGTGAGTTTGTTTTTGGGGGGGAAAAAAAAATCGAGTTTCGAAAATGGTAAATTAGAAAAAACGGGACGCGACGATCGCGCCAACGGGGCCCGGGGAGCGACTCGGGAGCGACTGACTGTGCTTTGAGCTCTGCTCACGCAGGCCCCCTTGACCCCCTCTTCTCTTGCCTTCCCATTACTTTTCTCTGACCACCATTTTGCCCGTCGACGCAGCCGACGCTGATGCGATGGAGGGATATTCTATATTATGTACCAGGTGTAGACTGAGTACCTAGTAGTATTGCTTGAGCCATTTTCGATATGGAAATGTAATGTGCTCCGAATCCTATAAAATCATACTCTCCCATAAATGAGATGTTTCCATCGCAATAAGCATCCATTACCGCTATATTCTCTCATTCTGAAGATGAGTGGACCGTGCTATTATTATTGTTTATGGGGAACCGATTCTGTAGAATGTATTTATTCATTTACTTATTTATTAATTTATCAATTTATTACGATGGAAAACAGAATAAAAACTTTAACAAGAAAATATTATCAAGTTTTCGTAATTCCAAACTTTGATTTAACAATTCTCTTTATTGGAGTTTCACCTTCAACTTATTGAATCACAATTTTGTAACGATTTAGATCCTTAATTTTTAAACAATGCACAACGGGTTAGTACATACCGTTTCGACCAGAGTCGGACCCTCGACCTCTTAGATTTGGTCGAAATTTTTTTGTATGATTGGACCAACTTCGAAAAGTACTGGAAAATTTTCTTGCGATTTTATTTATTTATATTTTTCTTGCGATTTTTCAAAGCTAACATATTTTAGCCCAAATTTAAAAATCTGAAAAAAATTCTCAAAAATTCTGCATGAAATAACAAATTTTTTGAGCCTAAAACCAAAGTGGGCTGGGTTTCGCTTCTATTTTTTTCTATTAAAAATTATTAAAAAATTTAGAAACGAAAGAGGAAAAGTTATCAATTTTTTTAAAAATATTGCTTTCTCTAAAACATGTATTTCGTGAAAAGCCGTGAACACGAAAACGGTCTCAAAATTTTAGCAATCTAGCTGAAATTTGGGACACATGTCGAACGATTGCTAAAGTAGATTCCTAATGAAATCAGCCTCACTCGATTAACAGGAAAATATTAGTTTGGTGTAGCTTTAGTCGTTAGTTAGGAATGGATAGAATTGCTTCAGCGAAGGGAACGAGAGCCGCCAATTGCCGAAGCAATTCTATCCATAGCAGGAAAATAAACTATCAAGATATTTCTTATTAAACTTTTTCGATTTTAGAGAGAAAAATGTTTAAATCTTGATAGCTTATTTACTTTTTGTTATTATATAAAAAATTTCAACTAAATCCGAGAGGTCGAAACGGTATGTAATGTCCTTATTTATTATGATGGAAATGTGGACAAGAATTTTAACAAGAAAATATTCCTTATTTTCCTGAATTGCGGATTTTGATTTAACAATATTTATTATTGCAGTTTCACTTTCATCTTATCGAGATACAATGTTTACGGATTTTCATTTTTTCGCTCTTATGCAGAAATTAGCATTTCATGAATTTTGGACTAATGCATGCACATTATCTATAATAATGTTATGACTTTGTATACCTGATGTAGACTGAGTACCTTGAGCCATATTCCACATTTAGAGACATAGAAATTTAATGCTCTTAAACTTGTAAAATCATCCTCTGCCACAAATGATACGTTTACTTTCGCTATAAACGTCCTCTAGCGGTATATTTACAATTATTCTCGAGATCAGAGGCCCACGTTGTTATTATTTTCTCCCAGCGAAGCTAATCTTGCGTTAGAAATTATAAATTTATTTATTATGATGGGCTAAGACTTTTCCAAGAATATATTAATAATATCAGCTGCAGTTGTGACCTTCGATTCAACAATTTACTTTATGGGACTTTTACTTTTAACTTATTAAGAGAGACGCTATTTGTTAAGTTTTCAGATTTGCTAGCTTTGCTGGCTTTACACATAATGACTACAGTTTTAGTCATTTATTAGAATTTTCACTCACTATAATGTATGTGTGATGGTTATTTAGGAGGTTTTTTTTTAAATCATAGCTAAGAAGGAGAACAATGTGATTGATTAACTTACGGTTGCTAAGGTATGGAATAGAATACTTAAGGATCTGAAGCACGGGAAAAACCTTTTAGAAAAATATTTTTCCAGAGGTTTCTTATTAATTATTTTACATCCTTCTTAACGATTCAATTTTTTTTTTGTGTAGGGACAATAAGTAACGTTATGTAAAATCGTCTCCGCCAGACGATTTCCGGCTTTTGAAGTTTTGAGAGGATACAAAGGAATCATGTGACTCCTGGAAGGCATCTCTGACCCACACTAGACTTAATTTGTCAAGAAAACCACAAAAAAATTTAACCTGGAACTCCATATTAATGAGGTTACCATACATTGACTTAACTACGCAAGAATACATACCGGACATTTTTTTAAACGACCATAATTGTTTTTTAATTAACATCGATGGCAAAATTATTTTCACAATTCTTATAAAAAAATAACGACCTACAGTATTTAAAACACGATGTGGAAACTTTTAAATCCCCACAAAGAAGATCGATACTCCAATGAAATCTAAAGATTTTTTATAATCTTTATTCAGTTACTTTTATTAAATATTCTTCTTTATCAAAAAAAGAAATTTTTTTAAAAGGTGTATCGTATTTTTATTGGGAAATCATTTTAAAAAACTGCAAAAAAATTGGATTAATTTTTTACAAAAAATCCTTATTGAATTAGATGACAAATGTTAACGTTTCTCTTATCATTTACAGAATGAAATCAAACTAATTGGCTAATTAATACTTATTATTGTCTAATAGATAATTATCTTGCAATTCATGATTTAAAAAAAATTTCTATGGTCGTTATCACTCGTCGCGGGAGGTCGAGGCTCGATTCTCTGGGAGTTTCTCTTGGTAGTTTTGAAGAAGTACCGCGTAACTCTTAGCATTCGACGTAGCGTCGTATATCGAAAATATCTACTTCTTTAATTTATTCTTGAACATAAGATCCTGCCTCGTAAAAACAAATAAAAAATCTGTAATCTGTCGACGCAATTCCCGGATGCTGTGACTCGTACGGAGTCTTTTTATCTCATCAATGAGTTAACTCTTTGATTTTTATAAAAGAATGAAACGCTTATTTAAATGTTGCTTTTGACTCAACGTCCGTTCGCTTTTCAAATCTCAACCACTATCCTCTTTTAGTTTTATGTTAACAATAGATCGTCGTTTTCTTGGTAAAAAGCTTATACATAATGATTTGAATAATTTTCACTATTTCGTACATTGTTAGCAAATAGTAAAAAATTGAAAAAAAAACTAATTAATTTTTCACCAAAAATCCTTATTAAATCAAGTAACGAACGTTATTCATTTTCAATACTGCATCATATATATAACGGAATTCAATTGATCGAGTCATTAACACCTACTGAAGTCTAATAGACAATTATCTTGTAATGCATTATTGATACAACAATTCTTCGCTGCATTCAACGTAGCGTCGGATATTAAAAATGTATACTTGTTTAAATTATTCTTAAATATTCCATATCAACGAAAATTACACATTGCACATCTGAACTGTTTTTTTTCAGCAAATAATAAAAAATTTCAAATGAAAATTCATTGATCTTCCACAAAAAATCTTTATCGAATCAAGTGACAAACGATAAAACTTCTCCAATACTGTATCATTTATAGACCGGAATTTAATAAATTAAGTAATGAATTCGACGTAGCGTCGTATACCGGAAACATCGACTTCTTTCATATAATATTCAATATAAAATCCTGCCTCATAATAAAAACGACATTTTCTGAAAATCTGCATTCCATTGTTACAGCGAATAATAAAAAAATTGCAAACGAAAACAAATTCATTTCTGAGGAAAAATTCTTATCAAATTAAGCGACAAAAAATCTCTAATCCTTATCAAATTAAGCGTCAAAACATCTCCAAGACCGGCATTTATAAAACGATATTCAATTGATTGAGTAATTAACGCCAAAGTCTAATAGCCAGTTATCTTGTGACGCATAATTTAAAAAAAAATTCAATTGTCGTCGTCACTCGTCGCGGGAGGTCGAGGCTCGATTCCCTGGGAATTGCTCTCGGCAGTTTTGAATTGGTACCGCGTAACTCGCGGCATTTGACGTAGCGTCGTATACCGAACGCTTGAGGGTGGGTAGAACGAGGGAATCGCCGCGCGTCAGCAACATGAGCTCCCAACGGAGTGTACGACGGACTTACGGAGTCTCGAGAGTCGCTCGCTCGGTTGGACGTAGACGGTTCTCTCCCTGCGTGAGCGAGTCCGCAGCGAAAGAGGGGGAGACACATTCGGAAGGATCCTGACTTGCTCTGGTCTGGTCTTCTAAGATGCGGTGGTGCTCGAAGGAGCCGAAGTTTTCAGCACGGTGAATACGCGTGTAACCATGCCGAGAACCTGTTCCCCCGTGGTGAGCTCTCCGCCGCCGCAACCGCTGCTGCTGCTGCTGCTGCGTTCGAGCGCCATTTCGAAGAGCATTACTACAGCTCTTTAAAGTTGCTCCTTCCTTCTTGGAGCGATTTCTCACCATTGCACTTTCCTTGCTTGGTATTGGGCCTCTGTCTGGCCGCAGACAAGTTCTTTTAAATAGCCTCTGAGCCTCCATTGTAATTCGCCATCCCTTACGTTTTAGATGTAATTCTGTATACTTTTGGAAAAAAAAATTGTTACACTGTCGAAAAAATCTACTTGATTTTGAAATTGAATGTTCAAGTACTGCACTGAGAGAAATCGTTATAGTACAGTTAACTATTAAGTGACAACTATCGATTTTTAGTCCTTTTATAGTTACGGTGACTATAAAAATATGTTTGTACCAACTACAAATGAATAGTTGTCACTTTATGGTTACTAATACCATAATTTTCTCTCAGTGTGGAAGTTCTTATGCATAAAATGGTATGACTTTTATGTATAAGTGCGATATAAAATTACTGTATGGTAATTTTGATAGTTAACTTAAAGTTTAGTGCAAAAGTGCATAGATGTTATATTACAATTGTATATTACATTTAACTTACCAGTTAATGCGTGGAAATTATCATGTGAGAACACTCAGAATGGTCCACAACATCGAAAAAAGTGGTTTAGGAATAATTTCTATATCTATCGGTGGAAGTGCAAGACTTGGAAATTTCAATCACCTGTAACTCAAGGACCGTTCAAGCGAATGAGCTTGAATAGCTAAAATAGTTAGCTATAAGTTGGCACACACGCGAAGCAATCCGTACGAACTCGGTACTACTTAGCGAAAATTTGCACATAGCTTCGTCATAATTTGCATGAGGTTCATATTTCTCAGAATTGTATCTTTTCGAAAAAATTATCTTCGTGAATTAACTTCAGTAAAACATAGGATAACGAACTCAAATTTTATACATGAAATCAGTACTTGTCAGCAATGATAGGTACACAATTTCGTCACAATTTGCAATGAGGTCCATATTTCTCAGAATTGTAACTTTTCGAAAAAATTATGTCCGTGAATTAACTTCAGCAAACCATAGGATAACGAACTCAAATTTAATACATGAAGTAAGTACTTTTTAGCAATGGTAGGTACACAATTTCGTCACAATTTGCAATGAGGTTCATATTTCTCAGAATTGTAACTTTTCGAAAAAATAATGTCCGTGAATTAACTTCAGCAAAACATAGGGTAACGAACTTAAATTTTATACATGAAATTAGTGTTTTCAGCAACGATAGATACACAGTTTCGTCATACTTTGTTTTTTGTTGAAACTTTTCAGAATTGTTACTCGTATTTTGATAAAATGGTAAAGCGAAAACTGTAGAATTTGCTTACTTATTATTTGTGGTTTATTTTACAAAACTTCCTTTATGAGGAAACCAGAATCGATAAATATACTTTCTTATAGCTTTATATAAAAAAAATTAAAAGTAATAAGGAGGCAATTTTTTAAGTTGTACTTTGCAGCTTTTTAAAGTTTAATTGGCCCTTTCAAAGAGCATTACTACAGTTCTTTAAATTGGGTCCTTCTTGCTTGCGGCGATTTCTCACCCCTGCACTTTTCTTGGTTGGTATTGGGCTTCTGTCTGGCCGCAAACAACTTCTTTCCAATAGTCTATAAGGCTGCATTGTAATTCATAGTTACTAAAAATTGGTGAATAGTTTATTTATATGTAAAAAAATTTCTCCTCGACGTATTTCTATCAATTTTCTTTCCCCTCATCACGATTTTTATGCCCATATTTTAAAAAACTTAGAATTCTTGTTCGGGAATTCCGAATGACGTGTTTTTAAAACAGGTCATTCCTTTCTCACTATAATTTCTTGAATAATAAAAAGAAAATAAATTTGGTAGATTCGTAATGACGTATTAACTCCCAATTATACCGAAGTCCTTGACATTAAATATGTTAATTTTTTTCAAAATTTTATCAAAATATTTATATAAAATTGACATATATGCACATGCGCCGTACATCGTATGAATTTGAACTGAAAGTTCTCAGCACTTCAAACACTTCAAGCATTTAATCTTTTCCCCCTCCATTCGCGCCGCACAATCTCTTGTAATTCTGCGTATCTGCGATTAAACAAATTACACATATGATCGCTACAACAAAAAAATGTGTAGAATCGGAAAGTTGACGCAGCGAGCTGCAACACTGTTGGTAATTTCATTGCCAGAGGACACATGTGACCATGAGTTCAACAGTAACTACTACAAGCCAAACACTAACTCACTATACGAGGTATTCTCTGCGAAGTGAGCCACTTATCACTGAACCCTTTTCCAAAAGATTTTTACCTAATTTTTTCCAGAAAATGCATTATTTTTTAAATTGTGTATATTAGGGTGGGTAAAAAAAATCGATTATTATTTTTTTTAAATCTAACACACGAAAACTAGTTGCTGAGTATCTCTAGAAAATACTCACCAAGTATGAGCTCTTAATATTAATGGGAAGATTATGCTCATCATCGATTTGCATTCTCAATTTAGTCTCATATAAAAATGGTCATATCTTATCACTAACAGACTATGATACCAGTACCATCGTTAATATTTATAGAAAATTGAACGCTCTACAAAAATTATGTTCTATACTTTTTTGAAAAATCTAACCATTCAAAAGATATTCAAGGTCAAAGATTGAAGAATTAAAAAAAAAACTTTTTGTTTTAAATTTTGTAACTTACTGAAAAATAATTATTGACAATTGAGTTTCTATTATTTCTAGAGGAAATTGAACGCTCTAAAAAAAGGTTATTTAGCTCTGGTGGTTTATCGATTACTCGAGCCGTTTAGAAGATATTCGCACTGGAATATCAATGCATACTGCTATTCATAGTTTTTTAACGATTATTTTCAATCAACCCGTTTAATTTATGATTTTTAAGATAAATTATAAAAATTTAAGTTTATCTTGATGGAATGTCAGTTTCCAAGTCATATCTCATCTTTTGTTTGAGAATATATTTCTTTGAATCAATTTTTTAACAATATTTTCTTTCCATAATCTTACTCTTATTACAGCTTAGGCAATTCAATTCAATTCTTATCACAGCTTAGGATCGTTATTTTATATTTTTCAACGAATTTCAACGTGGAGAAAATAAATTTAAGGCACATTTTAAATAAGGGAGGGCGACTTGGTTCCTTAATTTCAATCTACATTGGTTTATCGTTTTAACAAAAATTTCTGTTCTTACTAAACGAAGGAATCCGTGGCTTTTCTCATATTTCTTATTCTCTGATATACCACCACAACAGAGTGTGACTCATACAATGACCATGAGTCCTCAGCAGTACAGTAACAGCAACAAGCCCAACTAACATACACTCGAATCTATGGAAGTTGAGGGATTCTTTTATACGTGGATTGTTGTGGTGTTTTTTAAAAATGATTCTATTCATGATACTGAAATGGAGAGAAAGCGCGAATTTGAGATTTTTTACTGATCATTTCCGAAGGGAATCCCTTCCTTCAGTTTTCATCTGAAAATTTTCACTTCAAATTCTAACGTCTTACTGAATTTGAATTTAAAAAAGTACTATTTTCCGTTGTAAATTTTCCGTATTCTGTGGAACAAATATTCAAGTTTGGTCGCTAATAACTCCGCTGTTGATGCGACATTAAATAAAGGCAAAAAAAAAATATTCAAGTTCACATTTGACGACAAGTTTTAAAAAAAAATTTGAAAAACCCTTTTCGATGTTTACCTCACTTTTATTTCTAGGGTTGAGTAAACTTGCCTAAGAATACCCAATTTTCAACTTGTGCTCTCGAAAACTCAATGCCTGTAATAAAAAGAAAAATTGATGATAAAATGAATAAAGCTTGAATGTAAGCTACGATATATTAAGTTGATTCGTTAAGTAAAGGTCTTAAGTTATTTGATTGTAAATAAAATTATCTGAGTATCTAAATAATTTAGGTTCCAAAGATGATAAATTGTACCTTGTGCTGTCACAAATTAATTTTCAGAGAAAACAAGTTGAAAATTGGGTATTTTTCAATAAATTTTCTGAACTTAAACAAACTTCGAAAAAAAGTAGGATAAGAATGGAAAACCGCGTTTCAAACCTTTTCAAAACCTTTTGACCTTGAAACTGTCGTCGAATGTGAACAAAATATTGTTTTCCGAACGATTCGGAAAATGTCCCACAAAAAAGTGGTTTACTACTTTGGATACCACTATTATTTTGAATTTTCTCGATCAGATTCGGTAAGACATTGAAATCCAAAGTTAAAATTTTCAGATCAAAACTGAGGTAAAGGATTCCCTTGAGGAATGACGGAAAAAAAATCTCAAATTTGCGCGTTCTCTACATTTAATAATAGTAAATCGAATGGTGAAAAAAAGCACAAAAAATGTAAAGACCAGATTATCGTGCGATATTCGGTGGAGTAACACATATAACTTATAGATACCTACAGCGACAGTAGAGAATGAATCGTACATATAGCCTAACCAGTAACCGGCGAGTGCAGGATCGCACGAGTGAAGCAGTGGGGCTTTCTTACCATCTCCTCTACTCTTTCTTTGTCCTTATCCTGGTAAACTGCGTTGCATTGCCGCTGAGAGTCCGGTCGTCGAGCCGGTGCCGCAGTTACGCACGATTCTCGTCCGCCTTCCCAGTCTGTGCCCCGTATAAGCTCGATGACGAGCCACGAGGCCTGCGGGAAGGAAAAAGTCTCCCGCGCGAAATCAGCTACCAATCTTCCTGCTGCAGTAGCGTACCTACTATCCGTACTGCTACGTTCTCCCGCATCCTACAAGACAGTATAGTACGCGTTACGATCTTCGTGTCTGCTGCTGCTGCTGCTGCTGCTGCTGCTACTGCTTGCTACTCCCGGGAATTTCTGCTGGTGTTACTCGGCAGCGTTGCGTGTATTCGCGTATTCGCGCTGATTTCGCAGCTACCGGGACTCGCTCATTTTACGCCTCGGGGAAAGGAGAGAGAAAAAAGAAACATTAAGAGGAATAAGCAGCTGTAATGAATGAAAGAAACCTCCGGGATTGTTTTCGTAATCTCGTTAGTAAATGCCGCTAATAATATTATTAAAGCATAGCAAACTATAAGATTGTTTTCATAACCTGGTTCGTTATCTTCCCTCATTTCATCTTGTGAGAAAGATGTTAAATAAATATTCATTATGTGACGATGTATGAATGATTTTTTAAATATGTTTTTGCTTTTTTTTGTTGACTTTTATTTTATAATCAACCTTTTAGAAGGGTAGTTACAATTGATTAATAATCTTTTAAATTCTGTTTTATTTTTATTTAAAAATTGAGAAAATATCAAGAGGAATGAGCGGCTGTTATAAATGTAAGGAATCTCCGGGATTGTTTTCGTAATCTCATTAGTAAACGCCGGTAAAAATATTATAATAGAATAGAAAACTGTAAGGTTGTTTTCATAAACTTTGTTAGCTTCCCTCATCGATCTTGTTAGAAAAATGTTGAATAAATATTTATTATTTGAGGATGTATGTTCAATTCTTTAAATATGTTTTTGCTTTCTTTCGAGTGTTTATTCTACACCAAGCGTTTCAGAAGGGTAGCCGTAATTCATTAATAATCTTTTGAATTTTGTTTTATTTTTTTTTTCAGAAATTAAGAAAACATCAAGAGTGGCTGTAATAAACTAAAGAAATCTCCGTAATTGTTTTCGTAATCACGTTTGTAAATGCCGCTAATAATATTATTAAAGCATAGCAAACTTTTGGATTAGGTTCGTAACCTGGTTGGTTATCTTTCCACATTTAATCTACTAAGAGAAGTATTAAATAAATATTCACTATTCAGGGTTGTTCGGTTGATTTCAAAAATATATTTTCCCTTTCTTTTGCAGAGTTTTATTCTACAATCAGGCTTTTTAGAAGAGTAGCCATAATTGATCAATAATCTATTGAGTTGTGTTTTAATTCTCAAAAATTAAGGAAATAGTAAAAGGAATGAGCGGCTGTAACGAATGAAAGGGAACTCCTGGTTCGTTTTCAATCTAATACTAATACTAATCTCGTTATTAAACTCCGCTGCAATTATTATTATTGAACAAGAGACAACTTTTAGATTGTTTTCATAATCTGCTGCGTTATCTTTGCTAATTTAATATTGTAGAAAAAAAAACGCAAATCTCAGTATTTAGTATTCAAAGATCTATGATTAAAATTTTATTTTATATTTTTGCTTTTGTTTTTTAAGGATTTTCCAATTGATGAATTTGAAGAGAATGGTTATAATGAATGAAAACAATCTCTCAGATTCTTTTTATAATTTGCTGATGTCTATGAATGATTTTGTATTTTAAAATTTATGGATTTTTAATTTTTTTAGGTGCTTGATTTTGCAGCTGAGGAATTTAGTTACGAGGTTATTGCGGAAAAGCTCGTGCTTGAGGCGCGCTCAATCATGTGCTATTTAGTCCAATTGAGACTGTGGTGTGCGCTCGCTGGGGTTGGCGGGGATTTGACCCTGACATCCATTACCTTCGTACCTTTTACCGGCGCGCATGCCGTTCTCGGTGTTACACCGCGATGCATATCCTGTACAAAGGCTCTGACAGTGCAGAACGCATATATATACATACTCTCTATATATGAGTCTGAGAGATTTTGCGGAGGCGAATATTTTTCGTACCTGCTCGTTAAAAAAATGTTGTGCACTAAAGTGTGTCTAAAAAAAAGTATATTCTTTTTGTTCGTTGCGGCGATTCATCTGATCTTAATATATAACCCGAAATTACGTTTTCTGAAATGGCAAACCTGTCAAATTTTTTTACGCGACTGCTAAATCGATTTTTCTATTTTTTAGACAATTAACAGTTTTGCAAAATTCAAACTGCTGAAACTCCTGAACGGCATTAATAATCACGCTGATATTTAGTATAGCGGTATAGCTACAACATTTCTTCCTATGGATGAATTTACGACAAAATTTAACTATATTTTCAGATTCTACAAGACTATATTTTTTTTTTAAAGTCTGTATGTTCTTTAGTAGCTTATTAGCTGAAAAATGTCAGCTAATAAACTGAATATTCTTAACTGAATATATACAGACTTTTTTTGAAAAATGCAGTCCTGTCAAATCTGAAAATATAGTTCAGTTTTGTCGTAAATTTATTTCTCAACAAATATAGTAATGAAAAAGGATTACTGGGATTCAAGTCGAGCTGCACCTATAAAACAGTTCAGATTATATGGAATTGAGATTTTTTTTACAAATTAATGTTTTCGTTCTAATTTAGTAATTTGTGTGAACGTTGGCCAACACTGCTCAAATCTTCTACGAGGACTAATTAACATACAGCTGTAGTAGATATTAAATTCACTGAGAGCAAAGCATATCGTTAATTTAATGATGTCACATGATAAAACGAATATGGGAAGGCTTGCAAGGTTTTATGGTTGAGCGATGATAATATGGTTCAATTAACGATACTTGCACACTGAGAAAAAAAATCGTTGAAATCAACAAAACGTGTGTTTGCCGGCAGCGAAAAGCATATTTTGTCGATTGGTCAAAATATTTGGCAATTTTGATCGAAACATCTATGAATAGTATCACCAGCCGCTTCGATCAATTGAATATTTCTTTCGATCAAACAAATATTTATTTCGCCGCCCGCAAGCGCACGTTTTGTTGGTTCTAACAATTTCTTATCTCAGTGCAAGGTTATTGGAAACAAACGTTGGAATCGTATATGCACCGAAACGGCATCTTTGAAACTATTCGAATAGTTGAATCTACTATCATTTTGATGATTTTGAGGTTGATATAATTATATTTGCTATAACCATAAAATATAGACGTTCCTCCTGGGAATTATATTATCCATCCAACTATTTTCTTATATTTGGTATAACCATAAAATATGGACGTTTCTCCTGGAAACTATAGTTTATAGTTAGATTATCGTCGGTCTAACTATATTTTTATTAAATTATCAGATTTTCTCTGAGTGTTTGATAAACAAGTTAGGCTTTCATAGGATCGTTAATTGTCGAAGAATTAACTCTGTCTCGATTGACTATTAAGGATGTCTCGATTGATATGATACGTACAGTCCGCCAAAAGTGAGTTTCAGAGACAATTTCGATCACTTTCAGATGGGAGAAAAATCGGAAAAAAATAATGCATATAAAACGTGCTGAGAAAATTGATTTCGCATAATAATAATCCCAAAATGGTATCAACAAATTGGTGAAAAAAAACAATTGTTCAACGAACAATCAGTCAACCTAATTTTTTTTCTAATGAAAATGATATGTTAATTTATTTGAATGCATACGAATGTTTTCTGATTTTTTTCTTTATTTTGATTTTGATTTTCATTTATTTTGAACAATGCGCAAAATATAACGAATTTTGGATATGCGTTTTGCAAAAGAATCTTGAGTGTAGTAGATGGTTTTATGCCGAACACATATCCAAAATTCGTTATTTCGCGCACATCTTTGAAAAGAAGAATAATCAAGATCAAGAAAAAAATCTGAAAAAATTGATATGCATTCGAATAAATTATCATATCATTTTCATTAGAAAAAAAGTTAGGTTGACTGATTGTTTGTTGAACAATTGTTTTTTTGGTCAATTTGTTAATAACATTTTGGGATTATTATTATGCAAAATCAATCTTTTCAGCACGTTTTATATGCATTATTTTTTTCCGATTTTTATCCCATCGGGAGGTGATTGGAGTTGTCTGTGAAACTCACTTTTGGCGGGATTGTACGTATGTCATACATCCTTAAATGTTGATTTCTTCGTGAAACTGATTGGAAATTCGTATTTACCACGGCGACATACGTTGGATCAGACAAAAAAAAAAATCTTTGGAAAACCAATTCTTATTTACATTACACAATTGGACAGTTTCATTAAAATGACTATAATTTTTTATAAAGAATGAAGCAGTCACTTCAGATGTTACACTTGTTTTGGTAAGTTATTAAATGTCAAAACTATCTATGGTAAAACAGGATCAGTTCAGTATTGAATTCGTGACAAATTTGAAAAATGAGACCAGCGAAATTTGGAACTTTTAGGTATCCGCGAAAAACATACGTGTCTGTTGCTTTTTGAAATAGTATTTCATAAAAAAAACATCTAAAAAAAGGAGTATAGAATCCAGTCATGTAAATTTGAAGGGGAAAACCTCATATATTTTTTTAAAATCGTTCTGAAGTATATATTTATATTCTCGTGATCGTGCGGTCTCTGGTTACTGCATCGTGACACTAAGTACGTGCAAAACATCGGTCATCAAACCACGTTTCGCACGTGAGTGCAGAGCTGGATAGGCTTAGAATTATTATGCGCGTGTCTAACAGCGGAATAGTCACACTTCCGTGATATTATATATTTTTCATATTTTTCGTATCTATTGTATTTACTTTGTGACGCATAATACGGTCGCGGTTGAGTCTGCGGTTTTTGCTCTTGAAATTTGATCGTTGAAGACTCTATTTTTCAATTTTACCGCAAAATAAAAAAAATCTGTGTAAGAAAATAATCTATACATATGTATAAAGTTGAATTGATGAATGTAAGTACACTCTCACAAACATTTGGTACTCTCGTTTCGTTGATTCATCATAATGATGAGGCGTATCAAGGTTTAATATGACAGAAACTGCTGCGATTACCTTCCACTTCTCGTAAGCGTGTACTTTCTATAATTCATGTAGATAGATACGTTGGTACTGCATAAAATAATTTTTATACCTGAATAACAGCGCCTTACATAAGCTTATAAAAATTAGTTTCAATAACTATAAATATTCGGTTGCAAAAATTACTTTTGTAAAGATTTTTCGTGAGAATTCATGAAGTATCACTTTGAAGTACTGCAATGACTTTATACTTGATATACTCTAAGTACACGGAAAACGACATCGTAATTTTTGTTTACTAAAAAAATGTTACGCATTTTCGAAAAAAAAATTTCGTCAATTTCTCTTTTTAAAAAAGTCCCAAGAATTGTATATTAACCTAGACATTGACTAAAATTTTTCTGTAAAATTAACAGAAAGTTTCAACAACGAAAATAAATAGAGTATCAAACATTTTTATCTACAGTTTCATTTTTAATAGGTTTCCTAGTTTTGGTGTCCGGAATTTTTATAAATCTTCATATTTTATTCTCGATGATTAGATATAACTATCAGGACCCTAAATAATAATTAAATGCAAACGAAAATATTTTAAGGGACTAAAACATAAACTTTGCAATTTTGTCAATTTTATATTCTTTATTCACAAATAATAAAATTTTATATCTACCCCAGATATTTTCCCTCTTCTCTCCGGAAAGTCCTGATCAAAATCCAGCGCAGTTGCAACCTTAATTGACTCCCGGGTATGAAAAATTGAGCGATCGACGTTTATTCGGTTTCTAGCGAAAGGTTAACGAACTTGCGACCAATGGTTTCGATATTCTCACCGTCGCCTTTCCTCGTGCCAACTTTATCTCTCTTTCCTTTTCTCGCCTCCGCCTCGTGAGGATATTTCGTTTCGGAGTCGAGTTACGTTGTCGAGCGGATCTGTAGAAGCTTCGAGGTATTGCTCCTGTTGCGGCGATTCCTGGGTTGCTGCCGCGGCAGAATTCAACCACAGACCGACCTCTCTGCTTCCAGATTGCAACGCGCGGTGATCAGACCGAAATTCGCAATTTCGTAGCTGCACACGTAATTGCAACTTGCAATTGTTTTCGTGAAATTTTTTTTTTCGAGATTTTCATGTTTTCATGTATGTTTCATTAACATACTCAAAATCACCTAGAACGTCGAGAAAAGTGGTCTAGTAAATATGTATGTAAGGATGTGTGTGTGTGTGTTCGTGCGTTCTAGACACCGAAAATTCATAATTGTCCATAACTCACAAACGGCACAATTGAACGAGCTCAAATTTAGCACGCAACTATAGTATTGACTCCTCTGTTATTAACGTGATTTTTAATGAAATGTTTCAATGTATACACATTTTATAGAATTTTTAATTTTTTAGAAAAATGTCGTGATCGCTCCAACTTTCGTAAAAGTTTGCCAATTTAGCTAAATAGTTCTTTATAAATATTAAAGACACGTTAAATCATGTTTGGTATCAAATTTCAGCGAAATCGGTAAAGCGTTTCCAGTTTTATAGAATTTAGAATTTTTCGAAACAACAAATTTTTTCTCTAAATCACGTCGAATCTTAACAAATGAACCCACATGTTCTACAGTCGAAAAATACCATGCAGCCCTGATACGTACGAAATTTGGTGCTGATCGGTAAAGTCGTTCGTATTTTATGGCATTTTAAATTTTTTAAATAAATGTACGTTTCGGTCACAACTTCCGCAAAAGTTAAGAGAGTCAAATAAAAAATTGTACTTAATCAAATGCAATGTCAGGGCGTTGTCACCGTGTTCCATAGCTACACACAATATGGATAAAATAGAAGAATTAAAGGGAAGAAAAAAAGATGCAAAGTAGAACTTTGCACATTGCTTCCTCATATAAAATTTGAAGACAGGTGTGAAGAGGATATTAAAAAATTTTAATTTTTAACAAATCTACCTCTATGAGGAAGCCAAAATAAATAATAAATGTCTTTCTATTCCTATTTATAATTTCATGGAATAAAAAAGCATTTATACTTAAAAAATGAAGAAGTGAATTTTCTGAACAAAGTAGATTTACCAAAACTGTATTTCTTCCCTTATTCTAATTCGCTGAAAAATCGAATTAAAATTTTTTTTTTCTTCGTGTATAATTCCCGATGCGAGCAACTGCCAGAATTACAATAAAAATTATCGTGCGCACTTTGAATAGAAAAAATTGGAAGTGCTGCTACGGGTGTGTCGAGACCTTAAAAGCGCTTAGAATAGGAGGCAAATTCAAACATTTACGTGGGAATGTAACGGAGTGACGGGCGTCAATTGGCCACGGCGATCCACTCGATGAATATTCATCAAGCGCCTTTGGGTGAATCGTGTTTCGAAACTGCGGGCGTTCGACCATTTTATGTACCACCGACACATATGTCTATGTAATATGTAGTAGAGTACTATATAGTAGCATGCTTCGTGTTGCTGAGGTGCATACGAATAAGAAGAAGAAGAAGATGAAGAAGAAGTGGAGAAGGGTATCCCGATATCTTTGGAAAGGGGCATAGGTCCCAGCATCGGCAAGACACGGGCTTACGCGGACATTGCCTCAACCTGTCTCCACGCATTCGAGTCTCCGCAGCTCGCCTGCATTCCATCAACCGAAGGGGCCCCTTTCGGGACTTCAGTGACGACCGATGAACCGAATGAGCCCCAGGACCGCATCATACACTGGGAGAACTATATAATTCGATTACCCACATTTTCTTATAAACCACATATGATGCACATTCCACATGACTTCAGCCAAAAAAAAAACAAAAATTCGAAAAAATTTCCAAAAATCAGGTTCAGTGGTTATAATAGACACACCAAATTTTAATTTTTTCAAATTTTTTCTGGCGGAATATGCCATATTTTTCATTTTTCGTTTAACCTATGATATCTCGGGAACGATTAATCCTATCGACATCTCGAAAAAACGAAAATGTGCGTTTTTTATGGCCCATAAGAAAATAATTAATTTAAAACTAATTGTGTAATTTCGGACTATATTTGACTACAAAATTAATGAAAATATTTTTTTTTGCGAAAAGAACTTCGGAAAGTGGCATTGAAAAAATTGTTGCCAATTGTATATGAAAATTCTCAATTATTAATATTTAAAAAAAAAAATTTTATTGGGACCGTACAAAGTTCATGAGTTATCGCAGTTTGAAATATTTAAAAAAAATGCATATCGGTTTTATCACGCCGTGACACTCATTATCGGCAATGTCATTTGTTTCATCGTATTCTGCGTACAGATCAATATTTTGGATAAAGGCCGATTTATTGAGAACACAATCATCGTAAGGTTATAGCAGTTTGGCGTTGAATTTTTTTTGTTTATTTCCAATTCTTATTTTTTATTCTTTTTTATCATTTTTTTTTCTAATCACCACTATGTTATGTAAAAATAATATAAAGTTGGGTTGCACTCCAGAAAAGCACTGCAAATGTCTCGACCCGAGCAGTAACGCGTATAATTTCATGAACTGATAAATCAATACACTATTGAGAACTCGTCGTGAGTTGGCAAATCAATTCCGAAAATACACTATTTAAAATACACAACAATGTATAGGAAATGCTTGCACAGAGATTCGCGGCTGCGAATAAAAAATATTGAAACTTTAAAGTATGGAAATAAGTAACAGTATTTTGGAGCCTCCTCTTCGAATGCTGAATAAAATAATGAACGGAATTGTATCCCTCTTTTACCAAATTTAACTTTTTACTTCCACCTTTAACTCAGTTTCTTCTCAAATAAAAAAAAGTCGACGTAAAATTGCTATAACATTTCGAAGATCGTGATCGGCCTCTATTTAAAATATTGATCTGTACGCAAAATACAATGAAACAAATGACATTGCCGATAATGAGTGTCCTGACATGATAAAAATGATATACGTATTTTTTAAAATATTTCAAACTGCGATAACTTATGAACTTTGCACGATCCCAAAAAAAAAAAAAATACTAAAAATTGAGGATTTTCATACACAATTAGCAACAATTTTTCGATGCCACTTTCCGAAGTCCTTTTCGTAAAAAAAAATATTTTCATTAATTTCGTAGTAAAATATAGTGTGAAATTATACAATTAATTCTGAATTTATTATTTTCTTGTGGGCCATAAAAAACCCACATATTGGTTTTTTTGAGATGTCGCTAGGACTATTCGTTCCGGAGACATCATAGCTTAAATGAAAAATGAAAAATGAAAAATATGGCATATTTCGCCAAAAAAAATTTTAAAAATAAAAATTTGGTGTATCTATTATAACCACTAATCTTCAGACATTTTTTCGAATTTTTTTTTCGCTGGCTGGAGTCACGTGGAATGCCTCATATTTAAAAATACTTAATTCTATCGTCACTCATTCTTTTTACTCAGGAAAATAATGCATAGTTGTTCATTCATTATTCATTTTGAGTTTCAGTAATGAGTGGTATTTCATTCATAATTCATTTTGAGTCCAAATAATGAGTGGTTTTTTACTCATTTTTCGATTTGAATTTGAATATTAAGTGGTTTTTTCACTCATTATTTATTTTGAGTTCAAATAATGAGTGGTTTTTCACTTATTATTAATTAGTTCAAATAATGCGTGTCTTTCCACTTGACATTCAATTCAGGATACTGTTATTTTCAGAATAAAAATGTTCCAACAGACGTTGTAGTTATTGAGTCAAGTATCGGCGAAGACCGGTCGCTGAAACAGCGCGAGTCCCCATTTTTATACGGCAATTGGCATTAGGATAACGAATGTAGGCGTGAATTAAAAAATTAAAATAAAAATCAAAAAATTAGCGAATTAGTTCTTATCCTTCCATTTAACCCCCCTTCTGTTCTTCTCACCTTAAGCTAATCAGATGAACGGATCCTCTATATTTATTATAAAAGGAAGTGGCCGAAAACGTTTGTGTGTCTGTATGTTCCAAATTCGAAATTTTTTAGAATTTCTATGATTTCTAAAATTTTTAAAATTCCCACAATTTCCGAATTCCAAAATTTCAAAAAATTCTAAAATTTTCACAATTTTTAAAATTTCTAAAATTTCCAAAATTGGCCATTGAATTTTGAGTGAATTGTTCCAAATTGGCCATGAAATTTTGAGCAAGTTCTTTCAAGTTGGCCATGGCACATTGATCGAGTCGTTTCGAGTTGACCATAGTATTTTGAGCGAGTCGTTTCAAGTTGATCATGGAATTTTGAGCGAGTCGTTTCAAATTAGTCATGGAATTTTGAGCAAGTCGTTTTAAGAATACTGAAGGTATTGAAAATATTCAACCGAGGTTTTGCGAACGCGCGAAGCGCGTGAGCCACAATAACACCCTGGTTATCTTATAGTTAATGATGCGGGCAAAACCACTCATTGTTTCAAATGAAAGTAGATGATGATTGAAAAACCACCCATTATTTTCCCAAGTTTAAATAATAAATTGTTTTCTACAGTAGTAGAAAGATAAGTATATTCGAAATAAAATTTTAAAAAAGTGGTTTTTCACTTATCATTTTCTTTGATTTCAGATAATGAGTGAAAAACCACTCAACATTTGGACTCAAAATAAATAATGAGCGAGCAACGATTCGTTATTTTTTTAACATACATTTTATCCATCCCTGCACTCAGAGAAAAAATCTGGTAATTAAAAAAAAACATAGCTAGACCGACGATAATCTAACTATAAACTATAGTTCCCAGGAGGAACGTCTATATTTTATGGTTATGCCAAATATACGAAAATAGTTGGATGAACCATTAATATAATTTCCAGGAGAAACGTCTTCATTTTATGGTTATAGCAAATATAATTATCATAGCAAACATCAAAATCAGTTTAAATGTTTGTTTCCAATAACCTTGCAAGTGTCGTTTATTGAACCATATGATCATCGCTTCAACCATAAACCATTGCAAGCCTTCCTATATTCGTTTTATAATATGACATCGTTAGATCAACGATATGCTTTTCTCTCAGTGTGATTACAATCCTGACGATTTGTTGGATGATTTACCGGTCAAACCAATTCTCACTGTGCTTTAATACAGTACGTAAAAATTTCGTTGGGTACTCCATGACCATGTCGATCTTTTAGTAAGGTACGTCCCTGGTATGTCGGCAAGGGTGTGGGAGTCGTGCAGCACCGGAAGGCAGTAGGAGCGAGAGTAGCACCGATGCATGGTTGCCTCTGAGACTTTTAGGTTGCCTGCAAGTACCTAAAGGGATAAGAACAATGGTAAACTCCATGTAGGCTCTTTGACCGTTTACGCGTCGAAGCACTCGGCTTTACGAATTCTATGCCATTTCCATTCCCATGAATAGGAATTTAAATATTCACACTAGAAAAATAATAAATTTTCTTAAAAAAAATATCTCAATCTTTATTTATATAAGAATTTAGTTATTTCATAATAACAGAAAAATATATGAATTCTATAAATGACTTCCTTCACTATGAAGCGAAATGCTAATATTTACACAGAACAAAGAAAGCATATTCTGGAAAGAAATTTGATATTAAGTTCTTGATATTAAATAGAAATGATCAATTATTAAAATGCTGAATGTATCAATTGAGTGGATTGTTGATCCACTCAAATTCTACACCACTGCTGCTGCAGTTGACCATTTAAAACTTATCCTTTATATAGTTGCTGAGCTGAAAGAGGCGCAGCATATACGTGATCGGGTAGGGATCTCTTACCTGCATTCCATCGAGGAGAGGGCCTCAAGGCGACATCCCTATCCTCGTGCACTATTCCCTTCACGTGCCCTTCTTCCCCTCCAATACGCTCAACGATCCGGTGGTTGCATCGGGCGTGAGGCACGCGGCCGAGGTCATGGGAATTGGAATAAATTGCCGGCTGTGCGGCTCTGAAATGCCAATAAAATTCGGACAATGCGTAGTTTGCATTCCTCCAGTGATTCCATAATTTGTTCCTTCCGAGCTTCCATATAAATTAATTAATTCACTCGGTCAGTAATTTTTCACACGTTATTGATGACAATTGTGTATTTTATGCTTTCAGAAAACTCGGACTGGATCTCGTTCCTCGTCAGGGTGCCCATATGGTCGATCCGGATACCATGTCCGTTGTCGAACTTTATCACGTGGTAAATTAATATTCTAGTACTTTCAATTGGTTTTTTTTTCCTGAGTAAATAATTAGGATAACAATATTTGACCTCTTCTTTTATTTAAACTTTGTCCCAACGGTGCATTTTGTTTTCACTTTTTTTTATAACAAAATGACTCATGGAAAGCTTTTAACGTAAAAATATTAAGAGATAAATCGGAGGGAATCATCTACGAAAATTATTGCCAGAAATTATCAAAATTCGATGAAGATTGATTTTTTGAAATCATTGTATCTTACTTTGTATTTTTATCTATACGGAATCCTTCAGTTTGTGCGGGTTGTGGAGAATGATGTTCATGTTTAATGATCGTTTCAGCAAATATTAATGTTGTGTCGAAGCTCGCCGATTTCAATAATTGTATGAATTAAAAAAATTACGCGGGTGAGAGACATGATTTATCTAATTTAATTTTCTTGCGAAAATTTGAATATTCGAAGTCCTTGGACAACTATTTAATATCTCTTATAATATTCCACCAATTTTGCGATCTTTTAGAATTTCAGTACACGAGAAATGAGAAAAATCTTTTTTCAGTTAAAAATAAAAAATCGTACGCTCTGTGTGATGTCTGAATGTTATCCAAGTGGCTAATGCTTCACGAAGATCCATTTTACAATACCAACGAATATTCTTCTTGCATAAAAATACTTAAAACATTATGGTCAAAAAATTATCGCCCTATTTAAAATAAATATGTGTTAAGACTCACTGAATCATTTTCAGTTCAGTCATAATGACTTTTGAATATTTTTTATAACTCCACCAAATATTTTTCGAACCTGCTGTCAATTTTTCTATAGCTTTGTTATTATGCATTGCGGATTATAATAAAAGAAGTGCAAAGTATGTAGTGTCCATATGAATTGAAAAAGCTGCAAAGTTGAACTTTGTAAATTGCTTTTTCATTATTTTTGGTTTTACTACAAAGCTACCCCTATGAGGAAGCATGATCATCAATTTTGGCTTCCTCATAGAGGAAGCTTTGTAAAAAAACCGAAAGTAACGAGAAAGCAATTTGCAAAGTTTAACTTTGCAGCTTTATTATTTAACAAAGTTACATCACTGAAGAATTTAAACCACATAACAAATTATGACGAAACTGTGTACCTATTATTGCTAAATAGTACTGACTTCATGTCTAAAGTTTGACTTCGCTATCTTATGTTTCGTCAAGGTTAATGCAATAACATAATTTTTCGAAAACTTTAAATCTGACAAACTTGAACCATATTGCATATTATAACAAAACTATGACTAACTAACTTCCAATTATCGCTAGATAGTGTCGATTTCATGTATAAAATTTGAGTTTGTTGTCTCATGTTTAGTCAAAGTTAGGGTAAAAACGTAATTTTTTCGAAAATTTCAAAGCTTTATAAAATCTGAAGCGCTTTACTGATTCCGGTTAAATTCCATACCAAAGAACACTAAGAGTACCTGCACTTATGAAGAATTATTCAGGGAAATATCATCAGTTTCACGAACGCTAGAGCGCGCGAGTCCTTTTTTGAACAGCTTCAAAAAGCCATAAAATGAAAATTTCTGCATACATTTTGTAAAAAATTGCAGCAATCAAACACGAACTGCTTCACTTGTGTGCCAATTTTAGCTCAATCGGTTACACATATACACACACACACACACGCGCGCGCGCGCGCGCGCACCTGGTTTTTGTAAATACGAAAAATGATTGAAAAATAATGCTCCCTCCCCATCGAGTTATTAGGTTCTATCAATATAAGCATCTTGCGACAGCACGCCACTGACGATGAAGATGAATGTGCGGCACTTCTTAGCATTTTTTTACCACCGTTTGCGAGGTTTATTTTAATTAAATGATGAACATTTCTGGAACACCATAATACACCCACGCAAAAAATCGTTTGAAAAGAGTATTAAGAAAATCTAGACAGGGAAGTATGAGGAGTATATCGTATTGGACGATATTAAACTCCACTTATACTCATATTAAAGTATTAAGTATGAAATAAGATTACGAAAAAGTATTCGAGTACTTTCTCATTTAATTCCAAAATTGATTAATGTTCAGTTCAAATTCCGATACTCGCATATTTTTTTGTATACTCATTTCATACTTAATACTCAAATACGAGTATGGTTTGGCCCAATACATACTCCTAATACTGTCCATTGCAATACTATCCTAATACTCTTCTCAAAATATTTTTATTTTTTACGAGGGCACACATATATCCATTTGGACATTTATTCTAAATGACTTTTTCCGATATTGTAAACCACTTTGAGTAATCTGACATGAATATCCAGGTATTTTTTTCTTTTCACAAACACAAAGTTTCTTCTATAAAGAAGTAAAAAAAAGTAGATGAACTGCTGCAGAATGTACCGGATAATGACATTATTTTGTATATTTTTAGCACGTCCAGAGTGCAGAGAATTCACAAGGAGCCTCAGCAAGGGGCACGCTTAGAAGAAAAGAACACAAAAAGGTGTTGACCCATCATCTCTACTTCTGTATGAGAGATTTCGGTCATTCGGTAGGCGAGGATACAGAGATATATTTCTCGCTGTGGGACGCGCGACGTGGACAGTACCTGAGCGAGAGATTTCTCGTGAGAATATCGAAGGAGGGTTTTTCGAATTACGTTGAAAAATTGCACAGCAATTGCACCATTTTTACGGATCTGGGCAATTCGGATTTGAGTCGAGATTTATATGTAATCGCACATGTAATGCGATGTGGAAGAATGCTTTATTCAGACTCCGGTAAGAATAAAACCGGAAGTGCGGTTTATAGACGACCACATGGAGTTGGTGTTCTCTCATTGGCCGACGCTGCTCAGGAACACGCCGAGGAACTTGAGATGACGTTCAAGGTAAACAAGCGAAGGAAACCTCAACATTTAATTATAATCTCACAATAGATCAAGCTTCATCAAAGGCTTTCGACAATCTTTTGTGAGAAATTCGAACAACCGGATATAGAATAGAAATTAAAGTCCCTAAAGATACCAGGTGCTGATTTTCGAAGGATGTTTTTGAAGGAATAAAATTTACTTAAGCATATGAATTCATTTTCTAACAAATAATTCTTTTATATTCCAGATCATTTATTAATTTACGATTAAATCTTTGCGTCTTTTTTAAAATCAGCCTCAGATAAAATGAAAATAGTGCTATCATTAATTTTGATGAAATAATTATTGTTTCTCTTCTTTGTAGCAAGAGCGTAGAAATATTTATTTTCATACACAACTTGGTCAGAATTTTTTGTTAATTGCTGCACCGATAAAAATAACTGGTAATACCAACCGAATCTGCGGTTACGAGTGGCGAAACAAATATTCGGTTGATTGGAAGAAATATTAGTTCCAATCAACCAAAGATTTCTTTCGATACGCTTTTGAATGAAATATTTGGTTGATTTAAACGAATATTTCTTCCAATCAACCAAATATTTGTTTCGTCACCCGTAACCGCAGATTCGGTTGGTATTACCAACTCTTTTTATTGACGTGTAAAAATTAAAAAAATATTTAGGAGATGAAGAACATCACATATTAAGCTTCTTTTTCTTCAATTTAAAATAAAACTCTAATCTCCTCAATAATACCAGGAGTTTCTTTTTCAAAGGTTTATTTCAAGGGATAACATTTAACCGAGGATAACAGATACATTTTCTAGCAAACAATTTTTTAATATTCTAAATCACTGTTTAATCAATGATAAAAAGTACGCGGTCTTTGTTTACAAGACCTTCAGAAAGTATAAAAAGGTATCATTATTTGTAAAAGAATAATTACAATTTTTCTTATTTGTGACATATAGAAATATTTATTTTCATACATATTTTCTCATATATTTTTATTCTGTTGTGAATGAAATAAACTATATTAAGGAGATAAACAAAGAAAAGTATAAACCTTGTTCTTTTTTATTTAAGGTGTTTCAAGGCGAGGAGAAAGAATTCCACCAACTGCACGAGCAAATAATACGGAACAACAAATGTTCGCCATTGCCGGGTCAGCCAAATTACGGAATAGTCGTTTCCCTGAAAGTTCTACACGGCGAATTGTCTCAGGTGCGCGAGGAAAATCCTCTTCTCTTCAAGAATATCTGTCTGACGCGGAAGCTCGGATTTTCCGACGTAATAATGCCGGGAGATGTTAGAAATGACTTGTACCTGAGACTCGAGCGTGGCGAGTTTGAACGCGGGGGAAAATCTACTGGAAAAAATATCGAGGTAACGAATACAATAATATATATTGTCTTATTTATATATAATCACATAAATACCTATTGAATATTTGATTGTGTGAATAATTCATCATTCATTTCTGAACGTACGCGTAGGTGACTATGATAGTGTTAGATGCCGAAGGACAACCGCTGGAAGGATGTTTATTTGGTGCAGCTGGAATGGATGGAAGCTCCGAATACCAGAGTTTAGTTATCTATCATCACAATAGCCCTTCTTGGGCGGAAACTGTGCGATTAGCAGTACCAATAGACAAGTTCTATGGTAGCCATGTACGCTTTGAATTCCGACATTGCTCCAGTTAGTATGAAATATCAAATTTTTCCGTATGAATTATGACGAAACCTCAATTTTTCGAATATTTGAAATTCTATAAAATCTGAACCGCTTTATATTTAAATTTGATACCGACCGTTCCTTCCGTTCCCTTTTTTTTTTAACTATTCAACTCCTAAGTCAAAAAATTACGGCCTAGACATGGTAGCCATGTACGCTTTGAATTTTGACATTGCTCCAGTTAGTATGAAATATCAATTTTTCCCACTCGATTTCAATGCTGAATAAAAAAGACGATGCAGAAAAAATAATTTAGAAAAATTTGACTGCCGTTGACAGTAATTTACTTCTATTTCTCATAAAATCATGACTGAAAAACTGAATAGAAATTAATATTGTTAGGATGCATATTGTTCAATATGATTCCTAATAACAACTTTTTGCTCTAATAATCTATGGAATTTGTAGCCGTATTTTATCGCTCAATAAATGTACCTGTCTCATTATTTTTTGTAGTAGCTCCATTGCTCTATTTGCTACGATTTTTGGAAATTTATTTCATTTATTAAAAAAAGCTTTTATTATTTATAGAATTTGTTGTTTTTTTTTTCACCGCTCAAATAGTTTCTTGGCATATATTTTGTTGACTAATAGAAGATTATTTTTGTATTTAATACAATTGCAGATAGAACACATTAATATTGATTATCAACCTTGTTAGAGCAAAGAAAGTTATTATTATATCAAAGCCAAGAGCAAGATTTAATAATTTTTTAAATGTTTTGTCATTTTTTATTGAATTCGAAAAAAAACGTGACCTCCGATACAACAAACGTTTTTTTCTATCAATTCGCCCTAAATTATTACAGCACGTGAGAAAAATGACAAGAAGCTCTTTGACTTCGCCTTCGTTCGTCTGATGGAGCCAGACGGTGGAGCAACTATACAAGACGGAACGCACGAGCTTTACATATACAAGTGCGAGGAACGTGCCAAATTAGATTCCCTCAGCTACCTCTCTATGCCTAGTAGTGCTCGCGAGCCCTCTTTTCCAGGTGAGGAACACTCATATTTTTTTAAACCTCAGGGCGACAATATTCAGACCTTAATTATTTCATTCTTGGTCTCACCGAAGAATCCTAATCTTTATTAACAAAAAATACTTCTTGAGCCACCTTCTTCTAAAATGTTGAGAACAATTATATGCATTACATATCCGATTCAATTATATATTCCAAAAAACCATAAGGATCAAATAATAAAAAAAACACAAAAAAATTATTTTTTCATTATTATAAAATCAATAGGTTAATTAAGAGGTAACTCTCAATTAATAACTTTTTACCAATGACCAATATCCATTTATCGACTAGAACTTTCGAAAATGCAATGCCGCAATTGAAAATAGGAGGCGAAGAATAATGAGTAAGCAATTTGCACGGTTCTACTTTGCAGGCTTGTTTTGAATAAATGAATAAACATGGCTTGGTATTATTTTATTCACATACTGAATTTGAGTTTCATAATTACGATATGCAAAAGTCAAGGGGACCGAGCCATCTAAAAAAAGGCATAAGAAAAAAATTTTTGTAGATGCTACCCTCCTTTTCGAAAATCTGACACTTGAACCTCATCAAGCAAATATCAAGCATTATAATTCTGCAATATTAGAAAAACATGTCGTGCACCAAAATGATCTGAGATGCTAAATAAAAATTTTTACTGTGTACATTTGTGACAAAACTGGTGAATAAATTTTAGTTTCCGTAGGTTTATTTTATGTGCCGAAAAGTGGATTTTAGTATGAGTGTAGACATGAAAAACCAAAAAACATTTTTTTTTAATGTTCAAAAGAATACTTCCTATAGCGAAAGAATAATCGCTGAAAGAAAGCTAAGAAAGAAATGACGATTCAAAATATTGTCATCCGGCAAAATTGCATCGGAATTAGTTGTAAATGTTATATCATTTCCGCAGGTATCCCGCCTTTCACGAGATCGACAAAAGAAGCAGTTTTCGTAACGACTCTTCTCTGCAGCACGAAGTTAACTCAAAACGTCGATCTCCTGAGTTTGCTCCAATGGAAAGCACATCCAGAAAGAATAGCAGAAGCTCTAGGACGAGTTCTGCGATTGGACGGCGAGGAGCTAGTCAAATTTCTGCAAGATATTCTCGACGCCCTTTTCTCGATGTTCCACACCGAAGATGGAAACTCCACAGCTCATTCTGGTCTCGTTTTCCAAGTTCTCGTCTCGATATTCAGTTTGCTCGAAGATTCAAAGTTCGAGCATTTTAAACCTGTTATGGACGCTTATATTTCCGGCCATTTTGCCGCAGCGTTGGTCTACAAAGGCTTATTAAGCAGCGTTCAGCACTGCGCCGATTGGGTCACAGCAGCCGAGAGACAAGAGCCAATAATGAAGTGTTTTCGATCTCTCGAATACATATTCAAGTTCATAATCCAGAGCAGATTGCTCTTCGCTCGAGCAACCGCCGGTCAATTCGAGGACAGCTTCAAAAAGGATCTGTACTGCGTTTTTGCAGCGTTAAACAAAATGCTGAACATTCCTTACGAGGTCGTTTTGCTGTCGCAAGTAGCTTTGCTGCTGTCGATATCCGCAGTATTCGAGCAGCTCGTAGCCGTCCTTCCGGTCCTCGAAGTTGCCAAATTGACGTGCACAATGTTGGATTCAATTCCGCGTGAGCCTCCGCCACAATTGATGCAAGCCAAACTCGTAGCCATTAAAAATTTGACGACTTCGACGCTTTTTCAAGACGACGAGAGCAGAAATTTGCTTCTCGTGACCGTTTGCACACACTTAAGGATCCATTTAGCGAGACGCGAAGAACTAAGATCATGCACAGATATTCTCGGTGAAATTCTGAGCTTTTTGCACAAGCGAGGAAGCGATACGAACAAAGTAAACAATTGCATTCATCATGACGTGGAAACTCTATGTTTATCTATATTAGACGTGCTAATACAGACTATTTTGATAATTGTGAACGCAAGCGGACCGGTTCTTGGTTGTCTAGTAGCTTGTCTCATCGGACTTTTGCAATTGCTCGACGAATATCATTACGCGCGACTTTGGGAGGAATTGACGCAGCACGGAGGCGAAAGAAAGCCACTTAAAGATTTTTTGCTCAGGGTTTTCTTGGTGCTTCGAGATCTCGTTCGGCAGGAAGTTTTCCCACCCGACTGGCTCGTTATTCGAATGCAAGCGAACAATATTATCCTCAAATCGCTGCAGGAACTCGCGCAACCTTTGGCCTTCAGATTTTTGCACGGAAGTTTTGATTCCCAACTCTGGTCAACTTATTTTAATCTCGCGGTCGCTTATCTCACTCAACCGTCGCTGCAACTCGAGCAGTTTTCGGAAGTGAAGCGAGAGAAGATTGTGGAGAAATATGGAGACATGAGAGTTCTTATGGGCTTTCAAATTCTCTCCATGTGGTCGCATCTTGGCGAAAGGAAACTCGAATTTATTCCGGGAATGGTCGGACCCTTTTTGGAAGTTACTTTGGTTCCTGAAAGCGAACTTCGGAAAGCTACGCTTCATATATTTTTCGATATGATGGAGTGCGAGCAAAGAGCTCGGGGAAGTTTTAAGTCTGTGGAATCGGAGCTTATCGACAAACTGGATATTCTGATAAGCGAAAACAAAGGGGATGACGAGTATCGGCAACTATTCAACACTATGTGAGTTTGGGATTTTTTTTTTTTTTTTTTGTTGAGATCATACGATTTTATTTTTGCTCTACTAACAAAATTCATTCGTGTAATTCATACTTCTAATCCTATCACGCTTTCACTATGCATCAGGGAGCATCTTAGCGCCGTGTAAGTTTAGAATTGTTTAAGTGATTTTGGTAAATTAGTTCGCGACCTGGAGCTTTATTATTTTTTTTAAATGGATTTTAAGGTTGCTGGATCGAGTGCAATCAGAAGATCCTGCGTGGAAAGACAGCGGCACCGCATTCATAACTTCCGTGACGAGATTACTTGAAAGACTTTTGGACTACAGGAGCGTTATTCAGGGAGACGAAAATCGTGATAAACGCATGTCTTGCACCGTCAATTTGCTGGTAAGGAAATTAGTGATTTTTACACGATGTGTCATGTTCAGCAAAACTTTTTTAATGAAAACGTATTTTCAATTTTAAAAAAATGATAATGATGGGATATCAATATGCGGAAAATAACATTCTATGATTCAACAATAATCATGAATAATTTTGAATGACTGGATAGATAGCATATGGGTTTTTATTTTATAAATTAAAAGTGGTGACACGCTGCTAATAGAATTCTAGTTACAAAAAAAGATGCATAGTAGACCCTCGCAAACTGCCTTCTGATTGTTTTTCTAATAGGAATCTACACTTTATGAAAAAGTCTGATGACGTGTGAGTTGAAGTGTGTTTTACAAAGTTCCTCATAGAGGAAGCTTTGTAAAAAGCGAAAAATATTGAGGAAGCGGCGAAGAATAAAAGTTCAACTTGTTTTAGCTCGAAAGAATTTTGTTTTCTAATTTCAAAACGATATATCATTCGAACCGCAGGACCGATTCGTGTCAAATTTGTATCTAAACTTTGTTCAATGGTTGCCTATATGTGAACCAAATATGAGCTCGGTACCTCGTAATTTGCACAAACAAACGCGCGAACGAAGCAACGTTCTGAATCTGAAATCTGAACCTCTTTATTGATTTTTACAAACTTCAAGATCACCTATAACTGGAAATTACTTCCTTATTGTAAAAGATTGGGGAAGAATCCGTCAAAGTTGACTTTAATTAGACTAATGTTGAAGTTTGCATCGTTGGGATGCAACGAAATAAATTTTGATAAGTTCTGATGACCTTAAATGATTATAAAAGTCACAGATAAAAATGACACCGATAACTAGCATTTTTTTAAATGTCACTAATCTTCGGTTATTTGAACTTATTCTTTATGTCGTTGATAATGCCAACGATACAAACTTCAACAGCATGAATTAGAACTAAACATCAATTTTTCGAAAATTCAAAATTCTATATAATCTGAACCGCTTTAAAGATTTATCTCACATTTGATAACTGCCGTTCCTTTTCTTTCCTTTATTGGTTAAGAACGTTTCAACTCATAAGTTAAAAATCTGCAGCAACTAGCGACGATACAGGCTTTTTTCCGAAAAAAAAAACCCTCTTATAAAATCTAAAAAACTATTTCAATTTTTTCGTCAAATTTTCATAGGAAGGAACGTTGCTGCTCTACCGGTTTACCAAATTTCAGCTTGATTGTTAGAGTCGTTTTTGAGATATTGCACTTTTCTCAATGTTTTCAACCATTTTGAGTTTACTGCTATTAAAAACCGGAATTTTTTTCTTACGAAAACAAAATTTCAGCTATAAGGAAGCAAAAAAAAGAGAATGACGTCAATTTATATTCTCACACGCGGATGTCCCGAAAACAATTAAGTAACGAGAGAGGGTTGATAAACACTGCATCGCTAATTGTCCGTGAATTCTATTAAATCGCCACGTGTCGAGCGCCTGATATATACGTATTATAAGTACCTATAAAAACATTGGAGCTCGTTTATAAGGCGTTTTGAAACCTTGACGATTCAGTGATAACCGATCTTCCGGCCGGCCACAAATAAGATAATAATATGGGTATCTTTACGTTTGTTATTCAGAATTTCTATAAAAACGAATTCAACCGCAAGGAGATGTATCTCCGTTATATATACAAACTTCACGACCTTCATCTGGCAGCAGAAAATTATACGGAAGCAGGTTTCACGATGAAATTGTACGCAGATCAACTGAGTTGGGAAGCAACGTTACTTCCATCTGATCACGCACATCCTCAGCAGCCCGAATGGCAGAGAAAAGAGCTTCTCTATCATCAGATAATTCACTACTTCGATCGCGGCAAATGCTGGGAAAAAGGAATTCCGCTTTGCAAAGAACTCGCGGCTCTTTACGAGACGAGACTCTATGATTACGCGAAACTCAGTCACATACTAAAAATGCAGGCCAAATTATTGGACAATATTTTGACGCAACTTAGACCAGAGCCTGAATATTTCCGAGTTGGATTTTACGGTCTCAGCTTTCCATTATTCGTCAGGGTGAGTTATTTTTATTGTTAATTTTTATAATAATTCAAATAGGTTGTTTTTCCGACGTAGTGAAGTTAAAATAAAATTGCGTCGTGTTTTTGTGCAGAATAAACTATTTATTTATCGTGGATTGGAGTACGAACGAATTGGTTCTTTCACTCAACGACTACAGACGGAATTTCCGAGTGCACAAATATTGATGAAAAATGCACCGCCTGATGAAAGCATCATTTCGTCGGAGGGTCAATGTAAGATATTTTCATTACTAAGTTCTGATACTTTTGTTCTTAATATATTAATCATTCACAATTAGCATTCTCAATTTTTTCAACAAAATTATTTTTATTATGATTTTTCGCGTTTCATGATTCCTTGACATCTATTTTATAAAAAGAAACACCGATATTGCGCGGACGTCGTCGCTATAGTCGAGTCATTCGAATGCTAAGATTTAAACAATAGTTTAATTCATTTTCGAAGGGGTTCTAGTAAAAACCAAGGTGAATCTAAATTAGAGAGACTCTAATGAAAGTTGAAAAAAATGCCTTAAGAGGCAGTGGTACTTTCCTCCCCCCGGCAGAAATTTCGAAAGCTTTTCTCTCCCAAATAGTACGGCAGGCAGGGTCCGTATTTTAAGGATGTGTGATACGTACAATCCCGTTAAAAGTGAGTTTCAGAGATAATTTCGATCACTTCGCGATGGGATAAAAATCGGAAAAAAATCATGCATATAAAACGTGCTGAAAAGATTGATTTCGCATAATAATAATCCCAAAATGTTATTAACAAATTGGCGAAAAAAAACAATTGTTCAACAATAAAGTTTATTTACTTTATTTCTAATGAAAATGATATGTTAATTTATTTGAATGCGTATTAATTTTTTTCCGGTTTTTTTCTTTATATAAGAAATGTTGGATATGCGTTTTGGAAAAAAATCTCTAGTGTAATAGATGGTTTTATACCGAACACATATCCAAAATTCGTTGATTCGCGCACATTTTTTAAAATAAAAAAAATCAAAATCAAAATAAAGAAAAAAAAACTGGAAAAATTCGTATGCATTCGAATAAATTAACATATCATTTTCATCAGAAAAAAAGTTAGGTTGACTTTTGATTGTTTGTTGAACAATTGTTTTTTTTCACCAATTTGTTAATAACATTTCGGGATTATTGCTATGCGAAATTAATTATTTCAGCACGTTTTATATGCATTATTTTTTTCCGATTTTTATCCCGTCGGGAAGTGATCGAAATTGTCTCTGAAACTCACTTTTGGCGGGACTGTACGTATCATACATCCTTAAGGTGATACGCGGGAGTATCGTAGAATTGGGCTAAGCTTCTGGCTCCTCAATCGATTCAGCCGTTTTTTCGTGAGAATTAAAACAAAAAATAGTGTGAGAGAGACAGAGCTATGTCTGAGAGAGACAGACCTATAGGCGTTTAACATTGGGCGACGACATTGCTGAAGGTATACACCTTCTGCCTCTTAAGATGATGTGCTACTGCTCGATCGGTAACAAAGTCTATAATGGGTTGTTCTTTGCCACAATTGCTGTTTCAGGCAAAAGATGAGTAGTACTGACTGCGTCTTAGCATTTTGCAGTCAGTACTTCTCGACTTTCATTCGAAATATCACTCGTGACGACGAATAACACTTCGGGAGTTTTCAGCTATCTCACTCGCTCTTATGACGATCCGAGACAGACAAACGATGTGTAGCACATCACCTCAAGTTACAGAAAAGTTACTCAGATTTGTTTCAATTACCAATGTGACGTATTATTAGCAGTATTTTGGATGCCAAATCTGAAATTACGATTCGAACTTGACTAGCGATGGCTAATTTTGTTTTTTAAAGGACGTTTTACAAATTCGTCGAGTAATTTTTATCGTTTGACTTCCCACTTAGGAGAAAAACTAAAATTACTTTGTAAATTTGTTATTTTTTTACTAAAAAATAGCGGTTATTCGTAAACAATAAACGTATCTTTAAACAATATCTATCGAAAAATAAAATAAGCTAACTAAATTACAAATTTAACATTCAACAAACTAGGGATAATATATCCCATAGATTAATAGTGTAATATGAGTTATTTTTCTGTGAATTAACTCAGAGAGTGAATTAACTGTGAGATAACAATATTTGTGGATGATACCCTTCTTTTAAACAATCGTAATTTAATCCTTACTAAGTACACAGAGGAAGTTATAAAATCCCCCAATTTTGTGAATATATAGAGTGCACCAAAATGGTATGGGTAAGAAGGAAAATTTTTAACTTGCGAGGGTATTTCTAAACTGAATATAGTGATTCTGGATACAGTGAAATTTGGATTTACTGTGATCACTTGCTTAGTGATTATTTGATAAGGAAAGAATTATTTATACATTTAAAATCATAGCTTTGTCGTAAACGCGTGAAATAAAAATTTCTACAGCTCATACTGAAAATAAGACATCGCACCCTAAGATTCGAATACCGGTACAGTCTTAAAGCTGTAAGTTAAAATTCTTACTTTTCACCTCATACCATTTTGATGCACCATATCTTAACAGAACTATAATGCTTGGTATACAAGAAATAAGGTTTGAATGTAAGATTTTTTAAAAACAAGCGTATTATCTACAAAATTGTTCCCTTATGATATTTTTTTAAATCACTCGGGACAAATGGTCGAATTTCCTCATTAACTACTTTTCTTAAATTCCAGATATTACACGTATTTGTTTTTCAAAAGTGTACAAATGATTTTTCAAATCTTGGTGTGCAATTGAAAACACGCTATATAAAATAAAATAATTCTAAGACAATAAGTGAAATTCCCTAATGAACTTTGCTCAATTTTCAGATATTCAAATTTGCAATGTCAAGCCAATCCCCGAGGAAGGAACTTTGGGCTGCACTTCAGCAGAAATTCCCGATCGAGTAGTAGCATTTTATCTGGTTAATGACGTTCGAAAATTCCTCTTTGATCGGCCTCTTCATCGAGGTCCGGTCGATCGAGAAAACGAATTCAAATCGCTGTGGATCGAGCGAACGACTCTAACGACGGAAGCAAAACTTCCGGGAATCTTGCGATGGTTCGAAGTGATCGAAAAACGATCGGAACTTTTGGCCCCCGTGCAGTACGCTTGCGAAACTATGCAGAGTGTGGAGCGAGAATTGCGCAGATTGGTCGCTCAATACACGGCCGAACCGCAAAGAAACATAAATCCATTTAGCATGAGACTGCAGGGAATAATTGACGCTAACGTAATGGGAGGAATAACCAAGTATCAGGAAGCCTTCCTAACCAGCGAATTCTCCAGAGTAAATCCAGACATGGTGCCGCACGTTAATAGGCTTAAGAACCTAATTCTCGATCAAATGAGCGTTTTGGAATCGGGATTGGTGCTTCACGGTCAAATCGCTCCCGCAGGAGTTCAGCCTCTTCACAAGAGACTCATCGAAAGGTTTACGCAACTGAAACAAGGCCTCGGACCGCTGGCCAGACAAAGAACGATTCACCAAGACAGTATTATTAAGTACGTTCAAAAACATCTTTCTAACAAGTTTATTTTTATATTTATCTATAGTTTACACATATTAAATATTTACAAATAATTATTTTATATTCCCATCCTAAAGTTTTGATCTGCATTTCACTAAAATTGAAAAAAACATTGAGGGCATGAGAGATATTAAGAAAATTGCTTTTGAATAATGATGATATTGAAAAATTATTAGTAGGAAATTAAATTTTTACGTTTTACGAAACGTCTTTTAAAAAAATTATGGTCTCCAGAAGGTCTCGGAAACGCAAAATAAAAAAGAAAGTTTTCTGTCAAATTTGTTTAAAGAAATAGAAGCGGGTCTGAAAACGAAATTGAGAAAAAGATGTTACCGAATATCTGTCTCCGATTGATAAATCATTGATAGATAGCCCCTAATTTTGTCTCTTTCCGTAGTTCGCCATTGCCACCATTGCCGATAAATGAAAAGCAACGGCCCGCTACATTAGAAACAGTGGGATCTAGGATGTCGAATGCAGATAGCGATGGATTGCCCGAGGATGAAGGATTTTATACTAGAGTCGATGGAGCACCACCTCCGCCGCCTATTCCTCAGCGTGAAGTCAGGCCTCGTTCGGTGGGGTACGGATCTACCCCACCTCGACCGACGCATCACAGGACTCTAAGCAAACCGCTCAGTCCGAAATTACCGCTCAGGCATTCATTGCCAACTCCAACCGAAGGCACTGAACAAACTAATATGCGAAGTTCTTGGAGCGAACCTGGACCTGAGCAAGCTCCACCCTTGCCACCAAGAGGCTGCAGTAAGTTTAACTCAATTGGTAATTTTTTTAACGAATTTGCAATGGTAAAAAAAAGCATTAGCTGAATAATCGATTGCCGTACAGATTTTTGTAGAAATCGATTCTATCGAATCGATTTTTGTACAAATCGATTGCATCGCATTGATGTTCGTACCAATCAATTGTATTGAATCGATTTGTAGAGAAATCGACTGTATAAAGAATTGACTGTTGCACAAATCGATAGTATATAACCAACCCCTGCCAAAATCGATTGCATAAAATCGACTCTTGCAAAAAAATATTTTTTAAAATCAATTCTTGTAAAAATAGATATTTCAGAAATGATTCTCGTTTGAACCGATTGGTACATCCATAAAAATACGATTCCGAAAAGCGTAAAACAAAATCAAACATGGCAGAAAACGGCTGCTTAGTTAATTTTTTCTTAATTGTTGGTTTCTATCTTTATTCTACGAATTTGATAATATAATTTTCTCTTCATTTTGCAGCCCCAGATAAAAGAGAGTCGAACTCAAGCTGCTCTGTTGGGCCACCAGCTCCTCCAAAACGTTTAACGCACAAACGCAACACCGAATGGAGTACCGAAGATGAGGCGGAGATACCTATAAATGAGGGCAATGATCTCAGAGACAGCGGAATATCAACGGCGAGTCTTCTCGATTTTCAGTCTCAACTCACGAACCTCAATAATTTGAGTTACGAGGAGTTTGAACCACGATCGAGATGCAACGATATTATGAACATTTCGCCACCTTCTGTGATAAACGCTTTGAACGTTTCCACGGCGAGTTTTCCAGGCACAACATTCCAGGGCTCGCAAACGGTACTCAATCAAGAGGTGAGTATTTTTCATCTTGAAAGTTCAATTTTATTTGCTTGTAAAGTTAAATATTTGCAGGCTTTGAGCTCTCATAAAATATACTTTTTATCGACTATGGCTTTTGAAAGATCCGTTCCATAACACTCAAGAATGGATTTTTAGTGTGACTTTTTATTGTTCAAAGGTTCGTTTTTATTTATTTGTGCAATTGAACATTTGAAGTCCTTGAGCTCGATATTAAATATTTTTCTTATCGTCTAATACTTTCGAAAGCTCAATTCTATTACACGAAAAAAAAGAAATTTTAGTGTGAGCGTAAAAATAAGGAAATAATAATGTCAAATTAACGATTTTGGATTTTTTCAGGTAAGTCCGCCGCCGATTCCTCCAAAGGCCCACCAAGACACGCCATCAGCGCCAACGACTTTGGAAAGGGTCGGAAGTCGTAGCCACGGTTCTGGTCACACGGAAAACTACTCGGTACCCAAATTACAAACCCTCTCCGTCGCATCCGACACCGAGAGCACAGTCTAGCACAGTCTATAATAATATATGATATCCTAGTCTTAGCAGATAGTCACCAGGCGCAAAAAAAATGACAGCTTCTCAATTCGTTATCCATAATATTTCCCATCGTCAAATATTGAAAAACCGAGCCCCCATGGCGGCAGAAAAATCCCTTCCCTCTCCTATCCTTTCCGAAATTCCTCGCGAAAGTAATTTAGCGACGTTCTATTAGCTCTACGTACATTCAAATGTGTCAAAACCTGAGACACGGTTAAAAACAGATTTATCATTTGAATGCTGATTGAGCGATCACCAAAACAAAACTAAGCTTGCTGTACGATATTATTAAGTCGATAACTACTTTTTTATTACGTAGATTCGTTTCAAACCTGCCTTTGAGGACGTTGAAGAGCTTTTAACTTTATTTTGGGATAATATTTCGTAATTTTTCAACGATTTTAATATGAAACGGTTTAGTATTTTTCCTTATAGCTATTCACCGTCGCAATATTTGATAGTTTTAATCGTTAAAAAATTAGAGCTTTTTCTATACCGAACGACGGATTTTCTTCTTAAACAAATGGCTATAATTATTAAACGGTTCTTAATGTTCAGGTGGCAAAATAGCGACGCATTCTTTCACGATGTTTACACACGAACGATTATCGTTTTTTAATTACGGAGAATATTTATAACTAATTTGTAAAAAGTGAAGCTTTTCAATCTCCTTAACCACTACGACGAATTTTGATTTCCCTCCTGCATGCAACGAAAACAGCACTGATTATACTTGGCTGATATCGCTCAATTCAAGTATTGATCTAACTATATTTTGTAATTTATTTATATTTTCCACAATAATAAATATAACAACAAAGTGACGAAAAAAAAAAATTATAATTCCCCGACACTCGACCAGCAGCGTCGGTTTTTCAGTCAGCTGGATAATTGTATTAGTAAATAGTTAGCAGTAGGAAACCGATATAATAGAATTCAAGAATAGGATATATAAATTATGTATTTTGTCATGTTTCTTCGTACAAATATATACAAAAGTTTTGAGTATTACGCCCGTACACTCTACGCGCTTTAAACTAAAATGTTTTCTTGGCATTTTGAAAGAATTTGTCTTAATAATAAACGAAAAACCTTAAGAGACTTATCAAAAGGACACAGTATATAAAAAGAAAGGTGGAATGTTTACATTGCACAATGTTTAATTGAATTGTAATTAAATTACGTGATTGGGAATGATAGTACGAATATGTGAATGATAAAATGAGCTAGAGATCATCGTTTCCCGGGGCTAAACAGTCAGTGACGATTGTCGCTTTGTTTTTGTTTTTTTTTCTTCTTATTATCTATTTATCGGTGCGCAAATAATTGCTTCGCGACAATCGCCGATGAGCCCGGCTAATTGATAAAGTATTACAATAATTGAAGCTAATACATCGATAAGTAACGCGAAGTAACGTTTAGGCTTATACGAACAGGCACTCACACATAAAGTGGTAATCAATATCGCTATATCTCTGATTACAGTCATGGCCACATCTTATAAAATATACTTATCTGTTTTTATTTTTCTGTTATTTTATTTTTTACTAAATTGCGTGAAAATGGCTAAGCCTAAGGTATATACTTTGTACGGTGTTTTCTTGCAGACGGAGTCCTTCAGACCGGTGTCTCGGCGTTAGTATCCTTCCTGAAATCATATCGTAATCCTATGAAATTGCGTTATTTCGAATTTGCTCTCGTTCGACCGACTGTGCGAATTATTCGGGTGAACGAGCCGGAATTTCAGATCCTTACCTCTTCGCTGAAGTTTCCATCACCATCGAGAGCAAGCAGATATCACAGAAAAGTTAACCGTTAGTTGAGAATGTTCCAACGCCACCTTTTTTAAGCGTCCCGATAATAGATTAAAGTAATGAGTATTTTTTTTAAATTTGGTTAACATCGAAAAGCTCTTATGTCTAAAATGTAACTTGCGGGGATTTTGGTAGTTCCTCCAATTTCTACAGGTACAGATGTACTTATGGACGTTATTGTGATGGAATTTGTTTTTGTTTTAGAGATTTTTATGTCAGGATGTCTCTAGACATTCTAATGGTCAAGAACATCGAGAAAAAGCGCCAACGCCATTTTTTATAAGCATCCCGATAATAGACGATAGTAATGAGTGTTTGAAAAATTTTGGTTAAAATGAAAAAGCAATTATTTTTATAATGTTACTGACGAAGATTTTGGCGGTGGCTCCAATTTTTGCAGACGTACTTATGGAAATTACGATCAGTTTTTTGCACTCCGAGCAAGAATTTCGTTAATTTTCCTTTTCCATAGATGAAGCGTTTTTCGTCAGAAAGTTTGTGGTTCTCGGTATTTTTATGTCAGGATACTCGGAATGGTTCAGAAGGTCGAGAAAAGTGGTTAAAAAAAATGTCCGTATGTACGTATATGTGGTTAGCTTGGACAATGCGATCGCCTCTTACTCAATAATGGGTCCGGCGATCGGAGTCAAAATTGGCGCGCAAGTGATGTAGTTATTCTTTTTTGAATGCTTTGATGTTTCATTGAATGCACGTAGCCATTTTCATTTCATGCTAATGCTTTTATGCTTTCGTCAAAATTCGCTTATGACGAAATTTCTGGCGGTGTATCACTGCCTCTTAAGAAGCACTAATAGAGAAATTTTGAAAGCTATTTTCTCCCGAACGATGCGGCAGATAGGGTCCGTATTTTCAGACAATACGCGGGAGTATCGTAGAATTGGGCTAAGCTTCTGGCTCCTCATTCGATTCAGCACTTTTTTCTTGAGAATAAAAAGAAAAATAGAGAGAGAAAGAGACAAAGCTGTATCAGAGAGAGACAGATCTATAGGTGTTTAACATTGGACGAAGAAATTTCAGGTGGTGTATCACTGCGTCTTAAGGATGTACGATACGTACACTCCGCCAAAAGTGAGTTTCAGAGACAATTTCGATCACTTCCCAATGGGATAAAAATCGGAAAAAAATAATGCATCTAAAACGTGCTGAAAAAATTGACTTCGCAGTATCCCAAAATATTATTAACAAATTGATGAAAAAAAAACAATTGTTCAACAAACAATCAGTTAACCTAACTTTTTTCTAATGAAAATGATACGTTAATTTATTTGAATGCATACGAATTTTCTCAAATTTTTTTCTTTATTTTGATTTCGATTTTTTTTTATTTTGAAAAATGCGCAGAATATAACAAATTTTTGATATGCGCTTTGCAAAAAAATCTTGAGTGTATTAGATGGTTTTATGCCGAACACATCTGAAATTCGGTATTTCGCGCATTTTTTAGAATAAAAAATATCAGAATCAAAACAAAGAAAAAAATCTCATAAAATTCGTATGCATTCAAAAAAATTGACATATTATTTTCATTAGAAAAAAAGTAAGGTTGACTGATTGTTTGTTGAACAATTGTTTTTTTTTCACCAGTTTGTTAATAACATTTTGGGATTATAATAATCGCATAATAATGCGAAATCAATCTTTTCGGCACGTTTTATATGGATTATTTTTTTTCGATTTTTATCCCATCGGGAAGTGATCGAAATTGTCTCTGAAAGTCACTTTTGGCGGGCTGTATATATCATACATCCTTAAGATTTGATATAGCCGTTTTTATAAAATTGAATCATCAGATTAAAACAAATCTAATGAAAAAATTAGTAATTGATTTTCTTCATTTCAATTATTTAAAAAAGCTTTTTAAAATTGGAGCCTCCACCTAATATTCCCTTCCAAACCCTTTTTTTTCAAATAAATTTTATTACTCACTCAGTCTCAGTTATGGTTTGTTCATATTGCTGCGGCTGTGGGATTTGTTGTTGCTGTCTGATTGCAGCAAGTTCATTGCTATGATGAAGATCATGAGTGAGTGAGCTGGAGAGAATTCTGCCGCTCATGGGGAGAATATAGTCCGGCGCGTCTTCAAGAACGCTTGGCGTAATTTTGCCTCTCTTGAGGCTTCCGTATCTCTCGGATCCGCTGAGATTCTCGTGTTGAGATCCATGCAAGCTTTGACCCCTTTTCAGGCTTCCGTATCTTTCAGAGCCGCTGTGGTTTTCGTGATTAGAATTTTGCGAATGGTGGCTCATACTTGAGCCCAATATTCGCGAAGACATCGACAACATGTACGGCGTGGGCGAAACGGTGTGATCTTCCTCAGCCGTATAAGGAAACAGGTATTTTTCCCCAATGTGATGATGCTTCTCTTCGCCCTCTGAACAGTTTTCGTCCTGATGCAACTTTTGCGGTGAATTCATGTCCGGATAAGGCAACGGATTCGGACTCGATGTCTTGTTAGAAGCAATCTCGTTGTCCGATATTGTTCCGCCTGACCATTGACTTCCGCGGATATCTACGGAAAACAGGAAATTTCTCTTGTCAATCACCGGCTTTCGTCTATTTTATTTTTATTACTTTATATTTTTCACGTAATGTTCTTTCTGTTATTCTATAAGAAAAAAAGGTGTCTGAAAATTTTAACAATTTTCCTAATTTAAGAATAACTTGAGCATTCTTATTATTATTGATATTATTATAGAATATTAATGTTTTCAGCATTTTTCATAACATTTGATGAGAAATTAAAAAAAAAATCAGAGTATTAATTTATTTCTATTAATTAAAATTTATCCATTAGATTTAATTATTGCAAAAGCAGAATTTTTAAGTACCCGCTGTACCGTTGGACGGCAAATACGCTTCAGGAAGCTGCGAGCTCCAGCGCGGGGCGTATATCGGTTTTATGTTTGGAAATAATTCGGAATTTGAGCAAAGAATATTTAGGTGTTGGCCGGGATTGCTGTGAATGTTCGGCAAGTAACTGTGCGACACTGGCTGCTGGGTTGTCACGCCCATGTTTTTGTGCGATCTCGAAGTGACATCCTCGTCATCCGAACTGTGCGAACTCGCCAAATCCAAACTTCTTCCGCCTCCATCGGCCTGAGAACCGTCAGAGTCGGACTCCGAGTCTCTGCGCGGACTACGCGGCTCGTTTCCTTCTACGGTAATGAAAAATGTATTATTACGAAGATAATATAAGTGTTTATTTATCTAGAAAACTGCTTCCACATTTCCTTTTTTTTTTATCTCATGTGGAGATTATAGTGTCAAAACATTTCAATTATTAACAACAAAATAATGCAAGTTTGAAAAAATAGTATATTACACCACAAGGGCATCATATCGCGCAGTCTAGGGCTGTCAAACTTCTGCCCGTATGGTGTATACTATTTTTTTTTATAGTCGGTCGAAAGTACGAGAAAATAAGTGCATGCACCAGCGTAATGATGCCTGCCCCGACATTCGCGGCACGAGCGAAGCGGGTGCTTTTCTGGTCGGGGGGGGGGGGGGGGGGGGGGCAGCTATCATATAAAGAAGAAAAAAAAATATAATCATAGTTAAACAAATATATTTATTCAAATTTATTGCGATTTTCAAAAATGTTGGTTAAAGATGTATAAACATCATCGTTTATTTATTAGACGTTGATTTATTTAGTAGACGAGTATAAACCGATCGGGAGACTTCTTGGTTAACGTTTCTGATACAATAATTGATTGCGCCTCTGCATCAAAATCTCTTAATATTTCTTCCTCATCCATCGGTTCAACCGTCGAAATCAGTTTGATACGAGGATTTGTGTCTCCAAAATAAATAAAAATATCACGTAAGCCACTTCGTGGTTAGGCTAAATGATATACGTGCGCGTGTAAATATAGCCAAGTGACTGACGGCAGCGAATGCACGAATCTGGGACTTTCTGCATCGAAATTGATGCCGAAAGTACTTTTTCACCATACCTGCGCGGAAAGTTCGAATTCCTGTCCTAGGGGTTTTACGTAATTCGAACTTTCCGCTACAGATATGGTGAAAAATAGTATACGCCACTCGGGAGTGAAAGTAGACTACACGCGGTTGGACATAATCTACTTTTGCTGCCTAGTAGCGTAATATACTATTGCTCCCGCTGATACAGAGGGCGTGCCTGTAGTTTTACCAATGCACGAATTTTGGACTTTCTGCATCGAAATTGATGCCGAAAGTACGTACTTTCGACCGAGGTATCAACAAAAATCCATTCCGTATATAATTATTAACCTTCTTATAAAACTGTTTTCACGTTTCTTGAATTTCTTCCGCGTGATGGAACATTTTAGGTAGAACGTTTTCAATTGGTAACGAAAAAAACATGCGTATTCCGAGAAAAATCATATACTTTCCGAAAAAAAAAATTTCAATTAAAAAAAAAATCACTTTTGCCGAATTTAGTTCGGCTGTTTACAAATAATTACCAGTCATTATGAGTTATAAGTATTTGATTGTAGTAATCATAATTGTTATAAAATGGTATTACATATACATTTTTTAAAGACAACTTTGACTGATTGTCAGTAATAAAACAAGTTTTAAAAATGCATACCTTGTCGAGTATGCAAAGTCGAGTGGTGACTTCTCGATGACATATATGGATCTCTGTCGCTATTATAATTACTCGTTGACGTAGAAGTATGTCTCAAATGAGCATCACTACGATAAGGACTCGATCCAGTTTTGGTGGTGCTTCGCGATGTTGTGCTACTCGTAGAAACACCAACGTGAACTCTTCTACAAGTTGAATCAGCGCCGCTGTACGCCGAAGAGTACGCTAATGCTGATCGCTGCAAACGTAATTATGAATATAATAGCAAACACATTAATTGTGTTTAAATTACGTATTTTGCTTACTCATAAAGAAAACTTTGTTTTTGTACAGAAAGGTTTTTTATGTCAGATTACTCAAAGTGATCTCAATAATCGAGCTGAAATTTAATCCATGGGTGGAGCGGTAATACTCTCACCCATGTATAAATTTACAAATAACTTGAACTATCTTTTCAAATTTTTAAATCGGTAAAGCGATTTGGTTTTCATATTTTTTAATTAAAAAAAAATGGTCGGTTTGCTATAATTTACGTAAAATTCAAATAAATTCACTGAAATTTTTCACACAGGATAAATAAGATTTAGCCCTGCTATGTACCGCATTCGGTGATGATCGGCAAAACGGTTCGAATTTTAAGTCATTTTTAATATTTCGAGAAATTTTAATTCATGTAAAATATAAAATGTGATATATATATCGATAATTAAAATCACTGTAATTTGAAAATTGTTTAATGTATTTAAATAAGGATGCAAAGTACAACTTCGCACATTGCTTCTTCAATAATTTTCACGTCTCAAAAAGCTCCATCCATGAAGAAGCGAATCATAAAGTAAATGAAATATAGAGGTGGCTTTGCGAAGGATAAAAAAGCCTGCAAAGTAGAACCTTGCAAATTGCTTCCTCATTATTTTTTGCTTTCTACAAAACTACCTCTATGAGGAAATATATTGATCAATTTTGACTTCTTCATAGAGGAAGCTTTGTAGAAAGCAAAAAATAATAAGGAAGCATTTTGCAAGGCTCTACTTTGCAGGCTTGTCTATACACGGAAGACATTTTTACAAAAATTCAAAGTGACGTAAAATTTTTACCGCTCGACCGATCTGTGTAAAATTGTCTCTCAAAAATTGTGTAATGATAGTCTATATGTAAACTAAATTTAAACCCGATACCTAGTCATTTGCATGAGCATGCGCTCGAACGAGATTTTTCAAATAATTCAAAATGCCATAAAATTTGAACCACTCGACCGATTGGTGTCAAATTTGTACCAAATATCTTTTTAACTGGTCGTCTAAGTGTGAAGAAAATTTGAGATAAATCTGTGAAAATCTTTGAAATTTTTTTTTTTCGTAACAGCTTTTTTTTTGTTCACCAAAATGAAAATTTTCTGACACGTCAACAGTTAATTAGACCCAAATTTTAATTGGAAAACAATAATCGTGGAATCATATCGGCAATTGCAGCCGGATATCTCAGAATTTGCATGAGTTATAGTATTTGCAGACATTTTTGAAAAAATTAAAATTGTAATAAAACAGAACAGCTCGATAGATTCTGGAAAAATTGGTACACGTAATGTTTCATGGGTAGTCCATTTATGTACGAAATTTCAGCCCGGTGCCTTTTTAATTGCGAACGTTCTAGCGTAAAAACAACTTTTTCAAAAATTTTAAAATGCTATAAAGAAAAAAAATTTCAGCCGATTCGCGTCAAATACGACCCCAAACGTTGTTTTATGATGACCTACTTGCTTATCATAAGATAACCTACTTGCGTGCCAAATTAGAAGAAAATCCGTAGAAAACTACGACAGTTATCATGCGTACAAGAAAATCTACTCACACACACCGTAAAAACTACTTTTCTCGATGTTTCAGAACATTTTAAGTCCTGACATGAAAATCTCGAAAAAAAAAAAATTTCACGGACACAAAGTTTCATCTATGAGGAAGCAAAATTAATGAGGAAGCATTGTGGAAAGTTCTACTTCTCATCACTATCTTTAATTATTTTCTAAAAGCGATTTACATACCGAATGGCCATTGACATTCTGACTGCTACTTCCATTGCCCATGCTGCCCTCAAGCAAAGGTGCTTTCTTTCCTACGCATCTTAATAGACTCAGGTAGAGATTTCTTCTCACTCTGCCATTTATGAAGCAATATCCGATGAGACTAAAAGCCGCGTGCGTTACCACAGCGACACTGAGAAGATACGATAACATCGGAGAACTTTCGGAAGCATTGAGCACTGCTAAGGTCCACGTTGTCCCGAGCAATGGCAATGATGCCACAGATAACCAAAGCAAAGTTCTCAGATTTCCGAAACCCATAATGTGCTCCTTCAGAGTAAACGCCGCACGAACCGACATTATAAGGATGCAGAAATTGATGACAACAGCTGCACATACGGGGCCAATCAGAGCCCAGACAACAGTCTCGTAAATCGATAACCAACAGCTGAAAGAAAAGTTGTTTAACATTTTTTTTCTCTTTGAACAGAAGACACAAAATATTTTCTGATTTTTACATCTTACAAAATGTCCCTAAAATGTACCAAAAAAAATTCTTTCGATTAAAAATTGAAATACTTCAAAGAGTTTAAAAATATTTATGAAATTCTTGTCTAAAGTGTACCAACAGCTGAAAAAGAGCTACTTCAAGCTGGTTAGAAATATCCACGAAATTCTTGTCTGAAATGTTTGAGGGAAACATTTGTGGTGCATTTCAGAAAAATTTTGTCGACCTGTTTGTTCTTAATTGATTAGTTACTTACAAGTAAAAGTTTCCATACTGATCAGCTCGAACACCGATCGTTAGTCCAACAATAACGGCAGGTAATCCATAGCCAATCGTGTAATAAAACCTCATCTGTCCATGATTTACATCTCGCATTTCTGTGAGCATTCTGTAGAGATGAATGGAATCGACGAGCGTCCAGGCAAATGTACTTAGCCAAGCATAGTGCAAACCGATGGCCGTTAGTTTGCAGGGAAATTCATTCGTCACGAGAGGTCCACGCGCTTTTAGCGCTATGAGATACAAAGTCTCGGCGCATAAAACGCACAGAACTAGATTTTTGTGAATGCTGTTCGAATTTGTTCCGCCGCCTCGAATTAACGCCAAAATTAGGAGAGCTGAGAGCAAAAGCGGCAGTCCGAGCATAAATGCACTGTAACTTGTAACGTCCTCTAAAAGCGATGGTTCAGGAACGTATTCCAAGTCAAGAACGTCTGTGAGAACTGCGAATGTCGCTAGTTGGAGATTTTTTACTTCCAGAATTACTCCTTGGCAGGAACAGTTGACAATCTGCCGGTCGGTGAAGGTAATGTCCTCGACTTCGGTGGTGCAACCGATGCGACTCCATTCTCCAATTCTTTGCAAGTGAAAAAATATAAAAAATTTAAATGTCACTTTGGGGGACAGAAAAAAGTGTACCGTTGAATTTTAGCATTCTTATTTAGAAACGGGAGCAGAATATTTAAATTTATAAGGAAACGAAGTTTAAGTTACTTTACGAAGCGTGGTTCAAGAATTAAAATTGAAAATGACAACAAGTAAATCAATATTCTCGAAATATTGAAAAACCGCGGAATTTTTTGCACATCTACACGGATTGTAATCAGATTCGATCGTAGCATTTATTTGGAGCTTCTCAACATTCATAAAAAATTTTAGCTCGATAGATCAAGATTTCAACCAATTGCGAACTCCATACTAATTTCTTGTTAAATGGAAATAATTCAAAACCTGTCAGAATTGAAATGTTTTAATACATATTCTCCAAATTACGAATTAATAACTCAGGTTATAGTAGTTTTTTCAAACCATTTTGTGACATTGTCGAACAAAAATGCTCACGATAATAATTTTTTTCTGACAGTAAGCAAAACGGATTATTTTGGAAGACTGTTGTGCTAGCAGATAAATATCAAATTTCGTTTTTAAATACCCTCGAACTGTGCTCCAATGCACGCATTGCGGATTAGCTCGTCGCTTGACGCCATCGTCTTCAATAATCCACAATTGTATTTGAACAGGAGGAGACTGCAAACTATTGGCGGATAATGATTTCGTGCCATTTTCCGAGGGAACCAAGACTGAAATTGTGACAACCGGTGAGCCAACAGCTACTTCAACTCCCCATCGTACATTCACCGAATCATCGAACCTGCGAAAAAAAACACAGCAACATAAGCAAAGACTTGAATAAGAATATTTATACGTGTCGTTTCCTTCTATTACCTTCATAAATAAAAAAACTCACTACGAAAAAGAATCTTAAGGATGTATGATACGTACAGTCCCGCCAAAAGTGAGTTTCATAGACAATTTCGATCACTTCCCGATGGGATAAAAATCGAAAAAAAAAACAATGCATATAAAATGTGCTGGAAAGATCGATTTCGCATAATAATAATCTCAAAATGTTATTAACAGATTGGTGGAAAAAAAACAGTTGTTTAACAAACAATCAGTCAACCTAACTTTTTTTCTAATGAAAATGATATGTTCATTTATTTCAATGCATACGAATTTTTTCAGATTTTTTTCGTTATTTTGATTTAGATTTTTTTTTTTCAATGTGCGCAAAATAACTAATTTTGGATATGTGTTGGGCATAAAACCATCTACTACGCTCAAGATTTTATTGCAAAACGCATATCCAGAATTTGCTATACTCTGCGCTTTTTTCAAAATAAAAAAAATTAAAATCAAAATGAAGAAAAAAATCTGAAAAAATTCGTATGCATTCAAATAAATTAACATATCATTTTCATTAGAAAAAAAGTTAGGTTGACTGATTGTTTGTTGAACAATTGTTTTTTTCACCAATTTGTTAGTAACATATTGGGATTATTGTTATGTGAATTCAATCTTTTCAGCACGTTTTATATGCATTTTTTTCCGATTTTTATCCCATGGGGAAGTGATTGAAATTGTCTCCGAAACTTACTTTTGACGGGACTGTACGTATCATACATCCTTAATCATAAAATCTCCCACAAAATTTGGATAACATGTAAGAACAGTATGAATGAATAAATTTCTTAATAAAAAATGATGCGCACTCTGAAAACCTCGCAATCATAACAAGGCGTTTTTGACCTTTTTTTCCTGCAAAAAAAATGTACGTACCTTTTCGGCAAAAGAGCTCCAAGTTGCTTGTATTGTACGTAACTCAGCACAGCTTTTTCATTATTCGGACTGTCCTTATCATTGAGTTCTCCCTGAGAAACCTGTTTAATTCCAAGTAAACTAAGCGGAACCCGAATCTTCGAATACGGATCAAATCTATGGGGATCAGCCATATAATTGTTGTACTTTGGAAAACTGATATAAGGCCCCAGATGCGCAGGCGATGTTAGAAGAAATGCCGACGTATCCGGAAGAATAACTTTGCGATCAGCTTCCGAGGGTCTCGAGGTAGAAAGCGAGACATCCTCTTTATATTCCGGCGTTTCGTATCCGAAAAGACTCTCGGAAGTAACAGTATCCAATCCCATGACAACGTTCGAATCCACGACTTCAAACGGATCCGTAAAAGTGTTGTGCTGCGATCCCGTGAGAATTTTAATGTATCTCGCCATTGCATCGAGAATTTTGTCCGGAGTATCGCCAGTTAAAGTCTCGATTCTGTTCCAATTGTCCAAATGCTTTTTAGTCAATATTGTGCCGGCAATTCCGACGAGATGCGGCACATAATCTCTGTCTTGATTGTGTGTGAGTCGAAGATCAGCGAGACTTTCCTCGTAAGTCAATAAAGCGACGAGCAGAGATTCAGCAACGAGAATATCAGCTCCGTACATATTTTTCGTTTCGTTTACCGCTGCGTGAAGATCCATCGCCATTTTTACTGCGATATCTCGGTCTAGAATAAGCTGTCCATCTTCAAAAGCAGCGAGTTGATATCTCTGCTCGATAAAAGCCTCGGAGGTGCAGTTGAAAAGATCTGGAGGCTGCCAACCTCCGAGATTATCGTCGCAGGATCTCGAGGTTTTGCCTTCCGCGGTTCCTGGACAATCTTCTATCGCGGTCACGCCGAATTTTGTCCTTGGCCACCAAATTCCATTTGCGTAGGAACGCGGACATCCGTCGTACACCACTTCGCAACCACGCAGCGTCACCTCCGCGTACGGATTTGGACATTCGGTGCAGGATCTGCCGATTACTCCTGTGCGACATCGACATTGGCCTGTTTCCGTATTGCATCGCGGACCGAAACTTCCGGTTGCGTAACACTCGCAGGGAATGCATTCTTCTTGGCCTGGAGGCTGGTAGTGATTTTCTTTGCAATAACATTCGCCTGTAAGAAAAGTTAGCTTCTGTTAATCAGCCTGAATTAATTAATTTGTCATTATTACAAACGTAAATATTCTTTATACTTAAAGGACGTCAAACCCTTTAAATTGTATGTCTTCATTAATGACTGAAAAATCAAATATTTGGAAAGAACAACGAATTAATTTAACCAAAAAAATCAAGTCTCCCAACAAATTTACAATTTATTTCCTTCTACTAATCTACAAACACCGTTTTATTATCGTTATAACTCAAAATATTCATGATACCTAAATTACATTAAAACCCCAAAATTATTTCCCCCTCGCTCATTCCTTAAATTCTCCGCAAAATAAAAAATCCATGATACAAAATTCTCATAATTTTGTTATTAAATCGCTAATACTTCGCGCTTCGCGTTTTTCTTCCTTGTAATTGCGACTAGTTTCCTTAATATATCGGACATTACATTTCGATTTGACCTAGATTTGACTCTCGACCTCCCCGATTCGGCTCATAATTTTTGTAGGATTGGTTCGACCCTCAAAGTCACCAGATTCTGTTTTTGTTTGTTATGCAAATTTTTTATTTCATAATTTTTTAAAGTGAAATATCGAATCCCATAATGTAGAAATCTAAAATATTCTGAAAAATACTTTATCGAATATTTTTAAAAAAATTTTATAAATAGAAAAAAAAATCTATTACAGGTGATGGGTCAGACCTTCATGTATGTAAAAACGAATTGTTAAGAATTATTCAAATTTTTCCGAACTAAATCCTATTCTTGCATTATACAAGCCACATTTTAGCATCAGCAAGCCATAATTTGAAAATCTGAAATTTTTATGACAAATACTTTGTTGAACATAAAAATTCCTTGTCGTAGAGCCAAAGTGGGTTAGATTTGTCTTCAGATAGTTTTTAAGCTTTTCGATTTTTAAAATGATTACAAAATAGAAGAAAAAATCAATCAATCAACATTTTTGTATATATACAGAAATATACAGAAATGTTTGACAAGTTTCGAATTTTGTTAGATTTTTCAATTACGGCATGCTGAAGCTACAATGTGACTTGTATGGTACTGAAATAAAGTCTTAGTTCGGAAAAATCTGAAAAAAAATCTTTTAAAAAATCGTCTCGACATAAATAAAAATTGGACCCATCGCCAGAAATAGATTAATACTTAAAAGATATTTTTTGATATATGTTCGGATGAAACAAGCATCAATCTGAAGAACTTCGATCGATGGCCAATTGGCAATATGAGAAAAAAGTGTTAAATACTTACCTACGTTATACAATTTGTTAAAAATGGTAACTCGTCTTACGTCTTTCTTGTATTGCCGATAAACTCACTCATACTACTACTACTGAAAAGATTGAAATCTATACGGAGAAAAATCTTGCCCACTTTGGCTATAAGCAAGACAATTTTGCTATTTAACAAAGTATTTTCCAAATTTCTGATTTATGGCATTCGATATGTCACGTTTAAAAAAGTATATATAAAAACCAATTTGCGTAAAAACAACAACAAAAATCCATTGCATTTGAGACTCTAACCAATCCTACAAAACATTACGAGCCAAATCTGGGAAGTCGAGTGTCAAACTCAAGTCGAATCGGGATAGTATGCCCTGTATTTAATAAATAATTTTCCAAAAGACTAAACGTTATTATTCAAAATCTCACCAGTCGTTTTATTGCATGAAGGATCATATCCCTTGGATTCATCACATCGACAAGGTCCGCAAACAGGAGTTCCCCACCAGGAGGCAGGACAAGGTTGATCCACGCGAACCTCGCAATATTCTCCGGAATACTCGTCCGAGTTACACTCGCATTTGTAGCCTTTCTTCGTCTGTGGTTCTTCAATACACGTTCCAGAATCGCTATGACAGGGATCAAGATCACAGATAGCCTCGCAATTATCGCCCACTCGTCCAGCAGTGCATCTGCATTCGCTGGCCTGCCACTTGGCAAGGCAAACCGAAGCTTCAGGACAATCCAAGCTGCATTCATTATCCGCCGTGCATCCAATACCGACATTTTCCTGAACAGTCGGTCTCTGCAAAACGCTCTGATTCGTTCCAATCCTCAAATCCTGAATACAACCATCAAAGAAAGTGAGTTCGCTATTGATAGTCTGATCAGGACCTCCAAGAAGAATCCTCCCAACGTATAATCCCTGAAGTTTGGCAGCGAGAGGCGAAATCGCCGGTCTATTTCGATAATCCATATCAAGAGAAACGTGTCCACTTTGCCAAACGATTTCAATTCTGTGCCACTCGCCATCGTTAACTTGCACAGGCGTAGAAATGATGTCAGTACCGTCCAGCGAAGTTTCGAGCTTTCCGTCTTTGAGGAAAAAGAACGCAGAGCTATTTTGTCCGATTTGTATGCTCATGATAAATGCGCTTAGCCCGCGAGTCCGGAGACTCAATGCAGTCGTCCAGGGCAATTGTATCGGTCTCAAGAGTGGATTGAAGCTGAGAAGGCCGTCTCCACCGAATCTCCAAGGTTTTCCGACTTCATCCGTGCATCGAGGACCCGCAAATCCTTCGACACACTCGCAAACGTATCCCGACCAAATTTCCCTGCATTTCCCGCCGTTGTAACAAGGAACGTTAGAGGAAGAGCAGAACGCTCGCTTCTCGGGACATCCGACCGTTGTTCCATTGTCTGCTACGAAGGAATTCAAATCTACGAATCTGTGATCGATGTGAAGGTCACTTATGCAACCTACGTAATCTTTGTTGCGGATTTGAAAGCTGGAAGGAATTGCAGGAAGGCCACCAAGTTGCAAAGGTCCTGTGAGGTCCAAAAACCTATGGCAAGTTTCCGTTGGCAAAGCGCAACGCGCTTCCAAAACCTGTTGATTTCTTCCGGCACATGACGCCCATTTATCTCCGAGTCTATCGCCGAATTTGAGGGCCAAAGCAACGTCGCAATCGTCCAGAGCCACTATGACAGTCCTGTTGATGTAACTGACGTGAACTTCGTGCCATTGACCGTCAGAAACTCCTCCAGGAATCGTAGCAGTCGCTCTGGTGACTTCGTCGCCCAGAGAAAAACTGAATTGCACTTTAGACTCGATTATTTCTAGGGCTATGAAGTCGTGCTTCTCGTTGTATCTACCGTTGTAAAGCAGAAGTCCGTCGGTCGCTTCTGTAGCAAATTTCAGCCGCAAATCCAATCTGTGTCGCTGTCGGAGTGAAGCGAACGTCAGAAACGTCGCCGGAGCGAAACTGCGGGATTTTAACTCGCAGAGAGGCGTTACACTTTCCAGAGCGCTCACTGGACATCCTTCGCAAGTAAATCCACCGTTTAATTTAGTTAAACATTGGGAACCACCTTTGCAAACGTCTGTAATTGGACAAGTGTTGTGCTCTTCGAGAGAAATCTCGCAATCCGTTCCCGTAAAGTCAGATCTGCAAACGCATGTATATCCGGTTTCTCTGCGTTGACAAGTGCCTCCATTTTTGCAGGGATTCGAGTAGCAAAGATTGACCTCCATATCGCAGAGATAAGCTTCTCTACTTCCGGTAAATCCTTTGGGACACTCGCAGGAAAAAGTTGTAACCGGATAAATTGGTCTAAAAAGAACTGTATCGCTGCTCGCGAATCCCGAAGCGTTTCCGAACTTGAGAACAGTCACGCATTCCTCAAAATTGAGGCAAGGCTCACGTACGCAAAGATTGTCGTCGAATGGCAAGACTGTGACGATAGCGAGTCTTGCCAAAATACCACGATTCAGGTAAACGCGTTCCTGAAGATACTGAGGACTGTAAAATTCCGGACTGTTTCCAGGCTCCACTTTTCTTGCCGAAAAACTCACGTTCAGAATCTTTCCGTTAACATCCGTGTCTTCTTGAATTCCGAAGACAAAAATGTTGTCTCTTGGACAAGGAATAATCGCGGCGAGACCGTCAATAAAATATCCAAGAAGAGGACTCAAAAAAGCCTCGACGGTCATATCATCGAGTCTAACGGTTATAGAATTAAAGAGCATCTTATCAGTGATCAGTCTTATGGAGAGGGTCATCGTAGCTTTGGCCTCGTTTACTCCGTCGGTCACAGAAACTTCCATCGTCGCAACTCGCGGAACGTTCGTGTTCAATTGCGGCGACAAACTTATTTCTCCGGAAGTTCTGTTGAGGGTTATGAGATTAGCATTGTTTCCGGCTAGAATATTGTACAGCAATTTGTCAGTAACATCAGCGTCGAAAGCGGGAATTCTGCCGATTGCTGATGTCGGAAAAAAGTCCTTGAAATTGTTAAAAATAACTTGGAAATCCTTTAAAACTGGAGCGTTGTCGTTTATGTCCGTTATCATGACCTGGACTAAAACGTCAGATCTCAAAGGCGGCGAAGCTGCGCGAACGAAGAGCTCGAACCTTTTTTTAGGCGATTCGTAGTCGAGCTCTTCGCGAGTTGTGAGCTCGGCTCTGTCAGCGCCAGGTCGAGTTGTTAAAGCGAAACTGTTAGCGTCTTCGCCACCGATTATCGAATATTGGACTATTGCGTTTGGACCTTCGTCTGGATCGTGAGCGTAAATTTCACCGACTGTTGAACCAACAGGAGAATTTTCTGGGATGAAGAGAATTATCTTGTCGCTTTCAAATGCAGGCGGAGAGTCATTCACATCGATTATCTTTATTATTATTGGAACTTGGGATGAAAGAGCTGGAATTCCACGATCTACGGCCAAAGCTTTTAACGTGTAGCGAGCTACGGACTCGCGATCCAATTGTTTGGCTGTTCTGACCGTTCCGGTCGTTGAATCGATTGCAAAAGCTCCGTCGCCGTCGTCTTCGAGAGTGTAACGCACTCGAGCGTTCAGACCTTGATCAGCGTCCGTTGCCGAAACTCTGGCGACCGCTGTGCCAACTACGACGTCTTCGGCTACCGAACCTTGATATTGAGGCGCGTCGAACTTTGGCGGGTTGTCGTTTACGTCGGTTACGGAAATTTCGACCTCTGTTGTATCTGATGATGGAGGAATTCCTCCGTCTCTTGCTGTTACCGTTAACACGTAGCCCGACTGCTTTTCTCGGTCCAATGGACGCGTTGTCGTAATTGCACCGGTTTGAGGGTTTATCGCGAATTCGGGAACGTGCTCCTCACCTCCGTCGACGCCGCCGTCGTCGCTGCTGCTGCTTCCTGTAATTAATTGGGTTTTATGTTATTTTGTATTATTTGTATCATTTTAGTATAAGTATAAGCTTGTGAACAAAATACTTTATGATGGGCATGTGAATTATCATGGGAGAATATGAAAATTAGTTAGCAGTTCATGTTTCTCTCGTTCCATTCTTCTCTCCCATATAAAGAATTTGAAAAATAAGTGCAACCCCGAAATTCATGGGAAATGCATTATTTAGAATCAACAAAATACAAAAATGCTGCGAGTTTTCAATTTATTTACGGAATCACTTAGGGCTTACCTATTGAAATAAATTTGATTTTTTTTTTGCTGGCAAAAGAAAAAAAATGTCATCAAACTTTGTCACACAAAACATTTTTGTCTCGCCTGTAAAATTGTAGTAAGAATACTTTTTGATAAGAATGTGTGCGAATTATAGAAAAATAAAAAAACTGTGAATTTAGCAGCTTATCTTATTCCTGTTCCACTTTTATCTTTCATCTAAATAATTTAAGAAAGGAGCGCAGCCCCGAAATTGACGGGAACAACAATCTACGACAATTCACCCGATACAAAAATCCCGCAATTTTTTAGCCTTGTCTATTAGCATAACCATGATTTTATTTGCCGGCAAAAAACAAGAATGTCATAAAATTACGTCAAACAAAACTTTTTTTTCGGCCTGTAAAATTGTATTCGAAATATTTTTTAATAAGATTGCATGTATTTATGAGAAATTAAAAAAATTGAAAATTGAGCAACTTATATTTTTCTTGTCCCATTCTTCTCTGCTATATAAAAAATATAAAAAAAGCTCAACACCGAAATTCATAGAAAAAAAATCTTGAAATATTCACAAAATAAGAAATGCTATTTAATCTATTTAAAAAATTAATCGAGGTTCACCTGTTAGCATAAGCTTATTTTTTCTTACGAGCAAAAATCTCATCAAACAATTCCGCAAAAATTTTTTTTCAGTTCCTTTAACGAACTCGAACGAATTAAAAAATAAAAACAATTTTCACATACCTAAACTATAAGTAATTTGAGCATTCTGTCCGACATCCGAGTCCGTAGCACTGACAAGAAGAACAGTTGATCCAACAGGTGCATCTTCAAAGACAGCAACGGAATACGGTGCATTTTCAAATACGGGAGCATAATTATTGGCATCGGTAACATTAACATAAACCAAAGCAGTATCAGTTCTTCCTCCAGAGTCCGAAGCGGTGACCGTTAGCACAAATCGCTTTTCCTGCTTGTAGTCCAAAGGCTGAGCAACGGTAATAACTCCTCCACCATTTTGCGAGGTGATCGTAAATCTTCCTCTGGTATTTCCGGCTGTGATATCGTAGTGAATTTTCGCGTCTTCGTCAGGATCGCTCGCAGTAACGGAAGCGACTCTCGTGCCCGGAGGATCATCTTCCGAAACTTTGGCCTCGTAGCTTTTCGGATCGAATTGTGGATCATTGTCATTAACATCAGTGACAGTAAGAATGACAGTCGCGCTTCCGGACCGCGGAGGTTCTCCAGAATCCGTAGCAATAACGCTGAACTGGTACCTCGAACATTGCTCACGATCCAATTGTTTCGTCGTGTAAATCCATCCAGTTTCCGAGTTGACAGTGATAGGAAAATTGAGTGTCGAGGCTCCAGTAAAATCCCTCAAACCGATGGAATATTTAATGAGAGCGTTCATTCCTTTATCCCCATCGTAAGCCTGAACTCTTAACACCGAAGTACCAACAGCAACTGCTTCGGACACAGCTTCTTGCAGGAGACCGGTAAAAAATCGTGGAGCATTGTCATTAACATCTTCCACGTGAACTAAAAGCTGCGTAGTGTTGGATCTAGCTGGAGAGCCTCCGTCTTGAGCTCTGACAACAATTCTGTAAAGTTCAGTCGCCTCATAATCAAGTGGCTTGACTAAAGTCACGTCTCCACTAAGAGAATCGATAGAAAATGTGTTGTGTACGTTTCCTCCAATAATAGCGTATCTTATGGCAGCGTTTGGGCCGCTATCAGCATCTGTGGCTTGTATTTTAGCGATAACAGGATTACTTGTATAGTCCAAATCTTCTGCAGCTAATGCCGAGTAAGTTCGCTCAGAAAATTGTGGATAATTGTCGTTATCATCAAGAACTCTGACCACTAAAGTCGTGGAAGCTGTTTGACGATTTGCCGGAGCATTCGCGAGATCAGAAGCGCTTATAACTACAGTATACATCTGAATTTTCTCCCTATCAAGAGGCATTCTCGTGGTAACGACTCCGGATCTAGGATCTATCCTAAAAGTTGAGGAATCTTCAGTTACAGTCTTTCCATCAGCGTCGCCGATCGTCGAGACGATAGAATATTCTACCTCGGCGTTTCTTCCGAAATCTTTGTCGGTCGCTTTAACAGCAATAACAGTTGAACCAACGGGAACACCTTCTCGAATAGGAGCCTCGTAATCAGCGACTTCAAAAACGGGCGCGTGATCGTTTGCGTCGAGAACGTTAACCTGAAGAGTTGTAGTTCCGGTTCTGGGAGGAAAAGAGTCGTCGATGGCCAATATTTTGAAATAATGAACCTCAACATTCTCACGATCAAGTCGAGCTCTCGTCGTTATCCTTCCGGTGTTAGGATCCAAAAGAAACAAAGCTCCTGATCTCGCGTCCAGTAGCGACATCATCGAATAACGAAGAGCTCCTCCTTCGGGATCTTTAGCTCTGACGACGGTCACAGGTTCCCCAGGTTCTTTTTCCTCTTCAACAGCGGCTGTATAAAGTCCCTGCTCGAAAAATGGCGACTTATTTCGCAGTTCTCTTCGCACTCTTCTGCCCAAATCTGTGTCGTCGAGCTGCTGGTGATGGAAAATTATTTTCAAACGATGCTCGGCGTCGGCTAAGTGACTCGAGCCACATCTAAGCGTCATTGAAACGGATATTTTCCAGAGAGGATCAACGAGACACTGCTCAGAACTTGAAACTAAATCGCCTGCTGCACCTTCGACGAGAAAACGAGGATCTGCTACTCCTCCCCAACGAGTTTCGCATTCTTTAACTGCGGTATGAGGCAAAAAGTCTCTAAGTGCTGCGACGAATTGCGATCTCCGGAGGCAGATTTCTGTGAACTTGTCGGCGCTTGGCATTGCGTAAGAGGCGAGAGTTTCCGCCATCCATCCTTTCGTCGCTGCGAGATCTTGGTTCTCGCCTCCGCAACCGGTTATCAAAACTCTTAAGGGTAAACTGTAGTAATCTATTATTGGTCTACCGAGTCTTGTGCTCGTTGAGTCGATGTAAAATGTGAAGAGCTTCGGGTAATCCAAGCCATCGCAGCTCAAACTTCTTGCTAACGTTACTCGACCATTGTGCGGGTTGACCTTAAGAAGTTTTCTGGCGAATCTTGCTGTTCGGTCGTCGGATACTTGGTACTTTCGGCGGCCACCTAATTCAGGAACGCCTGCCTCGAATACCAAAGTTCCTGGCGGTAAGTTTGAGGAAACGACCGCCAGGTAAGCTTCGGTGAGGGCTAGCAAACCCAACACCAAGAGAACGGTCGTCAATACCGTTCGATCCATAGTCACGCTGAGGATCTTCGCGATTTTGGTGTCTTACTCGATTCGCTCACTCCTTCGCCTTCTCCTCCTTCTCCTTTTCGAGTTGTCATTATCTGAGGATTGAGCAGAGACTGCGTTGCAAGTGGGAAGCCAATGTCGAGGAGGTGCCGAGCTCGGGTGAAGCTCGTTCCGTCATTCTCAGCTCCCTGAAATTGAAAAGGGGTTTCATTACTATTTACTTTTGTAAATAACAGGTTTTTTTATGGGAGGCGCTTATTACTGTATGGACAAAAAAAGTTTTTATTGAAGGCTGCACACTACACTCTTAGAAAAGATAGGAAGTTTTTATGCATACACTCGTCATCGAAATTTAATAAACAATTGTGGTATAAAATTCATGTACTTCCTAGTAGAATTAAAGAAAATTATTGAAATTCATATAATCTTACTGTAAAATTGAAGTGAATTATTGAATATGATGCACCATACATAAATTTTACATTACATTTGTATACTAAATTTCATATACTAGTTTGTGAATAAAAACTTCCAATAAAAGTACACTAAATTTGAAGGAGATTTTTTTTACAGTGTATGTCGAAAATGTATGTGATATTTTAGGGGCTTCAAGGGTAGAAATTGATTTGTGAATATATGTCTAAGGTTTTTAATTTTATTTTTTTATTTAAAATAAATTCTGGCGTGTCACAGTGATTATCTTGAAGAATTTTTGGGTAAAGCGTTTTTAACATGATCTGAGGTAACAGATAAGAAATCTCTAATTGGAGGTAGGTGTACTACACTGGAAAAAAAATCTCCTTGAAATTTAGTGTACTCTTATTGGAAGTTTTTATTCATAAACCAGTATATTAAAATTAGTATACCAGTGTAATGTAAAATTTATGTATGGTACACCATATTCAATAATTTACTTCAAATTTACAGTAAAAGTATTTGAATTTTAATAATTTTCATTAATTTATTGAATTCCGATGACGAGTTTATGCATAAAAACTTCCAATCTCTTCTAACAGTGTATGCAATGAAAACCTGACAACTAAAATTGCCAGGTTGCCTGCCCGTTAATTTCTAGCTTTCCTGAAAATTCTGTTATTTTTTAAAATTATGTTTGGCTACCCCGTAACAGTAGTTTTGTTCTGTGATTGATTAAATCCGCCACTGACTTCTAACCAACTTGAACAATATTTGATACCTAAGCTCGTATTAGAACGAGAATTCTAATTTTGGAGAAAATAGGAAAAATTTAAAATCCTTTTAAATTCCAATGGCTTAGTTGATTTCCACATCGATTAATAAAAATTATCAGTCCTTTGAAACTTGAGTACTTTGAAAAATCCGAAAATTGAAGCGTGATGATTTTTAAAAAAAACCCACACTTCACTTGTGTACCAACTTTCAGGCAAAAATCTTGAAAATTGCAGACGTTAACGTGATAAAAAGAATCCTAACATACACCCACACATCTACACATACAGACATTTCATACAAACCAATTTTCTCAACGATTTAGAGAATTTTGGGCATCCTGAGATCAATATCTAAAGAAATTGTTTTTTTTCGCGAAAATAAATCTTCCTTTACTGGAAAGCAAAAACTAACTGCTACAATGTATCGGTGTGTTGCCGATAAGCTAATGCTTACCCAACCATAATACGCGATTTAATGCCTTTGGCGCATCATCAAGTACTATTATAGCCATGTTAAAACTTTTTTTATCGTAAAAAAAATTGGTATCTTTTCTAAAACCCTTAATTACGGCCGGCCACAAAGTGAATCCCATGCTAAAAGTGTCACGATTGGAGGCTTTAAGCACCCAAATAAAGTTTATCATATACAATTATAATTTAATCTCATGAGCTTGCCCATAACTCTGCCTCTGCGCTTTTATTCTTTTTTTTTTGCTATAAAACACTAGTCGTGTCTACATATCCGTAGACTAGTATCGTGAGGCACTGAGCGGTAGAATGCCTATGTTTTTTTTATTAAAAATGTTTTCTTTTTAAATTAATTGAAAATGAGAGGGTTTTGTTTAATTTTTCTCCTGAAGATAGAAGATTTTTATTTTCCATCTGGTATTAAATTGGCTTCTTATATCTGTAATTGCAATTACATTAAGAAATGTTTTTGAGATGCGATTATAACATGATCTCAGGGAACAGAGCAGAAACTTTTCATTGGAACTATACCATGGGATAGAAAATATAAATTTAAATAAGTAAAATTATGGTTCAACGATAGATTCTTCATGAAACACGGAAAAAAAGTTGTTGATGTTATATATTCTCGTCTACAAATAAAAATACACTGTACAGTAATTTATACTAAACCTGTGAATGAAATTAAGTGTAATGTACGCAGAAGAAAATGACAATTCAATGTACATGTGGTAAAATTGAAGTTAATTAATATTAAAAACACGACTTTTACACTCTACCTCTATGAGGAAGCCAAAATTAATAATAAATGTCCTCCTCATAGAGGTAGATTTGTTAAAAATTGAAATTTAAAAACAACCTCTTTACAGCTGTCTTCAAATATTATATGAGGAAGCAATGTGCAAAGTTCTACGTTGCATCTTCTTTTTCCTCTTTAATTATCCATAATTTTTGTAATGGTTGCACAAAATTGGACGTCACGAGTAGTAAAAAAAAATCTACTAAATTGTGTGGCTCAATTTTCGATATGTCGATGCGAACGACAATGCGCATTTTATTACTCCTCACGCAACATTAAATAACCATAACGATATAACTGAGTTTTAATTGTTTTTTAAATCGTAAAAAAATCGGAATCTTTTCTGAAGCCCTTAATTACGGGTGGCCACGAAGTGAATACCGTGCCAAAAGGGCCACGTCTGTAGGATTTTAATGAAGCTCCCAAATAAAGTTTATCAGATCGGATTATAATTTAATCTCGTGAGCCTAGATATAACTTCGCCTCTGCATTCTTATTCTTTTTCTGTTGCTATAGAACACCGGTCGCGTCTACACATCCGTAGGATAGTATCGTGAGACTCGTTGACCGTATAGAAACTGCGAATCGCAGCACGACCTTACTCCGCTGGTGCCGCTGTCTCTTTGCTCCCTTCTGTGGCTCTCGGAACGCACGAGAAGTCGTTCGTTGCCTCGAGGCGCACAAGAGAGTCTCGAGACGCGACTGCTCTACGCGCTATGCGGGACTTGAGGCCACCACGAGGCTCCAACCAGCCAAGAAGAGCCTCTGCTTCTTCTTCTTCTTCTCCTTTAATCTCCATCTAGAGAATCTTTACTCATCCGTTGCATTGCGGATATAAGTTGCTTTATTTCTCGTATCATCTATTGGGTTATTCTATTTTAGCCTCAGAGTTATCGATAAGTTAACCGGCCTTAAGGGGAATAAGCTGATACAATAATTTGTGTGGAAAATATGAGGATAATAATAATAAATATTCGAAAATTAATTAGAACTTACATTCAGTTTAAAATTAATATTATAGTTATCATTATTGCAGGTAATTATTTGCGTGGAAAAGATGCGGTTGAAAATAATAATCTTAAGAATAATAATTGAAAAATAGATAAGCCGGTAAATTTATTTTAGAATTATCAGTGCGGGAAAAGGAGTCTCAAGAAAAAAAGGATAACAACAATAATTACATTTTTTTAAATAAATATAGCAAAGTTGCCAAGACTTGAGCCCCTTAAATGACTGAATAACTGTCAGGAAAAAACCAAAGATTAGTTATGTGAAAAAGTTAAGAATAACTATTTTCGAATTGTTAGTATGACTATTTAAGGGGTTAGGCCACTCTAGGATTTTCGAAAAATCGATTTTTTTTCTCCTTGGAAATGACTCATTAGGGTTTCTAGAATGCTGTCCCCGAAGATTATGGCAGGCCAAAATTTGTAAATGCCCCATTTTCGAATTTTAATGGGAGGCCGCCCGGTCAGCAGGTAACCTCTCTTGTGTGCGCTTCGGTAAAGGTACACTGAGAAAAATGAGTAGGTGCGATAACCAATAATTCCTTAAAGCAACCATAGTATTGGTAACGCTTACGAACATATTGGTAGCACCAACTCATTATTGGTAATCACAACTACTGATTTTTCTCAGTGTACTAAGAATGGTCAAAGCTACAAATAGTTTGGCTGAATATAGACATAAGCCAGCTCTTCCAGTTAATGTGTATGAAGCTATCAAACCAACCTACGAAGAACTGACCAGAGATGATCTTCTTACGCGATGTATCGGTGGTTACACGCAAAATAACAACGAAAGCTTCAATTCGATTGTGTGGACATTGGCCCCAAAATCGGTTTCTAGTGGTAAAACAGTTTTGGATGTAGCCACGAATATTGCAGTTTGTACATACAATGACGGGTTTTCATTAATTTTACACATTATGGAAGAAATGGGCTTAGAAATCGGCCCGAATTCCTACAAAACGTGTCTGGCGATCGACGATCAGCGCATAATGCTTGTAAGAGAGATCACTGTCTGAAGTGGTAAAAGAGGCAAGAATGGCTTCAAAATCGAGCAGGAAAGAAATGCAAAAGCAGGACACTCAATTGGAAGGCCAATTATATGGTGCAGGCATTGCAGATTAAAGGTATATCAATATTATCAATGATTTTCTACTATTCAAAACTCTAAACGCGTGTATCTCAAAACTGCTCTTTTTAAGTTGGCCGGGAACATAACTCAAAAAGTTTACCAGCACCGATTTATTTGAAATTTTGGATATATCTTCAAAAATACATTATCCACAAAAGTACGTAGGATTTGTTTTTAAGTTCCATAGTTTTTTTGTTATTGATAATTTTCGAACGATTTTTATGCCAAATTTTTTAACTTTCACTTTAGATGCTCGCCATTTCGTCAAAAATACCTGTATCGAAAAAATCCTACGTACTTCTCTAGTTACTGTTATGTATAAGTGAAAACCGTTAAAAAACTAATCATAATTCAAAAATTACAGAAGGTGTGTGTCCGGCCGTGGATTCAAAAAAAAGAGTTGTCATCGCAACAACGCTGTACAGCCGCCATTTTTTAATTAATCACTCTGAAAAAATTACTGTATACAGTTAATGATATGTACAATAAATAGCCTTTTTTAAAAAATCGATATCTTTAATAGTTTTTCTGAAAAAAAATTCCCAAAAACAGTATTTTTTGTGGCCCTCTAGAGTGGCCTAACCCCTTAAGAATATGCAAGTTTTTAATGAGGTTTAAATTAAAGATTTTTTAGAAGAAAAATTTAATTATATTTCGTATGAGTTTTTTTACGTGACGCGGCACCCTTAAATAACAGATTGTCACGTTAAAAAAATCTAAAGATTAGTTATGTGTAAAAGGTAAGAATAAAACTGTTTGGAATTGTTATTATTATTCTTTAAGGATAGATATTTGAGTAGAGTGGTTGGTAGAGATCGAGGGTGTGTTTCGCAAGCAGGGCTTCCTCAGAGGGCTATTATTTTCGGACAGACACTGCCAACCTTATACTGGGCCCCGAACGAAACTCCGAGACTATTAATTACAGGGACGCGAGGAGGAGGTACGAGGGGACTTGTACGGAATCCGGTTCTACCAATTATCTTAAGAGGCGTCTGTTGCCCTGGTATATAAGCGCCATCTTGGAATTATAAACCGCTGTTTCTTTACCTGCTTTTATAACCTTAAGGTGATGTGACACACCTTCGTAAATTGGTATCGGTAACACATACTGCAATCCAATCTAGTCGGAGGACTGAAGTATTTGTGGTTTCACTGCAAAGTGAAACCGAGTTTGGTTTTGACCAAAATGTTCATTTAAATTTGATTTATATTTTTGTTACAGACTCCAGGTTGTGAAATTATTAATCATCGCCTTGAGTGCATGTAAAAATTCTATTTCATCGTTAAGAATTATGAACGTAAATTCGAAAGGATGATGTATGAAATTTTTGAAATAGTAAAACTTGAGGGTATGCGAGGATTTATTTTTTATGAATAAAGCTTTTTTCCTGTCTCACTGATTCTCTATAGAATGACGAAGCTTCCATATTTTTTATATAGATGATTGTAAAGAATAATTATTCGCAAATGTAATTTATCACTCTTTTGCAATGGTCATACATAATTTAGAAGAGTTATTTTTTTCAATGAATGATATATACTGTTTGTATTAGATGTCGTAATAACAAATCATCCGAACAAACAAAAAATTATATTTTTTCGAGTTAATAATTTCCGTAACCGTTCAACCACTTCATATGAAGTTGGGAAAACTGATATGATGTCAAAAAAAGTCACTTGAATTTACTGAAAATCAAAGGAATTATTTTAAGTCAGGTTGGATTCGAGATATTTAAAATCGTGTAAAAATGATTGAATTAATTTGAAATTAGATGAAATTGCATGAAATTACACGAAACTATTCAAAATTACTAAAATCGATTTTTCCAAAGTAATTTACAAATATTTCTTCGGCATCATTATTCTTCAATTTATAAAACTTTTGGATGAAAAATTTATATTCTGTTTCCAGGCTCGGAGTCGTACTTCTTTAACATCATCTCAAGAAAGTTCGCAACACCGGGTATAGCTATTACTGTAACCGGTGTACGCGCCGGTTCTTCTTCTCTCGTACACGCGAGGCCTAAGCCAAGGTTGCGACAGTCAGAGAAGCTGAAGAGGGCGTCCTCACAACGTTGCTGATACCGCGAGACTCCCCAGAAACATGTTACCTTTTTCTTCTCTGCAATTTGTGCGAAAGTAGCGCCGCTCTGCAGCAAGGGACAGAACCAAGAATCGAGGGACAAAAAATGGCAACGCTCGCCTTTGTTACGTAGGTGTTATTTTCCAAAGAACGTGTAAGACAAACCAACATGCCTGAGTTTATTAAGATATTTACGAGGTTATTTACTAGTGGAAGCCTTAATCCGCAGATCCACACTGAAAGAAAAGCATATCGTTTATTTAACGATTTCATATGGTAAAACGAATATAGGAAGGCTTTCAACGTTTTATGGTTGAAGCAATGGTAATATGGTTCAATAAACGATACTTGCAAGGTTATTGGAAACAAACGTTGAAATCGTATATGCAACAAAACGGCATATTTGAAACTATTAGAATAGTTTTTGGGACTATTATCATTTTAATAATTGGTTTTAGAATTATATTTGCTATAACCATAAAATATAGACGTTCCTCCTGGGAATTATATTAGTGATTGATCCAACTATTTTCTTAGATTTGCTATAACCATAAAATATAGACGTTCCTCCTGGTAATTATATTAGTGATTGATCCAACTATTTCCTTATATTTGCTATAACCATAAAATATAGACGTTCCTCCTGGGAATCATAGTTTATAGTTAGATTATCGTCAGTCCAACTATATTATTTTTAAAATTACCAGATTTTTCTCTCAGTGCAATCGAACAAACGAAAGCATAAAGTTGTTGTGGAGCTAAGTAAAATTTTCGTAAATGAAGCATGTTCCACCAACTCGGCCACTTCTTTATCGACCCTTTCGGATCGGTTTCATAATTAGCCTTGTATTGGTACTGCTCAAAAGTACTCTCTGCGAATTTTTTCAGATTTTTCAATCCACTTCTTCCAGCAATAAGTTTTTTCAAAGTCCTTATGTCATTGAAGATTAAATTAGTTGATGTTATGATGCTTCGACGTGACAGCCTGTAATATTTCTATTTCATCATTGAAGATTAAAGTCGGACATTTTTTCATGGTACACGATGCAGCATTTCTTATACTTTAGACTTTGTTGACCACTCGAAGAACCATTGATTCCACCATGCTTTACATAACAGTAAAGCATGGTGGAAGCCTTTCGAAGTCGCTCTATTTCTATTTCGGACTAGTTTCTGCTCCTGATGTTGTTGTCCTAACAGCACCGACACCAAGAGACGTAAGATTATCTCGATATTAACAAATCTGATTTATTGTGATTATTAATATTGTTCAAGTAAAAATAACGGATAGGGTAGAAGTACCGTTTGTGGCCATCTTAGTACCGTATGTGGCCATGAACTTGATCCATTTGTGGCCATACCTATTGCATGTAAATGACAGTGGTGGCCACAAATGGTGTAAACGGCTTTGAACATAATTTATTAAGCAATAAGGCATCCTAAGCATTGAATATTCAATGTTAAGTTTGCTTTGATTATTGTAGAATAAACTCATTTAGTAATTTCTATAGATTAAAGTAATGATGAATTGATCTATACATTTTTTGTGTGGCCACTAATGGTACAGTGGCCACAAATGGTACGTCTACCCTATATGGGCACTGAGTAAAGACCGAATAATTACACTGTTCAAAGAATCTGTGTTAAAATTAATACAAAAGTGTTGGAAGTTTTTTGCAGATACAGTATACTAAATTTGATATACGAATATTTATTAATGTACAAACAAAAATGGCCGTAAAATTCATAGACATGAGTATCATGTGGGCATTACTTTTTTAGATAAATTATGTTATTAGCAATTTTTTGGTACTTGGGTATTGGTTTTCGCGACGAAAAATTGAATCTACGACGTACCTACTTAATCATAGGTAATTTATGTCAAAATCAAAATAAAGAAAAAAATCTTTAAAAATTCGTATGCATTCAAATAAATTAACATACATTTTCATTAGAAAAAAATTCAGATTGACTGATTATTTGTTGGACAATTGTTTTTTTTCACCAATTTGTTAATAACATTTTGGGATTATTATTATGCGAAATAAATTTTTTTCAGCACGTTTCATATGCATTATTTTTTTCCGATTTTTATCCCATCGGGAGGTGATCGAAATTGTCTATGAAACTCACTTTTGGCGAGACTGTACGTATCATACATCCTTAAAACAGCTAAGAAAATGCTACAAGTACATAAAAAAAAAACTTTACTAGACGATTGACAGTACTGTAATTTAATTAATAATAAATGGAAAACTTTTGATAGTTTTCACTTGGGAACTGAAAACCCGAAGGTACGTAATTGTTAGACTGGTGTTATTTTTTTTTCATCCACGTGAGCAAACTTAGGTTTCTAAGTTTATAAAATTGTTTCCATCTCACATCATTCAAATTTCACTGATCCGAATCTTTACAAATATCGGCTGTAGCTGCTTAATAAATTTGATAAATTAATCAAGCTGCACCAATCGACAAATTTGAATCTCAAACAAATTGCAAAAAAATTCAGTCACGACCCGCGAAAACCCAATATTCCAACCTGGTGCGTTATCAATTACGCCACCCTGACAATGGTCGTGGCTGAATTGATTTAGGATCATTAATCTATAGTCGGATATCAACCGCGGTATAGTTTATAGGCTGTGACCATGTTTTGTTAACATTAATTTTGCATCGGTTTTGAACGACTGCATTTTTCGCATCAGTCATGGAATAGAACACAATTGTCTTCGCATAACAAAAAGCCATTGCACATCGAAAGTCGATTATATCGGAACAATGAAGCAGAAATAAAGTCACGTACAGTCAACACTTGAATAAACTTGTAAATATCATGTTAAGTCACAGGAGAAGATCAACGAAAGCAAAGAAGTGCGAACTAAGCGAGCACGCTTTTGCTATATAGTTCTTCAATATACGCGAAAGAAAAAGCAACGTTCCAGAGTTTATGTAGATATTCAGTTCAATCGCATGAAAAAAATATAGTATAACTTTTTTCTTCTCCACAATTTCCGTGAAAGTAGCACTGCTATATATGTTAAGGGGTCCACCCTTATTAGACGGGCAAAAATAAGGCTATTTTCACGAATTTTTTTGACCGGTATAAATTATGAATATGCATATAAAAAGTGTTAGGCCTAAAAAATACACAATTCAAATGCACAAAAAAAATTTTATATTAATTTTACTCAGTTTTCGTACAGAAAAATGGGGGAGAAGACAGGTCCAAAAAAAAAAAATATGGGTGTGCGCTGTCGATAAAATCTCTGGAATGGATGATTTAAAGAAAAGAAATGGTTTTAGATTCAGTAGGTAAACGGCTATGGCGCATATCATACGATTTTTTATTTGAAGAAAAATGACAAAATGGCGGTCATTTTTCCAAAAACTACGAAAAAGTACGTTTTTATATGACCATCGAAATTTCTGCATTTAAAAAAAAAACTTTGTCACTTTGTAGCGCCGTGACATTGGTTCTGAGAAGAAAATGTCTCGGGACTTTTTTGTTCCTTTTTTAATTCCCCGATGGCGGATATTTTCGAAAAAAAAAAATTTGTGTGAAATTAAGACGATCTGTGCGAAATGAAAACTTTGTCACGCTGCATCTTTTCCGTTTTGACTCGGAGAGAAAAGTTTGTAGGAGACATCTTCTTTCTTTTCTCATTTTGAAATGGGAAAATGGCGCGGTTATTCGTACTTTTGAAGTGACGGTTATTTGTGAGTAGTTATTTGGGCTTTTGTCTTTGTCCACGTTTCCTGACTAGAATATTGATCAAGAGCAAAAATGCCGTAGGACTTTTTTGTAGTACCCATGATTATCTAGTGGCGGGTTCTGCCGGATTTTTTTTTTATCAAAGAAATTTTTCCGAAGTGTTAAAATAGCAAAAAAAAAATTCTTCGCCCTCAAAAAAAATTCGGCCGATCCCGCCACGAGATAACCGAAAAAACAAAACAGAAAAGGCGGATATATTTCTTCTCTAGGAGGTGATCTGGCTAAGATATCGCGGTCCAAAAGCTTTACAATGGTGAAATGAATATTTCTTTGTTCAAAAAAAAATCCGGCAGAACCCGCCACTAGATAATCATGGGTACTACAAAAAAGTCCTACGGCATTTTTGCTCTTGATCAATATTGTAGTCAGGAAAAGTGAACAAAGACAAAAGTCCAAATAACTACTCACACATAACCGTCACTCCAAAAGTATGAATAACCGCCACTTCAAAATGAAAAAACAAAGAAGATGTCTCCTACAAACTTTTCTCTCCGAGTCAAAACGGAAAAGATGCAGCGTGACAAAGTTTTGAATTTGTACAGATCGTCTTAACTTCACACAAATTTTTTTTTCGAAAATATCCGCCATCGGGAAATTAAAAAAGGAACAAAAAAGTCACGAGACATTTTCCTCTCATAATTAATGACACGGCGCTACAACGTAAAAAAGTTTTTTTTTTGAAGATGCCGAAATTTTGATGGAATGAAAATATGGAAAAAAAAAAAAATTCGTGGAATGGCCACAACCGATACTTCTATTAACAGCACACGGAAAGAAAAGATTAGTTACCATAACCAATAAATGAGTTGACACAACCTATCGATTATTTCATTTCCCTTACAACTCAAATGATAGTGCCAACGGTTCGAATGTTAATAACGACGATTTGAATGGTAGTCCCAATAATTCGAGTGGTAGTCGCAACGATTGGATTGGTTAACCTCACTAAACTCGCGAGGACTAATCATGAAGAGTTGAAGTTACTATTCGATATGGTTGAGGCAACTGATTTTTGAGAGATTGTGTACAGCAAATTGGAAACGTACACGGAAAAAAAGTTTGGTTGTGACAACTACGTCTTCAATTTTCTGTATCGCCGTTCTTAAAAATTACACTGAGAAAAATGAGTAGTTGTGATTACCAATAATTGGTTGGAGCTACCAATATGTTCGTAAGCGTTACCAATACTATAGTTGCTTTAAGCGATTATTGGTAGTCACGACTACTCATTTTTCTCAGTGTAGAGAGCCTCAATCATATCGAATACGATTCTCAACTATTCACGATTGGTACACGGAGAGAAATGGAGCCTCGAATATAGATGCCACTCTCAGGAAATATAGTACTGAGGTGACACATGGGCTTTATTATCATAGCTCATATAAACTATTCACAGACTACGATACGTATTGTAATCGTCCCAAATTTGCTCTATCACAGCAATGACCTATTCCTTAACAGTATTGTAATCCGTTGCATCTGTATCGGTCTGAAATGTGACAACATTGTAGTAATCTTTATTTATATGGTTCTTATTAGTGTCTATCTGTATTAATTTCCTATACTGTTTTGGGATTATTAACATGTAAGGTTTCTTGAGATTCGCAAATGACATCATAGTTAATGATGATGATGGGAGAATGTATGCGTGCACGAGTGATATAGAATATGGTTACAACATACGATTGCTGTTCGAGGTTTTTGTTAGCTTTTCTTTCATTAAAAAGCATTGGGTCGTTATTGTTTCATAACGACCCGAACAGAGCGACAAAAATTCTATATATAGCCCTGTGGTATAATGCCACTGGACGAATCGGCATTAATCCTCCCGACTTATATGCACCTCCGTAGTCACCTCCATTGACGAGAATCGGTATACGAAATTGCCATCTGGCGACGACATAAGAAAGTAAAACTGTGAATCTAGGATCTATAAGAAATGTTGAGATTACATGTGCAGAACGTTCTTATACATGTAGGTGCAATCACTATACACCATAATACGACGTCGCATCACATTGGCGACTAGCGCTATCTTCATGCGAACTAAATCTATGCGTACAGTTTCGATTACTATACTGCATGAGAAGCCGCGATATATAGCGATCGCTTAAATGTGAATTCTAAATACACCCATATTATTTGTGGTGTTTGTTGTACACATGTGCCGCCTCACTATATACATAGTGGTATACATGTAAGTCGCTCGTAAGCATATACAAAATGACGCGGTTCTGTGTACATATTAAGGAATACAATACTAAATGTAGAACAGAACATCCAATATATCAATTAATATGAAGTACTGAAATTGCGTGAGCTTTCTGCCGCTAGATGGCGAATGATCACGACTTTTCTCGTAACCGAAAAGATCTACGGCGGTGCATATAAGGTGCAGAATTTTCGCTGAAATTGTCTTTCGTGGAACATCGAAGACATGGCGGAAATACTGCCTGAATTAATAGTTTTGGTCGAATTACCATATAAGTTGATTTATAATTTTATGACAATTCGACCAACTTTGGCTAGCGTGTTTGCAGTGTTAGCACAATAGTCAGTGAAATAAAATAAGAATTTATGATGGAATCTATAAAAGGGTTCACTACTACATTTTTGACACGCTACTTGCAAAGTATTAATATATTTAACCGAAAGCATAAAAAATCCTCCTATTACTGATTCCAGTATCATATTGAAAACAGTACCAAAAAATCATTAATTATTCCTATATAAAAAGGGAATACTTTCATACGTATATGTATAAGTAAAATCTCGGTAGGAAACATTTATATACGAATAATATGAATGGTACAAAAGCCAAATCGGAACGATTACTATACACATTTTGAATGCTTCTACGTGCATAAAAGCAATGACGATAAACCCCATGTGTCACCCCGGTACAAGAATTATAGTAACTAAGAACGGAAACCCTCGTAGCTGTTTGCAGACTCTTCTCTCCGTGTAGTTGCAAAATTAGCCAGCCTAACCAATAAAAAAAGTTGAGTCTTCCACTTGAATGGTTGGGACTACCATTCGAATTGTTGGCTCTATTATTCGAATCATTAGCTCCACTATATTCGTATCGTTGGCGCTACCATTTGAGTTGCAAGAAAAATAGAATGATTGATTGCAGGTCGGATCAAGTTATTTCTTGGTTATGGCAGCTCATCTTTTCTTTCAGTGTAGTTGTCACAATGAAAAATTTCTTACCATGCACAATGGCGGAACTGGATGGACGTCAAAATAACCTCAGCTGCATCCGAATTGAGCAGACTTTGTAACGTCACGTACTGAATCCAGCACTGTGTCTGCACAGTGCCAGCACATCGTAGACTCAAAAGAGCTGATGTGCCACAAAAAATTGATAGAATGATAGAAAACAAAGGATTTCAGAATCAAAGTCACGATGGTTATCGTAGTAACGGTACGTAATGAATAACTTTCGATATACGGCCGAGATAATCCTGCTAATAAAGTTCGATAGAATATAATAGAAGACAAAGGATTACAAAACCGAAGTCATGATAGTTATCACGACTTTGGTTGTGAAATCCTTTGTTTCCTATCAAGCTCTTTGAGCAGGGTTATCTTTAGACTGTCTATCGAATTCCGGTTATTAGGTGCCGTGCATGGAAAAAATGGCTTCGTTGGGCCAACTAACGATTTATTAGTTGAGTAAAAGTTTGTTGTCACAACCATCCGGTTGGTCGGTGTGACGGGTATTAGTCACATTTACCATTCCGACTTAGTTGACTTGACTAGGGCACAGAACGAATTCTATCCGTGATCCAACTAAGTAAGATAGTTGAAGCCAAAATAGTAGTTAACCCCAATAATTATTTAGTTCAAGCAACGATCAGAGCCAACCACTTGGAAATAGTTGATCTAACCAAGTTATCGTCTGTCTCTCAGAGCACTAAGTCACTTGGTTAGGTCCAACTATTTTTATTTGTTACCGTAAAGAAGTCGTTTTTTTCGTGTGTCGTTAACTGAGATCTGTAGGTCACCGTTTACATGTCCATTAGCTTGCATAATTGTGTCCAAGCGGTCATTACTTAGATAGCAGTTGCAAGTTACCAAAGCGTTATCGTCAAGATTACTGCTAAGTTCTACGGATTTCCTGTCCGTTTGGTGAGATGTAAATGGTGGCTTTTTACCCTGTCCATTAGATGCCAATTGGTTGTCATTTCGGTAACTAATGACAGTTATCAATATGGTGTAGTTTTAGGTACAGTTTTATGTTATCAAAAAGGTATCATTCTGTCACGCCAAAAGTGACAATTCGACACTTCCCGATGGGATAAAAACCGGAAAAAATAATGCATATAAAACGTGCTGGAAATATTGATTTCGCATAACAATAATCCCAAAACGTTATTAACAAACTGGTGAAAAAAAACAATTGTTCAACAAACAATCAGTCAACTCAACTTTTTTTCTGATGAAAATGATATGTTAATTTATTTGAATGCATACGAATTTTTTAAGATTTTTTGCTTCATTTTGATTTTTATTTTTTTTATTTTCAAAAATGTGCGCGAAATAACGACCTTTGGATATGTGTTCGGCATAAAACCATCTACTACACTCAAGATTTTTTTGCAAAACGCATATCCAAAACTTGTTATATTTTGTGCATTTTTCAAAATAAAAAAACATTTAAAAAAATAGAGAAAGAATCTGAAATAATTCGTATGCATTCAAATAAATTAACATATCATTTTCATTAGAATAAAAGTTCGGGTGACTGATTGTTCGTTGAACAATTGTTTATTTCACCGATTTGTTAATAACATTTTAGAATTATCATTATGCGAATCAATCTTTTCAGCACGTATGCATTATTTTTTCCAATTTTTATCCCATCGGGAAGTGATCGAAATTGTCTCTGAAACTCACTTTTGGTGGGACTGTACGTATCATACATCCTTAATATATAAATTGAAGATGTAGGACATCTCAAATCTCACAAGTGTGCGGTGCCCTGCTAATCGCCGTGGGACTGCTGACGTTGGACTGATAAGGGCAGCGAAAGCAGTCCCCGGGTCTGAGATGCGCGTAATCCACAAGAATATGTACGCTACTGGGTGGTATACAAATAAAATATTGATATCATTATTAACAGTTGAAATAATATTAATTTCACACCATTAATCATGTTATTTATTCATTTGTTATCTAATTAAATAAGAAAAATATGCCCGGACGTAACAGTACCAATCATCAAAATCATAATAGTTACAAATATGACGTTTTGTTGCATATACGATTTCAACGTTTGTTTTCAATAACCTCGCAAGTATCGTTTATTGAACCATATTAACATTGCCTCAACCATAAAACATTGCAAGCCTTCCTATCTTCGTTTCATCATGCGAAATCGTTAAATCAACGATATGCTTTTATCTCAGAGTAAAGGAGCCTCTCTATGGGCCCGGTTTATATTTTCTTAGGGGTGCCACAATAGCGATGCTTTACTAGAACGCGTAAACACGTCTCTAAACATTGCTCACCCATCTATAAGTATTGACGAGCAGAGTCAGCCTTGCGGTCACCTATTCGACTGACCCTTCAGTGGTCAGGTGGTCATCTACTCCAACACTAATAAACTAATTCACGTAGCCAATGAAACAAGCACTTTTATCCAATATATTTATGAATTTACTTGGGGTCGAGTCGCTACCGCAACTCTTGATAACAATAACGATCTAATGCCCGCACTGAGAGAAAAGAATATCGTTTATTTAACGATTTCACATGGTAAAACGAATACAGGAAGGCTTGCAATGTTTTATGGTTGAAGCTATGATAATGTGGTTCAATGAACGATACTTGCAAAGTCATTGAAAAAAACGACATATTTGGAACTGTTAGAATAGTTTTTGAAACTATTATCATTTTGATGACTGCTACTATAATTATATTTGCTATAACCATAAAATATAGACGGCTCTCCTGGGAATTATATTAATGGTTCATCCAATTATTTTCTTAAATTTGGTATAACCATGAAACAGACGTGTCTCCTGGGGACTATAGTTTATAGTTAGATCATCGTCAGTCCAACTAAATTATTTTCAGAATTACAAGATTTTTCTCTCAGTGCGATATAATTGATAGCCATGAAAAATAAGTGAATGTCGTTTTATTTTGACCATGTCAGACGCAATGATATAAATTACTACGAAGTGCGGAGAACAATTCAATAATTTTAATTTATATCTCATATTACGGTCATTCAAATAGTACCAAAAAAATTGTACAATCATGTGATTCGAATGGCCGAGCGAGCTAAAGCGCAACGCAACAGCACCATTCGGAAGATTCGATTCCTATCAAAGTACAAAAATATAACTATGCTTTTTTCAGCGATTAATATGTACTATTATGGAGAGAAAGGCGTAATATCTGATTGAAAGTACAAAATTGACCAATTTAATAGAGACAACATTAATATTCTTTAATGAATTTTCAAAATCATTTCAGTAAGAGCTTAATAGGGCAGCCTCTATAGGCCCTAACTGGGGAAACCTATAAAGGCCCCAAACGTGCACACTAACGTTCCAAAGTTTATCAAATTATTCATTACAACTCTCAGTGTTTCCGTCAAGCGGATTTAGCGAATTTTTATTCCAACGGGCAAAATATTATGCAGAAATAATGCAACATGAAACTGAATATAAATATAACTTTTCTTTCCCAACACCTGTAGAAAACTAGCGCCACCCCGCATCAAGAATTAGAACCGAGAATCAATGGACAAAAAAAGGTAACACACATTTTTATTACGCAGTAGTTTTTCCACGCCGTGTATTACAAAGGTGTTATTTCTCGAATAAAACGTCCTCGAACTAACGTTCCAAAGTTTATAAAGTTATTTAGTGCAACTCTCAGTGTTAAAGTCGAGCGGATGCAGCAAATTTCAATGGCAAAGGGCAAACAATTGTACAGGAAAATTGCGACCGTGAGCGTTTCCTACGACATTATAATTCCTCCGCAAGAAAACTAGAGAGTAAAAGAGGGAGGTTAGGAGGAAAAAAAAACGTTACACCCTTTATTTAGTATGTTGGTATATTACTACTACACGTAGAGACGGATGCGACTGTACTATCTCCGGCTTAAACGATCCTCGCTACAGATAAAGCAGCTTTCACGGAAGAACGCTCGATTTTATGGAACCCGTTCCCACATCGAGCCTCACACAAACGGGTTTAAGGCGAGCGCATACGCTTTACGCTCGGACGACGTCTCTAAGTGTCGTAAATTAACGTATCGTCGCACTCATTGGGACAACCTTGCCAGCGGGAAATCCGAAAATTCCATTGGGTGATATCTCAATTAATCGCGGGCCCCTTATACCAGTATATCTATAGGATAAACTGTTTATATGTATAAAAAGCTTCGTATGTTACAAACTAAGTCGTAAGATAGCGTAATGTCTCACTCACATCCCTTAGGTATCCCGTTTTTAAGGTTTATTGTATTTCTTCTTTAGCTGTGGAATCTCTTCACTGGGTGAGGTATATATAGTAGTGTGAAAAAAGATGCGGTTACGATAGACCAGTGATAGATCTATTGAGTAGCTACAGAAAGTAGGTCGTAGTAGGTAGTAGACGATTCGGAATTTATTCATAGGTTTTGCAACCGGCTTGAAAAAATTACACATCATTGTTTTTGTTTTTTAAATAACACAAAATTAATGTCTTATTTTAAAAAACACTTAGCATATAAAAAAGTACAAACAATTTTATGGCTTTCATTCGCTTTCTAATGAAAGAGTACTTGGAAAATTCACTCTTTGAAATGTTTACGTGTTGAATACAAGGTTTTTAAAAAGAAGGGAGAAGAAAAATTTGCAGATTTTTTATCTCATGGCTTTTGTACCTCGACTTCGATCTATTTTCAATAATAATGGATAACTTTATCTCTCTTTTTACTGAAAAGGATAAATAATTAAATTAATGAAATTTTTAAGTAAACCATTTATTTAAAAATATTCGAATAAACCCGTTATTTTAACCAATTACATGAATAATTTGTTGTTTTGTTGAATGGAATCGAAATTTTATTGCCTTAACAAAATATTTCATTTTTTTTTTTAATATTGTGTTTATTCGATCAAACTATTCTATAAAAACGTCAAATAATATATGTATCTATATTATATCCTCAATCCTATCAACTGAATTTATCATTAAAACAAAACAATATTTGTTGAAATGTGTACGATATTGATTCGAATCTGGTTAACATTTAATTGCTCTAATTAAATGGATTTATGAATGAAACATATTCCCGATTTGTTTCTAAGCGACTAATTGGATGAATTATTCTGCTTCAATTCTACTGTTTTCATATTTTTAAATTAAATTATTTGGTGTACTCGAAGAAATACTTTCCCGTCGCAATTGAATATTTGATCCGCTCAAATAACGCATGATTGAATTAATCCGACTCTATCTATGAAAACAGTTCCGCATATGCATGGTTCGAATTAAATGATTTTACTGATTTAAATACATTAAGATTCGCAGTAACGACTCGACGCCACTTTAAAAAGGAAAATAATAGTGCACATGTCTGATTGCGACTGAGCTTCACTCCTGTATATAAAATGCATACAAGCATTTACTCATTGGACTCAATGAAATATAAAATTGCTTTTATTGCACTGATTCTTTTGACGCAAATAATTCGACTGTTTTCATATAATTGACTCAACTAAACATATCTTTGTTCAAACCATACATATAGTTACTTTAAATACCAAGCTACTTAAGTCAATTATATTTAGCCCAAATTAATGATGTAGTGTATTTAATTTTCGGTGTTTTCTTATAGACGAAGCTTTGTACTCATGAAATTTTTTTTTTTTTGCGGTTTTCATGTGATAACAAAAGTGGTTCAAAAAATATGTCCGAACGTATATCTGTGCAGGGCTTCTAAATTTCAATAATCTATTTCAGAAACGGTTTAACCGATTAATCTAAAATTTGACACACAAGTAGAACGGTAGCTCGTCTTTTACTGTTGCAATTGCTTACAAAATGTATGCAGACATTTTTATTTTATAGCTTTTCAAATCCTTTCAAGAAAGAGGATGCCCGCTCTCACTTTTGAAAAATTGTCGGTATTTTGCTGAATAATTTATCATAAGTGCAGGTACTTTTAATGTCGTTTGGTATTAAATTTGACCGAAATTTTCGAAAATTAAAGCTGGTGCCCTAACTTTAGGAAAACATGTGATATCGAAATCAAATTGTATATATAAAATCGGTACTATTAAGCGATAGAATGTGTACAAATTCCTCAGAATTTTCACTGTTAGAAAAAATTATGTTATTGTCTTAACTAAAGTTAAGTAAAGCATGAGATAGCAAACTCAAATTTTATACCTGAAATTTCTACTATTCAGCAATCATAAGTACACATTTCATCCTGACTTGTTATGTGGTTCAAATTTTTCAGAATTTTAACTTTCATAGAAAAAAGCTGCAGTGTAGAACTTCGTAAATTGCTTCCCCTTATTTTTCGTTTCATGAAGCTTTCTCTAAACGTTCTCTTCAAGTTGATACATATTAAAAACACTACTCGTATAGCATATTTATTATACTGTGCATTTATTATTAGGTCTTTTGTAACCAATTTCATATTTTGTACATCAATAATACGACTTTCGTAACGAATTCAGAAGAATTGTACATTAATTCTATGTTATACTCGTGTACTAAATTTTCTGTACCCATTTTTGTAATCAAGCCTCCTACACTGTGTAGTAATTTTACCTTAAATATATCCGACAGCGAATGAGGGCATTGCAAAATTAAAGTTGATACATTAGGGTGTGTCGAAATTTTTTTTTTCTTTTAATTTCATTTTGCATCGTTTTAAACTATAGTTTGTACCTTTGAGCAACTCTTCTCACAATTTTAGCGCGATAAAAGAATTTTTTTGAGGTGGCTCAAACGAAGTATGGATTCCCCATTAAATTAACACGTACATGAATGCGGCTCCCGATAAATTCATGTCCCTAAATTACATAAACAATATATTGACGTTCGCGTATCTTTTTTTCGTTATCTTCAGATCATTCGGAAGAGAAAAAGTACTTACAAATTTTTCGTTTAGATCGATAGTTTTCTAGTTATGAATTTTCGAAGCTCAGAATATCGCCCTCTCCGCCCCGTAAGATCAGTTTCAATTGAAATTTCAAGTTTGAGGTCAATCCTGGAGCTATTGTCTGTGGTGAAGTTAATTGTCAGTGAAATTTCATGCAACTGTTTTAAATTTGTTTGTAAAATTTTGAGTACAGTTGTTTAAAGGTACAAACTATAGTTTAAAACGATGCAAAAAAAAAATAAAAAATTCGACAGACCCTATTGATACATATTAAAAACACTACTCGTATGGCATATTTATTATACCGTGCATTGAATTCGTCTTTTGTAACCAATTTTATGTTATATTCGTGTTCTAAATTTTCCGTATCCGTTTCTATAAACGAGCTTCCTACACTGTGTAGTAATTTTGCCTAGATTTTTTTTACCAGCAATAAGAAGAGAATTTGCAAAGTTCTACTTTGCAGCTTTTTCCCCCGCGAATGATAAACAAATAGTTTTAAAGGAAAGTGCTTTAAGGGCGCAAAAGTTATTTGCAGGGATTGTACTTGATTCTTCGGAGAGGCGGTTGAGCGTGGATAAGCTAGGGGGTGGTTGAAGGGCTCGGGTATATAAAGCCAACGCCGAGAAGGCACACAGCAGAGCGAGTCTCATCTCGTGTGTACGGGGGTAAAAGAGTGACTCATGTATCGCAGATTCGACGCCTAGTCGTTCGTTGCCTCGGGACGTCTACCCTCCAAATATCGATTCGTTGGCTCGTGTGCCTCGTGCGGTGTGTCCAAGGGACGCTGTCTTGCGTCCCTTCGACTCTCCTCACCTTCTATTATGCTCACAAAGTAGAGCGCTAGCCAAAAATTTTCCTATCGGTAGACACATTAAACCCAACGAACCGTCGATATGCTTTTTCAACCGAGAGCAGTACATGCATATCGATCGCTAAATAATAATAGTCATCGGCCAGTCGATGAACTACACTATACTAGGACGATGAACTCTGCATCGATCCCTCCGGACTTTTATTCGTGTAGAGCTTCTATGATTAAATAAATCGTCTGTCGCTCGTGGGAGTCGAAAAAAATGGTGTAAAAAGGCAGATAAAATTATGAAGTGACGAAACAAATTTGTAGTCGATTTCAAGGAAGAAGCGATTTGTAATCCGGTTTCTCAGGATAGTTTTTTTTTTCTTAGACCGCTTTACACATTTTACTGAGGAATATTTGATTAGAGCGGAATTTTATTCTGAATTTATTTACGCATTTCTAATCTTTAGTTTGAGACTGTTAGGATTTTATTCAGGATTATTCTTTAGGTTGGTGCGGATAGATTTCTCATCGAATATTTTATTTCAATCGAATTTTTGTATGTGGTGATTTGAAAAATCACATTTATTGAAGATACGAACAGTCCGATATTGTGGAAAAATAATGAGTAATAAAGAAATGTTGATTAACAAATATAATGGAAAAATTTATTTGTATTTCGAATATACAATGAGTTTTCCGATTTCGTCAAATAGCTTCTTGAAGAATTTTATCAAAATTTTGCAATTCCCATTTTGGAGAATTATGTTAGGCTGTTTTTATAAAGTGGTTCGTTCAATAATCGCGGAAGTTCTTATGCACAACTTCTCTGCGAAAACATTTTTAAAATTACAACTTTACTTCTATTTTCCAAAATTAAAATATTAAATCACCAAATGAGATTATTCTTTGACAAAATTATGTTTTCGAAAAATAAGAGGTATTATTTCTATCCAAACGGCAAGAGCTTTCTACTAGATTTTATCTACAATTTTTGTTTACTGAAACACCGAAAATTTTCAGTATTGTTATTATTATTATTAAAAATCGATGCTGTTAATATCTAAATTTTCTTAGATTTTTAAAATTATTTTTCTCTCATACCTTAAGTGTAAATTGTAAACGAATGAATATATAGATTTGTAAATATATGTATGGAGATTTAAAAGCCTCATAATTTTATTTCATAACCATTTATTGTATAATTTACGCGATAGCTACTATTTTTAATAATTATTCGCAGCTTTTGTGGAAAGGTTCCGATTTTCGTTGTAACGTCAACGAAGTTTTGTTAAAAAGCGTTCATAGCATTACTCATTTATTGATAAAACTGTTTAACGCGTCGAAAAATGAATAGAAGAAAGTGAGTCTCCTCTATTTTTCCTAAATTTTTTCGTGAAATCTCTATTATTTTCACCTCCAATTGGACCTCACACTGAGAGAAAATTATGGTATTAGTAACCATAAAGTGACAACTATTAATTTGTAGTTGGTACAAACATAGTTGTTTCCACTTCATTAGTTGCCACAACTATTTTTATAGTAACCGTCACTATAAAAGGACTAAAAATCAATAGTTGTCACTTTATAGTTACCTGTACTATGACGATTTCTCTCAGTGCATCTTTTCATAATTACGGCAGGTTATTAACCATGAAATACCAAAAACGAAAATTCGGCCATAAATGTCCACATAAAAAAATCATGTGAGTATAAATTAATTACAACTTTGCGACAAGTTACAAAAAAGTCGCGAAACTAAAATCCTCTGTATCCAATTAGTAAATTCTTCAAGCGTCTTGATAACAATCTCATAACCAGTGGAATCCACGTTTAAAAGTCTCCTTCGCCATACAAACCAGTAACAAAGTGTCTTGCAGTGTTATATCAGATTTGCCGGATAATTCCAATTCGTAAATGTTTTTATTATCAAACCGGGTTACAGAATCGGGAGCAGAGCTCCCAGCGGAGTAAATCTCGTCAGTTGTCCGTCGTAAACAAAAAAAAAGGCGTCCAGCGATCCTAGATACGGGCAAGGAGAGTTCGCGGTGTGTTTTCTCGAGTGGTTGTAGGCCTGGCGAACGGAAACGAGTCTGCAGAGCCTTAAGAACAATCGTGTTGCCGATGTTGCTCTCTGTTATAATTCTCGTTTACCGCGGGGTCGTTACACCACGTTGCTCGCTGTCCCTCTAATTAATTATTTATTTTTCTCGTGGGAAAATCAACGTCCGTGCAAAGAAAGTCTCACCGGTTTCGTTCGTCGTTGGAGATGCGTGTTAAACTCTTTACTAGTTCGTACTACACACCTTCATTTTAGTTACTGAGAGACGCAAAGAGAAAGAGAGATAGAGAGAAATGCCATTGAATACAAAAAGGTCACTCACCGCCACTTCAAGGCCGCCGAGAATTTTGTCACATATTACAACGACGTATATCCAGGCGAAAACAATGTATACGCTATTTTTCTCACTACTTGATGGCACTTTTATTTTTTTGTCACTGAAATAGTCCGAATAACTCGGGGATTTTTGGATGAAGAGAGGATAAGACACGCGCGCACCTTTGAGGCTGCTGCTTAAGTTCGCGTCTACCGCGAGCGTCGAATGCCACACTCTTACACACGCGACTACTCACGCACTACTAACACGCGTCAATGAGCCACCGTATCGATAGCTCGTTTTATTATTACAGTTTACCTCCACTCTGCGCGCTCGCTCCTCCTGCTGCCGCCGCCGCCGTCGCCGCCGCTGCTGATGCTCCTGCTGCCGTGAGCGCACACTGCGCGCGCGCAACGCCAGGTTGTTTGACCACTTTTCGAACGTAGGGCTCCGGCTGTCGTTGTATTGCTGTTTGTGCGTACGATGTGTGCTGTGTGTGTGTGTGTGTGTGTGTGTGTGTGTGTGTTTGGCAGCCATGTTTGATCTTCCACCACTGACACCGGCGCCGACGCCCGCGGGGACCAATCGGGAGAGACCGAAGACGCCGGTTTGCTAAAAAGTTGTGTCAATTTGTTGTTTTGGAATTTTTTAGAAAGTAGTGTATACGTAATTGTAGAATATGCTTTGAGGATGATTTTCTGAAAATTCGAGCCTCGTTTGTTGGATCCTTCACTACTGATAACGGACCTAGAAAGACTGAAGATGCTGGTTGGGTAAAAAGTTGTGTTAATTTTTTGTTTTTGAATTTTTTAGAAAGTAGTGGATACGTAATTGTAGAATCGGATTAGAGGATGTTTTTCTGATAATTTGAGATTTGCTTGTTTTATCCTTCATTACTGATAACGGGCCTATCAGGCAAGACTGAAGATGCCGGTTGGGTAAAAAGTTATATCCATTGTGTGTAGTGTGTTCGAAGTTGTGGAATAGGCTTATTGTTTGAGGATGATTTTCTGAAAATTTGAGCTTTGCTTGTTGGATCCTTCACTACTGATAACGGACCTATCGGGAAAGACTGAAGATACCGGTTGGATAAAAAGTTGTGTTAATTTGTTGTTTTAGAATTTTTTGAAAAGTAGTACGTAATTGTAGAGTAGGCTTAGAGGATGATTTTCTGAAAATTCGAACCTTGCTTTTGTTGGATCGTTCACTACTGATAACGAACGTATCGGGAAAGACTGAAGATGCCGGTGGGGTTAAAAGTTGTGCCAATTTTTTGTTTTGGAATGTTTTAGAAAAGAGTGTGTACGCAATTGTAGAATAGGCTTAGAGGATGATTTTCTAAAAATTTAAGCTTTGCTTGTTGGATCCTTCACTACTCATAACGGACGTATCGGGAACGACTTAGGGCGCTGGTTGGGTAAAAAGTTGTGTCAATTTTTTATTTCGAATTTTTTAGAAAGTAGTGTATACGTGATTCTAGAATAGGCTTAGAGGATGATTTTCTGAAAATTTGAGCCTCGCTTGTTGGATCCTCCACTACTGATACCGAACCAATCGGGAAAGACTAAAGATGCCGGTTGGATAAAAAGTTGTGTCAATTTTTTCTTTTGGAATTTTTTAGAAAGCAGTGTGTACGTAATTGTAGAATAGGCTTAGAGGATGATTTTCAAAAACTTTGACCTTTCCTTGTTGGATCATTCACTATTGATAACGGACTTATTGGGACAGACTGAAGCCGCTCGTTGGGTAAAAAGTTATGTCAATTTTTCAGTTCGCGGAGGGGCAAGGGATATTTTTATATTCGAATCGTTTGATTAAGTAAAAATAAAATTATTCTGCGTTAGATAATTGATTCGAACAATTGTTGAATGTTTTCGATTTTTTAACAATTTTTGTTGAGCAAAATTGAACACTTTCTATGTTGAAGAATTAAATTGAATACTCATTCAACGATGTCGACAATTAAATAATGCCATCGAAGGAGAATTAAACAATTACCGTCTAAAAAAATTGGATTCAACATTCATTGAACGTTTTCAAATTATTTCTGCGTTAAATGACTGTTTTAAATCATTTTTGAACGATTATGGTATTAAGACAATTTTTATTGAGTAGAATTGAACTATTTCTATATTGAAAATCTAGGGTGTTATTGTGGCTCACGCGCTTCGCGCGTTCGCAAAACCTCGGTTGAATATCTTCAATATCTTGAGTATTCTTAAAACGACTTGCTCAAAATTCCATGACTAATTTGGGACGACTCACTCGAAATTCCATGGCCAACTTGAAACGACTCATTCAAAATTTCAGAAATTTTGAAAATTTTGAAAATTTCATAAATATTAGAAATCTCACAAATTCTAAAAAAATTAAATATGGAACAGACAAACACATAAACGTTTTCAGCCACTTCGTTTTATAATAAGTATAGATTATATTGATTAATTATTCAACGATGTCGACAATTAAACAATTCAATTAAACAAGAATTAAACAATTTCTATTTTACACAATTTGATAAAACAATCATTGCACGTTTCTAAATTATTCCTCCGTTGAATAACTGTTTCAAATAATTATTGGACGATTATGATATTTGAACAATTATTGTTAAGCAAGAATTCATCTATCCCTGCTTTCGATAATCGATTTTAATGATTGTTAAATGGTTTCGCTATTAAAACTATTCAACTGGACAAGTGTTTTGAGTGCACTCAGTCTATTAAGAAATGTTCTTGTTGCGAGCGATAGCTGGCACGAATGAACACTTCACTAACTTGCATCCTTAGAGTTCGACAATAGAGATGTTTTTATAGCGATGTCACTCGTTTAAACTCGCGTCGAAAAACTGATTTCTAATATTGCATTAAACTGACTTAGCCGGAGTCCCCGCCGACGCTGGCTGTGCAAATTTCGGTTTATTTGCAGTTTCCGCGAGTGCTTATTTATCAGATTTCTCGGTAACGAGACTCCGGCTCTCAGCATCTATTTATCTTCAATCTTTGCGTCGTTTTGCTCACACTGAGATCACAGATGCACGGGGCCTTTCGTCGAAACGCGGACTACTCAATCTAGCTTAATTGCGCAGATTAATGTATTTCTGTACAGCAGAAAACTTTTATAACGTAAAGGAAAGTCTCCGTGAGGGTATGTTGAAAATATATTTAACAGATTGCGTTGATAATGTTATCATTGTCTCAAGAATGATTACCATAATGTTATCATTGTCTCAAGAATGATTACCATAATGTTATCATTGTCTCAAGAATGATTACCATAATGTTATCATTGTCTCAAGAATGATTACCATAATGTTATAATTGTCTCAAGAATGATTACCATAATGTTATAATTGTCTCAAGCATTATTACCATAATGTTATAATTGTCTCAAGAATGATTACCATAATATTATCATTGTCTCAAGAATGATTACCATAATGTTATCATTGTCTCAAGAATGATTACCATAATGTTATCATTATCTCAACAATGATTACATTTACAATACCAACATCGTTTCAAATGACTTATAATAGAGACAATACATTTTTTTTTCCGATTTCCTGTATAAAACAATCTTTCAGATTATCGTTGATTAAAATAAGTAATATACTTATTTGAATAAGTATATATCTATATATTATCGGCGTCGAGCAATGATGTAACAAGAATGAACTTCTGAAAAAATTGGGCTCTGCTTGACGGATCCTCTGCTACTGATAACAGGCCGAAGGCCGCGGGAACCAATCGAGAGACTGATGATGCCGATTTATTAAAAATTTATGTAAACTTTATGTTTTGGGATTTATTAAAAGTAGCTTATACGTAATTGTAGAAGAGGCTTAGACGATGAACTTCTGAAAAATTGAGCGTTGCTTGTTGGATTATCCACTATAGCAATAACATGCCGATGGCTACGAATGTCAATCGGGAGAGACTAAAGACGCCGGTCAAGTAAAAAATAAGATATATAAACTTTTTTCTTTGGGATTTTTTTGTAAAGTAGTGTATACGTACTTGTGGGCCAGGCTTACAGGATAAACTTCTGAAAAATTGGGCTCTGCTTGCTGGATCCATACTACTAATAACGTGCCAATCAGGAAAGACTGAAGACGCTGGTCAGGTAAAAGATTATGTCGATTTTTGTTTTGGAATTTCTCAAAAGTCCCCAGCAACACCACGCAACGGACCGAAAATGGGCGCGTCCCTTGAAGAATGAAGTGGACTACAGAAAAAGGCAAAATGGACCGCTCTTTCCTGTTAAAAACTAAGTCGTTTTTTGACTGCAGAAATCGAAGATGGAACTTTTTTTTCAAAATAATTCCTAACTATAGCAGCTGGAGATTGAAACCGAATCTCCAAAAATCTCTATTAGTAATCTTCAACCACAATATTAGTCCTTTCTCACCAACAATCCACATGCAGAACATAGAAATATCACCAACCGATCGAGCAAAATACTTAGGAATACACATAAACAAAAAACTGAACTTCAATTATCATCTTCAACAATGCAAAACCAAGGTTGCCGTCAGAGCATCCCATTTTCGCAGCATCACTTTTAAAAATCAAGAAATCCGTCTACGGCATACCTCAAAAATCTACAAATCTATATGTCGACCCATACTCGAATACGGACACACAATATTCGGGAACTGCAAAGAAACAGCTATTAAAAAGATAAAAACTGCAGAAACAAGTGCGCTTCGACGTCTCACACGTATACGCAATCCGTGCAACGCCCTTCTAAACGAAAAAACTGGAATCACTCCGATTGTTAATAGATTAAGCTACCTAACTCGTCAATTCGCAATAGCCAACTTCGAAACAATGGAACAGTTGTGTATCCGAAGAACTCAACACAATGTACCTAAGCACAAATTTCCCGTCAAACCATAGAACGATTGTATAACGAAAACGGTTAATTAACACCACCTTTTCTTATAATAACCATTTACTCTTCACACAAATACCCTAAACCACACACCACATATAGAATCATGAGCTATAGGACTCCGGTCGATGGCTCGTTGGCAATTTATGCAACATACGGACTTCATTTTTATACAGCAACTCATTATGTATCGCCAATATCTGTATTAATTGTCAATAAATTTTATGTACTACTACTACTCCTAACTGTGCTGCAATAAATTTAACTTAGCAGGTTCTATTTTCATCTTTCTGTGGAAAAGTGGTTTTACGTCGTTCTCACGTGCATAAATCCCCATTTTCGCATCTTGTGAAATAAAATTTTGTGCGATGAACGTTTTCGCAACTTATGCGAAAAAATTTTATGACACTAGTATAGTAAGGTACTATTATGTCAACGCTGGGACTGGAACCTGAAAATGTGAGGATATGAATCTAAGCTTTAGATCATTTGGCTATCCACATCTAAATGAGATTTTATGTTCTTTGTCTATTTTGAGTATTAGGGAAATTCGTATATTTACGTCTAAAATTATTTAATTACTACTTCAGAAGTTGTGTAATTGGGAACGCACCAGGCTAGAATTCTGGGTTTTCCCGGTTCAAACCAGGGTCGTGGTGAAATTTTTTCACAATTTGTTTGAGATAAATTTCGTCGAGTATGGCTGCTTGATCGATTAATTTCATTAATTAAGCAGCTACAGTCGGTATTTGTAAGAATTCGCATTTATAAAATTTGAGTTGGGCTTCGGTTTCGCGCGCTTTGAATCCAACGATCACTGACTAAACAATTGACCGAAAATAGTTTCATATCTTAAAACAGTAATGTTAATAATAATCACGGTGAATCAAATATATTTTTGTTCTTTTTAATACTTGGCGACGCGACGCTACCGCCTCTCTTGATTGTATATTATCACCACCTCGGAAGGTCAATCACAGTGCGATGTACATAACTTTACATATGTATCATGATGAGAACTTGAAGAATCTATTGTGAGTTAATATATAACGATAAAAATAATCGGTTTCGTTGTAAATTTATAATATGTATTTTCATTTCAATAACTCCAGATGCAATCATGTAAATACCTAAGTTTGTTTGATATTAACAAATATTCAAATAGCCATGTTGTTTAAGGCTCAGATTTATATCCGCGAGATTCCAGGTTCGAGTCTTACCCACAACCGACCAGATTTCAATGTTTTTCCGCAATCAAATAGTACTAAAGTGTCTAATGAGTTAAACTATGTGAAAAGTAAAAATCGAAATAAAGGCGTTTATTGAAACTTCACAAAGCCAATAATATTTTTCGAAATAAAGTTCGGTCCTTTTTTTATTGTTCCAACCAGAAACGGACCCCAAGCTAATAAAGTCTGTTTTACTGCTTTTTGCGGCCCGCCTCGTTCCCCAACGGACATGCCTGTTTGTCGGTCCGTTTTTGAGTTTTTTTTCCTACAAAAACAGCGCATAACTGGCTAGGGTATATACATAATTGTGTAAGAAACTTCAAGGATGATTTTTTGAAAATTTGATAACAGACCAACGCCCGTGGACACCATTCGGAAGAGACTGAAGACTATAATAAGGTAATAAAGTTTTATGTAATTGTGTAAGAGGTGTAGATGATTTTCAAAAAATTTGGGCCTTGCTTGTTGGATCTTCTACTAGAGTAAATGCGGCAGTAATTGACAATTCACCATTGGATGACCAGCAGCTTTTTGGGAGTTCAGAAGAAATTTTGATGCCTTCGTTGAACATTCGATTTTGAATTTGACTATCTCTTAGCTAACTATCGCGATTATCTTGCAGAAGTCTAATTTCGACTAAAAGTTTTTGGTTGCATTATTAATTTTTATATATACTTCACAGTATTTTTCATTCACATTAACAAATTTGACATTGTGGCCGTTGGGTGGAAAATTATGTCAACTTCTAAATTTTGGGATTTCTTCAAGAAGTGAACGTAATTGTGTAAGAAGCTTGGAGGATGATTTTTCGCGAACTTGGGCTTTCGGTGAATAAGATGTAAAAATTATTACTGGAATTTGGAGTTGTTTTATGTTATTTTGAAGAGGCTCTTTCAGGTGAAGCTAGAGGTCATCCGTCTTTCGTCCTGACGCATTCTTTGGCCACGTTGTACCGGCTCCGCCTCCGCTCAAGGCACCTTCAACAAACCAAGTGAGGATTTGCTTCAAAATACAGGTGTATTTACAATGAGTATTTGAGGAAAAAAATCGAGTATTTCGCACGGTTAGTACGAGTGTTTATGAACTTTCAGTTTTTTTTTTTTTTTTTTTTTTTTTTTCAATTAAAAATATCAATTAACAACGGACCAATTACCTAGTAAACACGTTTTTGAATGGCAATGTAACCTAGAAGTTACATGCGATGGTAACAATGTTACCCTTGCGATATGTCGAAGATATGTAACGTAGGAGTAACTCGTGATGTTACATTTGTTATATGCAGGTAATGTTATCGTTATGGAACATATTTTCGTTGTCGTTGCATAACAAAAGCTATGAAACTGCAACGCAACGTGCAAGTAACAATAGGGACGACACTTTCGTGACAGAAACGCAATGTTGTAGTGATGTAAAGTGACAACATAACAAGTATGTTGCGAACAGTATGTAACATAAATATTACAGTGGTTATATAACACCGTGAACATTCACGTTATGCAACTGTTAAATACCGTAGTTCCATTACAGTTATGTAACGAAAGTGGGTAACTGTAATGTAACATGTATGTAACGATTGTAATGTAACTGTGGGGATAGTCCGGTCATATTACAGTCACGTAATGTGATAACATTGCTAGAACGTTGCAAAAATATGTAACATCTACGTAATGTAGTTTCGTTACAGTCATGTAACAAAAATGTGTTATTGTTACGTAACATGTGTATCACAATGTGATGTCCGCTAGATGGCCTACGACTCAAACGTTTCTCGCAAGCGATTCGTGTCACTAACGTATATAAGTCAGCGTAACGGTTCAGCTTCATATGCACACCGGAGTGATACTCTTTCGAGATTTCAACCGGTTCGCATCATTTGCCAATAGCTTGTTCTATTTTTAATAGAAGCAGCTAATATTTTGACTCCCAAGGGCAGCAATTTAGCAACCCTTGAAGCTATTTTGTGGGCTTTCAATCCACAAAAGAAAAGCCAATGTATTGTCAATATGACTACATTTCGGCAATATAACGAAACAGTAACAGCTGTGTAATTCAAATTGTATAACACAACATAACTAAATTGCAACGCTTACGTAACACACGTTACATAACATGATAACATTACTGAGCGGAAAATAATAAATTACACGTAAGTTACAGACAATTTTTTTGATTATATTGCTGTTACCTTGGAGTAACATTAGATAGAATGTTACATAACATACGAATGTTACTTGTTACATATCAGTTACACTACGAAACATACGGGCAACATAACTCAATCGTAACACTTGCTGAGTGGGAAATAATAAATTACACGTAAGTCACGTGTAAGTTACAAGTGAGGTTACTTGTTACATTGGGTTACATAACCGTTACGTTGCAGTTACAATACCGTGTTTACTGGGTAGTAATTCACAAAAAACGTTCGCCGTGGTTAGATCCAACAGTGATCCTTTCAGCCGTTACACGAACCTGAATTAAAAAGAACTAAAATTGTTCTTTTAACGGAGCAAGAAAACTTTTGGAAGACCTGATACTTTTTACGAATATAAAAAAGTTGGAAAATGCTAACGCGCTAAAAACAAGTTTTCGACGAAAAAAAACGACCTTAATCGTTTGGTATTCACACATAAATGAACATTTTTTATAATCACCTGGTCATTGAATATAAAATGTTATAATCAAGGGTCTAAGCCTAAATTTCAATTAAATGGAACCAATAGATTTGAGCCGCGAAGTTCACCGATTTGAGAAATGTTTCGGAAAAAACGCAATTATTTGTATATACAAAAAGTATGAAAATCTACACTTTCAGTGTAATCTTTGGAGTCCACCCAATATAATTTTGTTTTTCCTTTATTATTATACAAACAATTGAATCGTTTATATACTTATCGAAAGAGCGTGCAGCGAAGCGTTTAGAACCTTCTCTATAAAATCATGATAACTCGGTGATTTTAATGAAATTGTTTTAAAAACTTAGTCGCAAATTACAGTCAACATTTCCGGCTTTAAGAAATGTAACAAAAACCTGGAATTGATTTTTTTTAAAATTCATTCCTCAAAGAGAAACATCCGAAAAACGAGTTTTTCGTGATGATCTCATGAAATTTTTGAGTTATCGATGAGATAGTAAAGGCAGCTTTGTAATCAGTGAAAAATTTCCGAATCGCTCCAAACATGTAAGTGAAATCATTGTTCCCACCCTGAAATATTGGAAATATGAAAATCTCGAGACTTTGGAATTTTTAACTGGCGATCAGCTTGTTAGGATTAACCAATTTTTTATTTTTTCTTTCACTTGAAAGAAGTTACTGAACCAAACGAAATAGTATAAGCTACTATTGCATCCGTTTGAAAAGTGTCCAAAAAAAAGGCCAAGATAAACGTTCTTACAAATACTTACAATTTTAGCTGTGCCGACTATAAAATTCTGTGATGAATTCCAACCTTAAACGATACAGTATTGCTACATGCGGTTTTCAAGCTCTGATTTAATATTACGCATCGATTCAAGGAAACATAAACTATTAAATGCTTAGTACGGTTATTTACACAAATGATGAAATGCAAAATATATTTGCGTTGCACTTTAATTAGCACATCACAATGATTATCTCTCTCAATCTTAAGGCGTATTTAACCCCTTTTTTCAACCCTATGATTATCACTGATGTTTGTTCCGTTAATGGACAAATTATTACATTAAGAATGAAATAAACAAATAAACATAAGCAGAAATGAAAGATGATGAGATACCATGGTAATTAAAATATTTATTATCACAAACTATCAAATGAATCGTACACGGTAGTACATACATATAATAAAAGCTTATCCGAAACTATAAATTCATTTTGCCCGTACCATGCGCGACGTTTTCGACTATTCCGAAATGTTCGTTCATGCATAAATTCCTTAATCGTTAGACAATTAAATGCACCCGTAAATGCATAGTAAACGTTTGACATTAACATTCATATACATATAAATTTTTGAAAATTCCTCCAGGATTGCACAATTTGAGGACCAGACCTATAATATTACATCAACTTGCTTTCCATGATAGGATATATTGACTCTGATCGCTTGCCGGTATTTTGCTCGCTTGCTATTCAAAAAAATGTGTATAAACGAGTGAAAAAGCTAGTTGATGTTAAAGTACATTGTAAATATTTTTGTTGTTTTTTTTTCATTCTCGATAATTGGTTCAAGACAAAGTTGTATACAATATCGGTGAAATTTGTTTATTCGTTTCGACAAAGGCACCTTTTGTTTCAGAATATATTCACTTAAAATAACATAAAAATTATATTGCATTACCAAACTAATATGTACATAATTGATGGTATAAGTTTTCATCCGATTCGGTTCATTCAACGTGTATTATTTAATCGTGTGTGTTTATAACATTGAAACGTGCTCGCGTCACTCAAACTTTCGCCATAAAATATATAGATATATATATTAATTTTGTGTATCATCTCCGATCGGAGAAAGACGAAAATGTTGCAAAATACCGAATTCTCTAAAGAAAATCCTGCCGCGAGCTTCTATCGCTACTTCTCCTCGTTTTTATCGTCGTGAAAGCTTTACATTACTTAAAAAATTACATAAATTCGTACAACGACTAAAAAAGGGGAAAAAGCAAATGTTGAACGGCAACAAAGTTTACGAAATCCTGCTTAAAACTCACATCATCATTTTCACCATCAAGTTTATGTGATACCGCGGACTGTCTTTAAATGACGTGGACATGGGATTAAGACGAAAGGCACGTATGGATTTTTTTTTCAAATCTAATCGTTTATCGTAAAGTTTTTATCAAAAATTTTAAAGTTACAGATTTGTTAAACATCAAAACAGTTTACGGAACCTTGCTTAGAAATCACATAATCATTGACACCGACAAATTCACGCGATATCGTAAATTGTCTTTTAATTACGTGAACTTACGATTCACATGAAATTCGCGTGTGGATTCTTTTCAAAATTGATCGTATTCCTTAAAGTTTCTATCGACAATTTTAATGCTACGTTTTCTTATTTATATCGGAGCTATCAGATTTGGACCCATTGTGATACGATTATTTTATTTTTTTGCTGTATGTGAGATAAAGATGTGGATTTTTTTGTTGTTCGCAGAATTTGTGAGAAAAAGCAAAACAAAGCGATTTATTTTGTTCGACTTTTGACAGTCTCACAAAATTTAATTTAAGAGCGGCCTTCTTGTATTAAACACCCGAATCGAACTTGTATTTATTTTTGTTTTGTTTATTTTATAACCGATAATCGCTCGAAGTTACGTTAACTTCGATCGGTCTTTCGCACGATGAAAAAAGCGCAATCTTGTTCGGATAAGGCACGATTGACACTCTTGATAACGCAAGAGACTCGACGGAGCCTACATGATTTTTATCAGACAATAAAATCAGCTCGAACAGTTTCAGCATCGAGCGTTTTTAATTGGTTATCCGACTTCGAGACTTTCGCTAAGTTTGATCACATGTGAATCGTTGCCGCCGTGTATCGGGCCTCGCCTCGTCGCCAACTCCATTGACTTGGTCGGTACTGTAGAGAATAAAGAGAGTGGCAATGAAAAAAATTGTTTGGGCACCATTTTTTTAAAGAAGAAAATGCTTCTTACCCTAATTAACATCTGTCCGGATGCGCTGTGAGGATTGCGATATGCATAACCGGCCCAAGCGGCGAGAATTGTCACCAAGGAAACGACAAGAAGTATTCCAAGGATTCCTGAGACTCCCATGTTCATGTGATTTTCATCAGCTGCAACATCAAAGATTTATTAAAAATTAGAGTATTACGCTTTTTGTAAAAATAGTTTTGGCGAATAAACAAGGAATGCGTTTGTTACTGTAGAAAAACGTGGTTTGTTATCATGTGGCAGGAAAAAAATTTATTGAATGCACAAATTCCGCTCGTTAAAAATGTACGCATTAGGTCGATTAAAATTGTTTTTGCAAATTTCTTAAGGCGGTTTCTATGAAACTTAACAAATATTAATAATCGGAAAAATAATTACTGACAAAGACATCGTTAAAGAAAAATGTATACTCACGATCCCCATATTTTTTGGCGTTTATCAAAATTTTCGGAACTTAATTTCGAACGCCTAAAAAAAAAATGTTCCTACCTGGCAATGTTAGAAAAACGAGGATTTTATCGGAAAAGAAAAATGTTATAAAGATTTGGTGAGTCTTCTTTCGATAATTACTGATTTTTCGTGTAATTATTATTATGATTATGACGATTAGTGAATGTCTTTGATTTACTTCAATTTTTTCCTTTGTCGCAACATTCGCCGATTCTCACCCAAACTTTTGATTCCGTATCTTCACAATTTATCTATAACAACTGAAATTCGAGCGTTTATAGACGGATTCCCTCGAAATAAAAAACGGAAATTCACTGTGTAATTATGTATAAGTTATAACTTTACAATCAGAATTATAAATCTTTATTCCAATTTGCAGGTCTACAAAAATGTACCTCAGCAATAAATTACTGCGCGTCCGAAAACAAAATTTCATTGTTAGAAGTCGCTCAATCGACATTTATTTTTTCAGATAAATATCGATAGAACAATGTTTTGAAAAAATTTGTCGGCAGTTTCACATGTAGGAGGTGTATTTGGAGATACAAGTACACAGTGTCGCAGGATTTTGGAAGGACTTGAATTTTTTTTGTACACACCCTAGTATATACGTGTTAAATTGTAAAATTTATCTATATAAACTAAGTATCGAGCGATTGTGAGCAGATACTCTTCAAGTTGAAACCTAAAATCGGCTGTATTATTGAAAGAAGCTTACCCTTGATGGCTGTTGAGACACTTGCAGCTCCCTTCACAACATTTTGATCAACGCTGGCAGACAAACCGGCGTCGGAATGCACATGTCCAGGATGATCACGAGTGTCCAAATGTTCCTTGTACGGTGTTTGAGTTGCCGGGCAACCGCTTTGCTCTTTGATGTTCCTCTGTTCGCATCCTTTTTCCAGCCAATCTTGTCTGAATCTGAATGTACCAGTGCTGCATTGATGTAATTCAGGGCACCATTTGCAGTCAAATTCTGGCACTTTAGTGAGGCAATCGTTGCAATTATCCATTTCGAGACAGGTTGGCAATGCTCGTAAATAAATCACAGTCCAGTTTCTGATCTCCTGACGATTAAAGTTGACTCGGTGATACTCGTAAATCGTTTTCCTCCGGACAACTAAAAAAGCAACAAATTGCATCGGTTGATATCAAATTTTCGGCTTTAAGGAGATTAAGACATTTCGATGATTAACGATTTTTCGCCAACAGTATTTCATTTTTTTTTATATCGAAAGATTGAACTCTTCTTAAATAGAGCCTCGGAAAAAGCTAATTGACCGCCTCGTTCCCCACATATTCAATTTTAGTAATAGTTAGTTTCAATATTGGAAAAATGAGGTTGTCGTATGAATGACCCAAGTTTTCTCATAATGTGTTACAAATTCCGACTAAAAAATATACCAATGGAAAGAGGAAGCACACAATTAAAGATGAAACCGATCTACCGCATAGTTTTTCAGAAATAAACAATCACGGATCAACCTTTGGCGTTGAATCGCTTACTTTTACGAATCAACAGTAGCGACGCGACGAAATCACCGCACGTCGGGCTCGTGATGAGCGATAGTAACCGAAGCAAAGTTGTGAATGCCTAATACTTATGGAAATAAAGGTGACGATAGAATTCCCTTTATTAGTATGATTTCATAATAACAACATACAGCTATTGTAATCCAATCCATAAACTTTTCAACACCTTTAAAAACTATTCGTTTTTAATAAAATTTCATTATTTCTATGGAAAAATTGACAACTATGATTGATGCATTAGAACAATAATGAAAAACGATGATGTTATATTTTTCACATTATTTTTTCTATCTTATATGAAGATAAATGAGAACCCTTGTTAGCTATTCAAATGGGTACGTGTTATTATATAACTGCTACTGGTTATTATCATAAAATCATAATTACAAAGCTAACTAAACTGTACAACTTATTTTTTTCGAGCTAATGGGGTTTGACAAATCTGAACACAAGTAACAATTTTTGTATTGTTACGTAAAAGTTATCGAAATAAGTTACATATGTCCGCCAGAATGTTATCTCTAAGATATCGTATGTTCAAAAGGAAATTTTGGGATTTCAAAAGCTGTTTTTTGCGATTAACTTTTTCGATTAAAGAACATTTCCCACCGTTTGGTCAATCTTTTAATTTTAATTGCACGTCTTCACTGTCAGGTCGTGCCAAAAGTATCAGTTCTGCGGCATTGCCAAGTCGCTGCTGTGATTTCGCAAATCCGGAAAATAGTTATTTAAAGACATTACTGAAAGTTTGTAAGTAGTAGTTTTATAAATCAAGCATAAAGAAATTGGCACAATCTGAAAAACTAGTTAAGAGACGCGCAATAACTTAGCTTCTTGGGATTTATTTCGCATGAAATTTTATTATTCGACATAAAAATCAATTTCTCACGATCTTTCTAAGTCGCCACTAAGCGTGGGATATATTCGATGTCAATGGGATATACTGTTTGATATAGTCATATACACGATCTCATAACAGAATAACATTCATTGTATTCACATCGGCTTTCGAGCATCGAACTACCCTAAATAAGACTCGCGTAGCGTAACAGAAATGTCTGCTTATAGTCTGGGAATAGTATCTCGATTAGCACCGAGTACGACTGCGAGAGAACGAAGAATAAGCAGCTTCAGAATAGAAATGATAGTCACATTATATTTGCAATTTCTAACGATTGTTTTGTCTATACTCAGACAAACTGCAACGTCTGCACAGTTGATTGTCGATTTGTAATCATCGACAACATTGTTGTTGGTAAATTAAAATTAGATATTGATATTATGAGAACTATCAAGCCTATTAATTATTTCAACAAAAATGTATGTGTCAGGGTCCAAAGAAAGTGTTTGAAGTTCGTTTGAAACATTTATAAAAAATGGCGATGGTCAAAATTTTCTTGTTGCAACTCAAGGACTTTCTAAAAAGTGCGGTCGGTAACCAAAACTGTAAGGTATCTTTTTCCCCGAGTGCGCTGAAACGGCGTGTTTTCGACCTGAAAAAGCGAGAGGTAAATCGTCGATACCTGATCGCGAGCAGTGCGCATGCGCGGCGGGCAAAAATATGGACCAAAACTCCCTGCGGCATCTTGCCCACTTTTTTTGCTCTGCACGCAGTTCCCAGCTTTACCGCCGCAGCACTCACAACGACACAGAGCGACGCCATTGTGTACGGGTGAGCGCCCGGCGGTTAAGGATGTATGATACGTACAGTCCCACTAAAAGTGAGTTTCAGAGACAATTTCGATCACTTTCCATTGGGATAAAAATCGAAAATAAATAATGCATATATAACGTGCTGAAAAGATTGATTTCGCATAATAATAATCCCAAAATGTTATTAACAAATTGATAGAAAAAACAATTGTCCGACAAACTATCAGTCAACCTAACTTTTTTTTTAATTATAATGATATGTTAATTTATTTGAATTTTTTCAGATTTTTGTATTTTTTATTTTTTTTTATTTTGAAAAATGCGCACAATATAACTAATTTTGGATATGCGTTTTGCAAAAAAAATCTTGAGTTGATCGTTTTATGCCGAACACATATCCAAAATCCGTTATTTCGCCCCCATTTTTGAAAAAAAAAAATCAAAATCAAAATAAAGAAAAAAATCTGAAAAAGTTCATACGCATTCAAATGAATTAACTCATCATTTTCATTAGAGAAAAAATTAGGTTGATTGATTGTTTGTTGAACAATTGTTTTGTTCCCCAATTTGTTAATAATATTTTGGGATTATTATTATGCGAAATCAATATTTTCAGCACGTTTTATATGCATTCTTTTGTTTCGATTTTTATCCCATCGGGAAGTAATCGAAATTTTCTCTGAAACTCACTATTGGCGGGACTGTACATATCATATATCCTTAAACATCCACCTGTCGACTGTCAAACTATAGAAACAACATGTCGGAAACAGAGCAGAGCGGTGAGAAAAACGGCATGTGGAGGACGCCTACAGAGGTGTTCAAAACTACTGTTTGCTAATGAGACCGCATTGGAATGTATTATGTGTAACTTTGATCGGTTTAGTACTATGGTCATATTCATTTTTCAATTAAAGTTTTGAACGTCTACAGTGAGGACTTCGCCTCCCCAACCCACCACCTGAACGTTAACGTCATTTCAACGCAGTCGGGAAAAAAAGTATCGTATGCTACTCGTATTCGTGCTGTCCTCGCTTCTCTCGGGCAGCAAACCTCGCACTTTGTGAAACTCGCGCTCTTTCCTCCCTTGTAGCTAATGTACTATTCGTCACAATTTAATTTTCGAATTAGAGACTACACCGTTAAAGATGTTGAATTACTTTAAATAATACTAATAATACTTTAATAATACACAATTTTTATATTCATTTATCTAATTTTTTTAGGATTTCGTATACAGTACTGTAATTGTACAGCTCACTTGCATATCGAATTTCAAACGCCAGTTTCTCAAAAGGAGTTTATTTTACACGTACTGTAAATTTGCACTGAAGATTTTCAACAGTGTAGGCTCTATTTTTTATCGAAAAAACTTAACTGCGACAAAGATATTTGCTTCGAAAAATTCAACTGACTTCTGCAAAGTCAGAGAAAACCGAGGGAAATCGCAGCAGCGTTAGATCTTATGCAGATTCTTTTTGAACACTTTTGTGGTCAGTTTTCCGCAGTACAGAACAAAATCATATCCGTTCCGCCGCCGCGAAGTTTCCAACGCCGCGTAATCTGGACCCGTGCCATTGGGAGATTTCAGAAAAGGTTTAAAGAAAGTTTCACCGCAAAATCTACCAGAAGGTTGCAGTTTTATCTAGTCACATTTTGCTTTTTGTCTGGAGAACTGGTTTCTGTGTTTACGCTTATTAATCGGGAGACAAAGAGCGCTTCTGAACGCGCTGGGAGGTAAGAAAATTACCAAGATTTGATGCGACGGGTCAGGGGAGAAAAGCGCCGAGACGCGCTTCGAGCTTTTTATAGAATTGGAAAGCAGCCAAAACATAGGCGCACTGCAGTCAAGAATTTAAGTTTATCTGGATCACAATGCGATTTAAGGGTCGAATTTATAGTCCCAAGTGTAAACTTATCGAATTTTCTATTGTGTTTCGTACCTCAAAAATCGTAAGTTCAAACTTGGAACTACTATTTTTTAACGATTTTAAGCGACGCATAGAAAAACGTTGGGTTATATTTTCCACGAGTGATTTTTGTAATATTTTTACCAACTTACAAAATCGTATTGCTTTTTCTGCCTCGCGTATTTTTTTATAATATACTTACACAGAGAATTGTTCTGCAATTTTTGCTTCGAGTATTTTTTAATAATATTTTTATCAACTCACAGAAAATTGTTCTGTCCATGATGTAAGCGTCACTGAGTCCCACTTTCACTGGATGAGCCGTGTCTTCGATTGCTTCAACTGTTAATGGAATTTTTGAGTACACAAAGACGATGTTGCCGTTATCGTGTAAAGTAGCTTGGAACGTAAAGCCTCCGGCTTCCGGTTTGTCCTGAAGAACGACCTCTTCCCATTCGACCGTAAATGCCGTTCCTGAGAAAATATGTTATTTAAAAAAAAACACGTTGCCAATTTCGTGGACCATTGCTTAAGGAGCGCTCTCGAAACAACATATTTGAACTTTTACGTTTGAAAAAAATATAGTTTATAGTTTAAACAATTCTGGACGTAATTACAAGGTATGACCGTCTGTCACTGACTAAATTGCTGAAAAATTAGACATTGAATATAACAAAATAAATGTGATCTCTTATCAGAAAGTTTCCGAATCTTTACTTCAGATAAGAATATGTTATGCGTAAAACGAACTTTCGAGCAATACGAAGTCTGTTGCGGGAGCGTAAAAACTCCAAGATCGCGCTCATCCTATCTAAAAAAGATTTTACTGGGTTTTTTCATAACTGAAACTTAAATGGAGCAGAATTATGCGAGGTACATTGTTTTATCGTCTTTAACAATGAACACAAGCGAAAATAAAAGTTAGATGCGTGCAAATGTTGAAACTGCTTTAACTAATGAGTTGGTTCAGTAATGTTAACCATCTACATACAAATTTTTTATTAGGAATGTGAATAATTTCGCTAAAAAGCTACACAACTTTTAATAATTTACATTAATTTCTTAGAGAATAGTCAGCTTACTAGGATACTTCAATTGAGCCTTCGTAAAAAAAACGTGACTCTTACCATTATCAGCGTACTTGACCAAACTTGAGGTGGATAGACGAGTGTCAAAGTTGGCCATCAGCGGGGCAATGTACTGCGTGGCAGCGAGCCAACTATGTACGTATTCTCCAGTGTACAAGAAACCGCCCGTCGCTATTGTGATGTTTCGAACTTTGTGACCGTAGAATGGAAAATCGAACTTTAGTTTTACAGTCTGAAAATGAAAAGTAAAAATGGTATATTTTCCGACAACACCTTTTTTTTCTCAGGCAAAGTCGAAAGCGAAACATGAAAAAGGAGTCTCACTCAAAAATTTTTATTGTTTGACAATAATATTGACACCTTTATAATATTTTTTGTTTTCGTTTAGAGCTGGTAAATTTTTTTTAATAATTCGAAATATTAAACTGGTTATGGATTACTCATTTTTTCTCTGGAGAGAACTCACCAAAATAAAGCGAAGTGTCTGCAATCTTGGGATTAATATGACAATTGCCACAAAAAATGGAAAGGCAGCAAACTCCAACTTTCAAAATTTGTGCAACGATCAAGACTCAATGGGTACTCATTTTCCATGTAACGTTTTGAAACTTGAATTATTACGAAGAAAACAAGCATAAGCCAGATTTGCTACTTTGTTATTTTTTAAAGTTATCACCATTCCACTTATAACTCAAGTTTTTGCCGAAATGTTTAAAAATGTTGGATCTCAAAAATTACGTTTTATTGAACGCGATACGAATGGATTTTGTTTTTACATTTGTGACAATTGTCATAAAACATGACCGAAATTTTTCAAAAAAAAAAAGTCTCGCTTCGCTACGACTGCGCACAACGATCTACCAATTTTTGGCTAATTTTATTAACGTTTTCACTCTCGTCGGAGTCCTCTTCAGAATACATCTTTCTTTTTTGAATTATGAGCAGAAATAACAAGCAGAAAAAAGCAGATCAGTGATGGGGACGTCACCATTGCAAATTGGCAATCGGCACCAAAAACTCAGACAATGAGAAGAATATTATAATAAATTTATCGAAAATGCGAGAACTACGGATGGAATAATTCAAAATAAAAAAATGTATTCTGAAGAGGACGCCGATCGGAGTTGAAACGTTAAAAAATTGCATTTTTGCTAGCTCATAAAGGGAGCTTTGTTTTTATCAAAACATTGGTTTGCGAGATTTCACTGTCAAGAGACTTAGAATAGTCTAAACCGTCCAAGTAAGTGGTCTAGAAAAAATGTCCGTATGTATGCATGTGTGTATGTGTGCAACTTCGAAAATTCAAACGCTGGTCACTCAAGAATTATGTCAGCTATCGAGTTTGAATTTGGCACACAACTAGAGTAGCAAGCCCTTTTTAATTGTTGCAATTATCTACTGAATTTATTGAAAAAATTAGATTTCGTAGCTTTTTTTAAATTTTTTATAAACGGGCGTGGTCGCTCTGACTTCTGTAAAAATGAGTCTATTATGCGAAATAGTTCTTCATGAGAGCATGTGCACTTAATGTTGCTTGGTAGTGAATTTGGTTCGAATCGATAAAGTGATTCAGAGTTTGTGGAATATTTAATTTTTTTCAAAAATTTAAGTTTTGGCATTAACCTTGTCAAAATCTTATTTGAGTTATCGAGCTCAAGTTAAATATGTGGACAGATTAATATTCAGACATAATAAATATATTTTTTAGTGCCAAGTAATACAAAAATTTTAATCTTATGAATATTTGAATAATTGAAAAAATTAACGCTATCGCATTAACTTTTGCAAAACTTGAGCTTTCAAACTTAAATTTGGTGTGTGAACGAAATCATATTTAGTCATAATAGATAAAACAATTTACTTTGCTGCATTAAATTTTCAAAAGTTAAGATATCAAGCCCAAGTATAATATGTGCACAAAAATAAACGCAGTCATGTTCATTTATTTATTTAAAACCAGGATGCAAAGTAGAATCTTGCACATTCCTACCTCATTATTTATTGCTATCTACGAAGCTTCCTCTTCGAGAAAGCCAACATCGATTAACGTACTTCCTCATAGAGGTAGCTTGATAAAAAAGGACAAATAATGAGCAAGCAATGTGCAAAGTTTTTTCTAATCCGTCACCACTGGAATTAAATCAGCCAAAAATTAGTAGACCGTTTTGTACGGGGAGCAAAACAAGAGCATGTTTGAACACCGGGCACAGCATCAATAACACACATTTTCAGACGAAAATTAATTGTAATTTTTTAGTAAAAATTCATTGAATTTTTTCAGAACTGAAATGGTTGCAAGAGAATATTTAAACATCGGGCACAGCATCAATAACACACATTTTCAGAAGAAAATTAATTGTAATTTTTTAGTAAAAATTCATTGAATTTCTTCAGAACTGGAATGGTGGCAAGAGAATATTTAAACATCGGGCACAGCATCAAAAACACACATTTCCAGAAGAAATATTGATCGTAATTTTTTTAGTAAAAATTGAACGAATTTTTTCAGACCTGAAATGGTGGAATTTTTTTTACAAAAAAATATTCTTCGTAATTTTTCAGTAAACGAATTGTTGGTAATTTTTTAGTAAACAAATTGTTCGAAATTTGTCAGTAAACAAATTGTTCGAAATTTGTCAGTAAACAAATTGTTCGAAATTTGTCAGTAAACAAATTGTTCGAAATTTGTCAGTAAACAAATTGTTCGACATTTGTCAGTAAACAAATTGTTCGAAATTTGTCAGTAAACAAATTGTTCGAAATTTATCAGTAAACAAATTGTTCGAAATTTGTCAGTAAACAAATTGTTCGAAATTTGTCAGTAAACAAATTGTTCGAAATTTGTCAGTAAACAAATTGTTCGAAATTTGTCAGTAAACAAATTGTTCGAAATTTGTCAGTAAACAAATTGTTCGAAGTTTGTCAATAAATTTGACGAAATCATTTCGTGAATTGGTCGAAATTTTCGGGAAAAAGAATTCCATTGAGAAAGATATTTAAGTTTGAAAAAATAAAGTAGATGCGCTTACGGCTGCTCTTCGGTGGCTCTTACTGAGCAGATCATTGACCTGTCGGTAGGGGCTGTTGTCTATGTCGACCCAGTACATTTTTGCGATGTTCTCATCGCTGAAGAACGTGCTGTTGTAATACTGATGAGTGTCCTCCTCCGTCTTTGTGATGTTGTTCTGAACAAGAGTGTTGTTCGTCACATCAGAGAATTTGCTTATCGACATATCACCGAGATCGCCCTCGGTAGTGTTTGTCGCTTGCTGAACCTCCTTTCCTACGGTTTCATTAGCCAATTTCGTATCTAGTTTTGGGGGTTCCGGTTTGGCAGGATCTTGGCTCGCAGGCGGTTTTGGGGGGATGGGTTCACTCGCCGGAAGCTGTGTTTCGGTCTTGGTCGCGTTGTCCTTGCTGTCCACGACTTTCCGGGTAGCGTTTTCCCAACGTGTCTGATTGGCCCATACGTGTATCTGGGAGAAAGTGTAAAGCAGATCCTGAAGTCTGTCATCTTCATCCTGTTATCGTGAAAATATTTCATGACCCACGAACGTTAACAACTAACTCGGAGTTGTAACTTTATTAATTTTGAACTCATATTATTTTTTTATTTATTCAACAAGCAATTTGGCATTCATTGTGTTTCAGAATATTCTACGGTATTAGTGAAAAATAGCTCGGAATGTTTTACTGTGGATAAAAAAAGATATATTCTCTTCGTATAGATTTGAAAATGATTTTTTATTAAATTTTTTTTCCGGTTTCCGTTATTTTCGTATGTAAAAAAATCTATATCATTTAAATGAAGCCCCTTTTCAATGAATTTGAACGGGAATTTTCATTATTTTATCACATAAAATGTTTCCCAATATTCTTACGACAATTTTGCGATAACGATGGAGAAATCAATAAACGATTGGGTAAATTTAGGGGGCAAAATAGTGTTTGAGAATAATGGTTACAACTCCAATTTAACAAAGCGTTCACGAGTTATTATCGCTCCCAATTAACCCGGAATTATAATGTCAATCAGAGGTGTGGTACTTTGAAACTCATACTATTTTATTGTTCATCTATCAAGTAATTTGGTATTTATTTTCTTTTAGAATGTCCCACAGTATTGGTAGAAAAAAGTAAAAATATCTTACTGTGAATAAAAAGATATATTTTCACATAGATTTAAAACGGATTTTTTCATTTTCTTATTGCCGATTTTCCTTGTCTTCGGATGTGAAAAAAAATCTGTGATTTTGAAATGGAGACACTTTATAATCCATTTAAGCGAGAATTTTTATTCCTTTTCTAAACGGAATTTTTACAAATATCCTTACGAATATTTCGCGGAAACAATGTCAAGAAATCATTATTAAATTATTTAAATTAAGGAAACAATAAATAATGGTGTAATAAAATCAAGCGAAGCGAAATACAGTAAAAAAGAGAAATTAAGAAATAAATTGATGCCTCTAAGAATAATCATAAGCTGCTAAGATCGCCAGAATAACCAAAAAATGGTAATATGCGGTGATGATGTACAAGTGTTATCGACAGAAAGCTTAACACAGACGCAAGGAGGAGACAAAAGAAAACAACTCATGATTAGGCAAGAAAACGACAAATTTTTTGAGAAACTATTTTTTTAAATATCAGAAAACACGCTAAAGAACTTTCTGTATGTAAAAATAGCAAAAAAAAAGATTATAGAGGGAAAGTGAAATTTATGCTCGGAGGCCATACGAAACGAGATCGAAACGATAAGGGACGGAATGGAAAAAGAATAAGTTGAATGAGTCATACAACGGCAGTTACTTAAAACGACGGTCGATGTGTTCGAGAACAAGGAAAAACAGTAGCAGAGATAACAAATAGTAAAAATACTAACTGGCAGGTGCATGCGGAGGAAACAATGGCTTTAAAAGATGGAGAAGAGGCTAGAGAACATTGTAAAGGAAAAACACAAAGAAGACACCGAACAACTGAGAGCAACTTTGGATAGCAAAATGAAAACGATGGAAAGACAGGCTAAAAATTCGTATGTTTTAATAAAGAGAATACAAAAGCTTAAGTGAATAAACCTTCGATACGTAGTTGGGGAATTCTTTGTCTAAGTGCTTCAAGCGAAAATAAGTGCTTAAAAAGTAACAAAAATGATGCAGCCCACGAATTAAAAAAATAACAATATCTCTTGACAAATAGGCGACTACTCAAGGGAAACAAGGTATATCGATGACAATTTGGCGATAAAAGAGCCCAAAATTCACAAGAAGTTCTCGAATGAAGCCAAGGAAGAAGGGAAGAAGAAAAGGAAAGTCAAACGAGTTTACATGAAACCGCTAAAGACGGAAATTTCGGAGATAGAGAGAACAGAAGGATAGACTGGAAAGTTTTGATTTCTAGAATGGCAGAGAAGCGAGTCACTAATCTGAAATTTATTTGTATGGAATATGGCAGAGATAGGAAATTTGGGGGAAGTGATGGTCAAAAGCTGGAAGATAATCGGTCATTGTGTTCATATTTGTGTATAACAACGTAGGTATGACTTAAATAAAGGAAATGTTAGAGTCAATATTAGCTAAGAAAGAAGGCAGTGAATGTCTTCGAAGGTAGAATTGGACGCGGAAAGTGCAAAGCCGAATGGATGAATGTGTAGAAAATAACGATTTTGAGGCTGAGGATAGAATGACAACTGTTAAGATTGAAAAGCAAAGAAAATGTTCGTTTTTAAGCAAAAAGACAGCACGCTTTGTCCTATGTAAAACAATATGTAGGGTAGAAGTACCGGTTGTGGCCACCCCCACACTTAAATATGTTATTCGTGGTTATTTCAATTCTGTACCTCTATTTAATCGTTATTTTTCATAAAGATGTATATTTTGGAATCATTTATCGTCATTTTTACGTCTGCTCTTCTCCATTACGAAAAATACCGTATCAAGAATTGAAGTATCATCAGCTGAATCATCAAATTCTCAACTCCTTGAGTAATTCGACAAAATTATGACGAATGCTCTCGAAACATATTTAGGTTACATAGTTGGTGAATTTCATGCAGCTTTGCACGTATCAATCTTAAAAGGCATCACTGCAAATGTTGATATACTAATAGTTTTGAATAAAGCCATAAATTTATCAAATATACGATGACTATAACTGGTAAATTGAATAAGCAAGTGCCTCGCATATGGCCATGATAATTCAATCATTGATTTTTCGTTAATTATTACACAGTCAATTTATATATTCATAAAGACGAAACGAAAAAAAAAACTGAAAAACGTTCAGAAAAATATATCCTTAAAAATATATAGTTAAAAAAAGGTTAAGCGGTGGAACACCTTTCATGTTGAAGATTCCCATCATTATGTAATTCAAAAATCTACTTTCGGAAAAAAAACTCTGGTGCAAATAAAAATAAAAGTGTAAAGAATGAAACATTAATGTAATTAATGACTATTTGCGACAAAGAAAGCTGCTACGAGAAAGTGCAAAACGAAGGAGACGAATGTCAAAAAAGATTAGCTAGTTAGGTTTACAGATGGCATCTGTGCTTTGAAGACATTGTCGTGTAGAGCAATTGCATACTTTTATAGAAATACGATTTTGATTGATTGAACACGCCTCAAAAAAGTTTTCAAGTGCAATAAATATTAGGTTATTCTAATCTTAAGCATGGCCAAAACCGGTACATTACTGTGGCCAGAACTGGTGAAATGGCTATGCTCCTACTTTTTTTTTTCCAGGGTTTTCGCGACACATATGGAGATTTTAATACTATAAATCTGAAATTCAATTCTTCCTAGATATGAAAAATGTACGTTTAAAAGATGTTTATGATATTTGGTCCGAATCACAAGTACTTGAAAATGGAAAAATTCTTGAAGTGGCCACAACCGGTACTTTTTTACCCTACATGTTAGATTATAATATCCTAGAGGGCGATAATGGCTCATTGAAGATTGATTGTTGACGTGGAAGTTGAAAAATAGTCGGACATTATTCAAGATAATAGTCAAAACTCAAATCGAGAAAATAATCAATGATTACCGGCGAGCCGCTCACAGGGTTCATCGGATTTGAGACAACAACACTCATGTTTTTCGTTGATTTTGGAGCGTTAGGTTTGTCGACAATAATCGTTGCATTCGATGTATTGTTCATGTCTTGCTGATGTTCCAAAGGCTTTGCTGTCGTATCACCCGCCGGAGTTGCTTTGTCCATCGAGTACGTGACGTCGACGGAAGCAATTGGCTGGGTTGGCTTAATCTCCGGTTGTTCGCTGGTCGTATCTTGGACCATTTGTTCAGGTTCTTTGCCCGTAAAACGACGACTTCTCTTCAATTCCACTCCGTTCAATTCCTCTGTGTGAAAAATTGGGGAAGCTTCATCCGCCAAACTCCGAGTTCTCGATATGACGTCATAGTCGTAAATGGAGACATCTGTAAAAAAAAATAAGAAAAATGTCATTGGCAAACGATATATCAAATTGAATCTTTTTGGGAAGTGGAAAAAATATGGGGAACCAAAAGTAAATTCACACGATTAATATTGCAATGACTCTGACTACTTATTCAACACGTGGAATTTATTCATCCTGTAGTTCAATTGTCTTTTATAAGGGAAATTAACTGGAAGGCGAACGTTGCGATAAGGAGATTCAGTTATCTGAGATTTTATACGATTCCGTGTCGTTTGCAATAAAGAAGATTTGCATATCAGGAGAAAAAGGTGTGGAAAAAATTGCCATATCGTTTCGATATCTTGGAATAATTACGAAAAATTGCAACAACTCGTGTTAAACAGAATTGTTAATTCAAATTATTTATTAAAAATATTGAATCTGAACAATCTCAGTTTGAATATTATTATTCCATGATAGAAATCTGCAGTACTTATAAAACAAACTTTAGGTTTGAATAGTTCTAAAGTTCATGATTTTTTAATATAACTTTATAAAAAATTGGCAGATAATGCAGAGGTCGAAAATTTGTTTGTTGTGTATTTATTATATGTTATTTTTATAATATTTATTTCTAAAATCTGCAGTTCAGTTTAGTTACAAAATAATCATTATTGAGTGAAATATATTGATTTTTGTTGTTGCGAAATTCCCTACGTATTGGCTTTTATTGCCAAACGTAAAAAATTATTGAATCCATTCTTAGCAATGTTGTCATTTTCTATTGCATCCTTCCCGACGTATGCGATAAACGACGAGACGCTAAAAAATGTTCTGATTCAAGCTGCCAACTCATTTATGCCATTTACAGCTCGAACGTTATTTTTATGGCTTTAGATTAGCCAGGTTTTCCTTGACAATCGATGTCAAGTCTGTTCGTCAGTCGTCGTTCCTTATATAGAATATCATGGAGTTTATCTCAAACTCAGGTATGAAAATGTAAAAAATTCTTTTCCATCCGTCAACTTCCAAATTCTGTTCCCATTATTTAAAAATATTTAAGAAATAGCACGTTTCGACAATTATTGTATCCATTTACAAATCATCAAATTTTAATGTAAGAGAAAATTTTCTTGTTTAAATACATTTTTAGATCCATAATCAATAAAAATCTATTATTCTCGAATTTTTTGGAAATGATTAAAAATTCAATACGTTAAATAAAAATTCTGAAGGATTACGTCAATATTTGGATGCTAATCTTAATAATCAAAGAAGTCTTCAGGTTATAATCTTATTTTCGGAGAAATCGTTAAGAGAATTCATGAAGCTGTATATATGTACTACGAGGTTAACAGCTGAAGCATTTTGCTGCTATATACGTCGACTATAATCGACCATCCTGCGAAGAGTGCTTCAGTCGCAGTTTCGAGCGAATCGTTAAATTGGCTACAACAGCATACATACATATATATGTAGACAGTGCAGCACAATTGTTCGAGGCTCGTATAGTGCCAAACGATTCGAGGTATTTCCACTCGGTATGTACATAGAACGAGATGTCAATGTGCGGCCGCTATTCAATTGCCCTTCGACAGCACAAGGACGCGAATTACCAAGGCATCTAATGCAATACGTGCGCGATACGTACAATATGAAAATTTCAAGTATGGAATCATTTTCGTCACTAAAAATATTACTTTAATTCGAATTGAATGTTCACACTGTTAGTTTTTAGATTTTATTAACGACAGTAAGGAAATGTACATATTTCTACTACTTTCCAACAGAAATCTGCGCCGCAAAATGTTACTTTTATTTCCATTGAATGTTTGGCCCGTTAATTTTCAAATTAAATAAACCGTAGTTCAGAATCGTAAATTTTGTACTACTATCTGACTGAAATCGCTTCCTTTTTCTTTCAATAATAATTTTATGTTAGTTGCATATTGCAAGACTATTATTATTCTCTGGATGACGACTTGCTAAAACTGTAATGCAAATATCTTTACGATACATACAATATGAAAGTTCAAACTCTTCAATTATTTTCGCCTCTAAAAAGTATCACCTTTATTTCCATTCAATGTTTACCCTATTTATGTTCAGATTGAATTGACGATAGTTTGGAACTGAAAATTTTCTACTACTTTCTAACTGAAATAAATATATTTCTCTTTATAAATAATGTTATTTCAATTGCCTTTTTTGATCTATCATAATTGATAGTTTTTTTAAAGACTATTATCATTGCCTCGATGGCGAATTATCAACAGGGTAATGCAAATAATTGTACGATACGTACAGTATGAAAATTCAAAATGTTGAATCATTTCCGTGTGTCAAAAATGTAACTTCTGTTTCGATTGAACGTTTACACTAGTAAGTTTCAGATTGAATGAATGACAATTCAGAACTGTACATCTCCAATTACTTTCCACTTCAAATCATTTTCTGTTCATGAAAAATTTAATGCCAACTGTCTTTTATTGGACTGTTACAATTTATTTATTCGAAAGGTAAGAAAATGTTATTGGGAAGAAGAAAAATGTATTTCATGTTTCACAGTACGTCGCAATGCGCCGTAAAACAAAATACAATAGAATCGACTTTATTTCAAAATAATGTTATTTGTTTTTACTGAAATATACTGTATTAAACCATCTCAATTTTCATTTTCATAGAATGCATATTCCGAAGAATCGCTGCTTATATTTTTAATTAAATGCATTCCATAATAGTACATTACGATACTAGTGCGATGAAACTTTTTCGCGACGAGTGTAAGCTTGCAGCACGAGCTGGAGGCGAGTGTTGTAATCACACGAGATCAGAAAAAGTTTCTCGCACGAGTATCGTATACAATTTTATGCCACTAGTGCGAGAAGTGCCTGTTTCACGCACGCAAGCGAAGCGAAGTGTGCGTGAAGTAAGCACTTCACGCACACTGTGGTATAAAAACTTTTTATTGATCTTCTTGTCATGGTTTGCTATAAATAACCTGTAAGAAAAAATGTACTTGTAATTTTTACAAAAAGAATGTTAATTCTTTCCAACTAAATGTGTTGTGTTGAACTATCTTCATATTTATTTTAAAACTGCACTTGACTGAATAACCGTATTGTCCTTTTTAAGGAAATGCATTCCATGCAACAATTTACATCGTCTTTTTTGTCATGACATGTTGCGAATAATCTACTTGAAAAAGTACGATTGTAATTTTTGTTTCTAGTCACATAATCACAAGCAAATATTGAAACAAAACATCTGATAAATCTAATACCAATTGGTTCCGTTTAGTAGGTAAAAGTGTCTCTGCAATTCGTAATAAAAAGAATATGGATAGTCCGGATTCATTTAGAAAGGCACCAGGAATTCATCCACGTAAAATAAAACTGCAGATTTATGGTACGATCAAATAAGTTAGTTCATTCGACGGCTTTCATTTTTCTGAAGCCAAATTTAATTGTAGCAAAGCAAAATTTTTTTCTAGACTTCCTGACGACGTTCTTCAATCTGTCTTTAGAATGTTAGTCGCGTGCAGTGCGCGCGGTAAAGCATGTTCGATATCTCTGGAGGTATCGAACGAGTCCGGAGGGGCAATGTCCTCCAGCGAAAAACAACGATCGATGCGGCGGCCGGTACTAAGCAAAGCGTATGCAAGCTTCGTGCAGAAGACGAAGAAAAAGAAAAAGAAAGATACGGCAGCTAGAATAAAAAGACCAATTTTCTTCAAATCATTCAAGTGGTTAAACGTAAAATTGAGATGCGGAAAATTATGTAAAGAAGTAAAAGCAATAAAGTGAGTTTTTGCGGGAAAGCATAATTGTTTCCTATATTTTAACTTTCGTCGGAATTCCCTTCAGAATTCTTTACGTTAAGGTAGTCCTTGCGCTTCGACGTTTGTGAACTTCGAGTGTTAACGATTTATTATATTATAGTTAAAGATCTTTTTTTGCGATGACGAAGTTCAGAGATTGTTTATCGGGCTGACTGGTGAAGAGAATAAAAATAAATGCGGCAAAAGAAAGTAGGGTTATACATCGGCGCATATGGAAGAATAACCGATCTCCAACTTTGGAACAAAAATTGACTTTTATGATATAAACTCTTGTGCCGTACGAAATGTGTAAAAGATACCTTAGATATTTGTGATCGGATATAATGCCAAAATATCGGCATCATCGAAGAAATTCGGGAGTTATTGTCCATTAAAGATGTATGATAGGTACAGTCCCGCCAGTCATGCGTTTCAGAGAAAATTTCGATTACTTCTCGATGGGATAAAAATCGGAACAAAATAATCGATGTTAACCATGCTGAAAAAATAAATTTTGCATAGTAATAATTCAAAAATGTTATTAACAAATTTCTGGAAAAAAATACTATTGTTCAACAAACAATCACTCAACCTAACTTTTTTTCTAATGAAAATGATATGTTAATTTATTTGAATGCGTATGAATTTTTTCAGATTTTTTTCTTTATCTTGATTTTTTTGATTTTCAAAAATGTGCACGAAATAACGAATTTTGGATATGTGTTCGGCATAAAACCATCTACTACACTCAACATTTTTTTGCAAAACGCATATCAAAAATTTGTTATATTCTGCGCATTTTTTAAAATAAAAAAAATAAAAATCAAAATAAAGAAAAAAATCTGAAAAAATTCGTACGCATTCAGATAAATAAAAATATTATTTTCATAAGAAAAAAAGTTAGGTTGACTGATTGTTTGTTGAACAATTGTTTATTTCACCGATTTGTTAATAACATTTTGGAATTATCATTATGCGAGATCAATCTTTTCAGCACGTATGCTTTATTTTTTCTAATTTTTATCCCATCGGGAAGTGATCGTAATTGTCTCTGGAACTCACTTTTGGCGGGACTGTACGTATCATACATCCTTAAGGGTAGGGATTTGTAATTTTTTCCCGTGCAGTAGTACGTACATAATTGTGTGAATTTCGAACCTTTTTACTGATAAGGTGTCGCACATTAAAATATGTACTTCAACGATTGAAAAAGTCCATGTATTTTTAATGGAGATCTTTAACACTCATGGGGGAAGGTTGAATGTGAAAACAAAAATCTGAAAGAAATTAAGGGTTTTAAAAAAATGTATTTCGGACCGATTTGGGGTCAGCACGATAAAAATTCTAAAGTACTCCATTCACGAAACAACTTAATGTACACACGGGCTGCGTGTTAGCACAGTTCAGAATTTTGAAATCTATTCTCTCCTAAGCTACTCGGCCGATAATGCTGAAACTTGGAGAGTTTGCTCGAGAGAACCGGAAAAGAAAAAAGTGAGGTTAGGTGCAAGAGATACAGGTTTACAGGCATTTAACATTAGCCGACGAAAGACCCAGCGATGCATCAATATCTTTTAAGTATCCACTAGTCGTAATAATTGATAACGTTCAAAATGTATTTATCATTGATTGAAAATGACCTTCGTCGAATTGACTATTAATTGTAATGTTTTTCTCAGAGTGAACCACGACGAGGTTCACCTTTGATTCTATGTCTACGATGTTTTCTTTTTTGTCAGCTGAGCTCGATGCGTTCACAACACCAGAGGCAATGCGCTTCGACCTTCAAGGCTGACTTGTTCCGTCTGCTGGAAGCATTTTATACAATATAGGATCGTTAAGTCGTTACAATCTTATCGCGTTAGTTAAATAAGCCTGTTTTCCAACAAAATATAGATAAGAATTTCGCATATTGGTCCCTCATATAAAGCAATGCTGTACATAATGAACTAAAATTGGTCGGTTGATCGAAATACGAAGCATTTTGAATGTTACTGTAATTTAATCTAAATAGTTCTTTGTTTATCTCAACTAGTTTTATGTTTCTTTCATAAATAATATTATGTAGTCAGTTACAAGTTGGTCACAATTTCTGTGATTTTTACAAATATTCGCAAACAATTTTTGTCAATTTCACCGAAAATTGTGGAGAGTTTCTGAAAAAAAGTTTTACAAAAAAAGTAAAAGTAAGAAAATAATATGTTAATGAAAAAATCTAGAAATATTGAAATTACAAAAATGTTACCAGAATTTTCTTGTAAAATGGATAAAAAGTTTCGGTAGATAATGCCTTCTGTTAAAACAATAAAAAATGTTTCCAGAATAGAATAGGTATATTTTATTTAAATGAAACAATATTTTTTCTTTCGAAGATGCAATAAAATGAATTTTGATAAAACTATTTATTTGCTTTAAATTAATTTTAATAGACTTAAAGTTGCGTTTGATCTGATGTAGCAGTAAAAGAAAAATAATGAGCCTGTTAGCTGAGGGAACAGAGTCCACTAGCGATAGAGTGACAAATAGAAAAAAGAAAAAAAGGAAACGAATTCCGTCACGGTATAAATGTGAACGATGCGCTCTGATGATGATACATGCCATATAAGATTAAGATTTATCAATCATTTTCAAAGCGCGAATAATTATGTCGCTCAATCGCACATTTCCATACGTCGCATCGATAAATCACGTGGATATGTAATATTTGTTCAGCAGGTTCGGTCGTAGAAACTCGGTCATCAAAATTAAGTCTGGCCGCTTATCATTGGCTTTATTTACTTTTAATTGAGGGAGATTGCATTTCCTTCAATCATTAATGAAGAGCTACTTTATTGTTAATCAATACGATTTCTTTTTCACGTATTTTCAGCACTAACAACAAATTATATTATAGTTATAAAAAAAATCAAAACAATTATAACGGAATAAAAATGTAAAAATGATACAGAAATAAAAACGAAAATCCTAAAATTGAACAAGAACACATTAAAAAAATTATACAGGAATGAAGACGGCGAGAAAAAGACAAAATACTTGAGTATCTCGATTCTCAATGAAATTGATGCTTGTAAGGTAATCGTGTGTAAAAAAATTAGAGGCAAAAGGCACGTAAACGTTAAAGACTAGAATGGGGGAGTCGAGATATTGAAGCATATTGACAAGGGTGCGTCGGTCGTCCCCTAATGACCCGACGCTAATTGCGGCTGATTACGACAATGACGTTGGCACTCGCGGAACGATAATGCGGAGATGAGCTGGGACTCGCTAGGCGCCTTACTACCGCGCGTACTCTGTTCTATCAGGGCGCCTCTCATATACGACCAACTCCTCTTAGTCTCTTCTTATCAACGACTGTGATATCATGCATTACAGAGCTCCTGTTAAGGATGTAGGAACGCGATGGGATGCTCAACTCGCTCAAAACTGAGAATTCAGAGAAAAATTCGAACACTTCCCGATGGAAGAAAAATCTTTAAAAAATAAAGCATCCAAAAGGTGCGGAAGAGATTCATTTTGCAGATTAATAATTGCTAAACTCTATTAACAAATAGGTGAAGAAAAAAATTGTTCAACAAATTGTCCGTCAACCTAACTTTTTTTTCGAATGAAAATGATTCATCAATTTTTCCGAGCAAGTACAAATTTTTTCCGAATTTATTCTAATCATCGAAATTTCGTTTTTTTTTAAATTTTTTTTCGTAAAAAATGCATGTTAAGTTGCGAATTTTTCATATGTGTTTCTCACAAAACTACCTATTACGCCTAAGAAGTTTGCAAACGATTGATCAAATAGATTCGCGAATACAGCTGATACAGGAAAAAAACAGCAATTTTCAAACGTTAGACAAAATTCTGCAAAAATTCATACGTACTCGAAGATTTAACGAATCATTTTTATTCGAAAAAAAAAGTTAGGCTGACGGATAATTTGTTGAACAATTTTTTTACCGCCTATTTATTAATAACATTTTGCAATTATTAATATTTAAAATTCATCCTCTCCGCACCTTTTGTATGTTTGATTTTTTCCAGATTTTTATTCCATCGAGAAGTGTTCAAATTTCTCTCTAAATTCTCACTTTTCAGGAAGTTGAGAACCCATTGCGCTCCTACATCCTTCACCTTTTCTTTTACCTCGCCAAACACATGGGTTCGCTAAAGGACTTATCACATGTACATTCAGAGCCAAAAATGTCAATCCCTGAGAATAATGATAATGTAACTAACAAGATCGATTTCGAACAATAATAATAATAATTATGATAACAATAATTATAATAATAATGCTATAAGATTGTTAATAAAATAGAAAGAAAAAAAAAATTGGATAGTATTAAAAAAATTATTTTCATTGATATCTTAATGCACAAGGTTCTTTAGTAATCGAAAGTTATGTTTGGGGCTAAACGTTTACGGAGCAGCAGAATGCGCATCTCATTGTAATGAAGACGCGTATTAGTTCCGTAATTTGCGTACACTAATGTTGAAAGTTATCGGATGACGCATATAAAATATATCTCAAGATGATTTCTTATAGACAACTTGAAAATTTACTTGCTCATACTTGCTTATACAAAGTTCGCAGCTTATTGCTATATGCAAGTTATAATGAAAGAAGCTACTCAGTGAATAGGAACCACCTTCATTTCAAGAGGTGTTTCTTAAATGTCTGGGTTAATTTATTGAAGTCACAGGGTTCGAACTGCGACGGACTCTGTACGTCATCGCAGCGACGTCGGTTTATTTGTGCGTTTCAGCAGTTGATGTCTGAGCCCTGAGCAAATATTCGACTGACGCGCTATTACCGCAGAAGAAGAAAAAACCGCCAGTTGCTCATAAAACACTGCGGTGTTGAACACTGTGTGTTCTGTGTGCTCCTGCGTTTTCCTGTTGATAGACAGTCACCGATTGTCAATCGGAAGAACTTTAGATGCCGATTGCGAAATAGGCCCTTTAACCCCGATGTTGCTGCAAAGCAACATCCTTTGAACCTTGGCGTCATCACACTGAGAGAAATGGATACTAAGATTTTTAATATCCGATATACTAAATATAATATACTATCAGGTAGTAATTGGATACTACCGTGTATTGTGTGTATTGTAAGGGTTTATTATACGGAATGTACTTGGTACAATCAGATATTGACCATTACTATAATTATACTAACTGCTGCACTCCAGAGAGTGATCCCTATACGAAACATCCAATATACTATTCGATAGTATATTTTTACTATCGGGTAGTATCTCTTTCTCTCAGTGCAATCACGCGAAAAATTTCCGTTGGAAGGAAGTCGTAACGCGGTGAAATGAATCAAATATTTAGGAGACAAAATTGTTAGAAACTACGTTCTATGTGTTCCGAGTCAAAAAGGCCCATTTTATTTTATGTAGTTTGTAAGATAGTAGGTAATAAAAGTGCATTCGTAATATTAACTGAACAGATATAAGGGAATGTTACTACGACGCACGCGCCGGAGCATTCAAAGTCTGGGATACCACAAGTTTCGAAACCAAATTATTATTTCGTAATACCTTGACTTCCGCAACGATCACTTACCTCAATAAAATAAGTAATGGTTTTCACTATAGCAATAAAAATTTAATTTAATACGGAAATAAATTGTGTGCTCTCAAAAACTAATAATAGTCATATTTATTGTTATTCCTCCTTCTATATATGAGGCATTCCACATGACTTCATGTGGAATGGCTCATATATCAGGAAAATCAGGTTCAGTGGTTATAATAGATACACCACATTTTAATTTTTTTAAATTGTTTTCTGACAAAATATGGCATATTTTTCATTTTTCATTTAACCTGTGATATCTCGGGAACGATTAATCGTATCGACATCTCAAAAAAACGAAAATGTGAGTTTTTTTATGGCCCACAAGAAAATAATTGATTCAGAATTAATTGTGTAATTCCAGACTATATTTCACTACAAAATTAATTTAAAAAAATTTTTTTTTGCGAAAAGAACTTCGGAAAGTGGCATCGAAAAAAATTGTTGCTAATTGTGTATGAAAAACTTCAATTTTTAGTATTTTTATTTGTACCGTGCAAAGTTCATAAATTATCGCAGTTAAACATATTTGAAAAAATGTTGGGTGGCTGAAGTCATGTCAAATGCCTCATATTCTAATTTTTGCTAACTATACGTCTATAGTACATGAGCACATAGTGCGTAGCGTAGGACACTACAGTCGAGAAATGATTCTCAAACCGTCTGAGGATCTCACATTTTGACAGACCGAGATTCTATATATTGTTCGGTTTACGATTACACACTTTTATGTCGCGATTTCTCCGTGTATTTTGCGATTTTTAGTATTTATTTGCTGTGCGTGGGTGGTGAAAAACTGTGCACGACGTAATATTTAAGTAATGTAGCCCGCTAAAAGCAAAATCTGCCCTGATATTACAAACGCAAGTCTGAGGCTGAGCTCCAGACAATATCGCGAGAACTAACTAACTAAGTCTGTGTAGATTGGCCAATTATTTCGTTTCCATGAACAGCATAGGACACCAGACTTCCGACTTGCCTTTTATTTACTAAGCTGTGTGTGGATAATGCCCAAACTTTTTTGTGTGTCATTGCTAGTTTTTTTTTCTCCGTATAGATATAACGGTAGACTATCGATTATAATATTGGAAGGAAAGAAATATTAAGAAAGATAATGCAAGAGCACTAAAAATTTTTTTTTTTTCTTAAGTCATGTCTCATGACGATCTTTGGTGTGTGATATGAAATGTTCAGATGAAAATATCGCAAACATTCGCGATCTTATAAATAAATTGTTGAAAACTTAATACGTACACCTTTCGAGCCGAAAATGGGATTTCCTGGAAATAATAGTCCGGTAAAAAAAATGTAAAAAAAAAATAATCATATTTAATACTTGGCGTCGAGTCGCTACTGCGACTTTCGAAATAAATTCACCAAATGATAAGCCGAAAAGAATAATTCAGCAGAAATGAACAAAATTGATTTTGAATAATAATAATGATGCTATGAGTTAATTCATGTGTTTGAAGAAAATTTTATCACATCTTGTAAAAAACCTTATTTTTCGGTATCTTAAGAAATTATTACAAAAAATTAATATTTGCGATATGACGGGAAAAAAATTGTTTACAACAAAAACGCAAACCAATTCAACAATGATTTTTAAAAGTAGTTTGTAATGACGATCTTCGATATGGAATATGGAGCCTTTGTATTATAACATAACAAACATTAAAAAATCTTCCAACCATTATTTATAGAGAACAAAAAAAAAACCATAACGTTAGAAAAAAATTCTTACCGTCAGAACTAAATCCTTATAAAAAATCACGAATATTGGAAATAGAAAGTAAAATCTTCAAACAATTTTATTCATCATCATTCACCGATAACATTTTGCCATTATTATTTTCAAGGTTCCCCGTATCAATGACGTAATATTTTCATACATTTTACCTCATCGCATACTATTTAAATTGTTGTATCTCAACATTCCGCAAATGTAAAGGTAACACATTCCTAATTTATCACTGCGAATGCTTTATCCTTGAACCCGTGAAAAAAAAAAAGACAAATAACCTACGTCGAATTAAAGCGGAACGAAAAAAACAACAGAAATACTGACGTAGAAAAGACACGAATTTCTGACCGCGGATGCGTATGATGGGGATAATGCCAAAAAAATAAAGGAAAAGAAAAGCCACTTGGAATTTTTGTGGCTGGTTTATCTCTGGATGGGAGAACGAACTGACCGCGAAGAGATGAGCGAAAGTGGACGGCCTATCGAGAGTCGAGAGCCGAGAGTCTCGACCTTGAGAATCCCAGTATCCAAAGTGGTCAAAAGCAGCCGCAGCTCAACTCGTTTTCGGTATTAAATATATTCAACAAAAGTCTCGACTCGCTACGTTCGCCACTTTCGCAGTATTTTTTTAATAAATCGGTACGTCCGCAACAAGAAAAAACCTTCAGAGAGACAGCACGAGATTATTTTCTCTCCCTCGTCTCTCTTTCTGCGTTCCCGGTGCCGTAAGCGATACGGATAAAAGTTGCCGGTTGTAACTGATGCGCTCGCTCGCATTACGCGATCAAACTATCACCGGAAGTTTGCGTGTTATGTGCTCGCTATTTGTGTACACAGATCGTTTGTGTCCATGTGCAACAAAGTTGTGCTGGTTAATTAACCTCGAACTCTGGAGATGAATGATGCCGCTTACGTACAGTCACAAACAAAAGTTTTAGTTTAATGGGAATTTTACTTCGTGACTAGGAAAAATAATTGTAAAAAACAACGGTGTTACGGATACTTACACCTTTGGTTTTTAATGACAATCATATTCAAAATTAATTTATAAAACGTTGAAAAAATGCTTCGAGCATTCCATAGTTTTTTTTTGTGTAATTTCTTCTATTTGTTCGAGTACGTCGTTAAACTTCATTGGAAATCGGTTTTTGATAATAATAATATTTAGAGCTCAATAATAAGCGGTAAAAAATACTGTAAAATAATAATGTGAATAGGGTACATCAGTTTATATAAAATGACAATGCTTGCGAGTGATCAACTATTGGCTATTGACCGAAATCCTTCATCTTGTGTATCTCTATTATACTTGTTAATTGAAAGTGAAAGTATAAATAAAATACATTTTTTTGTTTAAATATATTTGAATGCATTACTAAATATTAAACTTCTGATGCAATCAAACTTTGAATTGCGGATATCCAGCCTCAACAACTAATTGTGTTTCATTGTGCGACCCAAATAAAATAAGGGAATCTCGAAATTTCAGGAAGACATTCAGTGATAAATGAACACAATAGCATTGCTTGTTTACTCGAAAGTTCAAAAATAAAATTCAAGATGACGGCGAATATTGAGGAAAGTTGCGACGAGAAATAGAAAGATTCCGTACTACATTTAAAAAAATTTCAAGTCATTCAGTAGTTTCATTTAAAAAATCCTCAAATTTTGTTTGTTTAGTCCCTAAATACTGAAAATTTGATTTAAGGATGTATGATACGTACAGTCCCGCCCAAAGCGAGTTTCAGAGACAATTACGATCACTTCCCGATGGGATAAAAACCGGAAAAAAGTAATGCATATAAAACATGCTGAAAACATTGATTTCGCATAATAATAACGAAAATGACATGTTGATTAATTTGAATGCGTACGAATTTTTTCAAAATTTTTTCTTTATTTTGATTTTGATCTTTTTTATTTTAAAAAATGTGCACGAAATAACGAATTTTGGATACGTGTTCGGCATAAAACCATCTACTACACTTAAGATTTTTTTCCAAAACGCATATCCAAAATTTGTTATATTCTGCGCATTTTTCGAAATAAAAAAAAACAAAATCCAAATAAAGAAAAAAATCGGAAAAAATCCGTACGCATTCAAATAAATTAACATATCATTTCCATTAGAAAAAAAGTTAGGTTGACTGATTGCTTGTTGAAAAATTGTTCATTTCACTAATTTGTTGATAACATTCTGAGATTATTATTATGCGAAATTAATCTTTTCAGCACGTTTTATATACATAATTTTTTCCGATTTGTATCCGATCGGGAAGTGATCGAAGTTGTCTCTGCAACTCACTTTTGGCGGGAATTTAATCAGGCATTTTACTAGAATATGCTAAAACACGCACTGGTGCACGAGCCTGAAGAACTGCTGCGCTCTTTTAAAGCTTTAAAAGGTTACGGGCGCTGCAGCGCTTAACCTATTATGTCAAATTTGACACCAAATTGAATTTGTTTGCCACGGACTTCCCTGGCATCCGATCACACCACGAATAAAATGATAATATTGGCGTCGAGACTCTATCGCGTCTCTTGATGACAATGCTTTCTCATGAACTCATGAACTTCTTAGGGGAAGATCATGAATACGCAATTAATTGAGTTCAATAATATGTGTGATACGGATATGCATACGATAAGAACAACTCAAATCCCAAGGAAAAAGGCCAATTTATCTGAGGGAGTAACTTACTGTTCATTAAACTAGCTTAAATGAACTGTCTAGAATACTTTTAGGTCCTAGCATTCAATGATGAAACAATATAATTTATTTTGTCTTGGACAGATTGATTCTACTGTTTTTCAATGTTATTTACCTTGACAACTTAAATTTATGTATATCACAGAAGGTACACATAAACATGAGAATAATGCATAGTGATTGAAAAGTAGTAAAAAAAATTATCTGAAAAATATAAAAAGACATTCACCGTGATTCTAAGCTAATATTCTTTCAAAATAAAGTATTTATTTTACTTTTTCTAAAATTCGTTTTGTTCTCATGTTTCCTAATGTTTATCGGAAATGCAATAAATCCAATTTATTTTTTTTATCCCATAAAACTTTTATTGTACCGTAGTATAATAATGCATTGATCGTAATTCTATTTCACCAATTTCTCTAGTAGTACTGGTATTTATTAGCCATTCTTGCCTTTCGGCTTCAAAATTTGTGGATAGGTTTATATTGGTTTCTGCTTATATCACATATTTTAAAATATATTTCTTTGGTTTTTTTTTTTTTACATCTCTTAACTTATTTACGTTCTATGGTCCCGCATTTTATTTTATATATAAAATATCCAATCGCGGAAAAGGTGAATTTTCCTAGTGATGATAGAAGCGAGGCGAACATTAAGAGTCCCGTTCCTCTCAGCATCGTCGACGGCAACACACCGTTGAGCTGAAGCTTTCATTTCCGGGAAACGCTCTGTTGCACGATATCTCACGGTAGGACAATTCCGCTTTTGCCTACTTTTCACTCGCACCGTTGCCGATGTCAAATCAGTGTATTTATTTACACGGAGACGGTCTGCGACACTTTCGATGTTTTCTTATTTTCCAAGAGGTGAAGCGTAGTTATTTAGCAGTGACTCTCGATCACCGTAAGCCAATGGCCGTAACCCTCTCGAATATTACCGCTGCGCTGGGTATTTCCTCGTTCCACGATTTTTTGCTGCTCTATTGTGCCTTGGTTTTGCTGCTGCTGCCACGCGAACGTCGTAAACTGTTGTCTCCTCCCTTCTCCTCTCCATAATCGCCGTCATCTCCTGTTTTCTTTTAGGTTCCTCGAGCAAACAAGCGATACTGCAATTGAGCTAATTTATCGCTCAGATAAACCAAGTTTTTGCCTTGCGATTTAAGTTCTCGTGCATACTCGAATCACATATGAGGCATTCCACATGACTTCAGCCACGGAAAAAAAAATCGAAAAAATATCCAAAATTCAGGTTCAGTGTTACAATAGATACACAAAATTTTAATTTTTTTGAATTTTTTTCTGGCGAAATATGCCATATTTTTCATTTTTCATTTAACCTTCAATATCTCGGAAACGATTAATCGCATCGACATCTCAAAAAAACGAAAATATGCGTTTTTTATGACCCAGAAGAACATAATTAATTCAGAATTAATTGTGTAATTTTAGACTATATTTTACTACAAAATTAACGAAAATATTCTTTTTTACACGTGCAAAAAATAGCTGAATGCCGCATCGGTGTGCAAAGCATTTTGCACACCGCGCGAAGCGTTTTGCCGACTGTTTGAGATTGCTGTGGTAACTTCGAGGACTATCGGCTTTTTGCATGTCTCTAAGCGGCGGACAAACCCGGATTTTGCATTGCACCCGTAAAGAAAAATATGGTTCGATACAAGAGGTCAAACTCGCTTCGCGCGCACTGCTCGTGTGAAGGCGGTGCGAAGCCTTGGGCTTCGCGCTGCGAATATTAAGTCGAGAATGTGCCCACCGCTTATCTTCTTCCCCTAAACTGTGCGGTTAGTCTCAGCTGCAAAATTGGCACTTTATCGTGTTAGTGAAATAATCAATAACCTTAGTCTACGTGGATTTACGGTTTATCGAGTCTCTGAATTTTAGATCCCAATTGAAGTATCAAATTCTCAATTCACTATAGATGCCTCTCGGATATTTCTTTGACACTAATTTTATTCTTAATAATAAAAAACGAAAAAAACCCAAAAAAATCATCGGTCTAAATTTTTTTCAGCGGGTCACCGTCAAAACCATTATCTTGAAAGCGCTTCAAATAAATTAATTACATTATTCACTATATTATTTTCTAACGATTGAAAAATCCAAGTCCTTGTTTCTCAAATTGGTGTAGTTTGACCGCAATGTAAAAAAGTGAAATCTTTTTAAATCGTCGAGTCTTTCAGCACGGATAGCGAATAAGTTAGTTGATCCGCTCGAATCGGTTCTCCCGTTGCGGTATACAATAAACCACAGCGTGCGAAACAGCATTGATGCATTATCCTAACGGGCCACTGTAGACGTCTCGAGAAATGTTTATATTGTCTACTGTGAGAGAAAGGCCGCAACACAGAGACCTACTTGCGGTTGAATTGTTGCAAAATTCCTTTTTCTTTTCGTTTCAGAGGAAAGGAAGAAAATGAACGATGTGGATTCAAATATATATACTAGGGTGTGCCAAAAGAAAGCGATATTTTTTTTTCTTTGCTCTCCGCTCAAATATTTTCCCATTCAAATAACACAGGAAAGTGATTTTTGTCCATTCTTTCTCCCTGCAAACTGATTTTGAAAAAATTTTCATCAAATCAATAACTACACATTATGAATCATTGAATTTCGAACGAAAAATCTTGTTGAGTCGAATTTCTATCTTCAATATTTGATTTATTACAGAGCCTTCAAATTTTTTATCGGATATGAGTAAAAAACCATCAAAATAAAATTCAATGAGTCTGTGACTTAAAACGGTTAGCAATACATAAAATTTCACCCGGATTTTTTAGAAAAGTCAATGTTCTAATAAATTTCTATTGACTTTTTTGTACTAACATCGGTAGTTTACTCAATGACAGTTAAAAATACGAAAACCACAACTTTTTTAGTTTTTAATTTTCTAAATATCAGCAATACGAAAAACTCGTTAACAACTTTTTTGTAGTGCATCAGGCGGACGTCAAATTTTTTCTTAAACTTTTTGTCCTAGCTTCAATAGATTAACTAAAAAATGTAGAAAAAAACACGGAAAATTTACAACATTTAAAATTTCGAGGCTCTGTAATAAATTAAATATTAAAGATAGAAATTCGACTCAATTAGATTTTTTGTTCGAAATTGAATGATTCATAAGATGTAGTCATTGGTTTATGAAAAAAAAATTCTTCTTAAATTGCAGGGAGAAAGAATAGAAAAAAAATCACTTTCCTGTGTTATTTAAATGGGAAAACTTCAAACGCGATGATGGACCTCTAAGGATTAAAATTATGAGCTCCGGTTTTGACAGGATCATTACGAAGATGGATTCTACGATATTTTGGGCGGAGAGTAAGGAAAAAAAAATATCGCTTATTTTTGGCACACCCTAATATATATATATAAATGTATGTAGGGCGTGTCTAAGAAAAATGTTTTATATTTCTTGCCACATCAAAAAACTATAGTTTGGATACTAATATTGAACCTCGTCAGAGGAAAGCTTCGTGCGATTTTTTTAAAGGCAGTGCAACGACCTTTTGTATTTCTCATTTGATTAACATGTAAAAAATCAAGTCTTCTGTTTGCAACGATATTATTATTTTTGTACATGATAGACGGTTCGATGTAGCTGGAACGATTAATTTACATTTCGTATATCGTAAAATATTTTATGCCGCATAGTTTCCAAGAAATTCAATTCTGCGTAAAGAGATGTATTTCAATTTTTCAAAAATAGTTACCTAAAACAAACTGCCATCTGTCTTATTAGGACCACTGTAAAAATTTGTATAAAATTTCTCAAGGCCATGAAAAAAGGCCATGTTCAAGATGCAATAAAGGTTATTTATGATTATTCTTAAGATTATTAGTATTTAACAATTACATGCTTATTAAAATGTCAAATAATTTCTCTTTTCTACTATATATGACTGAAATTCCCAATTTCATCGTAACATTGTCGGGTAACAGGCGACACCGTGTAGATTTCTGTAAGAGGTAGTATGAAGAATGTTCATATTTTCCCTTTGCAGTAATTTGTTATAAAACAAGTGGGAGTGTGAATTCTTCACGCTACTTCTTGAAAAAATTTAAACGGTGTTGTCTTTACACAAAGCTCGATATTATGGGATGAAGCAAAATTTCCGATCGTGTATAGTAGTAGTAAAAAAAATTTATCAGTCATTTTATTAAGTCATTTTATTGTGTATAATAATAATAATAATCATATTGAAAAATCAGGCTAAATCATATAAAGGATAGTTTTCATGTGTCCTTGACCGATTTTATACAAATTTTTCACTCTATTCGTACACTAAGAGAAAGATATAGTAGAACAGTAAGTTCTACTATCCCAATATAATTTCCAGGAGGAACGATTATATCGATTGTGCTGGATACCATGTTTTTTATCAGTTGAACTATAATTATATTTGCAGCTATTGTTTTTTGTCTTTGTAATAACCATTTTTATAGTTATGACATATAGTCCCAGGAGGAACGGTTATAAAAATATAACTCCTGGGTATCATCATGTATGGTAAAAGTATAGTATTGTTGCTACAACCATATATTTTTCTCTCAGTGTACCAAAGAAGATGGCAGTTCGTCTTATGTAACCGTTTTTGGGAAAAGCAAAAAAAAAGTACGTAAAATTGAATATCTCGGGATCTATGCGGCCTAAAATGTTTTCCGATATACGGAATTAAATTTAATCTTCACACTATCAAATGATACTATACATAACACCGTCCATCGTGTACAAAAATAATTATATCGGTCCAAACACACGACTTGATTTTCTACGTGTTAATCAAACGGGAAATACAAAAGGTCGTTGAGCCACTTTTGAAAAAAATTTGTACGAGCTTTCCATTAATGAGGACTCATATCATGATGCTGACTATAATCTTTTGCTGTGGCCAGTAAGAAAAAAGTTTTTTATAGACACAGCCTAGATTTATATATTTATATCTAAGGATCACTATCGTTACTATGTACAGTGTGTATTTGACAACGAATTAAAAACAAGCATAGCATCTATATGTACTGAGTTTGAATGAAATTAGTAGAGGACGTTACTTCCTTATTATAGATGCGTCCTCGACTGCGCATTAGCATTCACCAATTGCGGTGAGACGGTAATAGATTCGCTAGATCCTTATTCATACCAAAGACACTGCTAAAAAGACTAATGTTAATATTATATTGATATAAAGGTTTAAGAATTTTTTACACAGCATTCGGAAAATTTTTAATGTGTAACTTCTTAGTGTAGGAGTTTTTTTCTGAATGAATGTTTGTAGGATTTCTCAGACTCCCTTTTTTATTGTACTCAAATTTCTTAGACATGTACATTTTTCTACTTAGACTCCAAGGAATACTTTAGTTAATCATTTGTCATTTTTTGTAATACATTTACGTCGGTGAAAGGTTTCTAAGACATTAGAATATTTTGAAACAGGAAAAATTGAGCGCTGCCGTAAAAATAAATTTCTTAAGTTACGCATGAAGAGAATTTCATTTATAGTTAATATAGGTACGAACACTGTAATTGTTTGGACGAAAAATTTCATGAATATGCAGTCAAAGTAATTTATTTGAAAATTTTAAATCTAACATGTTATGAATATTGAGTTTGTTCTCTATACATGGAAATTAATGTTCGATCTTCGCCTCGGTAATGCAAAATGATTAAGATTTATTATTTTTATGTCTTATTAATTTTATTCAACTCGACTTATTGAAAATTTTGTAGATCTACACAATATTTTCCAGATTGCTAAAAATAATTAAATGATTTGATTTAATATGCCAGTTCTTGCATAACATCTTTTAATACCGATCCTTAAAAATTTATGCTCATTTTTTACACCTTCCAAAAATGCAAACCTTTATAAAGATGGCGCATACAGTAAAAATTTCATGTTAACTGCCCGCAATCCTATATATTCACTTTAAATAACGCTTTTTCTAGGAAAACTCCCTAATCTCACTGCATGGCTCGAACAAGCCATAAAACTAAAACTTGAAAAAAAAAACTTCTACTAATTAAGCAAATATTAGGCTGTTGGCTGAACCGAAGAGATAATTCTTATCTTAGTTGCGCACAGCTAACAGTGATTTTGCTATCAGTGAGTGGAAACATAAAATATGCAGGTAGCATTTTTTTTTCTACTTTTTTGTCTTCCTGTTTTTTTTTTTTTTTCTTGCGCAGCTTCTTCTAACTTACCAGAGGTAAGTTATTGTGGTGAGAGTCGCTCGTGTTTGTGGTTACGTCGAGACTGCATTACGAAAAGTCTCGAGGATAGATAAAACACGCGCTAGTCTCAGGCTCGAATTTCTTTGGTGATTATGCACTTTGCGTAATTTTCGCACCACGTCAGGAGGACAAAGAGGCTCTTTGCTTGACAACTGTGACGTCGATGCCTTATGTAAACACAAGGACGTTCTGAAGATTTGCGGCGATGTAAATGCACAACAAAGTTTTGCTGGTGCTGCTGCTGCTTCGACTGCAACTGCAACTGCATTTCCGACTCGAAATAGACCTGATCGCAATGTATCGACTGAAATGAGACACGCATCTTGTATTCTCAATTGACTGCAATGACGTCGTATATTGTTATCGAGTTCATTGTTAGTAATCCATCGACAGACATTCTCACACGTTTCTCTTATTCGTTATGGATAGTGGCTTTTCTCTTGTCAATTGCAAGTTTTTTTTCTCTCTTGTTACGTCTTATTATTTATTTAGGTAGGTTTTAATTAAAAAGTTCAACTTTACTTATCAAACAAGAGGTTGTATTTTTCTTAAAAGAAAAACTTTTCCAACTTCTTAAATTACTATTCATTTCAAAATTGTATCGACTGAGATGAGACACGGATTTTGCATTCCCATTTAACTGAAATGACGTCATATACTCTTATCAAGTTAATTCTTAGAAGTCTATCGACAGACATTCGCACACGTTTTTTTAATCGTCAATTGCAATTTTTATTATTTATTTTGGCAGGTTTTGAGTCGAAAATTTAACGTTCTTGGTCAAAGAGAAGTTTTTTATGTACTTTTTTTAAACAAAAAATATTCGAATTTATTTTGTTACTATTCATTGGAAAATTATAACAAAACACAAATAATGGGAGACGATCTGAAAAATATGTAAATTGAGAAATTTAAATACATGTTCTCATGGGAAAATCGTATAAATCTATAAACTTTAAAATGTACAACTAGTTTTTTGTATCTTTTCTATCTGGAACAATCTAATAAGTTTGTGAATAAAGAAATTTATAAACATGTTGTAACGGAAAAACCTTGAAAATCTATGATTTTTTTTTAATTTGCAAAAATCTTATACCTTTTTCCGCTTGGTAACGATTATCGACATGTATTTAAATTGAAAAGTACTTTAAATACATTCTTGATCAAATATTTGTTATCACTGATTAATGTTAATGTAGAACTGAATGCGGAGAAATTCAATTTAGCATTGAGTTCCGTTTCGTTCGTAAACAGCAAATAATAGCGCACTTCAGAAGGTTATTCGCCTGCTACGCAGAAAATGAGCCTACAGTCCGACGAGGTGATAATTTTTTCTATGGTACGCCTTTAGAACAGCATAAAAAAAGTTATCAGTCAAGCGAAAATTAGTTCGTGTACCAAACGAATAATTTTTCAGAAATGCCTATGTTTCGTGCAAATTCCCGATGCGAATCCCGAATTCTTTCGCTATTCACGAATATCGTTCACTCGTACCATGAAAAAAGACTTTCACGCGGTTATAGGTCCCAAATAATTTATTGCTTCTGTTTACCCGTAATCGAATAATATTACAAAACCAAGTTTACCGTATCTTCTATTGTATATACATTCGGTGTCAATAGGGAAAAAATAAAATTTAACCAGTCATTTTTACCCAGAAAAAAGCGCTCAGAAAAATATATACGACAGTGATCTGATTTGTGAAAAAAATTCCATTGCTCAGAAACTGAACAAAAAAGTTTCAAGATTTCTATGTCCTTGGGGTTCACTGTTTCTGTTTAAAAAGTTACTAAATATTGTTCAAGGTGTCATAAACATAATATAAACTTTTCTGCTTGCCTATCTCATTTGTTTGTTTTTAACTAAATGTTATGTTCGGTTAAAAGATATTATCAGTACCTTTGTATATTCTCAGGTGTTAATGAGGCGAAAATAATTCTGACCAGCTCTTTTTAACCGAGAGAAAGTGCTCTTTTCAGTAGAGTTCATAGACGCGTAATCCGATGTAAAGAAAAATATCCACAAATAAAAAAATGTAATAAATTATAGTTGTTTTTTCAGTCCTTAGTGTCTACTTCATTTTATCGAAAATTTACAGACTATAGTTCAACGCGTTATCAATTATCATTAAAATTGTCAGATTACCTTTTTTTTTGGTCACTGTCAATTAAATTTCTAATGTCATGAATGTTCATACATTCAATAGACAGCGAATAAAGAAAAAGGTATGCTGGAAATTTTTCTGTTCGTTCATAACATGTTGAACTACGTTGTGTACAATTGTTGATATAATAAAGCAGACCCTAAGTGTAAAATTAAATAAAAACGTTTGTTTAATTGTTTTTTGATCTGAAGATATTTTTTTTACAAACTAGATTATTACTATATGGACTTTAACGAAAAGTGCGCATCATCCTGGGTAAAAAGAGTCACATTTTATTTCTGCTCTATTAACGCCTTAAATATTGTAACTTTTGAGATCGACACTGGTGGTTGAGCAGTCGGTGCCCCCCCCCCCCCCCCCCCCCCCCAAGTTCAGCGGCATTGTTTGCGGCCATAACTTGCTTAGCCATGTATCTTACTTACTTCTCACACGCTCCGCTTCGCGTGCGAGAAATCGCGCTTCTCGCACTGGTGAAATAAAATTGTATACGAAACTCGTGCGAGAAACTTTTCTTTAACTCGTTCAATTGCAACACTCCCCTTCGGCTCGTGCTGCAAACTCACCCTCGTACGAAAAATTTTATCGCACTCGTATCGTAATATACTATTGCGATACGAGTGCGGTATAGCGGACTTTATGAGAAGACTGCGAAGGAAGTCGCACGAGCCACACGACTACCACAGAAGCACGAGCCGAAGGCGAGTGCGTTTCGGCCAAGTGCTCTCTTTGGTACGAATGCAACCTTTGCGACAAACGTCGCAGCCTTCTCACAAATTCCGCTGCATCATACGAGTATTGCATGCTATTTTAAGTAACGAATGTGTCATACAGTGGCAAAGCGGGGTCCAGGGGCACAGCCCCGGCGAAGAGTTGGGGGGGGGGGGGGGGGATATGGATTTAATAAGATTTCTTATGTATTTGTACGTCGTAAAAATATTTTCACGAACCGTTTTTTGATTACATGAGAAACACGAAACAAGATGTCAACTCCGAGGTTAGATTGGAAGGCGTCGTTCGAGATAACCTGGTATATTCACACGAGACGTGACGCTAGACCACTCGAGTCGTCGAGTCGCATAAGAATTTACTCGCGTGCGCCTGCGCATAGTATTTTCGATATGGTTTTGAGTATGTTGGATACGGTTTCGAGTATTTACGATACAGTTCCAGTATTTCCGATACGGCTTGTTGAAAAGCGCCACTTTATGTCAGGGCCGGCAGCCACATAAAGTAGCACTTTTCATACATGAGTATTTAGTTACACATAAACTATTTTTTCTTCCGTTTTTGGGCTATAGATTGTGTTCTACAAATCAGATTATTATTATGTATATAAATGTTTTTTTTAACTCTATCCACGCCGAAGTTATACACAACTGAAGATAGAGGAAATTTTGTTTTTCTATATTATTTGCTACGGATCAACAAAAACAAAAAAATTTGGGGCCTGTAACTATATGGAAATCGTTTTTTATGATACCTGGGAACGACATTCTTGCCTAGCGAAAAAATTGGGGGCCCTCGGCCAAAATCTGTCCCACTCGGTAGAAATACCCCATAATTTCTTCTCATTATGCATCATAGCCAAAATTATTTATTTTATAAAGTGATATAACCTCGAAACTCTGACTGAGATAGACTTACGTTGAAACAATGGTACTTGCTACAGTCTCGCAACTTTAAACCCCGCTCACCGTCTAGCAGCTTTAATTGTGACTGCATATGTATGACATTGGATATGTAGTTACCCGGAATGCGATTATGGAGATGGGGAATATAAAATAAGTTACTGAAAGACATTAACGATTACAGTCTTACATGCAAATCATATGTATGAGTAAAGCATTCTGGGTCAAGTCAACGAGGTAACAATATATATATCTTTCTCACTTAGATGGCCACCTTTTATTTCATTCTTAATTTCATAAAATTTAAAGTGATATTCATAGAAACTACATCAAAATTAGCAAAGTGGGCAAAAACGAATCAAAAAGATGAGAAAAGTTTTCCAAAAGTTATATTTTTTAAGTTCATATTTATTTCAGTGATTCCGACATTTTTGATTTTGCTCTCAATTTCATTCATAAAAACTGACAATAACACACACAAATATTTGGGGATTATCCCCAAACAGTTAAGAAAATGAAAGACAAGTCGGACGTCGGGGTTGTGTCCTATGTCGTTGATGGAAACGAAATACGTGGCCAATCTATACGGACGTGAGATCTCGCGATACTGTCGGGGCCTCAACCACAGACGCTCGTTTTTGATATTAGTGCAAATTGTGCTTATAGCGGGCTATACGCAAATGTTACGACATGCACATTTTTTTTACCACTCATTGGCGAATACAAACAAATAGCAAAAATGAAGGAATACACGGAGAAATCATTTAGTTATGCGACATAAATGTGTATAAATATAAACTGAAAAATATAGATCAGACATCAGACTATTAAAATCTGAGATCCTGAAACGGTCTGGTATTCATTCCTCTACTGTCGAGTGCTACGCTTCGTACCATGTACCTTAGGGTGTGCCAAAAAAGCGGTGTTTTTTAATCTTTGCTCTCCGCCCAAAATATCGTAGAATACGTCTTAGTAATGATTTTGTCGAAAGCGAAGCTTATAATTTTAATTCTTAGAGGTCCATCATCACGTTTGAATTTTTCCCATTTAAATAACACAGGAAAGTGACTTTTTCTATTCCTTCTCCCTGCAGCCTGAGAAAAAATTATTTGTTCATAAAATCAATGACTACATCTTATGAATCATTAAATTTCGAACACAAAATCTTTTTTAGTCGAATTTCTATCTTCAATATTTGATTTATTACAGAGCCTTAAAATTTGTTATGTTGTAAATTTTCCGTTTTGTAAATACATTTTTTAGTTAAACTATTTAAGTTAGGACAAAAAGTTAAAGAAAAATATTGTCTTCCGTCTGACGCACTACAAAAAAGTCGTTGGTGAGTTTTTCGTATCGTTGATACTTACAAAGTTACAGACGAACAAAGTCGTGGTTTTCGTATTTTTAACTGTTATTAAGTGAACTACTGATGTTAGTACAAGAAAGTCAATAGAAATTTATTAAAAAATTTAATTTTCTGAAAAATCCAGGCGAAAGTTCATGTATTGCTAACGGTTTTAAGATGCAGACTGATTGAATCTTATTTTGATGGTTTTTTACGCATATCCGATAAAGATTCAAGGTTCTGGAATAAATCAAATATTGGAGATAGAAATTCGACTCAACGAGATTTTTTGTTCGAAATTCAATGATTCATAATGTGTAGTCATTGATGATGTGAAAAAAAAAATTTCTCTTCAGGTTGCAGGGAGAAAGAATGGAGAAAAACCACTTTCCTGTATCATTTGGATGGAAAAATTTCAAACTCGATGATGGACCTCTAAGAATCAAAATTATGATCTCCACTTTTGACAGGATCTTTACTAAGATGTATTCTACAATATTTTTGCAATGAAAAAAAATATCGCTTTTTTTGGCACACCCTAATGTACCTATTTACTATAGACGTATAGTTTGCGTAATTAGAATATAAAAAAGCAGGAATACCAATAAATGAAACTGTCATTAGTTTTTGAGAGCATACAATCTATTTCCGTCTTATATCAAACTTTTATTGCTATAATGAAAACCATTACTTATTTTATTAAGGTTAGTGATCGTTGCGGAAGCCAAGTCATTACGCAATAATTATTTCGTTTTGAAACTTAAGATAAACCCAGACTTTGAATGCTTATATTCGCTTATCTGTTTAGTTAATATTACCAATGCACTTATATCGCCTACTATCTCACAAACTACATGAAATAATGGGTCTTCTTGACTCAGAATACATATAGAGCGCAGTTTCGAACAATTTTGAATCCTGTATATTTGATCCATTTCACCACGTTACAATTTCTTTCCAACGGACATTTTGCGCGTAGTTGATAAAGCCAAGGTTCAAACGAAGGTGCTGTAATCGGGATTAAAGAGTCTAAATCTGCATCTGAAGTTCTTCCGATTGAGAATCGTTAACTTAGACAATAAATGGGAAAACAAAGAACACAAAGTGTTCAACAGCTGATTTTTTTTATTTGGATAAATGCGCAGAATATAACAAATTTTGGATATGCATTATGCAAAAAAATCTTGAGTGTAGTAGATGGTTTTAACACGTATCGAAAATTCGTGATTTCGCGCACATTTTTGTAAATAAAAAAAATAAAAATGAAAATAAAGAAAAAAGTCTGAAAAAATTCGTATGCATTGAAATAAATTAACATATTATTTTCATTATAAAAAAAGTTAGGTTGACTGATTGTTTGTTGAACAATTGTTTTTTTCACTAATTTGTTAATCACTTTTTTCCGATTTTTATCCCATCGGGAAGTGATAGAAATTATCTCTGAAACTCACTTTTGGCGGGACTGTACGTATCATACATCCTTAATTATCACCCTAAAAAACGACCGGTCGTTTTGTGCCCGATAATGAACGTGCGCACGCCCTCAAAATGACCACTATAGGCGTTTTCTTTATTAAGGACCGCAAAACGACCTCGAAAAGCGACCATCCAGAAAATCGTAAATATGGTCGTTTTGTCAATGAGCAACCGCAAAACAACCTTAAAAGCAACCATACTCTCGCGATTTCCCTAAATGGTCACTTTTGATGTCGTTTGGCAGTCGCTGATTGACAAAACGACCATACGTACAATGGTCTGGATGGTCGTTTTTGAAGTCGTTCAGCGGTCTCTAATTAAGAAAACGGCCTTACTGGTCGTTTTGACGTCGTTCGCTATTTTCTGGCAAAAAAGGACCGGCCGTTTTTGGGATCTTTTTATGGTTGTTTTACGGTCGTTTTTGTGGTTGCATGGTTTGCTAGCAACTGAGCAGATGTTGACATTGAAATTCGTATATGACAACAAACTCCGAACTTTGTACAAGCTGCAAGTAAATTTTGATTTATCTATAAGGAATCATCTTGATATATTTTACATGCATCGGCTCACAACTTTAAACATTTGTGTACGCAAATTATAAAAATAATACATATTCTAGTTTGCAGAACAGCGAGATACGTATTCTAATGCTCCATGCAAACGTTTAGACCTGAACCGCAGTTTTATAACATAAATTTTGATTACTCAATAAGTTTGAGGAAAAATTCCGAACTTTTCTTTCCGTGTATAATCTACGATGGTATTTATAGAACATATTGAAGAATTGTGTGGGAAGAAACTATTCAGAAGAATAAGAAAAAGTCTTCAAAACTTAGTTTCTTTTCTACAAATATGTTTTCATTCATTCCAGAATTTTTGATTGTGCACTTCATTTTATACAATTTACGATGTGTACAGAACATATAGAACGATTGACAAAGTGGGTAGAAAATATTTCGAGTAACGAAAAAAAAAAATTCAATTTATCAAAATCTGACGAAGAATGACCCATGGAAGGCTATATAGGTTAGTGGAGACTTTATGTGTTAGGCAATATTATCTATGGAGTCAGTGGAGTTCCTTAAAGAGGTATCCAATTATAGGAGACATAAGATTCTCTTCAGACAATCGTTATTCTCGTAGTTTATTGGCCTTGATGACGTATAATTCGAAATGTGTGTAAGAGAGGAATAAAGAATGACAACAGACATGCGTGTCTCCCTCTACATAAGGCACATGTATACGTCAACGGTTCGAGAAGCGCCAGTAGCAACACCAGAAGGCTTATACTGTCCCATTACGGCCACACGCACGCACGACGTTCCCTCCTCTGGCGTTCTTTGCGCACGCAATTTCATTCGCATTCAATCATCGCCCTCAACATCAACGAGGACCACTACGTTTACGCTCTTCCATCAATTAGGTCGATAGTCTGTTCAAGGGGACAGAGCATCTATCATGTCATCCTTCGCCACTTGAATTTTACAATGCAAAATTCACTTTATTAAAAAAAAGAACCTGTTACGGACAATAATTTGGACAACAAACAGCATAAGTCCACTAAGTTGAAACATCAGAAAACATGTGAGGGAAATATGAACTTTGCTTTTACTGCCATTTAAATATTGTCACTGGTTCAGCAAAAAAAAAAAAAATTGAAGCAGAAAAATAATGCTGACATTCGCATCGTTGCGATGCAACGAAATGGATTTTGGAAAATTCTGATGACCTCAAATGATTATCAAGGTGACGGATAAAAATAACACCGATTACTAGCATTTAAATAAATTTTGCCGTATATTACTGCGCCCTACACAGAGCACTAATCTTTGGTTGTTTAAACTTATTTTAATGTCCGATGATGCTAACTTCATAAGCATGCAGAAAATATAGACAATATGTTATGTATTTGTATTTTGATAGTTACTGAGACAAATGAAGAAAAGATGAATTATATAGAAATTGGAGGCACAACATTTTGCGAAAAAAAATTAGACAAAATATAACATCTTTGTAATAATTTGATGGCAATATAATAGTTCACTGGTTCAATAAGAAATATATTGAAGCAAAAAACATAGGAAAACATTTTTTTTTACAATTATCTACTTGTATTTTGATAATCACTCTGACAAATCAAGGCCTAATATATTGATTAATTTGCAGTGTACAACAATTCGAGGCAGCGGTTAGTGAAAATAGAATATCTTTATCATAATTTTGCGAGCTGTGAATTTTATAGTCTTTTCACATTTTTTTGCGAAAATCCATATCTTGACTATATATTCTCGGTCATAATATTATATTTTGGAGTGCAACATTAAAAAAAAATACCATCCCAATAAACTTGTACAAGAGGTAAAACAAAATATTTACGGATATTTTGGATTTTTCTACTTTTTGCGTTAAATTAAAAGGTCTGAAATATTGTCTGAAAATATTGTACAAAAAAAAGGTATCCACGACACAAAATGTTGATAAACATGTTCTTAAATAATTGTTACTGTTAATTATATCGGGAGTGTGTACGCGTCCGGCAAACGGATAAGTTGCGGGATATTATTCGTTTGGCAACATGGCTAATCAGTCAGGCTACACTGCAGGTGGCCGACGTTAGATGGCGAGAGCAGCAAGGCGTTTCTCGCAAGTAGCTATTCGATTAGTATAATACAAACGAACAGCGAATATCATCCAACGAATTCGAAAATAATAGCGAGATTAATATATATAAGATTTTTATGAAATGAGTTTTTCAGACTGGTTTCCTATTACGTTTATAAACTTAGCATAAGACAATGCAGCTGTAAATATTATAAATATTGGGAAGTGCTTCGGCGAATGACGGCTTCTGGATGATTTGTGTATTTTACGTTTCGCCCTGATCAGGGCCTCTTCAGAAAATTTTTATTTCTCGGTGTTGAGTTTGTGACCTCATTTATGTTTCAAATTTGTTGGTAGGCAAATTGTTGTCTTTTAAATAAAAGTCATTTGGAGTTGATGACTGGGCTCTCCGGTTTTGTAGGTTAGGTCTGTAATTATTGTGCTTTGTTATTTGTTAATATTGATGTTTACGTCATTATGTTTTGTTATTTCTAATTACTGTAAGACCGGAGAGTCCAGTACATTTGAGGTCACATTTTCGATTAGAATTAGAATCGAAAATGTGACCTCAAATGTACTGGACTCTCAGGTCTTACAGTAATTAGAAATAACAAAACATAATGACGTAAACATCAATATTAACAAATAACAAAGCACAATAATTACAGACCTAACCTACAAAACCGGAGAGCCCAGTCATCAACTCCAAATGACTTTTATTTAAAAGACAACAATTTGCCTACCAACAAATTTGAAACATAAATGAGGTCACAAACTCAACACCGAGGAATAAAAATTTTCTGAAGAGGCCCTGATCAGGGCGAAACGTAAAATACACAAATCATCCAGAAGCCGTCATTCGCCGAAGCACTTCCCAAGATTCATCCTATAAACGGCTAATCACAACTCCAAACTAATCATGTAAATATTATAGACTGCGTTTATAGATTGGTATGCATACATACGTTAATATACCAACTTTTACGATAAAGAGAAGGTTAAGCCGGGACTTTCATGTCAAACAAGATGTTCACACATTCATGTAACCATGTTATGTATATTCGATTATTACCATTGAATTAATTTATTTTGATTTTGAGCTTGAATGCATATAAGGGTTTATGCTTTTTACTTTGATAATTTTTACGCGTTGGGAGTTACTGGATGAATAATCGTACGTTATTCGTCTGGGCAGTAATATCGGAGAATTTTAAGGAAACAACGTATGGATAACCTCTGCTTTTTCGTTGGTTTTTTTTCTGTTTGGCAAACGGAAAAAGATGCTCACGGTCACGTGGGGTCGAACCACGTGATGACACCTATCGACGATTTTTTGCACCGGCACCGACACGCCGTTTCGGTTTCACGGATTGTTCGTATTGAAGAAATGTGACCAAGTGGATCGATGTTATTCGACGAAACAATATCATTCGATGAGACGTTTTTATTCGGCTGACGCCAACGCAAACATGTTTCAGTACTGTTTTTTTATTGAAGCTTCCTTGTGATTTTTACGAAGCAAAATATTGAAAGTAAGGTTATGTCACGTCGTTGTTTTGCTTCCTTGGATCTTTCGCAACCAATGTTTTTTGGTGATTGATTTTTTTCAATTTTTATCATTCGTCTCCTTTGCTATTTAGCTGTGTCTAGGAAAGCGAATCACGAAAACGAATTGTCAAACGGCAGTGACTTTGGAGAAGTTTCATGTGCCAAGAAGCAAGCTACAAGAAAAGAAATGGTAAAACTAAACGAAAACTCGCGGGTCACAGCGAAAACCGCAACTAGCTGCAACAAATTGTAAAAACCTTCAACAAGTTCGAAAACTTTTACGAATGATTCGTCCGATGACAGTGATTTTGAGATTACGTCGGGCACAAAAAAAGACGGCTATGATGAAAGAAGCAGCAAAATCGCGATTCAGCTCTAAGGAAAAAGGCGCAACGAAAATTCGAACTTGGGCAGCTGATCAGAACAAAGAGAAATCTCTGATAAAGAAGAGTAAGACAAAATAATCATTTGACGAGATCGACGAATCGACAGACAAAAATCTGGTAATCCGTGTTTTAGAATGTGGTGACGCTTTTTCTTCCGTTGCGGATATAAACACGAAATTCGAGGAGTATCGGCGAGCAGTCAATACTGTATTCCGATGGCGATTGCGCAGCGCATCTGCTCAGGTAATGAGTAAACCCTTCCGTTTGCTTTCTTTTCCGGCTACGCGCCATATGGTTGCTATCAAAAAATGTTGTTGTTGATATTGTCGATTACTATCGCAAAGTAACAACTATTACACTTTCACAATTAGTGTTTTATACGGTTCTTTGTCATCAGTAATGTGGAAGTATGTTATTACTTAATTTTTTTAGCTTAAAGTGTCTTTCTCGGTACATAACCTCTTTGTAGTGGTCAAACAACCAGACAGATTCAATTCTGAATCTGTCTTGCGTATAATTAATTTTTTTATGCTAAGAATATCTTTTGTCCATTTTTTTTTTTTTGTTTCTCTCCGTACGCCGTCTTCAGGCTTCTACGATTTTGCCCCTCTCCCCCTTTTCTCCCCATTATTTCATAGATTCTCCCCCTTTCCCAGTTCCTTCATTGAGACTCCCCTAGAGTGTTCTCCACAGCCACTCATCCTAATGCACTACTGTGTTGCATTTGTACGAGGACAAGGAAGAAAACTGCGGAAAACATGGCCGATACAGACGGCTTTATTTTTACTGAGTTTCTACTGTATGAGAATCCATTAAAAACTCAGAAAAACTGCCTCCCGCTCAGCAGTTGGCGCGCAAATCAGTGTCCGGCTAAGTGGTCACCCATCGAAGTTATGGCCGCAAGTAATGCTGCTTAACCCCTTGACTGTGAGTGACACACATATGGGCAAAAAAAATTCATGCCATTTTTGTGTCATGACACATATATGGGCATGTGAAGAACAACCTATTTGTACTGCATTGATTAGATTGTAATTTGGTACATCATGGTTTTTGGGGTTGAAAAATTTTTGTCCAACACAAAATTGGCATGAAAATATCATTTTCACCTCACTGCGAAAGGGTTAACAACTCTGGGGTCCGCGGAAGCCACACACCGACCGCGCGTCCACTGCTGTCGGTAATATCTTTAATCTATTTGAGCCAGAAGATTCTGGGGGAAGTTCTAGAAATGAGTAGTTTGACAATAGAGATCTGGGGGGGGGGGGGGGGGCTGCACAAATATTATTTTTTATATTGCTGCCTCAAGATAATTGCGAATAACACATAATGGTTCGTCGGAATAGGTTTCAACAATCGTACAAATACATAATCGAACAAACAATGGTATGTTATTCGTTCGGATATGTTTTTTTAGTGATTAATACGTTTACCCGGACGAATAACATACGATTGTTCGTCCGGATATGTATTTTTACGTTTATCCAGCCAAATAACTGTATATTATTCATCCGACAGTACTTCCAGCAAATTAGGCGAATTTTACCGTTTTTTATGTTGACGAAAACAAGTACAAAAATTAATCATCACCGTTTAACGAAACAAAACATTTCGAGGAAATCAAGAAAAAGATTTTTTTCAAAAGTTCGCATAAATTCCGGCGGAAGAATGAAGAACTAGAAAAATGAGTCTGCCATCTGAAAGTTAAATTTCAAGTTTTTACTTTCAAATCTGCAAAACCGGTTTGCATTCGGACGAAAGCACGTAGAATATTCGTTACTTAAGCGGTGAGAATAATAGAAAAAAAGGTTTTTGTCAGCTTGATGTCAGAAAATGGAAGAAATCATGCACTTGACGGACGAATAATACGTCCTTATTCGTCCGGTTGCCGGACGCATGGCCACAGCGTAATTTTACAATAAAAAAAAAACGATTCAGTAAAAATATTATATCTTTATCATAATCTCATCGATTGTAAATTTCATAGTGTTATTACATTTTGTGTGGAAATCTATATCTTCAATTCACCATATGTAACCGTCACAATACTATATTTATCAAAACACAAAAATATTGATGTCCTTTTGTTTTGAACACCGACTCAATAAAGTTACTCGTTAACTGTCAGTTATTTAAAAAAATAGTTACTAATTATTTGGGTTTTCCAACTTTTTGCCTCAAGTAACCGAAAAACTTAAAGTAATTTTACTCGAAATTCTACAAAACAAGTTTACTAAAAACATAAAATCTGAGAATACAGAATTTCCATGGTTAGGTATTTTTAAAGCCATAAGTTGTACGGAATTTTTAAATTTCTATATTAATGTATTAATTTGGAATACGTCAACACTTTAAAAATCACTAGAATCTGTTATTTCCTTTCCATTGTTTCATTCGGCTGTGATTGTTGTCTACTAGCGGTATTTTATGCTAGTGAGTGAGGGAATCGAGAGTAAAGGTGTGTTAACCCGACTGAAGGGGAACTAAGAGCGTTGAGCAACACAAGGAGCAGCAGCGGCTAAACCAGCAGAAGCCTCATAAGTACTTGATCCAAGCTGTGCTACGCATCGTTCAGACCGTTCAGACCCGCAGGTTCAACACACGCGATGCTTTTCTACGATAAAGAAAACCTTGGAGAATGAAACTACTTCACAGAGGTAGGCACGGAAGCCACGAGGGCTCTCGGGCAGGAAGAGACCTAAAAGTGGATCCGGTTGCGAGTGGTATATAGTATATAGTACTATATATACCATATATACCACTTACTACGCACAAGGGACTCCAATAGAACGTGCTTTTGTCCTAAACAACTGCCACAGTTGATTCACCGTTATTCCACATATATTTATATGCAGAAAAAATCCTTCGGTGAAGCTACATCAATTATTGTGATTAGAAAAATGTACAAAAACAAATAGGTTTTTACTATACGGTTGACGAATATGTTTAACATTCTCCGATAATTTTGCGTCCTCATAGAGGAAGCTTTGTTTTCGTGAATTTTTTTTTTTCGAGATTTTTATATTAACATACTGAGAATCACCCAATACGTTGAAAAAAGTGATCTAGAAAATGTGTGTGTGTGTGTTCTTTTTAATTTTGAAAAATGTGCAGAGTATAACAAATTTTGGATATGCGTTGCAAAAAAAATCCTGAGTGTAGTAGATGGTTTTATGCCGAACACATATCCAAAATTCGTTATTTCGCGCACATTTTCGAAAATAAAAAAAATCAAAATCAAAAGGAGAAAAATCTGAAAAAATTCGTATGCATTCAAATAAATTAACATATCATTGTCATTAGAAAAAAAGTTAGGTTGACTGATTGTTTGTTGAACATTTGTTTTTTTTTCCACCAATTTGTTAATAACATTTTGGGATTATTATTATGCGAAATCAATCTTTTCAGCACGTTTTATATGCATTATTTTTTTCCGTTTTTTATCCCATCGGAAAGTTATCGAAATTGTCTCTGAAATTCACTTTTGGCGGGACTGTACGTACCATACATCCTTAATATTACAAATTAGATTCTTGAAAGACCTTACCTATTATTCTATTCAGAAACGAATAACCAAAAGAGCTAACGAAAAAATTGGTGGGTATAAGAAAGGATGAGAGCCATTGTCTTTCATATGTAAGCTACATCCCATGCACGTAGTACATGATCGCACAGTTGTTGTATTTGGCAAGTGTTAACCGCGTGTTCTCTACCATTGACAGCTCAACTTCCCGTCCTCATACAATGTGTGCACTGTTCATGTGCTGATGCAGCAACAGCTTGCACAAAATCGTGTTCATTACTTGTTGTAATATATACCAGAGCACTACGTACACATATATATATATATATAAACACATACATATACATGTATGTATGAGTGTATACATATATATTTGAGTCGCAAAGTGTAGCCAAGTGTTACAAATATATTTGCGCATCCGGGCGTCCGAAGCCCGGCACATATTGAGACCACGTGTCGGTTACACGTAAGTATAAATGCACCCGAGCGCAGTCGTAAACTTAATCGGTGTCGCAATTGCAGTTTCGTACATAACACGACACGAATATCTCAGTCTATATTCGGGACTTCAGACAACTCTGAATATGAATAGTATACGAAAATTAGAATTTTCAATTTTCTTTCTACTATTTAATAAAATCGTTATAGAAAAAAATCGCTTTCACCCCTTAAAGAAAATTAATTTGAATAAATAGAATATCTCCTCACAAAATAAAAATTACTAATCGACTTTTTGCGAGAAGCAGAAAAAAAATGTTTAATTTTGTACTTGAGCGTGTTATATATGTTAATTATATATATTCTTTTCTGAAATTTTTTTTATTGAACTCAAATAATGAGACAAAACACGGGACGAGTATCGCATTTTATACTCCGTACTTTAAGCAGCTCTGAATATAAATAGCGTAGAGAAATATAAAATATGGATTTAGGGGTTTTCAATTTGTTGAAAAATAATTTAATAGAATCTATACAGAAATGAAAATTGATTTTCACCCTTTAAATAATAATCTACTGCTTCTTACAAAAAAAAATACTCTAGCGACAAAGATTCAACGGCTTTTTGTTCCAAGCAGAAGACAATCATTTAATTTTATATTTAAAGGTGAGAGACAAAATTGTATACTTTAATTTTTATTGAACCTAAATGAAGTTCTGGAATACCCTTGTAGGTGGGTTTTTATTTCAATTCGGCACTGAACGAACTAACGATGAAGGAAAACAATGATCCTCCAGTGGGCATCGATTTTCAGTGGCGGAAATGGTACAACTTCCGGTGGACAATGCGAGCTCAGTGAGAAACCCTCGAAGAGGGCGAGGCAGAGGTAGAGCCACAAGACTACCTATATTATATAAGGCATTCACCGTCAGTTTAAATACTGTTTCTCAGAAACTCTTAAATATTTCATATTAACTAAATTTCACTAGTACAGAAAAGTACTTTCTATGATTGTTTTCCGCACACTTTCACCTATTTTTATATCTATATTGGTTCTATAAAATTCCATACGAAAATATAAAGAGAATGTAAAAAAAAAATCGTTTTCTCAATTTTTACCTCAAACATTGAAATGAGCAACCAACAAATTGCCATTATCGTAATCAGCAAGAAATTGTAAATCAGATTAACATTTAAACTCGATTAACATATAGATTTTTTGTCGACGTAGTACGATCTAAAACTCAGGCCCATAAAAATTCGCAATTTTGAACTGGTCGTCACTTTTTATAGTCTAACCGATTTACAATTTTTATTTTCCTTTCGAAAGAACTCATCAAAAAGAACTCCTAATTACTGCTCTTGTCAAATAATCCTTAAAAAATATTTTTAAAGAGTATGCAAAGTTCTGAATTTTCCGGGAAATTAAAAAATTTGCGAAAATTTGCTTCATGCATCTTAACTAACCACATATATTTTCGAACCTTGAATCATTACGAAAAAGAAAAGCGTAAGTCAGGCTCGCTGCTCCATTATTTTTGAAGTTACACTCACATCAACAAAACCCTAAATATTTGACAACGGTCAATTTTTTTTTCAACCCTACATCTACATATTTTGATCCACTGGAAAAAAACGCTTCATAAATTCGTGAAAGACCCAGAAAATATTTTTTCAAGTGTCACTGAAGTCTGGTAACTGGAAATAATTGCTAACAAGTAAGAAAAATTGCTGAACTGACCGAGAAAACGCCTGGTATACACAATAGTCTGTCTGGAGTATCCCATTCGTCTACGAGGGTGTACGGCCTGCGTCATTCGTTCGCCTGGCATATAATAAAAGCGCGTTTATCGACAGGTACAAATCTGTGAGCGTATTCACGTATGGACGTGGGAAAATAATGAAATGTACAGTACGAACTGTTTGACGAGTGTTGGACTGTACATGGACGGTAAAGTAAAAGCAGAGTTGCGTATAGGAAGGAATGCAATGCATATGCACTACAAATGTACAGCTAGCGGGGGGGAGAGGAGAGAGAACGATGTACGCGTCTCGTCTACGGTCCCGGACGGCTCGACTCACGGCTGCCCGAGTGCAACGAACTCACAATTTCGCGCAATAGCACTACACGCTTTTCCGTGCGTCACGTACGACCCGCTTTAGACGTTCTAAAGGGTGCGGAGCGGCGCACGAGGTCTGGCGACTTGTCTCACCGATCCTCCGTCCACTACGTCTGGGACCTTCGCATTATTTATTACTTTTTAAGTACATGATGTACTGCACTAGATTCTTCCGAGAATCGGTGAAAAATTTATCGCTTGACCTATTGACACCGAATATCTTGAAAATGGCTGGATAGATTTTGATGACAACTTTTTTTACCGATGTACTTTAAGGTAGTAGTCTTGCTACGTGCTAGTCAAATCAGTGTTAAATTTTGAAACGCATTTTAACAAATTATTGTAGTTCGATTGACGGTTTTAAAAATCAATTTGAGCATCAGCGTGTGTTCTTAATATGTAAATACATCCGCAGCCACGTTTTAAACAGAAAATACACTGATATATGCAAACGTTCTATGAGATGTTTCTGTCATCTAGTTATATATTAGAAAAAACCATAATATTAGTCCGATTATGAAGGGCAATAGATCATTTTGTTCATTGAAAGATGCTTCAACGATTTAACGAAAAGATTTTTCAATGTTATTATTTCTTCAAAAGTTACAGTCGTTGGTATGTCCAATGTTAGGTTAAGTTGGATAAACAAACAGTTGTAATTTTTGTATAAATAATATTACTGAAAAATCTCTTCGTTAAATCATCAAAGCAACTTTCAATGAACAAGCTGAGCTATAGTTCGTCATAATCGGACTAATATTATGATTTTTTCTAATATATAACTGGATGACAGAAACATCTTATTAAACATCTGGATATATCATAGTGTATTTTCTTTCCAAATCGTGGTTGGTAATTTATTAATATGTTAAAAAAACATGCTGATGCCTAATTGAGTTCATAACACCGTCAATTGAACCTCAAAAATTTGTAGAAATTTTTTTCAAAGTTTAGTACTGATTTGACTAGAACGTATCAAGGCGGCTACCTTAATGTATACTCGAGTCTTCTACGGGTGTATTATTACGTTTTTTGAGAATACCATGATTAATAAAGAGGATATTTTAAAATTTTTATTTTTAACAAATTTGCCTCTATGAGGAAGACATTTATTATTTATTTTGGCTTCCTCATAAAGGTAGATTTGTTGAAAATTTAAATTTTAAAATATCTTCTTTACATCTGTCTTCAAATTTTATATAAGGAAGCAATGTGCAAGGTTCTACTTTGCAACTTTTTTTTCTCTTCAATTATCCATATTCTGTGCAGCTATGAAACACCGTTGAAAAACCGTCACATCGCATTTTGATTCGGTGATGGCGGCAGGGTGGGGATAGGCACTGTTGTGCTGCGCGGTAAGGGGCTGCCGCCGTGTGAGCGAGACAATATGCGAGCCGCGTTAAGCGTAGAGGAAATAAATTAACGATTTCTCTGTTAATTTCGCGGTGAGCTTCAAATTGCAAGCCCTATTCAGAATACTTTTCCGGACGTCTATATATTTTTTTGATTATCCTATCTTGGATTTAGCTCTTGCAAAGACGTAAAAAGACGTAAAAATGCGACTCACTTTTCTTTTCTTTACATGTAAATATTCGCAACTTTGTTATTTAATATCTCTGCAACTACGCGGTGAATCACTTAAAAATTTTGCGTACGTGCCCGTTATCATGACAGCTGTTATATACGATTTTTTTAAAACAATTTTATCTTGGATTTGATTTTTTTTATGAATCTCCTTAAGTACAAATTTTTATCTTACTCTCTTAACTTTTGCGGAAGTTGTGACCGAAAATGTACATTCATTGAAAAATTTTGAATGCCATAAAATACGAACGACCTTACCGATCAGCACCAAATTTCGTACGTAACAGGGCTGAATGTTATTTTTCGACTGTACAACATTTCGGTTCGATTGTTGAGATTCGACGTGATTTAGAGTAAAAATTAGTTTTTTCGAAAAATTCTAAATTCTATAAAATCGGAATCGCTTTACCGATTCCGCTGGAATTCACTACCAAACATCATTTAACGTGACTTTAATTATAAAGAACTATTTAGCTAAATTGGCGAACTTTTACGAAAGTTAGAGCGATCACGACATTTTTTTAAATAATTAAAGATCTATAAAATCTGTATACATTGATACATTTAATTAAAAATTACGTCAATTACAGGGGAGTCAATATTCTAATTTCGTGCTAAATTAAAATTGAATTTTCGGTGTCTGGAACACACACACACAAATGTAAAGCGTGAAGCAATAATAACATTACTACTACTTGCAAATAATTCTTACATAATTTTTAATAAACATTGAGAAAAATCTTTCCAAAAATAAGTATGTTATTATTTTACGGAATTTGGAAAAAAAAGTTTATCTAAGAAGCATGGGAATTTATGTAAAGTTTTTAAAAGAAATGCATCATAGGTTTAAACTTATTATAAAAAACGTGTTTCCACAGAAACATTCAAAGAGTGCAGTGTTTTCACTTTTTTTAATGCAGATAAGTAAGTGAGTACTAAGCAGTACTCAGAGTAAAATAAAAATGAATGAGAAATGTGTGCATATCTTATTATCTTCCTTGCGTACGACAGTTGAAATTGCGATTAGCTGGACTGAACGTATCGACATCCGGTATTGCATAAATGATTGGGGTTATCACTATCAGTATTGCTAATGTTATTCGGATGTGGAGAAAAAAGGGACTCCAAGCTTCGTAATCTTATATTCTGAGACTCGTTTTGTACTGTATCCGTCTTTGAGTATTGATTGAAGGAAAAATAATCTTGGCTCTTGATAAGTAGATGCAAATGAGCACAATTATAAATAATTATGACATCAGATCCTAGGATAGCAAATGTGAACGACGTTCGCCTACGAAGCAATATAATTGATATGACTAATGCGACCGAGGGTCATAAAACAAAAAAATCCTAACGTACATATAGCAAGAACATATAAAATAGCTGTAGTGAAAAAAAACTTGTGGAAATAAAAAATATATGCATAAGTTATGAAATTATGGTCACGATCAAAACTCGTTTTCGACAAAAGATATTTGTACACGAAGGACGTCAAATCATGAATGGAATTATTAAGAAAAAATAAATTGATAGTTGAAGAAACAAAGGACTTAAAAGCTTTTTTATTCATTTTCTTCATAAATTAATCGCTTCCTTCAATCTATTATTCAGTATTTGAACCTAGAAATTATGAGCAGTTAAAAAAATTATCAACCCCTTTATAAGTAGCGACAACAATCGCAAAACGCACTCATCAAAATAAGAAATCAAAAAATAGAATTTGATCACTGGTTTGTTCTGAAAGCTGTGACAAGTAAAAATGTTTACTTCATACCTCACACCAATCTAGTGCACTGTCTTTAAAAAATTGCAAAATTATATGCGTAGTATGTAACGGATTTGAATGTCAGATTTTTCAAAAGAAGACACGCACAGAATTTTTTTTTAAGACTTATTTTAGGCGATCAGCCCGTTTCAATTGCGCAAAACGTACTGAAAGTTCTCTATATGTGCTTCAGAAAAAAAAACTTTAATAGTTTCGAGTAAAACTTAAAAAATGGTATTTTAATAAGCCCTAACGAAAAATACAGTGTAGTTCATGTACCGCTAACAATGAATTTCTGTCAGACACTTTGTACATATATAACGTGATGAAAGTCGAGTGCATAGAGTGGAACTTGATGGTTTCTTGGAATTATAAGTCGTTGGCGTTCGCTGTATGCATAAGATCAAACGGTAGGACTTTTCTTAAAGCTGCAACTCAAAAATTTTACTTTTTACCTTAAACCATTCTGGTGCACAATACGACTCAAAAAAATTGCAGAATAATAATGCTTGCCATATACTTAATGAGGTTTGAATGTAAAATTTTCCAACAAAGGGCATCTGCAAGATTCGGTTCTTCTGACTTTTTTTAGGTGGCCGAGTAATTGACTAAAATGTACTCAAAGTACTCTATGTGTGCACAAATGAGTGAAATGAACTCAAAGTACTCGATATGTGCTTCGGCAAAAGCACTTTAATAGTGTCGCGTAAAACTTGAGGAGCGGTACACCCGTGTGGAAATTCAAACTCGCCAATAGCTAGAAAACGACAAGTTTTCATATTTGCTGTACAAGATCTAGGTGAGAAAACTAGATAGATCCGATCGCTATATGTAATTTCTCGCTGTCCAGCTCTTATATAAGAAAACTATCTAGAACCTGGATAAGAATCTACTAATACATCTAGTAAACTTGGCTACTGATTAGCCAGCACGGAAATAGCCCAACTCTATAGAATAAAACTGTCTAAGGAATATCTCAGGATTAATAAAAACAGAATTAATATACGTTCTTTTAGTGTGACTAATGACGTTTATTTCGATTAATGACACATAACAGGGAAAATATACTACGAACAATCGCTTTTTTTTTTTAAGAAAAAGAATTCTTGCCATTAGGGAGTCTTTATGAATAAAAACATTCAAAACAAAAATAGGTAATAATGTCAATAAAATAAAATAGTCATTTTCGCTTCGTTCACATTTATGAGTGAATGCGCAATCTCGCCATGAAGAACACCGAGGAACTTGATATAAAACATAAATTTTCCCATTCGGCATTTAAAATGAATTTGTATTAAGAGGTCTGGCCACCCTGGCCGCTAGAAAAATGTTTTTTTTTTCAGTTTTTACATGACCGAGTAACAGGTGAGGAACGACCGCGAGTACCGCCCCTCGGAAATGTGCATAAAAATTTGCCCTCATTTTTTTTAATTTTAAAGGGAAATTTGTTCACGGTATTCTTAAAGTCCTTTTTGACATCTGAATAGGTAAAAAAAAGACTAACTTACGTTTTAATATTGGAAGATATAGTGGAAAAATAGAAGAAATAATTAATGCATTATTTTCTTAATGCATTCAATTTTTCTTTAATGTTTTTTCACTATTTCTTCCAATATTAAAGCGAAAATTATTATTTTTCTCAGCTATTCAAACGTTTACACTCTATTTTATAATCACTAAACATTATTGTTATATCACAATTAAAAAACAAATTGTACTGCAAACTATATCCCATGAATTAATGGGGATTGATAACTCTGATTTTATTCAAGCAAAACTGGTTCAACTCTAGATGACCATATACGTATATGGTAAACAGATTATGTCTAGTTTCTCGTCAGATAACTTGCGCCATGAAAGCTAGATAAATCCAAGACAGCCGTGTCATTTATACGTGTATGCTAGATAGATTATGTCTAGTTTCTCGTCAAATACCCGGTGCCATGAAAACTAGATAGAATCTAGATAGCCGTGCCATCTATAAGTGTATTCTAGCTAGATTATATCTAGTCCCTTTACAGAAAACCTTAATAAGAGAAACTAGCTAGACGCTAGGTTCAAACCAGTTTATCCCAAACAGATTTCCATACGGGCATGAATAGACCTAAGAGAAAAATCCAAAGTAGTTCTTTATGTACTGTTCTTTATGTACTGCTAAGAATGAATTTCTGTCAGACACTTTGTACATATATAACATGACGAAAGTCGAGCGCAAAGTGTCGAACTTGATGGCTCCTTGGTATTATAAGTCGTTGGCGTTCGCTGTCTGCATAAGATCAAACGGTGAAACTTTTCTTAAAGCCCCAAGTTAAATTTTACTTTTTACCTTATATCAATCTGCTGCACACTACGACTTAAAAAAATTGCAGAATAATAATGCTTGCTATATACTTAATGAGGTTTGAATGTAAGATTTTTCAAAAAACGGCATCTGCAATATTTCGGTCCTTCTGACTTTTTTTAGGTGGCAGGGTAATTGACTAAAACGTACTCAAAGTACTCTATGTATGCTCAAATAAGTGAAATGAACTCAAAGTACTTGATATGTACTTCGGCAAAAGCACTTTAATAGTATCCGTAAAACTTGAGAAGTGGTACTTGAATAAACCTAAGAGAAAAATCCAAAGTAGTTCTTTATGTACTGCTAAGAATGAATTTCTGTCAGACACTTTGTACATATATAACATGACGAAAGTCGAGCGCAAAGTGTGGAACTTGATGGCTCCTTGGTATTACAAGTCGTTGGCATTCGCTGTATGCATAACATCAAACGGTAAAACTTTTCTTAAAGCTGCAACTTAAAAATTTTACTTTTTACCTTAAACTATTCTGGTGCACAATACGACTTAACAAAATTGCAGAATAATAATGCTTGCTATATACTTAATGAGGTTTGAATGTAAGATTTTTCAAAAAACGGCATCTGCAAGATTTCGGTCCTTCTGACTTTTTTTAGGTAACCGGGTAATTGACTAAAATGTACTCAAAGTACTCTATGTATGCTCAAATAAGTGAAATGAACTCAAAGTACTTGATATGTGCTTCGGCAAAAACACTTTAATAGTGTCGAGTAAAATTTCAGAAGTGGTACTTCAATAAGCCCGAGATAAAAATATAATGTAGTTCTTTTTGTACAGCTAACAATAAGCTTCTGTCACACACTTTGTGTATATAACTTGAAGAAAGTCGAGCGCATAGTGTGGAACTTGGCTCCTCGTTGTTGTAGGTTGTTGGCGCTCGCTGTAGCAAGACGTTTCCACGGCGCGTTGACCAATCAAACAATCAAGAGGACCATCCGCACAAGACGGAGCTAATGACCGTACAAAAGGGGGCACGTGGGCGTCTGCATATGTATCGAGAACCAGCTTGAGAGCTGAAGTACAGCAACCTCCTTGCTTCTTCAGCCGTTCGAGGATCAAAATTCATCGAACGTGAGAGACTCTTAATAGTCACTATCACTCTGGCATCAACGAGCCGACGACCTCGAGATTTGTAGTCGAAGCGTGAAGAGAGCCGACCGAGAGAATCACTCAGTTTGTGTCCCTCGAGCGTCGAAACAGACACTCTTCCGGTTTGGACTATTGTACTTCGTTGCTGGCGCTTAGTTCGATAACCCTGCGCTAATTCATCCAGTGTTGCTACTCTGTAAAGCGTTAATTAATTACTATCAATTGTAAACAACGATTGTGTTAAATCAGTGAAAAAATACATTGTTTTTTTTCTTTCTTTTTTGCTTCCTCATAGAGGAAGCTTTGTTTTCGTGAAACATTTTTTTTTTTACAGATCTTCATGTCAGTATACGAAATTCGTCAGTTTGGCCGCAATGTGTGTGTGTGTGCGCGCGCGCGCACTTTTCGTTGTTTCCACAATAACTGTCGTAATTTTCTACGGATTTTCTTCTAATTTGGCACGCAAGTAGGTTATCATAAAACAACCTTTGGAATTGTATTTGACTCGAATCGGTTTAAAATTTATTTGTCTACAACATTTTAAAAATTTTGAGAAAATCGTTTTCACGCTATAACTTTCGCAATTAAAGAGGAACCGGGCTCAAATTTTGTATATGAATGGACTACCCGTGAAACATTATATGTACCAAATTTTGCAAGAATCTGTCGAGCCGTTCTGATTTTGTTACAATTTCAATTTTTTCAAAAATTTCTGCAAATACTATAACTCATGCAAATTCTAAATAATTATAAATTTATTGATTTATAATTAAGATTTTGTTCTAATTAACTGTTGACGTGCCAGAAAATTTCGCTTTTGGTGAACAAAACTAAAAAAAAAGCTTTTACGAAAAAACAAATTTCGAAATTTTCCACAGATTTATATTGAATTTTCTTCACACTGAGACGACCATTTAAAAGATATTTGGTAAAAATTAGACACCAATCGGTCGAGTGGTTCAAATTTTATGGCATTTTGAATTATTTGAAAAATCTCGTTCGAGCGCTTGCTCATGCAAATTACTGGGTATCGGGTTTCAATTTAGTTCACATATGGATAGTCCATATGTAAACTAAATGACACAATTTCTGATTAACAAATTTACACAAATCGGTCGCGCGGTAAAAATTGTCCGTCACTTTGAATTTTTATAAAAATGTCTTCCGAGTCTAAATAAGCCTGCAAAGTAGAACCTTGCAAATTGCTTCCTCATTATTTTTTGCTCTCTACAAAGCTTCCTCTATGAGGAAGCCAAAATTGATCAACATACTTCCTCCTAGAGGTAGCTTTGTAGAAAGCAAAAAATAATGAGGAAGCAATTTGCAAGGTTTTTATGCTGGTGAACACAGAGAAATTTCATGCATTTTGCCGACCGAAATGATGGATCAAGTTCGTATTTCCCAGTAGTATATTTTTTATCAATAATTCGAAAATGCAAAAAGGGCATTGATAATCGCAGCATACTTTGTATGCTTCATAGAACGCGTATAGATTTTCGTATTGATCTCGGAGGATTATTTTTTTTAACTAACGGTAGAGTATTAATAGAAAAACAGCATAATTTTTCCTTTTTTATGTTTGTGGAATAGGCAGAGATAAAAAGAATGATTCTTTTCGATCTGAATGAGATATTAAGATCTTTTTGAAAAATAAGATTAATTTTCGTCAGTAACTAAAAAATTACATGCCAAACGTGAATAACTATGTAATTTTTTTTGCAACTTTCATAAAATGCTTATAGATTTTCTCATCAATATAAAAGGATTCTTTGTAGAAAACCAATCTTACTGTATTTATGAAAAAATACTCTGCTTTTCATTAACCTAATATATTATTTTATTAACTATCTCGAAACTCTTTAGTAAATTTTCTATTTTTATTTATGAAAATGTGACTTAATGTGAAATAAAAAAATTCTGTGATAATGAACTTAAGCCTACATTTTCATAAAAAGTATTCTGTCTCTATCAGCTGTCGAACTGGACAACCTAGTAATTCTCGTTCGGCTGGTCACTCTCCTACTCTTCCAACGAACCTACACAAATAGGTCGTAAAACTAGTTTTTGTGTAAATATTGAATAAGCGCGTGCCACTATCTTGCACGCGATTCACACGAGTCCACCTTCTTTCTCATATAGAATGGAAATGGACATATGTCGCATGTGTGAAATCAGTGAAGCGTATCTTTTAAGCTTATCATGGTAAATACGTCCTTCTGCTTTTAGTCACGCGATTTTCCCCATTTCCGAGCGCTTATGTTTAGGTAATTTTCTAAGTAGTAGCATGATGAGATTCTCGTAAAATTTGCAATTGGTAAATAGGTCATTTTACATATTCAATCGTTGAACTAATCGATTGCACTTTTTCCGAAGATCAATGACAGCAACTGGAGCGACATTGTTTCGAGATCGACACTCACGCGGAAACTTGCACGAGGCTATGTAACAATGTCAAGGTCAACACTTATCGACGCGGTTCGAAGTGTATTTTTAAAAAATAGAAGAAAAAATTATATATCAACATGCAATATTTATCCGGAAAGAAAAAAAAATTGCAAAGATATTCCCGGAACTTTCAAAGAGAAGCAAGTATCCAAAAGTTTTGCAGGAATTTTTAACAAGAGAAAAATCCATGGAAACTTCAGGACGATCCGAGAACGCAGCAAAATTTTAAAGATTTTCTTGGACTTTTTGAAAACAAGCGAGTGTTGAAACATTCTCTAACATTTTAAAGGATTAAAATGAATTTCAAGAACATTCCAGAACTTTATAAAGACCATGAAAAGTTCAAGGATTTTTTTGTATTCCTCACAGGCAAGCAAATGTCAAGACACTTTCAAGAATAATCTAATATTCAAGGATATTCTTGAGCTTTTCAAGGCTAAGCCAATGTCAAGTCATTTCCAACCATGTTTCAGGAGAAAAAATTTGAGGACATTCCAGAACTTTTTAAGATCCACGAAGAATTCGAGGATTTTCTTGGACTGTTCAAGGCCGAGCAAATAATTCAAGGATATTCTAGGTCTTTTTAAGGACCGCCGAGAATTCGAGGATTTCGAACTTCTCAAAAACAAATGAATAACAAGACGTTTCCAGAATGTTTATGGAAAAACAAAACATCACGGAAATTCCAGGATTTTTTATGGCCAATCGTGAATTCAAGGATATTTTCGGATTTCGTCATATCAGGACTCTTCAAGGACCACCGAAAATTCGAGGATCTCGAACTTTTTAAAAACAAATTAATAACAAGACGTTCCCAGACATTTCAACAGAAAAACACAAAATCACGGAAATTCCAGGATTTTTTTAGGCCAATCGTGAATTCAAAGATATTTTCGGATTTGGTCAACGAAAAGCGAATGTCAAGAATACATTTTATGGTAATTTGCTAAAAAAACATTAAATTTTGTAAGATTTCCCTTTACTAAACCTTAAGCTTTGTGATTCGCTCATTGTTTGTTCGATGAGTTAGAAGGTCTGTCTGTCTTTGTTCCGTTGTTTTGTGATTAAACACGTACGGACGTAGGAAATAATGGTGGGATTAACATGAGCCCAAGTGGTGAGGTGGAGCGTGGGTGCTCGAAGGGATGAGTCATTTTATCGCGTGCTCTTTCTTCTGGTAGACGTTACGCATTGGAGAAGGGTTTGGTTAGGAGGAAATAGCGATCGATCGGTTGCTACTCCTGCTGCTGCTGTTATCCTAGCTACTTGCTGTCACTCGACCGGCACGTCTAGCACATTTACATATAAGGAATGTATAAATATATGTAAATCCCTCCCCTACATCATGGCAAAGTTTCATGTCTTATTGAATTGCCTGTATCGTTCATTACTACTTATTATAGGTAAAATAATTATTTCTTAACGTAAATCACGTGTCAATATTATTCAAAACGGAAAATATAAAAATATTACTTCAATTTTCCAAATATAACATTTAAACTAAATTAGAAAATCACAGTATGAAATTATTAGTAGTTGTAATCGTTATTTATTGACAATATATTTACACAATAATAATGATAATAATGATTTTCTGTACACTAAAAATTATACGACATTGACAATTGGCCATCGACCGAAGTCCTTCAGTTACGAAATTATTATTTATTCCAAGGAACCTATAAAGTTTATTTTTTATTCTGATGACTTGTTGAATTGCTTTCAATGTTAGTTAAAATGTTATTACGAGTGAAATTATTTTTCCGATAAATCTCGTTTTTTCTATAGGCAAATCTTAAAAATTCCACTAACATTTTCCAAAATTCAATAGATATGAATTTTTTAAATTTTGATGTGAAATTATTATTCATTGCAACAAAGCTATAAAGTTGGTGGTCTATTTTTTTTTTTTTTGTGAAATTTACCCAAGCGATTAGATTTTCAACAACAGAAAGCATTTGTTTGTAATTTATACGAAATTTTGATACCTATGAATGGATTATTGATTTTTTAGATAAAATTTTGTTGGTAATATGATCTTCTTAACTGAGGTTAATTAACTGGAATTTGCCATGTTCTTTAACCGTTAGTTTTCTGACTCAGACCACTAGCACAGAGCGGGTTTCGTCAGCCAATTAGTATAAACCATTTTGTACTTATTATTCATACTTTTATCCTGACGGTGTATACTGTTTTTCTTGGACAAATATCTCATGGCTAACTTCTCTGATCATTTTCTATACGTCCATAAGAATAATTAGCAGAGAATTAGCACGTTTTCAACAAAAAATGAGTTCCGATCAGAATTCCAATATTTCAGCCATAAAAATAGAGTTAAAAACAAATCAATTACGAACATATGTTTAATTATGTCGAAAAATTATCAATAGATTAGTTTAAAAAATTCTTCGAAAAATTCCATAAAATTTTCCAACAATTTTAAATTCAACTATTTAGAATAATGTTTAAAAGTTACGTATTTGTATCGATTTTTCGTAGAGAAATTTCATATTATTCGTAACCAGTTGAAAAATCAGTAAACATTTCCACAAAAGCAGATTGGAAAAATTACGAAAACAAAAAAAATTTAACCTTCAAATAATTCTAAAAAAAAAAAAAAAAAAAACATGCATATAAAAAAACATAACATCCATAAAACATGTTTAAGACCTATCAGATGTGTCAAACAATTTTTTGCCACTGATTGATAAACCATTTTTAGCATTATTATTATACAAAATCAACGATATTAGTCTCAACAACTTGATTCACATTTTTCTTTCTAATCGTAAAGTACTACAATTCAGATTGTGTCGAACTTTTGTTGGAGAATGTATGTGTAAAGCATCCTTAAGATCCGTATCTTGGAGGGTTCGAGAGTCGTGACAACGAAGAAGCAGCAGCCCATTTGCCCTCGACGCACTAAAGTAAGGCGCGTATTTTTTTCCTTTCTTCTCTTTCATTTCTCTTCAGGACAGTTAAAGAAAAACAACGCGATGGTCCAACGGAACACATGTCGAGAGTCGTTCGACGAGGGCATTTGTAGCGAATGCAAAAGTTGCGAGCTCGTTTGGTTATATTTATTGCCGTAGCCTCTCTAAGAGGTCACAACTTCAGCTTTCCACAAACTGTTTACTCAAGTGGAATATGCGAGCGTGCGAGAAAAGTTGAGGCGGCGATTTGAGAACGATCGATTGGTCAATCCCGATGCCGTTACAAAAATATATCTAGTGCGTCGTAAGCAATTCTATAGCAATCGACTGGAACACAGTCACGATCGTTCTCCTCGCGTTTCGCTCTTCCGTTAATTAGTTTTTCTCGCTACGGAGCTCGAGCGTGACCTTCGATCGATATATATTTTATTCCAATCGAATTGGAAACAACTAAGAGCTTCGCTTCGAGCCCATATAACAAAAATCTCTCGTATACGATTATATTGCACAATGATTAAAGACGTTAAAGAATTAATAAAGTCGTGGCTAAATTTTTGTAACCGATTTTGTACATGTTTACGTCTTATATAAAAGTAGTGTTGAATAATTCGTTAAAGTCTTTAACTCACAAAAAATATTCCAGCTTTGGATTTAAAAAAATATTTATTATATCAGCAAATGTTTTTTCAATGAGGTTTTTCCTGGAGTAAATCGTAATTCATTATCGATTTTAATGGAGAATGATTTATTCTTTCTTTTAGAAACGTTTTAAAAATCTGCTGACTACATATTTTATAATACTTACCGGCTAAAAATTCGAACCATCTATTTTAATGATTTTTTATAACCGACCTTGTTGTTATCTTGGTACAATTTTATTCTATATACGAAAGTATTGGAGAATAGTTTGCTCGAGTCCTTAACCCAGTAAAATATTCATAGGGAGATATTTTTAGAAATAGTGAAAATATTGATAAATTTAGAGAATGTATGGTTCAAAGAGTTCTTCCTGAAATAATTCGTGATTCTTTATGGATTTTAACGGGAGATGGCTCCTTTTCTTTTTTGAAGGAAGTTTTATAAATCTACAGTCTAGATATTTCATAGTTCTTACTGTCTAACAATTGTAGCTATTTGATTATGGATTTCTATCACTCGATAAGTTATATGCTGTCATTTTTCAATAATGGACAATGTAAAGATATAGATTGTGAATTTGTAGAGTATCTTTCATGGAAGAGAATGAGCCAAGTCGCATTAATATCGTCATTGAGTTGGGGATTATTCTTGGAATATGCTGAGCAAAAAACTAGTTTCTGAGGAATCATTGTTAATTAACTGATGTTGGCGGAAATTTATTACTATTAATGTTTCTCTGAATTTGAAAAAGTGCTGTTATATATCGTTTTTTATTGTATTCATTTGATGCACGAAACTTGACAGGAACGGATATAAAAACGCACAAATGTTTCGATTAGTGCGAATTCCTCAACGATTCTTCAAATCTCATGTTTCGATTATACTACGTCGTTCTCGTGCTTCGAGAGCGTAAAGTGCGCATCTACATACATAATTGGGTATTGAGAAGAGAAGTGTGTGATATCAGCAACATAATAATGCAGGTAAACAGAGCCAATCATTTTGTTGATACCATACCAACTGTAATTGCAAGTTTTCAACAACTTCTGCACAGTAATTGTATTTCCAACCTCATTTTTTTCTTGCGTTCTACAAGTAAAATTGGACATTTTTTTTCGTAAATATTCGTGAAGATCGTCTTTATCAACTGGTGTAAAAATAATGATGAATTTTAGCTCTAGACAACTTGTATAATAAGTGCGAAGTCATTGCAGAAGGAAAACCGGAAAAGGGTGAAACGATTTTCACGTCGTAAAAAAATAAAGCAATTGGATTAGTAATAAATATTTTGCTGCAATTTTTGTCCATGAACTTGATTAGAACACTTCATAAAAATTTAATTCAATTCAATCATGTTTTTTTGAAGATATTTCGGAATATGTGTCTTTTTTTGAATACGTGCAATAAACATAATTCACCAAATATTGCAAACAAAAATACTAATCGGGTTAAAATTAAAGAGTAACATTAGCGTTTCGTAAATAATGGAGGAATTAGATTTATACTGAATATTTTGCTTCTAATTTGTTTATGAACGTCATTAAAACACTCCATAAAAATTCTCTCACTTCGCATACGCTTAGATCAACCTAATTCACCGTATATTATTTTTAAAATACGAGTACTCCGAAATTTCTCATCGAATATTATTTTCCTCCAGATAAAACTGAATTGCAATTTAGAAGTAGGCAACACTGTCAGAGAAAATAAGACAGCAATCCAATTTGTTTATGCTTAAACTCGTAAATGAAATTAAATGTACGATTGAAACAAAAAATCAACATACTTTCACAACAAAATTAAATCGAATCATTGAAATTGAAGTCTTTTTACAGTCAAATTGGAGTAAATCATTAGAATTATACATCGCATTTGTATCTCAAACTTCCATCAGATTCTTAATGTGCAAGAGTCTCTCGATATCACAGAACAAAAATACTGAAAACCTTGACTGCCTTTTAATTTCAATCACATTTTTACGGTGCTAGGGTGAATCCACCAGTAATTGAGCAGTAACCAGTGAATGAACAACACCTTTTTGAGAGATCATGAGGAATTATGACACCGTAATTGAACGTTCGATTTGTCATTTGACAATTTTTTTAGCTATCCACCGCGATTAGTTCGTGGTACAAGATTAATTTCGACTAAAAGTGTAAGTTGGATTGGTCTGTTCATTACCGGTATTTTTGAATTCTTGGTATGTAGCATTTATTTTAAATACTTTGTTAAGAAAATACGGTATTTTTTTTTATTTTTCATCAGATAATTCAAAATTCTAATCGTCCGCTGAAATTTTTAACGTCAGCCTGAGAATATAATAAAGTATCGAAACCCACGATAACCAAATTTCTGCTCAACTGTTCATTCACTGGTGACTTCACCCCACACAGAGTCTCCCAATACTTAAGTCCAAAATAGTCAAAGCCTTGCACCGAAAATTGTTATTGCAAAAAAAAATCGTCGTCCCTGCTTCTCGATGTACTACGTACATTAAGGTGGTCGTTAATATTGATGTTGAGCGATTTTGACCGAGACGCCCCTTCATTTTGTTTGAAATAAATTTTAAAAAATCTGGATAAAATTTGAGAGCTCTATCTGAACGGAAAACGTGCCTGTAAGCACAAACATTTTCCCATTCAAATAACATGGGAGTTTGGGCACAATTACTTTGAATTTTTTTTTCTGAACCTCACAAAAGCGCGAAAAATCTAAATACTGCACGAATTGTACGTCAAGTAGTTGTACTTTGTACACAAATTTGAATAACCATCTCAGCCTTATATTCAACACCCTTAAGCCACTAAAGTCATTAATGCCGGCAAGAGCCTTCTTTTACAACGGACTTCGAGCTCTTTTCATTCGGTTACTTAACGTGCAAAATGATTCGAAACAGCTTAACACTATGTCTTTAAGGTTGCTCTTTCTGATAGTGTCAATAAGAAATTTCGGAAAAATTTTTTTGATCATACAAAAATGGTTTTTTTTAAAAGTAATATCATTTCTTAAACATTTTTTTTCACGCTAAGTGACTTTTCAGGAACTTTCAGCTTTGCGATAGAGGTCAAAACCATTAAGATCATGTTCTTAATGTCTGAACTAAAAAAACCGACTAATGAACTTTTTTTTTTCGTTGCGTATAATTCAAGATGGTGCCCAGAGTTCAGCATTTCCTTTGTCAAAGTTTATGAATTTTTGACTCGAGCACCGTACAGCTTTAGAAATAATCCCTATAAACAAAAAGTGCTTAGAATCAGCCATTTAATACTACTGAATTTTTTTAGAATTCTTTAAAGCATTTTTGAATTTTTTTTATTCGGCCAATTTTTTGAAAATTTTCAAATTTCTCGAAAAATTGTGAAAAAATTCAGGATCATTCCTAAAATAATTTCCGAGACTCTTTATTCCGTGCACATTTGATTTAAATTTCAATGTTTTTTGGTTACACATTCCTAAACCTAAATTTTAGTTTTGACGCCATCTTGAATTATCCGCAAGGACAAAAAAAATTTCTTCAGTCTACTTTTCAAGTTCAGACATTAAAAACACGATCTAAATGGCTTTAACCTCTATAGCAAAGCTGAAAGTTCCTGAAAAGTTACTTAGCGTGAAAAAAAAATGCTTTAGAAATCATATTGCTTTTGAAAAAACCATTTGTTGTGATCAAAAAATTTTTCCGAAATTTCTTATTGGTACTATCATACATGTACAAAATAGATCCGCGAGTCTGCGGTCCCTCCTTGAAAGCCCATCGTTGGTACGATCGCGTGAGCATCAATGTGGAAACAGACAGAAAGAGCTAGAAAAAGACGGAAAGAGTTTCTCCCTCGAAAGAGGAAAAGGAAAGAGCGAGAGAAAAAAAGGAGAGGAAGATAAAATGAGGGATACTCACCAGGTTGCGCGATAGCCGGTGAGGATCCGAGTAAGACGAAGGCCAACTGGACGAGAATCAACAGACGAACCGGGTTCGTCCACCCACCATACTGTTGGCTATACCACATACACGCATCACTCGCCATATTTCGAAAGCCGGGAGGCCGATAACCACCGTCCTCTACGACGTTACAACTTCGTTTCCTCTCCTTTACGGCGCACCTTTGTAACCTGACCTCTTTCCACTTCTTCAGCTTCCTCTTCTTCGTCTACTTTTTCTCTACAAACCAACTCGCGATCGTTACGAAATATAGGTATGTAAAGAAGTTGGCGAAAAAAAAAACAAGAAAAAGGAAAAGGAAACAAATAAAAAATGCTCGCGTAGCACCAACCAGATTACACTTCGCAGCTTCCCTCTCGCGCCGATCACGGAGAACGCTCCTTTCGATCTCTCTTTGTCACCAATTCGCTTTTATTCTGGTTATTTATTTATTTTTTTCGAATTTATAGACACTTGGATACGTGTAAAGGCGAGTTTTTTTAAGATAACGTTCACTTGAAACGCGATATAATATCGCGGAATAGGACGCACGGTATAATGGAAGCGCGCCAGTTAGTTGTACTGATCGGCCGAGGCCTCGAACCGGTACTGCGTTAACTCACTCCGTTCTGTTACGACGAGAACGGCATGTCGGCCCTCACTGGCTCTCGCCACTCACGGTGTCGAGCCGAGAGCGCCTGTTGCGCGCTAGCTAACCATCTAGATTGTTCATGGGGGAGTTAGCTTGATTATCTGGGTGACTGCGCGACGAGAGCGCGAACCGCTAACACGGCGGTCGGTAAGGTCGGGTTTGTGCTTCGGGATAATGCAATCGTATTGAGGATGGCGTCATTCGGAAGAACTTTAAGGATGCGTGATACGTACAGTCCCGCCAAAAGTGAGTTTCATAGACAATTTTAATCACTTCCCGATCGGATAAAAATCGGAAAAAATTATGCATATAAAACTTCCCGAAAAGATTGATTTCGCGTAATAATAATCCCAAAATGTTATTAAAAAATTGGTGAAAAAACAATTATTCAATTAACAATCTGTCAACCTAACTTTTTTTCTAATGAAAATGATATGTTAATTTATTTCAATGCATATGAATTTTTTCAGATTTTGCTTCCCCATAGAGGAAGCTTTGTTTTTCTGAAAAAAAAATTTTTCGATATTTTTATGTCAGGATACTTACAATGCTCTAAAATATCGAGAAAAATGGTTTCTGCGAAATGTCTGTAGCCGTGTGTGTGCAGATTTCCTTATACGCATTTTCATATAACAAAGTTTGGGATTGTATTTGACGCGAATCGGTTGAAAATTGTTTTTCTTACAGCACTATTAAAATTTTGAAAAAATCGTTTTCACGGTATAACTTACGCAATTAAAGAGGCACCGGGCTGAAATTTGGTATACAAATGGATTACTCGTGAAACATTATGTGTACCAAATTTCGCAAAAATCTGTCGAACCGTTCTGATTTTATTACAATTTTAATTTTTTCAAGAATATTTGCAAATACAATTGTATTTGCAAATATATTGCAAGTGTATTGCCAAATTTCGATTTTCGTGAACAACAAGAAAAAAAAGCTTTCATGAAAAAAAATTAATTTCGAAATTTTCCACAGATTTATATTAAATTTCCTTTACACTTAGACGACCATTTAAAAATATATTTGGTACAAATTTGACACCAATCCGTCGAGTGGTTCAAATTTTATGGCATTTTTAATTATTTGAAAAATCTCGTTCGAGCGCTTGATCATGCAAATTACTAGGTATCGGGTTCCAATTTAGTTTACATGTGGACTATCATATATCACATCATATCATATATATCACTGACCAATTTTTGAGTAACAATTTTACACAAACCAGTCGAGCGGTAAAAATTTTACGTCACTTTGAATTTTTATGAAAATGTCTTCCGAGTATATACAAGTTTGCAAAGTAGAACCTTGCAAATTACTTCCTCATTATATTTCGCTTCCTACAAAGCTTCCTCTATGAGGAAGCTAAAATTGATGAACATACTTCCTCATAGAGGTAGCTTTGTAGAAAGCAAAAATAATGAGGAAGCAATTTGCAAGGTTCTACATTGCAGGCTTTTTTTCTTAATTTTAATTTCGATTTGTTTTATTTTGAAAAATGTGCAAAATATAACAAATTTTAGATATGCGTTTTGCAAAAAAATCTTGAGTGTAGTAGATAGTTTTATGCCGAACACATCTCCAAAATTCGTTATTCCGCGCGCATTTTTGAAAATAAAAAAAGTCAAAATCAAAATAAAGAAAAAAATCTGAAATATTCTTATGCATTCAAATAAATGAACATATCATTTTCATTAGAAAACAAGTTAGGTTGACTGATTGTTTGTTGAACAATTGTTTTTTTTCACCAATTTGTTAAGAACATTTTGGGATTATTTTTATGGAAAATCAATCTTTTCAGCACATTTGATATGCATTACTTTTTTTCGATTTTTATCCCATCGAGAAGTGATCGAAATTGTCTCTGAAACTCACTTTTGACGAGACTGTACGTATCATACATCCTTAAGCAGCATTATAAGCGGCCATAACTTGAATGAGTGACCGCCTAGCCGCGCCTTGGTTTCCGCGTCAGCTGGTGAGCAGGAGGAAGTTTTTCCGAGTATCTTATGTACCCTTATACAGTAGAAACTCAATAAAAATAAAACCGCCTGTATTGGCCAGGTTTTCCCCAGTTTTCTTCCTTGTCCTCGTGCAAATGCAATACAGTAGTGCATTAGGAAGAGTGGCTGTGGACAAACACCCTGGGCAGGGAGGAACGGAGTGGAGAATACAGGGGAGGAGATAGTAAAAGTCAAGTGGCATACAGAGGAATAACCAATAAAAAATGTAGAAAGGTTTCAAATTGTTTATATAATGGAGATCCTATAATATTTTTTTTGCATGAATATCTATCGAATTGTTGATATATGAGTTAGCATTTTGCAAGAATTATCCGTGGTTCTTAGAGAAGTCGCAATTTTCTTTACGATTGCTAACAGAAACAGAATTTTCAGAGAAGCGCGTAGAAATTATCTTTGAAAATGCCGAAATATACCCAATGCATTTAAAAACAATTCCAAACCCGAATTCGATTTATTTATACAATTTTTCGCAGATTTTATGGTAACAATATTATTTACAGCATTTAGAAAGTTCAAATGATTTTCATAATACAGTGCAGAAAATTCATATACTTGGAAAGTAAAAGTTATATTTTATTATTTTTTAAATATATTAAATGAATCATGAACCGCCGTCCAACTGTTGCTCGACCTATTTAGCTCATTTTCAGTCAGCAAAATCTTTTTTACTTTTCCGTGAAAAGGATCCAAGAGATTTCAAGCTCGAAGATGACGCCGGAGATACCGGAAGTACTTCTGAAATTTTACTGTCAACGAGATGTGTGCGAACGCTTGGGATCGTGTAAGTCTTTTGGAAAATCGTCTGCAATAGATTATGAAAGTAAGCTTTAGGAAATATATCGATTAAATTTTATCTGCGGAATGAAAATTCCCTGTATTCATTTTTGTAAATCCTTAAATTCCAACGTATTATATTTGTTCCAAAATTGAATCGAAAAAAACTTTAAAAAAAGTTTTCCATCGAAATTTAATTATGAGGTATCCTCCACTTTTATGAAAGCCAAATCCATGCACATGTAAATATGGAACAAGTAAATTTTTCTTTGTAGTACGTTTGAGTACTATTTTTTAAATTTAGTCCTTTAATTTCATAAAATGAAAGAAAATTCAGCAATCGTTTTTTTGCAACAATAAAATCTGTCGAAGAGTTCATTTTCTGTTCATGTTTTTTTTGTTAGAATACTTACTGTGACATTTAATTTATTGTTGAAGCTGCTATGGCAATGTTGACGATCAGAGTTCCTTAGAAAGCGCGAAGAATTTTCGATTTGCGCACGCTGTACATTTTTCCTTTTAATCTCGTAATCGCGATCACTAGTTCTTCGGATGTAATCAATTTTTTCGAGAGCGTTTAGAGATGAACCGAGTTTCGAATTTCTTATCCTCGTTATTTCTCTTCGTTCGCGTTCCGCTTCTTTTTCGCGTTGTGCTCTAAGATACTTGTCTTGAAGACGTCGAACGTACATAGCCCAACCGCAATGTCGGTCATGCATTAAAATTATTATTTCACCGTCCATTCCCAATAGATTCACTCCTTGCTGCTCCAGATATCGTGAAACCTCCGACCACAACTGGCCCTGGCTAAATCTGTACAACTGATCTGCTATGTACATCGTTGTCTATAAATAAATGCGAGGTGCAGATTTTAAATAAATGGAAATTGTCCTTTCACACAAACGAATAAGCAAATTGTGGTGAGCCTAAAAAATTATGGTAAAGTTCTTCGACTTTCTCCGACCACGTTATACTTTATTGTTGATTAAAATTAGTGTTAAAGCACTGTTATAAAAATTGAATTAAAAAAAAATTACTCTTCCATTTGTTCACATTTAAAAATTATAAAATGAAATTCCAAAAAAAATAAAGAAGTCTGAAAGGAGAACCTTGTAAATTGTTTCCTCATTATTTTTACTTTTTACGAGTTGTCTCTATGAGGAAGTATGTTGATTGATTTTGGCTTCCTCATAGAGCACGTAAGAACCACAAAATAATGAGAAAGCAATTTGCAAGGTTCTACTTTTCAGGCTTGTACTCAGAGAGACGTTTTTCTAAAAATTTTAGAATGTATGATGCGTGCAGTCCCGCCAAAGGTGAGTTTCAGAGACAATTTCGGTCACTTTCCGATGGGATAAAAATCGAAAAACAAGAATGCATATCAAATGTGCTGAAAAGATTGATTTGACATAATAATAATCCCGAAATGATATTAACAATTTGGTGACAAAAACTATTGTTCAACAAACAATCTGTCAACCTAACTTTTTTACTCATGAAAGTGATATGTTAATTTATTTGAATGCAAACGAATTTTTTTCAGATTTCTTTCTTTATTTTGATTTTGATTTTTTTTATTTCGATAAATGCGCAGAATATAACACATTTTGGATATGCGTTTTGCAAAAAAATCTTGAGTGTAGTAGATGGTTTTATGCCGAACACAAATCCAAAATTTGTTATATTCTGCGCATTTTTCAAAATAAAAAAAATCAAAATCAAAATAAAGAAAAAAATCTGAAAAAATTCGTATGCATTCAAATAAATTAACATATTATTTTCATTAGAAAAAAGTTAGGTTGATTGATTATTTGTTGAACAATTTTTTTTTCACTAATTTGTTAATAACATTTTGGGATTATTATTATGTAAAATTAAAATTTTCAGCACGTTTTATATGCATTATTTTTTTCCGATTTTTATCCCATCGGGAAGTGATCGAAATTGTCTCTGAAACTCACTTCTGGCGGGACTGTAGGTATCATACATCCTTAAATTGTCATGAAATTTGAACCGCTCGACCGATTCGTGTCAAATTTTTACCTGAGCTTTTTTACCTTGTTAATCCGTACGTGAACCGAATTTGAACACGATATCTCGTTCCTACTGGAGTTGAATTATTCGAAATTGATTTTAATTATTCGACTTTAATTATTCAATTTTTCGAAAGTTCAAAATTCTACAAAATTTTAACTGCCTTACGGATTTCGCTCAAATTTAAAACCAACCTTCATTTTTTGTTGCTTATTTGTTAAAAACTATTCAGCTCACTAGGAAAAAAAATTGGGGCATCTGGAAAACATACAAAAAATTTTCGCAAAAATTTATAGTCTTGTAAAATCTGAAAAAATGTTGATAGTGCCTCAATTAATTAACGTCAAAATCAACCATTATTGACATATAAATTGCAATCATGAGAATAAAATAACTTCGTAATTTTACTTTTTCTAAGAATAAGTCGTAATTTTCCCTTCTCCATATTTAAATGAATATTTCCAGAAAAATTGCAATATTATTAATTTCTTCCTTAATGCCTTGACCATATTTTAATTCCTATAGTTTCTAAATATTTCTTGATTTCTACTATAAAAAGTGGAAAAAATAGCTTACACATTCCTCCGACTGGAAATCGTCCAATAAAATCTTGTAATGCTCTTTCGAAATTCTGTATCGATCGGCCTCGCTCTTTAGAATTTTTCTCACAGCATAAATCTTGGGTCTGACTGAACCAAGAATCGAAGCAAGAGCAGGACTGGAATCGTAGGTGGATCTTGCGTGAAAGGCGTTTATCCACTGCTCCGTTCCCATTATAGGAAGTTCCATATCTTCGATAAAACCTTCGGGAGTTCTTTTCACGCCTATTCTGATTTCTTCTTCTCTCCACGATTTGGCCAAGAGCGAAATTAAACCTTTAGTCTTGTCTTCTCCTCTCCAAGTGCATAATTGAGACATTACTCCATATCCAGTTGAACACATATCGGCTAATATTCCGAGATAAATGCAACGTACAGGAAGAATTGAATTCTCAATAACATCGAGCAGCATGTAAATTCCTCCGATTTCAACAAATTCCTCAGCATTCTCAGGATGACTGAGAATGCAATGCCAGATGCAAGATCCAATTGCTATTAGAAGCCTGTGGAGATTAAATGTTGCATTCAACATTTTGCAACCAAGAGATGAACGATTATCAAATAATTTCGTGTCAGTTAATTATCGATATGATTTCAATATTCTAAATATGAGTGTGAATGAATTATAAATTAATTATAAATGTAGTTTTAACTATTTCATTAGTTTAGAATTCATGCTACTAATTCAATTATTTCATAAATTATGTGGCACCAAGAATCTTTTTAGGTTGTTCCAAAATATTTTCAACATAGACTCCTTCAAACATTACATTTAAAAAAGGCAATGATAGACAATAATTTAAAAAATGAAAGTCTGTTGTTTTTCCATTTTTTTTTATTTTCGTAGAATTTTTCAATGAATTTTTCTTTCTGTTTTTAATATAACTTTCATACATTTTGCTCCTTCATAAAGGAAGCTTCGTTTTCATGGAAATTTTCGTTTGCGAAATTTTCATATCTGAACACTCAAAATCACGTCTCAATCGTTGACAAAAGTGATCCAGGACAATTGTCCGAATGTACGTATGTATGTGTAATAAAAGGCCAAAAATTCATACAAATGCAACTTGTAAACTATTCCACCGAATCAGCTCAAATTCAAACGGCATGTAGCTAATTCTCAAATGGTATGAATTTTATAAAACGGCGTAATGCATTTTGTTTTATAAATTTTTTTTTATTTTGAAAAAAGTACGAGAAAGCCCTAGCTCGTACAAATTTTTGGTTATCAGACTGAAACTCTGTATTAAAATTGTACAAAGTTATGCGACCTTTGGTTTTGAATTTGGGTCAAGTTATATTAAATTGCATAAAAAATTTCAAAAAATGTTCGTTTTGCTCCAATTCAGCTAGAATTTCAACAAATCGACTGAAATTTTCCACAGTCAAAACTAAAATTCAGCTCTGCTAAGTAGTAAACTTAGTGATAATCGGCAACGAGTTTCGGATTTAACGTGATTTAGATTTTAAAAAAAGGATGGAACGTAGAAATTTGCCCATTGCTTTGTGAATAATTTTTTTTTCCGAAAAGTTTCTTCTATGAGGAAGTCAAAAATAAAATAAATAAACTTCCTCATAAGCGTCTTTGCGAAAGACAAAAATTAATGAGGAAGCCATATCCATAATTCTACTCTGCATCCTTATTTCTATTGAATTGGCAAATGCTAAAAAATATTATGGATATAAAATTATTCGAGGGAAAAATGAACAAGTGACATAGATTAAACAGAAATTAATAATGCTAATTGTAAGTAAACCTTTGATCCAGAAGAAAATCATTTTTTCTCTGATAAAAGCATCGCTTCAAGAATTTTGTAAGTATTCCGATATTCAGACAGTGCTTAGACTTTTCGGACGAGCGTCGTTCCTTCGCTTTGGATATTTCCTCGACAGTAACTATCAGAAGCGTGAGAATTCTCTGATGTTGCATAGTCAATCGATCGAAAGATAAAATTCGATCACCAAGTTCTGCGGCAAACAAAATTCACTACGTGAGACTGCAAACTCTTGCAGAACGTATAATAATGATAATAATAAAATTCACTTACCAAGAAGCGAGGGCATTATTCCTGCTTCCCAAAAACTGTCCAATACGTGATTACAACATTTATGAAGGATTATGTCGCATATAGATTTTGTAAATTCCATCACGATGTGGCTATCAAATTTCACGGTCAATTTACTCGATTTATCGAGTATCGAAATTAGTCTGTAAGTGTTAAATAACAATGAATTTATTAAATTTTAAACATTCAAATATAACTTGCTCATTGGTTTTTTTGAAAATAAGAACAATAAAAACGATTTCTTGACATTTAAAAAGTGGCTTTGAAACAAAATTAATAATGTAAAAAAATGTTTTGATGTGTTATTATGACGGTCCAGCAGGAAATATTTTGTATTCACCGTAATTCGCAATATTTAATTATTTTAAATCACGTTTTTGGTGTTTGTCAAAAATTATTAACTGCTATTCAAAAAGATGCTTCGAAGATGCTTTTTATTGAAAAACGTCATGTCCTTGTTACCTGGACGGGCCTTTATTTAGCATAAATTCTCCAGGCATTTTGGGAACCAAACGCGCGAGGATTCGCATCGTCAATTCCAATAAGTAGCAACATTTATCCATGATCGAATTAATCAACTCAAGAATCGCGCCCATTACGCGTTTTTCCACCATGATCTGCGAATAATAGTAGCTGGAGAAATTCAACGATTTTAAGGGAACTGAGTCATCTAAAAAAGTTACAAGAGAAAAAATTCTTCGGACGATACCTTTTTTTTAAAAATCTTACATTTAAGTCTCATTAAATACATATTATGCATGATAAATTAACATATCATTTTCATTAGAAACAAAGTTAGGTTGATTGATTGTTTGTTGAACAATTGTTTTTTTCACCAATTTGTTAATAACATTTTCGGATTATTATTATGCGAAATCAATCTTTTAAACACGTTTTATATCCATTATTCTTTTCCGTTTTTTATCCCATCGGGAAGTGATCGAAATTGTCTCTGCAATTCACTTTTGGCGGGACTGTACGTATCATACATCCTTAATGAGGTTTCAATGTAAGATTTTTTAAAAGAAGGGTATATTATCTATAGAATTTTTTTTCTTAAAACTTTTTTTAGGCAACTCGGCTCCCAAGCGGGACAGTTCAGTCAAAAAGGTCTTTTTTTTATTATAAGAATAACTCTCCACCTCACCGAAGGAATGTAAAGAAATGATTCCCAGAGTGAGAGAGTTGTCCTTATACTGAAAAAAGACTTTTGTGACTAACTCTTCCCCTTAAACTGTTCCTTTTCTGTTTTTTGTAAGTTACAGCGATGAGAGCTCCTTCTGAGCGATTGCAAAGCTGACAGAGGATTGACAGCATAATCTTTTTGAAGAACAAATCATCTTCATTGTTCATCCGAAATTCAACATTTTCAGCCCAAGTTCCATTTGCTCCGAATTCCGTTGCGATCGATAATAAAATAAGATCTTCCGCAAGGCCGCTATTGACCAATCGCCATGAAGGAAGCGCTTCGAGACCCGCAAGGATCAGTACCGCTAAATCATTTCGCAGCATTACATTTTTGCTGCCTCTTTGACTACTTTCAATCACATGCTCCCTTAAAACATTTCGCAGGCACCTGAAAATTAAATTCGCTTACTTAATTCGAGATTAAATTTAGTGGATAGTGAAAATGTTTCAAACGAAAAAGAAATTACTTTTATACAACATTATTCGGCAGAAAGGACGTATATTAAATTAGTGTGCGAGTAGGATTTTAATGTTGCTTTATTATAGTGGAAATCTGTCTGAATTTTTTTACAATTTTTCATCAAATTTTTCTGATTTCCTGCATTAACGATTTTGCGAACTTTGCTAAAAATATTTTTCCATTTTTTAATTTAGAAATTTCGGAAAATATTCTCAGGCTGTCACATAAATTGGACAATCTAAAGAAATGTGGTAAAAATGTCCGAGGTAATATTGAAGAAAATTACATAAAAATATCTTGTAATCCATGAAAATCGTTTGAATTTTCTGATCAGCATTTTTCAAAGAAAGTTTGATAAAATATTTTCGAGAAAATTTCATTTAACAGCTGGGTATAAAAATCTTGTAGTATATGCTTCTTACATTATTTTCAACATTGACGTCTTAGCAAGATTAATCATGTGTTTTACCTTGTCGCTTCAGTATTGGGTTCACAAGCTTTTTGTGGACCATTGGAACGCTCATTTGGAGTAAGAATTGCTCGCATAAGAGCCCAAACAATATTTGTGGTAGCAACAATACATTCCTTCCACATAACTGTTCTTCTATCTCGCGTTAAACTTTCATCAAGATTTGTTTGTCCATTATTTAAATCCATTCGTATGAAAAGTTGGTCCAGAATTCCAGCATCCAACATTCTGTAACCTGTTTCTCATATTCGCAAAACGTAAACAATTCTAGTAATATTTAGACTCCTCAATAACAGGGATGGGGGAATTCGAATAAAAAAGTATTTGAATACACCATTCAAGTACCGAATGATTTTTTACTTATTAAGGATGTATGATACGTACAATCCCGCCAAAAGTGAGTTTCAGAAACAATTTCGATTACTTCCCGATGGGATGAAAATCGGAAATAAATAATGCATATCAAATGTGCTGAAAAGATTGATTTTCCATAAAAATAATCCTAAAATGTTCTTAACAAATTGGTGAAAAAAACAATTGTTCAACAAACAATCAGTCAACCTAACTTTTTTTCTAATGAAAATGATATGTTCATTTATTTGAATGCATAAGAATTTTTTTAGATTTTTCTTTCTATTTTGATTTTGATTTTTTTTATTTTCAAAAATGTGCGCGAAATTACGATTTTCGGATATGTGTTCGGCATAAAACCATTTACTGCACTCAAAATTTTTTTGCGAAACACATATCCAAAACTTTGTATATATTCTGCGCATTTTTCAAAATAAATGAAATCAAAATCAAATCAAAGATAAAAATCTGAAAAAATTAGTGTCTTACTTCCAATGGAAAACCACTCATTAATTCAACTCGAAATAAATGATGGTTTTCCACTCAATATTTGCTCTTGAAGAAAAAATGAGTGGTAAGGAGATCATTATTTAAGGTCGTCAACATAATGCTGGGTGGAAAATCACTCATTGTTTATACCTAAAAAGATAATAAGTGGAAATCCACTCAGCATTTGAAGTGAAAATAGATAATAAATGGGAATCCAGCATCTTTTAATCTTGACCCCTCGCTGTCGCGCGTTTGGGCTGTATTACATTGGTCACAGGGGGTCGCAATGACCCCAGTCATGTTTAAACAATCGCCGCGTTTACCGTACCATCCCAAATTACTGATAAAAATTCATGATATCATTTTGAACGTTTTAGAATATCGCAGTGTCGGTATTCCATTTTTATTGTTTTTCAAAGCCGCGAAAAAAAATCAGCTAGTGTTCGATGCGTGAAAACTGTCGTTTTTCACTTTGAAAAATCGTAACTCTTGCAATAAAATTTTTGTTCCATAAGTTTTTAAGGTCTTGCTCTAAAGATATAATAGTTCAAGAAAAAAAATTAAACTCTATAGTGGACATTTTGAAAAAGGGAATTATTCTTACATCAGAAGAAGATCTATTTTGGAGTGAAATTAATAACGATCATCATAAAAAATTAGGGATTGGCTATAGAATATAGTCCGAAAAACAGCTAAATAATTGTGTATAATCCACCCAATGTTCCAAGTTTAGCAATTTCGTTTTCAAGGTAATACTTTTGAAGTACCCATATCTCAGATGCCAGAATTATTATGACATTTTATACATTTGTCTATAACTCTCCATTGAGGAATCAAATAAAAAGTTGCTCTGTTTTCATGGTGCACAGTGTAACTGTTAACAGAATTAGACACAGCAAAGGCCATTCCTTGGAGCCACTTTCTCTGGATCATGCACAGACTACAAAAACTCATGAATCTAGTTTTGGAGCAACCGGTTGATCCCATTGGGTGGTCTATTTACAAAGATATCCTTTGAGTTCATTCTGAATGCGGGGAATTATTCAAAATTCTTTGCTTGGTCAGGGGGAGGATTATAATTTTAAAAACATATTTTTTTTCCTTGCAATAACATAAGTATCTTTCTATTTTGGCTGCAAGTTATGACTGGGATTATTTTGACCCCTGGTGACTGGGAAATGTTAAACTTACAACAAGTATATGAGTTTGCAGCTAGAATAAATACCAGCTCTAAAACCCATCTGTACATAATCTCTGAAGAAATCTCTACAAGTTCTGCCACAATTATTGGCAGTCTAGATGTTTCAATTGCCCAGAGGCAAAAATCTGCTTTCACAGCTGATTTATCAGCTCCAACACCAGACTTTACAAGCAAACAATGAATAGCTTGAAAAACTGTTATAACATCTTTGTCATTTGGTAGAATTGCTGTTAAATATCCCAAAGTGGTGAAGTATTCTTCTAATACAGGCAAACAATTGAGAATGTCTCCAGTTTTTTGGAGCAAAGGTGGCAATCTACAAATTTCCAACATTTTCTCCAAATGAATTTGATAGCCCTTTACATTTCTTGCTCTCCAAGCAAGAAATTCTAGGATCTTCATCACCATAGGCAAATCCTGAACCTTCTGTGCAGCGCAGTGAACTTTTTATGTAATTAGATACATTTTAATATGAAACTTTGCCTAATGGATAAATGATTAAATACAATCGCTTTTTATATATTTTAAGGATACATATGCATTGTCTCCATGGTTCTGTAGAAAATTGTGAAGCAATTGATTAATCCAAGCTTCATTGTCATTAGTTACTTCATCAGAAATTAATTCGTGCAATTTATTCAGCCAATGCGCAGCATCTTTTTTGTCCTTATCCATTGCACATTTTCCTACTAATTTATCCAGCTGCACAGATTTTTTATCTGCCATTTAAGAATACTCAAGCTTTCATTTAGTAGAATGATAGCAAATTCTAATTTATATTTTGACAGCAACTAATCTTCTTTTTTTATATGTACCAGGTGTCATTTTTTTACTTTTGGAAAAACTAAAACAATGAACGACAGGGCTTTTGCAAAGCTTACGTTAAACATTTTATTTTTATTCCTATTCAGCGAATACGCGATTGTGATCAATTATATTGAGGAAGTTTTTTAGAAAAAATTATATATTATCTGATATTGGAATACATTTAAAAGGCGAGCAGAAAGACTTTTCAAAGCGCTGCATACGGCAGATTTTGTAACTAAATCTAGCCGCATTAGCCGGAAAGATGGCGGCTCTCGTAAAAGTTGTGAGAATTTCCAAAGCAATAAATAATGTGACAAAGTTGTTGACGAATCTTTCCGTGTCTGTCAACAATCACAACTTGACTGCATCATCATCATTATGTCAAATTCAAAGGTAAGATAGAATATCACGTTTATATACGAAGTGAATTTAAAAAACAGTGATAAAAGTGAGGTTATGGCGATGTGCTACATGTTGTTTGTCTCTCTCAGAATTCTGTAATCTTCATTTTTTTTGTTCTGAAAAATAAAAATCAAACATGAATATAGATAACTAAAAAATTGTCAGATGCAGTTCATGCTTCTCGATTCTACGTCGAGCAATTGATTGCGAAAGAAAAAATCAGCTTATAGCTTACCAACGGAGCAATTTGATAATACTCGGTCGGTAACAAAAACCGTAATTCAAATTTCCGTGAATCTATTTTTTCAGAAAATGCGATACAATTATTTGAAAGTGTATTTTGTAATCTAATTTACCTGAAGGCAATTTAGATACACGTAAATTAGAAGAGGGTTTTTCATTGCAAATTTCAGTGTACAATATTGTCTTGAAAATCTTCGTACATACATTGTGTGTGCTTGTTTAGGCATGATTGTATTAGCTTGAAAAAAAATTTATTTCCTTCTAATTGAATGCAGTAATTTGATTATCGATTCAATTTAGAATAGGAAATCCCTTGGCAGCTTTCCACACCTCACAAAGACATGCTGACCTTATGGAATTCTTTGACGATCCCAAAAATTGGGGACAAAATGAAGTTAAAGCGGGTCGTTCTTGGAAAAAAGATGAATTGCGGTTGAAGAGTAACGAAGATTTACACAAATTATGGTATGTTCTGCTCAAAGAACGGAACATGCTTTTAACAATGGAGGAACAGTGCAAAAAAGCCTTTGAACTTTTTCCGAGTCCCGAGAGGATAGATAAAGTAGAGGACAGTATGGAAAACCTTGAGACGGTAGTGAGAGAAAGGAACACGGCTTATCATCTTCTTGAAACTGGTGAACTAGGAGAACGGCCAAAGAAAAAAGTTTACAATCAAATTGGTAAGTTCTACTTGAGAAATTAAATACATCACTATGATCTTGGGAATTTCCAAAGTTCTACGAATGTCTGTAAATTTGACTTGAGAAGTTCTGAAATGTTCTTAAACGACGATTGTCTCTGAAAAGCCCTGAAATAATCTTGATTTTAACTTATCCTTAAAAAGTCCTGAAATGTTCTTAAACTTTGCTTGTTGAAGAGTTCTGAATTATCCTAAACGTTTGCTTATCTCTAAAGTCTTGGAATGAACTTTAATTTAGCTTATCCCTAAAAAACCTTGAAATTTTCTGGAATTTTATTTGCCCTTGAAAAGTTTTAAAATGTTCTTGAATTTCATTTGTCCTCAAATAGTCCTGAAATTTTTTTCAATTTTGTTTGCCCTTAAACGTTCAAAAACGTTCTTGAGTTTTGTTTGCCTTTCAAATGTCCTCAAATATTCGTAAATATCGCTTGCCTAAAAAAAGTCCCCAATTTTCTTGTATTTTGTTTGCCCTCAAAAGGTCCTGAAATGTACTTGAATTTGATTTATCCTCAAGAAGTCAGGAAATTTATTTGAATTTAGTTTATCCTTAAAAAGTCTGAAATATTCTCAAATTTTGCTTATCTTTGTGAAATCATAAAAATATTTTGATTTTTGCTCATCGTTTACAAATTCAGAAATGTCTTTGAATTTTGCTTGCCCTCAAAAATTCTAGAAGAGCATTGATCATTTTTTATCCATGAATCCTTAAATTTCAAAAGTTCGATTTTACAAAACTGCTCATGTTCAACAGACTTTGCAAGAGAAGAACAATAATATAAGGCAACAAAACTGAGATGCACATTGAGTAATTAAATTTAGTTGTAGACTGAAAAACGTACATTTCAAACAAATTTTTTTTCCCTCGAAATATCCTCGATTTTATTACCTTTATAATGAACTGACGACGAACATTGTATCAAAATCTCTCAATTTATTTTTCTTTTTCAGGCCTGAAGTTTACCTATCGAATGCGACAATATAACGTACCGAAGTTTATGAACTCAAATTGGCACAAAAATCACAAATTCGGATTCGGGGGACACGCTGTTCGTAAATTCCGTCGACTTTACAATGAAATCAAATGGAACGAAAAACGCAGGGCAATGAAGTACGTATAAACAAGCAGAAAGTATGGTTTTTTTGCTTTCTTTCAGAAATATTAATATCTGGAGTTTCGTCATAGAACGAAGGATTTAAAAAATTAGTATGTTTTGAAGGATTGTCTTTTTTCGGCTGAAAACTATTAAATATTATATACTCGTTCTTTGAATTTTATATGTTTCTTTAAATTACAGCCGGGAACAACGTCATGCCATTATGCTAATCAGGAGATTCCCGAATCTTGATTTCGAGGCTCTCAAAGCTCAATTCCCGAACTTGGACATCGAAAAGGTGAAAAACTCTAAATGGGCTCGTGGTCACGCCATACCTAAGTAAATAGATTCTCGGCCCAATCGAAATATTAAAAAATTAGATCAATATGCAGAGAAGGGTTTTTTTAAATAACTAAAAACTTGGTAGAAAGATTCTTCGTATACCGATAAAGTCACTATAAATCTAGTAAATTTTTTTTCATATGTAGAAAAAAATTACCATATTGTTGGTGAAAATGCCTTTATATGTAGGATCTTTTACCAATTTTCGAGTAATTTATCTAGATTTGTCTCTGCAGAAATCCATCGCAACAGCGTCGATTGACGAGGTATCAAATTTTTTCAATCGATGATTCATTGTTACTGTACAAAATAAATCAACCGTAATAAAATTTACATTCGAATAATAAAGGTCTTAAAAATGTTTTCTGGGTTCCATATCTTTTCGCTTAAATACAAATAATACGAAATTACGTTCGTCACATGCAGATAAATAATTTTCTTAAAAATGATCAAATACCTGGCGAAAAGATTCTTCCCATACAAAAATCTAGTTTGAATTTTGCAATTTTTTTTCAAAATTCAGATAGAAATACTGTAAATATGGTAATTTTTTATTTCATACGTAGGAAAGAATTACCATTTCCTTGCTCAAAATGCCTATAAGTCGGATCTTTTACTAAATTTCTAGTCATTTTTACCAGATTCGTTTCTGCGTGAATTCATCGCAACAGAATCGATTGCTAGAAGGTCAAATTTTCCAATCGACGATTCATTGTTACTGTACGAAATGCAAACTTAATAAAATTTCCATTCCTATAATAAGGGTTTCAAAAGTGTTTTTCAGGCTTAATAGCTTTTCGCCTCAATGGAAATATTAGGAAATTAGGTACATGACACAAAGAAAGATTTCCTAAAAATTATCGAAACCACGGCAAAAAGATACTTCATATACAGACAAATTATTGTAAATCTAGCAAACAATTTTGCTATACATAGATAAATATTTTTTTAATATACATCATCATGAGAATGGTAATTTAAAAAAAAATGTAGAGCACAATTTCCATTTCGGTGGTAAAAATGCCTCTATATGTAGGATTCTTTACGAAATTTCTATTCATTTTCACTAGAATTCAATTTCCACCTGTCGCACCCGAGTTGACTAGCGAGGTGACAAAGTTGTTCGGTCGACATTCCACTGTTCTAAAATTCATATAATGAAGGTTTAAGAAAATGTATTCTCTCGTTGGAGATAAATTTGCGATTTTATTCACCTGACTAGCTCGTACAATTTATTGGTTTTTCTCTATTCTGCACCATAATTGCTGAGAAAATCGGTTGTTGCTGTAGAGAAATCGCGAGTAAAGTCCAAGGCTATGAGAATCGAGTTCCGTGGGCTGTAACGGCAAGCGGTTCTCTTTACTCATTAAGACTTTCCTCACGGCCGTGAAAAAAAAAAACAATTACAAAAAGAAGAATAAAAATAAAACACAAATCTCCGACCGCCTATAAACCACTTACGTATACATTATATAATCCATAAAAATCACAATTGCAGACGTTATAATATCATAAATTAACATTCTTTTGTTATTGTGTGTACAAGTATTCTATTGTCTAATGCTCCTATCACAATTTCACGATCGTTTCGCGACCCGATAAATCTCGTTCACGCTTTTTTTTTCTTCATATAGTTACTATTCACAAGTGAATACGGGATTTATCTTTTCGGTCATGGCGTGCCATACCTATATGAAAAGGATATAAAAATTTATTCCCAAAATATTTTCAATTGAACAGTTCAAAACAATTGGACTCATTTAATTTTTTTTTTTCTTTTTTTTCCTTCTTCTCAAGTTTGCGATTTATTGAGTTGACGTTGGGAACAGCGAGCAAAAAATATAATAAGGAGCTCTTAATCCGATAATACTGCAATCCGATTGAGGTTCGTGAGAAATCTTAAGGACGTATAGACATTTCAAAACGAAAGTTCCATTGGATTAAAATTCTTAAACTTCCGGATAAAGTAAAAATAGAAACGCACGGAATGTACGGAAAATCTCATTTTGGATTACAATTATTGAAAAAAAATTATTTTCCAATTAGTGTCACAGTATTTTCACACATTAATCACAAGAAATAAAGAATGATAACAATTTTAATGCTATTATTAAAAATAAATAATAGTGTTTTCTCCGCATGAAATGATTTTTCTGAATACACGTAATTATTTTTTTTTGAGAATTTTTTTTACAATCTTGAGGAATTATTCGAAAATTGCGTTACAGAAATTGTTGAGTAAATTTTATAGAAAACTCAATATCTCGCTTATATGACATTTATACCAGGTTTTTTTCGGGACACATATAATTGAAACAAAAAAAAAACTATTTGTCCATTCCGTAATTTTTGTTTACGAAACTATTAAGTTTTCAACAAATGAAACTGTTGATTGAATGACTGCAACTTTTTATGTGACATGAATTATTTCTGTGAAAAGATATCCAAAATTTGCAAGTTTTAAATTCTTATCCAAATAAAAAAAACACTGTGAAAAAAAATTAAAGAATAATTTATTGAAAACTTTTTGGCATTATCCAATGACATAATCTTTTCAGAGATTTTCCATCGTGAAGTACTTAAATTATAAAGAAAATCAAACTTTTTCTTGACGGTTGTTTAAATCGGATTCGACTCAATTCTTAGCGCGTGTATTTTTTTTAAAAAGTCTCACTGTAACGCCAACAATCCGCAAGCAAAAAAGAAGCTGAACTTACTACACACTACAGACAAAACCTAAAATAAAAAGCGACTGAAGCACCTCGATTCGTATAATATATAATTTCGGTTACACAATTGTTTTCGATTTCATTAAAAATTACTCGTGGATCTGTACATAAAAAAAAACAAAACATTATTATGCGTAATTAAAAATATCTTGCAATAAAGCTAAAGCCTTTGTAGATTCACTGAAAACTGTGACGTTCGTTCTCAACCAGGAGAATTGGACTGTGACTGTTACTTTGCCAATTAGGCCAAGTGTTTTTCTTTTAATTTATCGACAAATTGTTTATAGATTAAGTTGTCCACAGCATATGGCTACATACAATGGTTATCATTATCAAATAACCATCGATCGTATTTTTTTTGTTTTTTTTTTCTCAGTAAACAAGAGAGTACATAGACACTCATGACGATTGAATAATATAATCGCTTTTACAATAGCCGGCAATACGTAAACAACAGTCTTTGATAATCGTAAATTAATGGTAACATAAACGAATTTTTTTTACGGTAAACAATAGTTATAATAATAATAAATATATATCATGTATAATATCGTTATATTGCACTGCGAAACGCTGCCTCGCTCTAAACAATTTTGGAGTATATTCGACGTTTATGAGCACGCATTATGTGCGAATAGATTATGTCATGCTGTAAACGTTTCTCGAAGGTAATATAGAAATATGTATTTCTGGCTTTTTGTCTACGGCTTGACTATTCGATTGAGAACCGGATTCTCGGAGTTTATCGGCGGATACAAAACGCTTAGTCGAGAATTCGTTTGTTCCGACGATTGACTACAAGACAAAAATTCCATTGATTCAATGAGAGTATTTTGTTGTGAGTGCGAAATGAAATGTTGAGTCTCGAGACCGGCTGCAATACCGACGAGTATGATATGCGATTATGATCGAGGAGAAGTAGACTATAGCATCTTTCCGAGGCTCCGGTTTCTCTTTAATCGGCAATAGGATAAGGTCCATGAGACCGACGCTATTTTCAGGGCGTTTATCAATTTTAGTCGTTAAGTCTAGCGTTTGCAGCGGCGGCAACGCGGACTTTCTACTCCGATGGAATCGGCAATAAGTATTTCCAAGCGTGCTCGAGATCTTTGCTCGCGTCCGAACATCGCCGGTGAAGCTTATCCTCCGGAGGTAGAGTCACCATCGGGAATTCACCCTGGAATTCATCACAAAATTTAGAACGTCAAAAAAGCGGAAATATTTGATTAATTTTGTTGGATGTAGGATTGAATATAATATAGAAGATATAACATAAAAATGGTTTCATATCAAGGAGCTATACCAGTGAAATCACTGGTATTTTATAGAAAACTCAATATTTCCTTCATATGAAATTGATTCCAGGCTTTTATCGAACACATAATTGAAAGGTTTAGAATCACATTTTGTTCGAATTTTTGTAACTTTCTTGAACTACGTTCAATTTTTTTTTCTTGCTTTTTTTGACAGGTATAAACCTTTTAGAATATCATCTGAAAATGTCAAGATCGGAAATTTAACCTGAATTTATGACAAAATTGAAAGCATGAAAAAAGCGGAAAGCCCTTTAGTCAGGAGAACCGAAAAACCCTAAAGGGGGGTGGGCGAGAGGGACAGCCCTATACACGTTTAACATAGGGCGATGAAATTTCCAGCAGTGTATCGCTGCTTCTTGAAGCCGTTCTTAAGACACGACAGTTTGAATTGTTCAAGCCGGCCACACACGCACACACACACACACACACACACACACACACACACACACACACGCACGCACGCGCGCGCGCGCGCGCGCGCGGGCATTCAACCGGATATCTTTTTTAAACTACCTTTACAATATTTCAGACCATTCTAAGCGATGTGACATAAGAATCTTGAAAAAAAGATTTTTCACGAAAACAAAACTTCTTCTATGAGGAAGCAAAGAATATGGAGCCCTCTGTCAATTTGGCTTGAAATCTTTCATATAAAAACCGTAATGAAATTAACTTACCAAATTAGCAGCATCCGCCCATAGCGTCTCCAGAATTTCTCGAAAAGCGCAGAGTTCAGTATAGTTAGTAAAATAAATGACCCAGTCACCGCTGCTCTCATGAACCTCTCGGCAGGCAAATTCCTAATATTAGAAAAATTCAAGATTAAATCAAAGACAAAGAGAAATTGAAAAAAAAAAAACATAAATATAAAAGTGGTTTGAAATTTTACCAAAATGCACCAAGACTGCTGAGCAAGAGGTACTCGGAATGCAGTGAGATCCTCAACGGAAGCGCAGGAGAGAGTCTGTCCTCTCTGTGTGCCAGGAAAAAGCTCCTTCATAGCGACCAAATGACCGGTTGTTGCGATTAGGCTGCAAGGTAGAGGACTCTTCGATTCCGAAGAGTCGAAAAGTCCCGAAGCGCTTTGTACAAAGCTCTGCAGCCATTCGGATGCGACGTATTCGTCGGGTGCGGCAAACTGAAAGGACTTGTTCGGCTTGAGGAGTATTTCGAAGGTGTGCGGCCTATGAGCGTTGGGAATCCTTCGACAACCCTGACAGAGACCGCCCTTGAGTGGAATGGCACGCTTCGGAAGCCTCTGATTTGCGTCAGTGAACATATAAACGACGCCGGCCTTCAGAACAAAATAACCGGCTTCCCAAGGGTTTGTCGGAGCATTTGGATGCTGATTTGCTTGGTGATACGAGTGAGGCCGGAACATTAAATCACCCTCTTTCGTAGGTCCGCAGGGAGTACTCGGAGGCGAGATGTGCTCGTCTTCCATGTAAATAAGACTGTAGTGCTCGATTTTTTCGTCCTGAAATTTTCGGTTTTTTTTGTTTGCGATAAATACACAAAAGGCGTCAAATCTATTATCGGTCTTTCGGATATTTGTATGACACCTTTTAGGAAATGGTACGCCAATTTGGTGGTAAATTATTGTGATAATTCTTTTTTCCATAAGATTATGACTCGAAAGTTTAAGGCACTATCGTAACGAAAGAATTTTGTTTAAAATCAATATTCGGATTTTTTCACGTTTTGGACAGAAAAGCTAAATTATTCGAATTTTAAATGTTAGACAATGTCGTGAGGAATTAACTTTGCAAAAAATCTATTTTCGGTTCTTGACACATCTTCATAGTCGGAAATGTTAAGGTTGCCTCGCGGGTACTTTTTACAATTTTCGAAAAATTGACCAAGTTATCATCATTTTGGAGAAGATTTCGAACGCTCCGTCGCGCGCTCGTATAGTAAGTAACTTAAATTAACTGTTCCTAAAATACTAAAGGAAAAAAAAGACATGAAATAGCTTGTATATATTTGTCTTCTCTGTGCGTAAAAACATAAGAAACTATGGGCGATATTGAGCGGACTCCAAAATTTACATCGAAGTGTATACGACAAGTATATATACACTTTTTTCCCTTGCGTTTGTCTCGAAACTACATTCTTCAGAATGGTTAACATCATACCTCAAAATCTATTCACCCGATTAAATGACTGGGTGATTGAAAAAAATGTTTATTTATCTATTGATGATGAACAATTAACTTTTTTTCTATTCGTGGAAAGTTAAGTTAATCATAAACGCGGTTAATAAGATGTTCTTTGCAATTCTGACCCTCGAAGATTTAGTGATCGATTTCTTTTATACTGACCTAAACCTAAATTATTATTATCGTTCAATCATCTAAATTTCGTAGAGACTCTGTATTAAAAGTCGAGATCATAATGTACAAAAAGATCGAAGGGCAATTAAGGTAGTTCTTGCGACACATACTAATCAAACTGGTCGATAATATTTGTAAATCATACGTTTAAAACAACAAGCTACATTCAATTAATCACTGTGAGAATAAATACGTATTTGTGAGTATGCTGCATTACTTTAGTAAAACAATTTTATCTTCAGTAGTCACGTACACTTGCGGATTTTACTCAATATTATCTGCAAAATTTAATATCGTGACCGTTGGACGGCGTTCACTTCGCTTCATGGACAATTGCTCTTAATTTTTTTCAGATTATTTTACTTCTTGAGGGAAACTTCCTTTTCTCATTTATTCAATTTTGTTTGTTTATTTTTTAAAAATAATCAACAAATTCTATTCGGACTTACGGGATGCACAGCAGTCTCCGAAAGTATGGAATGTTTGAGAGTATGCATTTCATCATAGCCTAGCTCTTTAACAGCCGGCAATTTCGGTTTTGAGGGTGATCGTCTCATGGCCATTTCCAAATGCGCTATCAGCTCAGAAGTTGTCTGCGAGCTTCCAGTAGAGAACAAGAATTGCATCTCGTAATCAGCATTGGATATCAGTATAGTTTGTGCATTTGGTCCAATCTAAAAAAGAAAAATAATTACTCAATAATCTTATGCAAGATTGCAATTTCTTTGGGTGGGGCTTCAAATAACGAATGACCAAAATAGCAAATGACTAAAATATCGAATTTCAAAATAGTAAACGTATCAATTTGGAATGTTTATCATAATGAAATTCACTATTTTAGTTATTCACTATTTTGAACAATCCTATTAAAATGCAATCGAAATATCGAATGGCTAAAATAGCGAATTTCGTAATGATGTCCATTGTAGATTCAGACGTTCATTATTTCGAACTTCCGAATTTGGGATTAATAATTTGTTCATAATTTTGCTTCCTCATAGAGGAAGCTTCGTTTTTGTGAACATTTTTTTTTTCGGGAATTTCATGTCAGAATACTTAAAATGGTCTAAAACATTGAAAAAAATGGTTTTTGCGAAATGCCTCTCTGTGTGTGCGCGCGCGTGCGTGAGTAGATTTCCTTGTATGCACGATAACTGTCGTAATTTTTTACGGATTTTCTTCTAATTTGGCACTCAAGTAGGTTATCATATAACAAAGTTTGGGATTGTATTTGATGCGAATCGGTTGAAAATTTTTTTTCTTACAGCATTTTAAAAATTTTGAAAAAATCGATTTCACGCCATAACTTAGGCAATTTAAAAGGCACCGGGCTGAAATTTTGTATATAAATGAATTACCCGTAAAACAGTATATGTACTAACTTTCGGCGAACCGTTCTGATTTTATTACAATATTTTTTTTTTTTAGAATGTCGGCAAATACTATAACTCATGCAAATTCTGCGATATCCGGCTGCAATTACCGGTATGATTTCGTGATTATTGATTTCCAAAGACGATTTTAGTCTGATGAACTGTTGAAATGTCAGAAAATTTCGATTGTGGTAAACAAAAAGAAAAAAAAAAGGTTTCACGAAAAAAAAAAAAAAATTCGCAATTTTCCACAGATTTACCATAAATTTTCTTCACACTTAAGCGACCATTTCAAAAGATATTTGGTACAAATATGATACCAATCGGTCGTGTGGTTCAAAGTTTATGTCATTTTGAATTATTTGAAAAATCTCGTTCGAGCGCTTGCTCATGCAAATTACTAGGTATCGGGTTCCAATTTAGTTTACATATGGTCAATATATCATTAACCAATTTTTGGGTAATAATTTTACACAAATCGGTCGAGGGGTAAAAATTTCACGTCACTTTGAATTTTTATAAAAATGTCTTCCGAGTATAAACAAGCCTGCAAAGTAGAAACTTGCAAATTGCTTTCTCATTATTTTTCGCTTTCTACAAAGCTTCCTCTATGAGGAAGCCAAAATTGATCAACAAACTTCCTCATAGAGGTAGCTTTGTATTTAAATTCGTTATTACAGCCATTCGCTACCTTGACCCCCATCCAATTCTTTATTTACCCTTGCTTGATTTTTCACTCACCATTATCACATCCAATTCATTGTACGGAATGACAAATTGATTGCTGTACGAATTATCTGACTTGGAGCCGGTCAAATACAAAGTTTTGTCGGTCAACAACGCAAGCATAGGCCTGCTATCTCCGTTGTTCATGTAAGAGCTCCTGACTTTATAGACCTTATAGAGTTCCTCAGTTTTGTCTCTATAGATATGCCGTTTAAAAATTTCTCTCAGTTTGAGGCTAATTTTTTCGCCACTAAACTCTCTTTTCTCCGCAACGATGTTATCCTGAATTTCCTTCTCAAGATTGTCATTAAAATCCTTGAAGGAATCATAATCAGCTTTGGCGCCTTTGATATAAAGTGGACTGGGCTTCGGTGGTTTTTTATTCTTCTTAACTTCAAACTTGCGCTCGGTAATCGACCTGAGAAATCTGCTGAGAAGTGAGCTTTTCGAAGGAGCCTGACGCAAAGGTCCCATCATTAATCTGCTGCTTTCTCCCGTTAATACCGCCGTCATATTTCTTTTTTTAAGCGGAGAAGCTAAATGCCGTGAATTCCTTCGTTCGTCCATATCCGTGGACGTCGTCATGCTGTCAACGTCTGACCAATCGCTGGAACTCGCGTATTTTCTAGCGTTTGCGTTGGGACTCGCGTTAGGATTCGGATTCCGAAGCGGAAGCATTTCCGATTTAGCCGGAGGATCTTCAACGATATATCCGCATTCCCTCTCCACGATGTAAGCTTCCTGTGCTTCGTTTTCTTCGAGTTCGATCTCCATTTTGGGCATCAAATTCTTAGCAGGATCTTCTTGCCCTTCGGGAACGCCTCTTTCGGACATGGCGAGTTTACAGACGCATTTCGAAGTGTCCTGACAAGGACACGGCTCTTCCTCTCTCAATTTGTTGCCGTCGATTGTTCCGCTGCGGTCGCTATCGAAAAAACTCGCCGAAGACGACGAGGAGTAATAATCGGAGTGAGCGTTTCTTATTGGCACGCTTTTCTGCACGTACGGTGAGTCACCGTGAGCGCACCAACTGTATCTTCCCTTTTGAGTGTCCTTTTTCTGCACGGAATTCGGCTGGAGGAAACTGCGCGAAAAATCGGTGTAATTTTCGTCATCCTCGAGTTTCATCGTTTTGAGAATGTCTTCGTGAAAACTGACGCGTTTTTTCGTCTCTCCTCGCTTCTTTTTTCGCTGGCGACGCTGAACTACGGCCTCGGAACCGGAAGAGGAGAGAATGCTGCTGTCTGTCATGTTTATGGTGTTCAAAATGCTGTATGGGGTTTCTGTGCAACAATCGCAATCTGAAATTGTCATGCTCAACTCCAGCAGGTTCGTGTCGTTGTTTATTACGTAAGAGTTGCGGGTATCCATGTTTTTCTTGAAACTGTAACTTCCGTCTGCATAATAACTACTGCGCTTAACTTTGTTGTAATCTTTCGACTCGGAATCGTCGTTGTCGTTCTTCGGCCTATCGAGCCTCGACTCGTCCAGACTCTTGCTGTAGAGATTGTAATCTTTAAGAGTGTCCAAACTTGAACAGTTAACCTCGTTATCGTCCACTTTTGTGTTGGTTATTGGGCTGTTTTGGTTCACGATGTCGCTCTTCGTGATTATTCCGCTTTTTTGAAACTTTGGGAGCATCGCCGGCGAATGAACTGGCGTTTTGCCGTCCTCGCTTGAATCGCTCGAGGAAAATGATCTTTCCACGTTTTTGTTATCTTGACTACAGTTGTTTGGTATCGGGGGCCTGTATTTGTTGTTACGATATTTTGGAATGTCGTCCATTGAAGAATCCTCCTAAAATTAGGCGGTTATTTAGGGCGTGTCTTTTTATTATTATTACTTGCCAAGGTTTCTTGGATAAAGAAAGTTGACAACAAAGGATTTTTCAATCATTCATTCGTGAATACTCATATTACGAAAATGGTTTAAAAGAAGCAGTGAACATTTTCTTAGCTTCTGCAGAATCGGATTTGCAGTGAAAGATGCAAAAATCTGACGAATATAAACGGTCGAAAATATGTGAAAAATTGGTATACTTTTGTAGAATGTTTCGATACAGAAAAAAAGATACAGTATGCGAATATTGATTTCAAGGCACGTATCATAAGAAACGAACTTTTGCCGAAATACTGAAATTTTGAGTTTAATTTGCGACCAAGATTTCACAATATTGCGCAATATTAACCAAGTTATCACGATTTTAGAAGAGCTGAAACGCTGATCGCAATTGAACGAAACCGGCCTCCAATTTCTTTTGTGTGTGAATAATAAGTTTGTTGTTTATTGATATACTGCAATTTAGAAAAAAAAAACCATAACTTCATAATACTGTTTAATTAGCTGTGTAAAAAAATTGTGCAAAAACTGTAACACTGAAAATATCTGCATCTACCAATTTAATACTTGTGTAATCCATAACTTTATAATTGTGCCGTTGATTCATTTATTTCAACGGTAGATTTGTTCATTTCTGATCCATCTCGAAGCCGTTCTTAAAACGTTTTCTTAACTATTTTGCGAAAGGATTGCTCATTTTCGACATTTTTTGTCTAATTGTCAGCGGTACCTTTTCATCAGCTCACAATACATTAATTATTACGGCAGATTTACTTATTTCTCTATTGTCTAGACAATAACTACTAGTCGTTTTCTTTCCTTTTTTTCCGATAATTCTGCGAAAATAGAACTCGATTTCTTCATTTTTTGTTTATTGTCACCTCTAAAATCTCTTCGTTTCGTTCAATAAATTTATCTTGATTATTGAAATACATGAATTGACCGTACGGTTACAAAGTTATGGCTAACAGGATCATCGAAACCTCGAAGTTGTCCTTCTTATACCAGTGTTTAAAAAAATGTTGAAAATCGACCTGTATTTTAAACCAAATTGTTATGGTAGTGCCTCTATTAAGAATCGACACTGCAAGGTTGAATTTCTATACTGGATCAAAATGAATTAAAATTATCGCATAATTAGCTATCATTTAATTGGTAAACCAAATTAAATTTCGTTAGATCACGTTGATGCTCCGCTTTAACGAACATTGTCAGACAGCAATTTAATCCAGCTAGTGTTATATACATTCCCAATTACCTACCTCTTTATAACTGCTGGCGTCCGTCTCATTGGCGCCATCCATGTCGCTGTCTAAAGCGACACCGCTGTCTCCGGGGGAAGCGAGACTGGAGGAAACGCTCGAAGATCTGAGGTGTAACGATAGCGCAGTACCAGAAGGAGAACCGCTCATAGGTCTCTGAGGCATGTAATTACAGATGTCCAAATACGTGACATCCTGAAGAGAGTAATTAAACAATTTCTCGTTTTAGCGTAACTTTTAAATTTGCCAGTTCAGAGACGTTCAATTCTTGCGCCCAACCGCTGATTCCAGATATATATATTCCAGAGGCTTCACATCCTATTTTGTCCGCGCGATAATTTGAGAGAAAAGGAAGCAAAAAAAAAATCAGTTGATAACCCTTTGACACGAGGGCAGTAAAAACATATTTATCTCGGTATAAACCTGTCGAGCGTTGCGAGCGTTATTTATTATAGCGATAATTGTAACCAGGGGGTGATATTGGCATTCGTTCGAGTAGCCGTTCGATCTCAATGAAATAACCAATAGCTCCTTGTTCTTTTTTAAATCCACACCGTATTATATTATTATTCCGAACAGACGATACGATGTATAATTTTGTCGAGGCTGAGGACGGAGATAATGCTATGAAAATAATAATTGTTAACGCTTTGATTGCTGCAATCTTGAAGCTGTTTACTCCTTAGACTTGAAGCCCGCGTTTCAATTGAGATTTAAAGGAAAAACGGGAGACTATGTGCATATGTTCGTGTTCTGATGATAAAGAAATTGATAAATAAAATCAGTTTCATAACATTTCTGCCGCCTGGCATTTGTATCATTTATATTTATGTATATATACAGTGGAAGGAGCAGATTTTTACGTACCAGTTGCAGAGTGAAAGAGACATTTTCTAGGCCAGCTAGGAGATTAATCAATTGGTGGGTCTTGTCGGCATCTCGCACAAGAGCGTGTGGAAAGTATTGTTTCTTTAATGTTGCTGAGTCTCTCAACAAACATGCTAAGTAACTCTCAAAACTGCCCTCGCTGAGAGTGTGATACAGCCAGGCTCGACCTGTTGAATTAATCATTGATTTACATCTTTGAGAGAGTCAAAAAATAAATCAACTAAGTTGTTAGACTAGCAATTCGATTATTTTTTCATCCTATCTGAAATTTTTTGTAATCAAGCTGAATTTATAAGTAGTTTTTCCAAGGTATTGAACATTTTTTTAGGCCGTAAATGATGGAGATGCTTTGGATGCACGTTTTTTATTTTGGTTTGAATTCACATTCATCTCTGGAGCAAGGTAATTAAAGATTATCAAAGATAATCGAAGATTATCTTGCTGTGTCTTAGATCTTCAATTTATCTTTCAATTTTAACAGAATTCATGAGGATGTATGCAGAATTCACAGAAACATCGACAGTGCAGGCAGAGAATATTTGAGCAGTAATGAAAGTACTTTTTTTTACTTATTTTATATTTGTTGCCTGCTCTGTCAATTTTTCTGTTTGTTTTGCACGCATTTCTATGAATTTAAATAAAAATTACAAATGTATCAATTGCTATATGTAAACGTCTCAATATAAGCAATTTGGAAACTATTCCTTTTATTTTTTTATGCTATGTTGTGTTCTAGCACCCAAAGCTCTTTGAAATTTTTTTTTCAGATCTCTTAAATTCATTAGAATAACAATCTGATAGAATTCATGGACAAACTTTCAAGTAGTAAGGCAATGCAGACAAAGAATGCCTCATACAGAAATACACACTAATTCAATATAAAAACATTTTCAGAAATTTTATAACAAAATCATCATGCATAGTTAAATCTATATAAGATCATGTTCAGTTGTAATAGAATAAAAGCTCGCAAGTTATTCATGATAATTATGATGTGATCAAAATGTTTGCTTTTGTTAAGGGATAACAATTATCCCAATTGTACTCTGATAATGAAATATCACTTGAATCTTTTCTAATAGAAACTCTTAGTTGGAAAAGCAGTTATTATTGCCATAAATAATTCATAATAATTCTCACTGAGACACATTATACTATGGCAAAATGATAACAATTTATTCAATTACGCAATAGCAGTTAATCAGGCAAATTTATAGATTTCAAATGCCAATATCAGCATAGCACTCCTACCTTTTCCAACTATTGATTATAAAAGGATAAGTACTCTAAATTACTTATAATAATTGTTGAAGTAAGATGCTCGATCTTATGGCAAATTAATAATAATTCATTCAACTATACAATAATCGTTTATCAGAGAAAATTAGAGAGACTCAAATTCTGTTGTATCACTTGTACCTTTACCAATAAAATTAGACATTCTCTACAGTAATTGAGAATTATTCATAATAATTTTAAAAGAAATTCACTTTACACAATGGCAAAGTTGTAACAATTCACTCAATTGTTCAAAGGTAATAACCCTAAGAGAAAGACCCTTTATTCTCTAGCAAATTGATAACAATTCACCCAACAATACAATAATTATCAGCCAAACTTAGACAACTTTCAAGAGTCGATAATGTCGAATATCACTCGTACCTTACTCAATAAACATGTGTGCATTACTGTATAACAACGATTGCTCCTAAATATTGATAATAATTTCAACACAAAATTAAAATGGTAAAAATTCACTTATTAACTCAATAATTGTGAAAAAAGTACCATTCATCGTATGGCAAATTAATAACAATATACTCAATCATACGATAACTGCTTATTAGCCAGATATAGAGAAATTTCAAGTTTCTACGCTGTTAAATATCGCTCGTACCTTTCCCAATAGAAGTGAGTACACTCTGCAGCGCATGTATAACAACTACGGTATCCTGATGACTGAGTTCCCTAGCTGTTCCCCAATATCCGTGTCTCTCGACTCTCAGTCCATGTCGCAGAGCTCGATCGAGCCAGTAAACCAGCCAGGAATCTCCATCCAAGACGACGGTTCCATGGAGACTTTGTGCATAGACCTGCGCATCATCGCCACAAAAAAAAATAACAATAATAAATCCCGCTCAACAGCAGCAAAAACAGGTTATCAAGACAATAAAATCACTCAAAACACTCCTGACGAAAAATCTTTTTAACGATAACTCTACTCAACCTAAATTCAACCGTTTCATTCCTAAAAATTTCTAAAAAATTAGTAAGTTCCAATCTCTCATAACTTCGTAGTTATTCTTTAAATCTTACGTCGAGCCTTCGTTGAGTCACGCTCGTGACGTCCACCGTCGCTGCGGAAAGTAATTTTAAGAGCGCGCAGCGCGTGAAGATAAAAAAAAAGTGTACACAGTAGCGGAGGAAAAGTTTGCAGCTGTCAGAAGTGGGAGAGCAGCGCTTTTGTTCACTGTTGTTCGTATTTGTTCGCTTACATTATAAGAGTCGTTCAGAATCGCACATAAGCGTCACATTCGCATTGTTAAAGCTCCGGAAGCTGTCAGATGAGCGCTAAGCTACGTGCAAAAGCGAAATCGATCGTAACGCGGAGGTGCAACGTTTTGCAAAGGAATATAACTTACAAAAGCTCCCCTACGTACATTATATCACTTTCTGCGAAGCGATCGACTTGCTCTTTTCTCTCTACTAAACGTTTATATGTATATAGTGGACGTATGCGCCTGTTATCAAGTACCGACATGTATATAGATTGAGAGAGAGAGAGAGAGAGCTTAAGAGTGAGTTTGTGTGCGCGTGTGTGTATATATGTATGCATTGGTGTGTACGACGGCCTTGACGACCGGAGGCAGCTTTTTTACTTACCAATTTAACAGCTTTTGTGAGCTCCTGAAGGATCCTGCCTTTGGAGAGCACTTTGTCGGTACACAGATCCATTTCGTCCCGGGCCGGCATCTCGACGTTCGACTTCACATTTCTCGCGTCTCGAAGGAGACGCAGAGTCGAAGCAAAACGGACGATTTTCCGAAACGTCGGGAGCAGCTGTACGGCCTTCTCGTCGTCCTTGCCCAACGGAGGAACCGTCGCACTGACATACTCCTCCGTACCGTGCATTGATTTTGTCAGTGCGCAAGCTACCCGGGAGCTTTGAAATCGCTCTTTTCGCAGGAGAAATTAATCGGAGTAGATGGCACTGGCGAAGAATAATAGAAATAAGGCTTTGGGATTTCGTTATAGTTACGATACATGCAGTACAAATGCGTATGGTTGTTCAGAAAACTCAATTCTTTGCTTGTTTTTGCGCGGTTTCTTTCATAATGTCAAGAGAAAACATTTTTCTTGCTGAGATTTTTATATCAGGATACTCAGAATCGAGCAAAGTGGTTTAGAAAAAACTGTCCGTATATGCGTGTGTGCGCAGGACTTCGAAATTTAAATCACCTGTGAGTGCCCAAGTAGCAATTTTTGTTCTGTTACGGAAAAGTTATCCGAATGGGTTACATATGTCCGCCAGAAAGTTGTCCGTAGGCTATCCTATGTCCTAAAGTTTACTTTCGGATATAGGATATCTTAGAGATAACATTCTGGCGGACATATGTGTCATTGTTCGGATGACTTTTTCATGCCAGATGTTTTTTTGCTACCTGGGTGCCCAGGTACCCAGGTAGCACATATGTCCAATTGTTACCGATAAGTTATCGTTTTTAGGTTGCCATTTGGATCTGTCTGAACGGTAGCCGCTAGATGACTTTATATTGACATCTTTTTAGTGTCATCTTAAAGATTACGGTATTAAGATTTCTAAGAGGAATAATTGAATAGTTGTGCGAAAGTTGTCATTTTGCTTTGACCGATTGATGGCTTTTTTTGGAGTTCGTAAAGTTATCCATTTAAAGTTATCTAATGTATTTCTATACAAGTCGCCTAAAAGATGTCTTATTTCTTAAGTTTAATGTTATCTAATTTGTTCACACAAATTTTGTCAAAAAGTCGACTTATTTCCTAAGTTTTATGTTATCCAGTTTGTTCACACAAATATTGACCAAAAGATGTCTTATTTCTTAAGTTTAATATTATCTAGATTGTTTACACAAATGTTGTCCAAAAGATGTCTTTTTTCGTAAGTTCAATGTTATCTAGTTTGTCCACAACATGTTGTCCGAAAGATATCTTATTTCCGAAGTTTTATGACAACAAAAAATTTGGGGCCTTGAAGTTTTTCATTATCTTATTTGTCCATTCATTATTCATTGGCAGTAAAAAATTGATAATGCAAGTGTAAGTATATGTATTTATTTTTAATTTTTATATACTTAAGCAAATTTGCTCATCTTAGGCTTTGTAGAATTAATTTAATCTTATACTCAGCTGCGGTAACAAAGCGACGAATTCAATAACCTCGCCACGTTTCAACATTATATAACGTTGTTTGGTATTGAATTGAATGACCAAAACCGGAAAGGCGGTTCGAATTTTATAGTCTTTGAATTTTCGAAATATCCACATTTTTTTCCTAACGTTGGCAAAACATGAGACAACGAACTCAAATTTCATACATGAAATCGGTACTACTTAGCGATGATTAGTAAATAGTTTCGTCATAATCTGCAATATAGTTCGAATTTTTCAAAATTTCTACTCACAGAAAAATTATGTTACCGCATTAAGTTCAACAAAACATAAAATAGCGAATTCAAGTGTTATACATTAAATTCGTAATATTCAGCAATAATAGGTACACATTTTCGTCATAATTTGTTATGTGGTTCAAGTTTTTCCGAAATTTTACTTTTATTTTTAAAAAAGCTACAAAGTTGAACTTTGCAAATTGCTTCCACATCATTTTTGGTTTTTTAACCAAGGCTTCCTTAATTAGGAAGCCAAAATTGATGAACATACTTCCTCATTAAAGGTAGCTTTGTAAGAAAAAACAAAAACTGTAAGGAAGCAATTTACAAAGTTCAACTTTGCAGCTTTTTTCCAGGTTTTTTAAACACTAGTATGTTTCTTTTAGTTTTTAGGTGTATTTGATGTAGTTAAGAAAACCTACATTTAAAAGAATATAAATTTTGAGATTTCGTAATAGTTACGATTGAAAAGAAAAAGGCTACATGTGTAATAAGTTTTATGAAAGGTTATCGCTTTTTTTGGATCATCGAACATAAAATGCAGTACAATGCAGTAAAGTATTTTAGAAAACATGAAGTTTATCGAACGTTTTTTAGGTTTGTTAAATAACATGAAGACAAACGCCATTTTCTCTTTTCGCTTTTTTACGGTTTTCTTATCATAGTCAAGAACACATCTATTTTATTTCTAGTTCTTAGGTTTTCTTAATTTGTTTCGGAAAATCTGATTTTTTTTTCAGGTATTGTTAATATATTGAAGAAAATGCGCATTTGCAAGGTTTTGTGATTTTGTAATAATTACGGTGATAAAAATAAAAAGCAGTTAATAAAGTCAGTATATCTGATTTATTGCACTATTTTAATTAACATACGCATTTAATATACTTAATGTATTCTACGTGAGATTTCCTGTGGAATTATTCAGTTGGAAACCGGTACTCATGTACTAAAAGGGATGGATTTTTTGTCATCTTTATCGGTTTTTATAAGACGTTGAAATTGGAAACTTTTTCGTGAGAACTTTTTTAGTAGTTACGATGAAAATTTTACGTTTGTTGAATTTGCTGAATTTATTAAGTACGGTTTTACACCCCAAAAATCTGACGAACCTCTATAAAGAAAACTGATTTTAGGAATGGATCGTTAAAACGTAAATCTTAAACTTAAAGATGAAACTTAAATACAAAACGACGTCCAAAAATTCCACTCTCAAATTCATCTTATATGTTATTTTTTGAGGAATTACCATCCCCCTTAAGAGGCTTGTAAAAAGTTTTTCGTGTGCGTTAAGTGCGTTAGATTCAGGAACTGGTAAGTTTGTTTAATTCTCTCAGTTTTCAAAGTTTTTAATGCTCTTCTAGTTTGCAAAGTTTGTTCAGTTTTTCCACACTCTTAAAAATGCAAGCACATTCAATATAAAAAACTATAAGAGATTTCCGAATCAGGCACATAAATTCGATATTAATATGCTTTTACTGTAAATTTGAGAATCGTATAAGAATAGTATTTAAAAATGACTGGACGTAAGTATTATCATCTTCATTTTAATATACCGATATGGTATTTGTTAATTATGAATACATCAGAAAATTAATATACGGTATATGCATCCGCGCTTTATGTACGGACATTTTTTTTTGACATGCAGTTTGTAAAGTAAGTTAAATTCTTTTAGTTTTCAAAGCTTGTTAAGTTTGTTAAGTTTTGTTTTTTTTAAAGATCGTTAGATTCAATTTAGAACGTTAACAGATCCACTACATTTTTACTATTCGTTTTGATTTTGCGTCCATACAATTCAACCTTCATTGTGTTTCTTATCTTCATAAATTTATCGAAGAGATAAACGACCACATAAACGAGCACATTGCACTTAAAAAAATTTATATATCCTATCAAACAAACTAAAGGCAGAAAAAGCTTAATTATGAGAAGTGTACTAACGCAATAGATTCAGCACATTTGTACTAACTGGCCAATTTAGTACAATTGCTAATAACACTGCTTGAAAAATATATTCCAAATCCGCACACGTCGTGTCTCGTGAAAGCTGAGCGAACGTTTGAGAAAACAATATAATGAGCATGTCGATCAGGTCGAAAGAATAAATCCAGAGTTTTATGCCAATTATCTTTCTCTCGCTGTACCGGCGTCGATAGAACCATTTGATTGGCTCGTTGATTCGCAATGCTGCACACTTTAATAATCGGTTTTTTTTTCCAATCGACGCATGGAGGGGCGAAATTACATATACTGTGATAGTGTATGTAAGTTTGTGATAACGTATAATACAAAGTCAAACGAGAGAGATTTCTATTAAGACTTAAGCATAGAAATCAGTTACGAGAGGTCGAAAACGATGTAAGATTAGAAATCGCTTTTTTATTATTATTTTTATTAATTTTTTTTAGTGCATCTGCTGCTTCCGGAATAAAGCTATCTCAGCCTTTTTACTCAATTTGTCATTTCGTCGTGGCTCAGCATTTCCTTGAACCTTCTGTTGCTTTGACGTCAACTGATTTAATAAAAATATTTTTTATATATAGAATTAGCTCGTTTTCTTAAATAGAACATAGCTGAGCGGCAGCCGTTCAAACTGCAACATACAATTTCGTTTAAGGAGGCCGAGTCTGCCGAAAATCTCGATTTTCATCCTTTCACGTATTTTTGATGTAGCTTAAAACTGATAAATAGCATTAAAAATCTATCATCTAAGGACTTCACCGAAGAATATTTCTGTCAGTGTAAAATCAATTTTGGAAATTGGTTTGAGTGAAAGCCAAATTTAAGTTTTTTCGAGTCTGGGCGTAATTCAGAAAAAAACCATTCAGTAGAATGCGTTCTACGTAGTCTCAATTATTTAATATTGAGATTAAGATAGGATAGGAGCGCAGAATTTTTTTTTTCCCAAGGAATAATAGCAATATCAGCAGATTTATAAATTACAAAATTAAACTTCATGTTAATAAAAATGACTCATAGTAACATCAATCCATTTAGACTGATTTAAAAATATCTGCTTCACGTATAACGGATGATAAGTCAATACATGAAGAAATTGACACCACGTATGTGGCCTGGACATTTTTTCTGTCCAGGAACAATAATTGTAGCAGATTACTGAATTTGAAAATTAGTTTTTATGTTACACAAGATGTCTCATAAGCACATCAATTAATTTAGACTTCTAAAAATATCTGCTCGGCTCAAACCGTATATTAACATGAAGAAATTGAGACCACGTACGTAGACTGAACACTTTTTCTGTCCAAAAACAATAATTTTAGTAGATTACTGAATTTCAAAATTGGATTTTATGTTAAATAAGATGTCTCATAAGCACATCAATCAATTTAGACTTCAAAAAATATCTGCTTCGCTCAAACCGTATATCAATATGAAGAAATTGAGACCACGTAGACCGCATTCTACAGAGCGATTTATTCTAAACTAGCAGAAACGCAAAAAAATTTCAGCACTGACAGAAATATTCTTCAGTGATATATTTTTGTTATATTTATCAGTGGAAGCTACATAAAAAATAATGATAGATAAAAATCGTGATTTCTGGCTGATCTGGCCCCCTTAAGGATGTATGATACGCGCAGTCCCGCCAAAAGTGAGTTCCAGAGACAATTTCGATCACTTCGCGATGGGATAAAAATCGGAAAAAAATAATCGATTGTAAACGTACTGAAATGATGAATTTTGCATAGTAATAATTCCAAAATGTTATTAACAAATTGGTGAAAAAAACAATTGCTCAACGACCAATCAGTCAACCTAACTTTTTTTCTAATGAAAATGATATGTCAATTTATTTGAATGCATACGAATTTTTTCAGATTTTTCTCTTTATTTTGATTTTAATTTTTTTTTTTTTCAAAAATGGCGTGGAATAACGAATTTTGGATATGTGTTCGGTATAAAACCATCTACTATACTCAAGATTTTTTTGCAAAACGCATATCCAAAACATGTTATATGATGCGCATTTTTCAAAATAAAAAAAATCGAAATCAAAATAAAGAAAAAAATCTGAAAAAATTCTTATGCATTCAAATAAATTAACATAGCATTTTCATTAGAAAAAAAAGTTAGTTTGACTGATTGTATGTTGAAGAATTGTTTTTTTCACTAATTTGTCAATAACATTTCGGGATTATTATTATGCGAAATCTTTTCAGCACGTTTTATATGCATTATTTTTTTCCGATTTTTATCCCATCGGGAAGTGATCGAAATTGTCTCTGAAACTCACTTTTGCCGGGACTGTACGTATCAACCAAAAAATTTAATTTATCATTGTTTAGTAAAATATATTGTTGAATTATTCTCGCTATACTTAATTCACAAAGCGCTCGGTTTCTTTTCAACCGGAAGTGCACGTTAAATTTAATGTATTGGGAATACTTTAGCAATCGATTTGACCAAGCAAACATTTTTCCAATATAATCAGCAAATCATCCTCAAAATATATTGGGAAAAATATTATAACTTTTTGTTACTAAGCGTGTCATAGATCACAACGATGATCTCCTTACATAGTATAGATGGAAAGGGCAAAGAACGTCGCGGAAAATTTTCGACGACGAGCGTCGATACGTCAATACGATACAATATATTATACTCGATAGGAAAACGATCATCTGACGGACTCGATGTCGGCATAGCAACATAAAAGCATAGACCGGCACGATCTCTGAACTAAGTGACAAACAATGTAATTATGTAAACGATAAATGGGATTAAGAGGTATAATTATGTAAACGATAAATGCATCTATTCGCACTAGACATGCACTTAATCGAAGTGATTAAGTAGTTAAAAACGTTAGACTAATCAATGACACATTTCTGTGATTTTTTTTTCTATAAATCCTAAAGCACAAGAAATATTAATGTTAATTCTCGAAGAGTTACGTTTTCCTTCTATTTTTCCCCAAAAAATCTATTATTCTATTCCAATTTTAATACAGTTTGACTTATTACATTTCTTGAAAAAGGTTTTATACTTTCGATATCTAGATTTTTTATGATATTAATGGATAAAAAAATTACAGACTATTGTTTAACCAGAGAAAAAAGTTGACATAAATAACTATAAAGAATAACCAATGACCACTATACAATAATTTATCAACCGAATCACGAAGTATTTTTTAAGAAATAGAATAAGCTATCCCCCATTAAAATTGGTAATAAATTAAACGTTTTTGTTGTATATAATATAATGTAACACGTAATCGAAGTGGTAAGAAGTTTAAACTGTTAGACCGATGAATGACATATTTCTGTAATTTCTCTATAAAGTCGGAAGCACGAAATGTCAATAGAGAAATAAAATAGTGATGGATCTACAAAAATATCAACTAATTAATGTAAATTCCTGAAGAATTACGTTTTTCTTCAGTTTTTCCAAGGAATAATCTATAATTCTTTTTCAGATTTTAATGCGGTAGGACTTATTATGTTTCTTCGAAAATGCTCTACAATTTAGCTATCCAGCTTTTCAATCGTAGTTATAGTTAAAAAATGACTCACTATTATTCAACCGGAAATAAATTCGAAATGAATGGCTATAATTGATAAACGAAACCTTCTGTAAAATATATAACCATACAATTTATAAAGTATATCTTGAGAAATAGAATCCCTCGTTGAAATTGGAAATAAATCAAGCGTCATTGTTCAAAGAAACATAACGGAAATGTACCTCTACGGAAATTACCATTAGTCAATTATTGAATTTTTTTTGTAAAACCAGTGCTATAATTATTCCCCTGTAATACAAATCGCCCTTCACTGCAACCAATTAATCGGTGCAACTTTGTAAAAATGATTTTAAAAAGCCAACGCTGATTTGATTAGCTTGGAGCTCTTGAATCCCTCAACGGAGCTGATATGCCAAACACGTGCGGTGCAATATATATGTAACCACATTATTTGTCGAGATTGGAGTCCATAAAGTCAATGGACGTTTTTACTCCCAATATTTTGTCACAAATAAGAGAAAAAGAACGAACAAAAAAGGGTGCTTCGTGATGACGAAGCACCCTTTTCAACCTCAAGGATAAGGCATAAAAATTAATTTGCTTTTGACTGAGAATAATGTAAAAAAAGTATTAATAAACTAATTGAAACATTGGTAGGATACTTAACTTTAAAAAAAATGTATTCATTGATTTTTTTCGAATACACTCATTCCTTTTTTCACATTTCATTCCTAAAATTTGCACTGTTAAAAATACTTGAACGTTCGTTAAAAGTTACCGAATTTTCGACGATTTCTTTAAAAAAATTGAAAACAACTTTAATGATTTAGTAAGAATTTCCAGGATAATATGGATTTTGGGAAGAAAGTGATTTCCTTTACGAATTTCAAACAAATCACCTTATCAACCCAATTATCGACCGCTGATAAGCAAGAATCTACTTTTGCTAAAGTTGCATACATGAAAATCTACTTTTACTAACCCCGACATTTGAAAATCTACATTTACCAATTCCTATTATTCGGAAATCTACGTATTTATAGAAATCTCCATCTGCCGAGCCTGTACAGAAAAAAGACATTTACCGATCGATTTACAATGCAATCTACCTTACCGGCCACCAAAAAACAGAACTGTTCTTTTGCCGACCTATTCAAATGAAATAAACTTTTCTTTTATTCTCACGGAAAATATTTATTATTTTCATTGTAAAAAAATTGCTTATGGCGTGATGCCGCTAGTGACTTTCTCATCATGATTGTTACTGGCATCACGTTAGTGTTACGAAGTTAGGTTGTAAAGTTAGTTTGTAAAAATCATATCACTAATCTGTAATTAAGGATGTATTTTACAACCATTTCATGGAACTTATACCGAACGATTTTATTTATAATTCTCTTTAAATTCTCGAAATCCAATAGAATAGACATGTCACGAAAAATATTTCGAAAAAATAAAGACATGTTCAATACATTAAAACCAAATAGAGGATCTTACTCCTTCATTTTTCATTACCTTTTTTTTATTAAATTTTTATGAAAAGAAATACGATTTTTGTTAGTCGTAATTCGTAATGAAACAGAAATACGTGAATGTTAATATTCTAAAATAATTGTAACAATTACCTTACTGATATACTTTTTTCATGTGGTATTACTGTGTGAAGAAATTTCGTACATTATTTTTAATCTACGTTACTCGCTTTAAGGATGTATGATACGTACAGTCCCGCCAAAAGTGAGTTTCAGAGATCAGAGTCGATTTCAATCACTTCTCGATGGGATAAATATCGGAAAAAAATAATGCAAATACAACGTGCTGAAATGATTGATTTCGCATAATAAAAATCCCAAAATGTTATTAACAAATTAGTGAAAATAACAATTGTTCATAAAAAAATCAGTCAACCTAACTTTTTTTCTAATGAAAATAATATGTCAATTTATTTGAATGCATACGAATTTCTTCAGATTTTTTTCTTCGTTTTGATTTTGATTTTTTTTTATTTTGAAAAATGCGCCGAATATAACAAATTTTGGATATGCGTCTTGCAAAAAAAAGAGTGTAGTAGATGGTTTTATGCCGAACACGAATTCGTTATTTCGCGCACATTTTTAGAAAAACAAAAATCAAAATCAAAATAAATAAAAAATCTGAAAAAATTCGTATGCATTTAACTCAATTAACATATCATTTTCATGAGCAAAAAAGTTAGGTTGACTGATTGTTTGTTGAACAATTGTTTTTTTCACCAATTTGTTAATAACATTTTGGGATGATTATTATGCGAAATCGATATTTTCAGCACGTTTTATATGCATTATTTTTTTCCGGTTTTTATCCCATCGGGAAGCGATCGAAATTGTCTCTGAAACTCACTTTTGGCGGGACTGTACGTATCATACATCCTTAATTTATTACAATCGCGTTTTCAAAGTGGATGTCAAGCCCCGACCCGGAGGTGGTGCGCGAATACGTTAGCGCGTTTTCTTCACATCTGTGTTTCGTATTATCGGCGACACTGCGATAGATTTGACAAGTTGAATTAACATTTCAATTTTTCGTAGATCAAAAATTTCGAAGCTACCGGCAAATGAGCAGTTAAATTGGTTTATTATCTTCTCTATTATTCACATGAAATATATGAAATCGTAAATTGCAGAAAAATTTCTATTAAGTGTAACATGAGTTATATAACAGGTCCACTAGATTAGTAGACAATTGATATTTCACAAAATGAATATTTTCCATTGTGGATGGTTTCAGAAATCTTATGTGAATGCGTAACAGTTAAAAAAATTAATATTTACCCTAATTATTATTAGATTTTTTATCAAAAACAGTTGAAAACTAGTGATGATAATTTTTACACTATGACAGAAAGTATTGTGTACTTAATAGGAATTTTTGATTATTGATGATTTTACAAATTTTATGTGAATGACCAAATAGTAGCAAAATGCTCTACTAAATCACCTACTTTTGTTGATTGCTCATTTGTTGATGATTTTCTCTGTATACGTCAGACCGAAGCATACATTTTTACTTGCGGTCTGAAAAAGAATTTTTGAAAAATATATTTTTTTTCACATTTAACATTTAAGGAAAGAGTTGAGATTTTGGATTCGATTCTAGTTACAGAACTAGAATTTCAATGCAGAAGACACTCAGCAAATTTCATTCTAGTACATATAGTTTTTCAAACAATGTTGTGTTTTCATACAGCACAGAAAGATAGACAGAAATAAGTCAACAGGTTTTTTAAAATCCGGGATACTAAAAGCATGTATTTCCATCAGAAACCAGGAGTCAATTTTTTATTTGGCATGCAACACTTTCTCTCTTTACGTACAACGTATGTAATATGAAAGTATAGAATGACCAATAGCAGAGTGTTATCAGAATACGTTATCAAAATCAATTTCAGACGCTTTCAATATTAAGGAATCTTCTGTAACGTTGATACACGGATAGGAGACCAACGAGTGTTTAATTGAATTACATTTTTTCTGAATTGTGGTTGAAATCCTGTGAAATGGAGTTCACTATATTTCTATTTTTTTTCAGATTCTTTGTTTAAATGCTATACAGTGCATTTGTGAGAAAAAGCAATTGCAGTTGAATGTCTGCTTTTCTGAGAAACGGGAAGGAGCAAATAGAAGAAATTCGTATAAAACGGAAGCCGGCAATTAATTCTATTTTTTCAAATAACTTATTTAGAAAAATGATCAAAAATACACAGTACAATTGAAGTTCGATAAAAAAAAAGAAACGCCACATTGCTTGGCTTCTGCTAAAAGGAATGTAATCGAAATGAGTAAATAGAAGTAAAATCGTGAAGAAATTACGAAAAACAATTTTCTTTTACACTGTAAGAATAAAAAAACACTACAACCTTGCAGTCCCGGTCGAAAGATCCGATTGAAACCAATAAAATGAACAAAAATCTGATCGAAAACATAGTGCAACCGATTATTTTTAAATCGGAATTTTGTCCGTTTGATCTGTTACTATCATTTTCAACCGGAATTCCTAAGCAGGTAAATTGCTATCGTAATTCCTAAGCGGTGCACCCTGCAAGTTGCTTCCTTGTTATGTTTTGCTTCTTTAATAGTTACTTTTATATGGAAGTATATTGATCGATTTCGGCTCCTATATAAAGAAAGCAATGTAAAAGGAAAAAAATTACGAGAAGCAACTTTTAAGGTTCTCCTTTGCAGACTCGTTTTAGCTCAAGAGACGTTTTTCTGAAAATTCGAAGCGTCATGAAATTGTAAACGCTCAACCGATTCTTGTTAAATTTTTACCTAAGCTTCTTTTCTATGTTAATCCGTAAGTAAACCAAACTTAAACGCAATATCTCATATAAAACTTCCATTGAATTACTCGAAGTTGATTTAAGCTATAAAAACATAAATTTTTCGACAATTCAAAATTCTGTTAACTACAAATTTCTTTATGGCTCTCTACCATATTGGATATCCACTACGGCTGAATATTGATTCGTCTCTGTAGACCCATTTAAGCAGGTTTGGTCTAAGTTAACTTGAATTAGAACGAAAAAATGAATATTTCGAGAATTCAAAACTCTATAAAATCTGAACCGCTTTGTGGATTTTGTTCGAATTCAATACCCACCATCATTTTTCATTGCTTCATTCGTCAAAAACGATTTAACTCATGGGCTGAAAAATTGCAGCAGCCTGAGAACATACATTTTTCAAAAAAATTCAAAGTCCTATGAAATCTGAAAAAAATGTTTCAATTTTTTTGTAAATTTATACATAGGTATGGTCGTTGCTGTTCTACCAGTGTATCAAATGTCCCCTTAATTCTTAGAGGCGTTTTTGAGATGGCAGAGGACCGACTCTACACCTTCCAAGTCGACACGAAGACATTTATTCGTTCTTGCGTAAAACCGACGGTGTTTAGTGCTAGGTATCGAGTTATTTCGCGTTAAGTTGCATGCGTGTAAAGTGATTCTGTGTCGACTATTTGTGTAGACGCAAATGTAGATCTTCGTGTCGACTTGGGAGGTGTAGAGTCGGTCCCCTGCCTTTTGAGATACAGCGGTTTGCGTTTTGCAAGCCTTCCCCACATAGACATTAGAGTGGCCCAAAATTTTTTTTTTTTTTTCCTTTCGACTTCGCACACAATAAAACCGTTGTTTATGTCATTCTATTGACAACGCTAGAAGGAAAACATCGTGTGATTTTTTTCAGAGGTCGTGCAATGGGTCTTAGTATTTCCCATTTGATAAACACGTAAGAAGTTGTTGTCTCGAGTTTCCAGGGAATTGCCAATTTTCGTGCAAAATAGACAGGCATAAAAATAGTGACATCAAATAGCTTCTTCAATTCTCTTTAATTCAGTTTATCATAGAGCATTGACTGCCATATACTCTCAAAGATATTCAACTTTAACTGCAATAAATGCGTATAATTTGCATTTTTTTGCTAATAACCCGGGCACATTGGATCTTACGACCATAATTATTACTATTAAACTTGAAGAGGATACGTTCACCTCCGAAACTACATAAGAATCATTCTCGTAATATCAAACTTGATGGAGTTATGATTTATTAAAGTGCAACTTCAAAGTATAACTCGTCGCGAAATGATTATTTTTCGCCATAGAATACGTTTTTGGTTACTTTAATTAAACAAATTAGTTGCATATACCTGTAATAGTCAATTGATAAATCAGGTATTTTAACTTCAATCAGGTTTTAAAACTTAAAAATGATGCGTGACGAAAATAAACGAAGACAATGTAGTTCGTTTTTTTTACACGCATCATTTTTTATTCAAGTTATGTTTAAGTTTATATAGGATCCTTATTCATTTGAAAAATACCTGATTAACCAATGGACTATTGCAGGTATATGCAACTAACTTATTTAATTAATGTAACTAGAAACGTATTCTATGGCGAAAAATAATCATTTCGCGGTGAGTTATACTTCGAAGTCAAACTTTAATAAACCATAATTCCGTCAAGTTTGATTTTACCGGGATGATTCTTATGTAATTTCGGAGATGAACGTATACTCTTTAACTTTAATAGTAATAATTATGGTCGTAAGATCCACTGTGCCCGAGTTATTCGCAAAAAAATGCAAATTATACGCATTTATTGCAGTTAAAGTTGAATATCTTTGAGAGTAGTATGTGGCAGTAAACGCTCTATGATACATCGAAATGAAAAGAATTGAAGAAGCTATTTGATGTCACTATTTTTATACCCGTCTATCTCGCACGAAAATTGGCTATCCCCTGAAAACTCAAGAGAACGACTTCTTACGTGTTAATCAAATGGGAAATACTATAATCCATTGCGCGACCTCTAAAAAAAATCACACGATGTTTTCCTTCTACCGTTGTCAATAGAATGATATAAACAACGGTTTTGTTGTGTTCGAAATCAAAGGAAAATAAAAAATATATTTTTTGGGCCACTCTAATAGACATACATATAAATGCATCCGGAATTTTTTTCTAAACCACGTGTTTAAATGTTTTGGACCATTCTGACTAATCTGACATGAAAATCCAGGAATTTTCTTCACGAACACGAAGCTTTCTCCATGAGGAAGCAAACTTGATTGATTATTAAAGTTAAGATTTGATTCCGAGAGCGAAAAATCGTTTCGTCGTTACACTTTAGACGGCGTAATTCTATATTCACCCAGAGGCCACAACGACCTCTTTTCAATCCTTTCCTCTCAACTTTCTTCTCGCGTACAACGAGCAGAGAACAAGCGCCGAATGGCCATTCATGCGCAGAATATGTGCTACCGATGTAAGAGATTATACTACCCGTATCGCGAACATCTCGTTGTTTCCTTTTGACCCGTTCACGTACTGCATTATTTCGAGTTTTTCTATGTATACACGTATTGCAAGTAGCATGCGCGTAGGGCGACTTCATTATTCACGAGCTTTCGTAGTACTATACGCTACTACTAATATTTCTACTACTACTATACTACTATCGGAGAAGAGTTCATTGTGCAACCCGCGGACTTATCGCTCGTCGATACTGTTAATTAAGTCTGACGTTTATCCCCACCACGAAATATTCTTTTGTTCGCTCTTCAGCAAATGATGGAACTCGTGTGAGGTTTTCTCACTGTTTTACGGGCATTTCGTGTCGGGAATTAGAGCGCTCTGTGTAGACTACAACAAAGTATGTTGCATCAAATTATAGCGGTACCTAACGAGGAGACTATAGGGCTCTATATTGTGGAGCGGAATTCCCACGAGACATTCCGCAGTTGCTCACAAAAAATGCTCTTATCTCGCTAATCTTTCTTTCCATGTACGCAGTCGGCAATTCGTTACTCTACAAATCGTACGAGATTGTTTTTTTACGGATTAATGTAATGGAATTGTATAAAATATAAGTCCCGATGTATAAAATGTTTGGAATTATGTGGGATTTTTATGAGAAAACTGGTTCATTATCTATATTTTTTTCAATTCGGAAGGATTTATTTCTTTTCCGTTTTTTGAGACAGAATTTTTTGAATGATTCTGCAGAGTTTTTAAATTCTCAATTTTCTGAGGCACCAACAGAATTTTTCGCAATCTTCGGTAAGAATCTTATAAGACGAATGTCTAGTTTTCTGAGACAAAAAGTTTTATATTTTTGAATTACTCAAACATTCCATAGAATTTTTATCAGAATGTTTTTCCATTTTTTCCATTTCCATTTTTTCCATTTTTTCCATTTTTTCCATTTTTTCCATTCGGAAAAAAACTTTCGAAAAAATTTCAGATAATCAAAATTACTTCAAAGCTTCCAATTTTTTCATTCGCTTTTTTTTACGAAATGAGAAATTTAATGGATAGAAAAAATCGTAAGTTGTTGAAAAGTGAGAAATGCGGAAAGAGTTACAATTTTTCTCATAATTAGCAATATTTTCTCTATTCGAGTTTCACTCTCTCCGACATTAAGCTGAGAAAGTGGTATAGTGCGGATAAAATCAAAAATTCTCTGAATATAAATAATACCCTGAAAAAAATTTTTTAATCCCATCAATTATTCTGATTAATTCTCATTTGTTTGAATATTTGCACATATATAAAAATCTTTCTTCATAAATGAATGTCAATTGTTCTTGAGTGCTGGCTGTGCCAAAAAAGGCGATATTTTTTTTTCTTTGCTCTCTGCCCAAAATATCGTAGAAGTTTTAGTAATGATTTTGTCAAAAGCGGAGCTCATAATTTTAATTCTTGGAGGTCCATCATCGCGTTTCAAATTTTCCCATTTAAATAACACAGGAAAGTGATTTTTTTCCATTCTTTCTTCCTGCAACCTAAGAAGAAATTTTTTTTTTACAAAATCAATGACTACATTTTATGAATCATTAAATTTCGAACCAAAAATCTTGTTGAGTCGAATTTCTATCTTCAATATTTGATTTATCCAGTGTCTCGACATTTTTTATCGGATATGCGTAAAAAACCATCAAAATAAAATTCAATGAGTCTGTAACTTAAAACCGCCAGCAAAACATAAAATTTCACCCGTTTTTTTTAGAAAATTTAATGTTCTAAAAAATTTCTATTGACTTTTTTTGTACTAACATCAGTAGTTCACTTAATGACAGTTAAAAATACAAAAACCATCACTTTTTTGGTCTGTAATTTTGTAAATATCAACGATACCAGAAAAACGTTAGCAACTTTTTTGTAGTGCGTCAGACGGACGACAAAATTTTCCTTTAACTTTTTCTCCTAACTTCAATAGATTAGGTAAAAAATGTAAACAAGAACACTTCGAATTTACAACATAAAAAATGTCAAGGCTTTGTAATAAATCAAATATGGACGATAGAAATTCGGCTCAATGAGATTTTTTGTTCGAAATTTAATGATTCATAAAATGTAGTCATTGATTTTAAGAAAAAAAAATTTATTCTTAGGTTGCAGGGAGAAAGAATGGAAAAAAATCACTTTCCTGTGTTATTTAAATGGGAAAACTTCAAAGGCGATGATGGATCTCTGAGGATTAAAATTATGAGCTCCGCTTTTGACAGGATCATTACTAAGACGTATTCTACGATATTTTGGGAGGAGAGCAAAGAAAAAAAAATATCGCTTTTTTTGGCACACCCTAGTGCTCATATACACTTGTGGTGAGTGGAAAAATCGAAATTTTCTTTATTACGTATTCTTTAAGTATAATGTCTCAAGAATATTCCCGCAGAATTTCATAAAGATCGAAGCATTGTAACTATATCTCTGGTGCGCGCGATCGTTTACCATGCAGCTCTTCAATTAAACGCGATTATCTCAGAATCGCCTTTTTCGAAAAATACCTTTGCGGTGGGCACGATTACTAAGAAACTATTAATCCGATTTAAACCAAATTTATACCACTTAATTATTATAATAATAGCTAAAGCCTGAAGAAACGTTTTCAAATTTTGTTAAAAAAAATTGTTACGAAAAACCGAAAATCTAACACCTGAAAAAATTAATTTTTTGTTAAAAGTGTCGCCATTTTTTTAAATGACAATTTTCACGATTTCTTCTTACAGGCCCAAGTCAATGGAATGTACTAATGTAATCTTTTTGAATTCTGATTTCCGGATGAACCGCTATCAAGTTATCATGCCCACTCACGAATCTCGATCACAGTTTTCCAATAAACATTTATTTTCTTGTTGAAAAAAGATCAAGAAAATCACGTTTTTTTCGCCTGCTGCAAGTGTATAATAAAAGTATATAATAATAAAAAGTATATAATAAAAGATTTTCGAATTTGCCAAAAGCGTTGCGAAAATTACAAATGGTAAGCGGATCGAGAACAATGTAAAAAAAAAATTTTTAACAGAGAGAGAGAGAGAGAGAGAGAGACAACCAACCAATCTAGCGAAAATTCTTAAGTATCATTGATAGGAACGTCGCTCAACAAAAGTATATGAATTATTTCCTACGGGCAAAATCGTAAATCCTCTGAATATAAATAATATAGTAAAAAACAACAACTAAGAATCTCGAAAATTCTTCGAACTATCTCTTCCTCTTTTCCTACACTTTCACATACATAAAAACCTTTCATTAAACATAAATCTCTACTGTTCTAAAATTATCCGAAATTTCCACGACTCCCGCCTTTGCACCATAACAGAAAACTTGATTCCAGTATTTGTCGAAATCATCGCAAAAAAAAACAAATAACAAGCCTCTCAATAATGAGTACAAAACATCAGAATAATTAGAGGAATTTTGTACCAATAAATAAATAGTCAGTGCAGAATTCGCCGAAGGCGTTGCAAAAATAACAAATGGCAAGCGGATCAAGAACAGAGTAAAAAAGTTAAAATATTAGAGCTAACAGAAGAATGAAAATCAGCGAATCTAGCGAAAATCGTTAAGCGGTCATTAATAGGAAGGCCGGTCAACGACAGGCACGTTATACGAGTAATATCCTCGGAGCCGCATGACTCGTACACCTCACGACCACAGTGAAAAGTGCTGATGGTGCACTTGTGTACACACACGTTGGTTATATTCACATACACAATAAAGCCGGCATGCCGCATTCTTGCGTTCGCAGTACTACCAACGCGCGTCGTCCAATTCATCGCCATTCAAGATGGAGCGAAACAACAGATCGGGCATCCCATAAGGTGCTAGTAAACAAAAACTAGTGTCGTGCTTGTGGCAAATTAATACAAGTGCGTGTATTTTAGTTTCGTGTGTATCGAAAAAGTGTCGAGTGAGTGAAGGATTATCCGAAAAATGGCAAAATCCGTGCTGAGCTCGGACACTCTGCCCAAAGCTGGAAGAGTTAACGAAGGTAAAGATCATAGAATAACAAAGGCCTGTCGCTTACAACCTTTCGTGTGTCATTCTACTGACTAAACGCGCTGTTATCGCCGTTACACGCGTTGAACTCTCTATTTCTTATTCCATCGTTATCGCAGCTAATAAACACGAAAAAATGTGTTTCAGTGTGTCGCGAATGGCTCATTCACGAAGACGGCGCGCTCGCTTATCGCCTACAGGATGAAGAGAGTTTGTACTATTTATTTATTTCATTAACTTCAGATTTTAGGAATTCATTTGAATTTTCATCAAAGAGATCATTTTTTTTTGTATTACATTTTTGAGTTACTGAAAACAATTGTTTTGAGGATGTAGAGGCTTAATCTGGGACAAATACTTGTCTGGAAACCCATTGGTTAGTGAGTTTATGGGACATGCTCCAATTATTATTTTTTTAGTTCAATTTGCAGAGAGTTTACACATTTTTTATTAATTTCTAAATACTGGAATTTAAAGCTACAGAGAACTGTTTGTTTCCTGGATTCTGGAGCTTAATCTGGGACAATTGGTTTTTTGGCAACCCATAAGTTATTGAGTTTTTGTTTTTTTAGTTTAGTTTGAGAACCGCAATTTTTAAAGTGCTCGCTGTACATTTGCAAAATTCTGTCACAGATTTTTCAATTCTTTAATATAGAATCTATCGAATGAGCGATATGTTTGTCAAAACGTAGTACAAAATTTTGTTTAACAAAAGTGTCTGAGTTATGAATTAGAATCGAGGCTTTAGATTTGAGACAGTTTTTGGAATTCGGTTTTTGAGACCTTGAAAAATATTGTATCTGATTTTTCGGGCTCAATATGAGACAATTGGTTGTGAAGCAATCCATAAGCTACATTTTTTAGACATGCTCAGATTTTTAAGTTTTCAGTTTTATTTTTCAAACTGCAATTTCCAAAGTGTTTACTTATACATTCATACAAATCTCCGTTTAATATCTTAATTTCATAAGATATTCTTCATAAGAATAAGCTAAAATGAGCTTTCAATATGTTTGTTGAACTATAGCATGCAATTTTACTAGACAATAGTATTTGTGTAATGAATTTAAATTATGGCTCTAAATTCAGAAATTTTTTTTGGATTTGTAAGCCGCTGGGAAACAATACTTAGCTCCTGGGGCTTAATCTAAGATAACTGGTTGACCGACAACCAATAAATTGCTGAACTTCTAGGTTTTAAAGTTGAATTCTCATTTTTCGATTTTTATTTTACTCCAACTCCCAGAGTTGCGGGCAATAAATTTCCACCAGTATAATAATATTTCAATCCTATAAAACAAAATGGTGATGAAAATAAGTGAAATAAGTCAATGCAAACGTTTGGTGCTTAAAATTTAATTTATTTATTTTAAAATGGCTCATCATTTTTTATGTCCATGATCCCGCAAACTCGTAACTTTCAAGTGCAAAAATATAAACATATTTTTATGTTCCATCAAAAAAGTGTTTTCTAACATAATTATATATTTATGAGGGTCATATGAAAAAATTCAAATTAATGCTCAAAACCTTAGTTCTCATGAACCTGATTTTATCTTATTGGGAGAAACTCTATGATTCTTATCATTTGTTTCCTAGTTAAGGAACACTACTCTGGTAATAAGGTTCGAAATGCCCAAGTACGAGAAGATTTGCCACGAGCTCGCATTGAACAGGAATTAGAAGAAATCCGATATCAGTCTATACTTCATGAGCGGTAAACTTTAATTTTGATTTAATTATCATTGACAACAAAATACCAGTTCGCTTAGTTCTTTAAAATATTTACTCAAGGATCTTTTGTTTTTTAGGGAGGAACAAGATGCAATGGTGGCGAGACAAGTTGCCTTGAATTTGGAACGAGAAGAGAGATTAAAGGAACGAGAACTCCAGGAAAGAATGAGGCACCAGCTGAGATTGGATGATGAAGCTGCTCAGCTTGAAGCACAGCTGGAAATACAGCGTAGGATACAAGAAGAAAAAGATCAAGTCAGTAAACAATTGAGGTTTTTTATTTTAAGCTGAATCTAATTCTAAGAAACTTATTATATTTGGACTCATTCTATCCATTTATTCCATAAATAATTCGATAATTATTTTTCCCTTATTTATGTATTTAAAAAAAAAAAAAATAAATGATTTTAAAAAACTCAAATAAAAAAGGAAAAACAAATCCATAGGAGAATTTGATATAAATTTTTGTTATAGAGAAAGTATTTAAAAAAGTTTTAGAAACATTGAAAGATGTCTAATGGACCGGAATCCGTCCAATCAATAAATATATCAATTGAATTTCTTTATTTATATAATGAAATAAATAGTATGCAAAGTAAGACCATACAACATTATAGAATAAATATAAAACATCAGTCCCTTATTATTTCCGCTTTCAACGAAGCTATCTCTATGAGGAAGTATGTTAATTAATGTTGACCTCCTCATAAAGGATTTGAAATTCCATAAAATGTGAACCGCTTTACATAGTGGAGCCAAATTCAGTACTGAGAAACATCACGTGTGTATGAGGCAATCCATCTCGTTTCGACCAGGTTTTGACCTCGACCCCTGCGATTTAGCTCATCATTTTATCTAGGCTTAGTTAGACCCTTAAGTACGCAAAGAAATTTTTTTTTTATCGCAATTTTTTTTTAAATATATTTTTAAAGTGACATATCGAATGTGATAATTTAAAAACCTGAAAAAATACTGAAAATACTTTGTATAATAACAAAATTATCTAACTTATAGCCAAAGTGGGGAAGATTTTTCTTCTAACAATTCTTAAGCTTTATTGATTTAAAAAATGATTAAAAATGATTAAAAAATTATAAATAATGAATCTATTACAGGCGAGTGTTTAAATGTTTATTTATGTAAAACCGCATTTTTTTCAGATTAAAATTTTTTTTTTCATGTTTATCCGAATTATGTAAATTTTTTTAAAAATATTTTTAAAAAATAAGAATGATGTATTCTCACAGATCACAGTTTGTTTCGTTACGCCAATATTTTATTTGTTTACAATGGTTTGCCTCTTGATAAGATTGATACGATAAGACATCTTCAATTCAGACGATGAAGGAAACAACTTTGTTTTCATACCTTCCGGCTCAGGTATAAAACAATGTTGCTTCTGAGTATCGGGAATTGTTTTTGCCGTTGCAAATCCCTCATGCAGATCCTTTTTGGTAGCCTCGTAATCGTCAACTCCTGAGAATCTTTTAGCTTGTACGGAGGGAACATTACCGTCCATATCTTGTTATAATAACATTGTTATCAAACAAAGTATTTTTCAGAATTTTTAAGATTTGTAAATTATGGCATTCGATATGTTACTTCGAAAATAGATTTAAACAAAATTGCGATAAAAAAAAAATTTCGTATTTAAGGGTCTAACGAAGCCTAAATAAAATTATGAGCTAAATCGGAGGGGTCGAGGTCAGAACCTGGTCGAAACGGCGTGGATTGCCCTATATACTCTTATAACGAACAATTTGGCATAACATACTACTTTGCGGAAGTCAGAGCGTTCACGCCCTTTTTAAAAAAATTGAAAACGCTGCTCATCGTACATTTTTGCGTAGATTTTGTCAGCAACTGCAAAGGATACGCAAAAATAAACAGAATTTCAACAATTTTCCAAATAACTGGGTTATTTTTCAGGAGCTGGCGTTAAAATTGCAGCAAGAGGAGGAAGAATGTTCGGTGGACGCGCAGGACGCACCCATCGACGATCAACTGTCGCTGGATCGAAAGATAGCTATGGAGGCTCAAGACGCCGAATTGGCGCGAATGCTGCAAGAGAAAGAGAGAGCAAAGGCTCGAAGAGCTCGCGAGCGGGCGAGGCAAAAAAAGCTTGAGCGTCAGCAGCAGATGCAGCACCTGGAGAGTCACGGAACGGTCGAAAGGCCGCCAAGACCCGACAAACTCGAAGTAAAACCCGCTTACGAGAGACATCGCCCTCGTCATCCGCCTAATCAAGCTCAATTTATCGACGCTGAAGAGATTCAGGTTCTCGAAGACGACGTTGAAGACGTTCGCGAACTCCCGAACGTCGCTGCAATGATCGATCCCACTTACAACGGAAATACTCATCGCAGCACTTCGAGCAGCTCGAGTAACACCGTCAGTCCAACTTACGCACTTCCAACACCTCCTCAAGAATTAATGATCGACGATGCGCCTTGTTATATGCCCATTCAGGGACAGCGACGAACGCAGATGCAATCGCCTTCGCTTTCGCACGAAGAAAAACACAAGCGACGCGTCAAAGACGGTTGCAAACAGCAATAGACTTCGAAAAGCCTTCTTGAGGTATTTTTAGCAGTACAGTCCGTTCAAACATAAAATTCACAGAGAATTCGATGAAATGCATTTTGCAACTGATATACAAAATTATTATTATTAACTCCTTCAATGTGCTTATTTTCTTAGATGTTTATCGTATCAAGAAGTCTTTTGATATCCGAGCTCTGAATCTCTCGTTTCATCGGACTGTAACGATAGAACTATCTTAAGTAGACTTCGGTCCAGTCGATCGCGTATCAAGATTTAAAGAGTTATTTGTACAGGTTTGCAAAGAAAAACTAGCGTAATCGATTACAAATTTGAATTAACCAGATCCTATTTAATGTGGAGAAAAATGTATAACAATCAATTTGCATAAAAATAACTCAGTTTACGCTAAGTATCTATGCGACACATTATTCGTCGGTTTTTGTGAGTAAAATCCGTGATTTTTGTTAGATCTTGACAGATTATTCCTCATTTTATTCCTAGATAAATATAGCACAAATTCACTCGAATTTTTTTAAATAATATTCATCATTTACAAATGACCGCCATTTTTATTTAAAAATAAAACAAAGTTACGAGGTTATTCAGTTTGCTCTGCTAATTGGGAAGTAAAACGATGTGGAGTTCTCGATGAATTTGTATATCGTCTTTTAATAAACAACTGCGTTGCCGCTGGCCAAGATCGAAATACAATTACAAATTCGACTTTTAAAAAACCGAGAATAATATTCGCTATTGATAATTGCAGTAAGCTAAGTTACTTTGCTATGAGTTAATTTCTCTACTTTTTTTCTACATGTCTCTAAATCAGATTGAGCTTCGTTTGTTTCTCAGAAAGTTTGTAAAAGCAATTTTTTAAGTCTTGGTACTCAATTGACCTGATTGTACCATCGATGCCTCCTTAATTAATGCTTTTCAAATATATTCTAACGAATATTTCCCAACAACGCAGATAAACCGCTAATAAAATTTGAAAATCTTTGTAGGCTTTTTTTCTTAAAACTTTAAGCTTTTTTTTCACAAAAAATTGGTAAATTCGATGATATTTTGACACGATAAAAATATGTATATTTTAAAAGCATTCTGAAACATTGTCAAGACGTAAAAAGTGAGTCCATAGTTTCTAATTTATTTGTAAATATCAGAAAAGTGTCGATTAAAAAAAAGCGTATTAAAGATTCAGATTGATAAAAAAATCGAACAAATATTGCAAACACTCCCAGTTACTAGAAATTAATGATTTTGAAGTTACAGAATGTTTAAAAAAGTCAAGTTTTATGAGCCTATTATAATAAAGCACAGTCTGCGTTGCTGCGAAATTTCCCCAAAAGTTCTGAGATCATCGTATTGATCTGAGACATAAATAATGGAGCAGGTGGTTAAAATGAAGTATATTTAACAGCCACCTCAACCCAGAATCTCCAAACTGCCTTCAACTACAATAATGAAGCCGCGTCATCAGATATTATGTAAAAGAATTTCGAATTTCGCGTTAACGCACCGTAAAATCCATCATATGTGCGTTTCGATTCGGAATATCGTTGATACGTTGCTGCGTATTGATTGTGTGCCTTTCGGAGAAGGCACGAAAATACGAATTATTATTATTAATATTATTGGAGAGTTTTCGAAAAGCCATACAAGTTTTAAAGATTTATTATATATCCGGGAATTCGAAATGCGCGTGAATGAAAACGCCGGTAGTAGATTAAGATTCACTAGGGTAATTAGTTGAGTAATAGAGAATTTATTTGATAGTTTGGGCAATCAAGCGAATAATCGTAATCTCAATAAGAAAATCAAACCGCTCTCCACTGTAGAATGTAGCGTCATTGATTGACGACTCACTCAGATAATTTTTTTAGTCTCTAGAATATAAATTTGCAATGTAAAGGAAAGAGGGACGGAACGACGAGAGGAGAGATTTGAAGAAAATCAATCACAACGACCAACGATAGAACATTGCCAAAGATCCGACACTTTAACGTTTGGCTTTGGACCAGATCGACTCAAGTATTATACAAACGGCGAGCCTAAATCAACGAAGATTTTCGTTGTTTTTGTTTTTTATTTGTACAGTTACCTGTACCAAATATTATGGAGAGTAATACGAGATACTTAATCTTGCTTATTAATAATAAATTAATCAAACGCGGTGGTGTTCATGGCTTCACACGCCAAACTTACAAATCTACTCTTTTTCGATCAAAGTATCGCGTATTACTTTGTCGAATATTTAATAGGAGGATCTATCGGTGCATTCTTGTAAAATTAAAACTGAGTCTACAATTTTTCATGTAGATATTCGAAAACTACCTGTGCATTTTATCAGCACGATTTAAACACATTCAATATTTTGTTGTTTTCTTTAACAAAAGTTTAATTTAATTTGGATTTTAGGATTTCGCGACAAGTGAAAATACTAAACACAATTTTTTACTGGAAAATAATTTGCTTGATATATGTCAATTTCCATGTTTCTTTAAGTGATTTTAAGAATTTCAAGAAATATTTGAAAAATCAAAAACTTTTGATATTCATATGAAACAATTCTTCAAAAGTAAATCCAAAGTAGAATTAATCTTTGCGAGGAAATACTAGTAAACTTGTTCGTTGAGAGTAAAAAAAAAACTAAAATCCTGTTTTGTAAATTCCTTATGATTATTAGAAATCTTTTAAGATGTCAGGTGTTTTTTGAAAGTGAAATTCTGACAAATTGGAACTGTTTTTTTTTAAATTTGGACAACGCCACATGCGTAAAATGTACCAATTGAACCTCCTTAGTGGTATTTATTCGAAAGGATGGAAGGAATTGTACGGGATATTAAAATCAGTCGCAAACTTCGTGAATCCAAAAATATCCACAAGAATAAAAATTGCGATTATCTTGTACGTGACTTTCGCAAGCAGCATTCCGCCTAAGATGCACGAAAATTTGAGGCCTATAAAGACAATTTACACGTAGACGCTAGAAATTTATATACAACCTTTTACAATCTACGTTTAATCAAATAATCGTATTTATCGATGGTGACTGGAGAATTTTCTTTTGAAAACAAACAAACAACAACAAAAATGTTATATACCATAAATTTTCTTATACGTTTATTGTATTAATATAACTATACACGAGCATATCAATAAAAGATTTACAACAGTATGGTACAAGTTTTATTTCGCAGGATTTTCGTGTGCAAAAAAACTCGAAAGTACAAATTAACATTTTCTCTAAAACGTAAATCAACGCTTTACAAGGCATGATACTTTTTGTATGTTTCTCGAAGATCCCGAAACTCCGAGAATTTCGTGCAATTTACTTTGCAGTTTTAAGGGCAAAAGCCGCGAAATTAAAATGATAAATAACAAAAACTGTAAGCAGAAAACAAACGAGATTAAGACGGTTATTACCAAAGTTTTGCAGGTTTTCGGCACTAGTTTTGAAAAATTTAATTACACGTGGAAAAATCGCGAAGGCACGACTTTGTGTGTCTTGAATGCGGCAATAAAAAAACGTATCTTTTAGATTACTTAACTCTCCAACGAATATTGTAGTGTCCATACGTAGATATCCAATTAAAAGTGTAAGTAAAAACTTCATTCGAGATATAAAGTACTTAAAATGACAATAATAACAAAATATTGTGAATAGATCAGTCTAAAAATATGATATAGCAAAGTTTAAAAATATAATTTACCGAAAAAAAAACAAAGCCAGAAACTTGCAAATCTTTGGTTTTCAAGTCACGATTACATGTAAAAGAAATAAAAAATGCTAAACTAAATGTAATCAGGAGTATCACTGGTGAAAATTCTGGCAACAAAAGTAACTTGCTATCACTAAATAAAACATTATTTAATCGGGAAAGTTTGTGTTAAACAAATTGATCGAAGTGAACGTGCAGAATAGAATTTGGTATATTTTTTTTATTCATTTGTTTTTATGGAAAAATACTGTCCTTTATTGATTTCGGTACAAGAAGCGATTTATTTTTCAGCAAAACAATCCGACGACAAACACAGTAACAAAAAAAGACGGTAATCACAAAACGTGGCATTTTGTGGTCCCGTTGCGATTTTTAAGTGTGGAAAAAAATTGCGTTTTCTCTTGCGATATTTACATTATTACGGACAATGGAACAAAAAAATAGGTCAATGTATGGGCGTAAAAAACGGTAAAGGATTCGAGTCGCATTACCCTTTCAAAACTCATTGTTTTTGCTGTTAACTTATAATTGATACGACGTAACGTGTGATCGATTATTTTACAGGGTTTGCCAATATTGGCTCAACATTTCTTACATTTTATTCGGGTCTGAATAATTTTGATAGCAGAGTACAAATATTTGTGGCTCATCCTTTCAAAGAACTCAGTTCTAATTTCGCACAAGCTCTCAAGACCCTTTTTGCAATGATTTGCACCTTAATTTATTTGGAAAAACAAATTTCTCGTTCATTTGTCCCGCAATTTAACTATTATGTTACATTGGTAACCCACAATGTCTGTAATAGGATGAGTCATTTTTTCTGACTCGACATTTAGAAAAAATAGCTCAGAAAATAAGATTTCAACAAACAACTCTTTGCTCGTTGAATTTCTCTTCCGAGTCTTCCGCGACATTGAGGATAGAGATAAATGTAAATAATTTTCTTTATTTTACAGAATTTGTCTTCGCAAGAATTTTATTTAAAAGTTTACGTATATGTTGTACAGACACTGTAGGCGACTTTCACAGAAAAAAAGGAACAACAAAATGTGTATAATTGGATAGTCGAAAAAAATAGTGAAAGATAGATTTTTTTTTTAAGGTAACGAGACGTCTGTGCGTAATTTTATCTTCAACGCGGCTATTCAATAATAGCTTTTTTCGATCTTCCATTTTTTTAATCCGTCGTGCTTTTGTGGCGTTTTGGCAACACAAATACCGCGTGAGGCTCCCACAGGTTCATACTTTTAGTTGTTTTCGTGATCGGCGTTACTCGCGGTTTGGGAACTCGCTTTCGAGCCATTCTCTCCTTCTCCGTCAGCGGAATGAAATCTTTTATTTGCCTGAAATAATCAGAAATACAAATGTTATTTTAACTACATCATCAATTTAATAGTTTTGTTTAGTGGGAAAAAAAGGCTCGTTAAGGTTCGAGAATAGCAAAAGCTACAAGGGTGGCTGAGAAGACTGTACCTACGAGGTTGGGTTGATGGGTGAAGTTTTGATCTTGTATGCGGTGGAGAAAATACGTAATCCGGTACATCACCCATTTCTGTAAATGTTGGAACAATTATATTAAGTTTGGTTTAAACCAACACGATAAATGTTCGATTTTCTAATGGACTGAACTTAATGCTCAAGATTCAATAAGCGATAAGAATAATTTTAGTTTATTTTTAGCTCTTCATTTATCCATTTATTTATTTATTTATTTAATATATAAAGAGCTAAAGAGAAACTAAAATTATTTTTATAGCTTATTGGATTTCGACACACCCTTATCAATTTTTGGGGTGTGTCGAAAAAAAAGGTCGTTGTTTGGAACCCTTGTTTAAACCTGCAAACGTGTGTGTCTTGACTTTGATATACTCCTTTTTACATATATTCGACCGGAATTTTCTTTGCGATGTGTAAAACTCGATGTTGATACAGCGATCTTAAGATATAATTGACGTGGGTCTGTTTTTTACAGAGATAATTGTGTTGTCATCGTCTCGAGTTTCAGTCTTAGGAAGTAAGAAAAAATGCAATATTGAAAACGAAAACAAAAAACCTGAAGCAACAGTGATTTAACGTGAGATTCATTTTTTTAAGTGTCTGAGAAATATTTTTAATTCGACATTTTTTCGCAAAGTTGTTAAAGTACCCGTTCGTTTATTATTGATTTATAAATTATTAAAAGCCTACCTTTTATTTATCTTTTTTTCTCATCAGTCTCGAAACGCTGTCAATTGTATGTAGAACGTTTTTTCAAAAACGTAAAGTCACACAAGGAACGCTTTCCGTAAATATTCCGAAATGCAGAGTCTGTATATTTCGAATATATGCGTAAAGCTTTCCTTGCATAACTTAATATTTCTGTGACATTCGATATGAAATTGACAGCGTTTCAGGCTAGATGTCCAAAAAATATGAATAAAAATCGTTCTTTCAATAATTTATAAATTAATAATAAACGAACCAGAAGTCGGAAACATCAGATACTGGACGAGTCAACCTTTGTAGGTAAACCGAGCTAACTTACCGAAAAAATATCAAGTTTACGATATTATTCAAACATATTTATGCACTCAGAAAAAATATCGTAATTTAATAATAAAAATGGTTAGTCCGACGATAATCTAACTATAATATATAGTTGCCAGGAAGAACGATTATATTTTATGGTTCTAACAAATATAAGAAAATAGTTGGATCAACTATTAATATAATTCCTAGGAAGAACGTCTATATTTCATGGTTATAGCAAATATGTATAATTATAGTAGCAATGATCAAAATAATAATAGTTTCGAAAATTATTCTAATAGTTTGAAATATGCCATTTTTTTGCGTACACGATTTCAACGTTTGTTTTCAATAAACTTGCAAGTGTCGTTTATTGAACCATATTATCTTCACTTCAACCATAAAACATTGCAAGCCTTCGTATATGCTTTTTATCAACGATATGCTTTTCTCTCAGTGTGGGTTAATTTAATTTTAGATCACTTTTACTTATGATGTTTTTTTCTTTTTTAATATTGCACTTTCTTCTATTTTCCAGGCCACACAATGAACTGTGCAAAAGCTAAGCGCGATCAAATTATACTTGGATGTCGTTTAGGCGACGTTTTAGCGATATATATCCGATAAACAATATCTCAAAAAAAATTCGTTCTGAATATGCCAAGAGGTGCATATTGAGGTAAAATGAAACACTTTTGCAAATTTGAACGAATGCTTTAGAAAAAGTATTTCTTTCTGCACACTCTCAATTACACCATATAATCATAGGAATTGGTAAATTATTTTGACTTCAGTTGAACTAAACGAAACTCAAATGAAAATTAAGTTCATCTAAAGCAAAGAACATGGATGTTCATAAAGTGCAGGTCCTATGCTTAGTGTGAAGCTAAGCAGAAACTAGAAATTGCGCAAAAAAAAAATTAGAATTAAAATTAAAATACGTAGTATGTACTCCAGTTTCTGCGCAGCTTCAGAAGGAGCGTAAGATCAGTGCTTCTATGTACATCTATATTCTTTGACTAAAGTTAAACTAAAAAATCAAATTGAGGCATTCAATTAGTATACCTTTAGTTAAACTAAAGATAGACATTTTGAAAAATATGGTGTCAAAATCCGAAGATAGCATATAAAAAAATAAAATCGACGACCCATTTTTCTACCACAAAATGCAAAATTTATCGAACTAAACTAAAAATGTATGGCATAAAAAAGGAACTTGCCCTTCTGATCATCATCAGGTCCATCCTGCGCTCGATCCGGTGGCGAAAATCGAAAGCTCTCACTACTTTCGTTGCTTTTCTGCGACAACTTCCTCGTCCGCCTCTGTGGCAACTTCTCGACAACCTGATCGTCATCTTCTTCGTCGATAGCGGTAGCCGACACAGTTCTCTTTCTCCTTACCGGCGGCTTTCTCCTCGTTGCCTTGGATTTCGGTTCCGCAGCGACTTCTTCCTCCGAAGGTTCCTCCTTAATAGTATCTTCACTTATGGCACTTTTAACCGAGCCTGCTCGAGTTCTCCTCTTAATTTCAACCTGCGGCGGATCCATGCTGACCGCACGCCTTTCTCTTGTATTGGTCGCCCTCTTTTTTTGGCCAGTTTTTTCCTGAGGACCAGCGTTAAATATTTCATCCTCTTCTTCTTCTGGAATCGAAGAAATTGAAGATAATCTCGTTCGAGAACTCGTTGGACTCGCGGTTTTAGATCCTGTACTTCTTCCACCTCGAGTTTTACTAGTTTCCTGAAGAGATTCGTTGCTTTCTTCGAGAATAACTTCCTTACTAACGCTTCCACCTCTTCTCGTCCGTAGTGAAAGACTTCGCGTCGGAATTTCCGTTTCCTTAGGCACAGAATTTGCTCTTTTTCTCGTGGTTCTCTTCGTGGTAGTTTCAGAAACTTCTTTGCCCTCTTCAGGAGTTTCTTTGGTCATAGACGAAGCTCTTGTCGATTTTTTAGCTTTGCTGGTCTCAGGATGTTCATTTTCTTGCGGAATTTCATTAACGACCGAAGAGCCTCTCGTTGATCTTTTGGGCGCAGCGACTTCGCTGTCCTTACTAACGGAATTAGCTCTTTTGCCTCTTGTTTTTTTTGTAACCGGTGGAAGTTCTTCCGCAGTTTCCTCTGTCAAAGAAACTTTGGAAGACGATCTTGTGACTTTGACTGGAGTTTTAGGAGCTTCGAGAATTTCCCTCTGCGCTGAAGTTGTTTGTCTGGAGCTGCGTCTCAAAGGCAGCTCATCTTCTCTCTGAGATTCATCCAAAGCCTTTGCCGCGAATATTTCCTTTGCTAAAGATACTGATCTTCGCATTCCTCCCCTTTTAATCGGACTTTCCAGTCCCACGGAGACTGTACGAGTGATTTTGTTGTCAGGCGATGGGAAAGCGTCCATTGCCAACGAAGAAGCTCTTCGTAGTCTCGATTTAACCAGCGGAGATTCTGGTAAAGGCGAAGCGGGCAATTGTTGAGCGACCGAAGAAGCTCGACGCGATCTCGTATTTCTCGAAGGCGTCAATTCCTCGTTTTCCACGGTTTCTTGGCTCGTTTGTGGACTTTTCGATTTGCTGGGTGTGACAGAATGAATTTTCGAAAGTCTCGTTGATTGTCTTCCTTTTTTAACGGGCCAATTTTCGCTACTTTCGGATTCTCTTTCGCTGTGTTCGCTCTCAACATTAGAAGCAACAGCTTCCGTCAAATCGCTCGAGCTAGGAACTATTTCTTCGCTGTTAGTTTTCGAAATAGTCAACAGCGATTTTTTCCGCAAATCGACGTCTTTTCTGCTGGAAAATATCGAAGAATCAAAGCTACTGTCTTCTTCGTTAGTGACTCTCTCGCTGTTGGCACGCGACGAGCTTTTACCTTGAGAAAATTCGGAGGAATCGTAAGTACTGTTTGATTCGTCGTCGGTTATGTTTGGATTTTCTTCGCTGTTATATTGGCTCATTTTTTCGATGGAAACGGTTTTTTCTAGGAGATTGTTATCGGCGGCCGTAGATTCGTTCGCCAAAGATGTTTCGATGCTTCTAGAAGACTCGTCGTCTGTGATGTTAAACTCTTCCGACGGATTTTTCGATTTCTCTTGAGACCCATAATTTGCTGTTCGTTCTTCGGTCAATACAATTGATGTTTCGCTTTGTTGTTCTTCGGTTTGCAAAGAATTTGATAGACTTTGAAAAACTTCTTCATTCTCGTCATCGTCGTCGTCTTCTTCGTACTTTAGCGCCATTAATTCGTCGTCGTAATCATCCGATGGCTTTATACTTTCAGTTTCTTCGGTACGTTGAGAAATTTCTTCACTTTCGGTTTTTTCCGAAGAAAATTGTTGAAGATTTTGTTGTTTTTCTTCGTCTTCATTTTGTCGTTCTTCCTGACCTTCGGAAGGTTCTTGAAAACTCTCCATTCGACTTTCTTCAAGTATTGTGGAGCTCTGAACAATCGGAAGAGTGAAATTCTCTCCTTTATCCCCAGATTCCAAATTAAACTCGAGATCAGCTCGTGATCTAGTATCGGAATCTCTATCAAGCCCAAAACCATCGACTTCCATCAGCACTTCGGAATTTTTGTCTTCTTCACCATCCACGCTGTATTCTCTAATGCTGCTTCTCGCAAGCGATTTAATTCCAATTTGTCTGCTGAATCTGCTAAAATTATCGCTGTTTTCAAAAATTCCGGCGATGCTACCAAAATCTCGACATCTTTCAACGGATTTTTCGACAAAAGAGCTCGTAGTTGTTTCCTCGCTCGTTTCAGAGCCTTTAATCCCATATTTCGCGACAGAAACGTTTTCAAAACTCGTATCGGATGACAAAATGGACGTCGAGTAGATGGAAGTCGATAGCAGCGAAGCTCTTCTCGAATTAACAACGATACTTTTCTCATCACTAATAGACAGATCACCGGAAATTTTAGTGGAATCCGAAAGCGTTGGAGTCAAAGATAGTTTTTTAGCCATTTCACTAGACTTCGACAAGGATCTTCTTAGTAAATCTTTCGAGGAATCGTTTCCCAACGGATTACTTTTTCTCAGACTTGGTCGAGGTCTCGGCCCTGAAGAGACGTTTCTACTAGCGAAAGAACTATCAGAGAGGATCGTGCTTTCACTGAGGGATTTGCTGCTGACGTTGGGACTGAAGAAAACTTCCTTTCCCTCGTCTTCCTCGTCGGAAGAAGTCGTTGAGGCACCAGAGATTTTGTTGGCGCTTTTGTCAGATTCGGAGCTTCGTTCCGCAACATCTCCCTGCGCCAAGCTGTCATCAGCTTCCAGGTCTTCCGTTTGATCGTCCATGGAAGTTTCGACTCTTTGCTGTCCAATACTAAACCTAATTTGCCGAGGTTTTCTCTCTTTTTCCTCGGCAATTTCGCCGGAAATAACTTTAGATATTCCAGGTGAAGTGGATTCGCGTATCATCTGCCGAATTTTGAGTATAGAATGCGGAGTTTCAGCTGGAGTGTCTCGCGCGCTTATGATCTGATTTTTTCGCTTAACAAGCGGCGTATCGAAAACCATGCTCATACCAACTTCTTTACCGTCTGCTTTATCAGGCGTTTCGTTGAGATCGATTTTCCGGCGTTTTCGCCCCTCGCCGTTATTATAACCAACGATTTCTTCGTCTTCGTGCTGCTGATCGTCGAGCGTACGTTTACCGTAAGGTTTTTTAGAGCGCTCGACGAAAAGCACGGAATTAGTATCCACATTAGCAGCGGGACTTCTCAGAGACAAGCAGGGCGCGCTTACGAAAGGAATCTGCGATCTCTTGCCTCTCAAAAACGTCTCCTTCGCCTTTCTGATAACAGTCTCGTGTATTTCCCGAATTTTAGCGCGACTTTTGGAGTGCGACATCGGCCGAGGGAATCTCGAGTCCGCGTCGATGTCCAGAACTCTCGTGGTCATATTTCCGGAGAATTTTCTCGTTATTTCCGGCAGAGTCGCGTTGTACGCTGTAAATATCGTCTGCGCAGCTGGCTGCTTATTTTTCTGAAAATTTCCTCTTCCGCTTGGCAAACTAACGGGATAAACTGTGCTGGCTTCCGCGTAACGACTGCGTTGAAGATAATACAATAGACGCGTGTCTTCGGACTTTGAATTTTCGAGAAATTTAACAAAAGCTTCTTCCTCTTCGTTATCCAAAGCCAAATGGAGAATATCGTTGAGTTTTCCATAAATTTTACAGGCTTGAAAGAAACGCGTTAGCAATTGAGTGTAATGCGAAGGCGGACGTCGATGAAAAGCCGATTGAACCAAACCATGCTGCACAGATAAACTTATGACTGTTCCTTGGTCTTCCAGAGAAGATAACGGAGGTTTTCGGACCCTGAGATAAATCAATGCGAGTTTATTCTGATTATTGCGAATAAGAGTCCGCATAACGAATTTATGGTGCCAATCTTTGACGTCTGAATCGCAGACCAATTGGCCGGTCATCATATCGAGAAATCCGTGATAATCTTCGTGATCCAAATGCCACAAAGCTTGCGTAAGTTTTATAAGACTCGGGCTGAGTTTAAAAGCAGAAGGATATTTAATAAGCTGTTCAACTCCCGGACAAGAACTCGGCAAAAGCATTGCGAGGTCCATAAGCAGATAAATCGTAATCTGATGTTTGTTCTCCATTTCCTCGGAATCCTGCGAGTAACAATCCGTCAAATAGCTTCTCAAAAGCGACTGAAGTGAAGGAGGAGGATAATGTCCTCCTGCGCTCAATTCTCCGCCTTCTCTTTCCCACTGTGACTTCAAGGGCAAACATTCTCGACTGACGAGCTCGTCGATGAAGAGATGATCCTCTTCGCCGATATCTCTCATTATTTTTGCCCGGAATCCTTGTCTTTTCTCACGATAAATCGTCGCGAGCCGCTCAAAAGGAAAAGGAATTTTCAGAGAAAATCCTATAGGTAAAGTGGCTTCGTCCTCGAGTTCCTGAGTCTCCGGAAGGAGCCCGACATCATAGAACCAAAGAAGAACTTGAAGGTAAGTGGAAACTCTGCCTAACGCACGTTTTTGCTTCGTTAGATCGATCGAATCTATCACGAGCTTCGCGACAACGTTACAAAGACATTCTAGTTGCTGAGCGAACAGTCGGAGAGTTTTAACCTCAGCTTCGCCGATGCTACTTTCTGATCCATCGTAAAGCGGAATGCACAATCGATGAGCCGTGAATTTGATCGACGAGGCGCGTTCCATTCCCCATCGAATAAAGGCGTGAAATAAATAAGAAGCGCTACCATCCGACCATTCGTTGGCGCATTTTAGCAAAAATTGCGACCAACGCTGCTCGAGGCAAAGAGAAAGAAGACATTCACGCTGAAAGTCTTTGCTGCTGTTGAAGGAAACTTCAGTGCCGTTGGGAATCAAACCCGCGGATAAACAGCGGCTGAATGTCTCCGTAGGTTCTATGAGTATTACAGGACCGGCTATCGACATTTCGCGCAATAATTCCGCCTGCAAACCTCGCGTCATCCAAAAAGTCAATCTATCGGTGCTGAGCTCGATCCATTCGAGAGACAGCGAATTAGGAAAGAAAAGCTCTTCCGCCGGACTTGGACCGTTACTAGCAAATTCCTTCAAACTCGACGGTTGATAACAACCGTTTATTATCGTCTTTCCCTCGTCAATTTGGTGATTTCGCGTTCTGTAGCTCGCGAGAAATGTATTTGGGTTTTGAGACTCTCCAACCGTGTGTGGCATCTGTTCTTTGTACCATTGATTGAGATCAAAGAGGAGAGTTTGATTTTTTGCAAGGCTGATCAATAGGAGACTGTCTTCGCCGCGTTTGTTACCGGATTCCGTTTGTTCTGGATTACTTTCGCGTATTATGGGACAGAGACTCGTTATGGAGTTGCCCTCGTCGAGCTCGAGCTCGAATTTCAGGCTCGGATCGCTCTCGAGATTGAAATATGCGTTTGTGCCCTTGTCGCAGTATTTTCGCTCGAAAAGCATCGCGTACATACGGAGAATCGGAGGAAGCCGAGAGTTTTCCTCCTGATAACCCGCCCATAAATAACAGAAGGGCCTGGGATCGTCCGTTGGCTCCAACAACGCCAAATGACTCACTGACATGTTCTCCTCCATTGGAGGACTCACCCATCGCACCGTACCGTCCAATTGCCAAATTATTATTCGGCCTAAACAACCGGATATTAAACAACCGATTTTACGGCAACATATCATCGACGATGTCAGAGATTCTTGGAAGAGCGATGAGGACTCGAACTCTTCGCGGTTGAAGTCTATGTATTGTTCGAGACCTGTAAAATAATTGAAAATGTACGACTTATTTAACTTCTAGACCAAAGTTGGAAATATTTCATTACTTTCGATTGTTGCAATATCGCTTCATTTTATTTCATGCATATTTTTATATTTATATTGGGGAAACAATAGGATATTTTATTACAATTAAAAGAGGCATTACAATTCTTTTTGGATACAAGGAACGGATTTCGTTGAGTTATATAATAAAACGAAAATCAAAATAATGGCCTCATCTTTCTTTCTATGAATTTGTAAGAAAATTACTTTTACTTTAGAAAGAAATCAAGTTAATCACGATTGTAGTTTTTGCTTTGGAAGTATTTGTCATATTTTTTCATTTGAAATGAAAAAATATTGATATGTTAAGATATTGTAGCAAGATTGTTATTTTAACGTGATTAGATGTAGATTCGAAAGCAATGGAAATTTTTTCTCCTAATGATTTTATAGTGTTTTACTTACGGCTGTCGATAAAATTGTATGCCATATGCTTTTCTCTGATGGATTTGTGACGCGACGTTTGGTTGCGTTCGGAAAAATCTAATTCCGCTGGGTTAAATTCATCCGCGACAGTCACATCAGCGTCTGGACCTTCCCATGATGTTCGTCTTAGATCCACGATAAGGTGATGCAGATTGCGCAGCGCAACACACGCAATTCCGCTATTTTCTCTGATAAAATTCTCTACCCGTTTGTCGCCGAAATCTTCCCATTCCGCTCCACCAGTTACTATACATACTTGTTCCACACCGGCTGGCATCTAAAAACGATGGAATTCAATAAAAACTGCATCCAACTTTTGATAAATAAGTAAATGCATATTTGTTATGATTTTTATATAAAAGGTTTTGTTATTCCCAAATAAAGTAAATTAATTAAATCATAACTTTTATATTTCTACAAGTTACTAATAAATACTACATATACATCGAATATTGAGTTCCAAACAAGAAATAACCTTTTTTTTTCAACATTATTGAATTTTTTTTTAAAATGCTTCTTTGCTTCTGTTTATTTCAGAAGATATATACGTACTCTGATGGATATACAAAATAGATTTTTTACACTTCGATAGACTAATCCACATACAAGAACATAACAATAACAATGAAAATAATTGCATTTTTTAGAGAAGTATTGAAATATATCCGTGCTCCTTTGCTTTAATTTATTTTCAAATATATTTTAATTCTCAGTTAGATATAAAATATATTTTGCAGTCTCATAGGCTGATTCACACATAACGTAGGATTAACAACAATATGAGTCTCTCCATTGTCAAAAATAATAGGTGCATCTTCAATAAACCATTAAAATATATCAGTGCTCGTTTGCTTCTTTTTATTTTGGAATATGTATAAATACACTGTTGAACACCCAAAATATGTTTTGCACTACAATAGATAATTCACATATAACATGAATGCATTGTATATAAAGTACCAAAATATATCAATTAAAATTTTACCTGTATCGCTCTGAGGACTTGCGAAGTTGAGCAGTCAAAAACGCACAACAGTCCCGCTGAGTCTCTAACTCTATTTGCTCCATTATCCAATCCAACAAGAAGCAACGGAACTTGTCCAGGTTGTGCAGAAAATGCCGCTACACACGTTACTTTGTCTCTGAACGTCCACGAGCTTATACTGGTGCCTGTTTTGACATTGACAACGACTAATCGAGGTCCATGGCTCACCCAAGTGTAAGTAGCATCCTCAAAAAAATTGCCCAATGGAGCTAAGCTGCCGTTATAACCTGGAGATCCTATCGGAGGAATCCCTTCGTCGTCTGTACAATTGTTTGATTTATCCCAAATCGATAATTGAAGATCTATACATCTGCGCACCTACATGAACAATTATTCCGATTTAACGTCACATTATAAAGAAAGATACAAACAAATTTGATACCAAAGACGAGAAATTCCGTTATAAATGATATTTTTTAAAACAAAGTTAACAAATCGTTTCGAAGTTACTTCATGTTTTCAAAGTTATTATAAATAAATGTAATTATCGGCTTACCTCGCATTTCGTGTCCTCGAGTTGCTTCATATCTCAATTTCAAACGTAAACTCGCATCGGAGAATAATCATCGGAAAAAAAACGGTTTTAAACGCCCGTTTTGAGGTTATGTTCGCGGTGTGGTTACGGTTAATTTGTTCGAATTGCTTAGACGCAAACTATGTACAAAGACATGAATATATAAATTTGAGGATTCGCTACTCAAATATCGAGCCACTGACGACACAATTTTTCACTCTTTCGTATCACTTTTTATTAATGCGAAACATTTAGTCACTCCATCGCACGAGTGTAACCATTTTAAAACCGCCAACACATTGACCGTAAAGCCAGCGGCAAGTGCTGCCAACTTACAAATAAATTGAAATACAATTGTCATTTTCAAATGCCGAGTTATTTGTTTTTGTTTATATGAGTAATTATCAAGAATTTTCAGTGCAATTTGTCGCTCAATTGTAGAGGACAGTCTAATTGACTTAAGTACGTAGCTGAAAATAAATCGTTGACGCGCGAAAAATAATAAAATTGTCATTACGTTTCTCTGCCAATCGCGCGGCCCGAAATTTTTAGCAATTCCGGTCATTAACAAATAGGTAAATAGCTCCAACGGCCAGAAGTCGAAGTGACTTTTCGTAGCACGACTTAATTTTGGAAAGACGACAATTTTCATTGTTTATTAAAGAAGATCAAAATGGATTTGCTTGGGTCTATTCTCAATGCTATGGACAAACCTCCGGCAGCGAGCGAGAAGCAAAAAGCGATGATGAAAAGTCAGTCAATTCATAACCTTAGTGTTAATTTTTTTGGAACAAAACAAAATTTTTCCATCAATAAAATGTATTTTTGTGTGCACAGAACAACGCGAGGATCACGAAAAATGTCGGAAAGTCGAAGCTGAGAGACTCAAAGTTTTTCGCGAAAAGGTTCGCAACCATTTTTACTCTGAAATAGCAAAATGTTGAAAAATTGCTAATTGGTGTGTTTTTTTTGTTATCATTATTGGCGGGTTTTAGATTGAAGAAAAAGTCAACAAATTCCTGCAGAATGACAAGGCCAAGGATTATACATTTCCACCCATGGACCAAGTCCATAGAGGCATTGTGTACGTATTCCATAAACATACGAATACGTTTTATTAATTTTTTAATTTTTTTTTTTGTTAATTATTTAAGATTAACATTTGCGGGAAATGAACTATAAAGTAATTATTGGTAAGAGTAATCTGTCTATGGAAAGATGTTAGAGGATTTATCAAATTATCATGCAAAACATTGAATCAATTAGAAAAATAATACAATTAGAAAATCATCAGTCATTCAAAGGCGTAAGACCACTGATTTTGAAGAATTGTAGATCATCAATAGTTATTATTGCATAATTAAGGAGAAGAGTATTAACATGCTTTTGTAAGAGATTATTTTACTCCATTTTTCTTAATTTAGTATAAATAAGTTGTTATTTTTGATGATACATAATTTTTTGAGGACTATTCATAACTTTTTTAAACAGCTATTTTTAAACAATTTTTGGAAACTGTCTCAAATATAAGAATCAAAGTAGAAGTTTGCACATCGCTTCCTATTCAATTTTCATTTTTTTACTAAGGTTTTGCGATGAGGAATATGTAATTCGATTTTGGTTTTATCATAAAGAAAGATTTATAAAATGAGGTTGCAATGTAAAACTTTGGACATTGTTTCCTCATCAACTTTCATCTTTCGCAAAGTTGCCTCTATGGAGGAGTTTATTGATTTTATTTCTGGCTCTTTCATAAAGGAAGCTGTTGATAAAAATTATTGATGAACCAATGTGCAAAGTTTTCCTTTGCATCCTTTTTTAAATATATTAAAAAATCTCAAATTCATAGAAGTTCCAGTCATTAAGAAATAAAATTTAGTCACAATTTGTCCAAAACAGAAAGAAAAACAAAACGTCTATATATAGTTGTAACCATGTATGATGCCAAAAATGAATCATAGTTATAAGCAGGGCTAGGTATTATTTTTTTATGTGCAGAAAATTTCAGTCAATTTGTAGAAATTTTATCGGAATTAGAACAAAACAAAAGTTTTTCGAAAAATTCAAAATCACATAAAATCCAAAACGCTATGCTGTTTCTCGGCAAATTTAGTACCTTGCAGAGCTGAATGTTTTTTTTCCTACGTTGAAAATTTCGGTCCATTTCTTGAAATTTCACGTGAATTAGAGCGAAACGGAAATTTGTCAAAAATTTCGGAATCTCATAAAAATCGAACTGGTTTACCAATTTGGCTCAAATTCAATATGAAAGGTCGCATCACTTTGTTCAATTTCCATACATAGTGTCATCTCTGAAGGTCGAAATTTCTTTAAATTAGAACATTTACCGACTATTTTCAAAATCTTTTTAAAAAAACGTAATGCATCTCGTCAATCAATCTCTCTATGGTATTCAAATTTGAGCTGATTTGGTCCAATAGTCTACGAGTGAGTCTACGACAAAATATCCGAAAAATAATATTCTGCGACAAAATATCCAGCGACTAAATATCCCCGTAAAAACAAAAACATCCCGCGAAAAAAATATCTCAATCAATTGTTCTAACAATTAAAGACATCGATCGGCCAACAGGCCGATCGATGTCTTTATATAGGTAGGTAAGTAGGTTTATATAGATAGGTAAATAATTTAACATATCATTTTTATTAGAAAAAAAGTTAGATTGACTGATTGTTTGTTGAACAATTGTTTTCTTCACTAATTTGTTAATAACAATTCGGGATTATTATTATGCGAAATCAATCTTTTCAGCACGTTTTATATGCATTATAATTTTTTTTCGTTTTTTATCCCATCGGGAACTGATCGAAATTGTCTCTGAAACTCACTTTTAGCGGGACTGTACGTATCATACATCCTTAACTTCCCAAATATCTTTCGAGAGTTTTTCTGTTATTCTCCCAGGTAAAATATGGATTCATATTTTTTTTCAGAATTTTTTTTCTGCCGTTCTGTAATTATAAGTATTTGATGCTAAAACATGAGTTTTTATAACAAAAAACATCAGGAAACTCGAAAAAATAAAAATGGAAAAATTATTTCTTTCCTTTGGCTTATTAGATTGACAATGGTTAATTTTTTTTTAAATTGCGTTTTTTTTCAACTTTGCATATTTATAATTTTAAAAAAATATTAAAGTAAAATCTGAAAAATTTTCTATATGCATTTTTTATGTGGTAGTGCAACATAAATAATCATAAATCATATTTGGGAAATTGAAGGTCGGCAGTTGTTCGAGTATGGAAAGCCTCATTTATAAAATGATACATTGAATGTTATTTAATTTTCAGTCATGATGTGGCTGAGGTTGCGAGTGTTTGGGCCTATTCATTTGGAGAGGAAGGAATCGATAGACACATAGTAATATTCAAACGAGAACACGCTCCCTCGGACGATCATCTTAACGCATTGCGCAGGGGTGAAAAATGGAGCGAAGAAATCGGCAAAAACTTACAAATAGCCAGAGAGAGACAAGCCAAAGAAGACGCACAAGCTATCGCATCCAGAAAGAGAAAGAGTAACGATTTTGTCCCAAACTCAAATTATAAGGACAAGTATGAGCACTTGATCGGTAAGGAATCTGCTTTGGAGGCTGCCAGAAAAACAGTGGCCAACAGTAGCTACGGATGTGGTAAGATAAAATTCACATATTTATCAACTAATTTTTTCTTTGGCACGACAATTTTCCCTTCACTGAAACAAGTTTCAAGAACTGATCTTTTCAGTTTTTTGCTTTTCCGTAGAGGAACCATTGTTGTCGTGAAAAACATGTGTTGCTAGATTTTTATCTAATGATGCTCAAAATGTTTTAAACCTCAAGAATAGTGATTTGTATGAAATGCCTGTAAGTGTGTATGTGTATTAGGGTGGTCGTTAATTTCGGTGTTGAGCGATTTTGTCCGAGACGCCCCTTCAATTTGTTCGAAATAAATTTTAAAAAATCTGGTTAAAATTTGACAGCTCTATCTCAACGAGAAAACGTGCCGGTAAGCACAAACATTTACCCATTTAAATAACATAGGAGTTTTGGCACAATTACTTTGAATTTTTTTTTCCGAGCCTCACAAAAGCGGGAAAAATCCAAATACTGCACGAATTGTACGTCAAGTAGTTGTACTTTGTAAACAAATTTTAATGGCCATCTCATCATTATATTCAACACACTTAACCCTCTAAAGTCATTAAAGCGGGCAAGAGCCTTTTTTTACAACTGACTTCGAGCTCTTTTCATTCGGTTCCTTAATGTGCAACATAATTCGAAACTGTTTAACATTATGTTCTAAGGGTTGCTCTTTTTGATAGTGCCAATAAGAAATTTCGGAAAAAATTTTTTGATCACAAAAAAATTGTTTTTTTTTTAAAAGTAATATGATTTCTTAAACATTTTTTTTTAGGCTAAGTGACTTTTCGGGACCTTTCGGCTTTGCTATAGAGGGTAAAACCATTTAGATCGTGTTCTTAATGTCGAAACTTAAAAAATAGACTAAAGAAAATTTTTTTGTCCTTGCTTATAATTCAAGATGGCGCCTAAACTAAAAATTACGTTTAGGAATGTGTAACTCAAAAACATTAAACTTTGAATCAAATGTGCAAGGAATAAAAAGTCTCGGAAATTATTTAAGAAATCATCCTGAATTGTTTCAGAATTGTGCGAGAAATTTGAAAATTTTCCAAAAATTTGCCGAATAAACAAAAATTCAAAAATGCTTTAAAGAATTCTGAAAAAATTCAGTAATATTAAGAGGCTAATTCTGAGCACTTTTTGTTTATAGAGATTATTTCTCAAATTCATAAACTTTGACAAAGGAATTACTGAACTCTGGAAGCCATCTTGAATTATACGCGAGGAAATTTTTTTTTATTTCGTTTGTTTTTCAAGTTCAGACATAAAGAACACGATCTAAATGGTTTAAACCTGTATAGCAAAGCTGAAAGGTCCTGAAAAGTCACTTAGCGTGAAAAAAAATGTTTAAGAAATCATATTACAATTTAAAAAAACAATTTTTTTGTGATCAAAAAATTTTTCCCGACATTTTTTATTGACTCTATCAAAAAGAGCAACCCTTAAGACATAATGTTGAACTGTTTCGAATTATTTCGCACATTAAGTAACCGAATGAAAAGAGATCGAAGTCAGTTGTAAAAAAAGGCTCTTGACGGCTTCAATGACTTAGCAGCTTAAGCGTGTTTGAATATAATTATGAGATGGTCATTAAAATTTGTGTACAAAGTACAACTACTTGACGTAAAATTCGTGCAGTATTTGGATTTTTCTCGCTTTTCAGAGGCTCAGAAAAAAAAATTCAAAGTTCTTGTGCCAAAACTCCCATGTTATTAAAATGGGAAAATGACTACAGGCACGTTTTCCCGTTGAGATAGAGCTCTCAAATTTTAACCACATTTTTTTCGAACAAAATGAAGGGGCGTCTCGTACAAAATCGCTCAACATCGAAATTAACGACCACCCTAATGTCTATGTATGTTCGCATTCTTATTAGCACAATAGCGTTTCAAATTTTATAGATATCGGCCTGAAATTTGATACACAAGTGTGAGAAAACAAAGACTACGGCCGATTTTGGCGTGAATCCGTCGAGTGGTTAAAAATTATTATATTCTAAATTTGTTTAAAATCACTTACACGCTCTTATTTTAGCAGTATTAAAGATATTGGGTTTAAATTTGGTCCGCAAATGGACTAATATAGACTGATAATTGGTACCAAATTTATTTCAAATTTCGAATTTTCTGAAGAATTTATATTCCCATTGTAGTACGAGCTTAGTTATCAAATATTGGTTTAGGAGTACAATGAGTTGAAGATTCGAGTTTAGCGCCATAATATACAGAAAAAAACCTTTCAGTTGCGGTTACAAATTTGGGATTAATCACTCAAATTGTTCGAATTTTGAGCAATAGTGAATTCGATGAAATTTTCAATGGAAAACTGATTAACCGAACTAAAAATAATTTAAAATTCAAGAATAGTTTCAGCTTAGTATATTGTTGAAGTTGGTTCGAAATCAGTAATAAACGTAATTAAACACACAAAAAAACTTTCTATACGAGGAAGCTAAACATATCAATAAAAAATAAGAAAAACAGAATTTCCAAGAAAGCTAGAGATTAACGGGTTAGCAACGTATTTTAATTTTTCAAAGCGTTTTATTTTATAAGGAAATTCAATTGAAATAATTGTGTTTATATTCATGATTACTTACAGTTCCGAGTGAAAATAAAAAGGATCAACGCAGTATAGAACAAACTCTAGCCGATATCAGAGCCAAAAAGAAGAAGTTGGAAGCGGCCAACGAAATTGCTGCATCCAAACCAGATTGCGACAAACCAGAATAATGCGACACTTTACTTACAATCAATTACTGTAACACTTGTAATGTCATTGCGTTCATTGTAAATACTTAGGCATTCAGCGATTATTACACGTACGCGAAGTATGTGAAATTCGATCACTAGTTAATTACATATTTGAGTTTACTGCAATCAGACCAATGTATCTGAGACTTTAATGAAACTTTACCTTTTCCGTTTAGGAATCGTGTGATTATTTTTAAACTTTAAAACCAATAATCCTGCTTTTTGTAAATGGGTCATTACATACCGTTTCGACCTGGTGGGACTCTCTACCTCTCAGATTTGGTCGAAATTTTTTTATATGATTGGACCAACTTCAAAAAGTACTGGAAAATTTTTTCAGATTTTTTTTATTTCAATTTTTTTTTGCGACTTTTCACAGCTAACATATTTTAGGCCAAATTTTAAAAAATCTGAAAAAAATCCCAAAAATTCTGCATGGAATAACAAAATTTTTTAGCCTAAAACTAAAGTGGGCCGGGTTTCGCCTCTATTTTTTTTTTCTATAAAAAATTATTCAAAAATTTAGAAACGAAAGAGAAAAAGTTATCAAATTTTTCTAAAATATTTCTTTCTCTTAAATATGTATTTCGTGAAAGGCCGTGAACACGAAAACGGTCTCAAATTTTCAGCAATCTAGGTGAAATTTGGGACACATGTCGAATGATCACTAAAGTAGATTGCTATTGAAATCGGCTTCTATCGATTAACAGGAAAATATTAGTTTGGTGTAACTTTAGCCGTTAGTTAGGAATAGATAGAATTGCTTCGGTGAAGGGAAGGAGTTTTCGTGTTTACTGCCTTTCACGAAATACACACCTACAGACACACTCGCCCACATTTGTACATATACATGCACCGGATATTTTTTCCAGATATACTTTTTTACCGTAACATTCTAAACATATTTTCTATGAATTGCATTTTTTTTTCACGAAAACAAAAGCACTTTCAGGAGAAAGCAATATTTCAGAAAAAGTTGATACCTTTTCCTCTTTCGTTTCTAAATTTTTGAATAGTTTTTTATAGAAAAAAATAGAAGCGAAACTCGGCCCACTTTGGTTTTAGGCTAAAAAATGTTGTTATTTCCTGCAGAATTTTTGAGAATTTGTTCAGATTTTTTAATTTGGGCTAAAATATGTTACCTTTAATAAATCGCAAAAAAATTGGAATAAAAAAATCAGAAAAAATGTCCAGTACTTTTTGGAGTTGGTCCCATCATATAAAAAAATTTCGACCAAATCCGAGAGGTCGAGGGTCTGACTTAGGTCGAAACGGTATGTAATGCCCTAGATGAAATATACAAAAAAACTTGAGTAAAACCTTTTATATTAGTTACTTTTATTATTTACAATATTTTACAAGGAGGATATACATATATAATCTCGATTCAATAACTTATTTTAGCCTAGAGATATTCGGTTGTGCTGTATTTAGGAACTGAAGTTCTAGGCGCTGGTCTCGGCTTGGTTGGACTCGAAGACTCCATAACTATCTGCTCCTTCAAAGCTTTGAGCTTCGTGAATTCTTGTCCTGTTGTACTTTTGTATAATTCCAATCCTCTCTCTATTATTACGTCGCTCACGTAACTCGAATTTTCCTGGACGAGGTTTCTCTGCAAAAAGGTAATTGAGTAGTGAAAAAGAATGAAGGAGGAATGAGCGATACAGTCCCGCCAAACGTGAATCCCAGAGGAAAATTTAAACATTTCTCGATGGGATAACAATCTGGAAAACCATCACGCATGTGGGAGGAGCCGAAAAGATTGGTTTTTCATGATAATGATTCCAAAATGTTATTAATAAAATCATGAAGAAAATATTGTTCAACAGGTTACCTGTCAATTTAACTTTTTTTCAATTGAAAATGATTTGTTAATTTTTTTGAGTATGCATACAATTTTCTAGAATTATGAGTAATTTTTTCAAATAGCGTTTTCACAAACGCTTTCCGCTATTAAAAAAAAATTAATAAAACAACATAATTTCGAAAATTTACATGAAACTGAATCAATTCGTACGTATGGGGCATTCCACGTCAAATCAGCAGGCCCTGATCAGATTACCCTAACCCTCATCGATTTTGTTCTCTCTCTTTTGTCCCTCATCAGATTTTTGAAAGGCGTTTTTAAAAATCTGAAAGAATTCACACTGATTCTATGATTTAAAATATGATTTTTGAGCGCTAGGCGATAATGTGATCTCAATATTTACTATCTTTTCCAAATTTAGCTTTTTTTTTCATGTTGCAATATGAGTTAAAATTTTTTAAATTAGGATAACTATCTTAAATATCAATGGATCTCAATTTCTCTAAAGATGGTAGAAGTATCCGAATCCCCGAAAACAATTGATATCGTTAACAAAAATTTCGCGAATGCATTTCGCAGTTCAAGCGATATTGTATTGCAAAATGCATTTGCGAACTTTTTTTTAACGATTTCAATTGTTTTTGGAAATTCTGGTAATTCTACCATCTTCAGAGAAATTGAGATCCATTAATATTCAAAAAAGTTATCCTGATTTAAAAAATTAAAAATCAAATTGCGACATGAAAAAATAAAGAAAAAAATAGTAAATATTGAGATCACATTATCGCGTAGCGCTTAAAAATCATATTTTTAGTCATAGAATCATTGTGAATTTTTTCAGATTTTTAAAAACGGCGTTTTGGAAATTGTTTTTTTTCGAGGATTTAAAAATGTTACTGGTGATAAAAAAAATCTGAAAAAAATTCCGAGGCCTTTACGGGTCGGTAATAACATCATATTAAAAAATAAACAAAATCAATGAGGATGAGGATCATGACCTGCTGATTTGACGTGAAATGCCCCGCATACATAAAAATGAACAAATAATTTTCATTACGAACGAGAGGTTAGGTTGACCGGCAATTTGTTGATAAATTTTTTCTTAATGATTCGTTAACAAAATTTTAGAAATACGAAGAGAATAATTCAACAAAACGATCTCTGATATTTATATTTCGCCGAATTGTGCCGCTTATATTTGCTCACTTAAAAATCTCTGAAACAAAGTCATGGAAATATATCTTCCGTGATTAATTTATCGGAGCAAAAGAACATCGGATTCTGCTTTTTTTTCAATTTATAAATTCGAAATGGGGAAATTGTCTATTGATCACATTTGTGACAATGAATAAATCGATTAAAAACATCTACTGCACGAACCTCTTGTCTCAATTTGGGATTGGAGAGCGAAGTAACAAGATGCTGAACCTGAGCTCGCATTACAGAAATCAAAACTCCATCGATGGTAAAAATCAGCTCAGGCGTCGCGACGCTGAGACAGTCTTCCAGAAGGCCTACGTATAATCTTGCAAAAGCGATCGTGTTGCTCGTGAGTGAAATCCAGCAATCGCTTGTCAAGTAACTTGGAGGTACGCTGATACCAAGATCATCAAGTTCCGTCAGAAGCTTTTGAAGATTCTGACTGGTTTGCAGATTGGAAGGTCGCCAACTGTCTTCAGCTGCGCGAACCTTCACCGCATCCACATATTTTTCGCCAGAGTCTTGTAAAGCTCGCGCCAAAGGCGATCGTAACTGGCCGTCCAGTTGATAACGAAAGTCCATTCCCAGTTGTGTCAACTAATCAATTTGAATAATAACATAATTACATTTTTATTTATTGATAATTGTAACATTGAAGGCAGATATTAATTCCATGAAAACGTACAGTGAGAAATAAAAAAAAGGGCCATTTACCTGATCGCAATGACTTCTAACGGTGCTGATGCATTCAACTAAAGTGCTCATCGTCACTTGAGGTATGAAGAGTTGTTTTATAAGATGCAAAGTTAAATGTTTCACTTCTTGACTGCACCAGACAACGAGAGCTGGATAAAATCCAAAAGTCATTAGGAAAAAAAATGAAGGAACATTTTCATCATTGAAAGCAGCCATAATTACCGGAAGTACAGTTGGTCGCGTGCGGAAATAGTTTCAAGAATTCTCGTGCCATGTCAACGATATTACTGAAAGCAATTGCGCTCAATTGATTAACGTATGGAATTGTAGCTCCTTCTCGCTTGACTTTTTTTAAGCGAGCTTTAAGCGCGGCACTGCAAAGCTGGAGATACAATTGACAAGCCTGTGCGCTTCGATCCAATTGAATTAAGATTCTGACTGCGCGTCTGGCGCTTCTTAAGCCTCCGCCTTGAAGAGATTTTGCTTCGGTGCTCAATTCTAATTCGCGAGTAAGTCCATCGACAAGAGAACTCGCTCGCTCGTTAACTTTTGCTCTGATTTCGTTGAGTTCGCTGTTCGATTGAGCCTCTTTTAGATAAGTTTTTGCCTTCTCAAGGAGATTATAAGCTTCTTCGAAATGACGCTGAGCCATGCACGAATCCAAGTCTTCGGCTACCTCCATCAGCCATTCGGGAATTGGCTCGTAACTTTCGGACTCATCGCCGTCTTCGGCACCCAAAGTATTTGAGTCTAGAGACATTGACCGAGAAGTAGGAACTTTGTCGTCTTTTTCAGTTTTTTCTCTGTCCGTTGGTTCTGTCGGATGATCCTGAGTCAGTCGAGCTTTCTTTGCTTGGTCGCATTTGTCTAACCACTCTTTCTGCAAGAGAAACAGGGAAAAATGAAAATAAAAATTATTTAAAAAAAAAGTAAATTACTGGGACTGTAAAAAATATTTGGAACATTTAGATACTGTATATTAATTTAATATGCTGTGTTTTTACCGAACTATTTCTGAAAGAAAATACAAAATTCAATGTACGTGTGGTGAAATTGAAGTTTACCTATAATAAAAAACACTAATACGACATTTGTAATAAATTCAGCAGTACATCCATTTTACGTTACACTCATCTAGTACACATACCAGTTTCTGTAATAGAGTTTCCTGCACTAATTTTACTCCAAATACTTTTAACAGTATAATTTTATTGGAAAAGAGAATTTACTTAATGGTTCCTTTTCAAAAAGTTGATGAGTAACGGAAAGCGTTGTCATTGTTTTATTCGTGCTATGATTTGTTGCTAGAAAAATCCGCGATAAACTAGTTCAGTTTGGTGTCAAAATTGACATAAGAAGAGGAAGGCCTTTTAAGGTGATGTGAAACGTGCATGGGTGCGAGAGAGACAGAACTAGTCTTGCGATCTCGAATCTGTGGCAGAAAAATTCGGATTACAGTTTTTGTTACCAGCCAAGTGGTTTCACACCACATTAAAGCCTTATGTGAGCGCAGCAGCGCAACATTTTTTCAGACACACGCTAGCACTTGTGATTAGCCTAGTTTCTAAGATATTGTGGATGAAAAAAGTGCAACTCTTCTATAGCTCAAGAAATATTTTCCGAGTTATGGAGTCATTATAAAAATGTGATTGGATTAACGGGTTCCCGAATTTTTTCGGAATTAAAATGTTCTAACTTTTTTATGTAAGCTCGGTATTATGTATGCACGGTACATTTTTATATTATTATATGCATATATTGAATATTATAATAATTACTTTGCTGGTCGCTGTTGGACATTGGAAGACTCTGGTATCCGGAAATGCCAAAAGCTTGAAAGCTAATTTTACAGTCCCGAGATCCCGGACGTTAACGACAGCTAAACTCTCAAGATTGTAGACAGCTTGCATTTTGTATCTCGGAGGTCCTCTGCAACCTCCGGTTGCTAGCCACGATGCTATCATCAGCACATCGTTGAACAGATAAGCATGAACGCGTTTTAGAGGCGATCCTTCCAGTGGATCTAGCTCCAATAGTGATCCTTCATGTAGACAGACTCGTCCTGCAGTTTCTACTAAGCTCTGCACAATTATAATTTTTTTTGTTATAATGAGCTTTTTAACCAGTAAAAATTACTCTAGATTAATATTTTTGGTTCCGCATAGAGGACGTTATGTTTCCGTGAAAAATTTATTTTTAAAGGTTTTCATGTCAGGACACTCAAAATTATCCAAAACATCGAGAAAAAAAGTATAAAAAAATTATCCGGATGTATATGGGGCCATATCAACACGACCAATCGCAGACTCTCAACTTCTCAAAGATGGTTCACCATGGTTTTTGTTATTTTTCCATATAAAAAATGTATGTAGAGATTTTTTTTTTAAATTTAAATAATTTTTTGAAATCATGAATATTTGAAGCAACACAAGAAATATAATTTTTTTTAAATCTGAAATTATTCATTTAAACACTGAACTGAACAACGAAATTTTTGGTTGACAAGCCAAAGTGGAGAAATCATTTTTCTATGTTTTTTTTTATATCATAATTCTTTAAAATAAATACATCTACACAAAATTCTTACAAGTGTTCAAATGTTGATGGGGAGACTGTTATAAAAATTACCAAGGTTCTACTTTGCATCCTTTTAGCATAAATGAATCCATAAATGGTTCAGAATAATGAATCATTGTAAAATGCTGCATTTTAAACAGTATGTTATTCAATAAATATATAGATATTATCAAATTCTAAAAATTAAGATTAAATTCAATGAACATATATGTAAGGGATAAATAAATTATTCTAAAATGCTGCAACTGACAATTAGAAAAAAGAAAATGCTTACCATAGCACCTTCAACATTCTCTAGCAATTGCACAAGTTTCTGCTTCTGTTCCTCTTCCTTAGAGATCGTATCGCTGGAATTGTCATGTTGAGATTCCAGTGGATCATCGAACATGACTCCAGTGGCGCTTCTGCTAGATCCAAGAGTACCAAGAAGTGTACGTTGCTCGCTAAGCAGTTGAGAGAGTTGATACATCTCGCTTTCAAGATGCGATATCTCTTTAGCAGTTTCGATGAACTGCATGTAATTTTGGTAAACATTTCGCTTAAGGAGTGCCGAAGTATTGTCTGCAAGTTCCTGAATCCTTGCTCGTTGTTTACGCAGTTCATCCGCGCCGACACACTGTGCACTAAGATCTTTCACAACTATGATTGAAAAAAGTAATTTTTATTATTGGATCTACAGGCACATGAAAAAAAAACATAGTGATACAATTTTTTGTATTTTACTTAATTACGTTCCCTTTATACGGAATATACAAAAAAATAAATTGCATTTACTTGTTAAGCAAGGGAAAATCATGATCAAAGATTTCATATTGTCAACACGAAATTGGAGAGGTGTTTGACATTTACATTTTGAGGTTAACCATTTTTTGAACTTACATTTGTCGGGATTAAAGTCTTCCAAAGCAAAACCTTTTGCTAGGGCATCTGCCATCCTGACGACACTATTTGTAAAACAGGTAATTGACAAAAAACGATCGAATAGTTATTATTCGTTTTTATGGCAGTTTTTGTCCGGAAGAACGCGCGAAAAAAACAGTTACGACGTTGAACTTTAAACGTGGCTGCGGTGATAATTTATTGTAAAATTAATGCTACGCCCATAATTTACCGTATAAAACGTTGGGATCAGTCAACTGTCAGTGTCAGGATCTTATCCGCCTACTCTCTCAACGAACCATTACCAAACTATCGTCAAACCTCAAAAATGTATATACTCTTGTGTACACAGTCATGTCCTGATTTTCATCGGTGATGCGGGTTATTTTCTACGATGTGGAGTCATTGAAAGAAACTTTTGGCATCGAGGTATGTAGTTTATTCAGTCTGGTACATTAATACCGCAGTCGGTAGCACAGTTTTATTTTATTTAAGGGGTTATATACACTTGTAATTTTCAAAAAATCGTTTTTTTTTGTTTTGTATTTTCTGAATATACATATATTTGAGCATACACACTCAAAATTTTATGTCAATCAGACGAATATTTTCGAATTTATAGACACATTCATGAAGGCGCGTTAGGGAGGCGCGTCTCACAGTCGGGGACCGGCGCGCCAGAAACCACCAGAAATTGTGTGAAAAAGAAAGTGGAAACGGTGGAAAAAAAGGATGGAAAAAAAAATCCAAAAAAAAACTCTCGGTGGAAAAGGCAAGCTGACAGCAAAAATGATCGACAAGTTGACAGTTTATTATGGCTTAGCAATTAGGAGAAATTGTGATTCCGTTGAGAATATGAGGAATGCAATCTGGGCCACATTTTATCATTACTGCTCGACAGACGAAAATTAACAACACGCAAAGTGTTCGATCGGATTGGACTCATGGTGCTCTTGGCAGCGGGCAGCAGCTGCTGATAACTTATCAGTTTATAAGCATGATTATCAGCCATTTCCACAAGAAGTTGCTGAGGCCCTGAGGCCCATTTATGAAGATCTCAGCAATGAAAAATTATTGGAAAGATGTGTGGGTGGTTTCACCCAAAACAATAATGAAAGCTATAACCAACTGGTGTGGAAGATCTCTCCAAAACTACTTCCAGCCGGATCAAAAACGGTGGAAATGGCTGCATATATAGCTGCTGGCATCTTCAATGAAGGGACAGGTGCCCTTTTATATTATATGAATGCAATGGGCGTCTCACTTGGGTCCAATGCGCATTCATATACAGATAAAGAAGATGCGCAGCGCATCAAGATCTCCGACCTGAGATCACACGAGAGCACCAGAGAGGGAAGAATGGCTCGCAGACAGCATCAAATCGAATTATTAGAAGCTGCCAACGATGCGAACGGATTATTATATGGCCCTGGAATAGATGACTCCATGTAAGTTGAAAAAAAACAAAATTTACCACATGTAAAACGCTTTTGAAACTTTAAACGCGTTTTTCTCAAAACTATGTTTTCAAAATCGGTGATCAAGATTTCTCGAAAACGGCTGAACCGATCAGTCTCAAATTTTAACACAACCTTTTTAACTAGATTTTTTAGTAATTAATCGAAGATTTTTTTTCTCCGATAAATATTTTCCATTTTATAAACAATTTAAGGCTTAAATTTTCGTTCAAAATCGAGTCTTTTATTTTGAGAAGCCGCCATTTTGTCAAAAATTATTTTTTCGCTAATTCCTTCGATTAAATACTAGATAATGTATTATATTAACGAAATTTATTTGGTTTTTTCATTTCAGATAATCCGGTCCAGAGATATCGTGATCACCGCAAAATTGTTTTTTTTTGCGGAGCTCTAGGAGATTGGCGACAGCAACATTCGCGATGATTGTTTTTACAAATAAAAAATATGTTAATATATTATAAGGTTATTATAATATGTACACCAATTGTCAAATTAATAAATTGAATAGTCTGCGCGAAAAAAATTCTCGAAAATCCGTCTTTTTAGAGCCTTCTAACTGTATGTAACCCCTTAAGATGGGCGGCACAAACCGTTCTCTCTGGTTCAAGCGTGAGATTTAGAAATAATTTCGAACACTTCTCGATAGAATATAAAAGTAAGTTGAATGTTTCAAAGATTCCTCTATAGGGAAACAAAAATTAAGCATGTGGATCATTCCACCAATTATTGACAAGGGTTTGGAGCTTCCCTCTCCGATTTAGTTGTAACTATTTCAATGTTAAGAACCCTTTTGCTTCCTCATAGAAGAAGCCTTGTTTTCGTGAAAACTTTTTTTTTTCGAGAGTTTCATGTCAGTACACTCAGAATGGTCCAAAACGTCGAGAAAAGTGGTTTGTGCGAAATGACTGTATGTGTGTGTGAGCCTGTGTGTGTGTGAGCCTGTATGTGTGTATGTGCACATTTCGTTGTTTACACGATACTCTCGCAATTTTCGATGAATGCTGTTTAAATTTTTGTATGCAAGTAGGCTATCATAGAATATAATAGCCTACTTTCCCCGTAGGCTATCATATTCTATGTATATATATATAATAGCCTACAATCCCGTTTGGGATTGTATTTGATGCGAATTGGTTGAAAATTTATTTTTCTACACCATTTTTAAAATTTAGAAAAAAATCGTTTTCACGCTATAACTTTCACAATTACGGAGGCGCCGGGCCAAAATTTTGTACATAAATGGACTATCCGTGAAACATTATGTGCACCAAATTTTGCGAGAATCTGTCAAGCCGTTCTGATTTTATTACAATTTTAATCTTTTTAAAAATGTCTGCAAATACTATAACTCATGCAAATTTTGAGATATCCGGCTGCAATTGCCGATACGATTTCACGATTATTGTTTTCCAATTAAGATTTTGGTCTAATTAACCGTTGATGTGGCAGAAAATTCCGATTATGGTGCACAAATAAAAATATTGCACGAAAAACAAAAAAAATTAGGAATTTCTCACAGATTTATTTTACATTTTCTTCACACTTAGACGACCATTTAAAAAGATATTTGGTACGAATTTGACACCAATCGGTCGAGTGGTTTAGATTTTATGGCATTTTGAATTATTAGAAAAATCTCGTTCGGGCGCTTGCTCATGCGAAGTACTGGGTATCAGGTTTCAATTTAGTTTATATATGGACTATCATTATACAATTTTTGAGTAACAATTTTACACAAATCGGTCGAGCGGTAAAAGTTTTACGTCACTTTGATTTTTTATAAAAATGTCTTCCGAGTACAAACAAGCCTGCAAAGTAGAACCTTGCAAATAGCTTCCTCATTATGTTTTGCTTTCTGCAAAGCTTCCTCTATGAGGAAGCCAAAATTGATCAACATACTTCCTCATAGTGGTAGCTTAGTAGAAAGCAAAAAAATAATGAGGAAGCAATTTGCTAGGTTCTACTTTTTTTTAGCCTATATGGCTCGTCCCAGCATGGAGACCTGCGCCATTCTCTTCAAGAATCCTGTCAGTGGAAATCGCTTGAATCTTTTTAGATTTTTTCTCGATTACCTATGAGTACAGGTCCCCGGAAGATTTCGAATTGTTGCGATTTTAGGAGCATCATTTCATCACAGAATTAATGGTTCCTGAAAAATTTATGATCACGATGTACGTATTCCTATTTTAATAGTCCGAACGTTCTAAAGAAAATACTGTCGTTTAATTCCAAATTTTTAAAATCAGTGAAAATCAACAAATCAATAAAAAATCAGTTTTTTTAAGATCTTCCGCCAATTTAATTACAAGTTTAGTTAATTTTCGAAAAACTGAGAACTTTTCACATAACATATCTAAATTTCAGAGTGGGATTTAAACAACTCATCAATTTTTTCGAGGCTCCTAAAAATATATATTTACTGAAATTTTTTTTTATACGATTAAATACAGCTCCGAGCGTATCGACAAATTATCACCCTGAGCTATAAAAAAACAAAACCATAGATAAATATGTATTTTTTGTAACACTTACATAGTTGTTTTCGGGGGCGAAAGCGGCTCATACCGTAGCGACATCGGGAAGACAGATTCGCGCATGCGCAGTCGTCATTTTACTCACTTTCGTCCCTATAGCAAAATTTCGATTACTTTCGTATCTCTTCCCTGGCGGACCAGGTTGACCCGTATTTAGGGTTAATTTCAGGTCATACGACCCAAATTGGTAAAATATCGGTCAAATTTAAGTCAATTACACATCAAAAATTATATTTGGTCGTCTTTTGGTCGATTTTTAGCAACTCAACCGATTTCCGACTAAATTCGACTGACTTGGTTCAATTGATTTAAGGTCATATTTTTGTTAGTTCACTGTAATTCAATTTTTATAGCTTTGGTTCAGTGTAGAGACGACATTGAGTAATTTGACCGATTGTTGACTACATCGGATGAACTCCTACCGGTTCACTTACGGTCGAATTTTGGCAAATCGATTGATATTCAACTTGGTGCATCTTCGGGCCAGTTTTCGGTCGACTTTAAAAACTTGACCAATTATCGACTAAATCGAATGTACTCTGTTCAGTGAATTTGAGGTCTACTTATCGTCAGTCGACTGATATTCAACTTGAGGCATTTTTGCGTCAGTTCGCGGTCAACTTTCTAGAACCTGACTGATTATCGACTTAATGAGATGAACTCTGTTCGGTCAACTACATTCAGCTTTCCAGTCGAATTTTCGGACAAACCGACCATAGATTTTCGGTCAACTTTTCGAAAAATGACAATAAATCGACTCAAATGGTCATACTGGATTGGGTTGATTTTTGATCAAGCATTTGATAGTCGACCTTCTTTCGACTAAGATTATTTAGAGCGTTCCGGTAAATATTGATCAATTTATTGGATGTTAACCGCATATCGACCCAAAATGTTTTGCAGCCTGGGACGAATAGTGGTCAACTATCTCATAGTTGACCGTATGTTGACCTAGACATACAACAACAACACATGCGTCAACTGCAGTAAAATTTTCGGTCGACTTTTTGCACAAACCGACCGTCGATTTTCGGTCAACTTTCGGTCTGGTACGAAAACGATTATATTGACGCGATGAACAGTGTTCTCGTAGTGAGCCTATGTCCAGAGTAGTTCTTATCGCGCGTCAATTGTATTTAACGTTAGAAAATCACATTTCTACATTAACATTTTTAACCAATTTTTTTTGCCCCCCCAAACCCCCGTCGGGGCATCGTCTCCTAGTCGTCACCATGGACTCCGCTCCCGTGCACTAATAGTTACAAAAAGTATCGTGTGCGACGTGATTCTGTCTCGTGTGACCGCAGCCCTCGCTGCGCTCGGGCAGCAAACTTTCCATTCGTCGGATTCGCCAACGTAAGACCGTTGTCGCACAATATACTATAATTTTTTTTTCACTTGGCATCGAGTCGCCTCCGCGACTTTTCATTACGCGAAAATAGCGCAAAATCTTAAAAGCGCTGTTTTCGCTGTCGGCCATAAAACTACTATATTCTATGCAGATACCACTCTGAATAGAATTGTATTTAAAATCCATATCGGTCTGAATAATCATGAGTAATTCTAAGAAAATAATACGAGTAGTCTATTCTTCTCGTATAACAAATTTTCTTTTTAATACTTGGCGTCGCGACGCTACGGTGTCTCTTGATAGTAAATGAAATAAATTCATGATACAAAATCGCATTATAAGACTTAGTTGAGAATCATTGACAGTTATTCGAATGAAAAATCATTCGCTTTTTTTCTGTGTACCTTATTTTTTCAGCAATTCTTCAAAGTAATCTCATGAGCGCAAAAATTGAGGTATTGTAATGATCTTGGATCCATTCTTTTCGTTTCGTAGAGCTCTTTCGAACGAAAAAAAACTGGAAATCGGTCTATCAATTCCTGCTGAAGATACTTTTTTCAATATTTTCTGCGGGATTTCTCTGATATGTATTGAATATTCCTAAATGTTTTAATGAATTTGCTAAATATTGCGATGCATTTTCACTGAAAACCTGAGGAATGCAAAATTCCTCATTAAAAAGTTTAAAAACATTTCACAATTCTGCAGAATCCTGCAAAAGAAAATTACATAGTGCAGTAAAAAAGTAACGAAGATAAGGAAATAACAGTCGCATTTTTATTAAAAACATTACATTCATTTCCGTAATTACATATCGTCAAATACGTTTAATACATCACCAAGAATATTCGATATGCACCTTTCATGCCCTCGTAAACAAAACAAAAACAATTTATGAAAGCGAAATTAAAAACGTGATAATCGTCGGTGTCGGTTCGTACTTATTTTAGGCGCCGTATTTAAACGAAACATTCAATTCTAAATATCGTAGGTGGCGGCGGATCGCGACTGCGGCCGGAGTACGTTTTATTTAAATCTTCCTTTCAATTTTTCTTTTTTGTTTGGTCCGATGTAGACGCGCTATTTAATTTAATCGCGCAATGAGGTAGAGTTTGAGGTACCCACGAAATAATCACATTACATGTTCCTCTGATTTTTCCTGCAATCTTGATACACAGTAAAAAATTACATGTTACAATATAATTTTCTTAAGTTTCCTACGTGATTCAAAAACTCGATTTCTTCTTTTATCCACAAGTTGAACAGTCATTTTTAACGCAGTCAAGCAAAACGTGAAATAAAGTGACAATCATTCACTAGAACTGTGGAAAACTGAAAGAATATTTCTTTACTGTGTAATTTATGATTATACAAGCGATATATCCTATTATGATACAATAAGGGCTCAAGACTTTGTTTAACAATCTTTTAAGATGGGTGCTTAACCGCAAGTGTAATAATTACAGTAAATATGTATAATGATTCGATAAACTTTTTTTTTGTATCATTTACGAATATAATAATATTTGGCAGTCCGCCCGGCCGCGTGACATGGATTAAAAAATGTTATTTCAAGGAGAGCAACAAAATTAAAAGACCTGAAAATTAGCTGATGTTAGTGTTTTGTTATATGAAGAAAAAAATAATAAAAAATTCTCAAGTTCAACAATGATTCATGTTCTCATACATCTCCCGTCATTTTTAAAAATGATTTCAAGCATTGATGAGAGTGTTATCTGCTGTGTCCCTTGGCGTGTCCACATATTGTTTTTTTTTCGATTTGCGGAAGTTGTGCAGCTTACAATTTTTGCGTGTGTAGCCACGAAAAGAAACTACATCATTTTGATTTTTTCGAAGAACATAAAACTACATTTCGAAGGAAGAATCTAAAATCGAGTGTCCCAATTTTTCGAAAAAATCATGTGTAACAGTTCCAAATAATAATTATAACGATACAAAGGATATATACTTCATAAAGGGCTTATCTACGACTACGTTAGCGATCCCACATCCAGAGCAACCGTCCGCGCAACACCAAAGACCCTTTGAGGAGCACCACTTCATTCCCAGCTTCGGCTTTGCATACTTCTCTTTTATTCGGCCCGCAATTGTAACGTTCGCTCTTCCGATATTACATAGAGAATATATATATATATATATATATATATATATATATATATATATATATATATATTTCACCGTCACAAGTTGCCCGATTTATTATAAGTAACGATACCTCATCGTTACACACGGTTTTCCAGCATATTTTTTAAAGACAAGTTCAAACTTTCAATTTTATATTATTCATTTGAAATGTAGTTTTATGTTCTCAGAAAACATGTAAATAAAGTAGTTTTTTTTGTAATTCCAGATGCAAATTGCGAGCTATGCAATTCCAAAAAATCGGAAACAAGTTCACGCCAAGGGACACAGTGAATTACATCTTGATTAATAGATGAAATAAATCAAAAAAATTATCAGAGATGTATTGAAACATAAATAAATTATTGTCTGAGTTTGGGAAATTTCCATTGTTTTTTTTGTCACATTAAAAAACTCACCTAAGTTTTGGTCGCCCAATTTAGTTGCGTCCCCTTAATTAGTTTGCGGTATTTGTCGCTACCGACCGCCCCTCTTGATGCTAATTAAAATTCTTCAGACCAGCTGACCAGAGCTTATCCATATGCATATAATTTACGTGTTGTACAACTGCAGTAGCTAAATTATATCATGATCTTCATTTATTCGTGTATTGTATTTTATCTTCTTTTATTTAACTATTATTTTTTGTTATTTCGTGCCGCTGCCAGGCAAAAATATTCGTTAATCCTCGACGTTGACTTGCGAAATACGCGACGAGGACACTCTGTTACAGTTTTCAGTCTTTTGCATGTGACGGTTTCCGTGTATCAACGATTTTGCGGGGTTTTTGTGGACTGATTTAGTTTGATTATCTCTGGTTTCACTCTTGTGTGGGTAAACGTTTGACCGATTGATTTTTCGAACGCTCGTGCATTCAAGAGGCCTTAGTTATCGTTAACTTCAGTTAATTTAACGCAAGACAAGCGTGCGAGAGTACAAAATTTAATAGCGATATAAATAGACAAAATTGATTGCTTTGTCAAGTCGTTCGTAGATTTTTCAACTTCCTGCTGATTTTTATTTTGATAGTTTGATAATTAATTATTTTTATTCACTCTGCTAATTTATTCCATAAATAATTCCACACGTATTATTTTCTGATCATATCTCGAGAACATACACCAATATTTAAAAAAATGCATTCTCACAAGATTTTTGAAAAAAAAAATTAATAATGGGACAAGTAATTAGGCGATTATTTCCACGATTACATTAACTTGAGCGGTATTTTTCATGAGTTCACATAGAAAATCTCATTTTTCCATTTGTTTAATAAAAATTTCCATACAATAGAAGAGATTTTGTTGTATATCAAATTATTCATGGTATAAATAAAAATGGTGATTCTGAAAGCAACGCATAGTTTTTAATCTGATAATAGCACTAAACGCGACACAGAAATCTTTAAATAATACCCGATCATCGTCTGGTCAACTTTATTTTCGAATTAATCGCAATTACCATTAATTCGAATGATTAATATAGTTACAAAGTATTTCAGAGGGCGAAGATTTGAATAACTACAAGGGGATACATGTTCAAGAGATAATTCTCAAGAGACCCAGAAATTCCCTTATCTTTTAATAAATTGCGATCGTTTTTACCTTTTTCAAAATTATTTCAGGTTCAAAAGCGTTTCTGTAACTTTTACATCAGGAGATTGAAATCAATTTTCTTGATTAATTTAGTATGTACATCCTTAAAAAATTATTCACGTTGTTCTGATATCTGTTTGTTTTCAAAGTAACGAAGTACTTGGATATCCTCTATGGTTGGTTAACTTTGTTTTCTTTTCTGCCAAGTTGGCGATGCAATACGAATAATGATTCGTGTATTTATTATGTAATTGCAAAGATTTGTGAGTCCCAACTCAAAGAACGAATAAGAAGCTTATATCTTCAAGACTTGATTGCTAATTATATAAACTATATATATACATATATGTTTACGTGTATCTTTTGGAGGATGTTTCCTAGCCGAATATTCCAACGAATTATTTTCTTCGCTTGAACTTCGGCGGCAGCATCGTAAACATCACCGACCAGCTAATGTGGCCATTTTTATTAATAAGAACACGCTAAATGCTTGAGCGAATTTGTGTATCCAGTAAAGTCTGCAATTTGAACAGAAAGGTTATTTTCCTTCGAAAAGGTAAATAAATTGATCATTCCACCAATTATCAATGATCTGGTCAACAAATTTTCGATCCTGATTTTTAAACATTCGTCCAAAGAGAATTGTCCCCTTTAGTTTTCAACTAAAAATTGAGACTTTAATTTCAATATTTTAGTTAATTTGCTCAGCAACATCCAAAGTATTATTTTTCGCCGGAGAATTTCTGAATTTCCGAAAAAATATTTATTTTCGGATTTCATGACATTTTCAAGGCGAAAGAACTTTTAAAATATTTTGAAAGTGCTTTTCGATGCTACCTCACGTTTTTACTTTCGCTTTTTTCTTAAATTCAGATTATTTACCGAACAATACCCAATTCCTAACGTGTACTCCCTGAAACTCAATCCCTGACAGCAAAAAAACCGAAAATTCATCATTTTCCAAATTTCAAATGACTAAAATACACAGAGAAGTCGATTTGCAATGAAATAACTCAAAATCTCTATTAACGAATCAAATAGATCTACGATAGTATACACCTATACTTTATTCTATTATGCAATTTGCGTTTTTTTTGCCATCAGGAATTGAGGTTTATAGAGCTCAAGTTGTAAGTTGAGTATTCTCCAGTAAATTTTCTGAGCTTGAATAAAAAAATGGCGAAAACAAACGTGGAGTTAGCATCGAAAAGGGCTTTTTAAATATTTAAAAAACTTTTTCACCTTGAAAATGTCGTCCAATCTAATAACCTATATTTTTCGGAAAAATTCAAGTTTACATTTTCAGACGGAAACTAAAGTAGACGATTCCGTTTGGAATGATGAACAAAAAATCTCAAATTTTGGGTTTCTTCTGATTTTAATTTAGTGAATCTAATAGTGAAAAAAATTTGGAGGACAGATCTTTGTCCGATAATTAGTTGAAGACTTTTACAAAATTGAAAAGATATATTGAAAAAAGAAGTGTAAAAATAGCCTGAATTCAGTGGCATCGAGTTTTTCAAATTACTTACTTAAATAAGCGAGTTCTTGCTTTGCTCATTGTGTCGGGTTGGTCCTTAAGGATGTATTTCCTTATTCCTAGCATGTACTGTTGTAAGTACGAGTCCCAATCTAACGTTGCTATGTCGACGTTGTAACGGTTTCCGTCAAATGCGACTTTAACATTTTTTGTTAAATCCTTCATGTTATCGCCTTTAAATAGCCACTCGTTGACGGCGAAGAATTCGCCTGTTTGCGCGGCACGTTCGAAACGTCTCGTCATCTTCATCATTCTTTAGAAATAAGATTTAAAAATAAGGTTACAACTTCATTCTGAATATTGATGTTAACTAATGTAAATTTGTAAATCAGCAACTTAGAAAAGTAATAGCGCCTTTAATCCAATCAACACAAACGCATTTTTACGCAATTTTGAACAGGCGATCTTTAGATTTTTAATTTTGAGTACGCAATCAGTGATATAGAAAATCGATGAGGACAGAATTTCATCCAAACTAGACAATTCATTGCATTTCGGGCTCACATTTCTATACTTTCAACTTTTAAATTGGTATTCTTAAGAGTATTTTGAACAAAATATGTTCAGATGTTAATGAGTTTAAAATGAAGTTGGCAATACTTACACTGGCTTTCCGCCCTTAAATTTCAGCGCAAGGTCGATGATAAATGCCGGCAAGAAATGCATAAACATACATATACATTTGTGGATGAATTTATTGGTCCTAAACGTAAAACCGGGATACCACATAACGTAATTGGTGGGTGATTCAATAGCGTGTTTTCTCGTCAGTGTTCCAAATACTGACCACCTTAAAAGAGGGAATAGCAAGGTTTAGTCTCTTAAAAAACAATCTTTCATCGATTCGTGTTTCGGAAGCTCGAGAAAATCGGTGAAACTCACTTAATAGGATTAAAAGTTCCACTTGTGCAGTTATATACTTTGATTGAGTTGGTCCTTCGCATTGCACTGTGCCAAGACGCACATATCAGAGTATCGACAACGTAATCGACCGGAATAACGTCGACAACCAAACTTTGGTCGCAAACGATGCTTCTTATAGTGCCTCGACCAATTTCCATCATTATTCCTGGAGAGAAAAACAAAATGACGGAATATTATCTATAATTTCCCACTGTTAAAAATGTCTATATACTCCTGAAATGTACAATGTATTTTGATTTTAAATACCTGGTATAATATAAAATTGGTACAGTAACTCATAACTATTATACAAATATGAAGCATTTTATGGTAATTCAGCCACTTTTTTCCGAATATCTCAAATCTTTCACGTAAGTGGTTATATTAAAGTACCACTAGAAAGCGCTCTGTGCAATTTGTTTCAGTTTTTTAAATCTTGTATTAAACAAAACGTCGATTTTGTTTTAATTGAACATATCTCGAAAACTTTAAGTTATTGAAAAAAATGACTTGCATAAAAGTTGTAGTTTTATGTTAGCTTTTAAATGGAATATTAAATGTAACGTCCTGGTAACACTGATTTTCAACCGAAAAACGAGGGTGTTTCTTTAATTAAAAAACGGATAATTTTTTGACTGAGAAAACGACAGAGTATTTCTCTATGGCTGTTGATATTTCAATAGAATTACCAAACCTCCAGAAGAGTGGCACGGATCGAGGTTCCAGGATAAAAAAAATAACACTATTTACAAAATCGACCTTATTTTAGTGTTATTTCATTTCTTTTACCCGAGAGCCTGGATTTTAACTCAGTAATTTCAAGATTCCAAGGCATGGAATTGAGGAATTACTTGAGAAAAAACGGTCATTTCTCAAATATAGGATTTTAAACTCTGAAAAAAATTACTTAGAGTGCATTTTAGTGGTACTTTGATACGACTGATTATGGGGCAGAGTTGAGATGATAAAGCAAAAGCAGCTGGATTGACAGAAAATATTTCATATACAAACAGATATTATTACATTACGCATTGTACGAAAATTTGTCACCTGTATTTTAATACCGAGGTTTGTGTATATCAAATTCAACATAAGTATACTAAAAATCATCGCATTCATTCATCTTATTTCACAATATTTATGAATAATTATTTACGGGTGGGAGTCATAATAGCGAATGGCTCTAAAATAGCGAATTTCAATAGTATATTGTGCGATAAGGGTCGAAAGTGCATTGAGAACCGCGTCGCACACGATACTTTTTGTAACTAATGCACAGGGACGAAGCCCAACTGGAGACAAAAATGATTTTTCAACGTTAAAAAAAATGTTAACACTACTACTAAAGTCGACACTTTCAATGCACGTGTTAGAAAATGTAATGAACGTCTGAATCTAGAACAGCCATATCGTTAGGAATTTGCTATTTCGAAAATTCGCTATTTTGGTTGCATTTCAAAAGTATGGGGTTCGAAATAGCGAATGACTGCATTAGCGAATTTGAATACAATGAACGTCTGAATCGGAAGTAGTCATTATTATGGAATTCGCTATTTTAGCTATTTGCTATTGTACCTTATTCTACTTTACGTGTATTGTTAATATCATACACTTTTGCTTTCTCGTAGAGGAAGTTTTGTTTGTGTGAACTTTTTTTTTTCGAGATTTTCATGTCAGTACACTCAGAATGGTCCAAAACGACGAGAAAAGTGGTTTGTGCGAAATGTCTGTATGCGCGCGCGTGTGTGTGTGTGTGTGTGTGTGTGTGTACATTTCTTTGTTTACACGATAACTGTCGCAATTTCCGATGAATGCTCTTTAAACTTTGTATGCTAGTGGGCTATCATAGAATACCGTTTGCGATTGTAGTTGACGCGAATCGGTTAGAAAATTTAGATTTCACAGCATTTTGAAAATTAAAAAAAAATCGTTTTCACACTATAACTTTCGCAATGAAAGAGGCACCAGCCTGAAATTTTGTACATAAATGGGCTACCCATGAAACATTATGTGTACTAAATTTCGCAAGAATCTGTCGAGTCGTTCTGATTTAATGACAATTTTAATTTTTTCAAAAATGTCTGCAAATACTGTAACTCATGCAAATTCTGAAATATCCGGCTGCAATCACCGATATGATTTCGCAATTATTGATTTCCAATGAAAATTTCAATCCAATTAACTGTTGACATGTCAGAAAATTTCGATTTTGGTGAACAAAAAAAAACCTTTTACAAAAAAATTTTTTTTCGAAATTTTTTATAGGTTTATCTTAAATTTTCTTCACACTTAGACGACTATTTAAAAAGATATTTGGTACAAATTTGACAGCAATTAGTCGAGTGGTTCAAATTTTATGGCATTTTAAATTTTTTGCAAAATATCGTTGGCGCGCTGACTTGTGAAAATTCGACATACCGAGCCGACATTTTGTCCACATATGGAATATCATAAAACGATGTTTTAGTTGAAATTTAACGCCAATCGATCGAATGGTAAAAATTTTATGTCTTTTCGAATTTTTATAAAAATTTCTTCTGAGCATAAACAAGCCTGCAAAGTAGGACCTTGCAAATTGCTTTCTCATCATTTTTTGCTTTTTACAAAGCTTCCTCTGTGAGCAAGCCAAAATGGATCAACATACTTCCTCATAGAGGAAAGGCAAAAAATGATGGGGAAGCAATTTTCAAGGTTCTACTTTGCAGGCTTTTTCAACATTGTGGGTAAAATGTGACAATTATTAAAATTTCGCTTGTTTTTTTACCTGTTATTCCACAGACGTTGTCTACCCAACCGGGGAAAGGCTCTTGATATGCTGCGCACACTATACTCGGTCTTACTATCGCAACTGGGAGACCTGCTCCCTTAGTCATTACCAAATGCTCCGCAAGGCCTTTAGTCAATGTGTAAGTGTTAGGATGTTTTCCCATAAGCTTCTTCTCGATAATGGCCAATGTCTCGTCATCTAAATTCTCACACATGTCCATTATCGTGTTGGGTTTGACTTTGGGACTGTGGAAAAAGGATACGATTAGAATTTTATAATTTATGATACAAAATAAAAGATAAAATATCGGAGGAATCGACTACTAATATCTTTTTTTTCGTTAAGTTATTCTGTTTTTACAATCTACTAGATTTTGTATTACGGATTTACATCTAAGTAAATGAAGAAAAATATCGATTTTTCTTTCTACAAAGTTTTCTAAAAAGTCCGGAAAATTGTCCTATATTTTAGATCAAATCCTTATAGCAGTGCCTTAAATTCTCATTGAATCAAACGTTTTATTAAAAATCTATTCATAATCCTTAACATTCATTCCTCTGCTTATTTAGACACACATAAGAATAATCAAACTATTGTGTCCATTTCTAAAATTACGGAGGAATTAGGTCAGGAAATGCGATATGGTTATGGAATAATTAAAAATTACCTATAAACAATTTCCTTGACCTCTCGTTGATCGGCATTACTATACGCCGTGCTAACATGGATAAAGCTGATGAGGTTTTTCATGCTTCTACACAATTCAACTATTCTTTCGGTACCCTTAGTGTTGAGATTGACGGCAACTTTAAGGGGTTCGTCGAATCGCACGGTAGCAGCACCGTGAAAAACGACGTTAACACGTTGTGTAAGCATCGTCCTGTCCTCGTTGCTGAGACCCAGTCCTGGTTGACTAACGTCACCCTTGACCGGAAATACTTTGCTCAGTGCGCCAGGAAATTCCCATTTCACTCTGTCGAATACCTGCAACGTTCCAATTACAATTATTCTTTACTATATCGAGATAAAAATAAATTACAAAGTTGTTGGTGAGGTTTAAATAGCATAGCGAATCCCTAGCATAACGAATGGATTAAATAGCGAATTTCAAAATATTGACCTTCTAAATCTAGAATGGGCCGTCTTGATGAAATTCGCTATTTTACACATTCGCTATTTTTATTCTTTCCTATTTTAATTGCATTTCAATAAGATGGGGGTCAAAGTAGCGAGTGGATGCAATATAGTGAATTTCATAATAATGGCATTTAATTGGCATTTGATGGCATTACTTTAAAATTCACTATTTAAGCCATTTGCTATTTTGAACTCTACCTAAAATTGAAGAAGGATTTTGTAGCTAAAGAAATTTTTTTTACGTATGTAGTTGAAAAGTTTTCAGTTACCGGGTTTTCAATCAAATTCTGGAACCTTTGATCCACTGACTGGCCTTTCTTTGGACGGATCAATATAAATATCGTTGCTAATCTTGGGCAAGATCTGAGGAGCTTTTCCAAAAGGGCTTTGCCGAGAAATCCCGTTGCTCCGGTTATTAGGATAACCGTCTCAGCGAAGAAGGCCTCGATCGATGTCCCTCCGGGATTCGCCTCGTCGTTACCGTGCTCCGCATCCGTTTGTGCGTTTGCCGTGCCCATTCTGTCTTGAGCTCAGCCAGCTGTCGGAAAATCTGCAAAAATACGAGGTTGCCTTTCTTCATTCTTGTTTCTTTTAACATCTAAAGAAAATGTCGAAAAATATTGCATATCCCTGTTATTATGAAATTGAAAATTTAAATGCTCGGTAGAATTACTGAATTTATAATAGTAAAAATTTCATATAAGTATTCGATTAAAACTAAAAATATATATGTTTCAAATCCAGTTTAAAAATATGACAATACAAAAAAAACAAAAAACAAAAACAGTCCATTTCATTGCTCACTTACGTCAATGAAAAAGAGAGGAAGTTCTTTAATTTCTTGCTAACTTTGATTTTTGTTCAATAAACAAATTATTGCAAAATGCCTCAAAAGTCGAGATTGTAGACCATTTTTTTTTCATTATTAATTTTTCTTTTAGATGTGCTATTTAAAATCTTTATTGTGAAATTTTTTTTTTTTAGATTTCCATGTAAAATGTCAGTCCTACTCAGAATTCTATGTGTGTATGTTTATGTGTGTCTAGCTTTGACTGATTCAATTTTTTTCGAAATGTATGCAGAAATTGTCATTTTGTAGCTTTTTGGATTTTTTCAAAAAAGGACGTGTGCGCTTTAACTTCCGTAAAAATGGCGATATTTCACTAAACAATTTCTTATATGTCTAGGAGCTATGAATGCTGTTCCGTATTAAATTTGAGCGAAATCGGAAAAGCGGCTCAAATTTTATGGAGTTTTAAAATTTTCGAAAAATTCGCGTTGCTGTCCTTATTTCGGCAAAACATGAGATAACGAACTCAAATTTATACATGAAATTAGTAGTATTTAATAATCATAGAAATCCAGTTTCGACATATAATCTGTTATGTGGCTTAAGTTTTTCAGAATTTTAAATTTCATACAAAATAAATCTGCAGTGTGAAACTTTGCAAATTGCCTCCTCAATATTTTTGTTTTTTTTTCCAAAGCTTTCTATATGAGGAAGCCAAAATCGGTTAACATACTTCTTCAGAAAGGTAGCTTTGTATTTTTTTTTATTGGGACATTTCTTCCGTATGCCTTATTCAGGCTTTTTTACATGACCCGTCTCCCTTTTCCCCGTTTCTACATAGAGTTCCCCCCTAGAGTGTTGCCCGCAGTCACTCATTCTAATGCACTACTGTATCGCATTTGCACGAGGGCTCAGGGAAAATGCGAAAAACCTGGCCGATACTATATATTAGAATACATTCGAAACAATGTTGTTTAAGGATGTATGATACGTACAGTCCCGGCAAAAGTGAGTTCCAGAGATAATTTCGATCACTTCCCGATGGGATAAAAATCGGAAAAAAATAATGCATATAAAACGTGCCGAAAAGATTGATTTCGCATAATAATGATCCTGAAATGTTACCAACAAATTGGTGAAAAAAACAATTGTTCAACATACAATCAGTCAATCTAACTTTTTTTCTTATGAAAATGATATGTTAATTTATTTGGATGCATACGAATTTTTTTCAGATTTTTTCCTTTATTTTGATTATGCTTTTTTTAATTTTCAAAAATGTGCGCGAAATAACGAATTTTGGATATGTGTTCGGCATAAAACCATCTACTACACTCAAGATTTTTTTGCAAAACGCATATCCAAAATTTGTTACATTCTGCGCAATTTTCAAAATAAAAAAAATCGAAATCAAAATAAGGAACTAAATCTGAAAAATTTCGTATGCATTCAAATAAATTAACATATCATTTTCATTAGAAAAAAAGTTAGGTTGACTGATTGTTTGTTGAAAAATTGTTTTTTTCACCAAGTTGTTAATAACATTTTGGGATTATTATTATGCGAAATCAATGTTTTCATCACGTTTTATATGCATGATTTTTTCCGGTTTTTATTTCATTGGGATGTGATCGAAATTGTCTCTGAAACTCACTTTTGCCGGGACTGTACGTATCATACATCCTTAACTCCGGGAACCGCCGAAGCCACACACCGATCGCGCATCCACTGCTGTCGGTGAGAGGTAGCGTTGTAAAAAGAAAAAAAAAATAATGAGGAAGCATTTTGCAAAGTTCAACCTTGCAGCTTTTTCAACAAATTCTTGAGTAATAAATGACAATAATTCGATCATTGAAGGTAGTCTCTTTATTCAATGAACAAATTTTTAGCTAATGGAGGTAAAATAAGTTTGGCATTTGGTGTGTGATTTCCACCCGGCGAATATTAAGTCGTCTTTGTCGTTTTCTTTTGCTGTAAATTGTTATTAAAGCTGCAAATGAGCTTTTATGTTAATTTAGTCACAAAGAAAGGCTTTGAATTTAAGTAAAATTACTCAACGTGTTTAAACTTTTAGCAAGAATACAGAGAATACTTTTTTTTCAAAGAGCATTTACTTAGTAAATATCCAGCAGTTAAGGCGCAGTTTTACGATAAGAGTGTATGGTTCCGGCTTGCGGCTACAATAAACCACAATGTCTGTAAAGACCTCGTAGTTCGCTACATCGTGGATAAAAATCGCAAAGGTCGCCCGTACGTTTCGCTACAAATTTACGTGTAGTTCATTCTCCATTAGCTACATGTAAATATAGATTTTTAGTGTCATGCTCTGGTTATTTGGCGAAAATAGTTTCCGTGGGTTATTTCTACGACCCGTCCAATAAAAATAGAGGCATATTGTTATGGGCGAGAGCAAAGTGCAAAGTGCAAGATAAACAAAATGTAATGAAAACCATAACAAAAAAAATTGGATGTGCCAAAATATTATTGAGACCAAATAGTGTCCATTAGTTTTTAATAGTTCTCGGTATTAAAAACGAATAGTAACTATTTGGTCTCAACGATGTTTTAAGGACTCTAGTCTTTTTTTATAGAGGGGAATATAAAGCGTAATGTGATTTAGCATGCTCTATGGATTTATTTTTTGTTAGTTTTTTGCAGTCTCACCGAATTTTTGTTCAGAATATCTAGAAAAATTTCATCGTCAAAGGCCAAGCTCGTTTTCGGATGAAAAGTTTTTTTTTGGATGCAATTTTTGAAATAAATTTGTTTAAAAAATATTTACAATACTTTTTAAAATACTCAGCGATTTGGCACTGAATTTTATTTCAATTATGTTTAATCTACATTTATTTTACTTATTAATTATTGTCTACAATTTCTATCAAAATATATTAAAGCAATGTGATTTAGGTCATTTTTTATGTTCCTTAGATTTTTTAAGACCAAAATTCGTCACTACGTTTTTTTTTCGATGCAGTATCTTGCGAATTTCGCATTTTTTCGCTGTTCACGACGTTTCCTCTGTGTAGGGTTAAAAATCGCAGAACCCTTTCGAGTTAAAAACTTCGTCAAGAATTAAAAAATATATATTAATGTGGATTCTTTCGACAGTGAACAAATGGACCTATTTAACCACAATATCGATTAGAAAAAAAGTGCAACCGTTTGCAAGTACAGCAGAAGCCATTTATAGGATTTTTTAGGATTATCGGGTTATCTCTCTTAAAAATGACATGGTACATCGAAAATCGAAATATCGATAACTGAAGCCCGTTTTCAACCATTCTGATTAGCGGGCGTTGGCTTCAATGTGAAGCCAACTTCAGACTGTTATGATCGCACAGAGCTTTCTAAATGCCTTCATTTTTCACATTTATTGAATAGGATACATTCGTTCCAAAATTTAAAAAATGGCAAATCGAAAGTCGATAATATCGAAACAGTTAAGCAGAAATAAGGTCATGTCGAGTCACGAATTGTATAAACTTTTAAATATTATGTTTAGTCACAACAAATGACAAATGAAGAGGATCGCGAGGGGAACGAGCGCATTGCTGGTAGCTTATTTTAATTAATATCGGTGATAAATTTGTGATGATTGAATTACGGCAGATGAGTCCAATAGCTTATCTACTGGATGCAATCTGCTATGCAATTATTACTCATATGTCTGCTGATGTTGTTATATGATTATTTCACGATATCAGACTGATTAAATACGTCTGTGAAGCATAACAGACATGCGAGTAGATTAATGTCGGCAAATGCACATACGTATGTATGAAGTAGGCTCTCTCAATTCAGTCATTTTTTTTAGACCATCTCAGATCTGCCCCATAATTGGTCATATCAAAGTACCACCAAAACCCACATTATGTCTTTTTTTGTAATTCTTCAATACATATTTTTTTAAATTACTTTTTTTTTAAATGAACATATCTCGGTAAGTTGAAGTTACTGAAAAAAATCTCCCTATAAAAGTTGTAGATTTACATTAGATTTTCAGTGGAAGATAAAAAATGATTTTCCCGTTCTGATAACACGGATTTTATTGACCAAAAAATGGAGAAATTATTTTTCTGTTGACAAACGGATTTTTTTCGGTTTAGAAAATTACAGAGTATGATTGCATCATTGCCGATATTGCAAAAAAATCACCAGAATGGTACCGATCGAGGTTCTAGGGTAAGACAAATGAATTAACACTTCACCGTACAAAATCCACCTTATTTTAGTGTTATTTCACGTGGAAATTATTTTTAATATTCCATTCACAAGGTTACACAAAATTACAACCTTTATATGGAGACATTTCTTCTCAGTAACTTCAAGGTTACCAGATATTGACAAGAATACGATTTTTTAAATATTTGATTGTCAAATTTGTTAAAAATCACGTAGAGTGCCGTTTAGTGGCACTCTAATACGACTAATTATGGGGCTAATGTGAGATGGTCGAAAAATAATGTCGCTGAGTTGACGGAGAATGCACCATATAAAGTGTACCATAGAAATAACCAAAATCCTTGAATGTATTTGAACTGATACTGCGTGACCTGTCTAACACATACATTGCTACAAAATTTCTGATACTGGGAGTCTACCGTCGCGTTTGTATTTTCGAGCATGAAAACGCCTACGTTACCTTTCGAGTTGGAATATATGAGAGACAACCAAGGAACTATATAATTTTATGGTCATAAACTCGAGGCAATCAACCTAATTTAGTTGTTCTACTGTACTTTGCTACCGTCATATCTACAATATAGATGCATCTAATTTCGCTCGAGACGTTCATTAATTATTCCCAAGCGCTCAAGAAAATTAGTCAACAAATAAGTTAACAGCTAGTCAACGATTCGCTGCTCTATTCCTGTAATTACGAAATTGGTAGTTCAAGTGCTCGATAGGAAGATTACTCGGAACTCACTACATTTCTTTTGCAAATCATTACTTAATATAAACTTTTTTGTAAATAGTTTATACTATACAAGAAAAAAATTTATAATCCCTCTTTTAGTAGAAATTAAATTAAATTAATTTTTAATTTTTTGCTTACTTTAATTTTAGTGTAATTTTTGGATAATTGTTAGTAAAATAAAACCGTTTTTGATCACACGAACATTTCCTGAGTACACTATGACATTAAAAATGGATTTTATATGCATCAATTTGTAGGCTAAACAATTTGGATAGTCGATAAGTAAATTCGATATATAGAAAATTGAACGTTTAGATTTAGCCTGTTTTGGACGATTAAATGACCCGAAATATGCGATAATGGAATTTTTTTGAATGTTATAAGGTAATATACGCGTTCGATGAATTATTGAGTGAATATAAAAAGCTCTATACCTGTATTTGTACATGTACAGTAAGTAAAGAGGTTATAATCCAGTATCGCAATTGAAGTGGAATTTTAAAAAAAATCCTTCGATTTTTGGTTACTCCGATTTCAGTATAATTTTTACGCAGACATCTTTGTTTTTTCTTAAATCCCTAGTAATACAGTATGATATAAAATAATTTGCAGCTGCTCTTATTATAAAAGTTAAAATTCTGAAGAATTTAAACATTCATTACATAACAAATTATAACGAAAGTGGAGCTACTGTTGCTGAATAGTACCGATTTCATGTATGAAATTTGAGATCGTTATCTGATGTTTTACTGAAACTAGGGCAAAAACGTGAATTTTCCGAAAATTCCAAAACTCCATAAAATCCGATCCGCTTTTCCGGTTTCGGAAAAATTCAATACCAAACAACATTAACGGTACTTGCACATATCAAGAAATACTTGACAAAATATCGTCATTTTGCTTCCTCATAGAGGAAGCTTTGCTTTCGTGAAATTTTTTTTTTTCGAGATTTTCATGTCAGTACACTCAGAATGGTTCAAAACGGCGAGAAAAGTGGTTCATGCGAAATGTCTGTATGTGTGTGTGTGTGAGTGGGTATGTGCGCATTTCGTTGTTTACACAATAACTATCGCAATTTTCGATAAATGCTCTTTAAATTTTGTATGCAAGTGGGCTATCATAGAATACCTTTTGTAATTGTATTTGACGCGAATCGGTTAAAAATTATTTTTTTACACCATTCTTTAAATTTTGAAAAAATCGTTTTCACGCTATAACTTTTGCAATTAAAGATGCACCGGGCTGAAATTGTGTACATAAATGGACTACTCGTGAAACATTATGTGTACCGAATTTTGCGAGAATCTGTCGAGCCGTTCTGATTTAATGACAATTTTTATTTCTTCAAAAATGTCTACAAATACTCATGCAAATTCTGAGATATTCGGCTGCAATAGCCGGCATGATTTCACGATTATTGATTTCCAATTAAGGTTTTGGTCTAATTAACTGTTGACGTGTCAGAACATTTCGAATTTGGCGAACAAGAAGAAAAAAAAAACTTCTGTGAAAAAAAAAAATTTCGAAATTTTCCACAGATTTATCTTGAACTTTCTTCACATACTTAGACGACCATTTAAAAAGATGTTTGGTTCAGTTTTGGTGAACAAAAAGAATAAAAAAAAGCTCTTACGAAAAAAAAAAAAAAATCGAAATTTTCTACAGATTTATCTTAAATTTTCTTCACGCTTAGACGATCAATTAGAAAGATATTTGGTACAAATTTGACACCAACCGGTCGAATGGTTCAAATTTTATGGCATTTTGAATTATTTGAAAAATCTCATTCGAGTGCTTGCTCATGCAAATTACTAGGTATCGAGTTTTAACTTAGTTTACATATGGACTATCATCACACAATTTTTAAGTAACAATTTTACGCAAAACGGTCAAGCGGTAAAAATGTTACGTCACTTTGAATTTTTATAAAAATGTCTTCCGAGTATAAACAAGCCTGCAAAGTAGAACCTTGCAAATTGCCTCCTCATTATTTTTTGCTTTCTACAAAGCTTCCTCTATGAGGAAGCCAAAAATGATCGAGCATTTTGAGTGTCTTGACATCAAAATCTCGAAAAAAAAATCATAAAAACAAAGCTTCCTTTATGAGTAAGCAAAATGAGTTCTACGTAGATTTATCTGTGGGCTGAATTATCCCATATAGCGAATATGTATGTAGAAAAATAAAAAAATAATTTTAGGAAGATTTTAAATGGTAGAATGTTATTTACGCGTTTGATGAATTATTGAGTGAACGTGGAAAGTTCTCTATCTGTATTTCTGCACGTATAGTAACTAACGAGGCTATGCGCTACTATAGGAATTGTAGTACAGTTGTCGATGCGTATGTTTGTACAGTACATGTGGCTGGTAGCTTTTATACGGGGAAATGCGATGATCGATCAGCTTGAATGTAATGTGCAGCTGTACACTAGGCCTCGTGCTCCGGATATCGATCATACATTTTTCATAACTCGCTATAGTTCATGTCCACACTGGAACACTCTATCACACATCGCGGGACGCTACTTGCTGCCGGTAGGCATGACATCTTTTTAGTAATTGCGCATAATGTCGGTAATTGAACCGCAAAGCGTGTTTAAAGGAAAAAAAGTTGCGATGTGGGACGTACCAAATTGAATCCTCATTATTATTGATTTTTTTTTTTTACAAATCTGCCTCCATAAATAAGAATATTAATCGATTTTGGCTTCCAGATAGAAAAAGCTTTGTAAAGTACATCCCAAAATAATGAGGAAAAAAATTGCAAAGCTCTACTTTGCAAATTTTTCAAAATTGACATTCAAATATTGTACAATTCGAATCACATAATAAATTGTGTAGAAACTGCGTACGTCCCATTGCTAAATAATTACTGACTAATAAACTAATTAATAATAAGACTAATTGTAGTTCAGGAGACAGAATTTTTATTTTCGGCCTTTATGACAAACCGTGATTTTTAATGTGTAAAGAAATCGTTTTAAATTTGAAACTCACCGAATAATCAGTGATAGGAAATCCAAAAAAAATTTAAATTTCTTGACCGGCTGGGTTCAAAAGCTGCGGCAAGTAAAAGTTTTTAATTTTTACCTTACACTATTTTAGTGCACCATATGTCTTTACAAAATTTCAGAATTATAATGCTTAACGTATCTCTACATTCGTTTTTTAACAGTTCGATTATTTTCACATTTTTATCCCATTGGAAATTGTCTGAAATTCACACGTGAAGGGGGTCCAGGATTCTTAGCCCCGGTGTGGCGATGGGGGGAGCAGTGGAACCCCTTCACTGCCCAAACTGTTGGCGACCAGTTTTAAAAATGAATTTAAAAAATTTTTAAAACGTTTTGGCCCAGATCAGAGTCCCCTTCGGTACGTTTACTATATCTAAAAGCATGGAATCATATTTTGTTTGGATTTCTTCTCCGGACTCTGTTATAAACGTACTGAAAAGAACCCTGATCATGGCCGAGACGTCTGAAAAATAAAAGTTTTTTTTATTTAAAAAACCGTTCGTCAACAGCCATATAACACACTTGATCATACGTACTTTGCGGCCAGCACCAATAACATCTGCCCAAACATACTTTTTTATTATGTGTCTGTATAATGATAATGGTTACTGTTAGTAACAAATAAGGAAATCCATTTTTTAATAAATAATCAGGTGACACTTCATAAAAAATAATTCTTTTCGAATAATTTTGCTTCCTCATAGAGGAAGTTTTGTTTTCGTGAAATTTTTTTTCTCGAGATTTTCATATTACGATGCTTAAAATGGTCTAAAACGTCAAGAAAAATAGTTTTTACGAAAAGTGTGTGTGTGCATGTGTGTGTGTGTGCAGATTCCCTTGTACGCACGATAACTGTCGTCATTTTCTACGGATTTTCTTCTAATTTGACACTCAAGTAGGTTGTCATATAACAAAGTTTGGGATTGTATTTGACGCGAATCGGTTGAATTTTTTTTTTCTGACAGCATTTTTTTTATTTCGAAAAAATCGTTTTCACGCTATAACTTACGCAATTACAAAGGCACCGGGCTAAAATTTTGTATATAAATGGATTACCCGTTAAACGTTATGTGTACCAAATTCCGCGAGAATCTGGTGAACCGTTCTGATTTTATTACAATTTTTATTTTTTCAAAAATTTCTGCAAATACTCAAGTAAATTCTGAAATATCCGGCTGCAATTGCCGATATGATTTCACGATTATTGATTTCCAATTAAGATTTTAGTCTAATGAACTGTGGAATCTCAGAAAATTTCGATTTTGGTGAACAAAAATAAAATAACAAGCTTTCACGGAAAAAAAAAAATTTTCAAAATTTTACAAGATTTATCTTGAACTTTCTTCACATACTTAGACGACCATTTGAAAAGATATTTGGTGCAAATTTGACACCAATCGGTTGGGTGGTTCAAATTTTATGGCATTTTGAATTATTTGGAAAATCTCGTTCGAGCGCTTGCTCATGCAAATTACTAGGTATCGGGTTTCAATTTAGTTTACATATGGACTATCATTAACCAATTTTTGAGTAACAATTTTATTTTTTATATTTTTGAAGCCACATAAATTTTTTTCAAATCTTCTGCAGAATTATGATGCCTGCTCGCTGGTCGAGAATCGAAAATTTTTGATCCGCTTTGTAGGTGGAATATGGTCATTTTAGCGGAGAGGGGAAAATAAGTTATTTTTCCGAAGTATCAAAAACGGTCTGTCTTCTATTGAAGATTCATCGATTAATTGAGATTATCCATTACTCAAAACATATAACTACTCTAACCCTCCGTGGTCACCTGGGATCAAAACGAACCCATGCAAACGTCAAGATATATCACAATAACTTGTCTCGGAGCGGTCGAAACGAAAAAGCAGCTCGTGAACCAGAGTTATTCTGACCCCTAGTGTGACCAGTGAAGGTTTACTTTCTGTGAGAAGTGATATTAATTTTAAAAAATTCTGCTTGGGATATCTTCACGTAACGCAAGAGTTTAATTATGAAAGTCAATTTTTTTGTTAAGTTCACATATGTTTAATAACTCTTTTGTTCTTTTTTGGCATAATGGTCCAAGCGATTCTCAATGCTCGGATTTTGTTCAACTGATTGAAACTATTTTTTAATAATAGGTCGCTCATTTTTCATCTTCATCGTTATTCATTGCACCAAACCAAACCAAACGGACCCTTTATTTTCAGACATCAGAATGAATACCTTTTTTGAAACGCCCACTATGGAGCTATTTTTTTCCTTAAACTATTATATTTCAAGACCATCACCTTGAAATTTCATGAAAAAAATGAACATTGCAAGAGTTCTGGTTCCTTTTAGTAAAAAATGGCTTTCATTCGGAAAGCTACGGTCAACGCGGCAATTGTTTAAACATGAAAAATAGAAAAATGGCAGTTTTAAAGAAATAAGTTATTTTCTATTCACGTGTAGAAGATGTTATTTTTATATATAATTATTTATTAGGAGCATTTAATTTGATTTGCATAAGTTTCAGTATTTTTTCCTCATCCGAATGTCCCATTTATGTCATTACCTACACATAAATATAGTGTGTCGTAAACGACAAATAAATATAATCTCAATCTTTCAATATTCTCAAATTATATATTTAAGATCATTTTTAAATTATTCTTGTATGTATCATTTTGTTAACTCGATTTTTGTAAATGATATTTTGTGAAATCGAAGTAACTATCTGTATCGCGATCGAGACAGACGGCACGTGTACAAGCAGATGAACTCCGTCCAATGATCGAGAGGTAAAAGAAAGAGATACAGAGAGAGAGAGAGAGTATATAAAGCTGGTACGGAGTTCTTGGCTCGTGGCCTTGAAATTTCGGTATTATACCATTGACATGATAACGCCTAATAATTAGACGAGTTTCTTGGGAACTGAAGCTCTCTAACCATTTTAATTTGTAATGGGATTCCACTTTTTGGAATTTTTTTGCAGGACTTTTGGATCGAAACTAAAAAAATTATTTAAAACAGAAAGCTCCAATCTAGCAAAAATAGTCTGATTCCCGTTGAAGCGCTGTCGATTATTCCAAATGGGCCATTAATCATAATTATTTTCCGGTAGATGATTAAATTGTAGAAGTAAATGACTACAAAAGAATTTTCGTTATTACTTGACTGGAAGAACATTGAATATTAAATTTAACATACTAGTCATGCGTTAAAAGTCTTAGAACATTGAATTACGATCAAATTTTCTTACAATATTTTGAATAATGTACGATCATTTTTTTAAACGTCAGAATAAATTAAGAATTCGGCCTGCACATGAAAAGAGCCAGAATTTAAAAACAAAAGGTGAGAAAAATAAGCAGCGGTTAAAATATGTCAAGTTTTTATGTTTATTTTTCGGTTGAATGAATCTTGCGTCCTCGAACGAACTTTTTCGCTTAAACGTCGCAGTTGAGCGATACAAACGTGGAGAGAGTAGCGACTGCATGAACACGAAGCAATTCGGTCTTGAAACCAATCGAAAGTGAGAGCGTTCCAAACAGAGGCGCTCGCTAACGACAAGTGCACAGGACAGTGACCCTTGGGAAACTTTTATTCGGTCATTCCCTCACACCCTCCGCCCAATCTCGTGGGCTTCACAATAAACATAGTAATTGGTATCAGTATGATAAGCATTCTCTTTCAATTCATCCACTTTCTTTTTCGACCATTTTAGGTGACCACCCCATGATTGGTCATATCAAAATACCACCAAAAATCACTCTATGTACTTTTTTTTTCAGATTTCGCTTGCTCAAAGAGGAAACTTTGTTTTCGTAAAAAGAAAAAAAAAAGTGTACTTAATCAAAATGCGATGTGAGAGTGTTTTGACGGTATTCCATAGCTGCTAATTTTTCACAAATCTATCTCTATGAGGAAAACATTTAATATGTATTTAGGCTTCCTCATAGAGGTAGATTTGTTAAAAATTGAAATTTTAAAATATCCTCTTTACAGCTGTCTTCAAATTTTATATAAGGAAGCAATGTGCAAAGTTCTACTTTGCATTTTTTTTTCTCTTCAATTATCCATATTGTGTGCAGCTATGAAACACCGTTAAAACACCCTTACATCGCAATTTGATTAAGTACAAATTTTCATCTTACTCTCTTAACTTTTGCGGAAGTTGTGAGCGAAAATGTACATTTATTGAAAAATTAAAAATGCCATAAAACCCGAACGACTTCACCATTCAGCATCAAATTTCGTATATAACAGGCCTGTATGGTATTTTTCGCCTGTAAAACATTTCGGTTCATTTGTTGAGATTCGACGTGATTTAGAGACAAAATTGGTTTTTTCGAAAAATTCAAAATTCTATAAAATCGGAACCGTTTTACCGATTTCGCCGAAATTCATTAGCGAACATAATTCAATGTGTTTCTATTTATAAAGAACTACTTAGCTAAATCGGCGAACTTCTATGAAAGTTAGAGAGATCATGACATTTTTTTAAAAATTAACAATTGTATAAAATCTGTACACATTGATACATTTAATTAAAAATCACGTCAATTACAGAAGAGTCAATACTTTAGTTGCGTCCCAAATTTTAGCTCGATCCACTGTGCCGATCGTGAGTTATGGACAATTAAATTTTCGGTGTCTGGAACATGCATACACACACACGCACACATGCATACATATTTTCTAGACCACTTTTCTCGATGTTTTAGGTGATTCTGAGTATGCTAACATGAAAATCTCGAAAAAAAGAATTTTCACGAAAACAAAGCTTCCTCTATGAGAAAGCAAAAATGAAGGGAATTTCATGTCAGATTACTCAGATCGATTTGGAACGAAAAAAAGTGGGTTTTAACAAATATTCGGATGAATGTGTATGTGTGTGTGTAACAATCAAGCTGAAATTTGGTACATCGGTGGAGCAGAAACGCCTCTTCCTATGTGTAAATTTACGAAGGATTATTTTTTTAGTTAATGAGCTAAATGTTTCTGGACAAATAATATAATGAAAAATGAAGATCGATCCAATCGTTCGGATTTTATAGAGTTTCGAATTTTTTAAAAATGTCTGTTTTCGTTCTCATTTAAGTTGACTTCGAGGATCTTTGCCCAAATGTCCGAAAAGGACAAACTAATATCCAGCTGTAGTGGATATTGAATTTGGTAAACGTCGGTAAGGAGGCTCAGCTTTCATGACTTTATGAACTGCCGAAAAATTGCAGTTTTTATAATTTAAATCCAACTCGACTATTTTAGTCTAAATTTCATACGAAATACCAGGTTCAAATTTAGTTCACCTACAAAGATTAGCAAGAAAAAAAGTTAAGTTAAAAATTTAATACAAATTGGTCGTGCAATTCAATTATATGACACTCTAAACTTTTAGAAAATATTATTTCGGGCTAAACAATGCACGCAAAGTAGAACCTTGCTAATTGCTTCCTTATTATTTTTTGGTTTTTGTAAATCATCCATGAGGATGCCAGAATCGACCAACAAACGTCCTCATAGAAGTGACTTTGTAAAAAGCAGAAAGTAATGAGGAAGCAATTTGCAAAGTTCCACTTTGAGCTTTTTTTTACCCTAGAACCTCGATCCGTTCCAGTCTAGTGATTTTTTTTACGATATCAACAGTCGGGCAGAATATTCCGTAATTGTCTCAGTCAAAAGATATTCATCTTTTTAATCGGAAAAAAAAAAAAAAAAATTCCACCGTTTTTCGGTAATAAATGGGTGTTACCAGTACGTGAAAGTTATTTTCAGCGGCTCAATTAAAAGCAAAACAAACGAAAAACAACTTTCATGTAAAGACATTATTTTCAATAACATTAAGATTCCGAGATATCGTTATTTGGAAAAAATGGCGATTTAAAAAAAATTATTGCATTAAAAAATCTGGAAAAATCGCATAGGCTGTTTTTTTAGATGTACTTTGGTGTGGCCAATTATGGGACAGATCTGAGATGATAAAAAAAGAGGCTAAATTTACAGAGAATGATACCATAAGTTATAAAAGAACTTCAAATCAATTTAGGAAAGTTGATTGGCGAGCATGAGTATTTTTTTATCGTGTCACATCAATAACTGAATGAATGAATGAATAAATCAATTCATAATTAATAGTTTAATCGGCACAAAAAGCCGTAAATATTTTTTCAATATTTTTCTATACTTTTTTTGCTTTTATACAAAGTCATAAGAGAATGTAGATTCTAATAGATTATGAGATTATGAAAGATTAAAAAAATTGCGCCCCCCAAAACGAGTGGTCAATTTTTTTTGGAATTTCGCGAAAAATAAACGGAAAAAATTATCGAATTATATTTCATACTATTGGGTCGTGGCATCGAAATTAGCAATTATAAAACACAAATTTTCATTGATATTTGTTATTGTACTACATATATCAGCGCAATCAATTGTCAAGATCGTGTAAGATACATATACTTGCAAAAAAGAGATGAAAAAAGTTTGAAAAATGTCTCGAGAACGAGGAAAACTTCATTGTGATTGCGAAGATTGCAGCAGACGTATCTAGATATTATATCGCGTATACTCACTGAATTTTTCGCATACAAATCTGCCATATTATGAATCCGTTGGATACTGAATCAATATTTACTCGATCTAAAATGTCAAGAGAAAGGTTAATTTTATCAAATGTTTAATATTAAAAAAAAATCAGCGTCTATGCTGATGCGAACGAAATTGATATTGTGTCATAATAATGTGGGAGAAATAAATTAAAAACGAAAATGTCCAACAAATACGATCGTAATTCATAATTTTGTATCATTAAATTTTTATTGCAATCAAATTTAGACGAAAAAAAAAGTGTTTAAGAACGTTGACGTTTGAGTCGATGTGTGTTGTGATAATACGACAATATATTCCGTTTTTACGACTGACTAATGAGTTGATTCAATATCGAACTCACTTCAATAGATGGGACATATGTTGCATTTACTATCACATTTTGTTCAACGATGTTTGTTTCAAGTAACCAATCCTGTCAACCTCTCAAACATATGTTATCGTTGAAAATACTGAATTATTTGGTAAATGGACAAAGCGTATCTCACTGCGTTATAAAATGTATATAGCGTTTCGAACGAATAGTTATTGTTGGAAGCAATTAAATAAATTTGACATTTCAAATATGTCAGTGCGTTCAACCGATTTGCTTCAAACAAAGTGTCACATTTAGTTGATTACGCACTGGCTTCGTTTTTCAAAACAACATTTTGTTAATGTAACCAAATTTCCAGTTAACGATATGGATTTGTTTGGTTTTATGGAATTTTCATCTCAGTGTACATAACATGAACTTTTATATTATCTTTAATTTTTTAATTTTTATGCATTCAGCAATTTTATTTCATGAGGAAGAGAAAACGTTTTTGATATTAACCTCTATCAATTATGCTGCTGAAGTTTGCATCGTTGGAATGCAACGACATACAAAATAATTTAAAAAATCGAAAGATTAGCGCCTTGTGGGAAGTTTCGTGACATGAAATATTTTTAAACCCTTGTAATCGATGTCATTTTTATTTTTATAATTATTTGAGGTCATAAGGAAAAAAATATATTTCGTTGCATCGTAACGATATAAACTTCAGCATCATTATCAATTGGCTGACTTTCCGGCATGAATAATGATTTATTCGCACAATGATTGACAACATTATTTTCAGATAAATAAATATTTTCAGTCATTTTCGTAAACAAATTATTTTTTATTCCGGAAGAGCCGTCAAGACACTTGAACTCCGGTGAAAGTCACGAGACCTCCTCCAGGGAAACGCATGAACATCTGCATTGAAGCTGTAGAGAGAGAAAAAAATGCTCATGTGACTAAATTCCACTGAGCATTCCCGGTGATTCTTAGACGGTAGATATATGTAATTAGGTGGGATCATGTTGCACACCGGACGTGGGCATGCTTCTCGTTCGTATATATATATACATTTCGTCGTCTCAGGCAGGATACTCGAGCTGTGGCTCCATGACGGCATCAATTTAATAACAAACTGCTCCGACACTCGAAACGCAGTTATGTACTACTTATGACAATGAATACTATTTCGACATTGGCGAGGATCGACGCGCCCACAACGGTTCATGCGATTCTGCCTTCTGCAAATCATATCTGCAACTGGGGAGGCGCAGAAATGATAAGTGAAAGATATTCGCAGTAAAATGATGTCTATATTTAATTAATATCTGATTTGATTAATATAGTATTGATAATGTTGATTGAACATTCATAGTATCAATGAAATATTAATAATACGATATGATATGAGGCAGAAGAATAATTAGATCAGAAGGGGTAGCAATTGAATATTTTTTGTTTTGTCTAATATAATATTTTTTAAAGTTATCTACTCTATATCCAAACCTCAGTTCTCATCAATTTGATTTGTACCCTTAGTACATAAATGAACATTCAGCACTCGTTTTTCGATTGTAAAAAATATTTACTTTTTTTTCAATGATAAATGCCTATTTTGACATTTGAGAGATTCTAGACTTTAGTGTCTTATTTTTAGGTAAGTCTAAATGTTGCTTTGTATCCTCAATTTTTGGTAGCGTTCTTGGTATCTATTTGCAAAAAAGGTAAATATATATTGACATATTTTTAAGCTTCAGAAGAGAAAAGGGATTGGTGAAAGTTTTCAATGTGGATATTGGTAATTCCAAAAAAATATACGTACTGACTTTGTCCATTTTTTTAATTCCCGTATAATTGCTATACATAAAAAAATGTTTTAATTCAAATTTTAATTTACAAAGCTTGTGAGAAAATGTTGATAAGTTTTAGCTTGCTCATTGAGTGTATCAGTAGGATCAAATTTTGCACACTGAAGTTCATTCATTTTTTAAAAAATTGTTCACCCTATCAAATTAGGCATGCGAATTAATTTTTATCAAGTGCAATTTTATACGACTTTTCTGCAACTCTGTTTAACAAATCAGGAATATTACAATAATTTTTCGTAAAAATCGAAAAATAAAAAAATCCTAAAAAATTTAAACGCCTCCATCAATTCTTACAAAATCTAATACCGATCATGTGTCTTAATTAGTTCACTTTGATAGCATTTTTTAGCCCAGCAGTTAATAAATTGTAAAAGCTATACAATTTTGACAAATTCCAGAACTACGTAAAATCTCAAAGATTCCCATATTATTTTTAAATAATTTTTAATAATACTCGTAAATATATTCGAAATTATATAAACATTTCTTATCTGAATGACATTTTTAAGTATAGTGACACCGGAATATAATTCATACCGGGATTACTCTTAAAAGAGGCAAAAACTAAATAGAAAGCTTCAAAACACTTTAGTCGATGCTTGTAGTTCGAAACTGATCCAATTTCCAGCACTAAGGTTGAAAAAAGTAGATCCAATCAAGAAAAAGTGGTGTAGGAAGGTGAGTGAAAGAGGGGCTTAAGTGACACGTGAACGAAGCGATATCGAGATCAGTGAAGCTCGCGAATATCAGAGGCTTAATCGTATTTGCAGCTTGATCTGATTACTAGGGGGTGAGTCCCGCAGTATATTCTTTCGTACTATATTCAATCCCAGCCCTTAAACTGCCTCTTTCCACTTATTTTTCTTATTCTTCGGTCCTTGACCTTAAATAGTGCAATATACACGGACAATGAAATGAGGTTGCGACGAAGAAATCCAGGGCAACAAATCGATTACCGATATCGCTCTCTAGCGACTTTATACTACCGGTTGCACTACAGCCTCAAGCTTAGCAGGCGTTCGAGGTCATTAGAACTGGAAAATTGTAACCATATAGGAAGCATGTCAATTCAACAACTTTTTGTTTCTACACTGAAATATTCGTCTTAATCGACCCGATTTTACAAGTATTTGATTGAGTTCTCTGTGAATTTTTTCCAGAACTTTGAATTTAACATTTTATAAAATGCATCATTCTTTAAAATTCAATGTTTCTTTTTCGTAATCCCCAATGTGATCAATTCAACTATTTTTTCCATCACTCGAGTATTTTTCATAATGGGCCAGATTTTTCGAGTACTCAATTCAGATTACTATTAATTTTTTTAGAATTTTAAATGTAAGATTTTCAAAAATGCAGTGTTTTTCGAAATTCGATGTATCTTTTTCCATAATTCCAAATGTGATTAATTCAACTAGTTTTTTCCATCACTTCAATATTTTCCGTAATGGACCAGATTTTTCAAGTACTCAATTCAGGTTTCTGTACATTTGTTTAGAATTCTAAATGTAACGTTTTCGAAAATGCAGTAGTTTTCAAAATTCCCTGTATCTTTTTAATAATTCCAAATGTGATTAATACAACTACTTTTTTCCATTACCCAAAGATTTTTCGTAATGGACCAGGTTTTTGCGATAAGTACTGATTATGATGATGAATTCAATGTTATAATAAATGCGGCTTTTTTCAAAATTCTATATATGCGAAAAACGAGTAATAAACAAAGAATTTTTTGACATGAAAACTTAGTCTAGTCAATTATGAATAAGATCTTTCAAAACAATGTCGACCTTTTATCTTCCCACAATATATAGTCTTTTTAAAGATTCTCTTTACATTTCGTCAGTTTATTCCAATTCTCAAACTATTATCATAATGGCCCAGGTTTGATAATTACTTAATAGAACTTTCGACGGTTTTTTTTCTTAAAATGCCTGATATTATCGTTTTAGAAAACGAAGCGTTTGTTTACAAATCGACAAAAACAAGTTGCAGGAAAATAAATGTCTCGACATAAATGTTGTACTACCAAATTAGTTTTCAATATGGTATTTAATCAAAACTGAATATCCTGATAACTTAAAATTTCCCACAGGGTGATCATAATCGGAATTGATGCTATTTCTTTTCTATTAAAAAAATGGCTAAAGTGGCAATCGATCTTCTTCAATTATAAATGTTCTAGCAACAACGACCTCGCTCGGCTCTCAAAAGCAAAATGAAAAGAAACCTTTTTATTGTAATTTTCTAGTAGCTAAACATAACACTTGGATATTTATATGATTCTTGAGTCTACGTGACTCTATTTCTGCTTCAGTATTTCGCTATTCTGCTTCGTCTTTCGATATGCTAGTTCATTTTTTTAGAGGACGAAAATGTATTCTATTCCATAGCTCAGAATAATACAGAAATTCAAAACGCGCGCGATACATGACTGCAGCGACCATAACAGTCTGAAGTTGGCTTTACGTCAAAGACTTGAACGACCAATCAGAATGTTTGCAAGCTGGCTTCAGTTTTCGATATGCTGACATACGATGTGCCATGTTTTCTTTAAGGGGATCCATTTACCTAAAAAAGATTATATGCAGAAGAATTCTAGGAATGATACCCTGCTTTTAAAAAATCTAACATGTAAACCTCATTAAGTACATGGAAAGCATCATCATTCTGCAAATTTCTGAATACGTACAGCGGACCAGAATGGTGTGAGGCATAAAGTAGAATTTTTCATATCAGTAGGCCTTCATACCAAAGCTGTGAGCAACTTTCAGTGTTTAATTTCCTATTCTATCTGTGGAAGAATGCACTTTTGTCCGAGTACAGGACTTTTTTTGATTAGGCCTTTTTGGCAAAACTATGATTTTAATTATGGGTAACCAAATCTTTTTTTTCAGAAAATTCAAAAACCACTTGTAAATCCAATTTCCACTCGATTCAGAATCGTTTTACACAGATCAGAATGCACTTTTCGACAGATAAAATAAGATATTGAAAACTAAAATTTGTTTACCGGTTTGGTCTGAAAGCAACAAGTGAAACTTTTTACCTAACAAAATTGCAAGATGACAGTGCTCTATTTTATTTTTTTTAAATCCTATTATTTTTTCAACGTGGTTTAAATGTAAGATTTTTAGAAGATAGGTGTCCTTCTGAAAACTTTTCTCCGTATGGTTTTTTTTTGTAACTGGGTTCCCTTGAAAGAGGATAATTACATTTGTACTCTTGAGCTTACGTAGTCAATTAGTAATAAGCTAATTCGGAATTCAATGGATTCAATTTACACGAGTAATTCAGAAAGTTACAAATGACCCCATTGGTCAATGGGGTTGATTGCAATCTCGAGAAAGAGAAGCAGCATTTATCGTGAGCATTGAAAAACTCATTCGAACAGGAAAGATTGAGAGACGGGCTATGGTAGTGTTTACGGTATATTGAGGAGACATACTTCAAGATGTGTTTTACTTCCTCTTACGGTACAGAGTCTTTCTCTTTGCTTATCTCTGCCTATTATGTCACTGTAAATCTTATTCATTCCTCGCTTATGTTATTTTCGAAACGAATTGTTGGTTTGGATGAAAAAATTTTCCGATTTTTCTTTAATTTTGATTGTTCAGTATGTCGCTATTTAAATTTATTTATACTTGCTTGGATAATGAACTTTTTAAAATAAAAGCTATATAAAATGTCCTTGAAGGTTTTATTGATTTGCCCATTAAATTCACTTGTTTGTGTTGTTTTTGAGAATTAATTTTTTTGGAATACTTTTTTTTTTCAATTCTTACCATTTTTTTCTTAATTTTCATTTCTTGAGTTGTTAAAATTTTTTGTTGTTCATATATGCTTACTAGGATGTTATTGTGGCTCGCGCGCTGCCCGCGCTCGCATTGAGGGACTTAGAATAATTCGGGCTTGGTGTCTAAGGGTGTGTGAGACTCCAAATGGTATGTGGGGTCTCACACACCCCTAGACTCGCTCAAGATTCCATGGCCAACTTGGAACGACAAACGACTCACTCAAGATTCCGTGGCCAACTTTGAACGACTCGCTCGAAATTCCATGGCGAACTTGGAAGAATTCGCTCAAAATTCCATGGCCAGCTTGGAAATTTAAATTTTTTTTTAAATTTCGAAAATTTTAAAAATTAAAAAAAAAATTTAATTTCGAAATTTTGAAAATTCTGGAAATTTTAAAAATTTTGAAAATTCTGGAAATTTTAAAAATTTTGAAAATTCTGGAAATTTTAAAAATTTTAAAAATTTTAAAAATTTTAAAAATTCTGGAAATTTTAAAAATTTTAAAAATTCTGGAAATTTAAAAAATTTTGAAAATTCTGGAAATTTAAAAAAATTTGAAAATTCTGGAAATTTAAAAAATTTTGAAAATTCTGGAAATTTAGAAAATTATGGAGTTCTGGAAATTTTGAAGAATTTGGAAATTTTGATTATTGTGCACAGCAGCGGCGGCAGCAGCGATATCTTTCCATAATATAGAGAGATATAATCATACTTCTGGCAATGAAAGCCATTAAAAATGTCTTCTAAAGTCTTATTGAACCATTTATCGCGATGGAAGAAAATTTATTACCGTTATTTTCAAAAATTTGATTTAAAAAAAATGCAACTTCTTATTAGATTTACTCAATTTTCATTTCCAAAGATGTTCTTAAATTTTGTTATTTATATATGCTCTGACAATAATACTTTCAGGAAAAAAAGCCGTTTAGAATGTCGTTTACAATTTTATTAACTGGTCCATTATTTCTTTCACGCGTTTGCTTATTCCAGAATCGTGGAGTTTTTACTTTTTATATTATTATTATTGATATCTTATTAAACGGATTTAGAAACATTTATGATGGTTTATAAGTTTAATAATTTCCATATAAAGAAAATTACAAGTGCAAAATTAGTGAAAAAAATAATATTTGAGAGTCATCCTATATTGACTCTAGCTCGGGCGTGTCAAGTCTACTCGTTACACCGCTACTCAGACGGAAAAAACTCCTTATCGTTCTGCGTAATCCCAAGAATCGTGCGGCCTATTGAGTTTTTATCGTCTGAGCGGTTGTCGTTGCAGTTACGATTCGTTACGGTTAATTTCTATCTTATGTTTAGCGTTAAAAATTACCAAAAGATGACGAAATGATTTCATAAACGCTCAGAATTAAAGTATTGATTTTTAAAAAATGATAATTTAGAAATAAAGAATGAGAATCATTTAGTAAACGTAACCATGAAAATTTGTTTTTATTATGAGTGATTTTAATTATTCTCTCAAAACGTGTGGATCTTAGACGCTCCTGCAAGGAGTAGAGATGAAGTTCTATAAACAATTAAAGAAATTTGACCTTAATTACTCGAAAATCTTGATAATTTCAGTTATAAAACTGTGTGATAAGGACTTGGAAAACTGATTTACAAGAACGCATGATTAGGTAACGCGGGGCTCATACACGGTAGACGAGTGGTAACGCGATAGCAGAAAAGAAAAATGGAACAGCTGCTCGAGCTACCGACAATAAGCTGTATTACAAGGCAAACGGTTATCCAGTAGCTTTGAGCGTTGCCACAATAGATTAACTGTACACTGAACTCGATTTCTATCAGTGTCGAATAAACCCCGCAACCCTTCAAATGTCTATTTCTTCCCCTTAAGAATAAATGTCAACTGGATAGTTTTTCTATCAAGAAGTATGTGACTTATGAAGATGAACTTTTTATTACATCCAAATCAATTTCTTAAAGGTATAAAAAGAATATTATTATATTAAAAAATATTTTCATAGGATATTCCGCATATTGTAAAAAAATATGTATATCTTTCATTTTTATTTCTTTTTAAACAAAAGTATTGATACGTATCGGGAAAAATAATGGTCTATTAGTCTCTTCTAGTTCGAATGTCATATCGTTTTTCCAGTGCTCCAGTGTTTTCTAGAAAACCCTTTCTTTTTTATATTGTATTTCTGTATAAAACATTTCTATTTCTCCTTACGAATATATGTATAAAAGAAAAAATAAAAAATATTGAACGTGATACATTTGGCATCCGTGACGTTTCGACTGAAATAATTCCAGTTAGAATTTCGTAGCAGACGAATAAGGACGAACGTCCAAATAATAAGAGTAGCGCTAGCGTTTCGTCGTGAGGAGTCTCGTAAAGCATTACCAATTTTTCTTTTAATACTTAGCGTCGAGATGCGATCGCGTCTCTTGATATATTAGGTGCCAAAAAATTTTTTTTTTCTTTGCTATCCACCCAAAATATTGTAGAATATGTCTTAAGACAGATCCTGTCAAAAGGGGAGCTCATAATTCCAATTCCAAAAGGCCCATCATCGTGTTTAAAGTTTTCCCGTTTGAATAACACAGAAAAGTGATTTTTTCACATTCTTTATCCTGGCAACCTAACAAGGAATTTTGTTTCATAAAATCAATGACTAAATTTTATGATTCATTAAATTCCAAACAAAAAATCTTATTGAGTCGAATTTCTATCTTGAATATTTAAGTTTTCACAGAGCCTTGAAATTTTGAATTTTGTAAATTTTTCGTTTTTTCCATTTCTTAGCTAAGCTGTTAAAATTAGAAAAAAAAGTTTGAGAACAATTTTGTAGTCCGTTTGACGTACTACAAAAAAGTTCTTATCGAGTTTTTCGTATCATCGATATTCACAAAGTTACAGACCAACAAAGACGTGGTTTTTGTATCCTGAACTTTCATCTTAGTACAAAAAAGGGAATAGAAATTTATGAGAATATTGAAATATATGAACAATTGTCCGGGCGAAATTTAATGAATTGCTAACGGTTATGAGTTATAGACTCATTAAGTCTAATTTTGATGGTTTTTTACGTACATCCGATAAAAAAAATTGATACTAGACACTTAAATTTTATAACTCTTGCTCGTTCAATTCTTTATAAAATTATCCCGGTCAACCTTTTTTACTTTCGGTAACTAAATTTATCAGTTATATAGCATTGTGATTTTAAAAAATTAATTCCTTAAAGAATATTATTTATTGGTTACTGTGGCATATGCGAAAAAAAAACTATCAAAATATGATTCAATGAGTCTGTAACTTATAACCGTTAGCAATACATTAAATTTCACCCGGACAATTTTTCATAAAATTCAATATTCTAATAAATTTCTATTGCGTTATTTGTACTAACATAAAAGTTACGAATACAAAAACCACGTCTTTGTTGGTCTGTAAATTTGTGAATATCAACGATACGCAAAACGTGCAAAAAACTTTTCTGCAGTGCGTCAGACGGACTACAAAATTCTACTTAAACTTTTTGTCCTAACTTCAATAGTTTAGCTAAAAAATGCAAAAAAACGGAAAATTTACAAAATCCAAAATTTCAAGGCTCTGTAAAAACTCAAATATTGAAGATAGCAATTCGACTCAACAAGATTTTTTGTTTGGAAATTAATGATTCATAAAATGTAGTCATTGATTTTATGGAACGAAATTCCTTGTTAGGTTGCCAGGATAAAGAATGTGAAAAAATCACTTTTCTGTGTTATTTAAACGGAAAAACTTTAAGCACGATGACGGACCTCTTATGTCCAAAACATAATTAGTATCACGTTATTTATGTAACTGATAATCAAATGTATTGCGGTTAAAAATTGTTGGCTTACTATGTTTACATCTGTGCCAGTAAAACGTCACATGGGCAGTCACCGTTTGTTTATTTGAAGCTTTGACACATCGGGTTTTTTTTTTCATCGACGGCTTTCATACAACTATCGTAAAATCACTGCAGTGAAAGCACGGACTTACCAGATGTGAAGTTATCGATAATCGCCCTTCCTATTTAGCATTTTTCGTGGAACTTAAGCGTCCAAACACTTTTCTAGTAAAACAAACTTTTACACAAACTTGAAAGAAAGAAAAAAAAAAAAAAAAAACAATAAGTGTTTTCACGAGTTACCGATAAAGTGTAAATTGTTACAACATTAATAATGTCCCTTCGTCGCTGAGATCATTCGTAGGCGCGACACTCCTTGGGAATTGTGTCGTCGCGAAAGTGGAGTACTTATGCACAATACAATGAAAATCCTTCACGACGCGATAGATACAAGGAACTGTGATATTATTGTTATTGCTGGAGCGCTGCTCGCCGGGCATCGTCTTTACTGACTTTGCTGAATGTAACAGACTGACTGCAAGTGTGAGACTGTAATTCTGTAACCGGCGATGCCCCGACGATGACGACCACCGTGGCAACTACGAAGCTTGCGCGAATAAGTCCAGACACAATCACGTACGCCTTCCACAAGTACATGTACTCACTGCTGGTGCTGCTACGGCTGCCGTCGTAGCTGCTACCAATGCGGTTCTCAGTGGCGATGCCGGCCGGCCGGCTTATTATCGGGGGTAGGGATTCGAATAAAAATGTACACTGTGTACAAATATGAGCGATTTAACCGAAATTCAGCTACCGACATTTTATGTTCTCCAAAAAATTCCAAATAATCGAGTTTTTGTACTGCAAAAACTTTACCGAATTTCGATACGATAAAATAGACAAGCCTGCAAAGTAGAACCTTGCAAATTGCTTTCTCATTATTTTTTTTTTCCTACAAAGCTATCTCTATGAGGAAGTATGTTGATCAATTTTGGCTTCCGCATAAAGGAAGCTTTGTGGAATGCAAAAAAAATGAAGACGCAATTTACAAGGTTCTACTTTGCAGGCTTGTTTATACTCGGAAGACATTTTTATAAAAATTCAAAGTGACGTAAAATTTTTACCGCTCGACCCATTTGTGTAAAATTGTTACTCAAAAATTGTGTAATGATAGTCCATATGTAAACTAAATTGAAACCGGATATCTAGTAATTTGCATGAGCAAGCGCTCGAATGAGATTTTTCAAATTAATTCAAAATGCCATAAAGTTTGAACCACTTGGCCGATTCGTGTCAAATTTGTACCAAATATCTTTTTAAATTGTCGTCTAAGTGTGAAGAAAATTTGAGATCAATCTGTGGAAAATTTCGAAATTTTTTTTTTTCGTAGGAGCTTTTTCTTCTTTTTTTTGTTCACCAAAACCGAAATTTTCTGACACGTCAACAGTTAATTAGACCAAAATCTTAATTGGAAATCAATAATCCTGAAATCATATAGGCATTTGCAGCCGGATATCGCAGAATTTGCATGATTTAAGGATGTATGATACGTACAGTCCCGGCGAAAGTGAATTTCAGAGATAATTTGGATCACTTCCCGATGGGATAAAAATCGGAAAAAAATAATGCATATGAAACGTGCTGAAAAGATTTATAGATTTATAGATATTTATAGAAAATGGAATACTCTACCAAAATGGTGTCTAATATTTTTTAAACAAATGTAACCATTTGAAAGATATTCAAGGTCAAAGACTGAAGAGTTTAAAGAAAAATAACTTTTTGTTTCGAATTTTGTAACTTACTGAAAAATAATGATTGACAATTGAGTTTCTATTATTTCTATAGGAAATTGAACGCTCTACAAAAAAGGTCTGTAGTGGTTTATCGATTACTCTAACCGTTTAGAAGATATTCGCATTGGAATATCAATGCATATTCATAGTTTTTTAACGATTATGTTCAATCAATCCGTTTAATTTATAACTTTTGAGATGATTTATAAAAATTTAAGTTTATCTTGACGGAATGTCAGCTTCCAAGTTACGTCTCATCTGTTGTTTAAGAATATATTTCTTTGAATCAATGTTTTAACAATATTTTCTTTCTATAATTTTGCTCTTATTACAGTTTAGGATCGTTATTTCATATTTTTCAACGGATTTATTTAAAATGTGGCTCATATTTATTTTTTCCACAAAATTTATAACTACCTATTTTCTGTCTGAGGATTTAGTTTTAAATATTGGGAATTCTGTTATTCATTAATAATTATATTGGTTTTATGGTCTGTTCGTGATAAGATATGACCATTTTTATATGAGATTAAATTGAAAATGCGAATTGATGATGAACATAATCTTCCCATCAATATTAAGAGATCATACTCGATGAGTACTTTTTAGAGATACTCAGCAACTAGTTTTCGTGTGTCAGATTAAGAAAAAAAAAAAATAATCGATTTTTTTTACCCACCCTAATTGGCACCCATGTCAGAGATATCTTTTCTTATAGCGACCTCAATAGCATACTATATGATGCGATAGTGCGATTGGCATAGTAGATTCCGACGACAGATGTCATGAAATTTCAAACTCATTTGTTTCATCAACTGTATATTTTATATTTTATTTGTGATTATATGTATGTGAATACCACTCCTAAAAAATGGAATGGAGCCAACTCACATTTATTTTCTTTGCATTGAATCAGATTAAAAATGTCATATGGCAAATCAATATGCGTTGAGTTTTTATTTTTCTACAGATTTAAGAAGTCGCGAGAATTAAATTCTTTTGACCCTTCCGGTTTTCCGGTCATTTTGTATTGATATATAGTATTGTAATGATTCTTGCACTATTCTCTCAATATCGGCTTCTTTAAACAAACAAAAATTGAATATTGGTTCAACGAAAAAAAAGTTATCACCAGTTGAAAATTCCGAATTTCCGAAATTTTAATTTTCTTGGAGCTCTAAGGACGAAACAAAGAAACATGTTCGCAATTTGATAAATCGATCTTCGCGGAAATTTTCTGTTTATTGCTAAAGTGACAAATGTTCTGTTCACCTACCAAATATTCTACGTGGAAGAAGTGAAAAACTTTTCTTTTGAGGCTGTAATATTTTTGAATTCAATTATAGATAAAACATAGTCAGTTTCATGATGGATAAAAAGTTTTTGATCGAAAAGGGTTTTACAATGTAGTAAAACCGAACTTTTAAATAATTGGCGCAATAAATAAACACTGTGAGCTCAAAGGCAATGAAATTAGTTATAATTTTAGTGTGTATGATCCTTCAAAATGTTTCCATGGCCCTTTGACTATCGTTGAGGGTGCATGTCTGTTCATTTTCACATCTGACTTAAGTACAGTTGGAGTGGCAATGGTACTTCCGGTTAAACCACCACTCGCAGCTCTAGACAACCGTGAAATCGAACAAACCTATATAACTCGCGTGATATGTACGCCCACTCCTAACTACACACCTAGCGACACAATGGGGCGAATTGGAAAAGGAAAAGGGAGAAATAAAAGCTGGTGCTTTCAATGGAAATCGAAACAAAAGGTACGACGCATCCATCCGATAAAGTGAGCGACAAGCGCGAGAAACAGAAAAAAAAGCGAAGGTAAAATTACAAATAGGTTCAATTTCCTTTAGAATGACTTTCTGACACCCAATTTTGATTCAAAAAGAACATTTTTTTAAATAATAAATATAGTTTTATCTAAAACCGATTCTTTTCGATTTCTTGAAAAATTCACCCCGTAGAGTAATATGTAAAAAAAGCAATTATGATGCCGATTTTTTTGCAATTTGTTCTGTAATTCTTAAGGCGTATTTTTATATCACCGAGTTTCTAAATTTAATTTTTAATTTACGGGAGTTGGCAAGGGTACAAACGCAAAACGTTCACAATCGTTCAGTATGACTTTCTAACACTTGAATAACATGAAAAATAAACAAAAGGTTCACAATCGTTCAGTATGACTTTCTAACACTTGGATAACATGAAAAAAAAATAAACATATCTTGACAAAAGCATTTAAAAAAATTTGGATTCTCTCAAGCCATACAACGTATAAACATTTGTAGATTAGGAAGTATGATAAATTTTTTTTCGCAATGATTTTTCATTTTCTATGTTCTTTTTAGCAAGAAGTGCATAAATTTAGCTAATTTTATATCGAAAAGAAAATCGCGGGGTCTAAAAAGTAATGAAACGCTTGAGTCACTTAGAAAAATGATGTTAGTATCTCATGATGATTACGAGGGTGTAGGTTTTGAGATTAGTCGAATAAAAAAGATTTCCTGTGTCTATCTCGGTTTAGCTCAATGCAGTCGGCGCTAGTTCCTCTCTCGCAGTGACTAACGTTTGCAGTTGCCTCTCCCATTTGTAGTAAATTATCCGTAAGATCTTATGAAAATCCCAGAATAGCTCATGCGTTCAACGAGCGTAATTCTTCGTAGTGACTAACGCCTTCAACGGCGTATCTTGAGTCGCAAAAACAACTTTCAATTTGATGGAAATACTAGAATCGATACTTTCAAGATACAACTTTATTAAAAAATCGTATCGATTTATGGAAATTATAAGTATTGAATACATTACTTCAAATTGAGAAAAAGAAATTCAATTCATAACGTCGAATAAATTCGTAGTAGGGGATTGTGGGGAAAAGTGGGCCACGTAAGAAAAAAATTACTTTATCACGAAACTCAAAGTGTATCCCAATGGAAAAAAAGTATACTCGAAAAAATTTCGAAAAGTATATATTGTATATACCAACTATACTTTGGACGAAAAATTTTATGTATCGAATACAACTTTTAGTATACTTACAAAGTATATACGATGGTATACTAATTCATACATATTTTTTGGATATAAAATATATCGTTTTTATATTCTTTATATAATTCTCAATCCATATTGTATGTATTCGTAAATATATGTGAATGTATATTTTTTCTAGAGAAATTATATATTTGAACGAAATTTTTTTATTTTTTAAATACTTGGCGTCGTGACGCTACCGCGTCTCTTGATATATTTATGTAAAAAGATGTTTAACACTTGAATCATTTAGAAGAACATTTGACCAAATTGTTTAGATTCTTTTTCGATATGAGAAATCTAGGTGGTGGAGATTTCGTGTTTTTATATTTTATGAGTTGATGCATTTTTATATACTACTAATATACAAAAAAAAAAAATACTTTACGTATATTAGCCAGATACATGTATGGATATCCAAATAAATATATTTTTCGTATATTTGCCAGATGTACTAACGATTGTATAAAAAATGTACTTTACGTATATTCGCCAAATTCACCTTTCGACGAAATATTGGATATTGCCAAGTTTATAAAAAGTATACAAGAAAAATACCACGTACATTATTTATATATTTTTCGATATGTCGAAAAATATACTTTGTTAGCATACTTTTTCCATGGAGGTATTGTTGCTGCTTTTGATCCAGAAACTCGATTCCAATAGTCGATTTTGAGCGTCGGCAAAAAAAAAATGTAGGGCAAAGTGGGCCACTTCCCAAAATTCGGAAATGCATGATTTTACCAACTGGGTGCTACTAAACGTCATTACCATTTATTATATTTCAATGACAATTGTGTTGTTGATTAATTTTGAGATTCTGGAGAAAAAAATATCATCGAGAGCAAAATAGAACAGTAAATATTTAAAAAAATATTTTCTCCGTTTATTTGTAGGGGAGCATTAGCAAAGTCCAAGGCATAAACAAAAATCGCTTTATCGGGATACCCAAAGTGTATTGTTACTGCTTGACAGACTCGCCGTACAGGATTGAATTGATAACGCAAAAGAAATCAGGCCCGACACAGAAGAAGAAGAAATAATCGGGGGATGATGCTGCGTGTATTTCTTGCGATGATTTGTTTTCACAATCAGTTGAAAGTTGGATTCAGTGCCAAACTGCAAAGGGTGGTCACATATTTCGTGCGCCGGAGTCGATGAATTCGATGCAATCGAAATTATACGTGCGATTTTTGTGAATAGGAAAGATATTATAGTACCTACTTACAATTTCAGATTGCTTCGAAAATGGAAAATTGTCAAAGGTTGGTTTTGTAACTGTAAATTTCAAATGTTAGGTAAGATTTGATAAAGTTGATATCTTCTAAAGTTTTTCTTTCGTTTCCTCATTAAATTAAGTTGTAGAAGCGTATTTTTTAAAAAATATGGGAGGGGCCCACTTTTCTCCGTTTTTGATATTTTCATTTTTAGATTTTGTCGATTTAAACACTCAAAACAGATTTAAAAACGTCGTCCATTTGATAACTCGACTGAATTGTATTGTAAAAACGCGTTTTTAAAAAAAATTTGGGAGTGGAATTTACCCCGCATATTTTCTCCCAAATGGGTGGCCCACTTTACCCCGCACTCCCCTATATGATTAATTAATTTCAATAAATGTAAGGTAATAAATGAATCACTTTGAATAAATTCAAAGTAAAGTATTTAAACAGAATCAATTCTTTGTGATATCAATTTTACATTAGTTTTCCTGTTTGTCTCTGATCCTGCTACTAAAAAAAGAATGAATATTATTCCAAATACTCTATCCTTTATTTTCATGACAGACATTTCTCCTAGAATTTGTGAAATGATTATTATTCTGCAAGAATTATCAAATCATTATACGACAAAAAGTCTTATTTTAAAAAAACTTCCTTCGTACGTCATTCTAATTTCTTGAGAAAATATATAAATTATACCATTAAATGTTTATTCAATTGTTTGATTTTCTCTTTCACAATCAGTAAAATTTCACGTATATATTTTTGTAAGCATTGCTGATTATTATTCTGCAACAATGAATATAAAAAAAAACAATAATTTAACATTATCTCTTTCATGATGTACATGGGTCTCATAGTTTTGATCCTATACTTGAATCCGGATATGTAGAACTTATTCCTCGTGATAATTGGATAAAACATTCAGCGATCCTCTCTCTCTCTCTCTCTCTGCCTCGTTTATTCTCATATAGCCGTTTGGAAGGTCACGCAGCGGTTTTTCACACCGAACTGCCTTTGCTCCCCTTGTATATTCATCCCCTCCACGAAATATTAAAGTAAATTTTTTTCGTCCATTCAACTCTACGTGAAAAATCATAGCTATTCGATATTGTCTATTCTTTATTAACTCGAAGTCCTGAGATCCATTGTTAATAATAATAACGATATTAATATCGAGGCTCTGAATGTTATAAAAGGATGCAATCCTACAGTTGAACGAATTGTCTCTAATGGTCGAAGCTTTCACTGCCATATCGTAAGGGGGACTCTCAACCCTCCTTTACTTCGTTCTATTTCGTTTAGTTTCGTCACCGAGCCCTATACCGTGAAAAAGCCGAACGGCCGAGCAAACGTCGATGGTTCTTTACATTATTAATCGTACCGTCTGCTGTCAAGCTAAAATATGCCAGCAAAACCTTCCTTCAGCTTTTCCATCACAAAAACGAAACCAATACTAACTGTTATCTTATGTCATTATACGGAAAAAAATTATTTGTGATTAGAAAGTCAAAGTGGTTTTTAGGGTATTTTCACTAAAACATGTTAAAACTATAAAATATAAAGCAACCAAAAATATACGAATTTTCAACTACAAGAACAAAACCAAGCTCAATTTTTAGCCCATCACATAAATAAATAAATAAATTCGATTATGCAAAAATTTGCTATCAAGAACTTTTCGAGCAGATAAAAAAGTCAGGTTGCATATCCGGGCCTTACACATTGTTTTCTCATTAAAAAATCTTCGGGGAAGATGAAGAATGAGGAAGGAATGTAAAAAAATCGGTGAATCTGGAACAATTGAAATTGCTCTACATTTACAACCTTTTTTTTAGATCCAAAAAAATTCTATGAAATTCGAACGTGACTAAACGTTTCAGCGCGTTTTGTCCATTAACTCGAGAGCAGAAGAAATTTAAACTTTAATTTGATTCCAGTAGAAAACGTCGGCGCGAATTTCAATGTCTTTTATTATCGTTCGCTTTGTCGATATGTGCTACACTGGAATCATGAAACGTATTGATATTCAATAACACGTTATTAAATCGACAGTGTCGATCTCTTATTTCCTTCCGGTCGCGGTGCACTCAATTTATATATTGCATGCATGCAATTTGTCGTGTCGACGCTATAATTCCTTGAAAGTCTAATTATTCAGTACCGAATGATAAAATAATTCTTACACCTTGATTTTTTAGGGCGCGATATCATTTTTCAAGTGGCTTTTGCGTTTGCCCATCGGAGATGGGCAATTTTTTGAAAGATCAAAGCGTGTCCACATTGAGTTACAGTCGTACTTTGCATTTCACGCAAAGTAGCATAAAGACTCTACTTAAGTGCTAAGTTTCAGTTCGATTGGTAAGGCCAACATACACAGTTGTAAAAGTTTGCTGCACACATACAGACACACACTATCATCGAGAATTTGTTTCTAAGCTACTTTTTTCGATATATGAGGCAATTTTTTTTCAATAATAGTATTATTATATTTTTATAAATTAGTACAAGCATACAAGCGTAAATGTTTCACTTGTGTGCTAAATTCAAATTCGATTGCTAAAGCCATTCTTAAGATATACAGCTTTAAATTGTAGAAGTCCGCTACACACACACTTACACAAACATACAAAAACAAATTCTGCTTTCGATATTTTCGAACATTACCCGAGTATCTTAACATAAAAACTTCGATAAAAAAATACACTGGAAAGAAGCGTTTGTTTTATTTCAAAATTCGCTAAAGGGCGAATTTTAATTTTTACACCACTATGCAACAAAAAAAAAAAATTAGTCGCATTATACATTTTATCGTATTGTGATAGTGATAATGATGATAATCTATTTTCTATTATTTTTGGCTATATTGACATAGATAACGCAACAAAAAAAAATTTCACCGGAAAAGGAGCTTCGTCATGAAGAAGCAGACAGCGTGAATTTTCAATTTTTACACAACTATGCCAGTAAGAAAAAAAACTCAGTTGCCTTTTACAACGTTTCATAGAATAGTAATGCCCATAATGATGATGATGTATTTTTGATTATTTTTGAGTATGTTGACATGTAAAGCGGAAAAAAAAATTCAACGAAAAGGACCTTCGTCATGAAGGAGCAAAAAGGGGCGAATCTTCATTTTTACACAACTATGCCAAAAAGAAAAAAATCAGTTGCTTTCTACGACGTTGTATGGTATAGTAATGGTTATAATGATAATAATGTATCTTTGATTATTTATTGCCTACCCGTCGCGATAGTCCGTGTTCTTGATCGGTTTCGGGACTCGGGCATCGCCGCACCACCTGTCGTCACCTGTCGTAGATGCTGACACGGTAAGTAAGTAAAGATGTATATTTGTAGAAAGGGTAAGAGCTTAACTCTTCTGTTTCGCGTTCTCTCTCTCACGAGCGTCGACAAAACCAGACGAGCATTTCGGTCGGTCGCGGGGCGTAGGGCCAAGGGTGACCGCGCCTCGAAGGTTACTGCTGACTGAAAACGACGCGCCGCTTCTGGTCGTTGGGGTTGTGCGGTTGCGGCGCCCCCAATAACCGGCGTCGATTCGTCGGTGAGACATAATCTCAACACCCCACTACAGAGGACACTAGTTGCTTAACAGCACGTTGCGTTTTCGCTTGAAACATACGTGTCAAATAAGACTTGAAGTTATTATACCGAGAAAAAAAGCTATTGATTCACGAAAATCGTTATGAATTAAGGAAGCATCTTCGTATATCGGTTTGGAAGATTGAATTATAAAATTAATATATATATATATATATTGTAGATTGAAACATTCTGAACGATCTCAAAAAATTAGAAAGGGTTTGACCGTTTATAAATTAAAATATTCCAAATTGAAATATGCCTTTTTTACCACGGTCTCAAATGGAAGTCGAAGGTTGGCACGCACTTTATTGATGAATTTTATATGCTAATAGACAAGATGCATTTAAAATAATGATTTCAAATGATAGACTGAACTCTTACAGAGCATTAAAAATTTGAAAAATCGTACTTAACCGCAGAAACACTTTAAAAAACAGTGTTTAACTAATTACGTTTGTGATATTTTTAATCTCAATCGAAGAAAGTTGGCAACACTGCGTAGTCTGAGGGGAAATAGCGGACTAGCAGATCGAACTCGTCGATGGCGGGAATTTCAAAAGTTAATTTTCACATTTGACGAGATTGAAGGTTCTTAGGAAATATAACGAAAAAAAACTCTGGAATCTCGGAAGTTTGCATTTTTTGAGAATTAAATCAAGCTGAATCAACGCTCGATTGTAATTATATGACTGCTTTGTAGTCAGTAACTAGTTATACATTTTTGAGATTTAAATACACGCTGGAAGTAAACTCAGTGATACCAACCTCAACATATGTGCGACGTTGCCACGAACTCCGCCGTGTATATTCTCTTTGAATCGAGAACATCGTTTTTTTTAATCAATCGAAACGTCTCTCGAAAACAATGAAATTGTTTTTTTTAAAATTATATGCTCACCAGTAAATGTTTCGTTATAGCCAATGAAGAGTTCTCTTTAAAATTCAAATGAACTATTTCATTGAAATCAAATAAATATTTCGTTGAAATGAATGAAACAAAATCAATCCATCCATTTATTTGGCGTCAATGAAATCCTTTTTTTTTTGTGTATACATAAATTTGTCAATTAAATTTAATGTACAATTGTGCTATAAAAATAGGTCAATGTACAAAGTTAAAGCAAACTGAAAAATCGAAGTCCTTTTACACTTAAATTAAAGCAAATTATGAAAATAACTGCACCAAAAATAAATTTGACATCGCACTTCTATAGTAAATTTAGTATACTAGTTTATGCATAAAAACTTCTGGTGCATGTACACTGAATTTTAAGTAAATTCTTTTACAGTCTACGTAATCGGAAGCAGTAAAAAAAAGGGATTTCGTCATTTCTTGATTTATACCAAATCAGTGTATGAAAGCAGAGGATTTGGGTGCTTTTATATAGGTAGGTCGAATTGAAACAACGAATTTAGAATGTAGTGGTTTTTATTTAGGTTTTTGTTCTAGTTTTTTTTCGAATTTCCGATATAGATTTATACGTTGTGAAGACTGACGTACAGATGGCGGTTCAATGGGGATTTGTATGTGGAGTGATTGAAGTTACAGCCCCTGGCGGAAGGCTTTCGTGTTGGTGCCTAGATGTGGTGGGGCTAACCGGAAATAGGGGTTGGAATCAAGGGGTAATTTCGAGTTGAGACGTTGCACGATGTGAACCGCCTCAGGGCTCAGAAGACCGTTTTGAGTAATTGAATGATAAAATTAGTTGAACACACTCTTTTAACAATAAGCAAAATATTTTATCCACAATAAGTTAGCGGCTGATAAGGGCAGTGAAATCAGTGTTCGGCTCAGAGATGCAACTGTGTTAGAAAATAATTTACGTAAAACAATGTGTAATTGTTGATGATATAAAAACGTACATAAAGTAGCGCGAAGCGCTACTGGGTGTAAGAAAAATTAACAATAAAATATTACATGCATTATTATTATTATTCAAACAAAAGTTATTACTTCCAAGATTTCAGTCATTTATTGATTTGTGTAATTTTTTATTAAAATTAAATTAAATTTCGATATTTCCTTCATTGCATCTTTTTATAACAAATAAATGCCCGGACGTCACATGAAGAACAATTACTTCTCGATGGTATAAAATTCTAAAACAATTCATGCATGTTAAAGGTCAAGAATCATTTTGCATGATAATAATTGGAAAGTTTTATTAACAAATGAATATAAACATTAATTAATTGACAAATTTCCTGGCAACCTAATTTTTAATTACGACGAAAATGATTCGTTTATCTTTTTAAAAACGTTTGTATTTGTTTAGATTTTTTAATTTACTTCAAATTTTTTTCAATACATGGAATGAATGTGTTGAAACATACGAGATTGAAAGAAAATTGGAAAATCTGAAACAATTCATATGCATTCAGAAAAGTAAACAAATCATTTTCGTAATAAACAACATTAGGTTGCTGGTACATTTTTTGATTAATTATTTTTTTGATTGATTTGTTAATATCATTTTGGGATTACTATTATGAAAAATGAATCGTTTCAGTACTTTTAATGTGATACATTTTGTTAGATTTTCATACTATCGAAAAGTAATTGCAATTTTCTATAATTATCCTCGATCTTACACGAAATGAATTTTGAAAGTGTCGAAACATCATTTTTTTTAAACGAGTGAAAAAAAAGTTTTGCAAACAAACGGTGGGTAAAATATACGTGTTTAGAATATCAAAACACCGTTAGGTGGCGCTATGTTCACGAAAACTTTTTTCTTTCTAAATAAAGTGCAAAAAACAAAAAAATCGATCGTTTATGTTGAAACGATGCACAAATAAAGATCTTTGTTCAAGGGCTTATATACACTTGTGATGAGCGGAAAAATCGAAATTTTTTAAATTGCATATTTCCAAATACAATGGGTAAAGAATATTCTCCCACCAAATTTCTATTAAAATTCCAATTTCAACTGACCGCCCGGTGCTTGCGGTCATTTAGCACGCAGCTCTTTAATGGCGATTATCTCGGAATCGCCTTTTTTGAAAAATACTTTTGCGGTGGGCACGATTACAAAAAAGCATTAATCCGATCCAAACCAAATTCATACTACTCAATTATGATAATAATAGCTAGGGTTTGGATAAAGGATTAAAAAAAGAAAATTGTTATAAAAAAGAACCAAAAATTTAGCAACTCAAAAAATGAATTTTTTGTTAAAAGTGTCGCGATTTTCTTGAAAATGAAAATTTCACAAATCCTTTATCAAGGCCTAAGCCAATGCAATGTACTTATATAATCTTTTTGAATTCTGATTTTCGGATGAACCGTTTTTAAATTATCATGCCCAACGCAACTGATGCTCAAAAAAATGTGCTACTGGAATACTGTCGAAAAAATCAAGAAAATCACTTTGTTTCGCCCGGTGCAAGTGTATATAAGGCGTTAATAATATTAATATGAATAATTATTGATATGCGATAAATTGTGAAACCTATGTGAAAATTCTAAAGTCGAAAAGGAAAGAATAGTTCATAAAATCTGCCTATGAATAATCGTTGTTAGAGTTTCTAGTAATCAATGAAAATCGGAATTCTATGATAAATATTCAGGAAAGTAAAGAACGAGTTCACGAAAATACAGTAGAACCTTGATTTTATAGTCTAGTTGTCCATAAAATTAAATCGTCATAAAGTCGAGATTGTGAGTACAGCGTTTCATAATACTCATAATAATATCTGGAAACGAAGAACATGCAACACTGAGTAAGGAAAAAGTTAGAGAGCCTGAAAATTGAGGTCCTGCTGTACTAAGGTTTTTTTTTATAGCACGGTTATGTACCTGTCAAAAAATTCGATTTTTTTTTCGCCGGAAGAACAAGAAACTTTTGCAAAGAAACAGAGGGTTAAATGAACGTGTATAAAATATCAAATTACCGCTAGTGAGCGCTACGTGTACAAAATTTTTTTTTTCTAAATAACGTGCGGGAAATACCAACAAAGAAATTCGATCGTTCTTTTTACATCGATGTATAAATGACTTGCTTGTGCAATAACATTAATATAATATAATTGTCATTGATTAATATTTTTTACTGTTTCGTGAAACTCGCAATGTTTTTTCTGATACTTATACAAGTAAATTGTGTTCAATTTTTTTTTCCGAAGATTTATCGTAAATAAAGAATTTGAGTAGCGCGTCCGTTTCCAGTTCCTGATTGTGGTTAGCCTCAAAACAACTGGTGAATTTAAAAAAAACTGACAATTAAAATTATCACGTTGCTTCCCCGTTCGTTTCTAGTTTTTCTGAAATTCCTGTTATTCTTATTTTCTGTTATTGTATACATTAAATTACATACATTATATAAATTAAATATAAATTCGACTAATTCGTAAAGAAAAACTTTGTTGTTCGATTAACTACGTTTATCACTGATTTTTAACTAACTTAGCCAATGCTTGATACTTAAACATATACGCTAGAACGAGGATACAATTTTTTTTTTAATTCGAAACATTCAAAGTCCCATAAAATTACAACGGTGCAATCGATTTCCACAAAATTTTGTATCAATTGTTAGGCTTAGTTGTGAACAAAAATTGAGCCCAATATCTTGAAAAATGAGAAAGTGAGAGCGTGATAAAAGATTTTAGAAAAATTCAAAATAGGTGTTATTGTATGCGACGATTAGCGGTCAAGTTTTAGTATGATGGAATTTTTTTTACACCATTTGTTCGAGATAAACATTCGTCGATTGTGGCTGATTGAAGAATTTGTTCAATTTATCAGATAAATTTGTTAAGCAGGCACAATCGACACTTGTAAAAAGATTCGTATTAGTGAAATTTGAATTAGGCTTCAGTTTCGCGCTCTTTGAATCTAGCGATTAACGGTCTCACACCCAACATGTGCTTCGCAAAAATTCCATCATAATAAAACTTGACCGCTAATCGTCGCATACAATAACACCTATGCTAAATACTCGGTCACAGCCTATATAGCTAAAAAATTCAAAATGTCTTGAAAACTTTTTAACCCCTTGACGGATTCGCACCAAATTTGAACGAGTCTAAAGTCTCCCCACACTTTAATTGTGTACCAAATTTCCGATCGATATCTCGAAAATTGCGGACGCTGTCGTGCTAACAAGTATACACACACACAACAGACATTTCGTACAAATCCCTTTTCACGACGTTTTAAAGTATTTTAAGGGTCCTGAGTTGAAAATCTGAAAAACATTGTCCTTACTAAAGCGAAACTCTCGGTCCGGGGAAGCACAACGTCCCTGCTTTTGGCAAACTGTTACCGAATGACTTAAGGATGTATGATACGTACAGTCCCGCTAAAAGTGAGTTTCAGAGACAATTTCGATCACTTCCTGATGGTACAAAAATCGGAAAGAAATAATGCATATAAAACGTGCTGAAAAGATTGATTTCGCATAATAATAATCCCAAAATGTTATTAACAAATTGATAAAAAAGCAAATGTTCAACAAATAATCAGTCAACCTAACTTTTTTTCTAATGAGAATGATATGTTAATTTATCTGAATACATACGAATTTTTAAAGATTTTTCGCTTCATTTTGATTTTTATTTTTTTTATTTTCGAACATGTGCGCGAAATGACGAATTTTGGATATGTGTTCGGCATAAAACCATCTACTACACTCAAGATTTTTTTGCAACGCATATCCAAAATTTGTTATATTCAGCGCATTTTTCAAAATAAAAAAAATCAAAATCAAAATAAAGAAAAAAATCTGAAAAAATTTGTATGCATTCAAATAAATTAACATATCATTTTTATTAGAAAAAAGTTAGGTTGACTGACTGTCTGTTGAACAATTGTTTTTTTCACCAATTTGTTAATAACATTTTGGGATTATTATTATGCGGAATCAATCTTTTCAGCACGTTTTATATGCATAATTTTTTTCCGATTTTTATCCCATCGGGAAGTGAACGAAATTGTCTCTGAAACTCACTTTTGGCGGGAGTGTACGTATCATACATTCTTAAAGGTAAATGTACCAGTATTTGCAAGCATACCAGTCGCTGCACACCGCATATATTCCGTTATATTGAAAACCGTGAATAAAATTGCAATTGCAAAAATTGTTCGAGCATCGTCAATATTTCACTGTTGTCTAGGATAATTGTCGATTGCCATTTTGTGCAAATTATAATATTTTCTCTTCAATGTTTCTCATCAGAAATGCTAAAAAAAAAAACGCTTTTCAGCACCCGTTATTTGGGTTTCACACATTTTGGGTAAAAAATAAAGCTTATTTTGCTTAGAAAGAAACTAGTTATCTCACTGATTTCTTGATTTTTGTGTTAAGATAGTTTAGTTGCTTAGTGTTCATTTCGCATAAGTCCGAGAAAAATGCAAATACTTCCCGATGATATAAAAATCTAAAAAAATTCATGCATATTAAAGGTACCGAAAAGAATAATTTTACATAATAATGATTCTGAAACGTTATTATCAAATTGATAAAAAAATTGATTAAATTATGAATTTTCCGACAACTTAATTTTTTATTTACTATTACGAAACTGATTTGTTTATTATTCCGAATACTCATGGATTTTTTTAGATTCTTGAATTTGTTTTAAACTTTGTATTTTTCTACACGTATATTCTGTACGGAAAAAAAATTCAAAGCAAATTAAAAAATCTAAAAAAAATGATACATATTCAGAAAAATGAGTGAATCATTTTCATGGAAAAGAAAAGTTGGGTTTCCGAGGAAATTGTAGACCAATTTTATTTGCATCAATTTTTTTAGATTTTTATAGCATCGAGAAGATTTGCAATCTTCTTTATAATTTTTCTCGAATTTATTCGAAATGAACATCAAGCGACAGAACTACCCTAACATGGATTTGACGATATATATTTTCCTGCTTTATGACTGGGACAGGTAAAATCATTTGTCCTTCCGATATTTCGAACGCTGTACGAATATCAGGACATACACAAAATGAAATTCGACTGAAACTCTAGACCCTATAGTTTTTATCAAATTCTATTTTAGTCATTTATTGAGTTAGTAGACGAAGGGAACATTTAATTTTTATATAAATCATCATGAACAAGATAGACCGATAAAACAATTGGTAATACCAACCGAATCTGCGGTTACGGGCGGCGGAACAAATATTTGGTTGATTGGAAGAAATATTTGTTCCAATCAACCAAATATTTCTTTTGAAAGCGTAGCGAAAGAAATCTTTGGATGATTGCAACAAATATTTCTTATAATGAACCAAATATTTGTTCCGCCGCCCGTAACACCGCAGACTCGGTTGGTATATTACCAATTATTTTTATCGGTATACATAAATGGCGAAAATTATTGGATGCTTATTTGCTTTTTTGATTCTGTAGTGACCTCTGAATATATTTGTCATGTGCTGATGTCTTAGACGGATTCGAAAAATTTGGTAGCGACCCTAATATTGTTTTGTACACACTCATTATTTAGGAGAATTAAAAAAAAAGTTTTTAGTACTGCTTTTTGAGTTGGGAATCCAAAAAAAAATCAAAGTTTGATATGACACATCCTATTTAGTATATTATACTAAATAATATATGCATGTGTTTCCGCCCGTAAGAATCATAAGCTTTAAAAGTTGATCACGATCATTTTTAGCTCACATCATTCTTAATGGACTAAATCGTAGATGAGAATGGGGGAATTATGGTCACCGGGCAATACCAGTCATCTTAATTTTTCATAAACTAGAAATTGTATTAAAAATTTTCTTGCTCTTTCAGCTTGCGTACATGATGATAAACTAATTTTTCTAACTCATACCCAAAAAGTGCCCGTTTTCCGAACTCTGGAGCGTGTCCAAAATGAGACTCTTAGGTGGCAAAATTATTATTGATTCGTTAACCGAGATTACGCCTGACTTGAGTGATTACCCTATCGAGCTCTTCATAAACTTCGACATGGAAACCTAAAATTGCCTTACGAGACCGTTATATGGCAAAATTATCATTGATTTGTTTACTTCGTGCCATCATGAAGCCTGACTGGGCCTTTAAGTGATTACCCTATCGAGCCCTTATTAAACTTCGCTATGGAAACCTAGAATTGCCTTGTGAGAACCTTATCTGGCAAAATTATTATTGATTTGTTTTCTTAGTGCCATGTTTAAGCCTGACTGGGTCTTTAAGTGATTACCATATCAAATCCTTCGCCATGGAAACCTAGAAATACGTTATCAGGGCCCTAATTGGGAGTGATATGGAAAACCCTTTTAGGGTGTCCACATTAAGGCCGGAAAGGGCCCTAGTTTATCTGGGGATTAGGGCATCCCTAATCATTTTCTTCACGGGAGAAAATAGCAAATAATCCTTAGTGACTGTAATTTCCCTATTTTCCCCTCATCGCAGTTCACACAGTCTCTTAAGTGTGCGGCCACTGGTACATTTACTTTGCTAGTAATTATGTACATCTGTTCAAAGTCAGAGGGCGCTTCCGGGCGCCATGTGGTCGTTTTTTGCGGGTTGCGTCCTTGCGTTGTGCTATATATTATTCTTGTCGAATTTGTGTCGAACTAAAACATAGAATAGTTTGCGTTTTGTTTCTACCAGTTGGATCGATTGCATAGTTAAGCGCAGTCACAACTAACTTGATGGTAATGGATCGCGACGGAGACTCGGCAGGTTTATCAATCTGTTATCACTTTTTTTAATTGTGCGAGACACGAAATCTGACTTTATGCGCACTCGCTTCACATTGGACACTGCTGTTTGTTATCACGTTTCACCTTTGCAACTTGTATGAATATATTGTACAAAAAAAAACGGACGGCATTTCTTGTCAATAGTTATAGTGATGGAAGTGGATTTTTTGCTGTAGTTTATACATACATTTAGAAAAAAAAATCTACGACATTAAGAATACAAAGGAGATTGAATTTGTAGAATAAATTTATAATAAATGCGAAGTGGTACCTTGCACATTGCTTCGTCATTGTCTTTCGGAGTATTAACGCAATTCTAGTCGTCAAGAAGTAAGGAACAAAAAAATAAAATACCTGAAAAATTCTAACCCTTCCACCGATCTTCATTAAATTTGATATGTAGAATCACTCAACATTGTTCCATTTCCGTACAAAGTTTGTAGTCAATAGATCAGATTTTGCTAAATTTAATACAATAACGTAATTTTTTTTTAAATTAGAAAACTATGAAAATCGAACCGTTTCACCGATTTCAAAGTCGAAAATCGAACCGTTTCACCAAAGGTCGCATTACTTTGTTCATTTTTTATATGTCGTTTCAACCGGATAACTTAAAATTTGTTCCCGTCAGAGCGGGAAATCACGGAGTATTTTTCAAATCTTACCAATCTCATAAAAACAAAAAGCGTCAAGCGATTTCTATGAAATTTATACCAAGTAAATATTGACTAGTACTGTATATGGCATTAGATTTCGAGCTTATTCGGCCGAGTAGTTCCTAAGTTATGGTAGTATGAATTTTAGGCCTTTAATTACACACGCATACAACCCACAATTCATTTACAGTCTTTTTCCTCGACCGTCTCGAGTGTACCGACGTAAAAATCAGGAAAAAATATCTATAAAATTAAAGCAATCAAAAATATAATTTTCACTCATTAGACAGAATTTTTTAATATTTTTGAGATTACATATCAACTTTTATGTATGATGCAGAATACTTATGCAAGAACCTGAAGAAACTCTAATTGAATTAACCAATTAAGAAACTTAAACGAAATTCAAAATTATTACAAATTTCGTTAAGAATCATATATATTCAGAATAATCAATTTAATAGAAACAAAATTCTACCAAATGCAAGGAATATTTTTTTTTCTAAGCGTCTGCATTGCTTTTCTGAATTACTATTATTAAGAACTAATGTTTTAAGGATTGCCAGAGACGATGAAGCTTATATTTTTTGGATGATGCCAAGCACTCAAATTATAATGAGGCTTTATATTGGTTATGGGGGTCAAATTTTGTAGCTTTAAAAAAAATTACAGCGTTTATTTTTTCTCCATGGTTGTCACAATGTTTCCTAAGTAAGTTTCTATTCCAAAGTACAACGTGCGCACTTTTAGGTTGAATATGCTATCTCAGTTCAAATGGCGGGATAATCGTGTGTTAAAATCACGTAAGAGAGGCAACGGTTGTATTTCGCGAAAGTGGGGCTCGTTACGCAGCTACATTCACATGTTTGCTCGCCACTTACACATATTTCATTTCGCTATCACCTACTCTTCGCTGCACGGTTCAATTTCAAATTTGCGTTCAATGAAATACTGTCATACGTAAAGTTGTTATGCAAAGGGAGACTTGTCACTCATGAGGTATTTGCGCACAGCGAACTCGGAGCTTTTTGGCGTAGACCAATTGGACCATTTAATTTAATGACACAGTCGAAACTGATTTTAACATACTTATGAATGCGTTCCCGACAGACAATGCGGTCACAAATAAAATTATGCTGGCGAGGTATTTGAGATATTTTCGATTTTTCGAAATTTTGGTACTCAGGGAATATATGATTTATACGAGATGTTTATCAGCAATGAAATCGCCAATTTCATTACTTGGAATGTAATTTTGTTTAAATATGGGCCTGAAAAGGGTTAAGACCATTTTTACTAGTTAAAATTGGTCCTAAATTATTTTGATTTTTTTTTCCGTGATTAATTGAAAGTAATATTTTGGCTTGTTTATTTTAAGCAATTTTGTTCATAATTGTTATCTAATTTTCATGGGTGATGATTTATTTCACATCATAGGAAATGCTTTAGGGGTTGACCGTTCGGATATTTAAAAATGTTGCGTGTTTAATTATCAGAGTTGTTTTACGAAGACATTTTTTCGTGTCCAAAACAATAGACCATAACTTATCGACGACTATTGTTATGATTGTCGAGAGACTCTGAAAAAAGTGTAAGCCATTGCGCATTACAATCGGTTAAAAAAATAGCTGCTTATTTTTATAAATTTTTCAATAAACAAAAAGCTGAACTTTCAAATGTTGACTTTGTAAATTACCACACTAGATTAATTTATCTTTACCAAAATTAAGATGTAGGATATGATGCAACAGTTATACATTTCCGTTCGTCAAATTTTTCAAAAATTTCGAGTGAAAACAAAAAAAGTTGTCTTTAAAATTATTTATTCCAAAAATGCAGCAAATGTGCTATACAGTTAGTAAAAAACACATTTTGTATTTCGTAGCACAAATTGCCTGCATTCCTGTCTTTAAAAGCCATCAATTCGACGGGATCGATTTCGAACATCTATCACTGATTTGATTTAGTGTTACACATTCCAAACTCCTCTAGTCCTAACACCTACCTCATCGTTGAAATTCTGATAGAAATTCTAAGAATAATTTGATTGGATTGTTCCAGTTAGCCAAAAAAAGCCTTCACTGGGTTATTATATTAATCCCGGTAATATTGGAAGTGCAGCGCTCGTTGCCACAATTATGCAATTGTTGTTGTCTCGGGAGCGGGACTAATTACGCGTGGCGGCTTCGAACAGCAACACGGAAGCACTTTCTTCGTTGGTCTGAATTGGCCTGGGGCTTCAGCTGCACCTCCAGACTCCGGAGACAGTGCAACGCGTTCTTGACTCACCTGAAAGTACGTCGTCGTCTTGTGTATGCAACGAGGCTCGAGCTCACATCCGGCTCGGAATCCAAGCAGCACAGCAAAATGCACTCTCCAACACGCGTGCGAATGTGTAAAGCGCGTTTACGCGCACCGTCTTGATAACTTTCTTACTTACAAGCAACTGGCACGAATCGTGGCGAGTTCCAGGTCTAAATATCCTTTCCGCCACTCGTATATACACCACCTATGGCGGGCTCCTACTCTTTGCTTCCCTTTCTCTGACACAACAACTTCGGGTTGTTAATTATTCAAACGTTTGGGAGGAATTTTCCTCCCACCCTTAAAGTGCATTAGGAATTTCTACGTGTGGGGATTAACTTATGCGGAAGTTAATAGACACGTATCTCATCTCAAGTATTCACGGTCATTGCTACATTAAGCTCGCCACCTACCCTCAAAATAGCAGTAGTGACGTTTGTAAGCCATGCGGCTATCGTCCGTGGCGCCCCCTGCGGGTGAAATTTGTACTTCATTTGCTAGCTGCATGGTGTTAGACACAGGCAAAGAATATGGATGTACGTAGAATTGCTGGTCCTGTGTTCCGTCTGAAGCTGCGCAGAAACTGGAGGATCCATAAAAAAGACAAACTTACTTGGTCATCTAGTTTCTGCGCACTTTCAAGAGGAGCAGAGGATCTGCACTTCTATGTACAGCCATGTTCTTTGATACAGGTCTGGAACCTCGAGTGGTGGGGGTAGGTCTTTGTTTGGTTGGTTGGTTAGCTTCGCAAGTGGCCGTCAGGGGGCAGCCGTCGGAAAACCTGAGTGATGAAGAAGGCCTTTGGTTGGTTGTTTGTTTAGTTGGTTGCTGGCTCGTGTCGCTACTGTGCAGTAGCTGGTAGCTTCGCAAGAAGCCGTCAGGGGGCTGCTGTCGGAAGACCTGAGTGAGTGGGGTAGGTCTCTGGTTGCTTCTCAGATAGAAAAGTGTCAGCTTAAGCCTATTAAATTCCGCCACATGAAGCGTTGGCCGACACGTTTTTTCGACTAGTGGCCAGTCTGGTAGACTTCAACTCTACGGAGGCCCAGGCAAATTGAAAGGAGAAAAAGAGGAGGAAGAAGAAGAAAAAGAAAAGTGTTAGCACATTACCGGCACTGTGCCAGCTCGCACCGGCACGGCGTGGCGGCAGATCGCGGTCATGTGCGACGTCATTGAGCATCTTCGTGTCGGCACAGCGCGCTGATTCCGTGGGGGCCTCACTGTGTAGTCGGAACATTGACACGTCGTCAGTTGAGAATCCGCACAGTGAAGGCACACACGCAACCTGGCGTGTGACACCGTGTCGTGACCATGCCATCACCGTGCGTACACGCCGTGCGCTCAAATTCTTTCGATATGGCACGCCGTGCCGTCACTATGCCGTCACGGCGTACCACACCGAAAATTTCAATTCGTTTGTGCCCTGGTCTATTCGCACGCATGCTGTGTGTTCGAAAGTTTTATATATGACACGCCGACCCTTCACCCTGCTGTCAAGTTGACGATACAGCGTGCCGTTCAACCAGCTTACGTAGGGGGAGCGTAGGCTGGGTGGGAGAGTCAAAGCGCCAATACAATATCGTATAACACGCAGAGTAGGGGAACATCGAATGCATCAGCGAATCAAAATTGGCCCTTCTCTTATCTTACGTTGTACCCGCGTTGCGACCTTGATACACGTGCCACTTTTTTCATTGACTGCTTGGATGCTTATAGAAATTTGCTTATTTATAGTATCTTCCGAAGGGGGCTAAGAACTATGAGTACCTGCAAAGGGTTGCGGGAACTCGCAGGGGGTCTCAGATCGATTTAGATCAGATGCCATCACGAGAAAATTCTTACAATACTGAGAAATTTTTTTTTTCTTGACTTCTCTAACGAAACCTTATTTCGTGTGTGTAACGGAGACGCGAAAACACTTTCTAACCTCTTACACGTATGCATACGCAGTGGAGGTTTAATACTCTCTACAGAGACGAATGGTTAAGTTCTGCCCGGCGGGAGTAACGGAATCGTACACATGCGTATTCATCGGTGAAAAATTCGGAACCTTCGGGACCTTCCTGCAAGCACGAAATGTGGTTATTTTTTTAGCAGAAGGTAAAAAATGGCGTATGTTGAGCGAAAGAGTGTGGTTTTCACCCTTATCCTTCAGTTGCCTTCCAATCTCTCAGAACTCGCTCTTATCGCCCTGATCGAACTTAACCCTCAAAACATCTTATTTTCAGGAACCCTTTCATCCTCTATAAATCCCTATTTCTTAAAAACTTCCTTATCCCCCAAAACCTCGTATTCCTCAGAACTCCTTATTACTCATCAACTTTTTTATCCCTCAGAATTTTCTATTTGTTAGGAATCTTCTCACTCTGGACCTCTTGTTTCTCAGGAATCTTATCACCTCTGACAACTCCTAATCCTCAGGACCTCTTATTGCCCACGAATCTACACATCCCTCAGAACTCCGTATCCCTCCGGAAGCTCCTCAAAATGCTTCGTTCCTCAGGAACGCGTAACCCTCAGAAACTCCGCTTTTCCGGAACCTGACTTCAATTTAGTGAGTTTGGAAAGGATCTTAGAATGAGATTGAGTAGTTTGAGGTATTATGACTGTCTTACACTGGAGATTTCGATGCACTTCTACAGAGCGTCAGCCTACGCAAACGTAATAATATGTTAATATGTTTTTTTCTCTCTTTCAAATAATGGCTAGTTTGACCCTGCGGGGAAACTTTTTGTTTTGCTAATACGACACTGGCGATAAAAGCTTAGCACGACGTTCGAAGTCGCTGGAAGATCTACGAAGTTCGAGAAACATCTGGAAAACATCATTGCAACACCTCGACACCACAAAACTCATCTCTTTGCATTTATTGTTGCTTACGGATGAGCGTAAAAATAGAGAAGAGTTCAAATATCGAATTTAGATATAATAAACGGTTGAATCTAGAGTAGTCAATATTATGGAATACACTATTTGAGCCATTTGCTATATTGAACATTATCCCTTCCTACAATATTAGTTAGCACATTAGGGTCCTTCTCAAGTTCTTATAAGCGCCTTCAAAAAACTTACGTTAACTGAAACAAGAAGTCAAATTAAGGTTAACCAATTTTGTTCGAGATAGAATTACAATTAATATATAGGGTGTGCCAGAAAATATCGATGTTTTTTTTTCTCGCCGCCCAAAATATTGTAGAATATGTCCTAATTGTAGAATAGGTCCTGTCAAAAGCAAAGCTCATAATTCCAATTCGACGAGGTCCACCATCGTGTTCAAAGTTTTTCCGTTTAAATAATACAGAAAAGTAATTGTTTTACATTCTTTATCCTGGCAACCTAATAAGAAAATTTTTTTTCATAAAATCAATGACTACATTTTATGAATCATTAAATTTCGAACAAAAAATCTTATTGAGTCGAATTTATGTCTTCAATATTTAAATTTTTCTGGAGCCTTGAAATTTTTCATTTTGTAAATTTTTCGTTTTTTTTGCATTTTTCAGCTAAACTATTGAAGTTAGGACCAAAAGTTAAAAACAATTTTTTAGTCCGTCTGACGCACTACAAAAACGTTTTCGGCGCGTTTTTCGTATTGTTGATATTCACAAAGTTACTGACCAGCAAAGGCGTGGTTTTTGTTTTCTTAACTCTTATCAAGTGAATTACTAATGTCAGTGAAAAAAAGTCAATAGAAATTTATTAGAACATTGAAGTTTTTGAAAAAATTTTCGGGTGAAATTATATGTATTGCTAACGGTTATAAGTTACAGACTCATTAAATCTTTCTTCGATGGTTTTCTTACGTATATGCAACAGTAACCAACAAATAATATTCTTTAAAGAATTAATTTTTAGAAATCACAATGCTATATAACTGATATATTTACTTACCGAAAATAAAAAAAGTACTACTATACTATGAATACTATGAATTTTTTATCGGATATACGTAAAAAACCATCAAAATAAGATTTAATGAATCTAACTTATAACCATTAGCCATACATAAAATTTCACCCGGACAATTTTTCAGAAAATTCAATGTTCTAATAAATTTCTATTCACTTTTTTGCACTAACATAGGTAGTTCACTTAATAAAAGTTAAAAATACAAGAACCACGTCTTTGTTGGTCTGTAACTATGTGAATATCGACGATACAAACAACTCGCCAAGAACTTTTTTACAGTGCGTCAGACGGACTACAAAATTATACTTAAACTTTTTGTCTTAACTTCAATAGTTTATCTAGAGAAATGCAAAAAACGAAAAATTTACAAAATCAGAAATTTTTAGGTTCTGTAAAAAATCAAATATTGAAGATAGAAAATTCGTCTTAATAAGATTTTTTGTTCGTAATTTAATGATTCATAAATTGTAGTCATTGATTTTATTTTAAAAAATTCTTCTTTGGTTGTCAGGATGAAGAATGTCAAAAATCCACTTTTCTATGTTACTTAAACGGAAAAACTTTGAACACGATGATGGACCTTTTAGAATTGGAATTATGAGCTCCACTTTTGACAGGTTTTTTATTAGGACATATTCTACGATATTTTGGGCGGAGAGCAGAAAAAAAATATCAGTATTTTCTGGCACACCTTAATATACACTGATCACACGTGACGTAGTTGTCACCTTAGTATTTATCTATAATTTGTTTTTTTTACTAAGTACTGATTAATCGATTGTTAGCGTGTTTCGATGAACAATCAGTATTTTTCTATAAACTCTATACCCATTATTACTTATTAATCTGGCCAACTGTATTATAAAATTATAACAATCAATAATAAGGATGCAAAAAATCTTTAAATAGTAAACAACAGATGCAGAGGAAACTCGTCAATTTACGTCAGAAATGGTCATGGGTTCGTTCTGAAGGGAGACCTCACGAAAAAAAAACTTGTAATACATTCTGAGTCATGCGGAAATGAGTGAATACAATGTTTATCACTACTTGTATTCAAATATTCTCTAGCAGCGAGTGTTAGTAGCAAGCGATTTGGAAGGAAGCAACTGTCTTCTTCGCACAGTCTTCGGTCAACAAAGTTCTATATTGGAAGCCTATTTTTATTGTGGTTTTTGCTAGACTCCGAGGTCATACGGGCAACAAATTTTATTACTAATAAAAATGCATGATTTTTAGTCGTAAAAATCAACGTACATATAAATAATTTGTTTATCAAGTCTTGAAGGCTATCCGAACATCGACATATTATAAGCCCTTTGCTGGTCTTATTTGCAAATTAAAAAAAAGTGCTTTAGGATAAACTGTTAGCCATTTGTTATTGCATGAAAGGAACCGTTATTTTCTTGCATTTCTGTCTCGAAAATCGGGATAAAAAGTCATTTGTAGTAAAATATTTTTTAGAAAAATTGTGCTAACTTGAAGGGATAAAAAAACTCCAAAAATTTGTATTGGAAATATACGCACGCACGTACACACACATACATACGGAAATGTGTTCTAAACTACTTTTCTCGATGTTTTGGACCATTTTGAGTGTTCTGAGATGAGAATTAAAAAGAAAAAATCATTTAAAACCTTTGAGGAAGCAAAAATTTTTTCCTGCAATATATAAGGGTACAAATATTCATGCAGAAAAGATATGGGAACTTCTTACTCAACAATAATGAACAATGAACAATCAGACTTCTCTGTAATGCAATCCATGGAATATTGTAAGAAATGCACTTCTGATTTACCGCGCATATCGGACGCCAATATATACATATGGTATATGTGTACAGGCATGCCGACGACGCTCGCGCTTTATGGAGAAAATCTGATAACCCACTTCCGTGCGCGCTCTGGAGAAATTGCAATGGTGTTGCTTACGTAAGTGGCGCTTGATCTCGAGGGAATGCACGAAAATTTAATAAACCCACGGGTACCACATGGATAAGAAAAATATGTAGTGATGTTACACAAAATAAACAATTGCAATGGAGCACGATTGAAAATTCATCTGCATTTATCTATACAAAAATAGCGAATTTTATATGCCGAAGTAATTCCTCTATATAAATTTAATTTATTTCTCAATTTATGATCTTTTAATGGAAAATTCCTAACAGCAACTTTTCGAAAACTAAATTGATTATGAAATGCATACAACATTTGTTAAAAATCAAAATTGAAGAAAAGTTGATTTTGATTTCAATTCATTTTCCGATTCATGGTCTTTTTATGGGAAATTTCTAAAGGCAACTCATTGAAACTCCACGTGGTTATGAAATCCATGCAAAACATGGCAAGATTGCTGTCAACGTTACCTGGTGAAATTGAAAGCGATTTATTGAAATTATTTCGGTTATGGTGATTTTTTTACGCATGCAAAAAAAAATGCACAGAGGGATTGAAAATTAAGGATTTAATTCCACGAAACATTGGTTGTTTATTTTTTCTAAGGGTGCTCGATTCTCTCCGCCAGCTAACTCCTAATTAGTCGAAACTTATTGAATGCGGTTCTTTACAATTAATTCGGCGCCTGTATCGATTGCAACCCACCTTGCCCGATGTTAAGCGGGTTGCCGTTTGCCTGGATTTTAAACTCGGCTCTGTTGTTATTCCAACGGTACGAATCTTCATTACCAACAGTTGGTAGAAACTTCAAATCCATAAGAAATTATTAAGGAAACTATGTAGACTTTACGTTCGTAACATTTTTGTGTTTTGTTTAGATTTCATAAGGTTTTGTTTCCTTTCAAAATTTTAAGTTCGTTTGAGCAATACTTCTTCCGAACACTTCTCGATAGGATAGAAATCTGAAAAAAAAAAAAAATGATTTCGTGTTATAATAAATCCAACATGCGACTATCAAATAGATAAAAAATATTATTCAACAAATCACTCATCAATCGAACTTTTCTCCAAATAAACATAATATATCAATTTTTCTGAATAAGTATGAATTTTTCCACATTTTTTATAATTATTCAAAATTACGGTGTTTTCATTTTTTTAAAGCTAGATCTAAATGGCAACTTGTTTATTTATCGGGACACTTCAGGGCGTAATGGATAGTTTGATGACAGGCGCATAGCCAAATTTTTCTACCCTTAAAAAAAACAACTAAAAAACATAATTTAAAATAATTACACAAAATTTTGGAAAACTTCGAAAGTGTTTAAAACAAGCATCATTCTTATTTGAAAAAAATGTTTGCTTAATGCATGATTTGTTGAATCATTTTTGTCACATAAATTTGTTAATAAAATTTTTGACTAATTATTATGCAAAATTAATCTTTTAAGCACCTTGGATAAGCTCAATTTTTGAAGATTTTAATCTCACTGAGAAGTGTTTCAAATTTTCTTTGAAACTCACGTTTGACAAAACTGTACTATACACTGAGAGAAAAATATAATTGGATGCACCAAATCATTTATTTAAAATATATATTATTTATTTAATTATTTAGTATTTGAAGCAAGTACATGTGTTGTTCAAATACCAATATATTGCATTGAATGAACTACATAAAAGAGCCGCATTAGTTCAATGAAAATTACCAGTCCAATAGAAGTAGCTATATATTTCGTTCAGCCGAATAAATAAATTATTATATGGATTTTATATATATTTGAATCAATGAAATCATGTAGTTAAGCTTGTATACGTGCGGAACTGTTTTCATCGATAAAGTCGAGTATAGCATAATGTATTTAGGGTAGACGTACCGTTTTTGGCCATCTTAGGACCAATGTGGCCATCACATTCAAAGGAATAAATCAAAATATATAATTGATTTAAAAAATCGTCAGGTAGGCCAATCAGTGAATTGACATGAATTTGTTAAAAGAATCAACGTGCAATTCTGTGAAAAAAATTATTTAAAGAAAAAAATGATAAAAATAGTCACAATAGTTACAGTTCCTACTAACGCCACATCTACCTTATTGCTTTGTATACTGTAAGCTACGTAATTGTATTTGTTTGTGTCCACTACTAATTGATTCAAGTAGTGGCTTCAAAAATAAATCGGGTATGTTTCATTTGAAAACCCACTTAATTGAAGCAATTACATATAAAAATGATTTAAACAAATATTTCTTACATCGCAACAAATATTGTTTTGATTTAACCATACATTTACTTGATAGAATTGACGATATAATTTGAATACTATATTGTCTGACGTATTCATAACATTGTTTCATTGAATCAACAGAAGTTGATTCAATGAAACAATGTTTAGTCAATATTTAGTAGAAAAAAAAAAATATTTTGTGGATTCAATGAAGTTTTTATTTCATTACACAATTCAAGAAATTAAATATATAATTGGTACAAATAAACCTTGCACTTGAATATGTTCAAATAAATGGTTTATTTGAAAATTTAGTGTATCCAATTCTATTTTTCTCTCGGTGTACTCCTGCATTCTTAATGCGAAAGGACTTAAAACTTCGTAAATAATTTAAAAAATTACGTTTCAATTTTTAAAAAATAATTATATGTTTTAATTTGTTATTGAAAGTAAAAATAACAAATTTTTATGGTGCAATCTACTATTCAAAACAGATATCTACTTTCAAAGTAGACATCTGCTGTTGCCTCAATTGCAGGTATGAAACCTGCTTCAAACTTCGCAGGTTTTGTAGTATTCAATTTCTATTTTGTAGGTTTATCGCAGGTACCCAAGCAGCAAAAAGACATCTGGCATAAAAAAAGTCATCCGAATGTGAGACATATATCCGCCAGAATGTTATCTGTAAGATATCCTATGTCCGAAAGTTAACTTTAAGACATAGGTTAGCCTACGGACAACTTTCTGGCGGACATATGTAGCCCATTCGGATAACTTTTTCGTAACAGAACAAAAATTGCTACTTGGGTATAGGCGTTTCGATAATAAATGTATTCTAGATACTTTTGAATTTGAATAACTGTCAATAATTCGTCACTAGGACTAACAGTACGATTTTTCATTGTCAATTACTCCATTTTTCTTCTCGTTATTTGAGAAAAATATATGTATCATGCAATGTTCTTACAATTACTCATAGTTATTCAGACCGAAATGTATTTTTAATACAATTTTATTCGAATATTGCCCATGTCTGGTTTATCGTTAATAAGTAGAGATGGGTCTTGAGCCTTATTTTGAAGTTTTCACTGACATAATCGATTCATTTTTTTTCAGAAGCTTCGTTTCAAGGTATCTGACTGTTTTTGTGTATAGGGTTTATCCGACAAAATTTGTATTATATGTCTTGAATTAAAAACCTTAAGAATCGAATCTATATTCAAAATTTTTCGTAGATGCCACACTAATATATTTTTTCTCACAGAACGGGTATTTGCTTTTTATTTCATCGAAAAATAAATTTTTTTTTGGAGACCAAAAATAGTGTGTCGTTATTATAACCTTTCGTTGTGGCAAAATTAATAATAATTAAGATAACATGAAAATAAGAGTACGCAAACATTTTTCCTGTAGGGATCGGATTCAATACTATATATATATATATTTCTTTTGACTTACAAAGAAATAACAGTTTTAGAAAAAAATTAAAAAGTTAACCGTTAATCCAATCTCTGTGATTATCGTTATTCTCATGAGTTCGCTGATAAAAGCTTTATGGAATTAAGTAAGATTAAATTTTTCAACCTCGTATTGCTTTTAGTTGCCCTTCAATTAGGAAAAATGTTGTTCTTTCTGAATTAATCCTATAGCAAATGATTTCACATCGACAGTGTTTGAGATTCACTTACAACAATTACCTTGTTTCACTATGCAAGTCCAGTTCGCAGTATTACTGACAATAATCAGTTAGTCGCCGCAGTAACTAATCTGCATAATAGGCTTTTGCGATGATACGCATCTCGGTTGAATGATAGCGATTATTCAGCTGTCTGGTAATACTTATTAGCTCTCTCGTTTCTACGTTTTGTTACTCGTTTTCTCGCCAGGTGTACCTTAGATAAGGGTTCCATATGGCGCAAATATTCACAAGATATGCGATGAATTCGCACAATGGAAAAAAATCGAGTGATAAAGCCTTCAATTTAATTCCACTGAATTGCAATAAAAGCTGACGATCTCGGGATACACAACTTACTCATTTACTAAATGATCATAACAAACTATCACCAGATGTTGAATGAACACACTTTTGTAAATGGTCTTTGAAAAAAAAAAAAAATGTGTTAAATTTTGGAGGTAATTGCAAAATTATAATCACTTTTGAAAATGGATTTCGGAAAAATCTTTTACAAAATCCTTGACGTAATTATATTTTCAATACTACAGCAGAATTTTAATCAAAATATTAATAAATCATGATGAAAATTTCGGAAAATGACAATTTTGGGTTTTTACATAAAATCTTTTCGTTTCTTAATAAAATGGATGATTTAGAAGTTAGCAAAAAAAAGTTTTAATTTTTTTTACATTTATAAAATCTTGTATTTTTTTAAAACTCTTTATTTCTTAACCCGTGTAAAAAAACTTGAATTTTTTTTATACTTCTAATTTTTTAACACGTGTAAGGAACTTGGCATTTCATCAAAATGGGTAAAAATAAATCGAGAGGCGACTTCAACTTGTTTTCTTATGGGCAATCAAGCCTTGGAATCACACACTCAGAAAAAAAAAATATGGTCGATTCTACTCTGTGACCAAGTTGCCTCAAGGAACTTCAGTACTTTCATGGTAACCGTAACAATAAATAATGTACCGCGTACTAAATTATGGTATTTTTCACTGTTTACAAACTAGGACTCACTATATTCGGCATTGTTACCCCACTCAATTTTTTCAGAGCATATGGCAAATTCGGATGCACTTTCGTTCCTAACAAATTAAAAAAGGGGGTTTAATTAAACTAGAATGTTTTACCCCTTTCTTTTTTTAGAAAACGTTCAGGGAAGTATTTGTACCAGGTTGATGAATAAGTATATCTATAAAGTATGGAAATTCGTTCACTTTTATGTTGATCCGGAGGCTCTTTACAATTCCAATACACTTTTACTCCTGCTTAGGTAACCGCGTAGATATATGAGCCGGGAGCGAATAAACGATATAAATAACGATTTTATTTTTCGTCCTCTCGAAAAGTTAAAATTCCGGAGAACTCAGAATTTCAAACTTATCAGAAAATCTCTTATTGTATGAATTTTAACTTTAAAAAATGAAACTGTGCAGTTCCTTAATTTTCCGATAAATTCTTCATTTTTCCGACGAGTGCTTTACTTTTCCGCCAAATGCTTTAATTTTTCACCAAATCCTTAAAAATTTTACAATTAATTCTTCCATTTTCCGAAGAATTCTTGAATTTCTCAACGAAACCTTACATTTTCCGACGAATTCTTAGATATTCCAACGAATTTTGGAATTTCCCGAAAAATCCTATAATTTTTCAATAAATTCTGTAATTTACCGACAAACTTTGTCAATGTACGAAAAATGCTGTAATTTTTTGAAAAATTCTTCAATAAATTCTGAGAAAATGAAATACATTCAATAACATCGAGAAACTAGCAAATAGAAATTGAATCCTTTCGCTTTCGTCTTTTTTAAGAAAAAATTGTCGGAGTAATATTTTCACCAGGTTACTGAAAATGTAAATCTACAAATTATCAAGATTCACTTTAATGATGATCCGGATGTACTTTACAAATTATTCCCCTACTCTTTTCTCGCCGCCTAGATAACAGCATAGCAATACGAGCCGGAAGTGAATTGACGTACATTGAGTTTCGCGCTATTCCTCTACTGGCTCTTCCGAACGATGACGATATACGTTTTTTTCATCCGCTGGTTGCTATACAAGGTGTCGATATTTCGTGCAATGTATACTTTATTACGTGCACGCTGTGCGGACGTACGTCGATGTACTTTCCCCTGACCTCACCCTCCTAATGTTTATCTGTATATGCTGAGAGTCTATGATGCCGCAGTGCAACAACCTACGCATACTTTTCCCAAGTACGTTTATTCCAGCGTACGTTCGATTATTTGTACTCTTCGTAACGAAGTCGCGAGAATTCCCCACGAGACTATGCATCGGTAAAAATCTTCAACTTTGTTTACTGTATATCGTCACACAACATTGTCTTCCTACGCTTGTATATAACACTCTACGTCAGCGAACAACCAGATGTGCGTCTGGATTTTTCGTTGAAATTTTCCCACTTACAGCCTCCGTACACTTTTTAACGGAGGCAAAGACCTAGCGATTAATTTTCCAGGAAATAAAAAAATGAGGCCAGAAATTTCGTATATGAATAAGCTAAAAGATTCCTGACAATGAGAATTAAATTATTAATAAGTCTGAAACGAGTCACGTGGATGTTGTATGATATTATTAACCCTCTGTGGTCGCATGGGGTCAGAATAAACCCACCACACGTCACAGTCAGAGAGTGTGATCACAGAGAGTTAATTAATTAATTTTTTTCTGGATTTCATTGATGGCTATTTTATGTATATTTTATTTTGTGTCAATTTCGAGAATATGTTTTTGAATAAGGGTGTCAAGCCGTGATTGCACCTGGAGATTTTTTCGATTCAAAAAAGAAAAAAAGACCAGCAATTTTTTTGTCCAATTAAACGAAAATCCCTTTTAGACAATAATTATGTCTGAGGATGTATGATACGTACAGTCCCGCAAAAAGTGAGTTTGAGAGACCATTTCGATCACTTCCCGATGGGATAAAAATCGGAAAAAAATAATGCATATGAAACGTGCTGAAAAGATTGATTTCGCATAATAATAAACCCAAAATGTTATTAACAAATTGGTGAAGAAAACAATTGGTCAACAAATAAACAGTCAACCTAACTTTTTTTAAATGAAAATTATATGTAAATTTTTTTGAATGCGTATGAATTTTTTCAGATTTATTTCTTCATTTCGATTTCGATTTTTTTATTTTAAAAAATCTGCAGAATATAACAAATTTTGGATATGTGTTTTGCAAAAAAATCTTGAGTGTAGTAGATAGTTTTAAGCCGAACACATATCCAAAATTCGTTATTTCGCGTACATTTTTAAAAATAAAAACAGTCAAAATCGAAATAAAGAAAATAATGTGAAAAAATTCATTCGCACTCAAATAAATTAACATATCATTTTTATTAGAAAAAAGTTAGGTTGACTGATTGTTTGTTGAACAATTGCTTTATTCAGAAATTTTTTTATAACATTTTGGAATTATTACCATGCAAAATTTATCTTTTCAGCACGTTTAATATCGATTTTTTTCCGATTTATATCTCATCGGGAAGTAATCGAAATTTTCTCTGAAACTCACGATTAGCGGGACTGTACGTATCATACATCCTTAATTATGAGTAAATAATGAGTTAGGTAACAGTCGTATGGTATGACATTATTATCGATGATGATCAATGATGAATTGATTCTAAGTAACGGTCACTATGTAGAAAAATTTCTATGTTGCGTTAAAAAAAGCAAACGTTGATGTAATGAAAGAAAAAAAAAATTTTTGTCACACGATGCAATTTTGACAAAAACGGCCGCTCAATTTTTGGACGATTTCTTACCTCTTTTGGGCGTAAACGAGCGTGGAAAGTAAAAACTTGCGAATTGCTTCCTTGTATAATTCAACACATATGATAAAGGTTCTTCTGTGAGGAAGCCAACATTGATAAGCATGTTTCCTTATAAAGTTGGCTTCATCATATGTGCTGAATAATGAGGAAGCGATTTGTAAGGTTCTACTTTGTTTTTGTACATAAGGGAAAAAGTTTCATTGCCAGCTTGTAATATATAAAATTTTTTTTTTATATTATTAATTTTAAGGATACGTTTTTGGCTAAGGATGTCAAGGTTAAGGCTTATTTATAAAACCTGGTAATTTTTTTTTGTGGGAATACAAAGTAGATGAGGAATTTTCGTGTGCAAATAAGGTAAAAGCGTTTTTGTTAATAATTGTGCTTACTTATAAGTGAAGACACGAATTATGTAAACGATGTCTGATATTAGTAATGCCCCAACGGTTTTTAAATTCATGTCGAGGTTAAAAATCATCAATTTTCATTTCTTATTTTTGCCAAATATAAATTAAGGAAAAAGATTCATAACAGATTTATATAACGTAAAAAGGATATGCTTTGATAGTAAATTTCAAGGATACGTCCTTGTTTAATGGTGTCAAGGTGTGATTATATGTTGACAAGGGAAAGAAGTAAGTACGTGACGACAAGTATTAGGTGCAATCGACGTCATTCACACTTTGAAGAAGCGTGGCCTTTGCGTTTTCGTATGCAAAGATGAGAGCGATGCGTGCGGCTTTGGAATACATCAATTTTCGCTTTATATGTAGATATGCTATGATATCCGTACACTCAGAGAAATAGTAGGAATGCAGAACTAACTCGCAATAAGTGTAACATTAGTTGTGACAATTAAATATATTCATGGGCTCGAATAATTAATTTTATGATCAACTATTTTTGTTATACGTGTGAAGAATCATACTCTATCATGTTTATATTAAATAAAATTAATACAACGTTTTTGGACATTTCAATAGTCCTTAGAAATTGTGAAAAATGTATAATTTTTAAACAGTGCTCACGATAAATCCATGTCTTTGACACAAGAACACTGAGACTCAATTCATTTTTTGACAAAGTCTATGCCATACGTATATAGAATCATACTTTTTCCTATGAATATAAATTAGACGAAAATCTTAATTGGAAATCAATAATCGTGAAATCATATCGGCAATTGCAGCCGGATATCTGAGAATTTGCATGAGTAATAGTATCTGCAGACATTTTTGAAAAAATTAACATTGTAATAAAATCAGAACGGTTCAACAGATTCTCGCGAAATTTGGTACACTCAGAGAAAGGTATAGTACCGTCGAAGGAAATCTGTTTGAGTGAACTAAATCCTGCAGTCAAATGGAGCGGACGAAATGTATGTTTGGGATGACCATAGGATTTAGTTGAATCCCAAACAATGATTTAGTTAAACAAAATCTAATTTTAATTCACTCGAAAACACGCAGATTTTAATGAACTCTTTTTCGGGTAGTTTCAAACCTAACTGAGCTTGAATTTATTGAATGTTTAGCTGATTGTACTCATCAATCAGATGCAGCAACTGGGTTGTAGCAACACTGTAAAAAAAATCTACTTGAAAATTAAAGTACCGGTACCGGAAGTTTTTATTGCAAAACGGTACCTTAAATTTCAATCACATATATGTTGGAAATTAAAAATGGGTTTAAAAACAAAAGAAAATAGAACTATTACTCAGGCATTATTTTTTCAGACATTTCACATCATTAGAAATTGTAGGGTATTGGTTATTGCTGAAGAAATTTTTCGTCTACCTCGGGGTTTGAACCTACGACCTTCCTATCTAAGTACCTAACTACGCACGCACGCTACCAACTACGCTATCAACGACTTAGTAGTTTTGGATACTAAAATGGCATAACAGTTATACATATATTATTCTCTTAACCGTACTTATCATTGACATATTAATTTTTTACTGTTACCGACATTTTCAACAGCGTATTATCAACTTTTTTTTACAGTAGCAGAACACGAATACAAAACATTGTATACGTGTTTAAAGATTTGTAAATTCACAATAAATATCGCTTAAATTTACAGTTAGGTACATTAATTTCGAAAACAAAATGGAAATTTACAGCACTCAGTACTTGAATCACAGTTTCATGTACAAATTTTGTAAATTTCATATACATAAGTACATTAAATTTACAATCTTTTTTTACAGTGAAACCAATATTTTGTTACACGGATGAGGATATTTAGTTGATGACAGCTCTCATGATATTTAACATGCACTCACAACAAATTCATTGAATCTTGCAGTAAACTTCTTTTGACTATAACATTGAAATGAATCAATGTACCTACACGTTATGCAACAATATGTTTAGTTGTATGGACTGTTTGTCATTTTAGATCCTGACGTAATTATAAGAAATAACGGGTGAATCAAACGAATGTCCCTATCATACAAGAAAATGTTTGGTTACTTCGACCAATTTGTCTGTATCCATTAAGTAAGTAACGAGACGGCTTGAACTAAATAACTTTCTTTCTATTAACTCATTGAATTGTTGAATAAAACTAAATCTTTTTTGAATGAACCAATGAAATTAGTCAAAGAATCAAAAAACCATGCAGCTCGGTAAAACCATTATTCAGTTGAATTAACTTTGATGTAATTCAGCTAACAATTCATATGGTTGAATCGGAATGGTAATTTGAACTTGATTATGATTTTGTTTCAAGCTAACAGATTTTGTCAGATGAACCAAGTCGAACTTAACGGGAATAAATTTAGTTCTGTAGAAACAAAGGTACCTTGACTATATATATATAGTTGACGGTACTATTCCTTTCTCTGAGTGTACACATAACGTTTTACGGGTAATCCATTTATATACAAAATTTCAGCCCGTTGCCTCTTTAATTGCGAAAGTTGTAGCGTGAAAACGATTTTTTTTAAATTTGAAAAAAGCTGTGAAAAAAAAAATTTTCAACCGATTCGCGTCGAATACAATCCCAAACTTTGTTATATGATAACCTACTTGAGTGCTAAATTAGGCGAAAATCCGGAGGAAATTACGACAGTTATCGTGCGTACAAGGAAATCTGCACATACACACGCACACACACATAATGTTAAGCTGTTTCCAATCATTTTGCACGTCAAGTAACCGAATGAAAAGCGCTCGAATTCACTTGTAAATAAAGGCTCTTGCCGGCTTCAATGACTTTAGTGACTTGAGTGGGTTGAATATGATAATGAGATGGTCTTCAAAATTTTGTGTACAAAGTAAAACCACACTGTTACAAAAGATTAGAAGTTTTTATTCATAAACTCGTCATCGAAATTTAATAAACAATTGTGGTATTGAATTCATGTACTTTTCCAGTAAAGTCAAAGTACATTATTAAAATTCAAGTAATTTTATTGTAAAATTAAAGTAAATTATTGAATATGCTGTACCATACATTAATTTTACATTACACTTGTATACTAAATTTCGTAAACTAGTTTATGAATAAAAATTTCCAGTAAAAGTACACTAAATTCCAAGTAGATTTTTTTTACAGTGTACTTGACGTACAATTCGTGCAGTATTTAGATTTTTCCCGCTTTTGTGAGGCTCGGAAAAAAATTCAAAGTAATTGTGCCAAAACTCCCATGTTATTTGAATGGTAAAATGTTTGTGCTTACAGGCATGTTTTCCCGTTGAGGTAGAGCTCTCAAATTTTAACCAGATTTAAAAAAATTTTGAACAAAATGAAGGGGCGTCTCGAACAAAATCTCTCGACATCGAAATTAACGACCACCCTAGTATTTATAGTACAGTTTCAGTACACCAAATTAACGATCAACTGACATCTGAAACGAAAACGCCATGGGGGTTTTTTCGTCTGGTTTTTACTTCAATTTACCCTTCGGCTCGTCGAAGCTTTCGAACAATCGGTACAAGAATTAATTTTGTCATGATGTTTTTCTATTTTTCAATCATCTGGTACCCGGAATTTTGTCGAACATATGTATTTTTTTTCTTCCAGAATATTTGACGTTGAAACATTTTGTTCGAATTTTTTGATAACCAGGTCACATGAATGGAGGTTCCCTTCAAGTCCTAATAACCGAATATTGATTCATGGTGTGCATATATTGTGCGTAGTATTTGCACAGGTATAATTTGTATACGTGGCGTAGATCGCGTCAGATTATGAGTATCCAAGCGTTGCACGCGATGTAAAACTGATGGAAAGTATATTCTGTCTGTTGCCACGAGATTCAGATTAACTTTAAGTCGGTATTACATTCTTATCTCGTGTTAACTACAATTTCCAATTTTCTCATATATTTTACACCCTTCTCTTCTTCTATCAGTTTGAACTCAACTATATTAAAACTATACAGTTCACCGTAATCATATAATAATAATAAATTTATGTGCACAGAGAGAAATTTCTCAATTACCTACATAGAAAGAAAAAACAGGAGTAATATTTCAAAATTACAGTAATCACTTTAACCTAACTAATAAGATCTGAATATTATAACTACCACATATCAAATGTATACTCTGTTATTACAATTTCGTTGAAAATTTTTTAAATGACAGGCAGGACAGTTTTGTAGCTTTTATTATTCGCGACGAACGCTCAACAGGTGATTTACGATTGCAGGGCGCGTGCCGAACTTCACGAAAAGTCTGATGCTGCAACCGGGAACAAAACGTTGGTTCCCCGTTAATTTTTCTAGCTTTACTGCAAAATCTGTTATTCGTATTTACTATTATCATATTTGGCCATCCGTAAAACTAATCTATGACGAGAAAGTACGTTTTGCGGAGCTGGCTTCCTCACAGAGCGAGAAAATAGAAAAATGATTATGATTCAATGTGCACGGTTATATTTTGCACATTTATTCATTTTGTAAGAGCAACAGTGATTCTCTATGTGTATTTCGTCGCTGAACATAAATTTTCAACTCATTCTACTCATAAACCAATACTTGATATCTACACCGATAAAAAGAATTGGTAATGCCAACCGAATCTGCGGTTACAGGTGGCGGAACAAATATTTGGTTGATTCGAAGAAATATTCGTTCCAATCAACCAAATATTTCTTTCGCTACGCTTTAAAACGAAATATTTCCTTGATTAGAACGAATATTTTTTCGAATCAACCAAATATTTATTTCGCCACCCGTAACCGCAGATTCGGTTGGTATTATCAATTCTTTTTATCGGTGTAAACTCGTACTGGAACGGCAGTACCAATTTTTCAGAAAATTCGAAAAATTCAAAATCTCATAAAATTTTAATAATTTGATCGGTTTCTATAAAATTCGGTACCAATTATCAGTTCAATAGTCTATTTATTGACCAAACTTGACCCTAAGATTTTGCAAAATGAGAACGGTACAGCGTGATAAGTGATTTCATAACAAATTCAAAATTATATTATTTTTGAACCACAGAACGGGTTTGCGTCAAATTTGGACTTAATCTTTGTCTACTCAACTCTACTCATGTACCAACTTTCAGGCTGATATCTTAAAAATTGCAAACGCTATCGTGCTAACAAGAATCCGAGTATACACATACAGAGAAATTTTGTACAAAAATCTGGAAAATTTTAATTTCACGTAAACAAAGCTTTCCTTACCGGGAAGAAAATAAGAGAAAGGTGTAAACTTCCATACCCATTATTTTTGTTTTTCTTTTACACATTTTTCTCTAAGAGCAACTATGTTAATTGATTTTCGATTCCTCAAAGAAAAAAAAATTTCAAAAAAAATAATAGAGAAACTATATGCAAGGTTTACCTTGTATACTTGTGTTAAATACTTTTAAAATGATATACTTTGTACGTGATGAGAAAGTAAAAATGAAAATTGGCAAAATTTTACTAGTCGGACTGAGAGAAAAATATCGTAATTTAATAATAAAAATAGTTAGTCCGACGATAATCTAACTATAACGTAGAGTTGCGAGAAGGAACGTATATATTCCATGGTTATAGCAAATATAATTATAGTAGCAATTATTAAAATGATAATAGTTTCAAAAACTATTCTAATAGTTTCAAATATACCGTTTCGTTGCATATACGATTTCAACGTTTGTCTTCTTCAAACTTGCAAGTATCGTTTGTTAAACCGATATTATCATCACTTCAACTATAAAACATTGCAAGCCTTCCCATATTCATTTTATCATGTGAAATCGTTGAATCAACGATATGTTTTTCTCTCAGTGCAAGAAACCATTGTAAAAAATCGAATTTCTATATCATCCAGATCCTTCTACTGATCCCCACTAGATTATCTAACATCTCTTAATATTATTCGGTTCACGTAGAAAATGTAGACTTGGTCATTCATGTTTTGTAGAACTCAATGCAAAAACATCGATTTTTCGGATTATTCTAAAATAAAATAATCGATTTCTTAAATAAGTTCAAAGTCTTCCCTACGAAGAAGCAAAAACACTTGTCATCTCCTTGTAGACAATCGTCAGTTGCTGACTAAGCTTGTTTTTATACCTTGTAACGCTTGCAGCCTATCTACCTAGGCCATGTCATAGGTACGCTAAATTCTTATCAGTATGATTAGCAATGTTGATTTGAGATGTCAGTTCTTCGGCGCTGCAGTTTGAGTGGCTGTGATGATTCATAAACCAGTTTGTAAGATATGATGGAAGAAGATGTTGCCCTCTTCGAGAGCTTGCAGTCTAAGGTAAAACGACCAGTGCCTTAATAAAATCATCACCTTATCATTTTTATTAATTAGAAGTCAAAACAAATATTATGATAATCACTGAGTATTCGTTCCATTGGTACAATATTTCATTTTGATTTAAAAAGAATATAGAAATATACACGAGATACATAATATCATTTTTTGCCATCTGTTTATCGGAGCCATGTTTTTAAATTTTTTAAATTTTATTCGTTGAATGAATAAGAATTGGGAAATATTATAAGAAGTAGAATAATTAATATTTGTTTAATAACCGACAGTGTTGGTTGTGCGGTTGATGTGCGGCTCTGGCTTCGAACAAACCCTGGTTGGTGTCAATCACTTGTACGACGTTAGTAAATTAGTTGACCGTAATCTGGAGGTTTCTGATTCGCGTTGATCGTCTCGACTGTATCTCATTTTTCGTGTGCGGCTGCGGCAGATTATTCATCAATATATTGAAATCGGAATCTTATCGCGTGTATGTAGATATTCCTGAACGTATTCGTATACGGGGCATTGAACACCATTTGGACCACCTTTTACCCTGACCATCCTCCATATGTTTAATTATTCTTTCAGTTATTCACCCCACTGAATGAAGCATAGTGCATTTTTTTATGAATTTACACGGAATTTTTGCGCACTCGTGATTTTTAAAATCTTTTTCCACCAAGCAGTTTTCCAAAATTTCGAATCCGCGTATCTTCTAGGATATAAACCGTATCGTAAAAAAATTTAGATGAAAGTTCTTCACTTTTGAGTGAACTTTCATGTTAGAATATTTATAAGATCCTTCAACTCTTTGAAAGCGTTCATGTTTAGTCAATAAATATTTATCTTGATTTGTCAAAAACTTGGATATTTGAAAAATTTTCGAAAATAATTATGAAATACTCCTCATAGAAACGAAGATTTTGAGCACACTCAGGAAGTGCCCCAGCGAAAACACCCACCAATGTAGCCACCATGTAACAACGTTGTAGCCACCTGTGTGCCACGAGGTGAGTACCTGTCCAGAAAGAAAAACGTGGAGTGCTGGTCGGGACCGCGGGCCGTTAGAAATGAGTTACGTGCGCCCGAATGTAACGACACGGTGACGGTAAAACGTGCTGACACAGTGGCGGTTTCAGCACGTTGTACCGTCACCGTGTCGTTACATTCGGTCACACATAACTGCACTGTACCGACACGACGAGCACTGTACCGACACGTGTCGCAACCGTGTCGTTTTCGTGACGCCATATTTCCATCTGGGTGCCATTCGGCCACTACCGACTTTGCGTGTTGACCGTCCCTAGCAAAACCGGTCACTGCACAAACCACCATAGAATCACGGTCGTTTCGACTATGGTGGTTTTCTGCCAGAAGTTCACGTAGAATTTTGACGAAACCACCACGTAAATCACCACTCCGAGATTCCTTTAAATCGAGGAATGGAGGTTTACGTGGTGGTTTCGACAGAATTTTGACATAACCACCTGGTAAACCACCACTCCTCGATTTAAACGAATTTCAGCGTAGTGGTTTTCGTGGTGGTTTTATCAAAATTCTAAGTGAACTTTTTGTAGAAAACCACTGGTGATTTCGATGGTGGTTTGTTCCGTGGCTAGATCTGCTAGGGGTGTATTCCACCACGAATTGAAGCCCCGATGACATCGAGATCCTGTTGTATCCCACCGTTATTTCACCGTATTTGCCACTATTATTGAGCGGGCCCAAAAATGGGCTCTAATGGGATATATCGTTAAGCCACCGTGAATGCCACAAAGTATTCCACGGCGTGTTTTTCTCCGTATTCCTACCGTAGCTAGACAGTTTCGAAATATCATGTCCAAGATAGAAAAACGTATCGTCCAGTGCTGCGCGCCAGTGTCTGCACGGTGCAGTTAGTTGCTTTCAAATGAAACAGCACTGTGACGGCACGGCGTGCCGATTACGCACTGTGCCTGCAGGGTATCATAACGTCTTGCAGTGGCACGACGTACTGGAACCGTGGGAGCACTGATGCCGCTTCAGCACACCGTGCCGTCACTATGCCGACACATTTGAAAGCAACGAACGGCATTGTGCCATCACGCCGTGCCGTTTCGTGGTGCCTTTTTGGTCTCACCGAGAACGTTAATGGCTATTTGGGGTTTTTTTTAAATTAATTCTTTGACATCCGAATTCCAAGTTGAGGAGAAAGAGTATCTGACGGTGTTCCTCTTTTTATCGAAGAAACACAAAAAATCACAATTTAGGAACAACGATGTACGATGCAAGTGAGGGCGTATCGATGTTTTGCATAATGCCGCTAGATGGCGAATGACCAAAGTATTTCTCACAAGTGATTTAAAGCCAAAGTGATTATAGAACTGCGAAGATATTTTGAATTCGACAGTACTTCTGGGAGCTATGGTCTAAAGCATGTGCTCCTCAGTATTAATTTTTGTATTCCATTGATGAAAAGGGATACGCCGGCAGGCTGACTTTTTTCTTCAATGCTGAATTTCGGATTTCAAATAATAAATAAAATTAAACAAATTGATTTCCGACGACGATACCGACCAACTACGGCGGATACGGTGGTACAGAGAACAACGCGCGGGATGGTGGGAACCCGGTGGTTTCTCAATTATTTGTCAGTAGTACAGATCTGCTGGGGCTACTGTCGGCGAGGTACTGGCAGCCGTGGAATACAAGGTGGCATTCACGGTGGCCTAACCATATATTCCACCCAGGATCCATTTTTCGGTCTGATCATTAATGGTGGCAAATACGGTGAAATATCGGTGGGATACATCGGTAGCCCACCATCAACGGGGCCTCAGTCCGTGGTGGAACACGCATAACCGGCGGTGGCCGAATGGCAGGTACACACCTCGTGGAATACACGGTGGGTCAGATGGTGGGTATTTTCGCTAGGGTGGGACAAGGTATCCTTTATTTATGGTTCCTCATAGAAAAATCTTTGATTGCGTGAAATTTATTATTTTTCCGAGATTTTCATGTGAGTTCACCCAGAATAGCCCAAAACGTCAAGAAAACTGACTGAGAGGACATTTTTGCACGTATGTGTCTGTGGTCATATGCGTATTTTTATGCTAGCACGATAGACGGCAAAATTTTTCATATTCCTTTTACGAATTCGGTACTCATGTGAGCTATCACTCAACAACATTTGGTATTGTAATTGGAGTGCATCAGTTAAGATTCAAATATTACAGGATTTTGAAATTTTTTACAAAAACTCGGTCACGATAGAATCGTTCTATTTTAATTAGAATTTGATCTTTTCTAGTTCTGTACTCTATTTTAACTCCCGTAAATTTTGATATAACGCGAAATTTCGATTTTGTTTGGTAAGAAAATAAAACATTCTAACACAAATAAAAAATTTCACAGATTCAGCTTAGATATGGTTTACATTCCGGCGACCAAGTAACACGTTTCAGATGAACAATCGGCACAAATTCGTCGAGGAGTACAAATTTTTGAGCACGTTTAATTTTTATCAATTTTTGCAACTTATAAGGGTCTACCGTGCAAACATTTTAGAAATATACCTGGCTATGACTCCGTTTCAAAGAATCAAAACTACCCTAACAGATCTGCCAATCCAAAAGAACCATATTTCTAACCCGGTCGGAATGAACCACAAAACCAACCCATAATTGGTATCAATCTGCCCGAAAAACCAACCGCCTATTCAGAAGCTGCCAGCTTGTGAATAGGTTGGTCCACGGGTTGTTTAGCTAGAAGTTCAACTGAAATACCAACCGGTGCAAGAAGCAGTCATCAGTCGATCCCTTGGTTGTGCAAATGTGATTTACTAGCAGTTCAAGCTGCTCTTAGAATTCACGGTTCTGAAATTCGTCGTGGCGTGTTGCTTCCAGTAATCATGGTCGAAATTACGACTAAAATTGCGGTCCTGCTGGGAGCTTTTCTGTACCCTACCGTTTGTTGTATATTAGGATATAAGTGACATTAAGGGGACCAAGTCAGCTAAAAAATCGAAAAAAAAACATTTTTTATTTGGATTCTATGTTATGTGGAATACATACTCACCAACTTTTAGACCGAAGTTCTAAAAACAACAAAAGTTACAGGCATTTGAATGATTTTGTAAATGTAAAACAGCGTGTTTCGGCGATATTTCACGATCTAGCTACGTGTATGAAAACACAACAATCGTTCGACTTGCGCCACTGTGTTACAAATAAAAATGTCCTTATGGTTATTACCGACCGAACACGAATCGATGCGCTTCTGGTTTTCGCCGCTGGCGCATGCATCGAAATTAACGTGTGTATGCCGGAGACGCAGGGTTGTTTATTCTATGTTGTGAATACCTGTGTCTAAGCGGTGCGAAATAATTTGCCAATTTTCTTGTACACACTGCATCACAGTATGACAATGCATGTGAACAACAACGTTTGTTTCTTTTTGAACACTCGTTTTCTCATAGTGCAGAAAAAGTTTTTGAAAGTAAAATAAATCGCTGAGAGATGACCCGTATTATAAATATCCTCCGAGCGAAACATCAGAGGAACTTCCTGAAATATTCCGTTGAATTGTTGATTTATTTAATATTTTTGAGCCAAGAAATTAATTAAATATAATCCAAATTGCATGCATTGAAAAAAAATAGAAATAAAAAGAATGAAAAATGGTTACAACAACTTTTTTTTTTACAGACATTTGAAGTAAGAAAAAATATTAGAAACGTTGTGGCATGAAAGATATGTCCATCAGAAATGTTACCCTGTAGTAATCTTTGAAATCCATTCCCTGACACTTACATTTCTCTCTGGTTGTTGTGAACTTCTGATCAAACCGAATGGCAGAAAGTGGGTTTTGTTGGATCATTTTATTTCTAAGACAAGGCATTCCGGATTGGATATAAGATTTTGGGCTGCCGTGAAAATTAAATTATTTATAGTCCAATATGTGGTAAGTTTTTGAAAAACAAAAACTTTTTTACATATTAAAATTGATAACATTATTTTACAGCATCAGAAAAAAAATCCTATATTCAATCCGGAATGCCTTCTGTTAGAAACAAAGTGATCCATCAAAACTCATTTTCCGCCATTCGGTTTAATCTGAAGTTTACGACAAATGAAAAAAGTTAAACTTTTTCCTATGATCTTATGGTGTACAATATCACTGCACGAAATTGCATGATTATAGTGTTTGATGTATAATCAAGTCAGTGGTTGAAATTTATTTTGTTTGTCAACAGTATAGGTGCTTTTTAATTAATGTTTTTAATTGATATTTTTTAGCTGACTTGGTCCCCTTAAAAACGACCCACGTCGGTACATAGGCGGACGGCGTCTTACGACAGCCTCAATTGACGAACAATTGATTGCCAGACACGTGTTGGATCACTCGCCATCTAGCGGAGCTAAGTCTAGTGTCTGCATTGGCAAATGGAAGATCGGCGGGGACCTTTTGATCATCACCATCGCGCGCGTGCAGCCAAAGTTAGCCCGTTAAATGGCGAAATGACCCGAAACGTTTCTCGCAAATGATTATTAGCCGTTCCATGCATAAGTTCAGACTATCGTAAGACGCGGTACGCCCATTTATGGACGTTGGTCATTGTTCTTATCGGTTATACTCTAGCGTATCTTGTACGCTAGGGCACAAGAAAAATTCCCAGTGAGACCGTGATATCAATCGCAATTACTGAAAGAAATGTGACTGGATTCTAATCGTGGCTCTCACTGCTAGAAAACCTGGTTGGTCCTGGGTTTGCACAACTCAGTGATCAACCGGCGAGTGCTTCTTACGACACTTGGAATTCCGGTTGGTCATAGGTTTGCACAACCCAGGGACCAACCGGAAGATGCTTCTTGCCACGGTTGATATTCTGGTTGGACTCTTGTTTCAGCAACCCGCAGACCAACCGATTCGAAAGCTGCGAGTTTTTGAGAACTTGGCTGGTTTTCCAGTTTGTTTGACTAGAATATCGGTTGGTTTTGTGGCTGATTTCGACTGGGTTGGAAATACTGTTTCTCCACTGTTGTTTTCACCGTTGTCCAATCTGTTACAGCAGCGCTCGCGCGTTCGCCGCATACACTGAAAGAAAAGCACATCGTTGTTATAACGATGTCACATGATAAAACGAATGTGGAAGGTGTTACGTCATCGATTTTGAGTGTTCTCCATGTACGCAACTAAGTTATAAATTAATTCACCTCGTTTAAGGCCAGAATGCGCCGGCCAGGGATCGAAGCAGGTGTCTGGTGATTTTATGTTTTTATATAAATGAAAATATTTTATAAAACATTTCATCAAAACCCAACAAACCATTTCATTTTTCACAAACTAAATACGAAATGTACAGTGGCAGTGGATCATGCCATCAATGTTGGCCAGACACTCCCCGAATCGTATGACCTGTGACAAAAAACAGTTGTGGTTTCTAACGACGATAAAGTCACGATCGTAAGAAATTAATTTTCACAAAGTTTATTTTCGTTTTTTGATACATGTACGAATTAATCATAATTTTAGAGGATAAGTACTGTAACGCGGCATCGACGTAAAAATGGTCCAGCCAGCAAGCTAGAATACGGATGCGAGACAAAATAGGGCCAAAATTTTACTGCGACGTCACGCCGAATTGAACAGACCCAACCAAGATTTGAAGGGATATTATATCGGTTTTTTTGGAAACAACTTTTTATGAATCGGTCACCTCTCTCACCGGGTTTACGACGAAACAACCGAAAAATAACATTCTGTGACAAAATATCCCGACAAAAACAAAAACATCCCGGGCAACAATATCCGCAAAAACATCCGTCAAATCTAATATTTTTATCGATCAATTTTTTGTTTCACAGTAATTTCGTTTTCATCTTTGTGATCCGCCCCCTGAAACCCCCACCAACTTTGTTTTTTATTTTTCGTTTTCAAATAACTGTTTTTCACCTTCAATCGCCAAAAAGTTAAATATTAATTATAATGTTCGAGTATGATTTACTTTTCGTCACTGTACAAAACCTGTTTGTACAAACAATTGAACCAATTTATTACAATAAACAGACAAACAAAATATTTAAATATTGTTTATTTTTTGGCAATGCAGTCGAAAGGCAGAAAAGAGAAGTGAGAGAGAATAAAAAGAACGAGAAGAGAGACAAGAAAAAGGAAGATAAAAACAATGGGGAAGAGAAAAAGGAGATCTCTTAGCAAAAGATGTGTTGTCATTGGACATTGTACATTGAATATTTTGTCGTCATTTTTCAGATATTTCAGGATTTTTTAGCACATGATATTTTCGGAAAGGATGTATTGTCGTACATGGGATATTTTGTTGTGGATTCTCAGATGTGTCTGGACATTTTAGGACAGGATATTTCTGAAATACATGTACTGTTGTGGAGATTTTGTCGCAGGATATTTTGTGTTAGGATATTGTCACTGGCTCCCCTCTCACCGATGCTCAACGTTACTTACATCGACGATTTAGGTACTAGATCAGTACCTCGAATCAACATTATATATTGGGGTCCAAGCCCACCAAGGAAGAGAAGAGCGAGTGGCGAGGGCATCGTCACTCGCCGAGAAATCGGCAACGCCAATGCAGAACACCGCCGGCAGGGCATTTCAATTCATACGCGAAAGTTTAGAACTATCGCGTTGACCGTGAGTCCGTATTTTGCAATAGACTACCGAAATGTGTCTTCACGAAGGGATGCGTACCCACTGCGCACTCTTGAGGTTCTCGTGCTACTTTGGCAAATCCGGCATGCGCCGTAACGCGTCACTTATTGGCTCGACCATCTTACGATAAGTAGAGCACCCCAAATATTATATTATCAGATCGGAATAATATTCTAATATTAATTAGAGGAAAAACATTTAAAGATAGTCTTATTGGTAATATCAAAAACATGGATGATTTAGAATAATGTTGATTTATTTATTAATCACAAATAATTAAGATCGTTTTGTTCCGTCGAAAAGCGTACATTCTTTTTTTCTAGATCACAAGTTTCTTAATTTTTTTAATTTTCAAAGAATATCCAGTAATTAAAATTTTTCACTTCACGCTGTGAGTACTTCTCATCTATCGCCCGAAACATCGTTTGTGGCCAAGAACAACGCTTTACAGATTTTTTTGTTACATACCGAGCAGTAGCACATCATCTTAAAAGTTCAAATACGTAAAGAAAAAGTGTTGAAAATCGACCTGAATTTTAGATGAAATCTTGATGATAGTACACTAAGAGTACCAATGACTTACCTTAGGAACAAGTATGGTCACGATGAGAAAAATTGTTGTTTATCTGAAAAAACGTCTTTCTGATGGCGTTCGAAGAGACTACTGACGAAGGTAATATAGTAGACTTCGTTCACAACATCGTTCCGATCCTGAAAGGAGTCCATCATCGTGCTCGCCCGACGTGATCGGTACTGCGAAAGGTTACGGTTATAAGGTTATATCCTATCATCCTTTACCTTTATAAAACAAGAAAACAGTTAAGCATCCAGAAACTGAAGGTCTACTAAGAATTTCCTTAGTAGAGACACACTTCATTGACATGATTGTATTCCTAAAGACCAGGGGATTGTATATCCCTGCAGATCGAACCAATACGAATAGAGTAAAGAATGGTTCTCAGGCAGTATAGTTATGACTGTTTTGAGAAATGTGAAATTATTTCTAGGCGTCGAGTCGCTAACGTGCCTCTTGATTAAAAATTTATTTTTTTGCGATACCCGCTCGAAAAGTGGTCTTTTCCGGGGGAATTAGCGGACGTAAAGTGCTGGATTTCCGAATCCGGAAATCGAGCGTAGCAGCACGACCGTAAGGGTTGTATTTTATACTGATCAGTGATAACGAATCGTTCCTGATATTCGAGAGAACTATTTTTGTTGATTAATTTTATAATATAAAATATTTTTGTTGAATAATTATAACATAAGTAAAATGAAAATTAAACTTCTTAAATTTTTTTTTGTATCGGGGGGCTTCGCCCCCCGAATCCCCCAGCCGGGGCTTCGCCCCTGCTCTCCACCGTTGCGACAGGTTGCACTCGGCTTCGCCTCGTGCGAGCGATCGCAGCTCGTGCGAAAATAACATACGTTACGCACTTGTTGCACAATATACTATTATTCCAAAACTGTTAATATTTGTATTTTATTCGTTCGATCTTCCCTCAAAAGGTTCATGAGTAACGGAAATCATGATCATCGTTTTATATGTCCTGTGATCAGTTGCCAGGAAATCACGCACATGAGATTTCTGAAGCCATCCATTGTAGAAAAAGGCTGTTTTGTGAAATATAGATTAGGTACTAATTTAGTAGATCTGTAATACAATCCATATTTGACTTGATAGACATTTTTTTAACATTTGATGATTTCATACATTTTATGTGTATAATAGTAAAGATAAAAACAGAATCTTAGCTGCACTGGATCACATATTTTTGTTCACTGCTCATTTGTTGGTAATTCTATCTGTATCCATAAAATCTAAGCTAAAGGACTACCTCCGTGAAGTTAGCCGATGATTTTAATGAATCTGATTCTAAATTATGGGAATCGATTGGTGGTCGATTGGTGGTCATTGGTGGCATAATTAGAGCATTTGGTGGTAAACCGTTCATTTTTTATTAATTAATCAAATTTGGCCGGTGAAGTTAGCCGATTATTTTTTTTACGAATTTGATTTTTTAGATGTCCAATCGATGTATAATTGTTTGGTGGTCAAGAATATCATAATTAGAACATATGGTGGTCACTAGTTATCAAGAAAAATTTAGAAAAGTTAAGTTCCAGTCGTCAGGAGCGGATGCAAGGATATGGACATACGTTTATGGCCGGTAAAACACATAATTCTAAACCGATTTTGCTTTAGGAGATCTTAATCAATGCAGAAACGTTTTCTGATAATTGTTAGCCTTATTTGAACATTTGGTAGTCACTACGACTTACTCGTCCATTACGATCACCGGCGAAGTCTGGGATTGGCTGAGAATAGGTATAACGGTATTAACGCACATGAAAGAGACCATTTTGGAGCGATTTTAAGCCACAAGGTCTTAATTGACGTAGAAACATCTAATAATGATTTGTGGAGTGATCAGAGCACTTGGTGGTAATTATTTAATGTAAACGATTGCGCAAATGGTATTGACACATTTATTCGCAGCGAAAGCTCGGATTGGCTGAGAATGGGCACACGGGCATTCACGTTGAGTATCCCCTTTCATGTATATAAATTATATATACTTCACGAGAGACTTCTGCTGCCTTTCCGCTAATCCGCGCTTCTGCCGTTAGTGTGAATGCGCAAATACGATTTATGGAATCGTGTGGACATCTAAAAAATCAAATTCGTGAAAACGAAAAATCGGCCAAGTCCACCGGCCAATTTTGATTAATTTATTAAAAATAAACGGTTCATCACCAAAGCTCTAATTAGGCCAATAATGACCATCAATCGACCACCAATCGTTTCTGATAATTTAGAATCAGGTTCAAATTAAAATCATTGGCTAACTTCACGGAAGTAAATAACCCGGGGCAATACACAAACGTTACAAGATCTACCTTTACACATCACCAACGCAAAATACCAACTCTATAAAATACCTACTCTGCACAACACCAACCGTACGCAACACGAACTCTACACATCTACCAAATGTAGACAATGCCACCTCCGCACAAGCACTAATACAACAAAAAATTATTAGGCAAAACTCTCTGAGGCAAGATTCACCAACGCAAAATTTTCCATGGTGAAACTCTTCAAGTCAGAACTCTCCACGGCAAAACTCTACAACTCTTCAAGTCAGAACTCTCCACGGCAAAACTCTACAACTCTTCAAGTCAGAACTCTCCACGGCAAAACTTTAAAACTCTTCAAGTCAGAACTCTCCACGGCAAAATTATTTGAGTCAGAACTCTCCACGACAAAACTTTAAAACTCTTCAAGTCAGAACTCTCCACGGCAAAATTATTTGAGTCAGAACTCTCCACGGCAAAACTCTTCAAGTCAGAACTCTCCACGGCGGAACTCTACACAGGCAAAACTTTCAAAGGCAAAAAATTGCAGGGCAAAAGTCTCCAATGCAATACCACAGAGTCAAATCTGTCCACGGTAGAATTGACCTCGACAAAATTTTCCCCAGAAAAATTCACCACAGTAAAATTCAATAGGGCAATATTCTCCTGAGATATATCCAGCACATGCTTGATTCAGTATGATAAAACTTTGCATCGTCTCTTGACATAAAGACTGCACACAACCTCACCGACGTTCACGTCGTTCATCGAGATTTTGACCGATTTTACCCACGACCCGATTCACTAAGGTTCCAACTCTATCCATTCCTCAACTCACACCCAAATACCACCTGCGGGATGTTTTACTTGCCATTCACACGGGCTGTCGTTGTTATACACAATATATACAATATATTGTTATGGTTCAGTCGATCATTATGATATTCAATTCTACCTTACCTGCAGATGGTTTCGGGTGTGCGTTGGTGAATGTGTAGAGTTGAACTTGTGTAGAATTGAAACTTTGTGAATCATCAAGTTTCCTTATGATCAGAGGTTATAATTGTGTATCTGGAGTGTTCACTATTGGAAAATTGGAGTACAATCAATCTGTTTATTACTTATTAATTTATCGTATAATATGCCGTAGCTTTATTTATAACTCGTTGAAAAAAACCAAACACATCGTGGGTCTTACATTCGATGTCTATGCGATACTTATACAACTGTAACTGCGATGCAACTCTGAATAGACGATTACATGGTTCCCGCGTCTTTTTAGAGTCGTGTAAGGGTCATTTAAGGATAGTTACCATCACATGGAAGTCTTGTACGTGTTTCACATTTGCACTAATTTGCACAAGACGAACGATTGCATTGCAGTCTATTCGAAGTCTCTTTACAGTAAAACGACTTGTATTTTATGTCTATGTAGCGCTTGCGCAAGCATTGACGCCAATTCGATCCTGAAGTTACGGTTGCACAGGTTTCGCTAAGGAGAAAAACAATTGTGTTCGTGGTGAACAAGTTCAGCTTGGTGTCAAATTTGAGATAAAAGGATGGGCGCTGCAGCGTCCGTGACCTTTTTATGCTTCATAAGAGCACAGCAGCGTTTAAGTTATTCAGACATGTGCCCCAGCGCGTGTGATTAGCCTAGTCATTTCTAAAATATTCGTAGATTTGACATAATTACACGGTTCATTTATGCCGTTTTGTTTATCCCATCGAACGCAGGATTGTGAAGTAAGAAATCGCCGTTCTGACGATCTAGACAATTACATTCACGATGTTCAGTCTTCGTTTTGGAAGCAATTATTTATTTGGTTACCAAAGATTATTCTCACCGCCCCAAAAGTTGGAACGGACATAATACACACTTTTCCGGCCGTCAAATAACAGGGAATATTGCAACGCATCATGATCAGGTTCAAAAGCTTTCGGGCCTTGTAAGAAATATTGTACCACTCGGAGTCGTATCTAGAAAGTAAATTGATAATTTGAGTATATTTTTATATGTTGAATGTATGATTGCTATAATCAGTGTAAATATTTCTATGGAGATGACATTATCAGGCAGTTTTTGCTACTGATTCACTTACAAGCAATAGTGAATTCCCTCACTATGTTCAGTGAGAAGTTGGGCAAGTAAGCTTTCCAGGTACAGATGTGCCATTTGGACCCCAAAGAACGCTATATATCTTATAGTAGCTTGGGGATCGTTTGTTTTAGTAACAACCTAAATGATGTATTTATCTTACAAATAAGTAAACATGAATGACGTTGAGACTGAGCCAAACCTGGCAAACGTGGCTGTTCGACAGGTCCGACCGGGACGTAAAACAAGTGAACGATATCCTGATTTTAATTATCCTCATGATATAATCTTAACAAAAGTCCTTTCTATGGGATGACTTCTGAAAAGTCGCTACAACGGTTAAGTCCGTAATGGGATACTCCACACGGAATATTCTGTCGTATCATCGCCATCACCGCGGAACCACGATCACCGATGGATTACTATCACGAGGGATCCCCATCACCAAAGGATCATCATCACCGGGTTATTATCACAAAGTGATAATTACCGAGTGCTTGACACCGAGTAATTATCACCAAGTGATAATTACCGAGTGATTGTTACCGAGTAATTATCACCGATCGATTATCACTGATCGATAGTTACCGATCGGTAGGGGTAATCATTCCGAGGGGTCAGCCCGCCAGGAATTTTTATCGCACCTTTTAAGGCTTGCGGTTTGAAGTCATGACCCAACTAACTCCTAGACGGTCTAGAAAGACTCTCAGGTCCTGCTATTTAACAGACGTAGAGATGCCTTAAAAGAACTGCGTTGGGTTGACCAATTGCGCAGGCTGGACGGCCACGTTTGCTTAGAGTTTCTGACACTGCATGCTTTATTTTAGTCTAATAATCATTTTCGTCACGAATTTCACTAAGCTTTACCTGATAACTTGTTATGCTGAGCATAATCGTGTTACAACCCAAATCTAAAAAGAAGCACCACCTATACATCTTCTCGATGACACTTGCAAATCTGTTGATAGCCAATATGTAATAAGTACATTGATTCTCAAAATTGCAACGCTTTACCAACATGAAATTCAGTTCTCACTCTACAGCATCATTATGTCTGTCAATGCACGAAACTAGGTGATCGACATGTCTGTCTCTTCCGGTTTCCAAACATTCGTCCTCCTCGTATTTTTCTAGTACCCCCATGCGTTTAAATTTATTTCTAGAAAATCGAACACAAAATTATTTATCAACTCTTTTTTTAAAATTGGAATAATCAAAACTTGGTTCTTACCCCACCGCAGCGAATATCCCACAGCAATGAACGACGAAAACGATTAAAATTTGGTCAGCTGCAATCTCGCTGAAGGATCCTATTGTTACGCACAAGTAGGTAAATGTCATTATGTAAGCAAAATATTTCTGTTGGTCAATGACAGGTTCGTAAGAAACAGGAAATGGGAAAACTCCTGCCTCGGAAGCGTTCTTGAATATTGAGTCAATGATCTTCGGTACAAGCGGCTGGGTAAGGAAGAGCAACGAAGCTAAATAGAGTGAAACTGTGCACAATAAAGGTTATCGATTTATTATGTTTATTAACCCTTGAGGCCGTAGTCGTTCTGGTATGTGCTGTTAAATCTGTAAGATTGTTCAGAAAACCGTTTTGTTCATTTTGATAATTCGATTGACGGTTTTGAAGAATGATTAGTGGTTTGACCGTTAAAAAGCAAAAGAAAAAAAAACAATTAGACGCCTCTTCTTCTAAGTGTTTGGTCGATGTGTGGACTTATGTTAGTAGCAGTTTTCGCATGATTTTGTAAGTTTTCATCAATAACATAAGATTTTCCTTCTGATGTATAGTTTTTTACTGGATACTAATCTGTTAATTATACCCTATTTTATAATACGTTTAGGTTATGTAAGCATAGAGATGAAAACGGGATAAAAAATAACAGTGGAAGTATTGATTCGAAGGTATTTTGAGTAATAGTTAATTTTGAAGTAGTTGCATTAGCAGTTTTTCTTCGTCTGCACGGAGAATGCCGGAATTTACGAATGTCGTCAACCGGTTCTCACCTTACTGTCACCATAGTGACAGAGGGTAATATAGCTTCTTCGCTGGCCAATGGTACAAAAGAATGAGGATGAATACAATTATTAGCGAGCCCGATATTCTTGATTTTCGTAACACTCCACAGATCCTGTTGAGAGCGAGGTGAGATTAAGCAAGGTGAAACCAAGATGAAAGCTAGCTGAAGCTATCACCATCATACTGGGAATTCTCAGTGTTCTCAGACAAGAAAGGACTGCTAAAATCAGTAGTGTTGAAATGGACAATTTTTTATTAAAATATCTTTGAATAAGTATTTTTACGGATATTCTTTATCCGGTCTTTATTATTCACACGATCCAATAATCAGACGGACTTCAAAAAAATTCGGTTTTAAAGTTTACTCTTCTTGGAAAACTATATGCTCGAAAAAGTCGTTTATGTTATTGAAGAGAGCTTACAAAATCATGCAAAAACTGGAACTCACAACAACCTATAAATCGACGGAATACTCACGAAAAGGAGTGTCCGACTTACAACTGTCACTCTGTGACGACAAATGCAGTGTATTCAGTATCTAATTCGCTATCCGTTTATTCATCTAACCTTACCTAACGTTAGGAGTTCACATAATTGTAACTTTCTAAGAAATTTTTTACGAATAACGAATCTGTCTAATAAATCAATAAAGCATTTTTTATAAGCACAACTATTGCTGGTAATAATCGAATTAATATTATGGGCTTAAAAAAACATGAAGCTGAGTGATAAGGGCTCATAAGAGCCCTAACACTCACAGGAACGATAATAATGACGGAGAAAATGACACAGTTGTCTCTGTACACCTTAATAACGGTGCGATATTCGTGATAATATCAGAAGAATGATGGTCCATAAAAAAGCTGGGATTAATGACGGTGCGATCTTGGTCATAATAACAGGAAAATAATGGACATTTTTGACGAACCGTAATTTTTCTGTTATTATGACCAATATTGGACGGTTGTACAATTCAGGTGTACAAAAACGACTGTCATATTTCTTGTTGTTATGGCCGTTATAGTCACCGTTATCGTGTGTGCTAGGGATATGAGACGTTTGTAAATATGGGTTTATTTTTTGAACGGTCATCGTATGTATTTTTCTACATTCAGAACACATTTTGCTGTAGAAGCTACTTTTCTAAACAATCGATAGAACATCTTCAGAAATGCAATAAAAAATAAAGCAGTGATTCGACCAGCACGTACTAAAACGACTACATTCCCTAGCAGATTCATGCAACCACTGAAAAAAAAATCCGAAAACGGACCGAAAATCCGACACGTCCGATGGGTAACGCAACGGACCGCAAAATAACAGTAAAACGGACTGCCTTTTCCGGTGAATGCTTGGTGTCCGTATCTTTTTACAACAGCTATAAAAAGACTGAACTTTTTTTTTAGAAAAAAATTATGGCCTTTGGTGCGTTTAACTAAAGGTTTTCAGAGTGATTTTTATTTTTACATATATTGAGTTAACGGTTAGTTTAGTAATATTCAATCGCGGTAAAAGATTACAATTTCTTATCGTCATCGCTGGGACTCGAACGTGTAATCCAGCGAATATGAATCTGAAGCCTTAGACCACAAGGTTTTTTACATCTTTGTAAATATTGTCTAGTTAAAGCATAAGGAAAGTTCAACCGGGAAACTATCTTAGGCATTAATATGATCGCATCTGGACCCTGGCAGGTTTGGGAATCAGTTATATTTCGCCAACAATCGTAGAAAATACCATTAAAACAACCAAGGTAATCGTTATTCATGGTTGAGAATAGCCACTTTGTGAATTTTATAACTGCTTAACCATACCGAATAACTACTTCGAGAACCGTCCAACGGACATTCATACCTTTTGGCTGTTTAAGAGTTGACTGTACCGGATAACCGCTTCGATAACTAGAGACACAATTCAATTTTTTTTACGCTTGATTTAACTGATTTTTTTTTTCGTTTATTAATATTTTCGAATTTGTGCGGCGATTCAGAACATATATATGACTACGAACCACCAGAGTCAATTATTTCGTCATTAGTGGAATTTCAACCTGGGACCCTGTGAATGTTGATTTGCTCTATAGACCACTCAGCTATTCCTACCTTTGATAGTAAATGTTTTAATTTATATTTGAAGTATAAGAATATTCCCAATATATTATACGCTTTCACACTCATATAATTGAGCCGGCAAGTATATATTTTTTTCCCTAATGAAAATTTCTCCAATTTATGAAAATAATTAACCGATTTCATGAATTAGGAAAAAGTATCTGCTGCGGTCGTCAGTATGTTCGTTGGATTCGTGTACTTGTCCGGATTCTCCAACTGTAGCGGGTACTTTTACCCGCTACAGTTATTAATTAAATAATATTACAGCTTGTAATATTATTTAATCATTCCTATGGGTTAACAATTTTTCAGTCGGTATTTTTTAATATAAATTTGGACACAATTATCTCTATATTATAAAAAGATCTCGCCGCTGTGTAGTATATCGAGGACATTCCATGTCAGAAGGGCTCAAGTCCGCCTGGGCCGCAATTTTTAAAGTCCCCTCATGGCCAAATTTTTTTCTACATTTCTAAAAATTTAGAAATTTCGAAGATTTGCAAGTTGGCCATGGAATTTTGAGCGAGTCGTTCCATGTCGGCCATGGAATCTTGCGTGAGTCGTTTCAAGTTTGCCATGGAATGTTGAGCGAATCTTTCCAAATTGGCCATGGAATTTTGAGCAAGTCCTTTCAAGTTTGTCACGGAATTCAATTCAGATTTAGAGTTAAGATTTAGAGGAGGGGGGGGGGGGGCGAAGCGCACGACGGTGAACAAAGGATAAACAGGGGGGGGGGGGGCGAAGCTATCTGGTATAAGTATAAAAACTTATAACGTGTTTACGATTTTCTTATACTACAAATATATAATCACAACATCTGTCCCCAAATATGCGAATAGCCGAATGGTCGAAAGCAAGGACCAACGGTCACAGGGTCCCAGGATCGAATCCTACCGATGACGAAATAATTTACGTTGTATATTCGTAATGTTCATGTACCAAGTTGCTAGAATAAATAAAATATCAAAATAAAATGGAAAATTGAACTATTAAATTAGACGCAGTAACAATAATTATTTTTATTGTGCTTCTACTCACCGACGCGGGAAATCGGTACAGTTAACTGTCAAAACAACCAGTACCCAGATGTTTGTGGAACGGTTATCGAAGTAGTCATTTGGTGTAGTTGAATAGTTACAAAGGTGGTTTATCTTACCCGTGAGAAACCGATGCTTTTGGACAAAAATAAAACTGGTTGTTTTTACAGTAATTTTGGATGGTCATCGGGCCTGCTAGGGGAGTTATCAAAAGAAAAAAACCCCCTATGTAGGAGTGTACAATTTGCCCAGTACTGGCCATGTGTCGGTGGCCAGTCCCTTAGTAATAACAGGTTAACCGAAACCAGCATTGGCTGATTGCTGGATAACTACTGGCAGTAGCGTAAATAGACTTTGCGGGCCCCAATGTAAAAATAATTGAAGGCCCCCTCCCCCCCCCCCCCTCCCTTCGCCTATGAAAACAAACGTGGACCGTCGAGCGTCGAGTGAAAGTTCACAGCAGACACACGAATGCTGGGTTTTACTATAAATGAAATAAAACTGAAGTTGCAATTAATCTTTAATCTTGAATTACTGTTTATACATAAAACAATATAGAGCGTATGGTCGGAAAAACATTGAGTTAATTTCAATACTAACGATAATACAGGTTAAGGATAAAACGAAGGTAAAAGTACCAACACAGGTATACCATAAAATTGCGCGGCACTTTTTAAAAAGCCTTTTTTCGAGATTTAGCGCTCGCAAAGTCATCGATGAGTTTCGAGATATCCATCCTTTCTGCTTTTTCTGCCTCTATGCTGAGCAGTGCTAATTGCGATAGTCGCTCTTGGCCCATAGAATTTCGAAGATAGTTTTTTATTATCTTGAGTTCCGCGGATGCAACGGTGACTGGATTCGTCCAGAAGAGAAGCAGCAAGGCTCATCATGAAGTCATATCATTCTATGATATGACTTTGAAGTCATATCAGAGAATGATATGACTTTGAAGTCATATCAGAGAATGATATGACTTCAGAGAAACTCGAACTCATATCATAGAATTTAATGATTATAATTTCGGCCAATTCCCGGATCGTGTGCATTTTCTCAATTTCCGGCCGTAGTGTTTTAACACAAAGCAAAAGCTGAAGTGGTAACGCGTCCGGTAAGTCGGTCGGATATTGTGCTTGCACCTTTAGAGCATTTGTTTATAGAAACACCGCGATGCGCACTTAGTCGAAGCACGCACTTAGCGAGAGGCTACCGGCATTCCCGAATTTCCGTACACGAATGTACACGAAATGAACACTGAATTATGAGAAATTACCACGATCGAAAAATGAAATAATTTCACCACAAATAAGATACACACACGTTGTACACACTGACTAATTGTAAGGATGGTAAACAAAAAACAACTAAAATAGACACTAGACTCCGTGATTTCCGCGCTTTGCCACAGGCCACAGGCCAGGGCTGGAAAATCGGGGGAGTGGCTTACTGCAGGCGCCTTCACCCGGCGATTCTTGGTGGGAGTCTCGCAAGGTAAACAAACCCGTCGCTAAGGAATGGCGCGAGTAGTGGGGGTACGCCGCCGAGCAAAATAGTCGGGAAAGTAGCCTAGTGCGGAACAGCCAAGCGCGGTAGTCTACTGTGAAATAACTTCGCGAGACGGTTCACAACGAATCCTAACAAATCTTATGGGTAATATTTATCCAAAAAAACTCTTACTTTGTGTAGATAATTAACTTATACGATATCGGGAAATGTATTAAAAAGACCTACATTAATTTCAAATAACAACGAATTTGTCACAATGGAAAGAACTTCTCATTAGTCGCTACAAAAAGGAAAAAAACTATATATAAAAATGCAACAATGTCTGATCAAAAGGTCGATGAAATATAGTATATTCCAATAAAAAAATACTTTAGATCATATTCAATGTAAAATATTGTATAGTTTGAGTCGCGTAAGCCCGAATTATGGCAATTTTTTTTGCCAGGCTCCTTTTTGATAAGGGTCCTCATAAAAAAATTGTTTGAAAAAATAAAAATCTCTTGCTAGCCGGGGCCCCCTTGTGCCAGCGGCCCCCCACGTCACCGCATTGGTTGCATTGGCATAGCTACGCCACTGACTACTGGATGATAAATTAGGCCCAGTACTGGTAGTTGTGGACGGCCGGGTACTGGGGGCTAATGATGGCCAGAAATGGTAACAAACGCGGCCACTATCGGGCAAGTAACGGCAGGAAATATTCGGAATAATCAATTTAGTAATCAGTTATTAATTTAGAAAAATATATTTCCTAACGGACTGCCTTCATTAATTCCAATGATTGAAACAAAAGAAAATCGACCGTAGATGCAATCCGTTCGATTGCTTTCTGGGAAGTGATATTAGTGGGATTTCAACCTACACTACCTACTTAAGGGTGGGGTTAGGGTTTTCACTTTCGAAATATCGAAATTTTTTTTTGTTTTATCTTATTGTTTAACGTTTTAAGAATATGGCCTTAAAATTTTAAGCCTATCTAAGCAATATTCTTGGGGGTATTGTCTTATTAATCTTCTTGCCTTTAACGCTATAACTCTAACAGCTGTGGGCGGTCGGGATAGCAGCGCAGCTGTCGAACAGGTATACAGTTTATTCACTGCCATTGTCCTGACCTATTATCCAGGAAGAAATGAGCGTCAGTTTGACGTTCGACCGTGCGCTTGTCATTTTATAATTATCTCAAAATATCTCCTGTACTCAAATGCCGAGAGTAAGCAAAATATCGCGAGAAGACCGACAAAGTGGAAGGACTTATTTGTGTAGATAAAAAAAAGGGTCAATCCGAATAAAATAATTAAAGATGAGGCTACCACAAAAAGTGCTTCATCGAAGACAATCGAGCTGAATACCAGCGCAAGTGTACCAGAAGGCGTTGAAAAACATTACGGAATCATCGATTTTTTGCTCATTTTCTCAACCATCGCAAGCTTAGTGAAATATGCTCAGAGTGATGGATCAGTTGAGTTCAAAAGCTGCAAAAAAGAAGGCCTTGGCTTCCAAATCCAAGTCAAATGTGCAAATTGTGATCCACACTTTATACCGTTGAGTGAGAAACCTGGTCATCGCTATGAAATCAACACTCGTTTTGCCTTTGTAATGCGTACATTAGGTTTGGGTTTAGCAGGCTGCAATTAATTTTGCGAGCTCTTGGACATGGCACTAGTTTTTTAAAATCAAAACCATCTTATTTGGATCTCATGAAATTAATTTGCTGCAACATTAAAACGACTGCTGAAAAATGTCCTGTTTCCGCCGCAAATGAAGAAAAACAGAAAACACGTGCAAATTCGGAGTCAGACACTTTGACCGTTACAGGTCAAAGTGTCTGACTTCGAATGGCACGTGGCAGAAGCAATTTGCATCTTTTGTAGCTGCATGCACTTTTAATGAAGGTGCTGGTGCTTTTCCGTCTGACATGAACGTTAGCGGGGGCCCAAGCGCTCATGATTATGCAACATTCGCGGACAGCAATCGCATTGATAGGGCCGAGATTCAAGCTGAGCAGCAGAGCAAAGAAGCCAGAATAAAACAAAAACTTGAGAGAAAAGAGGCTGAAGACATCGACAATGCCGCAGGAAGTCTCTCCCTAAAGCTACCTAACTACCCGTTGAGCACACTATCTACTAGACCAAACCGACTATGAGGCATTTTTTATCAACTGGGCCACTTTTTTAGGTCGAACACCCGGAAATTTTATTAAATTCGTTGGTTTGTTGTACTAGTTGAGAGGAGTGTCCGTGTTTTTTTTCAGATTTTTAAAGGGCGCCGTTCAGGATTTACGTTGAAAAAAACACACGCTATATCTTTGGAATTCACTTTTGAATACACTATATTTCTAAAAATATTGATCCCTCAGAAAATTCTTAGAAACATCAAGTTTTTCATTTTTCATCTACTTTTCAGTGACATTGAAGTTATAATTTTTCCAACGGAAGAAAAAAGACCAATGTACCTCCAATTCTTATGCGATAAAAAATTACAAATTCTTTTTTTTATCGATTTAGAATCGCAGGCTGTCCCTTCGCGCGGCTACGCGGGCGATCCGTGATTTCACAGTGGTTATGACAGTCTGAAGTTGGCTTCGAGGTATTCTTTATCAACTGGACTACTTTTTTCAGTCGAACAACCGGAAATTTTTTTTATTTCGTCAGTTTGTTATACTAGTTGAGATGAGTGTCTGTAATTTTTGCTGGTAGCGAGGTCTATTTCGGAGTTCAACCAATACTGGGAGCCAACTGTTGGTAGCCATTACTCGGCCAATGCTGGGAGCCAGCACAACCATTGGGCCTATCGTTACTGCTGGCGTTCCTTATATGGGACGTTCAATAAATTTTCATCGAGGTCGATTATTTTAATAGTCATATATTGATTTGCAGTAGATTCTCCAAGTCCTCGTGATGACATATGTGATTCAATTAAATGTCATATTTTAAACTTCCTCAAACTTCAAATGGACAAAAAAGTCGATTCTTATAAAGATCTGAATAGCTGAATGGCCTAAAGCTTAGATTAATATCGTCAGGGTTTTGGATTAGAGATTCACCGATGATATAAAAAGTTGTAATTTTGATCCGCGATCAAATATGTACTAAACTACCAAATAAATAACAATGGCGCCGTTCACATTAATCAATTGCTGCATATATAATTACTTAAAAAATAATAGTTCTATCCTCCTTGGTTCTCGCAAAGAAAACAGGACTAGACTTTTAACAGAAAGAGCGATCCGCTTTGTCGGTGTCTATAGTCCATTCCATTCTCCAGCGGACAATGCCAATCTGTTTTATGGTCTATCAATTTGACAGAGGGAATGTTGCCGCCGGACCGATCATCAGATTTCTTGCTTTTACCGGGTTCCCATTACCATTAAACCGTGCGTTACTCTTTGATTCGCGTGATTTCCTGCGGGCCTCCACCATAGATAGATGGATAGACATAGATTTATTGCACTAGGACCAACGGTCCTCTCAGGCAATCCCATAACGGGGAAAAAGCCTAAAAAACGGCAGAGCGCCACAATCCGACGTCTATCTTCTACACAATACATATTTAAAAGGTCTAACATCTGCTTGCAACTCATATACAAAATAAGAATAACTTACGACTAATGCCTTAAAGCTTAAACCGACGCCGACCCCTACTGCCCCATAAGGAGGCAGTAGTCGTGCACCCAACCACAGTTGCCTGTACATCGTCGCCCTGAACTCGCCACTCGTCAGTTCCAACGCATCTAGAGGGAGAGCTTTCCACCCGTACGCCACAACAATACTGAACGTGCTTCTCCTCGCCTCTGTCCTAAAGTGGCCGATCTCTAGTCTGCATCTAACTCCGTGACGAGTCCTCGCACCGCGCACGTCTGCCCACCTGAATAACCTCTGCAGATATTGAGGTCTGTCCGACGTCACCACAGAGTGCACAGCGCACCTAACCGCCAACTCCCTCCTGTCAGTCACCCGCAAGCACCCAAGTCGGCGATAGTATGGGGAGATGTGTTCGGCCCTACCAACGTCAAAAATAAACCACACACAGATTTAACTCCACGTCTATGAGCCTGTTGTGCTTCTCCGATATACCGGACAAAACCACACTACAGTAGTCTATTATCGGCAAAATTAGCGCCCTAACGAGCGAAACTCTCGCGTTCTGTCGTAGTATGGCCCGACAAATCTTTAACTTATGAAGCGCGGAGTTAATAGACCTCGATACCGCTGACGCCTGAGCACCCCACTGAAGATTGTCCGTAATTGTGACACCAAGTATTTTGACAGACCTCTTGAAGGGCACCACAGATTCCCCGTTAACCAGCCATGGTAAAAGCTCCCTGTCTAGCCTGCGAACGTGCGCCCCACTTCCTAGCATAATAGCGTGAGTTTTATCGCAATTTAAAGCCAAACCGTTGACCACCGCCCATATACGGATTAAAACCATGTCCTTGTTGAGCCTCGAGTCTACCGAGTCAATGTCACCAAACGCACCCCTACAGGAAGTCTAAAGGTCGTCCGCATATAAGTTATAATCGGACGAGCAGAGAGCATATCTGATGTCCGACATGTATAGCGAGAAAAGGAGCGGCCCGAGCACCGAGCCCTGAGGCACGCCAGCCAACGTCGCAGCAAACTGCGATCGAGTATTGTTTGAACCCAACACAGCCTGCTTCCGTTCCGATAAGTAGGAAGAAAACCATTGGACAACCGAATCCGAGAATTTAAGATCAAAGGCCTCCAAAAAATCGAATAGAACCATCCCTGTAAGCTGACGATTGTCAACCCCCTGTCTGACGAAATCAAAAATCCACAGCAACGCCGTCTGCGTACTGTGATTCTTCCAATATGCCGACTTAAACGGATCCAAGAAATCATTGGCCTCAAGAAACTCTATCATTTGATCCACCACGATCCTCTCGAGGACTTTGGAAAGGGCGCACAAGAGAGAGATCGACCTGTAGTCCGAAGGACTTGCTGGACATTTAAGCTTCGGGATAGGTCTTACAAGGGCCTGCTTCCAAATCTCAGGGAACGAAGAAAACTCCAGGGAAAAGTTAAACAAATGGAGCAGTGGCTGGAATAAAACCGGAAGCGCGATATTAATTAATTTCATTGACAAATTATCAGTACCCGGCGAACAGGACGACTGATGATGTGATGTATTTGAAAAAAAATCGCGAGTCATCAAATTCCCTAGCACGCCAGGTGGTGAGGCAGCAGTCACCGGAAGAACTGGTCGCAGTGAAGAAGTAATTCAGCTCCTCCACTGTTACAGCAAGCTCCTGGCCACCACCCTGCTCCCTATGCACCCCCAATTGCCGCATTCGATCCCAAGTCATCCTGGAATCCTTTACATCTGACAGCACATTCCCGTAGAATCTGCGCTTCGCGTCCCTCACCATAAGCTTGACCCAATTCCGCAGTGATCTGAAAATCCTGAGTTTTTCAGCCGTCCCCCCCCCCCCCCCCCCCCCGAGACGAATGGTGCCACCGACTGTCTCTGAACTCTTTGAACCGATCTCACTTCGCCTGTTAGTCCCTCCCTCACCGCTTCGATTTGCTCGTCGGACGCCACTTTCACAGCTGACCCTGTACGCCCTCTTCGCTGCATCCATCTCCCGCATCGCAGACCCAATGTCTTCCGTAAACCACGAGGTGGCCGGTCGCCGATTATCCCGAACGCGTCGCTCCGGGGCATGCATATCGAAGCACCGTGTAAGCGCCGTATTCAGAGACTCCACCTTCGAGTCAATCGACATCGTTGCATAGAAATCGCCCCGGTTAGCACTGCCTAACTCGTGCAAAAACGCAGCAGAGTCGAAGTTGCGAAAATCTCTCGCGACCCGCTCTCTTGACGCTCCCCGCTCCACCTCAACATTATACGTAACACGAATACAATCGTGCCCTGAAAACGGAGTCGGCGCCTGCTCGGCAACAATTAAATTATCCTCGCGGTCTAAAGTACACAAATAAATCCGAGAGGCATAGTCACCCCTGCGAAAAGTTGGATTGAACGGCAGCAGGAACAAGTCATTCACCTGTACAAATCGATTGATGACGTCACTGTCATGGTAGCTCCTACAGATATTAGAATTTAAGTCCCCGACTATAATAAGCCTCTCGAACCTCACGTAGTGCTCTACGACTTCCTCAAGGTAAGCACTTATTCCACTAACTTAGTTCTCACGCTAGGAGGTACTAGTGTCCGCCCGTAGCAGAATGCCGTACGCGAAGCGGGGGAAAAATAGGAAAGGAAGCCGGCCGGCGAATTCAAGAAAGAGTCACGCGTCGTGAGTTGTTCTTCGGTGTCCGATAAGTGAAGCGGTGCCCGTGACGGAGGCGAGCTGGCTTTTTTGGGAGTTTGCGAAAGACTACAAGAGTCCCAGGATGTCCCAACGTATGGTTTCCCTGTCTCCCTCATAGCTTTTGTGAATTAGAGATTTTTAATTAAAGAAGCGCGCGTCGTGGAGGACTCGTCTAGGTATCCCTGCGTAATCAGGGTAAGTCGAATCTCGCGAATTAGTTTTGGGATCGCGGGAGACGTGTCCCAGGGAAATATGTGTGTAAGTGCCGTGCGAGCAAGCTTGGAAGAGTCTCAGGAATATCGAGCTTCGCTTGGGGAAGTAAGTGCGCCGAAAAAGCAACTTGTTTTGCTTAAGTGGAGTTTCGAATGCGTGACCGTTTTATTTGTTATTTATTCGGTTTTCCGGGATTATTTATCGGATTGGGTGACGCGAGTAGTTATTAAGATAGTACGGTTTTGAATAATTGTTCGCGTTAGTTTCCCGGTAATCCGTATCTTTGTGGCTTTATTTTGTTTTTTTTTCGTGGCTAGGAAATCTCAGCCGTGAACTGAATAGCGGCTGGAGATTTTAGTAGGATTTATTTTTGTAATAGTTTCAAGTTCTCAGGTGCAACTGACTTGAGTTTTTTTTTGGTTTGTTGAAAGTGACTAAATATCGTCGAATAAATCACTTAATTGATTGAGTTACCCGAAAATTATTATTTTGTGTTTTTGTTAGTAATTTCGCAATAAAAATTAATTTAGCGCGAATTTATCGAACTCCCCGAACCGCCCCTCTACCGGCCGACGAGGCTGTGGCTGGCATGGCTCAAGACAATATTTCTCTCTTGACAATATTCGGAATACCGGCCGTGTCGCGCTATATGCGTGGCTGGCGCCCTTTCTCTAAAAATACGGCCGAGGAGAAATATTTTGCAGCGCAAGGTAAGACGAGTTCCCCGGAACTGGAGTGTTAAGTGATATGACGTTTCACCGCACTGAACCACGACTTGGAAATGTAAATAATATCAGCCGGCTTCGCCTGAAATAGGCGCTTAAAATCAACGAAATGCGTCCCAGCCTTCAAATCCTGATCTTGCGATCTTATGCGGGCCAATAGCAACGGAAAAATAGTTATTTCACTGACGTTGGAACGTCAAAAGCAGAATTAACACCATTTTCTCGTATTATATACACTCAAACCTCCAAAACAACTCATAGCCATTGAATTGCATATAAGAAACATTTCTTGCCGAATTCCATATTACTAATATTTCCGCGTCAACTATTTATATTGTCTGAGTGAATTGTCAGACAACATACATATCACATGTTGTCTTAATTCTGCTTTGATCTGCTGTTCAACATAAGATCTTTTGAATTAATAGAATAGAATCATCTCTACATAAGAACTTCGTCATAATCATTCAGTTATAGAGGATGTCGTGGTTTTTGTTGGGTAGAATCGAAAGATATCTTGAATAATGGTATACTTTCATAGAACATGTTTTTATATAGGATAGGAAGAAAGGGGAGGGCCGTAAAAGGTAATGGAAGCCGTACCTTGGAAAGAATAATAATTTTAAAAAATATCATTTAATATTTATTATGAATCATGCCGTACTTTACAATTTCCTAAAATAATTGAAATTGTTTTTATAACACATTACGATAATAATCTGAAAGACGTAAGGAGACCTTTTAAAGACGTTTTGGAGATATTGTCTGAAAGACGTCCGTCAAGGACCTCTTAAAGAAAGCAAACGGCTGGACATTGCACATTTGAGGATATCCTTATGTTGTTTTGGGGAAGTCCTTAAGACTAGCATAAAAATGATATTTTTGGGACGTCCTCTTGACGTCTTAAAAACATATTTTTTTAATGTACGGAAGATGTTCTCGAAAAGACGTCTTGAGGACATCATTGTGACTTGCATGCCCATTCGGATACGCGGAGTATTATTAATAAATTATGCATGTGCCATGGTTGGAAAAAAATTGAAGTGGTAAGTTTGGATCGCTTTATTTTACATAATATCAGCAGGTAATAATAAACTGTAATGAATTGACTATAAACGAAAAGGGATAATTTATTGATTTTAGAATTTTCAGAATTCTAGTTGCTGCAACATCGTGAATCGTAAGAATCCTATGATAATAAATTCATTAATCGCGTTCCTGACAATCATATAATGCTCTAGAAATCACCCATAGGTACCCATAGATCGGTATGTCACCCCGCAAAGGAGCGTGGACTCTTCACGTGGACGGCGGTGCGACCATAGTGAGAAACACGCGTGGTACATGGAATCCACTGTCCGGCAGTCATCGAGCAACGGTAGAAGCACGGTAAGAAATACGCGGTCGCAATACTAATCGAAAATCCCTTTCGTGCAGTAACGCTGTTAACACAGTAAGGAACGAGCGACGCGAAGAGCCGCTATTCCAGTAATGGCGGGAATACGGTTGGAAACGCGAGGGACGCAAAAACCTACTATTTTCGTAACAGTTGGAACATGGTGGGAACACGGTGCACGGTACGAGTGTGAAGTAAGCATACGAATCGTCAACCCATCAACTAAATAGTGGAGTTTCAGATGTATCCAACGGTGTTTCATAGTTCCTGATAGATTTCAACAATTATTCAGGTCATAATTATATGACCTGAATTGAAAAACAGAAATTGAAAAATAATATGATAACTTTACGTAGCATTTCACGTTGTTAAGTCACGCGCGCGCTTCGTGCGAACCCAACACCATTGTATGATCGAAAGTCCTTCAACATGAAGTTCCCTCGTATTTTCGTTTTTAATGTCACGATGATTGAAAGGATCAAGGTTAATTGAATAACACAAGAATAAAACACATGAATTGAGCCATAAAATACGATTATCTTTATTGGCACTCGAGCGGGAAAAGCCTTGCGGTATAAAAACCCATGTTGACAATTATCGCATTCGGTAATTATTAGAAAATTAACTTTTCAACGTTGTTCATTAAAACGCATAACGTGTACGAGCTATGATTTCGATTTCGTAATTCACACCAGTAAGGATCTAGAGCCGTTGCCGTCCTTTTGGTAGAATATGGATAGTTAAGGGTCGGAGAATCTAGAGCCGTTGCCGTTCTCGCACTTTCCTCAACCACGCGTATTCTTTCTCGTCAACCTTGTCAGGGTGGTCGAATGAGAGCTCTATCGTCTCAATGCGTTACAGTGGGTCGCTCGGCGACAACTGACTCACAGGGTTCATATGCCTGTCGATCCCTTAGTCTAGAGAAAAAGACTACTCGCTAGTGAGAGCCGATACTGCCCCTCTGGTACGGTGCGCTCTCGACACCGCGAACATAAAAGTACTGAATAACATGAATATTTCTAAGTCACCCAACAACCATTATTAGCGACAGGGGAGCCGATTCCTAAATCTTGGGAATAATGAGGATTAGGGCAGGGAGAAAAGTCAGTGAGTAATGAGCGATCGAGTGAGAGCGAGAAGCGTAGGGCGTTAGAAGTGCGAAAGAAAATGCTGTCCGGTACCGTGTGCTGAGGGAATTTGTAAAGTCTTGCTAAGGGCATGGCCTACGTACACGTTGAATAAATAGTTTTAAGCATATAGGAAATTCTCGACGTTATTGTCATTCTTCTACTGGGCTACCCTCGATCTTCTCGACACTCTTAACCCTAGAACGAAGCTCTCAAGACGTCAGAAGTGAGATAGGGATGCTAACAGCTACTAAAACTAAAATGAATCCAGGTGCGGAAATCTTCGCGAACATTGTTATTCGTTTGTCATGCGATGTCATATTCGTCAACATGTGAGTGCATACATCAAGTGCGTGATAAACGAAGGTAAACCAGGACGACAGGAGGGTGAGCTACATCCGATCCCTCTGGGCTCGCGACCCTTCGCCACGGTGCACATCGACCACTCCGGTCCCTATGTCACGAGTTCCCGTCAAAACCAATACGTTTTTGTGATAACTGATAACCTCACTCGAATCGTGATACTTCATGCCACCCGCGATACGAAGATACCGAGGCACATGTTTGACGTGTACCCTGTTCAGCCAATTTTGTGACCGACACGGCACCAAATGTGTCTGGAATTCGCCAAGACACCCTCAGACGAATGGTATGAATGAGCGTGTAAATGCTATGCTGCTTCATGCGATGATCTTGAGCTCAAAACGAGACGATGGACGCGACTGAGATCGCCTTATTGGCGTCATAATTGAAAATTATATTTAATAAGAATTTATTCTAAATAATTATATATATCTATTTTTAATAATTAAGAAGAGTGCAGCGAGACCTCAATACAAGCGCTCATCAAACTATGGCAAAAAATTCATTCGAAATTTGTACAGTTTTTTATACGCCATGACGATGGAAAACTAGGCGAACTCACGGACGAGAACCAAGAAAGATATAGAGAACCAAATGAGCTTCAGGAACAAACCCACGAACGCATTTCGGAAGCAAACAGATTGTACAAAGCACGTGACACGAACCGCCATCTACGCACAAAACTCAATGTGGAAGACATTGTGTACTTATCTGTCCCAAGTGTGACCACATGTAAAAGCACTCAATTTCAAGCCCGCAATTGACGACCACTAGTCGTCACCGAAATCTTGCCGAGCGATACTTATAAGATCACGAAATTACTAACGGAATGTGCGAAACGAAGATATCCCTAGCAATCTTAACAACCACCGTTTAACCGTAAAAACGACCTGGTGGTTTTTGGCAAAAAAAAAAACGAAAATTGGTCGAAGCGACCGTACTGCTACCGACCGCCCTAAAAAATGTTTTGTGATCGTTTTTTTCGATTTACCTCGGATAACCGAAAAAACAGCGGAATAACATTTTTGGGGTGGTTGTTTTCGCGGTCGTTACGATCGATGTCCGTTATATTTTTTGCAGAAACACCACCTCGTTGTTTGAAGGTGGTTTTTATGGGTTTTTAATCAGCTGGAAACGATAGCTGTCAAGATTGCTAGGGACGCTCGACAGCCAACGCGAATCAAATGACGGTGTGGCACCCTGCGGACGCAGATCACGACGAGTCAAGGACTGATCTCGACCTGCAGGAGAGCGAAGACGTCATACAACAACACCTAATGTAAATACGTTGTCACAGCCTATATAGCCAAAGTATATTTGACAATAAACTGAACGATTGTGAATCAAATTCAGCCAGGGCCACAGTAGCGTAAGTGCTAACGCACCAGGATAGAATTCTGGGGTTTCCGGTTCGATCCCGGGTTGTTGCGGAATTTTTTGCACAATTTGTTCGAGATAAAAATTCGTCGATTGTGGCTGATCAAAGAATTCGTTCAATTTATTAAATAGATGACGTAGCTACGATCGACATTTGTACGAAGATTCCGATTAGCGAAATTTGAATTAGGCTTCAGTTCCGCGCTCTTTGAATCTAGCGATCACGGTCTCAGACCCGAGATGTGCTTCGTAAAAAATAAATCAAAATAAAACTTGACTGTCATTTGTCGCATACAACAACACCGAGAGCGAAGACGAGTCCCACGAAAACTACAATTTCAATAACGCTGAGATACACGATCCGTTTCCGAGTGCCACCGGCCAAGCGTCTGAATTAACCGAAGGCCCTACGAAAATCGGCAACGAAGTTACCACGGAAAAAACGTGTAGACCCGTGCAGAAATTCAGTCAAGGTTGTATACTGGGCCCGTATAGCCTTCCCTGAATACGGGCGCCATCGTGGAGTTCTAGCTGCCGCCCTTACTGGTCGGTCACGCTTTGAACCCTTGGGCTAGTACAGGACCAATCACTGAGCCAGTAAAGGATCCCATTATTAAGATTAATTAATGTTATTGAGAAACATTCTAAGATGAATGACCGTTTGCGTGTCCGTAACGTTTATTACTTAGATGTGATGATCAATGCTTCAATAAGTGACAGACTGTCGAGGTTCGACTTGTCGAAGGAGTTGTCGAGAGATTCTGATGGGCCAAGCAGGGTCCACGATTGGATTCCTTATCATGGGTTCGACGGGAACGGTCGGAAATTATGTTGTTGACTCTTTGTTGGACCAAGAAGGGCCCAAGATTGGATTCCCTATCATGTGGAACCTGTCTTGGGGCAAGTAGGGTCCGATATTGGATTCCCTCTCATGGCTTCCATGTATAGTCCTATAGTGGGCCTGTATTCAATCGCGGACGCCTGTACAAATTTCTGCATGGGGAATGACCCTAACGTGATCGACAAACTCCTGTGCGTTATGGTGTAGATCCGAATATTAAAGATGAATATCGAGAAGTAGGGGAAACGTGTCCGGAAAATTGATCGAAAAAAATAAGAAAAGCGTTAAAAATATTATGGGCGTCAGCTATATGAAGGATACCATGACAATTGAAAAAATCTATGACATCATGTGTCAAATGTCAATAGCTAAGAAACGTAATGTGTTCTGAGGAGTCCTATATATTCATGCGGGTTATGTATGATTAACTGAGGGAGAATGAGAATATGCGGATAGCGAGGGAAAAAAACGCCAATTTATGTTGCCGTTTCATCTCGAGGACGAGATGAAACAACAACTTCGTGCGAACCCAACATCGCTATTAGCGACATGGGAGTCGATTCCTAAAGTCTGAGAATAATGAGGATCAGAGCAGGGACAAAAATTAGTGCAAAACGAGCGATTAAGCAAGAATGACAAGCTTAGACCATTTGGAGTGAGGAACGAGAGTGCGAAAGAAAAAGCTCTCCGGCACCGTGAGCTGAGCGAGTTTGTAAGGTCTGAGTAAATGAGTTGTCAAAGTACACGTTGAATAAATAATTTTTGGCATATAGTAATTTTACGGCCTTATTATCATTGTTCTACTGGGCCACCCTAGACCGTCCCGACACTCTTCAGAGCTGGGACAGAGCTTAAGACCTCCATCCCAGCTTTCTTATAAACGTTTTGAAAATTTATTTAATGGTAATCGATGGTTTTTAATGATTTCCACAGTCCTACAATATAATTCTGATCCCCTTTGATGTGAAAATATCTATAAATAGTTATGATCAGCATTTCGTCAATACTATGGTTGTGTACGTCGGTTTTATGACGCGTTCTTGAATTGTGCGAGTCACACAATTGTTCTAGCTCCCTGATGATATTCCAGGGTCGTTCTAACCATTGGACATCTTTATATATTGTTTCAAGACTCGCACAGACCAAGAACTCATCATAAGAGTAATTATTATATTATATAATATTATTATCGTGAGTATGCTTATGATCATTTTTAATATTTGTATAAAGTTGGCCAATGGTTGGAACTATACTACAGTATCATCAGGGAGGCTAAAACTATTATGTACTGGCTCGCGCAGATTAAGAACTCGATTTAAAACCGTAGTGTACCCCCATAGTGTTATCGGAACGCTGATTATAATTGTTTATAATTATTTCGAAATGGATTGGAATCAGAATTATATTGTAGAACTGAAGAATACATAAAAAACTATTAATTACAGTTTAAGAAGATTTTCAAACCTGATATGCTACGTGAAATTAGCGAATCATTCTACTATCTTCGTCTCTCATTATTAAATGACCAAAACTATTGTTGAAATCCATCGGCAACAATAGAACTCGGTTGGGTGCAACTAAAACTCTACTTTGTAATTGATGACCTGACAATTAGTACGCCAACTTCACACACCTGAACACGGTGGAAACATGGTGGAAACACGGTGAGAATACGGTAGGAACACGTTGAGAACACGCTGACAACGCGGTCAGGACAACGGCGTTGTCGGAAAATTTTCGAAACAGAACCTTTCGCCAGTTGACGATGGGTTCTCGGTGGAAGTAATCCGACGGTGGGTTAGGCGGCATAAACCCACCGGTGGGTCGAACGGTGGTTCGACGGTGGTACAGATCTGCTAGAGAATTAAGCTACTGTTCACCGAGCTGGATCAACCTGCGTAGACGATCGTGATTTTTTTCCCATTTTTGGTGTATTTTCGAAGAATTTCCACTTCTTGATCTTCAGCCCAAACTTGCCAATCCTTGCGCATTCGTTCCAGCAGCTCTAACACCTACGTGTATTAAGGGTCCTGTATATATTGTCAATGACAAAGTTGTAAAAATTTCAGAACTTTGTGATGAGAAAATGCGTAATACGAACACCGACTTCGAAAATTAACAAGGCCAACAAGTTATCAATGCATTAAGAACAAGTCGCGAAGGTTGGAGTACCTTAACTTTTCCTTAAATTCAGTGTTTAGTGATATTTTTTCATGAAATTTGAACCCGTCATGCGAACAGCACCAATTTGTATGGCGTTGATATCATTTTCTTTTCATTAGAAAAGTTTTCATTGGTTTTTGAAAAGATTCTATACTACATATAAGATAAATAATGATTATTAAACAAAATTCAATTACTTATATGAACATGGAAAAATTAATACATCAAGTTCGAAAAAAGAAAAAGTTACTACAGGTTCTTGAACAATGCATTACTCTGCTAATTTATCAATAATTCCTTGTTCCCAGTTATTTTAGAGCCGTTGAATTTTTTCGAAATCACACTCACTCAAATATTAGTCTAGCACAATAATAAAAAATAATATAAGATTGGACAACATTTTTTTGTAACTAAAATACAACGAACCTGCCGTGAGTGGATTATACAATTGATCAATTTTGCAACACATATTACACTGTACAATGATGGTGAAATGCATTCAATAAGACCTTTTGGATCGTGACGATACTTGAAAATAGCCATAACCTGAGGTCCGACTTGGCAAAAGGTAATAAAACATAGAAGTGCGTGAATGATGCGCCGCGTACGCACGGTTTGGTACGGCCATTGTCCGGTTGTCGTCATTAAGATTTCACTCGGCTTGTAATAACGGGCTTGGAGGTAATTCATCGTAACCAGGACTCTCATCAACGTCAGCGTGAGGTATGCCAACAGTATTTCGCAAAACGTTCGACAAATAAACCCTAGACTTAATTTCCTGGAAAGCTACCAATTTTTTCCAACGTAGATTCGCACACATTGTGTCAAGAAGTATTACTTTGTTTGACATGTAAATTGCTGCAGCTATAGACAGTGACGTTGAGTGAATGCTTCTAGGAAGTGCCTTCGATCCATAAACTGTCAAACAACGTAATTTATTGACTTTTAAGGGAAATTAACTTATGATGTACTGAGATAGAATAATAACCATTTCTATTTGATATACAATTCTAAATTTTTTATTATGATTATGATTTGGTATTATTTGATAAGAATCAAAATTATATTTGTTATTTGATAATTATATTATTGAAATATTTTTGAAAGCATACATGACATTCTGCTCTAATGTATATTTGGAATGTTCCAAAACATTGAAGCAATTATATAAATATGTGCAAAACTTAACGAGTTCTTATGTTTGAAGCTGTTTTTACGTGGAAACAAATATTGATTTTACAGGAGAGCGTTATTGCACTTTACATTCGCTCTGCCCTCGACTATAATTATTCTACGGCTGCATCAGACGTAATGACAGATATGCTTGGACGCGCTGACATTACCATAAACGTTTTTTTTTTCGACGTCATAATCGAAATGGATTTTCCTCTACCTTTCCCTCGTAAGTTGCACGCATTTGAATTGTAGTGCAACGCCAACGTGGTTATCGTATCGTATGGGTATAAAGTGCTACTTCTCGTGACTGTAAAGTGAAAGCCCTGTGCAGAAATTAATACGGACGTTTGTAACCAAGTACGGGCCCGTTATAGGCTTATTCGTGGAAACCAGAGATGGGGATTAGGTCTTAGGGCCCACTTGGCCCAACACAAATCTCTCCAACCTAATTTCCGGGTGCTTTCGGGGGAGCCATGATGGGGAATTTAATCATGGTCCCTACTTGGCCCAACAAAGCGTCGACAGGGCAATTTCTAGGTGCTCTTGTGGAAGCCATAATAGAGAATCCAATCTTGGTCGCTGCTTTGCCCAACGAAATGGTAATCATACCGGGGGCGCCTTCTTGGGTTCTTTAAGTGCTACAAAATAATTTGTAAGTATTTATTTCATCGACAGTAATGTTAATTTTGTGCCTTTTAGTATCTAAGTTTTTACAAATAAGTATAAATACATGCTGCAACTGTCTGGGAGATGTACGGAAACAAGTCATTCATTTAGGAAAGGGATTTTCTATAATAAAACGGTAACATTATTACGTTACACACAAATTAAGCCTTAATATCCCGTAATTTTTATGTGGAAATAAACTTACGGTACATACAAATTGTGATAATTGAACATTAGCACCACTTTATCCTGAAAAAGTAAAACGCCACCGCCTCTCGGTGACCTCTTTTTTCTCCTCGCTTAGACCGCGTCTCCTAACAATTGACTTATTACTACGAAGAATTTATCATCCCATTTAATTAACTGTTAATGGCGGTTTGTTTCTTAAGAAAAATCGAGAACAACCAATACAAATAATCGCGCGACAGCAGAGCAGACTTTTCGAGGCTTCTCTACGTATTCCAGAAATGATCATGGATTCCTGTACTGGTCCCACAGATTTCGTCCTATGCAGGCCCAAGAGTTCAAAGCGTGACCGCCTAATGCAGGCTGTAGTTTGATTTCCAAGAAGGGTCCTGTAATTAGTTAAGGAGTATTATACAGGCCCAATATGTAGCCCTGAGTAAATTTCTCCATTTCTGTTACCCCGGAAGCTCTCCTTCGATGGTCAAAACAGAATTGTTTGACATGCATGATACGTAATAAGCAACCCGGTCGCCCCTGCGGGGCGCCAGGTTGATTGTTGGGAGGCTCCGCCCCCAAATCCCCCAAAAATCGGCCCTCCGGGCCATTTTTGAGGCACTTACTGTGACCGTCGCGCTTCGCGCTCCGTATAGTTTCACTGTCGTGTTTCGGTCTCCGTATGGTTTGGACGTCGCACTTCGCGTTCTATATGGATTGAACGACGCGTTTTACACCCCGTATGATTCACATGTAGCGCTTTGGGTTACCATGTTAACCAACATCGTTTTTAGGCACTCACGTTTTGAAAAAACGCACAGATGTGCCTATTAAACCCACGTTCCACGAGACCTAATTCACTTTTTGTACGTCAATCTGAATTTAAATTGAATAAATCCATTTTTTTTCACTGCTCATTTCTCAAACACAATTAAATACATATTTTTGGTGTGTAAGATTATAGATTTTCTATTATGAAATAATTTTTGTTATGAACAACAGATTTTTTGTTACCCGGATATGGTCATACGTTCATGGCCGGTAAAACACATAATTCTGAACTGATTTTGCTTTAGGAGATCTTACTCAATGCAACGTTAAATCAATGCAAACATTAACAATGAAACGTTTTCTGATAATTAGTAGCCTCGTCTGAACATGCTGTAGTCATTAATTAGCGTTTCCGCTGTCCTTATCGTCCTTACTCGTCCATTACGATCAGGGGCGAAGTCTGGGATTGGCTGAGAATAGGTATAAAGGTATTAACGCACATAAAACGGACGATTTTGGACCGATTTCAAGCCACAAGGTCTTGATCGACGTAGAGACATCTAATAATGATTGGTGAAGCGATCAGAGCACTTGATGGTAATTATTAAATGTAAACGATCGCGCAAATCGTATTCGCACATTCATATCAGCAGCGAAAGCTCGGATTGGCTGAGAATGGGCACAGGGTCATTCGCGTTGAGTATCCCCTTTCATGTATATAAATTGTATATAGTTCACGAGAGACTTCTGCTGCTTCTGCTAATCCGCGCTTTTGCCGCCAGTGTCAATGCGCGAATACGATTTACGGAGTCGTGTGGACATCTAAAAAATCGAATTCGTGAAAACGAAAAATCGGCCAACTCCACTGGCTAATTTTGATTAATTCATTAAAAATAAACGGTTCACCACCAAATGCTCTAATTAGGCCAATCACCACCAATGACCACCAATCGATTCCGATAATTGAGAATCAGGTTCAAATTAAAATAATCGGCTAACTTCACGGAGGTAAATAACCCAGAGCAATACTCAATCTTTACAAGAACCACCTCTACACATCACCAATCCACAACACTAACTCTACAAAACACTAAATCTGCACAACATCAACTGTACACAACACGTACTATACACGTCTACCAAATTTAGACAATGCCAACTCCGCACAAGCACTAATACAACAAAAAATCATTAGGAAAAACTCTCTATGGCAGGATTACCAACGCAAAACTCTCCATGGCGAAACTCTTCAAGTCAGAACTTTCCACGGCAAAACTCTTCAAGTCAGAACTCTCCACGGCAAAACTCTTCAAGTCAGAACTCTCCACGGCGGAACTCTACACAGGCAACAACTTCCAGGGCAAATGTCTCCGATGCAAAACCACAGAGGCAAATCTGTCCACGGCAGAATTCACATCGACAAAATTTTCCCCAGAAAATTTCACCACTATAAAATTCAACAGGGCAATATTCTCCTGAGATATAATCAGCACATGCTTGATTTAGTATGATAAAACTTTGCATCGACTCTTGACATAAAGACTGCACACAACCTCAACGACGTGAATCGAGATTTTGACCGATTCTACACACGACCCGATTCACTAAAGTTTAAACTCTACACATTTCTCAACTCACACCCAATACCATCTGCAGGATGTTTTACTTGCCATTCACACGAGCTGTCGTTGATATGCACAATATATTGTTATGGTCCAGTGGATCAGTATGATATTTAATTTTACCTTACCTGCAGATGGTATTGAGTGTGAGTTGGTGAATGTGTAGAGTTGCACTTGTGTAGAATCGAAACTTCGTGGATCATCAAGTATCCTAATAATGCAGAGTTTATAATTGTTTATCGGGAGTGTTCATCATTGGAAAATTGGAGTAAAATCAAACGTTTTGCTATTAATTTATTTATCGTATAATATGCCGTAGCTTTATTTATAACTCGTTGAAAAGAAACCAAACACATCGTGGGTCTTATATTCGATGTCGATGCAATGCTTGTACAACTGTAAGTGCGATGCAACTCTAAATAGACGATAACATGGTGCCCGCGTCTTTTTACAGTCGTGCGAGGGTCATTTAGCAGCGTTCAAGTTATTCAGACATGCGCCCCAACACGTGTGATTAGCCTAGTCATTTGTAAAATATTTGTAGATTTGACATAATTACGCGGTTCATTCATGTCGTTTTGTTTATTCCATCGAACGCAGGATTGTGAAATAAGAAATCGCCGTTTTGACGATCTAGATAATTACATTCACGATGTTTAGTCTTCGTTTTGGAAGCAATTATTTCATTTGTTTACCAAAGATTATTCTCACCGCCCCGAAAGTTGGAATGGACATAATACACACTTTTCCGGCCGTCAAATAACAGGGAATACTGCAACGCATCATGATCAGGTTCAAAAGCTTTCGGGCCTTGTGAGAAATATTGTACCACTCGGAGTCGTATCTAGAAAGTAAATCAATAATTTTTGTATAATTTATTATGCCAAATGTATGATTGATATAATCAATGCAAATATTTCCATGGAGATGACATTATCAGGCAGGATTTGCTACTGATTTACTTACAAGCAGTAGTGAATCCCCTCACTATGATCAGTGAGAAGTTGGGCAAGTAAGCTTTCCATGTACAGATGTCCCATTTGGACCCCAATGAACCCTATATATCTTATAGTAGCTTGGGGATCGTTTGTTTTAGTAACAATCTAAATTATGTATTCATCTTATAAATAAGTAAATAGGAATGACATTAAGACTGAGCCAAACCTGGCAAACGTGGCTGTTCGACGGGTCCCACCGGGAAGTGAAACAAGTGAACGATATCCTGATTCTAATTATCCCTCTGATATAATCTCAACAAAAGTTCTTTCTATGCGATGATTTCTGAGAAAACGCTACAACGGAAAAGTCCGTATTAGATACTTCACACGGAATATTCTGTCGTATCATCGCCGTTACCGCGGAACCACGATCACGGATGGATTACTAACTCCTAGACGGTCTAAAAAGACTCCTAGATCAACTAACTCCTAGACGGTCTAGAAAGACTCTCAGGTCCTTCGATTTAACAGACGTAGAGATGCCTTAACAGAACTGCGTTCGGTTGACCAATTGCGCGGGCTGGACAGCCACGTTTGCTCAGAGTTTCTGACACTGCATGCTTTATTTGAATTTCACGAATTTTTACCTGATAACTTGTTATGCTGAGCATAATCGTGTTACAACTCAAATCTAAAAGGAAGCACCACCTATACATCTTCTCGATGACACTTGCAAATCTGTTGATAGCCAATATGTATTAAGTACATTGATCCTCAAAATTGCAACGCTTTACCAACATGAAATTCAGTTCTCACTCTACAGCATCATTATGTCTGTCAATGCACGAAGCTAGGTGATCGACATCTCTGTCTCTTCCGGTTTCCAAACATTCGTCCTCCTCGCATTTTTCTAGTACCCCCATGCGTTTAAATTTATTTCTAAAAAATCAAACACAAAATTATTTATCAACCCTTTTTTTTAAATCAGAATAATCAAAACTTGGTTCTTACCCCACTGCAGCGAATATCCCACAGCAATGGGCGACGAAAACGATTAAAATTTGGTTAGCTGCAATCTCGCCGCAAGTTGATATTGTTACGCACATGTAGGTAAATGTCATTATGTAAGCAAAATATTTCTGTTGGTCAATGACAGGTTCGTAAGAAACAGGAAATGGAAAAACTCCTGGCTCGGAAGTGTTCTTGAATATTGAGTCAATGATCTTCGGTACAAGCGGCTGGGTAAGGAAGAGCAACAAAGCTAAATACACTGAAACTGTGCACAATAAAGGTTATCGATTTATTATGTTTATTAACCCTTGAGGCAGTAGTCGTTCTGCTATGTGCTATTAAATCTGTAAGATTGTTCAGAAAACCTTTCTGTCTATTTTGGTGATTTGATTGACGGTTTTAAAGAATGATTGGTGGTTTGACGGTTAAAAAGAAAAAAAAAGAAAAAAAATCAGACACCTCTTCTTCTAAGTGTTTGGTCGATATGTAGACTTATGTTAGTAGCAGTTTTTGCATGATTTTGTAAGTTTTCATCAAATCATTTTTGTTCTGATGTATAGTTTTTTACGGGATACTAATCTGTTAATCATAATCCATTTTATAATACGTTTAGGTTATGAGAGCATAGAGATAAAAACGGTATAAAAAAGAACACTGGAATTATTGATACAAAGGTATTTCGAGTGATAGTTAATTTTGGAGTAGCTGCATTAGCATTTGTTCTTTATCTCCCTATTGGATCACCGCAACCTCAAAACAACCCGTAAAACGACGGTAGCCAAACGCCGTGAGAGTAACCGCTTGGCAACCGCGATTCTACCATTGTAACCGCTTGGCAACCGCGGTTCTACCGTTGTTACTGCGAAGTAATCGCGTTTCTGCCAACGATGTTCTTTACACTTCCGACTGCAGAAACCAAAACCAACTATAAAACTACCGTCTTTCCAACAGTACTAAGATTGTTTCCTTAGTAAGCCTAACCTGGCGGGGCTGCACGAAGAATGCCAAAATTTACGCATGTTGTTAACCGGTTCTCACCTTACTGTCACCATAATGAATAAGGGTAATAAGGCTTCTTCGCTGGCCAATGGTACAAAAGAGTGATTATTAGCGAACACGATATTCTTGATTTCCGTAACACTCCACAGGCCGAGCTGAGAGCGAGGTGACATCAAATGAGAGCATAGTGTGAGCAAGGTGAAAGCATGGTAAAACCAAGATGAAAGCTAGCTGAAGCTATCGCTTTCATACTCGCAATTTTCGGTGTTTTCTATTTTAGACAGGAAAGGACTGCTAAAAACAGTAATGTCGAAATGGACTATTTTTCTATTAAAATACCTTTGAATGAGTATTTTTACGGATATTTTAATCCGGTCTTTGTTATTCCCACAGGGGAAAATGACACAGTCGTCTTTGTACACCTTAATAATGCGGTGCGATATTCGTCATAATATCAGAAAAACTATTGTCCACAAGAAAGCCGGCATTAATGACGGTGCGATCTTGGTCGTAATAACAGGAAAATAACGGACATTCTAGACGAGACGTCATTTTCGTGTTATTATGACTAATATTGGATGGTTGTACAATTCAGGTGTACAAAAACGACTGTCATATTTCTTGTTATTATGGCCGTTATAGTCAACGTTATCGTGTGTGCTAGGGATATGAAACGTTTGTAAATATGGGTGCATTTTTTTTAACCGTCATCGTATATATTTTTATACATTGAGAACACATTTTGTTGTAGAAGCTACTTTTCTGAACAATCGATAAAACATCTTTAGAAATGCAATAAAAAATTAAGCAGTGATTTGACCAGCACGTACCAAAACGACTACCATCCCTAGCAGATTCATGCAACCACTGAAAAATAATTCAAAAACGGACCGAAAATCCGACACGTCCGATTGGTAACGAAACGGACCGCAAAATAACAGTAGAACGGACTGCCTTTTCCGGTGAATGCTTGGTGTCCGTATCTGTTGACAACAGCCATAAAAGGACAGAACCTTTTTTTTCAGAAAAAAAATTATCGCCTTTGGTGCGTTTAACTAAAGGTTTTCATTGTGATTTTTATTTTTACATATTTTGAGTTATTGATCAGTTTAGGACTATTTAATCGCGGTAAAAGATTACAATTTCTTATCGTCATCGCGGGGACTCGTGTAATCCCGCAAATGTGTATCTGAGCCTTAGACCACAAGGTTTTCCACATCTTTGTAAATATGATCTACTTAAAGCATAAGGAAAGTTCAACCGGGAAACTATCTTAGGCATTAATATGACCGCATCTGAACCCTAGAAGGTTTGGCAACCATTTATCTTTCGCCAAAAACCGTACAAAATCCCCATTAAAACAACCAGGTTCATTGTTATCCATGGTTTAGAATAACCACTTTGTGGATTTTATAACTGTTTAACCATACCAAATAACTACTTCGAGAACCGCCCAACAGACATTCAGCTTTTGGTTCCTTAAGAGTTAACTGTACTGGATAACTGCTTCGATAACTAGAGGCACAATTGAATATTTTCTTTACGTTTGATTTGACCGATTTTTTTTTTCATTTGTTTATATTTTCGACTTCGTACGGCAATCCAGAATATATATACAGGGAGGACACGGTGAAACTAGACAGTCCAATGCGGCTCCGTGAGAATTTAGGAAGCCTGATTGGCTACTGCCTACGGCCGCCAGTGCGTCTCATCCGAGGGGCGACTGTGTCCCCACGCGCCATCGGAATGGGCCAGTAAGGGTAGTGGTAGAGGCAAGGGACGTTACCTGAGCTGGTAGGGCAGACGCCAGAAACCAAGATTTATTTACTACTCGGTCTGCACGCATAGAGTGGGAACCGTCGGTTTGACGCGCAAGCGCATTTGCGCTGTCTAGTTTCACCGTGTCCTCCCTGTATATAACTACGAACCAGCAGAGTAAATTATTTCGTCATAAGTGGGATTCGAACCTGGATCCCTGTGAATGTTGATTTGCTCTCTAGACCACTAGGCTATTCCTCCCTTTGATAGTAAATGCCTCAATTTATATTTGAAGTATAAGAATATTCTTAATATATCGTAAGTTTTCACACTCATATAATTGAGCCGGTAAGTATATATTTTTTTCCCTAATGAAAAAGTCTCTAATTTATAAAAATAATTGAACGATTTCATCAATTAGGAAAAAGTATCTGCTGCGGTCGTCAGTATGTTCGTTGAATTCGTGTACTTATTCGGATTCTCCATCTGTAGCGGATACTTTCCACAACTTGTAAAATTATTTAATAATTCTTATGGATTAACAATTTTTAAGTCGGTATTTTTCAATATAAATTTGGACACAATTATCTCTATATTATAAAAAGATCTCGCCGCAGCCACTTCTGCCGCCGCTGCGTGGTATATAGAGAGAATTCCATGTCAGAAGGGCTCAAGTCCCCCTGGGCTGGAATTTTTTAAGTCACCTCATGGCTAATTATTTTTTCAAAACTTCTAACATTTGAAATTTTTTCAAATTTTCAAGTTGGCCATGGAATTTCGAGCGCGTCGTTCCAAGTTTGCTATGGAATTTTGAGCGAATCGTTCCAAGTTGGCCATGGAATCTTCCGTGAGCTGTTCCAAGATTGCCATGGAATGTAATTAAGATTCAGAGTGAAAGTTGGAGTTGGAGGCAATCGAAAAAAACAAGTTTAGAGTTAAAATTGCAGTTAGAATTAGGGCTAAAGTTGAAGAAAAACCCGCGGCTCATCTGGTCATTGAGAGATTTGGAAGAATGCGGACTATTAGAGTTAGAGTTAGAGTTGGAGACAATTTTTAAAAAAAACCGGGCGATCAGAAACCAAAAACTTTAACGAAAATTGTTAAGCCCTTTACCGAAATGTGTATATTCTCCGTGAAACATTTATTATAGTTTTGTTACCGACCAAGCCGTAGCTCTTATCTACGACTTATTCAATTCAGATTTCAATTGTCTTCAACTCCAACTTTAACTCTCAATCCGAATTTAATCTCCAACTCTGAAGTGAAACTGCAACTTTAACTCTAAATCTGAAGTGAAACTCAAACTCTCACAAATAGATATGGCGAACATTTGACTAAGATTGCAAAGTAAGGTTTTTCATTCAAAAAATAAATAGGAAAATTAGTAATTCGAAATTCTATGGTATAAGCCAGCATAAATAATTCTAACACTTAGACATGGACATGATTTGACTGAAATTGCGTAAAAAGAGGTGTACACCACGTCGTTATTCTGATTGTCACATGTCTAGAACGGAAAAAAAGGAGGGGGGGGGGGGGGGTAGGCAAAGCCATCTAGTATAAGTATAAAAACTTATAACGTGCTTACGATTTACCTATGCTACAAATATATAATCACAACATTTGTCCCCAAACATGCGAATAGCCGAGTGGTCGAAAGCACGGACCAACGGTTACAGGGTCCCAGGATCGAATCCTACCAATGACGAAAACATTTACGTTGGCTATTCGTAATGTTCATGTATCAAATTGCTAGAATAAAGAAAATATCAAAATAAAAGTGAAAATTGAACTATTAAAGTAGACGCAGAAACAACAATTATTTTTATTGTGTTTGTAGTCACCGAAGAGGTTAATCGGTACAGTTAACTTTTAAAAGAACCAGTAGCCAGATGTTTGTAGAACGGTTATCGAAGTAGTCATTTGGTGTAGTTGGATAGTTACAAAAGTGGTTATTCTTACCCGTGAAAAACCGATGCTTTTGGACGAAAAGGAAACTGGTTGTTTTCACAGTAATTTTAGATGGTCATCGGACCTGCTAGAGGTAGTAATGCCGCGAGAGACGAGAACAACGAGACGAGACGAGAAAATTAAGTCGAGAGACGAGACGAGACGAGACGAGACGAGAAAATTAAGTCGAGAGACGAGACGAGACGAGACGAGAAAATTAAGTCGAGAGACGAGACGAGACGAGACGAGAGAACGATATTTGTCTCATCGTTCGACTCGAGACAAGACGAGAGAGTCAAGGCAAGGATATCGAGAATCTCGATTTGACGACAGAGTAAACCGCAAAATTTTTCTGCAAACTGAAAAATTTTCTCAATGATTATAGTTCGCTGAATAAATAGAGGCAAATAGGGGTGCGCATAATAAACTTTTTTTCTCAAAAACATTAATTTCTTACAGCCTCTTAACACTTATTTCAGCCTTCTGTACACATTTACTAACAATCGCCAGCCATTGATTGTACGTCGCGTATTGCGCTAAATATTATTACGCAATATAAACATCACACTGTTTCTTCGACTAACAACGATTAGGGTTAGGCGCAATTAATAAATGCGATGCAGTCTGAGTACAAACTACCGATAGCTGAGAAAACATTGGGAAAAAAATGTACTTTTCTTTGTTCATAACAGTACGCAGAGGAACAAACAACTAAACGACCGATAAAACGAGTGCGGTTGGCAAAAGTAAATCTCGATAGATTCAAAACGGGCGCGCGCATAGCAGGTGCAGTTCGATTGTACATGAAGCTGCGCAGTAAACGCAACGAAGGTTATTGTTATTAAAATCTCCAATTTGGAAAAATGATAAAATGCTCGTGTTTGCTTCGTCAGAGAATAGCGGTGCACAATCGTTTCGAGGAAAATAAAGCTGTGCCGCAGAGTTCCGGAAGCCGCAAGGGGACACGGTGGTTCGACCAGCCGAGTAATATTGACTAAATTTGACTTTTGAAATGAGAGAAAAAATCTTTCTCGAGATTCGAGAATCTTTCGAGACGAGAGAAAAATTCTCTCTCGACTTTGAAGTCGAGACGATACAAATATTTGTTCCATATTTGTCGAGACAAGACGAGAGAAAAGCCAATTTTCGTCTCGTTTCGTCTCTCGGCATCACTAGCTAGGGGAGTTATCAAGAGAAAAAAAAAGACAACAAAATCTTCACTGTATTAAATCACTTGTTTTTCACTGCTTATTGAATCAAAAGCATAAAAAATGAATAACATATTTTATTTTTATTTTGTCACATTTTAGATAAAGTACCAGAAATAGTGGAGATTTTGGATTGGGTTTCAATACCAAAACTAGGATTTAGATGCAGAAAGTGGACACCACATTTCTTTGCGGTCCGGAGATTTTTTCAAAAGTTATTGTGTTTTCGGACCGCACCTACAGACGCCAGACAGACAGACAGACGGACGGACAGATATGGGTTAATGTGTTTTTTGGCATGTAGGACACTCAAAACATGTATTTCCATTAAAATCTTGAAGTCGAATTTTTTTTGGATTGCAATACTTTCTCTTTTAAATACTCTGTATGTGATGAGAAAGTAAAAAACACCCTATGTAGCAGTGTACAATTAGCCTAAAACTGGCCATGTGTCGGTGGTCAGTCTCTCAGTAATGAAAGGTTAACCGAAACCAGCACTGGCTGATCGCTGGATAACGACTGGACGATAAATTAGGCCCAGTACTGGTAGTTGTGGACGGCTGGGTACTGGGGGCTAATGATGGCTAGAAATGGTAACAAACACGGCCACTATCGGGCAAGTAACGGCAGGAAATATTCGGAATAATCAATTTAGCAATCAATTATTAATTCAGAAAAATATATTTCCTAACGGTCTGCCTTCAATAATTTCAATGATTGAAAAAAAAAAGCAAATCGACGGTAGATACAATTTGTTCGATAGCTTTCTGGGAAGTGATGTTAGTGGGATTCGAACCTAAGACCTACACTACCTAATTACCTAATGAGCACGCTATCCACTATACCAAACCGACTATGAGGCATTCTTTATCAACTAGGTCACTTTTTTCGACCGAATACCCGAAATTTTTTTTTGGATTCGTCGGTTTGTTGTACTAGTTGAGAGAAGTGTCTGTGATTTTTGCTGGTAGCGAGGTCTGTTTCGGAGTTCAACCAATACTGGCAGCCAACTAATGGTAGCCATTACTCGGTCAATTCTGGGAGCCAGCACGACCATTGGGCCTATTGTTACTGCTGGCGTTCCTTATATGGGACGTTCAATAAATATTCATAGAGATCGATTATTTTAATAGTCATATATTGATTCGCAATAGATTCTTCAAGTCTTCATGATGACACGTGTGATACAATTAAATGTCATATTACAAACTTCCTCAAACTTCACATGGACAAAAAAGTCGATTCTTATAAAGATCTGAATAGCTGAATGACCTAAGGCTTGGATTAATATCGTCAGGGTTCCGGATTCGAGATTCACCGATGATATAAAAAGTTGTAATTTTCATCCGCGATCAAATATGTACTAAGCCACCAAATAGATAACAATGGAGCCGTTCACGTTAATTAATTGCTGCATATATAATAATTCCTTGGAAAAAAAAAGTTCAATCCTCCTCGGTTACCGCAAAGAAAACAGGACTAAGCTTTTAACAGAAAAGAGCGATCCGCTTTGTCGTTTTCTATAGTTCATTCCATTTTGCAGCGGACAATGCCAATTGGTTTTATGGTCCATCAATTCGACAGAGGTTGGTATTTTGCCGCCGGACCCATCATCAGATTTCTTGCTTTCACCGTGTTCCCATTGCCATTACACGGTGCGTTACTATTTGATTCGCGTGTTTTCTAGCGGGCCTCCGCCGTAGCTGGACAATGAATTTTTTTTTAGTTTGGCGTGACAGTCTTCGTGTCTGTGCGAAAAACGCACAGGTTACGCGCGCATCACTCGACGATCTCGCTAATGTGATACGGTCGGACAACAAATCTCTTACTGATGACCTTTCGTTAAGATTATTTTTAATTGCAAACAATTTGTATATATCCTATGTATATTTTTTTTCATTTACATCAATTAAATCCAAACTCTTTCCTTTTGTTACAGTCGGCATAAAGACATAGGAAGCGGTGATCGAGACACACGCAGATATCGACAAAAAAGTCAGGGACAAGGTATTCATCAATAGTGCGAAAAAACCACACGCTTAAATCGGTATTTCAGATAGTCATCAAAATTAATAATCAATTTTTCGTCATGTAATATCGTCAATAATATTGTCGAATTATGTCGCATTGTCGACTTAATGAAAGTAAATAATTCATAAATCAGCTGAATTACAAAATTACAAAAATAAAATCCATTGAACACCTTGGAATTACTGTCTTTTTAATATTGCTGTAATTGATCTTATTCGTGCCAATAGCAACGGAAAAGAAGTTTATTTCACTGGCGTTGAAACGTCAAAAGCAGAATTAACACCATTTTCTCGTATTATATACACTCAAGAATCTAAAACGATTCATAGCCATTGAATTGCATATGAGAAACATTCCTTGCTGAATTCCATATTACTAATATTTCAGCGTCAACTATTTATTTTGTCTTAGTGAATTGTCAGACAACGTAAAAATCGCATGTTGTTTTAATACTGCTTCGATCTGCTGTTTAATATAAGACCTTATAAAAAAATGGAATATAATTATCTTTACATAAGGACTTTGTCATAATAATTTCGTTATAGAGGATGTCGTGGTTTTTGTTCGGTAGAATCGAAAGATATCTTGAATAATGGTATACTTTTATAAAACATATTTTTATATCTTCTGTTGTGGCGTAGATTAGTAATATGAAAATGAAAAGAGACGCATAAGAAAGCCATTGGAGTGAAAAATATCATCCAATATTGAACCGTCACCGGTGCTTGTGCGGTCGGCGTACGGCTCTGGCGATCGACAAGTTAAGCAGCTTTAATTGCGGCCATAGCTTGGATGGGTGACCGCTTAGCCGTGCACCGACTGGCTCATCATCCAGTGAGCGGGAGGTCAGTTTTCCTGAGTTCTCGGTATACATACTTAAGTAAGAAACTTTCGTGTATAAACCGGGAAGTCAGAAGAATATGCGGCCGTCTGTATCGGTACAGGGTTTCCGCAGTTTCCCTGTACCCATGGCAAATGCGATACAGTGTAGCTAAGTCGGCTGCGGATGCATCGGGGGTTAGGTTAGCTTAGCGAAGTGCGGGTAGGGAGTGATAAAAAAAACGGGGAGCGCGGTAAAAAGCGATAGAAGCCGTACCTTGGAAAGAATAATAATAATAAAATTAAAAAGACATGATTCAATATTAATTATGAATCATGCGGTGATTACAATTTTCTGAAATAATTGAAATTGTTTTTATAACACATAACGATAATAATCTGAAAGACGTAAGGGGACCTTTTAAAGACGTCTTGGAGACATTGTCTAAAAGACGTCCGTCAAGGACATCTTGAAGACAGCAAACGGCTGGACATTGCACATTTTGAGGATATCCTTATGCTGTTTTGGGGAAGTCCTTAAGACTGGCATAAAAATGATATTCTTAGGACGCCATCTTGACGTTGTAAGAACATATTTTTTCAATGTACGGAAGATGTTTACGAAAAGACGTCTTTAGGACATCATTGCGGCATGCGTGCCCATTCGGATACGCGGAGTATTATTAATAAGTTATGTGTGTACCATGGGTGTTAAAAATTAAAATGGTAAGTTCGTATCTCTTTATTTTACATAATATCAGTAAGTGATGAAAACTCTAATGAATTGACTATAAACAAAAAATCACAATTTATTGATTTTAGAATTTTCAGAATCCTCGTTGCTGCAACATCGTGAATTGTAAAAATCCTATGATTCTAAATTCAATTTTCACGTTCCTGACAATCATATAATGCTCAAGAAATCACCCATAGGTTCCCATAGTTTGGTATGTCGCCCCGCAAAGAAGCGTGGAATCTTCACGTGGACGGCGGTGGGAACATGCCGAGAAACACGCGCGGTACATGGAATTCACTGTCCAGCAGTGATCGAGCAACGATAGAAGCACGGTAAGAAATACGTGGTCGAAATACGAATCGAAAAACCCGTCGTCCAGTTACGCTGTTAACACAGTAAGAAACGCGAGCGACGCGAAAAGCTGCTGTTACAGTAACGGCGGGAATACGGTCAGAAAAGCGAGTTACGCAAAAACCTGCTATTTCGGTAACGGTTGGAACACGGTGCACTGAGAAAAAAAATTATTAGAACTAACAAAACGTGTGCTTGCGGGCGGCGAAATAAATATTTGTTTGATCGAAAGAAATATTCAATTGATCGAAGCGGCTGGTAATATTATTAATAGATGTTTCGATTAACATTGCCAAATATTTTGTCCAACCGAGAAAATATGCTTTTCGCTGCCGGCAAACGCACGTTTTGTTGATTTTAACGATTTTTTTTCTCAGTGTGGGAATACGGTTCACGGTACGGTGTGAAGTAAGCATACCAATCGTCAGAACATCAACTAAATAGTGGAGGTCCAGATGTATCTAACGGAGTTCTATAGTTCCTGATTCCAACAATAATTCAGGTCATATAATATTGAAATATAAAAATTAAAAATGATATGCTAACTTTTCATAGCATTTCACGTTGTCAAGTCACGCGCACGCTTTGTGCGACCCCAACACCATTATTAGCGACACGGGAGCCGATTCCTCAAACTTGGGAATAATGAGGATTAGGGTGGGGAAAAAAGTCAGTGCGTAACGAGCGATCGAGTGAGAGCGACACGTGTTCGGCGTTAGGAGTGCGGAACGAGAGTGCGAAAGAAAATGCTGTCCAGTACCGTGAGCTGAGGGAGTTTGTAAAGTCTTTGTAAGTGTTTGTAAAAATTGGTACGCCAAGTATTAAAAGTTGTCAGGACGTTGTTCTCCCGTCCTTACTCAAATGGACTATGTACGGCAGCTAGTCGCAGGGACGCCAAGTTTTTTTGTAGAGAAACATACTCATCTGCTAAACATTTATCGAGGGTTTTTACTTGGCTAATAAGATTCGGTTGGATATTTTTGGAAGGCAGTTTTGTTTTTAAAGTTTTTTTTAGCTAAAATTTTTTTTATTACAATTAAATCTTGCCAGGGCCACGGCAGCGTAATTGCTAACGCACCAGGCTAGAATTCTGAGGTTCCCGGTTCGATCCCGGGTCGTGGCGGAATTTTTTTCACAATTTGTTTGAGGTAAAAATTCGTTGGTTGTGGCTGATTAAAAGATTTGCTTAATTTATTCAAACGGTTCATGAAGCAGCTACAATCGACACTTGTAAAAAGATGTAAAATATAGAGGATTAGTGAAATTGAAATTAGGCTTCAGTTTCGCGTTCTTTGAATCTAGCGATCACGGTCTCAGACCCGAGATGTGCTTCGCAAAAACTCCATCAAAAGAAAATTTCACCGCCAATCGTCGCATACAACAACACCTAGAGCGAAGACGAGTCCCACGAAAACTACTATTTCAATAACGCTGAGATACACGATCCGTGTCCGAGTGCCACCGGCCAAGCGCCTAAATAAACCGAAGGCCCTACGAAAATCAGCAACGAAGTTAACACAGAAAAACGTATGGACCCGTGCAGAAATTTAGTCAGGTTCATATACTGGGCCCGTAAAGTCTTCCCTGACTACATACGGGGGCCATCGCGGAAATCTAACTGCCGCCCGTACTGGACGGCCACGCTTTTAACCCTTGGGCTAGTACAGGACCATATGACTGGGCCAGTATACGATCCCATTATTAAAATTGATTAATTTCATCAAAAAAACATTCACTCATGCTACTTCAATAGCACTTTCAATTGATATTCCTTCGCTCCCTAAACTTTTCATTTGTTCTCTTGCCACGGATCGAACGCGGATCGAACACGGGCCGTCCAGATGGTTGTTGGCCCTAGCTTACTCGGCCATTCGAATCATGCAACTGTATTCTTTGTATTTGTTCATTTGAATGACTGATGTCAAATATCAAATTTGCGTAGAAATTAGTTTAATATAGTCAGAACTTTATAGGGTTTGTGATTGCGTCTGGCGTCGCAAAAATAAAAATTGACTCAGTCCCTTTTTACGGAAATTTGATTGACTCTAATAATCTGTTGATTGGGTATCTTGTTACCGCGATAGTCAATACTAAGATGGGTGACCGTTTGCATGACCGTAACGTTTTTTACTTAGATATGTGCTGATCAATGCTTCAATGGGTGACAGACTGTAGAGGTTCGACTTGTCGAAAGAGTGTTGTCGACAGATTTTTAAGGGCCAAGCAGGGTCCACGATCGAATTCCTTATCATGGGTTCGACGGGAACGCTCAGAAATTACGTTGTGGACGCTTTGCTGGGCCAGGAAGGGCTCAAGATTGGATTCCCTATCATGGGTACCCCGAGAACGCCCAGAAATTATGTTGTCGAGCCTATCTTGGCGCAAGTAGGGTCCAATATTGAATTCCCTATCATGGCTTCCATGTATAGCCCTATAATAGGTCCGTATTTAATCGCGGACGCCCGTGCAAATGTCTGCATGGGGAACGACCCTAACCTGATCCACAAACTCCTGTGCGTTATCGCGTGGATCCACATATTTGAGATAGATATCGAGAAGTAAGGAAAACGTGTCCGGAAAATTGATCGAAGAAAAAAAGAAAAGCGTTAAAAAATGTTATGGGCGTCAGCTACAGTAAGAATACGATGAGAATTTAAGAAATCTATGAGTTTATGTGTAAAATGTCAATAGTTAAGAAACGTTATGATAGCGTCATGTGCTCTGAGGTTTCATCCGAGGACGAGATGAAACGACAACGTCGTGCGAACCCAACATCGCTATTAGCGACATGGGAGTCAATTCCTAAAGTTTCAGAATAATGAGGATTAGAGCAAGGAAACATAATAGTGCGTAACGAGCGATTAAGCAAGAATGACAAGCTTAGACTATTAGGAGTGAGGAACGAGAGTGCGAAAAAAAAGATGTTCGATACCGTGAGCTGAGCGAGTTTGTAAGGTCTGTGTAAACGCGTTGTCCAAGTACACGTTGAATAAATAGTTTTTGGCATAGAGTAATTTTACGGCCTTATTATCATTGTTCTACTGGGCCACTCTAGACCGTCCCGACACTCTTCAGAGCTGGGACAGAGCTTAAGACCTCCATCCCAGCTTTCTTATAAACGTTTTGAAAATTTATTTAATGGTAATCGATGGTTTTTAATGATTTCCACAGTCCTACAATATAATTCTGATCCCCTTTGATGTGAAAATATCTATAAATAGTTATGATCAGCATTTCGTCAATACTATGGTTGTGTACGTCGGTTTTATGACGCGTTCTTGAATTGTGCGAGTCACACAATTGTTCTAGCTCCCTTATGGTATTTCAGGTTAATTCTAACCACTGGACATCGTCATATAATTATAAAAAAATTATCATGAGTATATTAGTCATGCAATGGTGGAATGCTACCGTTTTATGATGAGTTATAGGTCTGTGCGAGAGTTTACACAATAGTTCTAGCCCCCTGATGATATTCCAGGATCGTTCTAACCATTGGACATCTTTATATATTGTTTCAAGACTCGCACAGACCAAGAACTCATGATAAGAGTAATTATTATATTATATGATATTATTATCGTGAGTATGCTTATGATAATTTTCAATATTTGTATAAAGTTGGCCAATGGTTGGAACTACAGTATCATCAGGGAGGCTAGAACTATTATGTACTGGCTCGCGCAGATTAAGAACCCGATATAAAACCGTAGTGTGCCACCATAGTGTTGTCGAAACGCTGATTATAATTGTTTATAATTATTTCTACATGGAGCGGAATCCGAACTATATTTTAGAACTGAAGAATACATAAAAAACTATTAATTACAGTTGAAGAAGATTTTCAAACCTGATATGCTACGTGAAATTAGCGTATCATTCTACAATTTTGGTGATTCATTATTAAATGTCCAGAACTATTGTTGAAATCCACCGGGAACAATAGAACCCGGTTGGATGCAACTAGAACTCCACTTTGTAATTAATGACCTGACAATTGGTACGCCAACTTCACACACGTGAACACGGTGAGAATACGGTAGAAACACGTTGAGAACACGCTGGCCAACGCGGTCAGGACAACGGTGTTGTCGAAAAAATTTCGAAACAGAACCTTTTGCCAGTTGACGATGGGTTCTCGGTGAAAATAACAAATCCGATGGTGGGTTAGGCGGCACAAACCCACTGGTGGGTCGAACGGTGGTTTGACGGTGATACAGATCTGCTAGAGATTTAACCTGCCGTTCACCGAGCTGGATCAACCTGCGTAGACGATTGTGATTTTCTTTCCATTTTCGGTGTATTTTCGAAGAATCTCCACTTCTTGATCTTCAGCCCAAACTTGCCAATCCTTGCGCATTCGTTCTAGCAGCTCTAACACCTGTGTGTATCAAGGGCATATATTTTTGATGACAAGGTTGTATCAAAATTTCAGAACTTTGTGATAAGGAAATGCGTACTACGAACACCGACTTCGAAAATTAACAAGGCCAACAAGTTATCAATGCATTAAAAACAAGTCGCAAGGGTTGGAGTACCTTAACTTTTCCTTAAACTCAGTGTTCGGTGATATTTTTTCATGAAATTTGAACCCCTTCTGCGAACAGCACCAATTTTTATGGCGTCGATATCATATTGTTTTCATTAGAAAAGTTTTTATTGGTTCCGGAAAAGATTTTTATTACAGATAAGATAAATAATGATTATTGAATAAAATTTAATTACTTATATGAAAATCGAAGAATTAATAAATCAAGCTCGAAAAAAAAAACAGTTACTAAAAGTTCTTGAACAATGCATTACACTGCTAATTGATCAATCATTTCTTGTTCCCAGTAATTTTGAAGCCGATGATTTTTTTCGAAATTACACTCACTCAAATATTAGTACAGCAAAATAATAAAAAATAATATAAGATTGGACAACATTTTTTTGTTACTAAAATACAACGAACCTGCCGTGAGTGGATTATACAATTGATGAATTTTGAAACACATATTACACTGAACAATGATGGTGGAATGCATTCAATAAGACCTTCTGGATCGTGACGATACTTGAAAATAGCCATAACCTGAGGTGTGACTTGGCAAGAGAAAAGAAAACCTAGAATTGCGTGAATGGTGCGCCGTGTACGCACGGTTTGGTACGGCCATTGTCCGGTTGTCGCCATTAAGATTTTACTCGGCTTGTAATAGCGGGTTTGGAGGTAATTCATCGTAACTAGGATTCTCATCAACGTCGGCGTGAGGTATGCCAACAGTATTTCGCAAAACATTCGATAAAGAAACCCTCGACTTAATTTCCCCTAAGGCTATCAATTTTTTCCATTGTGGATTCGCACACATTGTGTCAAGAAGTATCACTTTGTTTGACACGAAAATTGCTGCAGCTATAGACAGTGACGTTGAGTGAATGCCATTAAGAAGTGCCTTCGATCCATAAACTGTAAAACAACGTAATTTATCGACTTTTGAGGGAAATTAACTTATGATGTACTGAGATGGAATAACAATAATTTCTATTTGATATGTGATTACTAATTTTTTATTATTGTTAGGATTTGGCATTATTTGGTTAGAATCAAAATTATATTTGTTATTTGACAATTATATCCTTATCTTTTTGAAATATTTTTAAAACCATGCATGACATTCTGCTCTAATGCATATTTGGAATGTTCCAAAACATTAAACCAATTATAAATAAATAATTATTAATTAATAATAATTACTAATTTATAATTAATTATAAATATGTGGCAAAACATAACGAGTTCTCATGTCTGAAGCTGTTCTTATGTGGAAGCAAATATTGATTTAAAGGAGCGCGGTATTGCACTTTACGTTCACTCTGCCCTCGACTATAATTAAAGTACGGCTGCATCAGACGTAATGACAGATATGCTTGCAGTCGCTGACATTATCGTAGACGTTTTTTTTCGACGTCATAATCGGAATGGATTTTCCTCTACCTTTCCCTGGTAAGTCGCACGCGGTTGAATTGCAGTGCAACGCCAACGTACTTAGAGTATAGTATGGGTATGAAGTGCTACTTCTCGTGACTGTAACGTGCAAAGCCCCTGGCCCAACACAAATCTCTACAACCTAATTTCGGGGGCTTTCGTGGGAGCCACAATGAGGAATTTAATCATGGTCCCTACTTGGCCCAACAAAGCGTCGACAAGGCAATTTCTAGGTGCTCTAGTGGAAGCCATAGTAGAGAATCCAATCTTGGTCCCTACTTTGCCCAACAAAATGGTAGTCATACCGGGGGTGCCTTCTTGGGTTCTGTTAGTGCTACAAAATAATTTGTAAGTATTTATTTAATCGACAGTAATGTTAATTTTGTGACTTTTGTTATCTAAGTTTTTACAAATAAGTATAAAGACATGCTGCGCAACTGTCTGTGAGATGTACGGAAACAAGTCATTAATTTAGGAAAGAGATTTTCTATAATAAAAGGGTAAAATTGTTACGTTATACACAAATTAAGCCTTAATATCCCGTAATTTTTGTGTGAAAATAAACTTACGGTACATACAAATTGTGATCATTAAACATTAGCACCACTTTATCCTGAAAAAGTAAAACGCCACCGCCTCTCGGTGACCTATTTTTTCTGCTCGCTTAGACCGCGTCTCCTAACAATTGACTAATTACTACGATGAATTTATCATCTCATTTAATTGACTGTTAATGGAGGTCAAGCAAAATCGAGAACGACCACTAAAAATAATCGCGCGCAAGCAGAGCAGACTTTTCGAGCGCCGCGGGCACTCGCGCACGTGCGTCACGGGACTTAGTTCCCAGGCCGAGAGGAGGCTACGGCGCCATAGCGCTTCTCTCAATTACCAAGCCCTCCCGGCCGGCTATATAACTCCGAGCCACAAGCCCTAGGCGAGTTTTCCACCCTCTTTGGCACAGGCATTTGGCTGTGGTTCCAATGCCAAACGTGAAGTCGTGAGTCCCTAAAGAGACTATATCTGTTAATTAATGCCCTTGTTTGGTAGCAAATTCATTTTCCGTCCTCACGGTGAACAAACATTTCACCGTCTGTTGGTGGAACCTTCTTGCGACTCCCTTTGCATTTTATTCTAACTTCACATCTTAATCCGTTCTTTTTATATAATAGAAAAAATTCAAATACTATATCCGGGACCTGCACGGGGCCTTTCTCCGTAATCGGGAAATAGTCATGGATCCCTGTACTGGTCCGACAGATTTCGTCCTATATAGGCTCAATAGTTTAAAGCGTGACCGCCTAATGCAGGCTGTAATTTGATTTTCCAGAAGGGTCCTGTAATTAGTCAAGGAATATTATACAGGCCCAATATGTAACCCTGAGTAATCTTCTGCATTTCTGTTACTTCGGAAGTTCTCCTTCCATGTTTAAAACGGAACTTTTTGACCCGCATAATACGTAAAAATGACATGCAATTATTAGCATAGATTGATCAGTTGTACTTGGACAGTTCACCATGACACTTTGAAAACATTTTTTGTTTGTTTCGAAAACATAATTTACTGAATCGATGCGAAATGTCGCTCCATAATTAATGTTTCCTTCGACATGGGCATGAAACTGTGGCATTTTTCAATGTTCGGAGTAGCCTTCACAGCCGCGGATGCCTTTTGAAGCATTACCTCTAAATTGTTGTTGTCTTTTTTTGTTTTGCTCATCGAAGGGACATTTCTCTTGTGCACATCTAGAGGCTCGCACGGACAGCGTTTCTCTTCAGATAAAGCACTTATCTGAAGAGATTACGTTTGCTGATGAAGATATTATAACGCTTGCTGTTGTTCGATATTTATTCTTGGAAAATCGTATCATCTGCTATAACTCATAAACATTGCATGAAAAATGAACTAAAAATCAGGCATTCACTTACAGCATTTGCAACAATTCTTCCGATACCAGTATCCGTTGTAACCGGCTGTTCGCTTCCTCAAAGCGAACCTCTCGCGCCAGTTATCGGATTTACCGCGCGTGCGAATTTTCTTTTATCGATCGTGGAGTCGAGCGGGCTCGTCGATCCCCGCGCATGTGTGATGAGCGTTTCTCCACACCTCGCGACGAATTTCACATTCCTCTCCCCAGTCGCAAGACGACACGCTTGGCGACTCGTCCTGCGTTCCTCCGTTCTTTGTGTTTAAAGTGCGTGAAATTCTGTCGAGTGTGAGTACTGAAGTTCTTTTTCTTATTGATACGATTATTATAACATATGTGCGCCGTTCCGAGTGTCCTAATTACCACACGCCATCCACAGACTGCGTCTGGGCCCGTTACGACGGTCGAAAATTGATTAAATATCATAAGGAAAAGGAAGAGAGAGAGAGAGAGAGAGAGAGAGAGAGAAGAGAGAGAGAGAGAGAGAGAGAGAGAGAGAGAGAGAGAGAGAGAGAGAGAGAGAGAGAGAGAGAGAGAGAGAGTAGAGAGAGAGAGAGAGAGAGAGAGAGAGAGAGAGAGAGAGAGAGAGAGAGAGAGAGAGAGAGAGAGAGAGAGAGAGAGAGAGAGAGAGAGCGAGCGTTTTCGGGACAACGTGCCGGCTATGCGCCTCGCCTCATAGCCATTTTGCTAATCGTCGAGGAGTAAAAGCCTTGCTCATTTCTACTGAGGATTATCAAGAAAACTTCAACCTTTTTTGGAAATCGGGACGTTGGAATTCTCTGTTTTAGTTATTGTCTTTTGTGGCAGGATGGCGCAGGATTGAGCAATAAAAAAAGAGATTGTAAAAGGTAGAAAAATGGCGTGGTCTTTATTACTATAATACGTTACAGGTGTTGCTTCGGTTGAAGCGCAGACTTGATCTGTTTCAAAGACTACTGCGCAAGTCAAGGCGTTCTTGACTGCTGACTAGCGATACTAGTTTTTAGAAACTTTTTAGTTTTATTATTATACTGTGCTCGGCCGGTATGTCAGCCCGAACTCGCTGTTTTACTAACACTCCCACATTCGGCTGATATGCCGTTCGCTTTTTCTTCATCAATTACAATTCCCTTTGAGCGGAGGTATTCGAACCTCATTTTACTGAGTGGTTTTGTGAAAAAATCAGCTATTTGTTCATCAGTAGTGATGTACTCAATGTCAAACTCCTTTTGTTCGTAATGTGACCTAACGAAGTGATAGCGTACGTCGATATGTTTTGAGTTACGCGTCACTTGTGGATTTTTAATTGATTTAATAGCACTTTGATTATCAATGTACATGATAGGGAGTTCGCTTTTCGCGTTAACTAATTCCTCTAATAGTCTGCTCAACCAGATGAGTTCTTTGCATGTTTCGCTCGCCGCAATGTACTCCGATTCCATGGTTGATAATGCTACCGATTTCTGTTTCAAGGATCCCCATACAATGGGTGCTTCAGCGATTTTAACAATATAACCACTTGTGGATTTTCGCGTTCGCTTGTCGCCCGCAAAATCCGCATCACTATACGCGTTAATCCTAAGTTTGTCGTAGGAACTTGGAAAAAATATTCCGTGGGTAAGAGAACCCTTAACGTATTTTATGATTCTCTTGATCGCGTTCCAATGCACTTTCCGAGGCTGTTCGGCATATTGACTAACCGCGTTCACCGAAAAAGCAATGTCCGGCCTCGATACCGTTGCCAAAAACAACAGACTCCCTACTGCTTCTTCGTACGATACATGTACTATTTCGTCCCTGAGATTAGGATCTTGGAGGCTAAGGTCGGTGTGTTGATCTGCCGGTATTGCCACACAGTTTGCCTCTTTCATTTCGAAGCGATGAATTATCGTTTGCGCATATGCCTTTTGGTTGACAAATACCGATCCATCTGGTAGCTGCTGAATTTCCATCCCGAGAAACAGTCCAAGGGGAGAGACTGTTATCTGCAGAGCTGTCGATAGATGATCCAACAATTGAGTAATTTTCCTTTCGTTTGTTGATGCGATCAACCCATCATCTATGTAGATGGCTAGGATGAGGATGTCATGGTTATCCTTAGAGATGAAAACACATGGGTCCTCCGTAGTAGCAGTTGAATCGAACTGCTTTAGACAGGCCACGAACTTGTGATTCCAGCATCGCGCTGCCTGCTTAAGCCCGTATAAGGCCTTTTTCAATTTGCACACTTTTGAAGTGCCGTCCTCGTAACCTTTAGGCTGTGCCATAAAGATATCTCCCGTCAATTCTCCATATAAAAACGCAGTCTTTACGTCAAATTGCGTTAACTGCATCTTTTCCATTGCCGCAACAACAAGAATGGCCCGAATAGAGCCGAATTTGACGACTGGGCTGAATGTCTCGTTGAAATCGACGCCCGGCCTTTGTGAAAAACCCTTTACGACCAATCTGGCTTTGAATCGTTCAGCACGGTCTCCGATTCCCGGCTTACGACGAAAAACCCAGCGACTGGAGAGTATTTTTGAGTTCCGTGGGGGTTCTACGAGTTGCCATGTGTCGTTCTCGTACAACGAATCCATTTCGCTGCTCATTGCCTCTTGCCAGGCCTTTTGCTCATTGCTTCGGATTGCCTCTTCATATGTACGCGGCTCCTGCTGCTCCGCAACAAAAAGGTTTTCCATATCGAGTTGAAAATGATCAAATCTCATTGGCGGTCGTAGAGTTGCACGGTTGCGCAGCTCTCGTGGCTCCTGAGGGGCTCCGATGCTTGCAGGTTCCCGAGGCTCATTTTCCCGCTCTTCTTGGCGAGGCTGGTCCTCTTGATCATCTGCTGCTTCTCCTTCTTCCTCGTTGCTAAACTCATCGCCTAGGTTATTCTCTTGCTCACTTCCAGATTCGTCGTCTAGATCGTCCTCTAATTCGTGAATGAGTTTTGGTACCGGAATTTCAATGGTGGCATGTTTTTCCTCCTTTTGTACTTCAACAGAATCGACAATTTCTTCAGACGTAAATTTCACGTCGCGGCAAACTTGCACTTTCCCTTCATCTGGAAACCAGACTCTGTACCCTTTTGAGAATTCGTCATAGCCAACGAAATAACCTTTTTTGGCCTTGGCATTCCACTTTTTCCTCCTTTGTTTTGGTATATGTGTCCAGACAGGAGTGCCAAAAATTCGATAATTTCGCTTATCTGCCGGTTTCCCGAACCACAGTTGGTACGGTGACTTTCCTGCGACGCTGCTTGTGCCTGTGCGATTAAGTACGTACGCAGCTGTGTGCACAGCCTCTGCCCACAATTTAAGGTCCTTTTTTTTGCGTAGATCATGCTTCTTGCTGCTTCCACCAAGGTCCGATTTTCCCGTTCGATTACACCATTCTGCTCAGGTGTGTAGGCAACACTTGTTTGATGCTTTATGCCGTATTTGTTCATTGTTTCGCGCATGGTACTGTTGACAAACTCTGAACCATTGTCTGTTCTGAGTGTTTTTATTTTCCTGCCGAACTGCGTTTCGAGTGTCTTTACTAGACCTTCAAAATGTGTTTTGACCTCTGACTTGCTTGCTAGAAAAAACACAAATTTGAAATGCGAAAAATCATCCTTGAACAGCAGGAAGTATTTCGACTTGCCAATTGACTCTTTTTCCATTGGCCCGCAGACATCGGCATGAACAAGCTCACCTGGCTCATTTGTCTGTGTGTTGCTGTGTGGAAATGGCTTCCGAGCCATTTTTCCTTGTGCACATCCGTCGCAATTCCAAGATTTCGGTGGTGTCGTTTTAATGTTCCAGTCCTGAAGTACTCCGCACATGTGGGATATTTTGGTGCGCGAGCCGCTCATGCCATGTCCTGAGTGAGTCACTTTGTGATATGTTTGCTTGCAATTTCCTTGATGCGTGGTTATTTATACGAAATCTCATTTTGTATAAATCCTCATGTCCATCACCAATTGCCACAGTGTCAGTTCCATTCAACAGCCGGCACGATTGACTGTCTGAAACGAGCTCCAAACCTTTGTCGAGCACTGAGGACATCGAAAACAAGTTGTATTTCAAGTCTGGAACATGAAGGACAGGAGTTAAATGATGATTCTCCCATTGGTACCCGTTGTATGACTGGATGTGAATTTCTCCCACCCCTTCGCCATATATAATTTCACCATTTCCTATTTCCACAGGAACTTTCTTGTCAAGAACAGTATATGTGACAAACCAGTTCCGCATCGGACACATATGCTGGCTTGCTCCAGAGTCTAAAAACCAGTTTTTCGGAGATGAGACTGAAGCTACTGCTTGTGCTTTTACTGTACCTCCAATGAAAGCGCTTCCTTTATTTCCATGTGATGAACTCGGAGCTCCTTGGTGTGTGGATTTCTTCTTACTTCGACACTCGTTCTTCCAGTGGCCAGTTTTTCCACATTTGTGACAGGTACCGGGTTTCCTTGATTTTGTTTTTGTAGAAAACGCACTGTTGCTGGAGCTTTCCATTGAGTTCAAGCGAAGCTCCTCCATCATGAGACGTGAGGTAAGATTTTACAGGGTTCGCTCTTGGGAACTTGTCGACTCCCATGCCGTTGCGAAATGCTGATAGGAAGATGGAAGTGTAATTAATATTTTAGTCATAATCATTCCATCGGTCACTGGCTCTCCGAGGATTTTTAACCTGCATGCTAGATCATTTATTTTAGCCAAATGCATGCTAATTTCATCGCCTGCATCTTTTCCAAGCGAAAACCACTGTTGTTGCAATAGATGCTTAGAGGTTTCACTTTTGTTCTCATAAATGGAGTGTAATTTCTCCCACATTTCCTGTGCAGACGCGCAATTTATTATGTGGAGCATACAAGGACGACTCACCGTTTGAACTATTATTTTTTGTGCTGTGCTATCTTGTTTGGTCCACTTTTCTAGTTTTTTCTCGAAGGTTGTGACAGCTTCAACGTCCATACTGTTCGTTCGCTCCGGTTTGGCGAACGCTCCGGTGACAACTTCCATCGCTCCACTTGCTGCAATTATCACTCGAACTTCGAACTTCCATAGTCCCCAATTGTCCACACCCACTAGCTTCTCAACTCTCGTGAGCTCGTTGTCGGGCATAATCGTTTTTGCACTCTTGCACGTGGCTGGCTGACCGTGCCGACACTCGCGGTTTTAATCACGCGAACACGATTGTTATTTTTACACTCACGAGAAAAATGTTACTCAGTACGCAGTCCTGGGCCCATAACCTGTTTTAGTTATTGTCTTTTGTGGCAGGATGGCGCAGGATTGAGCAATAAAAAAAGAGATTGTAGAAGGTAGAAAAATGGCGTGGTCTTTATTACTATAATACGTTACAGGTGTTGCTTCGGTTGAAGCGCAGACTTGAGCTGTTTCAAAGACTACTACGCAAGTCAAGGCGTTCTTGACTGCTGACTAGCGATACTAGTTTTTAGAAACTTATTAGTTTTATTATTATACTGTGCTCGGCCGGTATGACAGCCCGAGCTCGCTGTTTTACTAACATTCTCAAATCCCCTTGGAATTTAAACATTATTGGGAATTGTCGAGTAAATGAGGACCGCGCCGGAGACAACGAGACTGTCAGCAACAACGACCTTCAACCTCGCCGAGTCGAGTATTCGATAAGTTTTTCTCTTTGTCTTTCTGAATATCTCTATCTATATATATATATATGTATATATCGTGTCGATCATAAACAGTTCTCCAAATTTCGAAAACACCGGAAAATATACCGGGTGTTGAAATTGTCACCGTCGAGATATTCGAGTCTTGCGGAATATTTCTTGTTTTTCTATATTTCGATTAACTCGGGGTATATTAGTTTGTGGCGCATTGTTTGCGAACAGAGTATTAAAAAATCCACACCTATTTCATCTCCCGAGTTATTCTGTTTTCGGTGGAAATTTAAGAGAATATTACCGTTTTGCCGTAGCACTCTTCCAGTGTGATTTAAATTGTTCTTATAATCGCTTATATACTTAGGATATTTTCTCGTCGGGTCAAGTTCTTGCCAAATTAATCGTGGATACCTTAATTTTATTTGTGGTCAATTGTTTGATCCCACGATTGGTTTGGTGACACTAAGGGACTTTGAGTGAAACAATCCTACCACAGAATCCAAGATGTTTTTCCATTCAATTTTGCTCTCATCTTTTTGTTTCTGAAGGTAGTAAACACCCAACGCCTATTTGTTCTTCGAAATTTATCTTTTCAAATTCAATTTAGAGTCATTGCTTTTCGGTTACCTTCAGTACTATTCCGGTGTGTTAATTTTTCTCGCTTAATTTCTACGGAACCCCAGCGATTATTCATCCTTTAATTCATGTAAGTGGTGTTGATTACTACCTCATTTCAGTAACGACGGTGATAACCGTTTGTCTCCAGGTTCAACCACCTCTCCTCTGTTTATGGCAAGGGATTGTTTCACACTCGAGTGATACTTCTCATCGCGTGTTTATATTTATGTCTAGGATTAAGTCATTTCTCAGCGATTATTTACTTTTTTGTACCTGTAACTGGGCGTCAAGTCGGCCCGAGCCCATTGAGGCGCCGAAGTGCGCAAATGAGGGGGATGCTGCATCGGCACATCTGCCACTCATGAATATACTTGTAATTAATGTGATTAAACGTGCTCTTGTGTACTTACGGTACAATATCTGTATTGGTTACTGTATATGAGAGAGAAAGTTTATATTCTGTAAACGGACATTATAAATAGAAGCTCAATTGGAGTACAATTCCAAATGGTTATTCAGAGTGCATTATTTATATCCGCTGAATGAGATGAATTCCCGTCGAGGCCCCTGATTTACTCATGGTCCCATTCTCGAGCTCATAGGTTCCATTCGTGTTTCCTCCGTTTTGGGATTTATTCTGGGTCACTTACAAAGAAATTGCCAAGGAACCAGACTATCATTACGATTCGGGATCCGACCATTCATTAAACTCGTACTTATGTAAGGGACATTGATCTTGAATTTCGCAAGAGTAAAAAGTTATCTTACACCGTAGACTTTTGCGCAAAAAATTTATTTTTCTTCCTATTAAATCTCGAAAAAACTCACATCCCGGGTTAAAAAATTAGGTAGAATTATATATAGTCATTTATAATATTATTCATAATTATATATAACTATGTGTAATTATATAAAGTTATGTATATATAACCCTAGATAATTGTATATTATCATGTATAATTCTATAGGAATATATTATGAGGAATTTTCCCTACGGGAGTCCTCCATACAATAACTCCTTATTCATCAGCACTATCCAGCATACTAAAAAGACTATTCGGGACTAACTAAAATTGCAAAACTAATTAATACTTAACTAAACAATGACCTCTTCCGCAAAATAACCTTAAAATCAGCTAGCGTATCACGACGAAAGGAGAGAGCTGCTCAACCATAGAATCGATGACTAATATTATAACGTAACTTCAGGTAGCTGAGAGGATACAGGAAGCCTATTGATCAGGTAGCAGGTTGCAGATGACTAAAAAGAGCTAGTAGATCAGGCAGCTGATATTTAGAAAATTACTGTCGCAAGAGAACCTCTAACAGGTAGCTGGATGCCGATCGAGAGCTCGAACCAGGTAGCGTAGGTGGCGAAGGAGAGCTTTTCATCAGGTAGCCAGATGCCGACAGAAAGCTTCTATCCGGTAGCTTGGTGACGAAAGATAGCGCTGATCACGTAGCCTACATCCGACAGGGAGCTTCCATCAGGTAGCTTGATGACGAAAGACAGCGTTGACTAGGTAGCATAGTTCCGACAGAGAGCTTCTATCAGGTAGCTTGCTGACAAAAGATCACGTTGCCCAGGTGGCATAATTCCGAGAGGGAGCTGTTATCAGGTAGTCTGATTCCTAAAGAGAGCTTCTATCAGTTAGCTTGATGGCAACAGAGAGCACTGATCAGGTAGTGTAACAACCCGAGAGAGTCCCCAACAGGTAGCTGAAGAACATTGAGAGACAGCAGAGATGAGCTAGCGTAAAACGTAGACTCGCATCAAAACGAAGTAATAACTCACTAACTGAGGTAGTTGAGCGCCAGGTACAGAGTACCGCCGGCTCTTGACCGACTTGATTAGTTTTCCCCAGATTAGTGAATTACCCGATGCTGGATAGTGAGAGAATAGGATAAAAACACCGAAAGACACGGTTGACTCATGCTCCTTAAGCCAAAACATGGTAGAGGGGGTGGTTCACATTAACACATAAACACATTATAAATGCGCAATATAAATCAGAATTTAGAAGTTAAAGGATAGATCGGATGATTCTAAGCGCCACTTTATGAATAATATAACAAAGAGAGAGAAATCGGTTAATTGGCGGGTAGCGCAAAAGATTAACTAATAGTTGCCAATTTACGAGAATTAAACCAAACAATAATAATAACCGAAACAATAATAAGCACAAATTTAGGAACAATAATTAACGGTCGGAAAGTTATCAGTGGGGAGAGCAAATAAAGTTCCAAAAGGTAGCGTGAAATTAACTGGTAATAATGAACAACTAATAGGAATTAATAATTCAATGAAACAAAGGTAGCTACAGCCTTGTACTAATCGCAGATAACCAGAGGTAGCCCAAAGTTTTTAAGTAGCCAAATCAATCAAGGAAAGGAAAAGAATATATATCCGAGTTTTCTGACGAGATAGTAAGAGAGCTGTAGTATCGAAAGGTAGCATAGTAACAACCGAGATGTAAGCATCTCGGCTGACTAGAGGTGACCGCTGGCCAAGACACTGCGGCCGGGCAGGCGACGCAACGCATACGGTAGACACAGGTAGCATTATGTCGTAGTATTACAGAGAGCGACATTACGCATCCGTACATTAAATTCGTAGTCTTATAACTCGTCAAAGGTAACGCTCAAAGATATTCTAATCTATACTGGAGATCGCGAACTAAACACAATAATTGAATCAAACTAATCGACCAGAACAATAGAAAACTCGTTTATCCCAGTAGAAGACTGGGTGGCACCTTGAATTGACCAAAAACTCTAAACCAAAATCTATAACTCAACAATAGAAGGTAGCCCAAAGAGTTTTCTATTTAACAAGGATAGAGGGAAGGGCGAGTCTCACCGGTACTCTGCAGCCGATCCTCGAAGCCAGATGGTGGATGGCGACGCACGTCCTCTCCGGCCCAGCGATAACGCAGCAGTCCCTCGATGCCGCGCGTTCCGTCGATCGATGGCGTTCCTCCACTCCGTCTAGCGGCCGCCTAACGCTCTCGCCAGCGTTCGTTGGTCGTACGCTCTCGCGAGCTTCGTATTCTGCTTCTTCGACCAATGGCGATGTAGGCCGGTGAGCGAGGTGGCGCGCAATTCGAATTTGAATGCGGTCTTGCAATACGAATCTCAAAGGTGGCGTGCTCGTACTAGAGTTCTCGTCAATATCACAATCTTTTCAATGCAGCAAATTGCTCTGCTTCCTGAAGGCCTTCCCCTTGGATCCAATAGCGCCATTAAAAGAGTGCGTAGTTCCTCAGGCGGGAAATCGTGGCCACGATGCATCGGCCTCTGAACTCACAACTTTAGGTGCAACACTGCAATTAAACTCTTTCTCCGACGATCCTAGACCCACTCTTAGTGGGGCGCCGGGTTGTCCGGACCGCGGCGATCCAGGTTGTAGTGGGATGGTCCAGCTCCAGGCTGGTAAGTCGTGAGGGAGGCGGGTGACACAGTCATGTTTCGGCTTATTTTCCAGCGCGCTCCCGCGGCATCCAAGCTCCACGGACACAGGTGTTCGGTGTCCGCCTGCGGGACTGTATAACAGATGCAATATCCAAGATGTGTGAGGTCCGAGCTTCTTAACGTAGCGAATCCTTAATGCTCAGTAGCCTCTTTTATATTTGAGGTAGCAAAACGATAGTGTTAGCGTAGAACACTTAGGGACCAGTGGCACATGGCGAGGGCGAAGTTGGCGTCTAGACGGAGAGTGCTTCCCCGCTGGTTGGTGATTGTTGAGGTGAGATTCCGTCGTATGGGGAACATAACGGTCGAACGCACTTAATCTTACAGACTACTAACTCTTAATCATAATCCAGTTTTAATGAAAATTGCGAAAAGCGTTTCAACGGAAAAACATTAGAATCGAAGGTAGCTAATCTCTTTAAATATTCCATAATACTTAGGATGTCGTAAAGAATTAAATAAAATATCGCATTGAATGAAATTGCCCTTGATCGGCCGGAGGCCCTTGAGCGGCCCTTGAGCGCCGTCCAAAAGTGTCGTAAATCCGACACTCCTCGCCGCTTACACTCCGCACAGGTGGCGTGGCAAAATGTTACGTCACAATATATATTTATATATCATTTCATATCATTATTTTGCAACATTACACATAATTATATCAATCTATGTATAATTATATATATTTCTGTAGAATTACATATAATTATATATAATTAGTTAAGTGCGGTCAATCTGATCATATTTTCCTATATATAGTTTTATATAATTATATAAAACCCTTTAAATATATATCTAATGTAGTGTAAAATTTTTCTTGATCAAAAAAAAAAAAAAATAACTACAAAGCTAAAGTCCCGAGCTTTTACCTTTCATTTTTAATAGTGCGCCAGGCGCTTCCACGTCGGGGAAACACTCGCGATGTTCACGGACCAAGCTGCTTTTGCCGGACTAGCCGCAGCCGCAAAAATTTTGTAGAGTGGCGGGATTCGTAGGCCAGGTTCACACACACGAAAAATAATTAATGATGCATATTCGGGGATGGTTGACTAATTGAATAGATGTTATGATGCTTCGACAGTGACCGCCTTTTAATGTTTTGATGGAAGTTTGGTAAATCGTAACTCGGGTCTGAGTCGCACGATGCCGGAGATTCCGTTGTTATCGATCTTCCTGTATAGGAAAATCAAACATTTGGAATCTATTTATTTTTGTCCCTTCAAATTGCTTTATCAATTCGTAAATTTATGAAGCAAACTGAACGGACGATATTTTAACAATTAATTTTTAATCGTGAAAAAATATTGCCACAGCCCGGGATCTTCCTATACAGGAAGATCGATAACAACGGAATCTCCGGCATCGTGCGACTCAGACCCGAGTTACGATTTGCCAAACTTCCATCAAAACATTAAAGGCGGTCATCGTCGAAGCATCATAACATCTATTCAATATATACATACTCCGCCAAAAGCCAAATAAGAATGATGGTTGGCTAAACCCATAAAACGTCGTTTATTAACGATGAGGCGCAATTTCTCTTATTCCCAACCCAAGCGCGACTTTCGACACACACACACACACACACACACACACACACACACACACACACACACACACACACACACACACACACACACACACACACACACACACACACACACACACACACACACGCACGCACGCACGCACGCACGCACGCACGCACGCACGCACGCACGCACGCACGCACGCACGCACGCACGCACGCACGCACGCACGCACGCACGCACGCACGCACGCACGCACACACACACACACACACACACACACACGCACACACACACACGCAAAGTTCACACGCACGAAAAAAAAGACGGGAATTATTAGAACGAATAAGAAAAAGAAATACGAATATAAATATCAAATAGATCGCGTGCCTCAACCTTTCTTTTCCAGGCGACGCGGTCTAACCCGTATTTCTCAATTAACGCGACATTCACCTCTCACAACAACAAAAAAAACAGCTACTCAATTCACCAGCCCATAATGAAAATAACACGGAAAAGTCTCACACATAATCGCTTCTCGATCATTCCCGCGCGCTAAGAAACTACACTACGATCAATGGTGATTTCCCGAAGATAATTCCCCACAATTCTTCTAATTCTTATTTTCTATTAACGTTTGCAAATTGGCAACGGCCCGCCGTAAAGTCTCGCGGGACTCTCGAAAACACTAAAGGACCAAACATCAGAGCGCGCGGACTCGATCACGCGCAGAATACCGTTGTTGCGCACGTTCTGACAAAATAAATAAAATCTCTACAGAATAAGAGAGGCCTAGTGACAGGGCTTACCTCGAGGTCAAAACAATTAACCTGTCCCATCTCCTCCCAATATCCTCACGGGAATTTCACGTGGTAGTTTCACCGTCCTCGCAGTACCACGGATCCTCGGAAAATACCCAGAGACCTGCCACTCACGGGAGCACGAAGCTTCTTATCCCTACCCCAATCATTTCGCCGGCGATCGGTCAGGCGGCTAACCCTGATTTTTCGCAAACTATATAATTGTCTTAAGTAGTTGGCGCTCCTGGCGCGCGAATTTCAAATCGGGACTTTGTAGCTCAGCGCACAGGACGACGGCGTAGACAGATCTCCGTGAAGTTAGCCGATTATTTTAATGGATCTGACTTTCAATTATCGGAATCGATTGGTGGTCGATTACTGGTTGATTGGTGGCCTAATGAGAGCATTTGGTGGTCAAGCGTTGATTTTTAATTAATTAATTGAAATTGGCCGGTGGAGTTAGCCGATTTTTTTTTTTACGAACTTGATTTTTCAGATGTCCAGTCGATGCATAATCGTTTGGTGGTTAAAAATATCATAATGGCCTAATGAGAACATTTGGTGGTTATTATTTAGTTAGTTATTGAGAAAAATTTCAAAAATTCAATCTCATTCTACCGAACCGGTATTAAGGATATGGACAAATGTTTATGGCTGGTAAAACCCATCATCCTGAACCGATTTTGCTTTGGAAGGTCTTAATCGAAGTAGGAACGTTTCCCGATCATTGGTAGCTTTATCTGAATATTTGGTGGTCATTGCTTAGCATATTAGATGTCCTTAAACGTACCCGAGCGTTATAAGCAGCATCGAACGCTGTCATCGGTTGACAAATGGGTAGCGGTAATACGAACGGTATTTTTCATAAAACGCATAATTCTTAAACGTCTACGCTTCACAGGGTCGTAATCGAAGCAGAACGGTCTTATAACGATTGTTTGTTATTAGTTAGATTATAAGATGTCCTTAATCTTATTTTTTCGATACGACGAGTAACGGCGAGTATTTAAACTTTCGGATCGGTCGATGTACGCACGCAGGTCTATGGACATATACTCTCTTAAATAGACTCATATTTGTGAACCGATTTCGTTCAACGAGGTGTCAATCGAAGCGCCACTGTCTGCAGATCATTACTAGTCTAATTACAACATTTGGTGGCCATTCATTATGCTACGATGAACATCGAACGCTTGGATTGGCCGACATGAACCTATCTGACATACTTACGTAAATACCTACAGAAATATTAACTGAAACAACTTCACGATTGTTTGCAATACATTCTTTCAGTATTGCAATTTTTGCAGATTTAACCGCTTCGGCTCATCAACTGATGGGAACAGTGCTAGGCGCAATAGTACGCAACAATTCACGACCCGGCGCCGGAGGTCAAGATAATCGGCATATGCATAATTAATGCATAATTAATTGATTATGCTGTGACCCGAAGTTCGCTCCTGAAATGGTGGGAGGGGAAAACGGGTGAAATAAATAATTAACGCAGTAGTTTTTATTAAAAAAACTAGAAACTACTTTAATTATAAAAAAAAAAAAAATCTACAAATACAAAAAAATATGAAAAAGAAAAAAAATGGCGAGAAACAAAATCCGGTTACTCGGTTCGGAGGGCAGTAAAAAATTATTATAAACAAATTATGGGCGCCAGTTGCAAATTCGGTGCAACACCGTTTCCGAAATTAAACAAAAAAAAAACTAGTAAAAATTACAAAACCTCAAACCACGAAGTGGGAGAACAAATACGCAAAATAATAAAAATAGGGGCATTAGCTGTCGAGTAGGGCTGAGACAAAGATCAGGGCGAGGGGCAAAATGGCCTAACGGTCGGCTCTTACAATTTATACCCGTGTGGTCTCAACTATAATTGGCAATAATCAGGGTGGCACAAAAAAAAGGGTTTTGGGGTCGAAAAATAATAAGGGTAATTGGTTAAAGGGGAAATAAAAAGAAGGGGGGGGGGGGGAAGAATTTATATTGAAAATTCGTAAAAAGTCCGAAGGACGATTCACGAATTTTTAAGGGCAGAATAATGACAAAAAAAAAACAAATTATCGAGAGAACAATTAATAGAAAAAAAATCCCAAATTGTCTGAAGGACAATTTGGAATAGGGTGACGGGTATTAATGAATAATTGTAGGAGGGTAGATTGGGGATTTCGGTGCTTCTTTGCACGAGTATTGACAGGTGGCAAAATGGCTGATAACGAGGGGACACTCGTTAGTCTTATTTGGGGTATTTTATAAATTTCAGGGATGTTCGGTGGCAAACGAGGGTAATACAGGGGTTGCTCGGGTGGTATAAAAAAAAGCTTCAAAACTTACGATACTTTCGTAACGAAAATCCAAATAAACTCTCAGCACAAACTAAATTTTGGCGCAGACTCAATTTAAACACTCTTATCGTTGACGATCAAGAACACAGTTATATCTTTCGATGTAGAAACAGTTATGGCGATTATCCTCGCCGTCTTCTTCCTAGAATTTTATCCTAATTTTCTAATTTTCCTATTGGTTGATTTGCATAGGGAAGAGACATTAACGCCGCCGCGGGTAGTAATCGTAACGCGTGGTGGTAGTTCGACAGGTGTGAGATGGATGGCGGCAGGAGTCCCGTTAGATCCCTAATCGATAGACGACGGCTGGCGATCCTCGTTACCTGTCGACCCGCGATGACGTCATCCGCCCCTCAATCACGCCCCGAAACGCTCACTGTCCCTCTCCTATGCTCAACACTGCTATTAGATATAGGCAGGCGGGGAGGGAAAGCATGGGAAGAAGCTAGTTGTTATTGTTTTCGGGAATGTGTTGTGCGCGTTCGGGCAGTGCCTGTATCGAGATTTCGCTTTAGCGAAATTTCTCGTTACAAGCGGTACAAATTTTGCCAATAGCGGTACAAATTTTGCCAATAGCGGTACAAATTTTGGCTGCTATACGTCCTCGTCGCTCGAAGGATCCACGGAAAAAGCCTCGAGCGATATAGCTCGCGGATTTCGCTCCCCCCCCATCGACATTTTAAAATCCCTTAATTGGGGGTAACACGACGCGCTCGCACGATATACGCGGGACCTGGCGCCTCATATAGGTCGAAACGCAAATTAGGCTAACGCCGATAACGCGTATTACGGTACAGAGGTCCGTTGTTATATCGACTATGCACTTGGTCCTTTTCCGCGCGGGAATGTTCGAAATCCCTGTGGCATCGCATACATCGTATTCCATATAAGATATGGAGAAGATCGACAGAATTGCCTGTGGATGTATCTTCGAGGTCAGGCGAGCAGTTTTATCGCAATCATTTTCGCTGAATGATGAATTCTCTTCTGAGGCATCGTGGCAGAACGTACCGTTCACTCTCCTTCCTTCTCTCTCTCTCTCTCTCTCTCTCTCTCTCTCTCCTATCTCTCTGTCTCTCTCTCTCTCTCTCTCTCTCGACGGTGGTTCGTTACATGAAAAGGGGTAAGCAATCGCAAATAATTAATCAACATATTCTTTTTCTTTATCTTAGACCCTACGAGATCCGATCTCGAGCCTCAGAGCGTGGAGGACGTATCGCTTTATCTTCCATTGTTTTGGAACCGGCAAACTTGCCACGTTACAGCACATGTAGGTAAATGTCATTATGTAAGCAAAATGTTTCTGTTGGTCAATGATAGGTTCGTAAGAAACAGGAAATGGGAAAACTCCTGCCTCGGAAGCGTTCTTGAATATTGAGTCAATGATCTTCGGTACAAGCGGCTGAGTAAGGAAGAGCAACAAAGTTGAATAGGCTGAAACTAAGCACAATAAAAGTTATCGATTTAATATGTTTATTAACCCTTGTGGCAGTAGTCGTTCTGTTATGTGCTAATTAAATCTGTAAGATAAAAAAAAAAGTTTCTGTCTATTTTGATGATCCGATTGACGGTTTTGAAGAGTGATTGGTGGTTTGACGGTCAAAATGAAAAAAAAAAACAGACGCCTCTTTGTCTAAGTGTTAGGTCGATGTGTGGTTTCACGTCAGTAGCAGTTTTTCCATGATTTTGTGAGTTTTCCTCAATATCATAAACTTTTCCTTCTGATGTATAGTTTTTTACGGGATACTAATCTGTTAATTATACCCTATTTTATAATACGTTTAGGTTATGTAAGCATAGAGATGAAAACGGAATAAAAAATAACAGTGGAAGTATTGATTCGAAGGTATTTTGAGTAATAGTTAATTTTGAAGTAGTTGCATTAGCAGTTTTCAGAATCAAGTTCTTTTTCTATTGCCTTGAGCACAGCCCAGCTCACTTGATGAATTGAGAATCTTACACTCGCGCGATACACCGAGTACAATAGTATTATTTTTTATACATCTCTTTTCCGCTTAATTTCTTTAAATTCTCACATAGTAAATTCGAATGTCATTTAATCCAACAAAAAGCCGATGATGACAGATTCGCATTGCTGAATGGCATAAAAGAATTTCTGAGGTTTATTCCCCTATACAATTAACTTCTTCCCGGTCCAGTACACGAATTTAATTTAAACGAAAATTTAAAAAATCTACTAAAAATAGGGACTTCAGAAAATCCTGTTTTATTACAGTATACTACACTACAAGGGCCGAAAGTTGAGATTCTTGCACTGCGGGCAGTTCAGGGTTCTCAAATTTCTGCCCGTGTAGTGTATACTATTTTTCTTTATACTTGGCCGAAAGTACGAAAAAAATGGCATTTTTGTATTGAAAGATATTGATAAGTAAATTGAGTTGTGGCCGCAATTGTTGAAATCGAACTAAGGTATTGGCTATAGGCGACCAAATAAATTTAAGAAGAATGTTTTCTTCTAAACGTTTCGGCCCTTATGCAGGTCCTCTTCAGTAGATTTATTTAACCCTTTGAAGCATAGTGACATACTGGTATGTCACCTACTTCAACTCTGTTTTTCTTCAATAAAAATTTTTTTTAGCGTATAACGACGAATGTAAATGTATATTTAGGATGTTAGAATACCAATTGCTACTACAATATGACTATTAAGGGTTTATGTTTCACTAAGTGGATGTTAATAATTACTATAGTACAAAAAAACACGTTTTTTAGATAATAAATGTAATTATAGTTAATCCGCCAGGTAAACAATGAACAAAAAATGAGTTCAGAGATGTTTTTTCGGTCGCTGATTACGAATTCAAGCTCAAAATCCAAAAATTCGAAATGGCGGATTCAATATGGCGGACCAAAATGCTCAAAATAGCTTGATAAAGATGAAACTCAGTATGCGGGGGTCTTTTGGGTCGCTGATTACGAATCTGAACTAAAAATCCAGAAATAAGAAATGGCGGATGCAATATGACAAACGAAAACCGGAGATTTTACTGGAATTACTAGAACATCGGAGATGCTCAATATGTTTTCAACTGTGCAATTTTTTGACCCGTTGGCGTTTTACACTGCGCAAGCATGAAAACAGAATAAACTACGTAGCCGTAAGTATCTGATAATACGATAGCCACTACGCGATGTAAATGGTTATTCGGCTGGACTGCATGCAACCTAATCAGCTATCACAAAAAATCCAGAGTACTGAGTTACATTCAAATCATAATACTACCTTTATTTTGGTTCAATACTTCTAATGCCTGTATCTCGAATTCAGTTTTGTAATGTGTGACGTCTAATCGCTCGAAGTAATGACTTTTGTTCAAGTCAAGTAACTTCTTGCACGTTGGGACGCCATACTAGAACGTTTTTAATTTATATATTTTGACTGGCTTCAAAATTAGCGACTTCAATAACCCTGAAGCACCGAGTTTCCTCTACATCAAGACAATTTTATGTTTCAGTCCACCGAATTAAATCTGGCATTCGTTATTTTCAAATTATAAGCTCAGATTAGTATCAGTGACCAAGCCATTATCCTATATTGGAACTGCCATTTTTATTGTTCAATTTTAAACTGAGATTCGTTTTCAATGACTCAAAAAGCCCCTGCATACCGAGTTTCATCTTCATCAAGCTACTTTGTGCATTTTGGTCCGCCATTTTGGATCCGCCATTTTGAATTTCTGAATTTTGAGTTCGGATTCGTAATCAGCGACCCAAAAAACCAGGGCCTACCGAGTTACATCTTCATCAAGCTACTTTGCTACTTTGTGCATTTTGCTCCGCCATATTGGATCCGCTACTTTGAATTTTGAGCTCAGATTCGTAGTCAGCGACCCAAAAAACCCCTGCATACCGAGTTTCATCTTCATCAAGCTACTTTGTTGATTTTGGTCCGCCATAATGGATCCGCCATTTTGAATTTTTGAATTTTGAGCTCAGATTCGTATTCAGCAATGCAATAAACCCCCGAATACTGAGTTTCATCTTCATCAAGCTACTTTAAGCATTTTGGTCCGCCATATTGGATCCGCCATTTTGAATTTCTGGATTTTGAGCTCAGATTCGTAGTCAGCGACCCAAAAAACCCATGCATACCGAGTTCCGGCTTCATCAAGCTTTGTGCATTTGGGTCCGCCATATTGGATCCGCCATATTGAATTTCCGGATTTCGAGCTCAGATTCGTAGTCAGCGACCCAAAAAACCCCTGCATACCGAGTTTCATCTTCATCAAGCTACTTTGTTCATTTTGGTCCGCCATAATGGATCCGCCATTTTGAATTTTTGAATTTTGAGCTCAGATTCGTATTCAGCGACGCAATAAACCCCCCGAATACCGAGTTTCATCTTCATCAAGCTACTTTGAGCATGTTGGTCCGCCATATTGGATCCGCCATTTTGAATTTCTGAATTTTGAGCTCGGATTCGTAATCAGCGACCCCAAAAACCCCTGCATACCGAGTTCCAGCTTCATCAAGCTGCTTTGTGCATTTGGGTCCACCATATTGGATCCGCCATATTGAATTTCTGGATTTTGAACTCAGATTCGTATTTAGCGACCCAAAAAACCCCTGCATACCGAGTTTCATCTTCATCAAGCTACTTTGTTCATTTTGGTCCGCCATATTGGATCCGCCATATTGAATTTCCGGATTTTGAGCTCGGATTCGTAATCAGCGACCCAAAAAACCCCCCGGACCCCAAATTTAAAGTAGATCTTATGTCAGGAAAAATGTATGCTTCAAAGGGTTAAACATTGCTTTTATCTATAAATCATAATGAAGTCATTAAACTGGTGGTACTTACTGAATAAATTTTACATAGGTGAATTTAATGTACAAGCTAATGAGAGATTATAAAATAGTATGTAGCAAGATCAGAAATTCAACAAATTAACAGTGAATGTCAAATATCAACCTCAGTTAACATATGTGTATGAAGCTATATAATTGAAAATTATTAACAATTTAATAAGAGTATGAATATAATTAACTTACGAATACGATTAGTCAGTGAAGGAATTTACAATGAGGTGGCCGGATTGTCTGGCCATGTGGTCAATTTTTAGGTTAGTCTACTGAATAAAAGAAAGAGGGAATGTGAATAAAAATTAATGTCAAATATTTTTAAGAGATATTGATATGAGAGAAATAATTAGATAATTATACCTTGATGTTGTTGGTAGTGGTAAAGTCTCAATGTCAAATATTGATTTAATAATATTAAAGTCACATTTTTAAAAAAGTTGACACGGCCAGGCAAGCCGGCCAGCTCGTAACATGAGAATGAGAAGCACGGCGATATTTTATCATAAAATGATCAGCATTATTAATTACTGCGACGGTATTGGTAAGATGCAAAGGGCGGAAATGAATTTAAAATTTGAATAGCGGTAATATATGTAGCAATAATGTCTTGTTAGTTCAATGTAAAGTGTAGAGTAATAGAGGAAGTAGTATGTGTTTAAGAACATGAGTTAGTCAAAATTGATCAATTAATAATCAGTAAATGATAGGATTGTATATGTTATTAAGTTTTTCAATGTCTTGACGAAAATAAATTTAATTCTCATGTTTTTTAATGTGTATCACTTCGCTAATAAGTCTTTTTCGATAATTAGGTTCAATTTTAAGGATTTTGATTTTTTCAAAATCAAAAGTATGTTTAGTCGCTACAGTATGTGAAGCTAAAGCTGTGTGTGGGTGATCTGGGTGATTGTGACTATTTTTGTGTTCACTTAATCTTGTTTTTAAGTAGCTTTACTTTAACCAATGTAAATGCTATTACAATCTTTGCAAGGGATATGATATATTAATTTTGATTGATTTTCAAATGGAATTTTGTCTTTTGTAGAACCAATGATTTTTTGCATGTTGTATTTATTGTTGTTCACTAAATTTATGTCTAAAGATTTGAATAATCTGTGTAGAGGACGTTGAATTTGCTTTATGTAAGGAAAATTCATGAGTCTTTTAGTGTCGAATTTATCTTTGTTAAGTGCATTGTTAATGTTATTATTTAAATTATTTAAACGATTGTTGATGTGTTTTTCTATGAAGTGTTCTGGAAAAAAAAAATTTTGAGAGTATTTTTTATGAGTTGGATATTATCGGACCAAAAACGCTCATCTGCAAGTGACACGGCCGGCTTGCGTGGCCTTGACAACTTTTCTAAAAATGTGACTTTAATATTATTTAATCAATATTTGACATTGAGACTTTACCACTACCAAAAACATCAAGGTATAATTATCTAATTATTTTTATCATATCAATATCTCTTAAAAATATTTAACATAAATTTTTATTCACATTCCCTCTTTCTTTTATTCAGTAGACTAACCTAAAAATTGACCACATGGCCAGACAATCCGGCCACCTCATTGTAAATGCCTTCACTGACTAATAATATTCGTAAGTTAATTATATTCATACTCTTATTAAATTGTTAATAATTTTCAATTATATAGCTTCATACACATATGTTAACGGAGGTTGGTATTTGACATTCACTGTTAATTCGTTGAATGTCTGATCTTGCTACACACTATTTTATAATCTCTCATTAGCTTGTTCATTTAATTCACCTATGTAAAATTTATTCAGTAAGTACCACCAGTTTAATGACTTCATTATGATTTATAGATAAAAGCAATGTTTAAATAAATCTACTGAAGAGGACCTGCATAAGGGCCAAAACGTTTAGAAGAAAACATTCTTCTTAAATTTATTTGGTCGCCTATAGCCAATACCTTCCTTCGAAAGATATTGATGCCTGCCTCGACATATGCGGCACGAGCGAAGCCAGTGTTGCTGGTCGGGGGAAGGCATCAAATCAAATACATCCTAATAGACACTACATTCCTAAAGAATATTAATTTGATTATGGAAGCCTAATTTTATTAGTATGTTATGAATAAAACAATATTTATTATTTATCATAGAGTAGTAGTAATATAATCTGCGATAATGCATTTCCGCATCCACTTCATCTTCGTCTGTTGATTCATCTGAAGATGATGCACTTATTTTTTATGTTGATTTCAAGTACAGACCACTTACTGATTCATCGTAACTGTTAAAGCTTAGCATACATCAATTGTAGATAAACTTTGAGGTTATACAGAGTATTGGTAGTAAGCGAGACTGCGCACGAATAAGTTGCTATTCCCGTCGTTATAGAGAGCACGGTCGCAGAGCGCATGCGCGTCTCTACCACGGCATAAAAGTTAGCCTTTCTGCCGTAATATCGCGGCCGGGGGGACGTACTTTCAGCATAGTATGAAGATAACCAGATTTTTTAGGCACTCACGTTTTAAACAAACGCACAAAAGTGCCTGTTAAACCCGCGTTCCACTGGACCTAATTACCTTTTTATATGTTAATGTTGATTTAATTTTAATAAATCTATTTTTTACAGCACGTTTCTCAAACACAGTGAAATACATATTCTTGGTGTATCAGAATATAGAATTTTTCATTATTAAATCATTTTTCTCATGAAAATCAGATTTTTTGTTATCCGGACGTCCGTATTACATGGTAACTTTGGTCCGAATGGACCGAACGAGCTAAAATTTGTAACATTTCTTATTTTCACAATGAGAAGTATGCACAAATATAATAGTAATTTTTCTATTTGTGTACATTGGCATTTACCTTTAAAATTTACCTTTTTCAGGTACGCATATGTGCACGGCTTGCTAACTTTTCACCAAATTGATAAATTTGAGCAAGATCCGCAGCGTACTCATATTTTACCTAAATGCAAATACGTTTTTCTTTATTTTGCTCTTAGAGGATTCTAAAGTAGTGATTGCCTAACAAGGTGAAAAGCAGATATTTAATTTTTATTGATTTAGTACTTATCCCTGCTGGAAATATCTGGTAGAAACGGTTAGAAACGGAAACATAATTTATACGTTATAATACGTTTCTTTTCCGTGTTATCCGATGTTTAAAACGGCAGATTAAAAATCTATCGTTTTGAAAATGCAAGGTCTTGTATCCGATATTATCCGGGAATTCGAATAAAAAAATCATCCGTTTCTAAGTACAGTTGTATCCGCAATGTCTGGCTTTGGAGATAGAAGACTTCTGTATACGGTTTTGTCTGCAATGACTTACGATAGGAATAGAAACATGTATTCGTTTGTATCCGCAATGTCTGTCGATGGAGACAGAAGAGTTTTTTATCCGTTTCTATCCGCATTGACTTACAATAGGGATGGGAATTCGTATTCGTTTCTATCCGCTATGTCTGTCGGTGGAGACAGAAGAGTTTTGCATCCGATTCTATCTGCTAATACTTCCGATAAGGATAGGGAATACGTTTGGATTTGCAAACCATTCTGCCAGGGATAGTACAGTTTTGCGTATCAGAGGTTCTCTGGAAACGTTCATTGCTATAATGATTATAGCAGAGAAGTTGAACTTCTCTGCATTCTGTTAAGTGTAATAGCGAATGGACGTTATATGTCATTGCTCCAATTCCATACAACACTTTACATGATCCGACAAATTCGAGCAAATCGATCTCGCATTGTTGCAACTCTTCGTCCGTTATATTATTTTGTAAAAGTCCGTATATACCGCGAACTAAACGTAGATACGGTTCGAAGTACTCATCTGGCAAGACGCCTAAAAGACAGGGGATACTGTAGAACAAAAGCCAGGACCGCCATTCTGTTGCTTTCCATTTACATTTTTCTGTAAGAATGCGCGGCAACCGGTGTAAATAAAGAGGGGGTTTTATTTCAATTAGTCGTCTGTTGATCAGTGTACGAGACGCGGGTGGAATATAATACGCTGTACGAGCTGTTGTCCAGAGATCCCACATCTGTTTAGTTACTCCTAATAAAACCCCGTGAAGTAATCATGAGGGAACCCCCAAACACAGTCAAAATTTCGCAATCTTGAAAATACACAAGGACCTTTCACGCCATTCACAGTCCTCTGAGTCATCTCAGAGTTTCGGACATCTTCCGAGTGACTAGCATTCGATCGAAGTGGTGCATCATCGGCTTGCATTGGGTACTTAACAATACCACCAAAGTGGACTCCTCGGATGTAACAACAACTGCGTGAATAGTAGCTATTATATTGGAATCGATTTTGTATGACGGGACGAGCAACCGAATCAGCGCACACAAAAATTGGCAATATCTTGAATATCAAGTTTTCTCCCGTTTCATAGTGTGCTACCGTCATACCTCGCTCTCGAAGGCGTTCGGTTTTTGTGAGAAACTCAGACATATATGTTGCCATCGTTTGAGGTTTCGGTTCTGAAGATGTAATCCATAATGCCGCTAAGAGAACATTTTTGAATCGAATAGATACCGGGAGTTCATTGATAATAAGCAGCAATGCCCGCATCGATCTTTTAGAATTGTGGAATATTTGTGCACCGTCAGTACTAATAGTAATGGTAATTATAATAGTATTAGCTACTACTGCACGGATGGTGTCTTTGTATATTGTGCCCTTTTGTACATCTGGGATAAGATTATCACCCGCCAATCTTTTTTCATTGATTTATCTGATGTTTTCTAACAGGGACTCTTGAATCTTTCTGTTTTCTAGAAGTAGCCGCATTTGATATTCTACATCTACGAATAAAAAACTATTAGGAGATTCAGAAGTTAGTGGATGTTCACTTTCGCATACGGCACAAGCTAGAATTCCCTTTGGAATATTTTGTTTGAAAACTGATTCCGATAATTTGTTGTTGCATGTATCACACTAAAATTGGTACGATACTACATCGGACGGAGGATCAAACTGATCGATCGAAGTGGCACTAATTGTATGGGTGTCGGCAAATTCCACCCCAGCTAAAGTTTTAACAAGTTCTAGAAGCGCTTCTGTTCCTTTACCCGTTAGGTGAAACCGTGTCGTGAATGTAGAAATCAAGAATACCACATCGGAAACTTTCAGCCCCGAGGATTCGAACATTATTGGATCGTTGAAATTTTGACGTCTATTATTCCTTCTCTCGTTTTCATCGAATTCATCACCATCGTTACTTTCTAGGATAGTAGAAACGGAGTCGTTACTATCAAAGTCCCTTGCGTGACCTTCACTCTCGCTCTCGGACTGATTATTGGTATTACTATCGCTTGCTATGCTAACGGCATCATCAATCCTCTCTTAAATATAGTCACCTTCTGCATCACTAGTATCTACAACGATTGCATTTTCGAGTGCGCCATCCCTTGCCATATGTGTAATATCGACTGCATTACCATCTGTACTTATGTTGCCATGATCTTGATGGCCATTACTGTTATCATCGTTGCTCATGCGGTCATCTGCAATATAATCATCGACCCTGAGATCATGTTGATCGGATGTACTGTTCGGCGAGCTCATTCGGTCATGTTGAACTGGAACTGCGTTGTCTACGGTGTTTGATGTACTATTGAGCGAGCTCATTTCGTCATGTTGATCCAAAATTGCATTGTCTACGACGATTCATAATTGTTATAATGCTTATACACAATCATGTGGATTTGAAGTTCCCATGAAAAATGATCTCACCCGCTTTGTTTAAGTCAAAGCTAAGTACTTGTGCCCGCCAAACCTCATCTGTGCGTCTACAAACTTTCTTGCTGTTGTAATCTGGGTCGATGAATTGTTTATTCCTCTTATTCTCCGACATAGTACTGAACTAGCTGTTTAGAAAATATTTAAGATTATTACAGTATCTGTAGAGTGAAGCGTAGGTCTATGATGCTAACTAACAATAGAGTATTCGTTGTAATATATCGGATCACATTACTTTATGAAATAATCTATTTTCTTGTTGAAAGTAAAAAAAATATGGAAAAAAATACCTCATATTCTGGAACCCTTGAAAACTGTAGAATAACTAGTCGGCGAACGCTATGGATTGTATTCACAATTAACAATACTCGTCATCCTGTTAAACAAATGAAGTTATTAATTATTGTCAGGTTGTCGCCGACAGTTTAAATAATAATCGTACATATTCATATAATAATTATCCGAATGATAATATACCGGACTCAATGTTCGTTATACGCAAAAAAAAAGCACACTGAGAACATTCTTTGACGTAAAAAGGGCGACGATTTGGGGTACGTCGCAAATATTCTCGGTGTAATTCTGCCAAGCCTTTTCTGCATTTATTGAATTAATTCATACACATACGCACGAAAAATATTCCTGTATTAAAAATACTTACTTTTTAATAATAAGGCACACTGTTAATAAAAATTCACACAACTTAGAATGACTCTATTTTTTTTTTTTTTTTTCAACTCGTCAACAACGTGGCTTTATATTCACAAAGATGCTCGTACCTAACAAAGCGTACGAACGTATGTTCGTCTCACAAACATAAAGCTTTTTTTATTGGCTCATGTCACTCGGCGGTACTTATTCGCAGTGTTGATTGGCTGACACCATCGGCCATCTTTGACCGTAGCTGCGGTGCTTCCCGGAATTAAGTGATTCGCATTTGGCGTGTTCACTAATTAGAAGCTATTTATTACGAACGAAACGATTCAACGATAAATTGTCGACAGTACGATAGTGGTTAAAATAAACTGCCTGTGAGTAAATCGTGACTTTCAACTCACGCATAAACAAGGACGCCGGGAAGAGGGACAACGGTGTTTTGCCGCCACGCGCCTGTTTTGCCGGCTACTTAGTGTTTCTGCCGGGCTCGATTGTTCGTAAGACTAGAACATCGATAATAAATTCATCGTCAATTTACATAGAATTGTATCTATGAAAATAGTTTAATACGTGATTACTAGCGTAGATCATAGCCGCGCAATCGTTTCTCGAACGCTACTATTGGAATAGCTTCGACACAGATTTTTTTAACATCTACGGTGTGGCCCGTTGACATTGCAGCGTTATAACTGCTTTCTGGCCAGCATTGTTAATTGTTAACACGTGACCATCGCGATCGCAAAGTATGAAGAGATAGCAGTTTTTACGCAACATTCGACATCCGAATTCGATACTCGAAGTTTTGAGATTTTTCTTACGGAAAAATCAGAAGTTATCTTCTGACGTATCGAATGACACGTTGATTCAGTGTTTGAACTCTTTATTTGGAAAAGGTAAGCTATACTTCTCACTACAACAGACATTCAGCTTAGCTAAACATTGTGAAAAAAATAGCGAAAATAAAAAATAGTTCATTTTTAAGGGAACCGAGTCACCTAAAAATTAAAAAAAAAGGAAATTCTTTATAAGGATGATTTTCATTATCTTTTCAGGGATTTTGGACGATGTACGCTAAACAGCTGTACAACGTACGCTGCGGTTCTAATTACTGTACTGGATTGGTACTCATGGTTGGCGGTAAGTACTTACAAAAATAATTGTAAAGATACAAGCTGGAACGAGAATTAGTCTACCTAAAATATTACAGAGAGGTTTCTTATTTGTTCTTAGAAAATATCTTTCACGATAGTTATATTTGCACAATTATGTTTGATATCGTTGCAACAATTGTAAAGTTTGTGCCAGGCTGTGATTCCCATATTACGATACCTCAGAGTTTATTGAACTTTCTATCATATCTGGGATAAAAAATGACATTTTGTCAAAGTTAGAAAAAGCTATACAATCATTTCAATACTTCCTCAAAGATATCGAAGTTTTCGCTCCATAGCTTTTTCAGCTTACTTTATTTCGTAGCGTCAGAATGATTTCGTAATTTTGCATTGGTTGATTTAACAAACCACTCCGAGCATTTTATCCCATATTAACCAGTTAGGCATCGGAATTTGTTTTCAGACACTATCGAGTTGTTGCAAAAAAAAAATCGATTTAAAACGCATAGCAATTCCCGCAAAAAAGGGATTAAATCTGCATCAGACCTCACCGATACCGAGTCTCAGGAAGTTCCGGCAGACGAAAAAAAAATACGTCTCAGAACCAGGCAGCTCTAAAACAGCTCGTCGCAAATAAAGTGTCTTCCATAAAAAAAAAATATGGTAAACAGGTGTGAGTTGAATGATGTGTAAAATACCACAGTAAATGCATGGATAGTAACCAAAGTTCAATACTACGTGAAGTTCCGAGTACTTCAGCGGTACTTAAAGTAGACAACAAGTATATTTCTTATAATTTCAAATAGTTATTCAAGTACAATTATCACGATCTTTTGAGTAAAATACTAAGAGTAAGACTCGTTACGAGGGCGTGAATTTTATCGCAACCTCAGGATTTAACTTTCATTAAACTTGAAAAAGCAATAAACAACAACACTAACCAACTAACTAATTTTCGTAAAAATTGATTCGAAAGCATAAAAAGTTAGCAGTAGTACATATTTTGTAGCGAACGTGAAAAGTGAGATAAAATTCTGTAAAGAAAAATTCAAGACAAGCTTCAATGTAAATGTAAATTTGAATGTCGTATTCAAAATTCTTAGGGACCAGCGCCGTGGCTCAGTACGTAGTGTGCTAACCTGGTGACTGGGAGGCTTGGGTTCGATTCCCGCTTTGGGCAAAATGTTTTTCGGTAGCAGCAGCGCGCAACGTGTAAGACGCGCCACGCTGTTTGCTGTAAACATTGGAGCTCGGCGCGGATTTGACCTAGCCGGCTACACTCGACGTAGGTTTTCTGTGGTTTCCCTACGTCTTATATGCGAATGCGAGTGTTTCTATCTCAATCTTAAGTCGGTCACAGCCGCATCGCACATGTCGCTAATAACCTTGGCCGTTGATGCGACGATAAATAAATCTAATTGAAAAAAAAAAAAAAAAAAATTCTTAGGACTCTTAAAAATAACGAAACTTCTTTCGTTTCGAAACATTACGTATCTAATTTCGAGTTTACGGCAATTGCAATATAAATTTTGAATATACTGTACAATTATAGTTTACTTTTTGACAAATTTTAAGCTGTTTCTCAAGATCCTCACAGGATTTTAGAGTTTACGAAAAAAGGTTTACGCAACAGTCTGTTACCATTTTAAAACAAATTTTGAGTTTGCATTGTCCTGAATAGCATTGAGAATTATGCAATTTCAGTCAATTTCAAGTTTCATTTACTCTCATCTAAGTTTGAACACTTCATTCAAATGTATATTAAAGTCTTACTTTCAATCGCCATATATAAAAAAATGCGTGAAGCTCAATGGAGTCATAAATATTGCTGTTCTAATAGCTCACTATCCAATTACAGGTGACAAATAAGACGATCGATGGTAGAACGAAAATTGCACCGAACATAGTAAAACCTGCACTCCGCGATAGTACATCTCGTAACGAAGGAGAAACAGGCCCCGTTACGACACCGTCAAACAGTCTCAAGAGCATGTCTAACCAATCGTACGATTCTAACAGGAAACCCAAGCCACCAGAGAAGACTACAAAAGAGAATCCATCGCTGTGCGCGACAAAAAAAAATGTGGTTAAGTCCGTATCACCGATAACAAATCGAATCGCACGAGATAAAGACAATAGAAGGAATCTTTCAAAAAGCAGAGCTTTGAAACCTTCTATGTCATCTGAAGATATTCTATCGAACGAGTCGATTCATAATGAAGAACATACGAAAGCTAAAGAAGCGACTGAATCTGCAAAACGTGCACGTACTGGCAAGAATTTTAAGGTTCCCGTCACATTTGGCACAACGACAAGCAAGACTGATACAACCGATAATTCAGAGAAAACGCTTTAAAAAACCACGAAAAAAGCAATGGATGCCAAAGACAACAACGATCGAGAAAACAAACCGATCGAAGGTAGAAAAAAAACACTCCAAAAAAGGAAATCCTGAAGACGACACGGACAGGAGCAACGATGATTCACGCACGTGTTCTCAATGCCAGGTTTTTGCTTCAAATAAAAAGCTGTTGAACAAAAAATTGCGGGACGCATCGAAACAAATTGATGAATTGAAAAAACAAGTAAGAAAATCTTGATAAACTGTATTATCATAAATCCTAATCCTAATCCTAATTCCAACCCTATTGCACGATCTGCATTTCAAAGGAAAACGGATGAAAATAACGATAGAAACGGAAAGAAACGTAAATAAATCGGAAACATTCGGAACGAAAAACAATAGCGGATAGGGAACGACACAAAAGCAACGTATATGTTGCTGAATGATGCGGATAGGGATGTCAAGTGAAATGTATAGGCGGATAAAGAACGATAGAATCAGATGAAAACGTATACGAATTCCAAACATTCGGAAAGGAATTTAACGAGAAAATTTTAACGGATAGAAAACGATACAAGTGGTATGCGTATGTACGGATAATAGCGGATACTCAAATGTAATTCGCCCGAGCCTATCCGTACGTATCCACGTTGAATCCGGGAAAATTGACAGAAAACACATAAGTTACGGATAAGAACATCTTTTATCTGTATCTATCCGAAATTTCCAGCAGGGTATGACAATAAATATATTGTTTGTCTTAAAAAATCATGTCACACTACGTATTATACATTATATGAAACCAAAACAATTGATTCCTCAGCTTTTTTTTTCTTCATTGTTTTATTCATTAAAGGAATTTGTATACTTTAATTGAAATAACAATTCGTAAATATTATACAAACTTTAAGAATAAGTTAACATAACCTAAACACGACATTCGTACAGCATATTTATCACATTTATCTCATTTACAAAGATTTGGTCGACACATATATTTTTATCTATTATTTTGTTTGTTAATTTACACTGGCACTCGGATTTGTTATTTTTTTTGTCTATTATCATTTCAAAACTAGTCACTTGTCAAAAAGTGACACAGCAGCATCCCGAAACAACTACATTTACGTCCCTTACCGACTGCGACCGATCTTACTGACAACGACGATGAAGCGCGAAAATTGAAAAAAAAAAGGTTCAATTCTCATAAAAGAATCCGCTCCATTAATAACCGCATAGCAAACTTAATAATAAAATATTTTCCAATTTGTATTTCCAAAAAAATACATAGTATCGAGAACTATGAAATATTTGAATAATGTGGAACAATAAGAATTAAAAGTAAAAATAAAACAGTTACACATTAAATAATCAGAATATGCATAAATTATTATAAATATTGAATACTCTTAATATTAAATATTAAGAGGAAACGCAAACGCGTCAATGGCAGCAAGTTCGCGCCTATTCAACATTATTTGATGATGTACTAAGGGCTGCTCAGCGCCAGAGGCAGCAATTTACGCCAGTAATATAAGTTTATTAGGCCTACTGGGGGAACAACTCTCCTTCGATTTATCATATATCGAATGGTAAAACAAAAAAGCGCTATATTATCTACTTCAAAGTGGTGTGGAAATGATAATACTCTCAATACTAACTCCACTACTTACTCTTCATGAAAACTCCATTGATAAATATTTAAAAAACGTTGTTGGTTAACATGTTAAACCAAAGCGACATGTAAATTATACGGGGCGTAAAACGCGTCGTTCAAACCATATAGACCGCGAAGCGAATGCCCGTTAACGGAACGTGAAATGCGACGTCCAAACCATACGGACACCGAAACACGACAGTCAAATTATACAGAACGTGAAGCGCGGCGTCCGGAGCTATACGGAGCGTGAACGCCATAGCCAGACCATACGGAGCACCTTAAAAATGGCCACTCGGGCCATTTTTTGGGGGGTTTGCGAGGCAGAGCCACCCAACAAACAACCCGGTGCCTCGTAGGGGCGACCGGGTTGCTTGTTTTTTCTTTACGAAAAAAAATCGATATATAATTGTTTGGTGGGCGAGAATAATTAGAACATATGATGGTCACCAGTTATCGAGAAAAATTAAGAAAAGTTAAGTTCCAGTCGTCAGGATCGGATGAAGGATATGGTCATACCTTTATGGCTGGTAAAACACATAATTCTGAAGCGATTTTGCTTTAGCAGATCTTACTCAATGCAACGTTAAATCAATGCAAACATTAACAATGAAACGTTTTTTGATAATTAGTAGCCTCGTCTGAATATTCTGTAGTCATTAATTAGCGTTTCCGCTGTCCTTATCGTCGTTACTCGTCCATTACGATCAGGGGCGAAGTCTGGGATTGGCTGAGAATAGGTATAACGGTATTAACGCACATGAAAGGGACGATTTTGAACCGATTTTAAGCCACAAGGTCTTGATCGACGTAGAGACATCTAATAATGATTGGTGGAGTGATCAGAGCACTTGATGGTAATTATTTAATGTAAACGATCGCGCACATCGTATTCGCACATTCATATCAGCAGCGAAAGCTCGGATTGGCTGAGAATAGGTACAGGGTCATTCACGTTGAGTATCCCCTTTCATATATATAAATTATATATAGTTCACGAGAGACTTCTGCTGCTTCCGCTAATCCGCGCTTTTGCCGCCAGTGTCAATGCACGAATACGATTTACGGCATCGTGTGGACATCTAAAAAATGAAATTCGTGAATACAAAAAATCGGCCAACTCCACTGGCTAATTTTGATTAATTCATTAAAAATAAACGGTTCACCACCAAATGCTCTAATTAGGCCACCAATGACCACCAATCGACCACCAATCGATTCCGAAAAGTTAGAATCAGGTTCAAATTGAAATAATCGGCTAACTTCACGGAGGTAAATAACCCAGAGCAATACACAATCTTTACAAGATCCACCTCTACACATCACCAATCCACAACACTAACTCTGCACAACACCAACTGTACACAACACGTACACATCTACCAAATGTAGACAATGCCACCTCCGCACAAGCACTAATACAACAAAAAATCATTAGGCAAAACTCTCTATGGCAGGATTCACCAACGCAAAACTCTCCATGGCGAAACTCTTCAAGTCAGAACTCTCCACGGCAAAACTCTTCAAGTCAGAACTCTCCACGGCAAAACTCTTTAAGTCAGAACTCTCCACGGCAAAACTCTTCAAGTCAGAACTCTCCACGGCAAAACTCTTCAAGTCAGAACTCTCCACGGCGGAACTCTACAGGTAAAACATTCCAGAGCAAATGTCTCCGATGCAAAACCACAGAAGCGAATCAGTCCATGGCCGAATTCACATCGAAAAAATTTTCCCCAGAAAAATTCACCACTATAAAATTCAACAGGGCAATATTCTCCTGAGATATATTCAGCACATGCTTGATGCAGTATGATAAAACTTTGCATCGACTCTTGACATAAAGACTGCACACAACCTCAACGACGTGAATCGAGATTTTGACCGATTCTACACACGACCCGATTCACTGAAGTTTAAACTCTACACATTCCTCAACTCACACCCAATACCATCTGCAGGATGTTTTACTTGCCCTTCACACGAGCTGTCGTTGATATGCACAATATATTGTTATGGTCCAGTCGATCATTACGATATTTGATTCTACCTTACCTGCAGATGGTATTAGGTGTGAGTTGGTGAATGTGTAGAGTTGAACTTGTGTAGAATTAAAACTTTGTGGATCATTAAGTATCCTAATAATGCAGGGTTTAAAATTGTTTATCGGGAGTATTCACCATTGAAAAATTGGAGTACAATCAAACTGTTCATTACTTATTTATTTATCGTATAATATGCCGTAGCTCCATTTATAACTCGTTGAAAAGAAACCAAACACATCGTGGGTCTTATATTCGATGTCGATGCAATTCTTGTACAACTGTAAGTGCAATTCAACTCTAAATAGACGATTACATGGTGCCCGCGTTTTTTTACAGTCGTGCAAGGGTCATTTAGCGGCGTTTAAGTTATTCAGACATGCGCCCCAACACGTGTGATTAGCCTAGTCATTTGTAAAAAATTTGTAGATTTGACATAATTACGTGGTTCATTTATGCCGTTTTGTTTATTCCATCGAACGCAGGATTGTGAAATAAGAAATCGCCGTTTTGACGATCTAGACAATTACATTCACGATGTTTAGTCTTCGTTTTGAAACAATTATTTCATTTGTTTACCAAAGATTATTCTCACCACCCTGAAAGTTGGAATGGACATAATACACACTTTTCCGGCCGTCAAATAACAGGGAATACTGCAACGCATCATGATCAGGTTCAAAAGTTTTCGGGCCTTGTGAGAAATATTGTACCACTCGGAGTCGTATCTAGAAAGTAAATCAATAATTCAAGTATACTTTTGTATGTCGAATGTATGATTGCTATAATCAATGTAAATATTTCCATGGAGATGACATTATCAGGCAGGATTCGCTACTGATATACTTACAAGCAGTAGTGAATCCCCTCACTATGATCAGTGAGAAGTTGGGCAAGTAAGCTTTCCATGTACAGATGTCCTATTTGGACCCCAATGAACCCTATATATCTTATAGTAGCTTGGGGATCGTTTGTTTTAGTAACAACCTAAATTATGTATTCATCTTACAGATAAGTAAACAGGAATGACGTTGAGACAGAGCCAAACCTGGCAAACGTGGCCGTTCGACGGGTCCGACCGGGAAGTGAAACAAGTGAACGATATCCTGATTCTAATTATCCGTATGATATAATCTCAACAAAAGTCCTTTCTATGCGATGATGTCTGAGAAGTCGCTACAACGGAAAAGTCCGTAATGGGATACGCCACACGGAATATTCTGTCGTATCATCGCCATAACCGCGGAACCACGATCACGGATGGATTACTTTTACCGAGGGATCACGATCACTGAGGGATTATTATCGCCGATAGATTAGATAGTCACCGAGTAATTGTCACTGAGTGATTATCACCGAGGGATTATCACCGAGTGATTATCAACGAGTGATTATCAACGATCAGTTATCACCGATCGATTATCACTGATTGATGGTTACCGATCGATAGGGGTAATCATCCCGAGGCCTCAGCCCGCCAGGAATTTTCATCCCACCCTTCAAGGCTTACGGTTTAAAGTCATGACCCAACTAATTCCTAGACGGTCTAGAAAGACTCTCAGGTCCTTCGATTTAACAGACGTAGAGATGCCTTAACAGAACTGCGTTCGGTTGACCAATTGCGCGGGCTGGACAGCCACGTTTGCTCAGAGTTTCTGACACTGCATGCCTTATTTTAGTCTAGTAATCATTTTCGTCAGGAATTTCACGAAGTTTTACCTGATAACTTGTTATGCTGAGCATAATCGTGTTACAACTCAAATCTAAAAGGAAGCACCACCTATACATCTTCTCGATGACACTCGCAAATCTGTTGATAGCCAATATGTATTAAGTACATTGATCCTAAAAATTGCAACGCTTTACCAACATGAAATATAGTTCTCACTCTACAGCATCATTATGTCTGTCAATGCACGAAGCTAGGTGATCGACATCTCGGTCTCTTCCGGTTCCCAAACATTCGTCCTTCTCGCATTTTTCTAGTACCCCCATGCGTTTAAATTTATTTCTAAAAAATCGAACACAAAATTATTTATCAACCCTGTTTTTCTCATTGGAATAATTACAACTTGATTCTTACCCCACCGCAGCGAATATCCCACAGCAATGGGCGACGAAAACGATTAAAATTTGGTTGGCTGCAATCTCGCTGCAGGTTGATATTGTTGTGCACATGTAGATAAATGTCATTATGTAAGCAAAATATTTCTGTTGGTCAATGTCAAGTTCGTAAGGAACAGGAAATGGGAAAACTCCTGCCTCGGAAGCGTTCTTGAATATTGCGTCAATGATCTTCGGTACAAGCGGTTGGGTAAGGAAGAGCAACAAAGCTAAATAGACTGAAACTGTGCACATTAAAGGTTATCGATTTATTATGTTTATTAACCCTTGAGGCAGTAGTCGTTCTGCTATGTGCTATTAAATCTGTAAGATTGTTCAGAAAACCTTTCTGCCCATTTTAGTGATTTGATTGACGGTTTTGAACAATGATTGGTGGTTTGACGGTTAAAAAGAAAAAAAAAAAGAAAAAAAAATCAGAAACCTTTTCTTCCAAGTGTTTGGTCGATATGTGGACTTATGTTAGTAGCAGTTTTTGCATGATTTTTTAAGTTTTCATCAATAACATAAGATTTTTTTTCTGATGTCTATTAGGGATACTAATCTGTTAATCATAATCTATTTTATAATACGTTTAGGTTATGTAAGCATAAAGATAAAAACGGAATAAAAATCAACACTGGAAATATTGATTCAAAGGTGTTTCGAGTGATAGTTAATTTTGAAGTAGCTCCATTAGCATTTGTTCTTTATCTCCCTATTGGATCACCGCAACCTCAAAACAACCCGCAAAACGACGGTAGCGAAACGCCGTGGGAGTAACCGCTTGGCAACCGCGGTTCTACCGCTATCCTACCGTTGTTACTGCGAAGCAATCGCGTTTCTGACAACGGTGTTTTTTGCACTTCCGACTGCAGCAACCAAAACAGACTATAAAACTACCGTCTTTCCAACAGCACTAAGGTTGTTTTATAGTCGTTCAGCGGTAAATGGTGCGAAAGGCAACCGGTGATTTCGCGGTAGAAAAGTGGTATCCGCTACAGTTGCCTAATCTGACAGGGCTGCACGGAGAATGCCAGAATTAGGAATGTTGTTAACCGGTTCTCACGTAACTGTCACCATAGTGAATAAGGGTAATATGGCTTCTTGGCTGGCCAATGGTACAAAAGAATGATTATTAGCGAACCCGATATTCTGGATTTTCGTAACACTCCACAGGCCGAGTTGAGAGCGAGGTGAGATCAAATGAGAGTATAGTGTGAGCAAGGTGAAAGCATGGTGAAACCAAGATGAAAGCTAGCTGAAGCCACCGCTTTCACACTCACAATTTTCGGTGTTTTCTATTTTAAACAGGAAAGGACTGCTAAAAACAGTAATGTCGAAATGGACTATATTTTTATTGAAATACCTTTGAATAAGTATTTTTACGGATATTTTTATCCGGTCTTTGTTATTCCCACAGGGGAAAATGACACAGTCGTCTTTGTACACCTTAATAATGCGGTGCGATATTCGTCATAATATCAGAAAAACTATTGTCCATAAAAAAGCCGGCATTAATGACGGTGCGATCTTGGTCACAATAACACGAAAATGACGTTCCGTCGAAAATGTCCGTTATTCTCCTGTTATTATGACCAAGATCGCACCGTCATTAATGCCGGCTTTTTTATGGACAATAGATTTTCTGATATTATGACGAATATCACACCGCATTATTAAGGTGTACAAAGACGACCATATTGAATGGTTGTACATTTCAGGTGTACAAAAACGACTGTCATGTTTCTTATTATTATGGCCGTTATAGTCAACGTTATCGTGTGTGCTAGGGATATCAGACGTTTGTAAATGTGGGTGCCCTTTTTTTAACCGTCATCGTATGTATTTTTATACATTGAGAACACACTTTGTTGTAGAAGCTCCTTTTCTGAACAATCGATAAAACATTTTCAGAAATGCAATAAAAAATTAAGGAGTGATTTGACCAGCACGTACCAAAACGACTACCATCCCTAGCAGATTCATGCAACCACTGAAAAATTATTCAAAAACGGACCGAAAATCCGACACGTCCCATTCGTAACGAAACGGACCGCAAAATGACAGTAAAACGGACTGCTTTTTTCGGTGAATGCTTGGTGTCCGTATCTATTTACAACAGCCATAAAAGGACCGAACCTTTTTTTTTAGAGAAAAATTATCGCCTTTGGTGCGTTTAACTAAAGGTTTTCATTGTGATTTTTATTTTTACATATTTTGAGTTATTGATCAGTTTAGTACTATTTAATCGCGGTAAAAGATTACAATTTCTTATCGTCATCGCGGGGACTCGTGTAATCCCGCAAATGTGTATCTGAGCCTTAGACCACAAGGTTTTCCACATCTTTGTAAATATTATCTACTTAAAGCATAAGGAAAGTTCAACCGGGAAACTATCTTAGGCATTAATATGACCGCATCTGAATCCTAGAAGGTTTGGCAACCATTTATCTTTCGCCAAAAACCGTACGAAATCCCCATTAAAACAACCAGGTTCATTGTTATCCATGGTTGAGAATAGCCACTTTGTGGATTTTATAACTGTTTAACCATACCAAATAACTACTTCGAGAACCGCCCAACAGACATTCAGCTTTTGGTTCCTTTAGAGTTAACTGTACTGGATAACTGCTTCGATAACTAGAGGCACAATTAAATATTTTCTTTACGTTTGATTTGACCGATTTTTTTTTTCATTTGTTTATATTTTCGACTTCGTGCGGCAATCCAGAACATATATATAACTACGAACCAACAGAGCAAATTATTTCGTCATAAGTGGGATTCGAACCTGGGTCCCTGTGAATGTTGATTTGCTCTTTAGACCACTAGGCTATTCTTCCCTTTGATAGTAAATATATTAATTTATCTTTGAAGTATAAGAATATTCTTGATATATCGTACATTTTTACACTTATATAATTGAGCTGGTAAGTATATATTTTTTTTACCTAATGAGAAAAGGGTCTAATTTATAAAAATAATTGAACAATTTCACGAATTAGGAAAAAGTATCTGCTGCGGTCGTCAGTATGTTCGTTGAATTCGTGTACTTATTCGGATTCTCCATCTGTAGCGGATACTTTCGACAACTTGTAAAATTATTTTATAATTCTTATGGATTAACAATTTTTAGGTCGGGATTTTTTAATATAAATTTGGACACAATTATCGCTATATTATAAAAAGATCTCGCCGCAGCCGCTTCTGCCGCCACCGCCGCTGTGTAGTATATAGAGGGAATTTCATGTCAGAAGGGCTCAAGTCCCCCTGGGCCGGAATTTTTTAAGTCACCTCATGGCTAATTTTTTTTCAGAATTTCTAACATTTGTAAATTTTTGAAAATTTCCAAGTTGGCCATGGAATTTCGAGCGCGTCGTTCCAAGTTTGCCATGGAATTTTGAGCGAATCGTTCCAAGTTGGTCATGGAATCTTACGTGAGCCGTTTCAAGATTGCCATGGAATTTAATTAAGATTCAGAGTGAAAGTTGGAGTTGGAGGCAATTGGAAAAAACAAGTTTACAGTTAAAATTGCAGTTAGAATTAGGGCTAAAGTTAGAGAAAAACCTGGGCTTAGCTGGTCATTGAGAGATTTGGAAAATTGCGGACTATTAGAGTTAGAGTTAGAGTTGGAGACAATTTAAACAAAAACCGGGCGACCAGAAACCAAAAACTTCAACGAAAATTGCTAAGCCCTTTACCGAAATGTGTACATTCTCCGTGAAACACTTACTATAGTTTTGTTACCGACCGAGCCGTAGCTCTTATCCATGACTTATTCGATTCAGATTTAGATTCAATTCAGATTTCAATTGTCTTCAACTCCAACTTCAACTCTCAATCCGAAGTAAATCTCCAACTCTGAAGTGAAACTCCAACTTCAACTCTAAATCTGAAGTAAAACTCAAACTCTCACAAATAGATATGGCGAACATTTGACTTAGATTGCAAAGTAAGGTTTTTTATTCAAAAAATAAATTAGAAAATTAGTAATTCGAAATCCTATGGTATAAACCAGCATAAATAATTCTAACACTTAGACATGGACATAATTTGACTAAAATTGCGTAAAAAAAGGTGTACACCACGTCGTTATTCTGATTGTCACATGTCTAGAACGGACAAAAAGAGGGGGGGGGGGGGCAAAGCCATCTAGTATACGTATAAAAACTTATAACGTGTTCACGATTTACCTATGCTACAAATATATAATCACAACATTTGTCCCCAAAGATGCGAATAGCGGAGTGGTTTAAAGCACGGACCAACGGGTACAGGGCCCCGGGATCAAATCCTACCAATGACATAAAAATGTACGTTGTTTATTTGTAATATACATGTACCAAGTTGCCAGCATAAATTTAATATAAAAACAAAAGTAAAAATTGAACTATTAAATTAGACGCAGAAACAACAATTATTTTTATTGTGCTTGTAGTCACCGAAGAGGTTAATCGGTACAGTTAACTTTCAAAACAACCAGTGGCCAGATATTTGTGGAACGGTTATCGAAATAGTCATTTGGTGTAGTTAAACAGTTACAAAGGTAGTTATTCTTACCCGTGAAAAACCGATGCTCTTGGACAAAAATGAAACTGGTTGTTTTTACGGTAATTTTAGATGGTCATCGGACCTGCTAGAGGTAGTAATGCCGCGAGAGACGAGAACAACGAGACGAGACGAGAAAATTAAGTCGAGAGACGAGACGAGACGAGGCGAGAGAACGATATTTTTCTCATCGTTCGACTCGAGACAAGACAAGAGAGTCAAGGCAAGGATATCGAGAATTTCGATTTGACGACAGAATGAACCGCAAAATTTTTTTACAAACTGAAAAATTTTCTCAATGATTATAGTTCGCTGAATAAATAGAGACAAATAGGGGTGCGCATAATAAACTGTTTTTTCAAAAACATTAATTTCTTACAGCTTCTTAGCACTTATTTCAGCCTTCCGTACACATTTACTAACAATCGCGAGCCATTGATTGTACGTCGCGTACTGCGCTAAATATTATCACGAAATATAAACATCACAATGTTTTTTCGACTAGCGACGACTAGGGTTAGGCGCAATTAATAAATGCGATGCAGTCTGAGTACAAACTACCGATAGCTGAGAAAAGACTGGGAAAAAAATGTACTTTTCTTTGTTCATAACAGTACGCAGAATAACAAACAACTAAACGATCGATAAAACGAGTGCGGTTGACAAAAATAAATCTCGATAGATTCAAAACAGGCGCGCGCATAGCAGGTGCAGTTCGATTGTACATGAAGCTGCGCAGTAAACGCAACGAAGGTTATTGTTATTAAAATCTCCAATTTGGAAAAATGATCAAATGCTCGTCTTTGCTGCGTCACAGAATAGCGGTGCACAATCGTTTCGAGGAAAATAAAGCTGTGCCGCAGAGTTCCGGAAGCCGCAAGAGGACACGGTGGTCCGACCAGCCGAGTAATATTTACTAAATTTGACTTTTGAAATGAAAGAAAAATCCTTACTCGAGATTCGAGAATATTTCAAGACGAGAGAAAAAATCTTTCTCGAGATTCGAGAATCTTTCGAGACGAGAGAAAAATTCTCTCTCGACTTTGAAGTCGAGACGATACAAATGTTTGTTTTATATTTGTCGAGACAGGACGAGAGAAAAGCCAATTCTCGTCTCGTTTCGTCTCTCGGCATCACTAGCTAGGGGAGTTATCGAGAGAAATAAAAAGACAACAAAGTCTTTACTGTATTGAATCACTTGTTGTTCACTGCTTATTGAATCAAAAGCATAAAAAATTAATAACATATTTTATTTTTATTTTTTCACATTTCAGGGAAATTACCAGAAATAGTGGAGATTTTGGATTGGGTTTCAATACCGAAACTAGGAGTTAGATGCAGAAACTGGACACCACATTTCTTTGCGGTCCGGAGATTTTTTCAAAAGTTATTGTGTTTTCGGACGGCACCTACAGACGCCAGACAGACCGACGGACGGACAGAAATGAGTTAATGTGTTTTTTGGCATCTAGGACACTCAAAACATGTATTTCCATTAAAATCTTGAAGTCGAATTTTTTTTGGATTGCAATACTTTCTCTTTTACATACAAAATTTGATAAAACCGCATCGCATGATTAATGGACGCCCCCTTACCTAATGAGCACGCTATCCACTATACCAAACCGACTATGAGGCATTTTTTATCAACTGGGCCACTTTTTTCGGTCGAATACCCGACATTTTTTTTGGAATTCGTCGGTTTGTTGTACTAGTTGAGAGGAGTGTCTGTGTTTTTTTTTCAAATTTTCGAAGGGCACCATTCAGGATTTACATTTTAAAAAAACACACAAACTATATCTCTGAAATACACTATATTTCTAAAAATATTGATCTCTCAAAAAATTCTTAGAAACATCAAGTTTTTCATTTTTCATATATTTTTCAGTGACATTGAAGTCATAATTTTTCAACGGAAGAAAATCAATTTTTCGCCGAATAAACAATAAAGAATTTTCTTCAACGAAAAACACACCTTAATTTTTCCAGGTGTTTAACGTTGTATGAAGATTCTGAGAAAGAAATACCAATGTGGTACCTCCAATTCTTATGCGGTAAAAAATTACAAATTGTAATTGAGTAATTTTTTTTCTTTTTTTTACCGCTTTAGAATCGCAGGTGTTTCTTTAGAATTTCTCCATTAACTTGAAACGTCATACATTTTTTTATTATTCATCAACAACGGAAAGGTTTTGGAACGCACGCTGTCCCTTAACGCGGCTACGCGGGCGATCCGTGATTTAACAGCGGTTATGACAGTCTGAAGTTGGCTTTGAGGCATTCTTTATCAACTAGGTCACTTTTTAGGTCAAACAACCGGACATTTTTTATTTCGTCAGTTTGTTATACTAGTTGAGAAGAGTGTCTGTGATTTTTGCTGGCAGCGAGGTCTGTTTCGGAGTTCAACCAATACTGGCAGCCAACTGATGGTAGTCATTACTCGGCCAATTCTGAGAGCCACCATAACCATTGGGCCTATTGTTACTGCTGGCGTTCTTTATATGGGAAGTTTAATAAATATTCATAGAGATCGATTATTTTAATAGTCATATATTGATTCGCAATAGATTCTTCAAGTCCTCATGATGACACATGTGATACAATTAAATGTCATATTTGAAACTTCCTTAAACTTCAAATGGACAAAAAAGTCGATTCTTATGAAGATCTGAATAGCTGAATGACCTAAAGCTTAGATTAATATCGTCAGGGTTTCGGATTCGACATTCACCGATGATATAAAAAGTTGTAATTTTCATCCGCGATCAAATATGTACTAAGCCACCAAATAGATAACAATGGAGCGGTTCACGTTAATTAATTGCTGCATATATAATAATTACTTGAAAAAAAAGTTCAATCCTCCTCGGTTACCGCAAAGAAAACAGGAGTAGGCTTTTAACAGAAAAGAGCGATCCGCTTTGTCGTTTTCTATAGTCCATTCCATTCTCCAGCGGACAATGACGATCTGTTTCATGGGCCATCAATTTGACAGAGGGTGGGATTTTGCCGCCGGAACCATCATCAGATTTCTTGCTTTCACCGTGTTCCCATTGCCATTAAACGGTGCGTTACTATTTGATTCGCGTGTTTTCCAGCGTGCCTCCGCCGTAGCTGGACGGTGAGTTTTTTTTTCTAGTTTAGCGTGACTTTCTTCGTGTCTTAAGCACGGTGAAAAACGCACAGGTGACGCACGCATCACTCGACGATCTCGCTAATGTGATACGGTCGCACAACAAATTTCTTACTGATACCCTTTCGTTCAGATTATTTTTATTTGCAAACGATTTGTATATATCCTGTGTATAATTTTTTTCATTAACATCAATTAAATCCAAACTCTTTCCTTTTGTTACAGTCGGCACAAAGACATAGGAAGCTGTGATCGAGACACACGCAGATATCGACAAAAAAGTCAGGGACGACGTATTCATCAATAATGCGAAAAATCACACGCATAAATCGGTATTTTAGATAGTCATCAAAATTAATAATCAATTTTTCGTCATGTAATATCGTCAATAATATTGTCGAATTATGTCGCTTTGTCGACTTCATGAAAGTAAAAAATTCATAAATCAGCTGAATTATGAAATGACAAGAATATAATCCTTTGAACAGCTTGGAATTACTCAGTCTTTTTAATATTGCTGTAACTGATCATATTCGTGCCATAGCAACGGAAAAGAAGTTATTTCACGGGCGTTGAAACGTCAAAAGCAGAATTAACACCATTTTCTCGTATTATATACACTCAAGACTCTAAAACGACTCATAGCCATTGAATTGCCTATGAGAAACATTTCTTGCTGAATTCCATATTACTAATATTTCAGCGTCAACTATTTATTTTGTCTTAGTGAATTGTCAGACAACGTAAAAATCGCATGTTGTTTTAATACTGCTTCGATCTGCTGTTCAATATAAGACCTTATAAAAAAATGGAATAGAATTATCTTTACATAAGGACTTTGTCGTAATAATTCCGTTATAGAGGATGTCGTGGTTTTTGTTTAGTAGAATCGAAAGATATCTTGAATAATGGTATACTTTTATAAAACATGTTTTTATATCTTTTGTTGTGGCGTAGATTAGTAATATGTAAATGAAAAGACACGCATAAGAAAGCCATTGGACTGAAAAATATCATCCAATATTGAACCGACACCGGTGCTCGTGCGGTCGGTGTACGGCTCTGGCGATCGACAAGTTAAGCAGCTTTAATTGCGGCCATAGCTTGGATGGGTGACCGCTTAGCCGTGCACCGACTGGCTCATCAACCAGTGAGCGGGAGGTCAGTTTTTCTGAGTCCTCGGTATACATACTTAAGTAAGGAACTTTCGTGTATCAACCGAGAAGTCAGAAGAATATGCGGCCGTCTGTATCGGTACAGGTTTTCCGTAGTTTCCCTGTACCCATGGCTAATGCGATACAGTGTAGCTAAGTCGACTGCGGATGCATCGGGCGTTAGGTTAGCTTAGCGAAGTGCGGGTAGGCAGTAATAGAAAAAAAAGAAAGGGCGGTAAAAAGCGATAGAGGCCGTACCTTGGAAAGAATAATAATTTTTAATAAAAACATGATTCAATATTAATTATGAATCATGCGGTGATTACAATTTTCTGAAATAATTGAAATTGTTTTTATAACACATAACGATAATAATCTGAAAGACGTAAGGGGACCTTTTAAAGACGTCTTGGAGACATTGTCTAAAAGACGTCCGTCAAGGACATCTTGAAGACAGCAAACGGCTGGACATTGCACATTTTGAGGATATCCTTATGCTGTTTTGGGGAAGTCCTCAAGACTGGCATAAAAATGATATTTTTGGGACGCCCTCTTGACGTCGTAAGAACATATTTTTTCAATGTACGGAAGATGTTCACGAAAAGATGTCTTTAGGACATCATTGTGACATGCGTGCCCATTCGGATACGCGGAGTATTATTAATAAGTTATGCGTGTACTATGGGTGTAAAAAATTGAAATCGTAAGTTCGTATCTCTTCATTTTACCAAATATTAGTGAGTAATAAAAACTCTAATGAATTGACTATAAACGAAAAATCACAATTTATTGATTTTAGAATTTTCAGAATTCTCGTTGCTGCAACATCGTGAATCGTAAGAATCCTATGATAATAAATTCAATCTTCACGTTCCTGACAATCATATAATGCTCAAGAAATCACCCATAGGTTCCCATCGTTTGGTATGTCGCCCCGCAAGGAAGCGTGGTTTCTTCACGTGGACGGCGGTGGGAACATGGTGAGGAACACGCGCGGTACATGAAATCCACTGTCCAGCAGTCATCGAGCAACGGTAGAAGCACAGTAAGAAATACGAATCGAAAAACCCGTCATCCAGTAACGCTGTTAACACAGTAAGAAACGCGAGCGACGCGAAAACCTGCTGTTACAGTAACGGCGGGAATACAGTTAGAAACGCGAGTTACGCTAAAACCTGCTATTTTGGTAACGGTTGGAACACGGTGGGAATACGGTGCATGGTACGGTGTGAAGTAAGCATACCAATCGTCAGAACATCAACTAAATAGTGGAGTTCCAGATGTATCCAACGGTGTTCTATAGTTCCTGATAGATTCCAACGATAATTCAGGTCATATAATATTGAAATATAAAAATTAAAAAATGATATGTTAACTTTTCGTAGCATTTCACGTTGTTAACGCGCACGCTTCGTGCGACCCCGACATCATTATTAAATAGTTTTAAGCATATAGGTATTTCACAACGTTATTATCATTCTTCTACTGGGCCACCCTCGATCCTCTCGACACTCTTAAGGCTAGAACGAAGCTCTTAAGATGTCAGAAGTGGGATAGGAACGGTAAATTAAGGTAATTGAGGTAAATTAAGGTAAATAAAGGAAGCTAGTAAAATTGAAATGAATCCAAGTGCGGAAATCTTCGGGAACATTATTCCTTTGGCAGTCGACGTTATATCCGTCAACATGTGAGTGCGTGCATCGAGTGCGTGATAAACAAAGGTAAACCAGGACGACAGGAGGGCGAGCTGCATCCGATTCCTCCGGGCTCACGACCCATCACCACGGTGCACATTGACTACTCCGGTCCCTATGTCACGAGTTCCCGTCAAATCCGATACGTTTTAGCGATAATTGATAACCTCACTCGATTCGTGCTACTTCATGCCACCCGCGATAGGAAGACGTCTGGAGTAGTTCGAGCGGTGGATGATTTCATCTTACAGTATGGAATGCTGCTACGCATTATTAGTGACCGAGGGTCATGTTTTACGTCTTCCCTGTTCAGCTGATTTTGTGACCAACACGTCATCATACACGTCTGGAATTCGCCAAGACACCCTAAGGCGAATGGTATGTTTGAGCGTGTAAGTGCTATGCTGCTTCACGCGATGATCTCGAGCTCGAAACGAGACGTTTTATTAAGAATTTATAATTAAGAATTTATTCTTAATAATTATATTTACTAAGAATTTATTCTTAATAATTATATATATATTTATTCTAAATAATTAAGAAGAGTGCAGCGAGACCTCAACACAAGCTCTTATCAAACTATGAGTAAAAGTTTATTCGAATTATTATACGGTTTTGTTCCACGCCATGACGAGGGAAAACTACGCGAACTCACGGACGAGAGCCGACAATGATATAGAGAACCGAATGAGCGTCAGGAACAATCCCACGAACGCATTGCGAAAGCAAAAAGATTGTACAAAGCACGCTGCGACACGAACCGCGATCTACGCACAAAATTCAATGTGGAAGACATTGTGTACTCATTCGTCCCGAGTGTGGCCACAGGTGAAAACACTACATTTCAAGCCCGCAATTGAGGACCACTAGTCGACATCGAAATTTTGCCGTGCTATACTTACAGAATCGCGAAATTACTAGCGGAATCTGTGAAACGAAAATACCCTTAGCAAATCGTGACAATCACCGTTTTACCGTAAAAACGACCCGGTGGTTTTTGGCATAAAAAACCGACAGTTCGTCGTAACGACCGTACTGCTACCGACCACCCTAAAAAATGTTTTGCGATTGTTTTTTCGACTTACCTTGGATAACCGAAAAAACAACGGAATAACATTTTTAGGGTGGTTCCTTTCGCGGTCGTTACAACCGATGTCCGTTTTATTTTTTGCAAAAAAACCACCTGGTTGTTTCGAGGCGGTTTTTACGGTTAATCAGCTGGAAATGATAGCCGTCAAGATTGCTAGGGACGCGCGACAGCCCATGCGAATCAAATGGAGGTGTAGCAACCTGCGGACGCAGATCACGACGAGTCGAGGACTGATCTCGACCTGCAGGAGAGCGAAGACGTCATACAACAACACCTAATGTGAACACTCCATTACAGCCTATATAGCCAAAGGATATTTGACGATAAACAGAACGATTGTGAATCAAGAGACGCGGTAGGGGCTCGACGCCAAGTATTAAAACCGAGACGCTAGCGCTACTCTTATTTACCGCAAGCTTGCCCCTTTTACGTCTGCTACGAAATGTAACTCGAATTATCTTGGTCAAAACGTCACCGACGCCAAAATGTGTCAGGTTCAATATTTTTTATTCATTTTCTCTTTACAATGAGCCCTATTTCAATAACATCGGTGCCCGCAATGCTAATATCTGGCCACTTACAATTCTGAATCGGTCAAAAAAATTTCGCCGCACTCACACAACCTCAAGCTGCTGATGTGTCCGTCGATATACGTGCATGCCGTGTACCAGCCCGTCTTAACTGTAATTATCTCAGGCAATAGATCGCGGACGGTAAATGTATCGGCGCCAATATTTTTTTTCCCCTTTCTAATGAGACCGGTTGCGATAAAATTTCACTTTTGTCCGAACCCACTTATTGAAACTCATTTCTCCGATCGCATATACGTGTGCGCACGTGTGAAGAAAACGACGCACACATAACGTCGACCAGCTCGCTCACGTCGTCTGATGACAGATGACAGAAAGTGAGAAAATAAAAAAACCGAGTTCTCTAGCTTAATCACTCTAGTGAGTGAATGTGAGTGGCGAAACCGCGGAAAGAGGATTATTTCCGACGACGACAAAAATGTGGGAGATAACTTCTAGCCTCATCAGCAGGTTATTCAAAAAAATTCGTAATGTTCATTTGAGAAAAAATGTTTCTTGCTTTAGTTTTTTTGCTGCCACTGATAAAAAAGTTCAATTGAAGATTTTATGCAGAGGAACAATAAACACGAATAAGTAAATACAAAATACAAAGACACAATTTACTTTTAAAGACTTTAATTTCATTTTCAATTCGCCATAAGCAGGACGTTCAGCCAAAAAGTAATTTTTTTTATCATGAAGACCACTTTCCCCCTCACAGAGAGAAAAATAACAGATTATTGCCTCTCTTCAGAATAAACCCAAAGCATTTTTTTGTAAATAGGTCAATCGATGAGGTTGTCATTTACAAATCAATTGACAGGCTTGTTCTCAAAGCCCCTGTCAGTGCTTTTCATTCCACGCTGCAGTAAATAAAGTCTTATGTTTATTATAGGGGTCACTTTCTCGTTCACAGAAGAACAGACTAAAAATAATTACCACCTTTCAGGATGAACCCAAAGGACTTTTTTATAAGTGGATCAACTGATTGGGTCAACTAAACACCACGCCAAGGAATGATCTTCGCTAGGTGACATTATCTTCGCAGCACACATCATTCCAGCAGAGTCAAAAAAGTTTTTTTGCTCATAAGGACACCTTTCACCCTCAGCGAAGAAAAAAATTATAAATGTCCTCCCTTCAGGATCACACGAAAGGATTTTATTACAAATCGCCCTGCCAATTTGGTCAACCGCTCACTTTGAGACCAGGTTCAAGAGTTTTACACAGTGCGCAGGATCCGGAGAACACTGCTTTGAGGATTGGCCTTCGCTAAGAATCATTCTCTTCGCAGTTGCACTGCACACCAATTAAAAGTACCCTTTTTTAAATCCTTGAGGGACCCAGTCACCTAAAAATGTCATAGGAAAAAAAAATCTGAAAATGATATACATCTTTGAAAAATTCTGACATGAAAACATACTTAAATACATAACAAGTATTACAATTTTGCAATTTTGTAAAGACATACAGTGTATCCAAACCAAATTACCAAACCGATGAATTACTTTTATTGTACAGTGTCTCATTTTATCTGTCAAAGAGTGCATTCTGGATTGAATATAGGAATTTTTATTTCAAGTCTTTATTACAAAACTATGATTATAAATGTGTCAATAAGTCCTTCTCTATTAAAAACTTACCAAACAATTGGTCACAATATATGTAATTTTTACTGCATTCAGAATAGCTATATTCAATCCAGAATCCATTCTTCAGCAGATAAAACTAGACATTGAACACCAAAATTGGCTCACCAGTTTGGTCTGAAAGCTACGATAACTGAAAAAAAATTCCATTTGACCTCAGACAATTCTTGTGCACTATATGTCTTTATAAAATTGCAGTATTATTATGCTTGTTATGTACTTAATGAGGTTTAAATGTAACATTTTCGAAGAGAAAGATATAATTTACAGATTGTTTTTTCTTATGACATCTTATAGGTGAATCGGCCCCCTTAAAGAAGAGTCATAGGCAAGAGAATAAAATGTCAGAATAATACTGGCAAAGATCTTTAAAAGTCTGAACTGTTGAAAAAATTGCTTCGCCTAATTGGTGTGCAGTGTATCTTCAAAGCGAATGAGAATCAGTTAAGGCCAATCCCTGAAGCAGTGTTCTCTGAATCACATCCAGAGAGTAAAATATCACGAATCTGGTTCGAAGCAACCACTTGACCCAATTGGCTGGTCCATTTCCAAAAAATCCTTCAGGTTCATCCGGAGAAAAGGTAATTATTATGTTTTTTTTTAACGAAGAGGTTGTAAATGTAGTGTTTAAGGAGGGTCGAGCGTTACAATGTCATCAAGAAAAACATGCTGATTTTTTTTTACGCATCGATATGAATGGTCTAAGTGTAACTGCCAAGTTTGAATACGTTCGGCTTCACCATTTTCGAGAAATATTTTTTTATATTTTGCACAACTTAACATTTATTCTTATGGCAGATTGAAAATAAGCGATGAATTTTAATATTCCTAGGGTAGTTCATATGGAAACGTTGCAAACAAATTATTGGAAACTTTGAAGAATATTGTCAGGAAGCTCTGTATAAAAATGCAGACACTCGTTCTTCACCGTTAGTTAACAATATACAATCACATGGAACTTCGCAGCTTTATCTCGGCATGCTTGGCACGTGCGAGTGAGAGGCAGCATGGTGGACCTTTCACTCACACACGATCTGCCCCGCACCTTGCGCGCCACCGAGCCCATCCCCTCCGAGCCTCGCGCTCGACCCTCCTTAATTTAAAAACCACTCACAGTAGCTTCCAGATCAAGCTGGTCAATCGATTATAGGTATTGTTGCAGAGAATATTCAGTAATTCGAAAACCACAATTGATTGACCGGCGCCATCTGAAAGCCACTGCTGGTGCTTTTTTATTTGACGCTGCTTGTGATTTTGGTTTTCGACTTAATGCATATTCTCCAAATTACAGGCAAAATCCATTGACTGGTCCAATCACAAGCAGCTCTAAATGGAAAAGCGAAAATAGTGAAGTTCAGATCAAGGCTGGGGAATATAATTTTTTATGTAAAGAAAATGCAGTTAAAATCGCATTAAATACATAACAAACATTATCATTCTGCAATTTTGTAAAGGCATACAGTGCACCAGAATCGTGTGAGGTAAAAAGTAAAAATGTTCACTCGTTCCAGTTTTCTTACTAAAACGATGAACAAATTTTAGTGTTCAATGTCTTATTTTATCTGTTAAAGAGTGCATTCTTGATTGAATATAGGAATTTTTATTTCAAGTTGTTATGAGGAAGCTATCATTTTAAATGTGTTAATAAATCTTCCTGTATTAAAAACTTATAAAAAATTGGTTAAGGCAAATATAAATTTCACTGCATCAAAAATAACTATATTCAATTCAGAATGCATTCTTCGACAGATTAAGTAAGACATCAAACACCAATATAGCTCACCGGTTTGGTCTGAAAGCTCCGGCAAATGATAAATTTTACTCTTGACCTCACATGATTGTTATGTACTGAATGACATTTGAATGTAATTTAGTTTTTTAAAATAATTTTATTTTGATAAAAACATTTTTAAATATATTTTTTAAAAATATAAAAATATACATTAACATATTTTTTTTCTCATGACTTTGTTTTTGTGATCGGTCCCCTTAATGAGGTTCAAATGTATTGTTTTTTAAATGAAAGGTATCATTTATAGTTGTTTGTTTATTATGACTTTTTTTTAGGTGACTCAGTCCCCTTAATCTGAAAGCCACTGCGAGTGCTTTTTTGAAGTTGCTCGTGATTGGACCTAGAATGACACGTATGTAGTTAAGACCAATTTTCGGAGCAGTGTTCTTTGTATTACGCGCAGGGTATTAAACTCATGAATTTATAGTATTAAAGCAACCGGTTGACCCAATTAATTGGTCCATTTACAAAAACATCCTTTGGGCTTATTTCGCAGAGAGGAATTATTTCTCATTTTTCTTACTACGAGAGGGAGGTTATCGACAATTTAACAGTTAAGCAGGGGAATAAGCCTTGCAATTCTTAAGACGCGTAGATATAATATTTGGAACAAACGGAAAAGTGATGACGTTGCATAACACTTTTTGAATCCTCTCGGCGCCTATATTGAAGCTGTTGTCTGTCGAGGTAGAAATTCGTCGGTTGTGGCTGATTAAAGGGTTTGCTTAATTTATTTAATCGGTTCATGAAGCAGCTACAATCGACACTTGTAAAAATATTCGGATTAGTGAAATTGGAATTAGGCTTCAGTTTCGCGTTCTTTGAATCTAGCGATCACGGTCTCAGACCCGAGATGTGCTCCGCAAAAACTCCATCAAAAGAAAATTTCACCGCTAATCGTCGCATACAACAACACCTAGAGCGAAGACGAGTCCCACGAAAACTACAATTTCAATAACGCTGAGATACACGATCCGTGTCCGAGTGCCACTGGCCAAGCGCCTAAATAAACCGAAGGCCCTACGAAAATCAGCAACGAAGTTAACACAGAAAAACGTATGGACCCGTGCAGAAATTTAGTCAGGGTTATATACTGGGTCCGTAAAGTCTTCCCTGACTACATACGGGGCCATCGTGGAAATCTAACTGCCACCCATACTGGACGGCCACGCTTTTAACCCTTGGGCTAGTACAGGACCATATGACTGGGCCAGTATACGATCCCATTATTAGAATTGATTAATTTCATTAAAAAAACGTTCACTTATGCTACTTCAATAGCACTTTCAATTGATATTCCTTCGCTTCCTAAACTTTTCATTTGTTCTCTTGCCGCGGATCGAACATGGGCCGTCCAGATGGTTGTTGCGCCCTAGCTTAGTCGGTCATTCGGTTCATGCAACTGTATTCTTTGTATTCGTTCATTTGAATGACTGATGTCAAATATCAAATTAGCGTAGAAATTAGTTTAATATAGTCAGAACTTTATAGACTTTGTGATTGCGTCTGGCGTCGCAAAAATAAAAATTGACTCAGTCCCTTTTTACGGAAATTTGATTGACTCTAATAATCTGTTGATTGGGTACCTTGTTACCGCGATGGTCAATACTAAGATGGTGACCGTTTGCATGACCGTAACGTTTATTACTTAGATATGTGCTGATCAATGCTTTAATGGGTGACAGACGGTAGAGGTTCGATTTGTCGAAGGAGTGTTGTCGACATATTTTGATCGGCCAAGCAGGGTCCACGATCGAATTCCTTATCATGGGTTCGACGGGAACGCTTGGAAATTACGTTGTGGACGCTTTGCTGGGCCAAGAAAGGCTCAAGATTGGATTCCCTATCATGGGTACCCCGAGAACGCCCAGAAATTATGTTGTCGAGCCTGTCTTGGGGCAAGTAGGGTCCAATATTGAATTCACTATCATGGCTTCTATGTGTAGCCCTATAATGGGTCTGTATTTAATCGTGGACGCCCGTACAAATGTCTGCATGGGGAACGACCCTAACGTGATCCACAAACTCCAGTGCGTTATGGCGTAGATCCAAATATTTGAGATAAATATCGAGAAGTAAGAAAAACGTGTCTGGAAAATCGATCGAAGAAAAAAAGAAACGCGTTAAAGAATGTTATGGGCTTCAGCTACATTATGAATACGATGAGAATTCTAAAAATTTATGAGTTCACGTGTAGAATGTCAATAGTTAAAAAACGTTATGATAGCGTCATGTGCTATGAGGATTCATCCGAGGACGAGATGAAACGACAACGTCGTGCGAACCCAACATCGCTATTAGCGACGTGGGAGTCAATTCCTAAAGTTTCAGAATAATGAGGATTAGAGCAGGGAAACAAAATAGTGCGTAACGGGCGATTAAGCAAGAATGACAAGCTTAGACTATTAGGAGTGAGGAACGAGAGTGCGAAAAAAAAAGATGTTCGATACCGTGAGCTGAGCGAGTTTGTAAGGTCTGTGTAAACGAGTTGTCCAAGTACACGTTGAATAAATAGTTTTTGGCATAGAGTAATTTTACGGCCTTATTATCATTGTTCTACTGGGCCACCCTAGACCGTCCCGATGCTCTTCAGAGCTGAGACAGAGCTTAAGACCTCCATCCCAGCTTTCTTATAAACGTTTTGAAAATTTATTTAACGGTAATTAATGGTTTTTAATGACTTTCACAGTCCTACAATATAATTCTGATCCCCTTCGATGTGAAAATATCTATAAATAGTTATGATCAGCATTTCGTCAATACTATGGTGGTGTACGTCGGTTTTACGACGCGTTCTTGAATTGTGCGAGTCTCCACACAATTGTTCTAGCTCCCTAATGGTATTTCAGGTCGATTCTAACCACTGGACATCGTCACATAATTATAAAAAAATGATCATGAGCATATCAGACATGCAATGGTGGAATGCTACCGTTTTATGATGAGTTATAGGTCTGTGCGAGAGTTTACACAATAGTTCTAGCCCCCTGATGATATTCCAGGATCGTTCTAACCATTGGACATCTTTATATATTGTTTCAAGACTCGCACAGACCAAGAACTCATCATAAGAGTAATTATTATATTATATGATATTATTATCATAAGTATGCTTATGATAATTTTCAAGATTTGTATGTAGTTGGCTAATGGTTGGAACTATACTACAGTATCATCAGGGAGGCTAGAACTATTATGTACTGGCTCGCGCAGATTAAGAACCCGATATAAAACCGTAGTGTACCACCATAGTGTTGTCGAAATGCTGATTATAATTGTTTATAATTATTTCCACATGGAGCGGAATGCGAATTATATTTTAGAACTGGAGAACACATAAAAAACTATTAATTACAGTTGAAGAAGATTTTCAAACCTGATATGCTACGTGAAATTAGCGTATCATTCTACAAGTTTCGTGCTTCATTATTAAATGTCCAGAACTATTGTTGAAATCCACCGGGAACAATAGAACTCGGTTGGATGCAACTACAACTGCACTTTTTAATTGATGACCTGATAATTGGTACGCCAACTTCACACACGTGAACACGGTGGGAACAAGGTGGAAACACGGTGAGAATACGGTAGGAACACGTTGAGAACACGCTAGCAACGCGGTCCGGACAACGGTGTTGTCGAAAAATTTTCGAAACAGAACCGTTCGCCAGTTGACGATTGGTTCTCGGTGAAAGTAACAAATCCGATAGTGAGTTAGGCGGCACAAACCCACTGGTGGGTCGAATGGTGGTTTGACGGTGGTACAGATCCGCTAGAGATTTAACCTGCCGTTCACCGAGCTGGATCAACCTGCGTAGACGATCGTGATTTTTTTCCCATTTTCGGTGTATTTTCGAAGAATCTCCACTTCTTGATCTTTAGCCCAAACTTGCCAATCTTTGCGCATTCGTTCTAGCAGCTCTAACACCTGCGTGTATTAAGGATCCTGCATATATTTTCCATGACAAGGTTGTATACAAATTTCAGAACTTTCTGACAAGGAAATTCGTACTACGAACACCGGCTCCGAAAATTAACAAGGCCAACAAGTTATCAATGCATTGAAAACAAATCGCAAAGGTTGGAGTACCTTAACTTTTGATCAAACTCAGTGTTCAGTGATATTTTTTCATGAAATTTGAACCCCTTCTGCGAACAGCACCAATTTTTATGGCATCGATATCATATCGTTTTCATTAGAAAAGTTTTCATTGGTTTTGGAAAATATTTTATATTACATATACGATAAATAATGATTATTGAATAAAATTCAATTACTTATATGAAAATCGAAGAATTAATAAATTAAGCTCGAAAGAAGAAACAGTTACTAAAGGTTCTTGAACAATGCATTACTCGGCTAAATCATCAATCATTTCTTGTTCCCAGTAATTTTAAAGCCGTTAATTTTTTTTGAAATTACACTCACTTTAATATTAGTCCAGCACACTAATAAAAAATAATATAACATTGGACAACATTTTTTTGTCACTAAAATACAACGAACCTGCCGTGAGTGGATTATACAATTGATGAACTTTGAAACACATATTACATTGAACATTGATGGTGGAATGCATTCGATAAGACCTTCTGGATCGTGACGATACTTGATAATAGCCATAACCTGAGGTGCGACTTGGCAAGCGAAAAGAAAACCTAGAAGTGCGTGAATGATGCGCCGTGTACGCACGGTTTGGTACGGCCATTGTCCGGTTGTCGTCATTAAGATTTCACTCGGCTTGTAATAACGGGCTTGAAGGAAATTCATCGTAACCAGGACTCTTATCAACGTCAGCGTGAGGTATGCCAACAGTATTTCGCAAAACGTTCGACAAATAAACCCTAGATTTAATTTCCTGGAAAGCTATACATTTTTTCCATCGTAGATTCGCACACATTGTGTCAAGAAGTATCACTTTGTTTGACACGTAAATTGCTGCAGCTATAGACAGTGACGTTGAGTGAATGCCATTACGAAGTGCCTTCGATCCATAAACTGTAAAAAAACGTAATTTATCGACTTTTAAGGGAAATAAACTTATTATGTACTGAGATGGAATAACGATCATTTCTATTTAATATGTGATTCTTAATTTTTTATTATTATTACGATTTGGTATTATTCGGTAAGAATCAAAATTATATTTGTTATTTGATAGATATATCATTGAAATATTTTTAAAACCATAAATGATATTCTGCTCTAATGCATATTTGGAACGTTCCAAAACATTAAACCAATCATAAATAAATAATTGTTAGTTAATAATAATTACTAATTTATAATTAATTACAAGGATGTGGCAAAACATAACGAGTTCTTATGTTTGAAGCTGTTCTTATGTGGAAGCAAATATTGATTTTACAGGAGTGCGGTATTGCACTTTACGTTCACTCTGCCCTCGACTATAATTATTGTACGGCCGCATCAGACGTAATGACAGATATGCTTGCAGTCGCTGACATTATCGTAGACGTTTCTTTTTTCGACGCCATAATCGAAACCGTTTTTCCTTCAATTTTCCATGGTAAGTCGCACGCGTTTGAATTGCAGTGCAACGCCAACGTACTTAACGTATAGTATGGGTATGAAGTGCTACTTCTCGTGACTGTAAAGTCCAAAACCCCTGGCCCAACACAAATCTCTAAAACCTAATTTCGGGGGCTTTCGTGGGAGCCATAATGAGGAATTTAATCATGGTCCCTACTTGGCCCAACAAAGCGTCGACAAGGCAATTTCTAGGTGCCCTCGTGGAAGCCATAATAGAGAATCCAATCTTGGTCCCTACTTTGCCCAACAAAATGGTAGTCATACCGGGGCGCCTTCTTGGGTTCTGTAAGTGCTACAAAATAATTTGTAAGTATTTATTTCATCGACAGTAATGTTAATTTTATGCCTTTTATCATCTCAGTTTTTACAAATAAGTATGAAGACATGCTGCGCAACTGTCTGTGAGATGTACGGAAACAAGTCATTTAATTTAGGAGAGGGATTTTCTATAATATAACGGTAACATTGTTACGTTACACACAAATTAAGCCTTAATATCCCGTGATTTTTATGTGAAAATAAACTTAGGGTACATGCAAATTGTGATCATTAAACATGAGCACCACTTTATCCTGAAAAAGTAAAACGCCACCGCCTCTCGGTGACCTTTTTTTTCTGCTCGCTTGGACCGCATCTCCTAACAATTGACTTATTACTACGATGGATTCATCATCCCATTTAATTGATTGTTAATGGAGGTTTGTTTCTCAAGCAAAATCGAGAACGAACACTACAAATAATCGCGCGCAAGCAGAGCAGACTTTTCGAGCGCCGCGGGCACTCGCGCACGTCCGTCACGGGATTTAGTTCCCAGGCCGAGAGGAGGCTACGGCGCCATAGCGCTTTTCTCAAGTACCAAGCCCTCCCGGTCGGCTATATAACTCCGAGCCACAAGCCCTAGGTGAGTTTTCCACCCTCTTTGGCACAGGCACCTGGCTGTGGTTCCAATGCCAAACGTAAAGTCGTGAGTCCCTGATGAGACCATATCTGTTAATTAATGCCCTTGCTTGGTAGCAAATTCATTTCCCGTCCTCACGGTGAACAAACATTCGACCGTCTGTTGGTCGGACCTTCTTGCGACTCCCTTTGCATTTTATTGTAACTTCACTTCTTAATCTGTTCTTTTTATATAATAGAAAAAATTCAAATACTGTATCCGGGACCTGCACGGGGCCTTTCTCCGTATTCGGGAAATAGTCATGGATTCCTGTACTGGTCCCACAGATTTCGTCCTACATAGGCCCAAGAGTTTAAAGCGTGACCGCCTAATGCAGGCTGTAGTTTGATTTTTAAGAAGGGCCCTGTAATTAGTCAAGGAATATTATACAGGCCCGATATGTAACCCTGAGTAATCTTCTGCATTTCTGTTACCCCGGAAGTTCTCCTTCGATGTTCAAAACAGAATTTTCTGACACGCATGATACGTAAAAATGACATGCAATTATTAGCATAGATTGATCAGTTGTACTTGGACAGTTGACCATGACACTTTGAAAATATTTTTTGTTTGTTTCGAAAACATAATTTACTGAATCGATGCGAAATGTCGCTCCATAATTAATGTTTCCTTTGACATAGGCATGAAACTGTGGCATTTTTCAATGTTCGGAATAGCGTTCACAGCCGCGAATGTCTTTTGAAGCATTACCTCTAAATTGTTGTTGTCTTTTTTTGTTTTGCCCATCGAAGGGACATTTCTCTTGTGCACATCTAGAGGCTCGCACGGTCAGCGTCTCTCTTCAGATAAAGCACTTATCTGAAGAGATTACGTTTGCTGATGAAGATATTATTACGCTTGCTGTTGTTCGATATTTATTCTTGGAAAATCTTATCATCTGCTATAACTCATAAGCTTTGTAGAATTGCATGAAAAATAAACTAAAAATCGGGCATTCACTTACAGCATTTGCAACAATTTTTCCGATACCAGTATCCGTAGACTTTTGCGGAAAAAATTTATTTTTCTTCCTATTAAATCTCGAAAAAACTCACATCCCGGGTTAAAAAATTAGGTATAATTATATATAGTGATATATAATATTATTCATAATTATATATAACTATATGTAATTATATAAAGTTATGTATATATAACCCTAGATAATTGTATATTATCATGTATAATTCTATAGGAATATATTATGAGGAATTTTCCCTACGGGAGTCCTCCATACAATAACTCCTTATTCATCAGCACTATCCAGCGTACTGAAAAGACTATTCAGGACTAACTGAAATTGCAAAACTAACTAATACTTAACTAACCAATGACCTCTTCCGCAATATAACCTAAAAATCAGGTAGCGTATCACGACGAAAGGAGAGAGCTGCTCAACCATGGAATCGATGACTAATATTATAACGTAACTTCAGGTAGCTGAGAGGATACAGGAAGCCTATTGATCAGGTAGCAGGTTGCAGATGACTAAAGAGAGCTAGTAGATCAGGCAGCTGATATTTAGAAAATTACTGTCGCAAGAGAATCTCTAACAGGTAGCTGGATGTCGATCGAGAGCTCGAACCAGGTAGCGTAGGTGGCGAGGGAGAGCTTTTCATCAGGTAGCCAGACGCTGACAGAAAGCTTATATCCGGTAGCTTGATGACGAAAGATAGCGCTGATCACGTAGCCTACATCCGACAGGGAGCTTCCATCAGGTAGCTTGATGACGAAAGATAGCGTTGATCAGGTAGCATAGTTCTGACAGAGAGCTTCTATCAGTTAGCTTGATGGCAACAGAGAGCACTGATCAGGTAGTGTAACAACCCGAGAGAGTCCCCAACAGGTAGCTGAAGAACATTGAGAGACAGCAGAGATGAGCTAGCGTAAAACGTAGACTCGCATCAAAACGAAGTAATAACTCACTAACTGAGGTAGTTGAGCGCCAGGTACAGCGTACCGCCGGCTCTTGACCGACTTGATTAGTTTTCCCCAGATTAGTGAATTACCCGATGCTAGATAGTGAGAGAATAGGATAAAAACACCGAAAGACACAGTTTACTCATGCTCCTTAAGCCAAAACATGGTAGAGGGGGTGGTTCGCACTAAATAAGTGACAACAACGTGAAGCTTCAGGAATCACTGGTATTTATTACCAATTTCTGGGCTGCACTTGAATACTCGAGGCGCAAGATGGGTCGAATTTCGATACAGTGACGTGATACAATTAAAGTTGAAAAACACATTATAAATCCGCAATATAAATCAGAATTTAGAAGTTAAAGGATAGATCGGATGATTCTAAGCGCCAATTTATGAATAATATAACAAAGAGAGAGAAATCAGTTAATTGGCGGGTAGCGCACAAGATTAAATAATAGTTGCCATTTTACGAGAATTAAACCAAACAATAATAATAACCGAAACAATAATAAGCGCAAATTTAGGAACAATAATTAACGGTCGGAAAGTTATCAGTGGGAAGAGCAAGTAAAGTTCCAAAAGGTAGCGTGAAATTAACTGGTAATAATGAACAACTAATAGGAATTAATAATTCAATGAAACAAAGGTAGCTACAGCCTTGTACTAATCGCAGATAACCAGAGCTAGCCCAAAGTTTTTAAGTAGCCAAATCAATCAAGGAAAGGAAAAGAATATATATCCGAGTTTTCTAACGAGATAGTAAGAGAGCTGTAGTATCGAAAGGTAGCATAGTAACAACCGAGATGTAAACATCTCGGCTGACTAGAGGTGACCGCTGGCCAAGACACTGCGGCCGGGCAGGCGACGCAACGCATACGTTAGACACAGGTACCATTATGTCGTAGTATTACAGAGAGCGACATTACGCATCCGTAAATTAAATTTGTAGTCTTATAACTCGTCAAAGGTAACGCTCAAAGATATTCTAATCTATATTGGAGATCGCGAACTAAACACAATAATCGAATCAAACTAATCGACCAGAACAATAGAACACTCGTTTATCCCAGTAGAAGACTGAGTGGCACCTTGAATTGACCAAAAACTCTAAACCAAAATCTATAACTTAACAATAGAAGGTAGCCCAAAGAGTTTTTTTATTTAACAAGGATAGAGGGAAGGGCGAGTCTCACCGGTACTCTGCAGCGGATCCTCGAAGCCAGATGGTGGATGGCGACGCACGTCCTCTCCGGCCCAGCGATAGCGCAGCAGACCCTCGATGCCGCGCGTTCCGTCGATCGATGGCGTTCCCCCACTCCGTCTAGCGGCCGCCTAACGCTCTCGCCAGCGCTCGTCGGTCGTACGCTCTCGCGAGCTTCGTATTCTGCTTCTTCGACCAATGGCGATGCGAGCCATTGGTCGAAACTCAAAGGTAGCGTGCTCGTACTAGAGTTCTCGTCAATATCACAATCTCTTCAATGCAGCAAACTGCTCTGCTTCCTGAAGGCCTTCCCGTTGGATCCAATAGCGTCATTGAAAGAGTGCGGAGTTCCTCAGGCGGGAAATCGTGGACAGGATGCATCGGCCTTTGAACTCACAACTTTAGGCGCAACACTGCAATTAAACTCTTTCTCCGACGATCCTATACCCACTATTAGTGGAGCGCCGGGTTGTCGGGACCGCGGCGATCCAGGTTGTAGTGGGATGGTCCAGCTCCAGGCTGGTAAGTCGTGAGGGAGGTGGGTGACACAGTCATGTTTTGGCCCAGTTTCCAGCGCGCTCCCGTGGCATACAAGCTCCACGGACACAGGTGTTCGGTATCCGCCTGCGGGACTGTATAACAGATCCAATATCCAAGATGTATGAGGTCTGAGCTTCTTAACGTAGCAAATCCTTAATGCTCAGTAGCCTCTTTTATGTTTGAGGAAGCAAAACGACAGTGTTAGCGCAGAACACTTAGGGAGCGGTGGCACGTAGCGAGGGCGAAGTTGGCGTCTAGACGGAGAGTGCTTCCCCGCTGGTTGGTGATTGTTGAGGTGAGAGTCCGTCGTATGGAAAACATAACGGTCGAACGCACTTAATCTTACAGACTACTAACTCTAAATCGTAATCTAGTTTTAATAAAAATTGCGGAAAGCGTTTCGACGGAAAAACATTCAAATCGAAGGTAGTTAATCTCTTTAAATATTCCATAAGATTTAGGATTTCGTAAAGAATTAAATAAAATACCGCTCTGAATAAAATTGCCCTTGATCGGCCGGAGGCCTTTGAGCGGACGTGCGCCGTCCAAAAGTGTCGTTAATCCGACACTCCTCGCCGCTTACACTCCGCACAGGTGGCGTGATAAAATGTCACGTCACAATATATATTTATATATCATTTCATATTATTATTTTGCAACATTATACATAATTATATCAAACTATGTATAATTATATATATTTCTGTAGAATTACATACAATTATATATAATTAGTTAAGTGCGGTCAATCTGATCATATTTTCCTATATATTGTAACACGGCGCATGCTCCGCATGCGCGTATCTCGGCTGGAGGCCGCCACTTGCCATATCCAGGTATGCGATTTATCACTTTATTTTATGTATTGCTTCATCCCCCCCCCCCCCCCCCCCCATCGTGTGCGTGAGAATGAATGTGAAGCGAGGTTTGAATGTGGCGCTGGCCGGCAGCAGCAGGAGCGTCGTCGTGGGAACCGGAGCCCGTGGCCCGAGCGCACGCAGAGGGGACGCGTAGCCTGAGCGCGTCCCTGCTCCTCCATCCATCACTAGCGCCTCGCCAACGCAACTAGAGCTGCCACCTGCTGCGCTCGGCCCGACGGGAAAACAACAACATCGATACGCCGTGGTCTAAGATCCAAGGGACCACGGCCAATCAGCGACGACGCCATCCATCGAAGAAGAAGAACCCGGTCGGGCCGTCACTTCAGCTGAGCTATGCGTAAGAGAGCGACGCCATTTTTCATTATTGAGGAGATAAATTGATATATTTTCGGAGATTTGGGAGAGATCGGAGATTTTGGGACCCCAAGATTACCACTAAAAGTAAGTGCTTGAGTTTTCCTTGCCCCTATAAAAACTTTCTTCCCTGTATTCCCCGTATTTCAGCCGTTTTAAGTCGTGTGAGTGTGCCGCGTTTTTTCCGAGACCGCGTGGTCGTATTTTTCGCCGGTAACAACCTGTTGCGCGAGTGGTGGTTAGTACGCGTAGGTTAGCTTATTTTCTCTTGTTGTTGGTGCCTAAATATTTACGAAAGCCCCCTTGTGTCCGTTTCCCCGCCGAGGTTATCTATAAGAAGCCGAAAACTTCGGGAATCCACCCCTTGTGACCCCCTCTTGCCTCCACCTGAGCTGAGCAACCCCCAAAAAAGATAATAAAGTGAAAGATCACCCTATACGGTGCTACACATCACGTAGCTGGCGCCCAAAAACCCCATTTAAGTGAATAAAGTGTTTCATCGCCCATTTGAGTGTTTTTAATCGACAGGCCCCAAAGATAAGTTAAGTTTCTCTTCGCTGACCCCAAATCCCCTCCTGAGTTCCTGTTTGCAGTGTATTCTAGTTCTCTGCGTCACTGCCAACTTCAATAGCCCATCGCCCTTAGATTTTGCCATAAAACTCTTCCGATGACTCCAAATTTCTCTCAGAAATTCTGGGTTCGGTGCATTTTAGTTCCCTTTGCCACTACCAAACTAACTTGTGTATCGCTTTCAGATTTGGCCACTAAATTCCTCCCACTGACCCCAAATTTCCCCTATGAATTCTTGGCGCAGTACATAGTATTTCCCTGTGTCACTCCAAAACCCCCTTTTTGTATCGCCAGAAGATCTTTGAGATCCATTCTACCCGTCAACCCCGAATCTAACTTCGATTCTCTTAACGTAGTGGTATTTTGCTTCCCAGTGCTACTTCTAAACTGCTTATAACGCTCGGGTACGTTAAAGGACATCTAATATGCTAAGCAATGACCACCAAATATTCAAATAAAGCTACCAATGATCAGGAAACGTTTCTGCCTCGATTAAGACCTCCCAAAGCAAAATCGGTTTAGAAGTTTGTGTTTTACCGGCCATCAACATTTGTCCATATCCTTATTTTTCTTGATAACTGACGACGATCAAATGTTCTCATGATGATATTTTTACCCACCAAACGATTATGCATCGATTGGAAATCTGAAAAATCAAATTGGTGCAATAAAAAATTGGCCAAAGTCACCGGCCAATTTCAATTACTCAATTAAAAATCGACGGTTGACCACCAAATGCTCGCATTAGGCCACCAATGTCCACCAATCGATTCCAATAATTAAACATCAGATTTATTAAAATCATCGGCTAACTTCACGGAGATCAAATCTGTCCACGATAGAATTCAGCTCGACAGAATTGTCCCTAGAAAAATTCACGACAGTAAAATTCAACATGGCAATTTTCTCCCGAGATATATTCACCGCACGCTTGATTCATTATGATAAAACTTCGCATCGTCTCTTGACATGAGGACTGGACACAACCTCAACGCCGTAAATCTAGATTTTGACCGATTCTATACATGACCCGATTCACTAATGTTTCAACTCTATAAATTCCTTAACTCACACCGTATACCATCTGCAGGATGTTTCACTTACCATTCACACGAGCTGTCGTTAATATGCACAAAATATTGTTATGGTTCAGTCGATCATTATGCTATTCAATTCTACCTCACCTGCAGATGGTATTGGGTGTGGGTTAGTGAATGTGTAGAGTTGAACTTGCGTAGGACTGAAACCTTGGTAATCATCAAGTATCCTAATAATGCAGAGTTTATAATTGTTTATCGGGAGTTTTCACCATTGGAAAATTGAAGTAAAATCAAACTTTTCACTATTCATTTATTTATTGTATAATATGCCGTAGCTTCGTTTATAACTTGTTGAAAAATAACCAAACACGTCGTGGGTCTTATATTCGATGTCGATGCAATGCTGGTACAACTGTAACCACGATGCATCTCTCAACAGACGATTACATGGTACCCGCAGTCTTTTTAGAGTCGTGCAAGGGTCACTTGAGGATTGTTGCCATCACATGGAAGTCTTATGCGCGTTTAACATTTGCACAAGACGAATAATTGCATTGTAGTCGATTCGAAGTCTCGTTACAGTAAAACGACTTATATGTGATGTCCATGTGACGTTTGTGCAACCATTGATGCTAATTCGACCCTGAAGTTATGGTTGCGCAGGTTCTGCTAGGGAGGAAAACAATTGTGTCCGTGGTAAGCAAGTTCAGCATGGTATTCAATTTGACACAGGAGGATAGGTGCTGCAGCGTGCGTGATCTTTTGAAGCTTTATACGGGCCCAGCAGCGTTGAAGTTTTTCAGACATGCCCCGGATCAGCACGTGTCTGAAGCCTAGTCATTTATAAGATATTGTAGATTTGACATACTCACACGGTTTATTTATGCCGTTTCGCTTATTCCATCGAACGCAAAATTGTGAAATAAGAAATCGACGTCTTGACGATCTGGACAATTATATTCACGATGTTTAGTCTTCGTTTTGCAAGCAATTATTTCATTTGATTAGCAAAGGTTATTCTCACCGCCCCGAAAGTTGGAACGGACATAATACACACTTTTCCGGCCGTTAAATAACAGGGAATATTGCAACGCATCATGATCAGGTTCATAAGCTTTTGGGCCTTGTGAGAAATATTGTACCACTCGGAGTCGTATCTAGAAAGTAAATAAGTAACTTGAGTATATTGTATGTATGTATGTATGATTTCTATATTCAATGTTCATATTTCCATGGAGGTGACATTATCAGGCAGGTTTCGGTACTGATTTACTTACAAGCAGTAGTGAATCCCCTCACTGTGATCGGTGAGAAGTTGGGCAAGTAAGCTCTCCATATACAAATGGGCCGTTGTGACCCCAATGAACGCTATATATCTTATAGTAGCTTGGGGATCGTTTGTTTTAGTAACAACCTAAATTATGAATTAATGTTATAGATAAGTAAATACTAATGACGTTGAGACTAAGCCAAACCTGGCAAACGTGGCTGTTCGATGGGCTCGACCGGGATGTAAAACCAGTGAACGATATCCGGATTCTAATTAGCCCCATGATATAATCTTATGACGAGTTCTTTCTATGGGATGACTTCTGAAAAGTGGCTACAACAGAAAAATCCGTAATGGGATACTGCACTCGGAATATTCTGCAGTATCACCGCCATCACCGTGGAACCATGATCGCCGATGGATTACCATCACCAAGGAATTATTATTACAGAGGGATTATTATTGTCGAGGTATCATTATCACCAAGTGGTTGTCACCGAGCGATTGTCACCGAGCGACTGTCATCGAGCGGTTGTCACCGAGTGATTGTCACCTAGTGATTATCACCGAACGGTTACCGCCGATCAATTATCAGTGATCTATGGTCACCGATCGGTAGGGGTAATCAATCACCCCGTGGGCTCAGCCCGTCAGGAATTTTTATTGCTTTTGTCGCGCCCCCAAGGCTTGCGGTTCAAAGTCATGACCCAACTAACTCCTAGACGGTCTATAAATACTCTCAGGTCCTGCTCCTCAACAGACGCGGAGATGCCCTAAAATAACTGCGTTCGGTTGATTAATTGCACAGGTTGGACAGCCACGTTTGCTCAGAGTTTCGGACATTGCATGCTTTCTTTTAGTCTACCAATCATTTTCGTAACAAATTTCACTAAGTTTTACCTGATAACCTGTTACACTCAGCATAATCGTGTTACAACCCACATCTAAAAGGAAGCACCACCTATACATCTTCTCGATGACACTTGCAAATCTGTTGATTACCAATATGTATTAGGTACAGTGATCCTCAATACTCAATACGCTTTACTAACACGAAATTCAGTTCTCACTCAATAGCATCATCATGTCTGTCAATGCAAGAAGCTAGGTGTTCGACATCTCTGTCTCTTCCGTTTTCCAAACATTGGTCTTCCTCGTATTTTTCTAGTACCCCCATGCGTTTAAATTTATTTCTAAAAAATCAAACAGGAAATTATGTATCAACCTTGTTTTTTCAATTGGAATAATTAAAGCTTGGTTCTTACCCCACCGCAGCGAATATCCCACAGCAATGGACAACGAAAACGATTAAAATTTGGTCAGCTGCAATCTCGCCGAAAGTTCCTATTGTTACGCACATGTAGGTAAATGTCATTATGTAAGCAAAATGTTTCTGTTGGTCAATAATAGGTTCGTAAGAAACAGGAAACGGGAAAACTCCTGCCTCGGAAGCGTTCTTGAATATTGAGTCAATGATCTTCGGTACAAGCGGCTGGGTAAGGAAGAGCAACAAAGTTGAGTAGACTGAAACTGAGCACAATAAAAGTTATCGATTTAATATGTTTATTAACCCTTGAGGCAGTAGTCGTTCTGTTATGTGCTAATTAAATCTGTAAGATTAAAAGAAAGTTTCTGTCTATTTTGATGATTCGATTGACGGTTTTGAAGAGTGATTGGTGGTTTGACGGTTAAAATGAAATAAAACAGACGCCTCTTTGTCTAAGTGTTAGGACGATGTGTGGGTTCACGTTAGTAGCAGTTTTTGCATGATTTTGTGAGTTTTCCTCAATATCATAAACTTTTCCTTTTGATGTATAGTTTTTTACGGGATACTAAACTGTAAATTATGAATCATTTTATGATACGTTTAGGCCTTGAAGCATCGAGATAAAAACGGAATTAAAAATAACAGTGGAACTATCGATTCGGAGGTATTTTGAGTGATAATTAATTTTAAAGTAGCTGCATTAGCCGTTTTTCTCTATTTGCACGGAGAATGCCCGAATTTACGAATGTCGTCAACTGGCTCTTACCTTACTGCCACCATAGTGAAAGAGATTAATATGGCTTCTTTGCTAGCTAATGGTATAAAAGAATGAGAATAAATACAATTATTAGTGAACCCGATATTCTTGATTTTCGTAACACAAGCCAAGTTGATAGCGCGGTGATATCAAAGTGAGAGCAAAGTGTGAGCAAAGTATAAGCAAAGTAAAAGCATGGCTAAAGCAAGATAAACGCTAGCTGAACCCATCACCTTCACACCCGCAATTTTCGGTGTTTTCTGTTTGAGACAAGAAAGGACTGCTAAAAGCAGTAAAGTCGAAAGGCAGGGGACCGACTCTACACCTCCCAAGTCTACACAAAGATAGGTCTACACAAAAAGTCGACACAGAAAGACTGTACACGCAGACAGCTCGACACCGAAAACTCGGCACGAAAAAATCGACACCAAAAACTCTGCACGAAAAACTCGACACCGAAAAGTCAACACGAAAAACTCGACACGCCGAAAAGTCGGCACAAAAAACTCGACACCGAAAAGTCGGCACGAAAAACTTGACACCGAAAAGTCGACACTTTGATCGATTTTGGGGAATTTTAAGGCCCTATCCGATGTGAAATTTTCCGTTAATTACAATTTTTATTTCACTCTGTGAGCAAATCGCGATTGCGCAAGCGAAGCGTGCGTGAAACTTTGTTTACACACGTCGTGAAATAAAAGAAAGAAAGTTTGAGATTCCTGCACAAGTCAAAAAAAGTTTTGTCGCACTAGTATGATACTATCGTTCAAGGGGATATCTGAATAGATCATATTTTGTTTCAAATGAAAAAAGTAATGTATTTCTGGGTTTTCAGTGAAAAATATCACGATTTTTAAAAACATAACATATTCGTTGTCTGCTGGCAAAAATACATCGAAATAGTGGGTTAAAAATGAAAGAAAACCACGTTTTACGCACCGAATAAAATAAAAATTGTAATTAACGGAAAATTTCACATCGGATAGGGCCTTAAAATTCCCCAAAATCGATCGAAGTGTCGACTTTTCGGTGTTGAGTTTTTCGTGCTGAGTTTTCGGTGTCGAGTTTTTCGTGCAGAGTTTTTGGTGTCGAGTTTTTCGTGCCGAGTTTTCGGTGTCGAGCTGTCTGCGTGTACAGTCTTTCTGTGTCGACTTTTTGTGTAGACCTATCTTTGTGTAGACTTGGGAGGTGTAGAGTCGGTCCCCTGCCAAGTCGAAATGGACAATTTTTTTTTTTCAAATACCTCCGAATACGTATTTCCACGGGTATTTTTTATGCGGTCTTCTTTATTCCCACGATCCAATAATCAGACGGACTTAAAAAAAAATTCGGATTTAAAGTTCATTCTTCTTGAAAAACTATACCCCCGAAAAAAGTCGTTCATATTATTAAAGAGAGCTTAAAAAATCATGCACCATGCAAAACTGTACCTTACAATAACCCACACATTGGCGGAATACTCACAAGAAGGAGTGGCCGACTTAAGATTTTCGAGCTGTGACGACAAATGCAGTGTATTTTGTATCCAATTCGGTATCTGTTTATTCATCTAACCTTACCTAACGTTAGGAGTTCACATAATTGTAACTTTTAAAGAAATTTTGTACGAATTAAGAATCTGTCTAATAAATAAATGAAGCATTTATAATTAGCACAGCTATTGTTGATAATAATCGAATCAATATTATGGGTTTTTAAAATGTAAAGCTGAATGTTAAAAGCTTATCCCTAACACTCACGGGAACGATAATAATGACGGGGAAAATAACGCAATCGTCTTTGTACACCTTAATAACGGTGCGATATTCGTCATAATATCAGAAACATGATGGCCTATGAAAAAATCCCGCATTAATAACGGTGTGATCTTGGTCATGATAGCAGAAAAATAACGGACATTTTTTACGGACCGTCATTTTTCCACTTTTATGACCGATATTGAACTGTTGTCCACTTGAGGTGTACAAAAACGACTGTCATATTTCCTGCTACTATCGCCGTTATAGTCACCGGTATTGTGTGTGCTAGGGATATGAGATGTTTTCAAATATGGGTGCATTTTTTTAACCGTCATGGTATGTATTTTCATACATTGAGAACACATTTTGCTACTTTTCTGAACAATCGACGGAACATTTTTAGGAATTCAATAAAAAATTGAGCAGTGATTTGACCCGCACGTACCAAAACGACTACCTTCCCTAGCAGATTCATGCAACCCCTGAAAAATAAATCCAAAAACGCACTGACAATCCGACACATCCGATGGGGAACGAAACGGACCGCAGAATAACAGTAAACGGACTGCCTTTTTCGGTTTATGCATGGTGACCGTTTTTCCTTCCAACAGCATTGAACGGACCGAACTTTTTTTTCAGATAAATATTATTGTCTTTGGTGCGTTTAACTAGAGATCTTCATTTGGATTTTTATTTCTACGTATATTGAGTTATTGGTCAGTTTAGTACTATTTAATCGCGGTAAAAGATTACAATTTCTTATCGTTATCGCTGGGACTCGAACCTGGAATCTTGCGGATTTGAATCTGAGCCTCACCACAAGGTTTTTCACATCTCTGTAAATAGGTATATATATTTTATCTCTATAGCATAAGGAAAGTTCAATCGGGAAACTATTTTAGGCATTATATGATCGCATCTGGACCGTAGCAGGTTTGGCAACCAGTTATCTTTCGCCATAACAATTAGATTCATTATTTTTCTAGAATTAACGGTTATTCATGGTTGAGAAAAGCCACTTTATAAATTTTGTAACTGCTTAACCATACCGACTAACTACTTCGAAAACCCCCCAACGAACATCTGGCTTGTGGTTGTTTAGCAGTTATCTGTACCGGATAACCGCTTCGATAACTACAGACACGATTGAATTTTTTTTAAACCTTTTTATTTAACTGATATATTCCCCATTTATTTAGATTTTTTACTTTGTTTGGCAATTCAGATCATATATACGACGACGAACCAACAGAGTGAATTATTTCGTCATTAGTACGATTCGACCTTATGAATGTTAATCTGCACTTTAGACCACTCGGTCATTTCTACGTTTGATGGTAAATATTTTGATTTATATTTGAAGTATAAGAAAATTCTTAATTTATTATAAGTTTTCACACTTATGTAATTGCGCCTATAATTATATATTTTTTTTACCTAATGAAAAAGTTTTTAATTTATAAACATAATTAAACAACTTTATGAATTAGGAATAAGTATCTGCTGTGGTTATCAGTATGTTCGTTTCGTGTACTTATTCGGATTCTCCATCTGTAGCGGGTACTTATCACAGCTTATAAAATTATTCAATAATTCTCATGGATTAACCATTTTTACGACAGGATTTTTTAATATAAATTTGGACACAATTATATAAGTATAAGAACTTATAACATGTTAACGATTTTCTTATACTACAAATATATAATCACAACGTCTGTGCCCAATGATGCGAATAGCCGAGTGGTTTAAAGCACAGGCCAACGGTTACAGGGTCTCGGGATCGAATCCTACCAATGACGAAAAAATGTACGTTGCCTATTTGTAATGTATATGTATCAAGTTGCCAGAATAAATTCAATATAAAAATAAAAGTAAAAATCAAACTATTAAATTAGACGCAGAAACAAAAATTATTTTTATCATGCTTGTAGTCACCGAAACGGTTAATTGGTACAGTTAACTTTCAAAACAACCAATAGCCAGATGTTTGTGAAACGGTTATCGAAGTCGTCATTCGGTGTAGTTCAACAGTTACAAAAGTGGTCATTCTTACCCGTGAAAACCCGATGCTTCTGGACAAAAATGAACCTGGTTGTTTTCACGGTCATTTTGGACGGTCATCGGACCTGCTACGAGTAGTAACTTCAGTAGTGACAGGTTAACCGAAACCAGCACTAGCTAATTGCTGGATAACTACTGGATGATAACTTGGGCCCAGTACTGTTATTTATCTACGGCCGGTTACTAGTAGCTAATGATGGCCAGCAAACACGGCCAGTATCGGGCAAGTAACGGCGAAAAATATTCGGAAATATCAACTTAGTAATTAATTATCAATTTAAAAACCTATATATGTTTTCTAACGGACCACCTCCAATAATTTTGATAATAAAAAAAAGAAAAATCGTCCGCAGATACAATCTTTTCGATAGCTTTCTGGGAAGTGATTTTAGCGGGGTTTAAACCTAAGACCTATATGACCTACTTGAACGACCACTAGCTAACTACCTCACGAGCACGCTATCCACTAGACCAAATCGACTATATGAATTGCTCATACTTTAAGTCCATAATAGTTGCATCTCGGATAACAATTACAGTGACATCACATGAACTTAGATAATAATTGGGACACGGATGTTATTGAAGCTACTGATCGAAGAACTGAAATCTGAATTCACAAATTTGCAATGGAGGATTTAATATGGCGGTTCAAATGGCAATAAGTTATATAATTTGTATGAAACACGAAACAGAGACTTTTCGTATCGGATTGGCGGCTAATACACAAAATGTGACTTCATTTTTATAAAATTGAGGACTCTGGTTTTAAAGACAATTGATTACCAATCCCAACTCAAAAATAAAGGATTACAATGCCCGATCAAAAAAAGTCCAGCGCCAAATCTTTTTTTAAACGTCGGTAAGGAAATATGTTTTTTTTTGCTGGTCGTCGCTAGTGATTCCGTCGGTACACGATATTGAGGTTATGTTAACCTATTAAGTGCTGAACGGACACTTTTGCGTCCCATTTTTCAGCGGTCTCTTTTCCATGGAAGCCATCTAAAACAAAATCAGCTATAATCGTATCATATGTAAAGTTTTCTGAGCTTTCCAAATCTGCGATCAGAATTTTCAAAAAATGTACTCGAACAACGTTATGTTTGTTTATGTAAAAAAAAACGCTTTTTTCGCTCCAATATTTTTTTGAACCGACATGTTCTTATCGACATTCGATCGGAACCCCTTCGGGGGGTCAAGATATCGCGTCCATGGAACGTAATCTTCGAATCCATACCTAATAATCATGAATTTCAAGATGGCGGTGTTCGATATGGTGGCTTGACGCCGAAAATTGTCTTGTTTTTCCTACTTACACGGTCCCAACTATCTTGTTCGATAAAATTTGAATGATAAGCTGTGTACAAAGGTTTTTGGAGTGGTCCATTACGAATTCGTTTATCAGATTTGCCGAATTCAAAATGGCGGATCCAATACGGCGGACAAACGTTTCCGAATTTCGATTTTTCGTGAACATTCGTAGATAGAGGTTTTCGGGGGCGCCGATTACGAATGAGTTATCAGATTCGCCGGATTCATAATGGCAGATCCAACATGGAGGACAAAAGCTTCCGAATTCCGTAATTTTTCATGAAAATTTGTACGTATAGGTTTCCGAGGGCACTGATTGCAAATCCGTTACTAAATTTACCAATTTTAATTAAAATACTAGATCTAAGATGGTAGACGAAACTTTCCGAATTCCTTATTTTGTTGCTGACAATTGATAGAAGAACAATTTTGAGAGCGCTGTATATAGTTCCGTGCACATACGTACGTACACCAATGTATACCTATGCTTGCGGACCTAGATTAGTCAGATCTGAAATATCTTCTCATAATCATCTCCGGTTTGGTACCGAAATTTTTCATTTTTTAAATTTTAACCAAATAGCCGTGGTCATAAAGTTCATATAGATAGATAGAGAGCTGTATTTATTAAGCGCTCTGGGACAAAGTCCCCTCAAGCGCTGAACAATCGTGCAATAATACATATGAATATAACATATAAAAACAACAATATCGAAAATCAACAAATAGAAAAATAAAAAGATAAGTATGAGACAATTAAATTTATCAACAAATGACTAGAACCAGAAAGACTCAAAAGAATCAACAACGCAACTGTTCCACACCATTGTCGCAGGCTACTCTGTCCAGCCGCTGATGATGCAGGAGGTCACGTGGCAGTTCTTGAAAACAATAACATTGACAATATATAAAAAACTACGTTGAGATTTGCTTCGTAAGTAAAAAACTATACAGCTGGGTCTTGAATCTTCTAATTGTCTCTGCTTCACGCACATCCGTAGGTAGGCCATTCCAGAAGCGAGGTGCAGCCCCTGCGAAAGAATTCGCAAAGAAGTCGGTCCTGCTGATCGGTGGTTATAGTCAGTCATCTGGCCGTCTTGTCCTTCTTTGGCTATTTTCGGCGTGTGCTGTGAGTCTGTCGAATAAATACTTCGGAGTGTGTGAGGCGAGTATGCTGTAAGTGAGGCAAAAAGTACAATCTTCTATATTTGGTTTTAAGCCATTTCAATTTATGATCAAGTATTAAGAGAGCGACTGAGTACGAGGTCTTGTTCGTTCGTAATATCACGGTACGTGAGGCAGCAATAGTCAAGATGTGGAAAAACAAGTGAAGCTATTAACTTCACACGGAGGTCCGTTAACCAAGGTGCTGGCATTGTTTTGGTACTGACTTTTACATTGGGGGCATGTATGTCGAGGCAGGATAACAAATAGTTACTTAAGATCGAAACTTTTTCATCTACAGAGTCCGTGAGAAAGAAAGTGCCCCAATCTAGTGTTTCTAGCTCATCAAAGAAGGCAGACCGAACGAAATTCCTAAAATCACGACAAATAAATTCTCGAGGCGGTAGTCTATCGATTTCTATTCGATACCTGACGTATATCAAATGATGAGCTGAAAGGAACGGAACTGGATGTTGGCCAAAGTCAGCTACTTTACTCTCGTCATCTAGAATACATAGGTCTAGAAAAGTAGAAGATTCTCGTACATGGTAAGTCGATGTATATGGTACCAGATATAGATTCGAAGAGTCGATAAAATTTCGAAGATAAGTGCTGTCGTGTGACACAATGCTTAAGTCCGAATTGAAATCGCCAAGTATCAAAGTATGTGGATATAGTGCACTATATTGCATAAATACGTCTTCGAATTCCGTTACGTAACCAACGTGAGGAGGTCGATATACAACACTAACTAGCATTTTACAGTTATTTGATATAATGATCTCACCTAGAATATATTCAGGTTTACTGCAGTATGTACCGCCAGAGTTAGCAAGCTTGCGGCCGCGCAATGAGGCATGTACGTAGAGACCGACACCTCCACCCCCACGACCTAGACGATCACATCGTGCCAATTTGTAGTCAGTTAACCGCACATAATCATCGGATATTTGAGGCGTCAACCAAGTTTCAGACATACATATTATGTGATAGCAATTTGTTGTAAAATGATGGCGAAATTCATCTAGATGGCATCTCAACGATTGACAAATTACATGACACACTCGAAGGTAATCTCGCGTCATATTATTCAAATTTTTAGCCATAATCGGTGTTACGGGTTTTGTCAGCAATGAGCCTAAAAAAATCATACATTTCTTTCCATCGAGAGCATTATGAGCGTGATCAAGATCGGCGGATTTGTAGTTATGGCATATGGGATTATTAGAGGGACTTTTGCATGTTTTTAACTCATGTTCGCCGGCACAGTGAGCACAATGAGCTGAACTAGTTCAATCTTTCACCACATGACCAAAACCCAGGCACTTGTAGCATTGGAGTACTCGCACATGATCGTCGAAGCGACACGACGGATAGCGTAGATATATTTTTTGCCTACTTCTTGGAAAAGCTCGTATATCAGCCGAAACTTCAACCACGCAAACACGCGTATTACTGTTTCACGCGACATGTAAACAACCTTGACATCAGGTTTTGTGAATGCGGTCAGATTGAGCTTAATAATATCCGTCAGTAGTTCTTTCTACGATGGGGCGACCGGTACACCGTGTACTATCAGACGACGTTTAAGTTTAGAAGCTTCGTGGACTTCAAGACCCAATTTTTGCTACGCCGGGAGTGACCTGATTTTCTCCATATCAACCTCATTTGCCACAATACGAATTCCAATGCTTTTCGCTCGTGAAACACGTTCGGCCTTCAACCCAAGTTCAACAGTATCTATATTTTTAATTACAGCTTCTTTAGTGAGCTGCGAATTTGAGTATTTTACAGCTGCGTTGGCATTTGGTGTGATGAAGAAGCTAGTTGACTTCTCGACCGAAACCGTCGGACCCCGGGAGATGCGTACTTTATTTGCATTGTTGTTAGTTCCCAGTGAAGCGACGCTAGCATATGACAATGAACCCGCAGGATTTATTGTACCGACCGCATCTTTGAAACCGGCAGAGCAAGCATCAGTTATTTGAGACGAGACAGCATCATTAAACGTCGATTTGAAAGCTTCGTTGATACTGGTGACGCATGCGCGCGAGATCTTATTACGCGCGCGTTGTAACGCTTCGGTGCATCGGTCAGTAGCAATTGCTTCACCGCGTAAAGTCGAGTATGCAGCGACAACAGTATTAAAAGCGGTCTGATAAAATTGAAAGGCATCGTTTAGCGACGTCTTTTTCTTTACGCTTTCCTTTGATGAACGGATGAATTTCGCGATCTCATTGTCGTAAGTACAAAGCTTAGAACGCAGCGATTTTATTTTCGCGTTCGATAAGGGCAGCTCACGCATCATCGCAGGAGATCCCAGTGCCCCGAGCGATGACGGCGAACCCCGAGGGGAGCCAAGCGCGAGCCCCATGAGTAGTGAAGGGGCGGCGCTATTTCCCCGCGGCGTCAACGCCATCTGGTGGCGCTCCGCCAAACGGCGTCATGCTTACGTCAAAGCCGTGAGTGCTGTGGTGCGTGAATGCAGCCATGACGAAGAAAAAAAAGTGAGGTTAGCTTTAACGAAATCCTCGATTTATAAAGCGAGAAAATGAGAAAGAAAAGAACCTACTTGATTATTTCAACGGAAAGAAAAATCACTACCAAACTTGTAGAAATCCAAAAACATCGAAAAAAGACGGTGCGCAGCAAGCGATTGTGGAATTAACGTGGAGCATATCACCAACACTCCCACTCAACTCGAAGACCGTTAAGACGAGTCTGAGAAAAACAATCATATACACAGTCTGAGAAAAAAAATCGTTATTCTATCGTTTCGTCCACCATTTTAGATCCAGTATTTCAATTAAATTTGGTAAATTTGGTAACGGATTTGCAATGAGTGCTCTCGGAAACCTGTACGTACAAATTTTCACGAAAAAATACGGAATTCGGAAGCTCTTGTCCGCCATGTTGGATCCGCCATTATGAATCCGGCGAATCTGATACCGGATTCCTAATGGGCGACCCCAAAAGCCCTTGTATACAGCTTATCATGCAAATTTTATCGAACAAGATAGTTGTGACCGTGAAGTAGGAAAAGCAAGACGATTTTCGGCGTCAAGCCGCCATATTGGACACCGCCATCTTGAAATTCATGATTATCAGGTATGGATTCGAAGATTAGGTTCTATGGACGCGACATCTTGACCCCCTGAAGGGGTTCCGATCGAATGTCGATAAGAAAATGTTGGTTCAAAAAAATATTGGAGCGAACAAAGCGTTTTTTTTTAAATATAAAAATAAACATATAAACATAACGTTGTTGGGGTACATTTTCTGAAAATTCTGATCACGGATTTGGAAAGCTGAAAAATTTTTACATCTGATACGATTATAGCTGATTTTTTTCTGGACGGCTTCCATGGAAGAAATTACCGCTGAAAAATGGGACGCAAAAGTGTCCGATCAGGACTTAATGGGCAAACTATTGGCATCCGGGTAATGGTTTATGTCTGCCCAAGACTTGTTGACATGCGTGAAAAACGTATTCGAATTAAGGCAATGGTCCTCAACATTGGTTTGGAGTACAACCAGTAGTTGCATCCAACGGTTCCTAGTCCCCAGATAGAAATAAGGCGACCCGAAAACGACACGGTGGCGACACGGCACGGCTCGTCGTGTCGGTACCGTGCAGATATATGCGACCGAATGTAACGACACGGTGACGGTACATCGTGCTGAAACTGCCACTGTGTCAGCACTGTTTTCCCACACCGTCCAGTCCTCCTGTACTGCACGACGTGCTGCAACGGTGCTGATACAGGGCCGCATTTAGGACGTTGTAACGCCACCGTGTCGTTACATTCGGTCGCACGTAACTCATTTCTGACGGCACGCAGTCCCGCCCAGCACTCCACGCTGTTTTCCTGGTCCATTACTCGATTAATGTTGGAAGTTTCCACTCGGCCAGTGAACACAGACTAATGCTGGTAGCCAGGTCTGGTTGGGAGTTCAACTAATACTGGCAGCCAACGGTTGGTAGCCATCGGCCAATGCTCGGAGCCAGCACAACCATTGGGCCTATTATTACTGCTGGCATTCCCTATATGGGACGTCCAATAAATTTTCGTCGTGATAAATTATTTTAATAGTCATATATTGATTCGCAATAGATTCTCCAAGTTCTCATTATGACACATGTGATACAAGTAAAGGTCATATTTCAAACTTCCTAAAACTTCAAATGGAGAAAAAAGTCGGTTCTTATAAAGATGTGAATAGCCGAATGGCCTAAAGCTTAGAACAATATCGCCAGGGTTTCGGGTTCGAGATTCACCGATGATATTAAAAATTGTAATTTTTATCCGCGACCAAATATGTACTAAACTACCAAATAAATCACAATGGAACCATTCACATTAATTAATTGCAGCATAGCTAATAATTACTTGGAAAAGATAGTTCAGTCCTTCTCGCTTCCCGCAATGGAAAAATGACTATGCTTCTACAGAAAAGAACGATCCACTTTGTCGTTTTCTATAGTCCATTTCGTTCTCCAGCGCACAATGCCAATCTGTTTTATGGTCCATCAATCTGCAAGAGGGTGGGTTTTTGCCGGCGGACCTATCATCAGATTACTCGCTTCCACCGTATTCCCATTAATCGGCGCGTTACTATTTGCTTCGCGTGTTTTCCTGCGTGTCTCTATCCTAGATGAACGGTAGTATTTTTTTCTGGTTCAGTGTGTCTTTCTTCGTGACAAAAGCACGGTAAAAAACATACTTGAACGATCTTGCTAATGTGATATGGTCTCAAAGCAAATTTCTTACTGATACCCTTTGTCACGAATAATGATATATGTACAGTCTATGAGCGGTTCAGATAACAACGACGGCCAGTCATGGTGTACCGTCCATGACCCAAGCAGCGTCGCCGCTGTAGGAGAGGATGTCCATGTATATCATCTTCAAATGCTCAAATATTCTAGTATGCGATGAGATAATTTCTAATTGCAAACGATTTGTATATATCCTGCGTATTTTTTTTTTTTTTTCATTTACATTAATTAAATCCAAACTCTTTCCTTTTGTTACAGTTGGTACGAAGACATAGGAAGCTGTGATCGAGACACACGTAGACATCGACAAGAAAGTCAGGGAGGACGTATTTATCAATACTGCGAAAAATAACACGCTTAAATCGGTATTTTTGATAGTCATCAAAATGAATATCTAATTTTTCGTCATGTAATGTCGTCGAAATTGTCGAATTATGTCGCATTGTCGATAATCATAAAATCAAGGTTCAAATGACTATCATCAATCTGTTTAGATTCTACCAAAGTTTTTAAAGAATCGGAACAAATAAGTTCGTATCTCTTCAAATCTTTTAATTGTAAAACCGAAGTGGAACATGACATACCTAATGGGCACGAAAACATCTTAATAAAAACGTTCCGAGGACATCTTATATGTACTAAGACATGAGGGACATTTGCCGTCAATGTTTCTGAGTCATCCTAAGGTCTACGTTGAGACTTTTTGAGAATATTATATGTCCGGTGTTTTGTCGCCCTAAAAACGTATCTAAAAAGACGTTCCCAGGGCATCTAAAAAAGATGTCCTTAGGATGTCGAAAAAAGACGTCCTTAAAACGTTGAACAACGAGGTCTCTGAGACATACTCAGAGTAAGAGAAAATATTTCATTGAGGCAAACGAAATGGGTGAGTTTCTTTTATTTTTATTGATTTTGACAAAATATTCCTTCAATTGCAATAGTGCACTTAAAGTTCAAAGAGAACATTTCATTTCCTGTAAATGTACATTTACTTAGAGAGCATATAATTTTTTTTTTAATTACATTGATTCAAATAATTGTTTCCATTGATTCAAACGAACGGTCTCCGCTGATTTGTTGGAAAGATGTACTTTATAACAGCAAGTGCTAAGAATTTCATCGTCCAATGTTAAACACTTACAGGGCTGTCCCGCTGTCACCTAAGCTCACTTTTTTGGTATATGGTTTTGCCGAGCAAACGGTTCCGGGTGTCCAGGCGCCCGTACTTTATTCTATTTCTGCCGTACTTGAGCACATTCTCTTCAAATTGCAGCTTTATGTGCCAAGTAACTTAGGAAACAATAGGTTTCAAAATTCTGAGGCGTAGTTAGAGCCGTGTCTCTACCACTTTAGGGGAATCAATGAAAAGAATAGAGCCGATTTCTTTCATTTAAAGTCATTACTTTTCATTGAGTTTGAGATCAATCAATGAAACGGTAGTATCGGAACTCACGTATTTCTCTTTATTAGCGAAGATTGCTGTGAATCAATTAAATATTTTGTCTGATTGCAAAACGAAGTTCTCAGGACATCCTTATAAGGACGGCGAAAAAAAAACGTTTACGGAACGTTCTAAAAATTACGTAGTTTTCTGAAAGTAAAGAATTCATAATTCAACAAAATTATAAAATTATAAAAATAAAATCCATCGAGCGATTTGACATTACTCAGTCTTTTGGGAATTGCTATGACTGATCCTATTCGGGCTAATAGCAACGGAAAACAATTTTGTTTCACTGGCGTTCATACGTTAAAAGCAGAATAAACACAATTTTCTCGTATTATATACACTCAAACCTCTAAAACAACTCATAGCCATTGAATTGCAGACAAAACATTTTTTTGCGGAATTCCATATTACTAATATTTCAGCTTCAGCAATTTATTTTGTCTCAGTGAATTGTCCGAAAACGTAAATATTACATGTTGTCTTAATTCTGCCTTGATCTGCTGTTCAACATAAGACCTGTTAAAAACAATGGGATGGAATCATCTTTACATGAGGACTTCGTCAACTTTGATAAAATATATTTTTGTATCTTTTGTTGGGGCGTAGATTAGTGGTATGTGAATAAAAATAAACGCATAAGAAAGCCATTGAACTGAAAAATATCAATCAATATTAATTATGAATCATGCGATACCCTACAATTCTCTAATATAATTGAAACTGCTTTTGTAGCACAATACGATAATAATCTGAAAGACGTACTAGCACGTCTTTCAGACGTGCATTTAAAGACGTCTTGGAGACATTGTCTAAAAGACGTCTGTCAAGGTCATCTTGAGGAACGCAAAAGGCTGGACATTGCACATTTTAAGGATATCCATACGCTTTTTTGGGGAAGTCCTTAAGATTGGCATAAAAATGACATTTTTGGGACGCCCTCTTGACGTTTTAAGAATATATTTTTATAATGTATGGAAGATGTTCTCGAAAAGACGTCTTTAGGACATCATTGTGACATGCGTGCCCATTCAGATATGCGGAGAATTATTAATAAGATATGCGTGTATAGCAAGGTTGGGAAAAATTGAAAATATAAGTTCGTATCTCTTAATTTTATATAATATTAGTAGCTAATAAAAAACTGTAATGTATTGACTAAAAACGAAAAATGATAATTCATTGATTTTAGAATTTTCAGAATTCTCGTTGCTGCGACATCGTGAATCGTAAGAATCCTGTGATATTAAATTCATTATTCACGTTCCCGATAATCATATAATGCTTAAGAAATCACCCATAGGTTCCCATAGTTTGGTACGTCACCCCGCAAAGAAGCGTGGAATCTTCACGTAGAAGTACGGTAAGAAATACGCGGTCGAAACGAATCGAAAAACCTGTCGTCCAGTAACGGCGTTAACACAGTAAGGGCCGCGAGCGACGCGAAAAGCTGCTGTTCCAGTAACGGCGGAAGAAACGCGAGGGACTGAGAAACCTGCCATTTTGGTAACGGTTGGAACACAGTGGGAACTCGGTGCACAGTACGAGTGTGAAGTAAGCATACCAATTGTTAGCACATCAACTACATAGTGGATTACCAGATGTAATCAACGATGTGCTATAGTTCCTGATAGATTTCAATGATAATTCAGGTTATTCAATGAGGATTAGGGCGGGGAAAAAAGTCAGTGCGTAACAAGTGATCGAGTGAGAGGACAAGCGTTAGGGCATTAGGAGTGCGAAACGAGAGTGTGGATGAAAAAGCTGTCCGGTACCGTGAGCTGAGCGAGCTTGTAAGGTCTGTGTAAGCGCGTTGTCCAAGTACACGTTAAATAAATAATTTTTTGGCATAGAGTAATTTTACGGCCTTATTATCAGTCTTATACTGGGTCACCCAAGATCGTCCCGACACTCTTCAGAGCTGGGACAGAGCTTAAGACTTCCATCCCAGCTCTTTTAACAAAGTTTTGAAAATGTCTTCAACTGTAATTAATGGTTTATATTGACTTCTGCAGTTCTACGATAGAATTCGGAAACCATTCGATGTGAAAATAATTATAAATAATTATGATCAGCATTTCGTCAATACTGTGGTGGTGTACGTCGCTTTTATGACGAGTTCTTAATCTGTGCGAGTCTCCACACAATTGTTCTAGCCTACCTAATGGTGGTCCAGGTTACTTCTAACCATTGGACATCTTTATATATTGTGTCAAAACTCGGACAGACCAAGAACTTGTCATCAGACAGTATGCTTATGATAATTTTTAATATTTACATGAAGTTGGCCAACCGGTGTTGTCGTAACGCTGATTATAATTGTTTATAATTATTTCCACATGGAGCGGAATCCGAATTATATTTTAGAAGTGAAGGACACATAAAAAACTATTAATTACAGTTGGAGAAGATTTTAAAACCTGAAATGCTACGTGAAATTAGCATAGAATCCTACAATTTCCGTAATTTATTATTAAATAACCAGAATTATTGTTGAAATCTATCAGAAACAATAGAATTCGGTTGCGTGCAACTAGACTCCACTTTGTAATGATGTCCTGATAATTGGTACGCAACTTCACACACCTCAAGACGGTGGGAACATGGTGGAAACACGGCGAGGACACGGTAGGGACACGTTGGGAACACGGTGGTAACAAGGTCAGAACAACGGTGGGAACACGGTTATTTTCGAAACAGAACCTTTCGCCAGTTGACGATGAGTTCTCGGTGAAAGTAACAAATCTGACGGTGGGTCAGGCGGCACAAGCCCACCGGTGGGTCGAACGGTGGTTTGCGGGTGGTAGGGATCCGCTAGAGAATTAAACTGCCGTTCACCGAGCTGAATCAACCTGCGTAGACGATTGTGATTTTTTTTCCATTTTCGGTGTATTTTCGAAGAATTTCCATTTCTTGTTCTTCAGCCCAAACTTGCCAATCCTTGCGTATTCGTTCTAGTAGTTCTAACACCTGCGTGTATTAAGGGTCTTGCATATATTGTCAACGACAAGGTTCTATAAAAATTTCAGAACTTTGTGATAAGAGAATGCGTAATACGAACACCGGCTTCGAAAATTAGCAAGGCCAACAAGTAATCAATGTATTACAAGCAAGTCGCGAAGGTTGGGTTATCTTAATTTTTCTTTTAACTCAGTAGTTTAGTGATATTCTTTCGTGAATCTAAAACCCTTTATGCAAACAGCACTAATTTTTATAGCATTGATATCACCTTCTCTTCATTAGCACAGTGTTCATTCATTCTGGAAGAGATTCTATACTACTTATATAATGAATAATGAGTATCAAACAAAATTTAATTACATATATGAAAATGGAACAATTAATGAATCAATTTCAAACGAAGAAACAATTACTGAAGGTTCCCGAACAATGCATTACTCTGCTAATTTATTAATAATATCTTGTTCCCAGTAATTTTGGAGCCGTTGATTTTTTCGCAATTACACTCACTCAAACATTAGTAGAGCACAATAATAAACGATACTATGAAATTTAACAACATTTTTTTGTAACTAAAATACAACAAACCTGTCGTGAGTGTATTACACAATTGATCAACTTTGCAACACATACTACACTGTACAATGATGGTGGAAAGCATTCGATAAGACCTTCTGGATCGTGACGATACTTGATAATAGCCATAACCTGAGGTGCGACTTGGCAAGAGAAAAGAAAACCTAGAAGTGCGTGAATGATGCGCCGTGTACGCACGGTTTGGTACGGCCATTGTCCGGTTGTCGTCATTAAGATTTCACTCGGCTTGTAATAACGGGCTTGGAGGCAATTCATCGTAACTAGGACTCTCATCAACGTCAGCGTGAGCTATGCCAACAGTATTTCGCATCACATTCGACAAAGTAGCCCTAGACTTAATTTCCTGGAAGCCTATCAATTTTTTCCATCGTAGATTCGCAGACATTGTGTCAAGAAGTAATACTTTGTTTGACATGTAAATTGCTGCAGCTATAGACAGTGACGTTGAGTGAACGCCACTGGGAAGTGCCTTCGATCCATAAACTGTCGAACAACGTATCGATTTTTTAGGGAAATTAACTAATGATGTACTAAAATGGAATAATAATTATTTTAATTTGATAGATGATTCTTAGATAAATATTATAATCAAGATTTGGTATTTATCGACATTATATTTGTTGTTCAATAATTATATCATTGAAATATTTTTAAAAGCATATATTACATTCTGCTCTAATGCATATTTGGAATGTTCCAGAACATTGAACCATTTATGTAAATATGTGGCAAAACTTAACGAGTTCTTATGGTTGCAGTTGTTTTATGTGGAAGCAAATATTGATTTTACAGAAGAACGGTATCGCACTTTACATTCGCTCTGCCTTCGACTATAATTATTGTACGGCTGCAGCAGACGTAATAACGGATATTCTTGAAGGCGCTGACATTTCCGTAGACGTTTTTTTTCGACGCCATAATCGAAACAGTTTTTCCTTTAATTTTCCCTGGTCAGTTGCACGGGTTTGAATTGCAGTGAAACGGTAACGTCGTATCGTATGCTTATGAAGTGCTGTTTCTCGTGACTGCAACGTGCCCTGTGCAGAAGTTGATTCGAGTGTCCGTAACTAAGTACGGACCCGTTATAGGCTTATTCGTGGAAGCCAGCGATGAGGATCCGGTCTTACTCCCCACTTGACCCGACAAAAATCTCCACAACCTGATTCCCGGGTGCTTGCGTGGGAGCCATAATGGGGAATCTAATTATGGTCCCTACTTGGCCCAACAAAGCGTCGACGAAGCAATTCCTAGGTGCTCTCGTGGAAGCCATAATAGAGAATCTAATCTTGGTCTCTACTTTGCTCACCGAAAAGGTAGTCATACCGGGGGCGCCTCATTGGGTTCTGTAAGTGCTACAACATTTATAAAAAGTATTTCTTTCATCAACAATAATGTCAATTGTTTTCCTATTATTGTCTAAGTTTTCACGAATAAGTACAAAGACATGCTGTGCAACTGTCTGTAAGATGTACGGAAAAAAGGCATTAATTTATTAAAGAAATTTTCCGTAATAAAAGGGTAAAACTGTTACGTTACATACAAATTCAGCTTTAATATCCCGTAATTTTTATGTCGCAATAAACTTACGGTACATACAAATTGTGATCATTAAAAATTAACACCACCTTGCCCTGAAAGAAGTAAAATTGTTGTACGCCGCCTCTCGGTGACCTACTTTTTCCGCTCGTTTAGACCGCGCTTCCGAACAATTGATTTATTACTACGTTAAACTCATTATTCCATTGAATTAATTGTTGATTGAGGTTTGTTTCTCAATCAGAATCGAGAACGACCAATCCAAATAAGCGCGCAAGTAGAGTAGACTTTTCGCGCGCCGCAGGCACTCACGCACATGCGTCACGGGATTTAGTTTATGGGCCAGCCGAGAGGTGGCTACGGCGCCAGAGCGCTTCTCGCCAGTATCGCGCCACTCTCTTTGGCATGGGCACCTCGCTGCTGTTCCCAAGCCGAACGTGAAGTCGTGAGTCCCGATCGCAGATTCAGCCCTTGGGTATGGAGCTGCAATTGCACCTGTCAACAAAACATAATGAAAAAACGAATTCATGGAACGCTGTTGTCAAATTATTTAATAGTATGACTAGATTATAATGAGCTATTACTATCATACTACTACTTCCGGAAAATACTAGCTTGTAGCTAGATATGGTAAAAATAGAATTCAAGGCAATGCGTCTGTACTGGAATTGGTTGATTCGCCTTTCAAAAATGAACAACGCAAGCCTTCCAAACAATCGTATGAATAGATTGATCCTGTTGGCAAACTCCACTGATTTTGGACAAAAATATAACTGGGCAGCGCAGTCGCGAGCTTTCTTTCTCAGGTTAGAGTTCCTTGTGATATGGAATCGATTGGAACGAGCTTTCCTGAAGAGTAGATCTGTATTTGAATATGGATTTTCATTTAAAAAATATAAAGATACCTTTATATACGTTACTCATTCGCGATCATTACAGTTACAGTGTACATCACGCTCTCAAACACATATCTGTGTAGAATTGTAGACCTGTAACAACTGTGTCTTGAAATTTGCGCCCGATAAATTGTGTAAAGTTTGTAACTGTCGCTGTAACAATACCATCACTTACTCTTTGTTTGACTTAAGGTTTGTCACAATAGCATGGAAAAATATTGGAACAAACGAATAACTTGGGTCGACGAAGTACTTCGCAAGAAGAAGAAATTCGCGGAGGAGCGATTCGTTAAGGCAATTGACAACGTTGAGAATAAAACGTATGATGGGCACACAGATTGAGTGCAGCACGTATAAAGATCTACCTCGTAATAAACCCAAGACAAAATGGCATTGCAAGTATTTAACCTAAGTCAGATACACAGATTCTGAAATCGGAAACGACCAAGAATTACTTTTTTAGAACACGTGAAGATGTTTTATAATTATTTTGCAAAAAATATTGTCCGCCATCTAATGAAACAGAATCCTCTCTCTATTTAGAGTTTGGAGCATCCTCTATACCATGCGCACATTATTAGATAAACAAACGTGTGTTTTTTTATTGCATGCTAACACCATGCCGTCATCGTGCCTCTATGTACGTCTACCATGACGGCACGGTGCTGGCGTGGTATCGGCATGCCATATCTAAAAATTTTTGGACGCACAACATGCATGCACCGTGACGACACGTCCTGTCACACCGAAAATAAAAAATTGTGAGTTGTGAATTATAAAGTGTAAATTGTAAGTTGTATAGTTTTTAAAAGTATCCCTTGGTCCGTCGCCAGAGCCTGCCATGGAAAAACATGTTTTAGTTTTATTGATTTTTCGACATCTGAAATTCTGAGTTGAAAAAAAAATGACAGTCTGCTCGCGTCTCTCTTTTCATCGAAGTTATACAATAATCAACACTAAAGGGTCACAGAGAAATGCCTAGTCATTTGACATTTAGTGGCGTTATGCGTGTTCCGTCGCATCGGACCTTTTTGATATTTTGAGTTAACCGGTAAATATTCTTGTCAAGGAGATTCATGGACCGTCTATAAACTCAACGTCTTAGACCCTTGCAAGCAATAGAAATGAAAGACATCTGCAGAGAAGCCGGAGTTATACTGCAATAGAATCAGTAAAAAATAATCCGTGAAATTCGGAAAGAGTCACGGCAGAGTAATAAGCACTGTTGCCGGGTCATTTACGAGCCCGCGTGCTTTCAAGTACGATGCGTCACGTTCAACGGTCAGCGCGGAACCTTTTTTACCTAGTAAAGAACGCCACACCGGACGAGCATTTGCCTTTCCACTGGGAGTGACCAAAAATGCAGTTGACGCCTCGTGGAGAAAATCCCTCCTTAAATTACCATTAACGAATAAATCGGCATTTTATAGGCACTTCGAAGATCTAAGACACACCTACCCTTTTCGCATGTTCTGAAAACTCAGTTCTTAAGTCAGTCTACAATCTACCACCGCAGCGGACAATTGCATCTTGGCTACCAGTACCAAATGCAGACTTTAGTAGACTCACAACATAAATTCATAAGTGCAAGACAAATTTAAGGATGTTATACAGGTACGGGTAAGTCGTTGAACAACTATATGTAGAATGTCGTATAAAGAGGTATACAGGCTAAGGAATATATCTACAATTTGAGACTGTGTATACAATCATACACCGCGCTACAAGATAATAGAAATATGCCGTAGAAATATGATTTTTCTCGTGCCCATTAAATTGCTGATTTGACCCTTATTCCTCCTGATGATAACTGTTAGGCACGAAAAACTAAATTAGTAAGGACGGTATTTGCGTGACGTACAGTTTTGAGCTCGCAAAATGAATTACAATAGAATCTTTCATTATTTTTGTTGCGAGGTATATCGGTTTATGCTAAAAAATACATATTTAGTTTGAGTATATTTGGGCCGTTGACTTGGCACCGTTGCAACGTCTAAACGTTGGTAGCACTGCGCTTGATGCCGGGCGACCGGTTGGACGCATATCGCGCACAATTGTCAACGCAATGGCGGAATCTTCAAGCGACAGGTTTCGCTGTAAACTTGGGAGGTTTGCTGAAAAAAGAAAAGAGGAATGGAAAGAAAATATCCGAGCAGCTGTCAAGAGAAGAAAGCACGATATCGAGGAACCCAGAAATATAATTCTGGACGGTCGACGCATTGTCGAATTACAACAAATGGCTACCGAGTTGTGGTGTGAGTTATGAGCACAACCGTTCTCTCTAAGATTGATTGAAAACGAAGAAAGAAATAGTCTCGTGAGTGGATTGACAATACGCTGTCACAATTGCCTTGCATTATTTAAAGTGAACGCCTGCAAGCAGGACGTCCATGTCGGAAGTGGACATTTAAAATATAGCGTGAACGTGAAAGCTTCTCTGGGTAAGAATTTACTCAAGAAATTTCTTCATGATATTGGCGTGACAATGTTGAATACATTTTTGTCCTTTTTTTGAAAAGGTATGCAAAATGAGTGTGAAGCCACCGTAAAAATGTTGTTATATACCACGCGGTCCACTTTCATTTAATGTTCGACAAAAATGAATTCGAGAATGGATGAACATTAAGTGCATGTTCGTCAACTTCCCCAGAAATCTGTCCGTTGCTGGAATGTCGAATATTGTCGTAGAGCGTTTGAATAGCGCGCCACTCCGAGTCAGAAGCAACGTTGCCAAATCTCAGTCGAGGAATCCACGCGTGCAAAATAAAGCTCACATTAAAACGGAATAACTTGCTTAATATGAGGGCACATACGGATTTTTTTATTGTTCTGTAAAGCTCAGATTCCAATGTACACGAAAAGTACAAATTTATGATGGAATATTCTCTGCAAACATGCGCTTTTGTTGGAAACCGGCAGTGCCCACCCTCCACCGTATACTACCCATGTTAAATCGCTGAACTTTAATAATTTATAACTCAGCAACCATGTGGGTAGTATTTGAAAAAAAAAATCAACAAAATCGTCGTGCCTTCCTATACAACATTAAAAATATTGGGCCAAAAATCTTCAAAAGTATTTTCTTGAATAACATCCTTAATTCAACTCTACATTCTCAATCTTCATTTAAGTGAAATAGTGTAAATATCTGTTGTGTTTATTGAATAAATATTTCATGTTAAAATAACACCTTCACTCCTTTATTTGAATGAAAACAATTAAGATCGTTGGTGATTAAGTTCCCTGACGGCATTTCTGACCAGCGAGACGTCGTCACCGCCAGCGTGAAATCAGGCCTTACAACCCTGATCGGTGAATTGCTACCGCGACTTCCTAGCGTCAGAACATTTTGGTCCTTCGCGCCGGATCGTGGATCCGGTACTCCATAGAGTCCACTGTACTTAAATTCAGTGAATCAAAAACTTCACAAACGGCACAAGCCCGTATAGTGTGTGAATAACTAAGAAGGAGCGTGAAATTCAAGCTGACGATTAACTTCAGGAAGGACGACATAGCTATCCTCCATCAAGGATCATCGCATCGTCCAGCGAACGACGCCGCATATAAAGGTAAGCTCGTTAAAGAATTAATTGCCACTTCCGATAAATTCCTCACTACCAAACCTTCTTAACCTCGCATTATCGCTCAACCATGCCTCTCGCGGCAAGCGAACTTAAACACCGAGACAAACTCGGTATTCGTCGCGATAATATTCGGAACGCGCTCGTTACGTTAAAAAAGGCTGTGGAAAAGCATCAAGCCGATCAAGCTTCAGATTCCGATGCGTTGCAGTTCTCGTTACTCGTACGGAAAAAACTGTCGATCACCTCGGTGAGATAACGTGCGACTTGATCAAATTAGAACCGGACAGCGATCACGTCGAAGTTCAGGAATCGGCAGAAGGAGAATTTTGCAATCTCGTGACCGTCGCCCGAAGAATTATTCGACAACGAACTGTAGACGCTTCTTCGTCAAGCTCTTCGCGAAATTCACCGAATTTCTTCGGCACCATAATACCGACCGCGATATATACGAAGCTTCCGGAGCAATCTCTGCCACAATTTGATGGAAGATACGAAACGTGGCTCGATTTCAAAGACGATTTCGAATCCTTAGAAAACTCAGGTGTTTTCGAACCTGTCTTAACGGAGAACCTGAGCGCCTGTTGAGGCAACACGGCATAAATGATGCCAACTATAACGCTGCATGGAAAATGCTCACATAGTCCTTCGAGCATAAAAAGAAAATTCTCGCAGAAACGCAGAAGGGAAACGTCATCTCCACATACGACGACCTGATCGAATTTCTGCTAGAAGCCATTCTTTCAGCCGACGATTGGAGCCCGGCTAATAACCCTCCACGAGACAACAAGCCAAAGCCACAGAGCAAACCGCGAAATCAAGGCCAAGGTGCCAGAGCAGCAAGGACGCAGGGCGAACCCAATGCCTTGCCACGGCAACTGCCGTGGACTGTCCGATCTGCAAGGAATTGCATCCTCTATCGCGTTGCCAACAATTCAAAGGATTGTCACCGAAAAGGAGATATGAAGCCGCCGTGAACGCCAATCTGTGTATCAACCACCTCCGATCTGATCACAAAACAGTCGAATGCACGTCGAAGTATACGTGCAGAGTCTGCAAGAAGAAGCATCACACCTGGCTACATGTCTCAAAGACAGCGCAACCTTCTTCGAGTTCACACACTAGTACCACAAATTATCTCGTAAAGGCGATGATATTTTCAAGGCTCAACGGATTCACGCGAACGCTAAACTTCTTCTCCGTGAAGGATTTCGCCGGGCTAGTGCCGGATGAACGAATATCTCGGAGCACTCTCAATATTCCAAAAAATAAACCTCTGGCCGATCCAGAGTTCGACCAACCAGGAGAAATCGATATGCGGATCGGCTCCAGCACAACTCTTTCGGCGCTCTGTGTGGGACAGATAAGGCTCTCCATGCCGTCGGAACCCGATTTATTTCTAAAAAAACACGCGCTTCGGATGGATCATCGGCGGCAGCATCTCACAGAAAGATGTTCAACCCGATCTCAGCAATGAGCAACAATGTTTTCTGACAAACTTGGAGAAAATAATGAATTGGTTCTGGGAAGTCGAAGAGCCGACATTCAGTCGCAAGGAACATCAAGGGCAAGGTACTTGCGAAGAATTATTTCAGCGAAGCACTCGTTGCGGTGCCGACGGACGATACACCGTCGCTCTTGCGTTCAACTACCAAAAGGACGAGTTGGGAGAAACGCGAGCAATGTCTCAAAAACGCCTCGTATCAATTGAACGGAAGCTGCGCAAAGATCCAGAGGTCCAGACGCAGTACAGCAATGTGCTTCAAGAATATTTGATTCTCGGACACATGACCAAGGTCGATGGCAAGCCGCGGACGCCAGGCTTTTATTTGCCTCACCACGCCGTCATTAAAGAAATAAGCATCACGACAAAGCTTCGGGTAGTCTTCGATGGATCCGCAAAATCATCTACTGGCATCTCACACAACGATTTTCTATCGATAGGACCAAAAATACATGATGACATATTCGCACTCCTGGTCAGATTTCGCACGTATAACTACGTACTCACCGGAGACATCGAAAATATGTACAGACAATTCGCGGTACGCGAAGAAGACAGACCCTATCAACGGATTCTCTGGCGAGACTAAGATGGACGCGTTGCCACATTCGAACTGAACACAATTACGTTGGGTTTAGCACCGGCTCCGTTCTTAGCCATCCGTTGTCTTCATCAACTCGTTGACGACGAGGCCTACCGATACCCGGAAGCTGCGAGAGTGCTCAAAAATGATCTCTACGTCGACGATCTATTGACGGAAGCAGCCACCTTTGCAGAAGCATTATCATTACGTGACGAGATCGATTTACTTCTCAAGCGGGGACAATTCTCTTTCTTCTTCTCTTACTTCTCAATTTGAGACAATGAGCTTCCCAACGACATAAGACTTCTCAACGGCTTGCCGTCCAGTCATGTCAATCTCAAGCTTCAATCCAAGGAGGACAATACTATCAAGACACTCGGTGTACATTGGAACTCGAAACAGGATTCGATCGTTTATACGGTCCATCCGACACTATTAAAGGGTCGTGTCACCAAAAGGATAATCTTGTCCGATATCGCGAGAGTCTTTGATCCACTCGGCCTCCTTGGACCAGTGATCAGTCACGTGAAATTGATCATGCAACGCCTCTGGCTAGAGAAGCTTGATTGGGATGATTCCATACTGGCAACATGGATCCGAGTGGCTCACGCAGGACGACTCCAACTGGCCACATTTAGAGATCCCGACCCTGGAAAAATTGCCTGAGCTCCGAAAAATCAAGTGCCTGGCAGCGCCGACTCACAACGACATGCTCACAAGGTATGCATCTATCGTCAAGCTTCGAAGAATGTTCGCTTACTGCCGACGATTTAAAACAAGATACACCAGACCTCTCAGCTGCGAGGAACTTCAAGAAACCGACAGCGCAAACTTGTACAGGCATCGTGCTTCGCCGAGGATATACGGAGTCTCCGAAAAAACAAATGCGTTGACAAGAAAAGTAAGCTCAAAAACCTCAACCCTTTTCTCGAAGATGTCGGCATTATACGAATAGGCGGACGCTTACGCAATTCTCCAGCACCGTTCGCTGAGAAGCATCCAATTGTTCTACCCCGTTAGCATCACGTCACTCGGTTACTTATCAATTACGAACATCCCCGTCACTATCACGCGGGAGTTCAAGTCACACTGTATGCCTTGCGGAGAAAATATTGGATCTTAGACGGACGCGCTCAAGTTCATGTCGATTAAACGATTCATTGCACGTAGAGGACTGTGTAAAAACATTTACTCGGACAATGGATCAAATTTCGTGGGAGCGAACAACGAGATGAAGGAGATTTGGCGGCTCCTTAAATCCGAAGAACACAACGCGTCGGTTTTTAGACATCTCGCTGACCAAGGTATCGAATGACACTTCATTCCACCACAATCACCGAACTTCGGGGGAATTTGGGAGGCTGCCGTAGAATTTTGTAAACGCCATCTTAAACGGGTAATCGGCGACAAGTTTTTGACATTCGAAGAGTTCAATACGTTTATTATAGAGGTTGAAGCGATCTTAAACTCGCGTCATTTGACTCCTATCTCCTCCGATCCTGATGACCTCCTTGTCCTGACACCCGGTCATTTCTTAATCGGCAATTCTTTGACGAGCGCGCCTGTGATTGATCTCGAGGACGTCTCGAGGAACCGGCTGTCATCTTGGCAACTGGTCCAGAAGGTGCGACAAGACAAGAAAGAGGTGGCATAACCAGTATCTGACGGAGCTGAATACTCGCCTCAAATGGACCCATGGATTCCACAGCATCAATCCCGACACGCTCGTGCTCATCAAGGAGGATAATCAACATCCACTTCGATGGCCCATGGGATGGGTCTTCCAAACCTTACCTGGTGCGGATGGAATCATTGGAGTGGGACGAGTGAAGATATCCAAGGGCATCTTCACACGAAATGTACAAGGTCTCGCCCCACAAAGTCACCCATGGACCAGCCCGATAGCAACAATTATAAACCATAAGACATTCATACGCGCTATAACAATAATTTAGATCTTCAGGTTTTCAATCACAATCTCTTGATTGCTACTCTCTCAAGGGGGAAGCATGTTCCGTGACATCGGACCTTTTTGATATTTACAAAGCTTCCTCTATGAGTAAACAAAAATGATTTATCTATTTCTTTGATTGCTTACTTATTTATATAGTTATTTAATTTTTCGTATAGTTCTTTTAATTATTCATTCATTTCATTTATTTCAATTTTTATTAAAACTCGATTGCTATATAATATCATAAGAAATACGCACCGCTCTCGCACAACACTAGACTTAGAGGTCTACTCAATGTGAGCAGCCTAGCGATTATATCGTGTTCGCTATTCCACCTGATTGTCTGAAACGTCCGTGTTTTAAATTACCTTCCGTGGTTATTTCTCCGTCTCGAGGGTCTTTTGGACTTGTGTCAATGTTTCATTTTCTGTCGTTGACCGCGTGAAGAACCCGTCCAAAGTAGTCCACTCCGAAAGTAGTCCATTTCTTCGAAAGGAAACAGTCGTTTGAGTTTTTCATATTAGAGCAATAATCGTTTGAGTTTTTTTTATATTGGAGCAATATAGGGTAAACTGGGCAGTGAATAGACAGTTAAGCAGACGCAAAAAACCCAGTAAATGGACACTTTTTATGCACGTGCTCTTGTAGACAGGGTCCATTTACTGGGTCCTGTCCATCCACTGACTCGTTCACCCGACTATAAATTAGATCTATAACATTTTTTTCCCTCATACAAGCTGTACGGCATATTCTTGAAGTCACCGTTACTGGACCCTCTACCGTTAGCTGCAAAGTGTGCGTGAAGCACGGGATCCGGCAGCCATTATATCCCGCACATTTCTTGTCGTCACAGCGCAGATCCACCACATGCGTTTTTCCACAGTGCCGATACTACACGCCAGTTTTTCCTCACAATTCTAATGTTCTACACATTTCAATCCAACACATTCTTTACTACACAATGCGATACTCCACAGGGGCATTAGAAGACGTTTCAGTCCCACACAACCAATCCAATAAAAACTTTTCCGACACCTTTCGTTCCTACACATTAAATCCATATGGTCCATATGGTGGACGACCGGTGACACCATACGCATTGTGTAGTGAAGAATGTGTTGGATTGAAATGTGTAGGAAGGACATGTGGAGAAAAATGCGCGTGAAGATTAGAATTATGAGGCGAAACTAGCGTGTAGTATCGGCACTTTCTTGAAATGCATGTGGTGGATCTGTGCTGCGGTGACAAGAAATTTGTGGGATAGAAGGGCTGCCCGAGATCCGAGAACAAGCTCGGTTTATGCGGATGGCTGCGACGATATTCAGTGCATTATCGGCGATGAAGCAGCTCGACTCAACGGCTAATTCATCAAGTCCCCACTCGTGGATCATTGGTTGCAAGAAGTTTTGCAAATTCACGCTTGTGTGACTTTCTGTCATGGAGGATATGTCTAAAGTAGATTGCCGTCTCCCAAAATGTATCGTTACGTAATGGACCGTTAAATATATGTAATTTTCGACCACACGAGAGTTCCACCCATCCGTGGTGAACGCTACCGACGAAAGACCTGAATTGATAAACCTGAAAAATGTCCAGGCATTTGGAATAAGAATTGTATACTTTTTGTAAACAGATGTGTACACTGAAATCCAAATGAATTTAGCTCCAGTGGAAATGTACCTTCTTTTGTATCGTTTGAAATATCCTCTTTGATTGTTCGAACTGCAGTTTCGTACAAGCACAGAATAATTTTATGTGAAAACGTTGTTCTTGACGGTGGCTTATACGAATATTCAAGTATTGACATTAAAAGCTTGAAACGTTTGCGATCGACCACGCTGTATTGCTCCAAGTGCCAAATCATCATTTTGGCAGCTGCGTTCGTTAACTCGTCTGCCCGTAACTACTCTAGCGAAAATACCCACCATCAGACCCACTATCTATTCCACGAGGTGTGTACCTGACGGCAGGGGACCGACTCTACACCTCCCAAGTCTACACAAAGATAGGTCTACACAAAAAGTCGACACAGAAAGACTGTACACGCAGACAGCTCGACACCGAAAACTCGGCACGAAAAACTCGACACCAAAAACTCTGCACGAAAAACTCGACACCGAAAAGTCAACACGAAAAACTCGACACCGAAAACTCAGCACGAAAAACTCAACACCGAAAAGTCGACACTTCGATCGATTTTGGGGAATTTTAAGGCCCTACACTGAGAAAAAGAATCGTTAAAATCAACAAAACACGCGTTTGCCGGCAGCGAAAAGCCTATTTTGTCGATTGGACAAAATATTTGGCAATGTTGATCAAAACATCTATGAATAGTATCACCAGCCGCTTCGATCAATTGAATGTTTCTTTTGATCAAACAAATATTTATTTCGCCGCCCACAAGCGCACGTTTTGTTGGTTCTAACAATTTTTTTTCTCAGTGTATTATTCGGTGCGTAAAACGTGGTTTTATTTTATTTTTAACTCACTATTTCGATGTATTTTTGCCAGCAGACAACGAATATGTTATGTTTTTAAAAATCGTGATATTTTTCACTGAAAACCCAGAAATACATTACTTTTTTCATTTGAAACAAAATATGATCTATTCAGATATCCCCTTGAACGATAGTATCATACTAGTGCGACAAAACTTTCTTTGACTTGTGCAGGAATCTCAAACTTTCTGCTCTTGTAATGTAATATACTATTTCGCGCGAGTATCGTACCTATTTTTATTTCACGACGTGTGTAAACAAAGTTTCACGCACGCTTCGCTTGCGCAATCGCGATTTGCCCACAGAGTGAAATAACAATTGTAATTAACGGAAAATTTCACATCGGATAGGGCCTTAAAATTCCCCAAAATCGATCCAAGTGTCGACTTTTCGGTGTTGAGTTTTTCGTGCTGAGTTTTCGGTGTCGAGTTTTTTGTGCCGACTTTTCGGCGTGTCGAGTTTTTCGTGTTGACTTTTCGGTGTCGAGTTTTTCGTGCAGAGTTTTTGGTGTCGAGTTTTTCGTGCCGAGTTTTCGGTGTCGAGCTGTCTGCGTGTACAGTCTTTCTGTGTCGACTTTTTGTGTAGACCTATCTTTGTGTAGACTTGGGAGGTGTAGAGTCGGTCCCCTGCCTACCTGACATTCGGCCACCATCGACTTGGCCTGTTCCACCGTGTATTCCACCATGAATTGAGGCCCCAATGACGGTAGGATTCTGGTGTATCCCACCGTTATTTCACCGTGTTTTCTACTATTTTTGAGCGGACCCAAAAATGGGCCCTAGGTGGGATATATGGTTAAGCCACCGCGAATGCCACGGAAAATCGTGCTTCGAAATCATTCCGAATTCTCATTTTGTTATATTCAGCTCTCCAGTTAAATAAAACATCGTATTAACTATGTATTAAGGTCATACCGGGAATTTCATCGAGTTTTGACCAGGGTTTTTCGATTGCGTCGGTAATTTTTCATATGATTAACATATCGTTCAAAAGCACTATCAAGTTTTTTCCACAATTTTTAAATTAGAAACGATTTTTTAAAACCAATTTCCGATCGACACATTATAAAGCTGTGAAAAAATTTTGAAAAACCTTTTTATGGAGAACAAAAATCGTTGGTAACCAAGCCGATGTCAGCGAGCAATTTCTTTTTTTCTGTAGGCTTTTTTGAACGACAAAAAAATTAGGAAAATAAGCAAAATAGTAACTTTGAGGTGGACAACGGCTAGCAAAATGTTGTATGCAACACAATTTAAAAAAAATTCATTTTAGGATATTCGGCCAACGTAAATAATATAAATTTCACGCTAATTTTGTCAATCATATAAAAAGTTATCGTGAAAGTCGAAATTCGGTGGAATGCACCATATGTGAATGGATGAATGAATTTATAAATCAATATAATTAATAATATGTATCTTTATTTTTTTAATTTTTTTAATTTTTTTTCTTCTTTCTATTATTATGGCGTCTGTTCAGAGAAATCTTAAATTCTGCAAGCCAGATCAATGTATAATTTCCCACTGGCAGTTTAAAGCTTAATGAAAAAAGTGCAATGTAAAATGTGGTATTATTATGTTTTCAGTAAATGAATAAATCAATCAAAAATACATATATCCTGTTTCCAGAAGATGTAGCCTTGAATTTAATTCAAATTTGAGAAAATAAGTCATCTCGACTGAGCGCTCGAGCCGCTTGTGTCGACTGATCGTTCGAGCTACTCGTATCGCGTGCGCATTCAAGCCGCTCGTATCGACTGTGTGTTCCAGCCGCTCGTATCGGCTGTGTGTTTCAGCCGCTCGTATCGGCTGTGTATTCCAGCCGCTCGTATCGGCTGTGTATTCCAGCCGCTCGTGTCGACTTAACGCCTGAACTAAATAAGCGTTTCAGCGAAATGAGGGCTTATACTACTTTCGATAATGCTCGAGCATCGTAATTACTGCTTTAGCGCGCTCCTAATACTGTGATGCAGGCACATCCCTAATATCAGTAGACTTGATAGTACTACGCCGTTCGTTCGTTTCCGGTTCGTTTATTCCATCGAAAGCAAGATTGTGAAATAAGACATCGACGTCTTGATGATCTAAAAAATCATATTGACGATGTTTACTCGTAGTGTTGCGAGCGATTATTTCTTTTGGTTACCAAAGATTATTCTCACCGCCCCGAACGTTGGAACGGATATAATACACACTTTTCCGGCCGTCAAATAACAGGGAATATTGCAACGCATCATGATCAGGTTCAAAAGCCTTCGGGCTTTGTGGGAAATATTGTACCACTCAGAGTCGTATCTAGAAATTGAATAAATGAATTATGTATATTTTATCATCTCGAATGTATGATTGCTGTAGTTAATTCAAATATTTCCATGGAGGTGAAATTATCAGGCAGGTTTTGTCACTGATTTACTTACAAACAGTAGTGAATATCCTCACTGTGATCAGTGAGCAGCTGGGCAAGTAAGCTCCCCATATACAGATGAGCCATTTGAACCCCAACGAACGCTGTATATCTTATCGTGGCTTGCGGATCGTTTATTCTTGTATGAATCTAAATTATGTGTTTATCTTATAAATATGTCAATCGGAATGCCGTTGAGCTGAGCCAGGCCTGGCAAACGTGGCCGTTTGACGGGCACTCTCTCGACCGGAAAGTGAACCAAGAACGATATCTGATTCTCATTATCCCCATAATATAATCTCTACAGAAATCATTTCTATGGGATGACGCCTCTAGCGGAGCCACAACGGAAAAATAGGTAATGGGATATTCTACACGAAATATTCTGTCATATCATCACCATCACCGCGAAACCACGATCGCCGATTGTTTTCCATCACCGATGGATGTCTATCCCTAAGAAATTATTATGACCGAAGTTTCATTATTACCTATGGTTTATTATCAACAATAGATCATTATCATCGAGCGATTATTACCGATGGATCATCACTAGGCATTTATCACCGATCAATTAATACCTGACAACCTGACACCTGGCTTGATGACAATCATGTCATCGAGCGATTATCATCTAGTGATTGCCACCGAGCAATTATCACGTAGTGATTGTCACCGAGTAATTTTCACCGGATCATCATCGAGTGATTAACACCGAGTATTTATCGCCCATCAATTATCACTGATCGATTGTCACCGGTCAGTGGAGATGATCACACCGAGGGCTCAGCCTGACAAGAATTTTTATTACATACTACAGGGTTTGCAGTTCGAAGTGATGACCCTTGCCGGTTTAGAAATGATCTCAAGTCCTGCTATTTAAGGAGAGTCGAGCAGAATTCGGGAGTTGAAGGGCGGGTGCGGAAAGCCTATACTTATACATGAGAGCTTATAAGTGTGGACAACTCGATAAAGTAAAAACTTTTACCCGTGATAGCTAGCATTTTACGGCTTATATAATTTCATATCATGTTTACATGGGTTTTTTCATTCATTTTGACAATTTAGAATTGCATATATGTTGTCTTAAATATTATTAAAGTACTCTTTACTATATTAAATTATCCAAAATTCAATGCCAAACGTGGCAACAGCGTCGCGTTAATATTTTTGTTTCCAGCAGTTGGGTGCCATGCGCTTTGCATCGTGCGACTCAGCCGTCGCATTTCTCTGAAAACATGTGTCATTTATTGCCGACTTCTTGGCGGCTTTGTGGCACAACAACGACGAAATGTATACACTAATTTTATCATGTATATATTCCGAATTATTTGTATAGTATATAATAATAAGAAGAATAATAAGAATAAGAATAAGAATAATAATAGAATCTTATACTGATAGATTTTTATGTACATAAATTTTTTATCGGATATGCGTAACAAATCATGAAAATGAGATTCAATGAGTCTGCAACTTAAAACCGTTAGCAAACCATAAAATTTCACCCGGGCAATTTTTTAGAAAATTCAATGATCTAATAAATTACTATTGACTTTTTTGAACTAACATCAGTAGTTCACTTAATAACAATTAAAAATACAAAATCAGTAGAGATACGGCGGGGCTTCTAATCCAAGGGATCTGCACCGACATTTACCGACCTTATTTAGCCGAGACACAAACCACTTAGCCTAGACTCGAAGGGGGGGGGGGGGTGACTCACCGCTAAGCGGGGGTGACTCACCGCGACTCGCGGTGAAATCTGATATGATCCGTCTACTTTCTGATAAGGAGGATGCGAATTATTTTTTGACGCACCTGTGGAGCTAACGGCTCACGGTGCGCGCGCGCGTGTGTGTGTGTGTGTGTGTGTGTTATATAATTAATTATCTAAAAATGGAAATAAGAACTTTCCTGAGCTCGAGTGTGTGTATTTGTTAAGTATTCCTAGAGTACGTACAGCAAAAATATATATTTTTTGTAGATTTGCAAAATAAATTTTTTCGACACAGATACTGATACAGAATCTTGATTCCGTCGGTATAGGTCGTCACTTGAACGAAGCCCAATATTAAAATGTTCAAGACCAAATAACATGGTCTACTTTCGTTCATAAACAAACAAAACAAAAAATATTATGGTTGTATAATTACTCTACTCCTTGTAGAGGTATAGTTGTATAATATAATAACACGACTGAAGCTGCTCGTTTATTAGCATCTAGACAACCCGACAGTCAATCAGAGAACGAATAATCCGACAACAATACTTATATCAAAAATGCGAGATATTTTACCCACTCAAAAATACTGCATAATTAATTCAATTAAGGTAGCTCTAGCTCTGAGTGGTGCTCAACGGATTGAAAGTGAGTAATTCAGAGAGAATCTCGAACACTTCTCGATGGAATAAAAATCTGACAAAAATCAAGCGTATGAAAAGTGCTGAAAACATTAATTTGGCACAATAATAACTCCAAAATGTAATCGAAAAGTGAGTAAAAAAAAAATCGTTCAACAGATTATTATCCGTCATCATATTTTTTTTTCGAGCGAAAATGATATATGAATTTTTTTGACGACGTTAAATATTTTCCGGTATTTTGTACACTTTTTGAAAATCGCAGTTTTTGTTCATGTTCGAGCTGTATTTGTGAATCTATTCGATCGATCGTTTGGAAAGTTCTTGAGCGTATTAGTTGGTTTTGATGGAAATACATATAAAAAATTCGTGACTCAATAAACACACATGTTTGTAGAAAAGAAATTTCGAAACAACCGAAATTTTGTTGGGTAGAAAAAACTTTGAAAAAAGTCATAAGTATTCAGAAAAATTGAAATGTCATTTTCATTTGAAGAAAAAGTTAGGTTGACGAATAATTTTGTTGAACGATTTTGTTATACCTATTTGTTAATATCACTTTGGAACTATTATTATGCGAAAGTAATCTTTTCAGCACCTTTGACATGCTTGATATTTCAGATTTTTATTACATCGCGAAGTCTGAGAAATTCGACGAAATTTATGCAGAATAAATTGCGTACTGCTCAAATTCGTCAGACTACCCAGATTACCCGAAGCACCCGGACTACCTGAACTACCCGAACTACCCGAACTACCCGGACTAGCCAAACTACCCGGACTAGCCAAACTACCCGGACTAGCCAAACTACCCGGACTAGCCAAACTACCCGGACTAGCCAAACTACCCGGACTAGCCGGACTACCCTAACCTTGACCGACTCCGTATAGTTTCGGGTAAATCGAATATTCGGTCTTGAAGGGTCGGACTCGCTCGGTCCAGACTATCCGGATTTTTCGAATAACCGAAAAAGTGCTGGCCCTAAATTAAAGGGACTCGAAAGTTCACGTGAGAGGACTGACGTCTTCGCGTGGAGCGTCTTCGCTCATAAGCAAGTGATTTTCAAGAAAACCGTTCTTCTTAGAACATTCGAATGGATTAATTATTCCTCAGAGCGGTATGCCAGGACACCCAAGTTCACCAAAGGAATTTCTATCGTTGAGATAATGCCTCGTGAAAAATAATCAGCAAATGTTAATTTAATAGATTTATGTAGGATGAAACAATAACATAATAGAATCAATGAGAAATAGTGGAGGTACAAATTAGTATTTCGGAGATGAAATAGGATTAAATAAATCCTTTTCAATCTATGTCAGTGTGACTCGATAAGTCTGTGAATTACAGACGTGTATTATATGATTCGAAATGCTCTGATGGTAGTGTGAATGTGTGTGTGTGTGTGTGTAAATCGGTGAGTGCGGCTACTGCGGGGCTATAGCAGCTGAAAGATTGGCGACGCGGGCAGGTGTAAGTGCGATACCAAGGCCTGCGGGCATATACAGGTGAGGTGTGCTTACCTCAGTTTTTCTACACGCGCTGCTATATGCAATGCCTGGAGAATCACGTCGGTCTCTCTCTTACAAGTTTTCGAGTATACAAGATGCTCGACTACTTCCAAGAAAGCTTGCGAAGATGAGGGGAAAAAAACGGTTACACCAGTGTCGTTGCAATAACGAGGCCGGTATTTAAAATCGTGGAGTAGCAGATTGGTGGTAGGTGACGTTGCAATAACGAGGCCTACAGGATTATTTCAAGGCGGATTTTTGAAGGACGATATTCTAACGAATATTGTGAAGTAACATAAAGGATAGAAAATATGAGTAGAAGCTGTGAGTGTTAGGGCAATGCTAAGGCTCACAGGAGCTGGGCGTGCTCACGGGAAAAACCGAATGTGTTCGTGCAATACGAAGGTGTAATGTTCTTGAGGAAATAATAATACCAGTATTATAGAGTGGAGAAACAATACTATTTATTAAGAGAGAAATATTAGAGTTTCCTTATGACACGACTTCACTTGGCGCACCATGAGCGAAGACTGACCGTCGGGGTTTTTGGCTCGAAAGCGCGTGAGGGCCTTATGATGCAGCACGAAGCCTACAGGTGTGCTGATAGCGAGTTTCCGGTATTTGAAAATACATTCAATATACTACACTCCTCTACATTATTTTCTTTTAATAATGTTAATACAATTAACTTCGCAAAATCTCGATGAATACATTTCTACGATATCACACGCTGAAGCATACAATCGTACTCTTAAATTATTATCACAGTTATCAATTAAGAATTACAGTCTATTTGGCATTTAACTACTTAATCAACAATTACTCAATCGTAACGAATCGAAATAATAATAATTATTTTTTTCCTTTTTACAAGTCTAAGATTTGTCTAGGTTTGATAACCCTTGATGAATGACGCAACGGTGGTACGCTCGCGGCATTGAACGGTGCACTCACGGAATTCGATACCACACTTTGTTGCGCTACGACTTCATTCGATTGTCGCGCATCACTAGCACTTTGCACTGACGCATCACCGAGCACTTGATACTCATTCACCGAATTGGCAATTACATTTTTCACTGTATCAACCATCATACCATCACTTGCATCAAGAAGATTACATCGTATTAATTGATCCTTATGACGCTTCCACGTCCTACCGTCGTTCGTAATTACATTATACATGACAGGCGACAGCTGTTCAACTACACGAGATTTCCGCCATGCATCACAACTGTAGTCTTTAGCCATGACGATCTCATTTATTTCGGAATCGATTTTACGATTACCTCGGAAAAATTGTTGTTGATCTTTTTGCTTTCGCTCGACCGAATGACGAACCGTCGGATGTAGCAAATACAATTTTGTTCGAAATTTCCGACCAATCTGAAGTTCTGCCGGACTGCAATTAGTTGTGCAATGCGGAGTCTCTCGGTAACAGAACAAGAACTTGCATAGATCCTCGTGTCTCGATTACCCAGCCTTTAACAATATTTTGTATTTGTTCTTAAAACTACGTACCGCATTTTCAGCCGCTCCATTAGATGCTGGATGGTACGGCGCCGTACGAAAGTGCCGAACTCAACACGACATAAAAAAGTCACTGAATTCTTTTGAGCAAAAACTCGGACCATTATCTGTAACCAGTGTCAATGGAATTCCCCAAGTACACATGTACTCCCTGAACGCCTTAACGGTTGATTCTGAAGTGATATCATTCATCTCTTTGACATCAATCCACTTCGAAAAAGAATCAATCATTATCAAAAACATTTTTCCTTCAACTAGACCAAGAAAGTCGGCGTGAAGTCTGTGACTCGGGCCCTCCGGCCATTTCCACGAGTGCAAACTAGCTCGAGGTGAATTGTCTGCCGATTTTAAACATAATTCGCACAATTTAGTGACTCTCGATATCGCTGTCGAGACCGGGCCATCAAAGATACGACGTCGCAACTGCCTTCATGCGCACGACTCCCATGTGATTACTGTGGAGTTCATTCAACAGACTCACTCGCAATTTCGTCGGAATAACGACTCGATGGCCCCACTTATTGCATCCTTCCTTTACCGACAATTCTTTTTCGCGATTCTTGTAAGGCTTCAATTCGTCCTCTATAATATGTCCCGGCCAACCATTCAACACGAATTCTCGAACTCGACGCAGAATAAGATCCGCTTTCGTTTCATCACTAATAGTTACCGCATCGATCGATTCGATCTCGTCAGATACAAAATTAAGATACGTATACTCTTTCTCCGTTGCTTTGGTACTCGCATTGTTGCATGGTAGCGGAACTCGAAACAAACCATCCACTCGAGCGTTGTCAACCCCTTTAATATATTTCATCCCATAGTCGTATGCCGACGGCAAAACGGCCCATCTTTGTACGCGGTTTGCCGACATTTGAGGCTACCATTGTTTCGATCCAAAAATATATATTAACGGCTTATAATACGTCTCCAATATAAAGCGACGACCATAGACAAACTGGTGGAATTCCTTAACTCCGAAAATCAGGCCAAAAGCTTCCTTGTCAAACTGTGAATAGCCTTTTTCAGCTTTCGTCAATGTGCGCGAAGCAAAAGTTATTGGTCGTTCGGATCCGTTCGAATATACATGTGACAACACCGCGCCCAGGCCGAATGGAGACGCATCACAAGCAATCTTGACTGGTAAACTCAAATCGTAATGAGCTAACACTTCTGACTCAATAAGGCTCCGTTTTGCTGCTTTGAACGCTTCGTCACATGTGTTATCCCAATTCCATGCTGTATCCTTCTGTAACAGTCTGTAAAGCAGGTTAACAATCTTCGAGTAATTTCTAATAAATTTAGCATAATAATCCAACATACCAAGGTACGCTCTAAGCTGAGATAAGTCCGATGACGCTGGCGCATCGACAATCGCTTTGACTTTTTCCTTCGATACGTGAATCCCTTGACTACTTAACCAGTAACCCAAAAACTCGACGTCGTCTTTACCGCATTGGCATTTGTCCTTTTTTACAGTCAGGCCACAATCTTTCAGTCCACTCAAAACAGCGCGAAGTCTCTCGTGATAAATCGCACGCGTCGGACCGGAAATCAAAATATCATCAAAGAAACAAACGACTCCTTCGAGGCCGTTAAGAACTTGCTCCTATTTCCGTTGGAACCGCTCTGGTGCCGACGCAATACCGAAACAAAGCCGATTATACGCAAATAATCTCTTGTGTGGAAATAGTTGTAAGCATCTTCGATTCCTCCTCCAATTCAACTTGCGGATACGCATGTGAAAGATCAATCTTCGAAAACTCGGTACCCCCATTTAACGACGTTAAAAGATATTGAACTCGTGGTATCGAATACCGGTCGATTTTAATGTGAGGATTTACCGTGACTTTATAATCGCCACACAATCGAATTTCGCCGTTACTCTTAAAAACGGGAACAATCGGCGTTGCCCAATCGCTGTTCTCTCCTGGCTCCATTACTCCAATTTTCAATAAACGGTTCAACTCAGTTTTAACTTTTTCTCGCATCGCATATGGTATCGGTCGAGGCTTGCGAAAAACCGAACTCGCGTTTTCCTTGCAGTGAATTTGGAACTTCCGCTTCGAATATTTACCAAGTGAGCTGGAAAAAACGTCATCAAACCCGTTAATAATTTCATCGATATCCCTTTGACTTGAACTATTCACCCAGTTGATGCTCGATTCCTCTTCCCCTTCCCATAGTTTAGATACTGGTACTGCGAGTGCACAGATGCACGTTCGACCCATAAGCGGCGGACCATCACCCGGCAAAAAGAACAATTCCAATTCCGCAAACTTATTTCCGTACTTGACTACAACGTTAATCACGCCCAACGGAACAATTACCTGTCCCGTATTGCTTCCGTAGACTGGTCATTATTTACGTTAACTACGCCTTGTAAATGAAAAAGATCGTCAACATTTCCACAATCGTCATCAGTGTCTCCGATGAAGTTATTTCTGTTATTATTTTGCTGTCCTTCGTTCCCGTGACTTGAGCTAATCTATTTGTTTACTTTGCATACCCGCGAAAGGTGACCTTCGGCCTTACGAATATTACATTTATATTGTCGATATCTACATACGGATGCCCGATGATTCAGTTTTCCATAGCAAAAACAACGGTAATTACCGTTGCCGCTTCCTCTCCTCGATGTCTGCCCTGGCTTCCTCAATGCTACGAAATTGATCGATTCCTCTTCACTCTTCTGCGCTGTTCCCATTCCCGCGGCATCGCGCCTCGCGGACTCCAACAATTGAGCCAATTCGATCGCTCTCGAACACGACAAATCCTTTTCTCCGAGAAATCGCTTTTGACACGATACATCGCACAGGCCCCAAACGAATTGATCTCTGAGATTAGTTTCAAGATTAGCACCAAATTCACAGTATGTCGATAGCCTCTTGAGATTTGTCAAAAAAGTTTTGTATCTTCGCCCAACCCCTGGCGGCACTGTTTGAATTTGAATCTCTCAGAAATTACGCTCGGCTTCGGTTGAAGATGATTAGTAATAGCGTCTGTCAACTGCTTGAAATACTTGCTCGAAGGAATTTCTGACGTGTAAATATTTCGGAGTAGTGCATAGCCCTCACTTCCGAGTAACGTGGTTAATAATGGCACTTTCTTCGCTTCCGGAATGTCATTAACGAGAAGAAATTGCTCTATCCTTTCTTTCTACAGGCTCCAATCCTCCCGAATGTCGAACTCTTTCAAATCGTCGATCCTCGCGGTGACGATTTGCTGCACCTAACTACGTGCTGCACTTCCGCTCTGTGACTGTTCTAAAAACTGCGCCCTTTGTGCTACCAATGATTGTTGATCCACTGCTAATTGTTTCTGCGGCTCCGTCAACTGTCTCTCTTTCTCCGCAAGGTCCGATTTGGCCTTCTCAAACTCCTTGAACTTTCTCTCCTTCTCATTCCCCGAATCTGCCATCTCAATACAAGCGTTCACTTAGTAATCGTTAAAACTTTAAAAAATCTCGGCGATCCTTTATCGGACGAAAATACTTTTTATACGTCGCCACTGTAATGTTCTCGAGGAAATAATAATACCAATATTATAGAGTGGAGAAACAATACTATTTATTAAGAGAGACATATCAGAGTTTGCTCATGACACGACTTCACCAGACGCACCACGAGCGAAGACTGACCGTCGGGGTTTTCGACTCGAAAGCGCGTGAGGGCCTTATGATACAGCACGAAGCCTACAGGTGTGCTGGTAGCGAGTTTCCGGTATTAGAAAATACATTTAATGTACTACAGAAGGCAATCGGGCGAGCTGGGCTGTGCCCAAGGGAACTCTCACAAGTGCCAATGCAATATTGAGGCTTGTTTGAGTCGGAGATAATCTAAGTACTACTAGGATAGGTCTATCAGGTGTAAAAGTTGAAGAATTAATGGTATTTATGATAACGAGTGGCCGGCTTTTCTATAATTTGCCCCACTACCAGTAAGGCTAGTTTGGTTGCCCGTTCGATCGTCGATCGTTCGAATCCGCGAGCGAAGTTAATGTGGCGTAACGTCGCGCAATTCGAATTCGCGAGAGAAGGCAGCGGAGCGTGTGGTCGTGTGGATTTGAATTCGCGAGAGATAAAGGTGACGTGGTTCGTCGCGAACCGTCGCAAGCCGTCGCGGTCTAAAGTCCAGCGGTCGCTTTGAGCATGACTCGCGAGTTGCTCGTGGGAGGTAAACCTTTTGTTACAATATAGACATATGCAAAGGCGAATGCATATATCAATAATCTTTTTATACTTGGCGAAAAATTACTGCATAACTTGAATTGCGCACCAGTACTGCCGTGTACAATGCGTACAATGTTGTCGCTGAAATTCATCATGGCCGCTGTTCGTAACGAAAAATTGTCTTTTTCATTTACATATTTTTTAATTGCTAATTAACGGTGAAGACCAAATTTCTGTGACCATTGCAAAAAGCATTCTTGAAATATTTCCTACCTTTTTTCAATCATTTGTTAGTAAGGTTTCCACATGGACTATTCCGGAAAACGTTCGAATAAATTGTTCATTAACTATCGGCCATAAGAAGCAATGTAGAATGGTGCAAAATTTAAAAAAATCGTTTAGCCGAAATAGTGAACACGAACTCCCTAAAACGTTGCGGTCAAATTTGAAACGCCCGTACGAAATCGTTAAAAAAATTAGAATATATTTCTGGACCTTCTTGTTACGCTCGACCCTCCTTAACAGAAACAAAGAAGTCTTAAAATAACTGCATATGGATGACTAATCACGCCGACTGGACAGCAACGTTTGCCTAGGGTGCCTGCCACTACATGCATTATTTTAGTCAATCAATAATTTTTGTCACGAATTTCACCAAGTTTTACCTGATAACCATTTACGCTGAGCATGATCATGTTACCACCCAAGTCTAAAAATAAGGCCCACCTATACATCTCCTCGATGGCACTTGCAAATCTGTTGGTAGCTAATATGTATAAGGCACATTGATCCTCAAAACTGCCAAGCTTTACTAACAAGAAATACAATTCTTACTCTATGGCATCATCATGTCTGTCAATGCACGAAGCTAGGTGTTGGACATCTCTGTCTCTTCCGTTTTCCAAACATTGGTCCTCCTCGTATTTTTCTAGTACCCCCATGCGTTTTAATTTATTTCTGAAAAATTAAACACAAAATTATTTATCGACCCTGTTTTTTTTTAAATTCGAATAATAAAAACTTGGTTCTGACCCCACTGCAGCGAATATCCCACAGCAATGAACGACGAAAACGATTAAAATTTGGTCAGCTGCAATCCCGCCGAAGGTTCCTATTGTTACGCACATGTAGGTAAATGTCATTATGTAAGCAAAATGTTTCTGTTGGTCAATGATAGGTTCGTAAGAAACAGGAAATGGGAAAACTCCTGCCTCGGAAGCGTTCTTGAATATTGAGTCAATGATCTTCGGTACAAGCGGCTGGGTAAGGAAGAGCAACATCGTTGAATAGATTAAAACTGTGCACAATAAAGAATATCGATTTGTTTTGTCTATTAACCCTTGAGTTAGTAGCCGTCCTGCTACGTGCTAGTTGAATCTCCGAGATTTTTGAAAAAACCTTTCTGATCATTTTGATATTTCGATTGATTGTTTAGAAGAGTGATATGTGGTTTGACGGTTAGAAAGAAAAAAAATCGGTCGCCTCTGTTTCTAAGTGTTTGGTCGATGTTCGGGTTTATGTAAGTTGCGGTTATTGCATGATTTTGTTACTTTTTCTGAATAACATAAACATTTTTTTCTGACATATAATTTTTTTACGGGATACTGAACTGTGAATCATAATTCATTTTATGATCCGTTTAGGTTATGTAAGCATAGAGATAAATAACTGGATAACAAATAACAGTCGAAGTATCGATTCGAAGGTAGTTTTAGTGATAATTAATTTCGAAGTAGCTGCTTTTAGCGGTTTTTCTCTATTTACACAGAGAACACCGGAATTTATGACTATCGTCAACCGGCTCTGATTTTACTCTCACCATAGTGAAGGGGGTAATATTACTTCTTCGCTAGCCAATGGTACAAAACAATGAGGAAAATCACGGTTACTAGGGGCCCCGAATTTCCATAACCCTCTGAAAGCCGAATTGAAGCCAAGGTGAGAGCGGGGTGAGAGTCAAAGTAAAAGTAAGGTGTGAACAAGTTTAAAGCATAGCGAAAGCAAGATGAAAGCTGATTGAAGACATTTGTATCGCCTCCACAATCGCAATTTACGGTGTTTCTTGTTTTAGACAGGAAAGGACTGCTAAAAATAGGAATGTCGAAATGGACTACTTCTTATTAAAATATCTTCGAATAAGTATTTCTACGGGTATTTTGTCTTTATTATTTCCACCATCCAAAAATTAAAGAAATTGTTTAATTTTTCATTCATTAATAAGAATAATAATTTGCAAGTTTGTAATTTCTAGAAAATTATTTTATAGAGCCTTATCCTTTTGACTACAGAACGGGCTTTGGTTTATCTTTCTAGGACAAATAGATCCAGAGATATTAATGTTTAACTTTGTTATGCACTCGTTATTTTTTTTACATAGGAAACTCCATAATTTATAAAATAAATTTTTTTGGCCAAACAAATAAATACGGGCCTTTTTTTTTAGATACAGCTTGCGTGAAAAAAGTTCTATTCAAATATAAAAATGCAAGATCAATTCTCGGCTGATTTTAGGTGGAATTGCTCATATGTTCAATAAAGTAATAAAGCTATCGTTGATCACCACAGGTGTTGCTAATAACAATCGGATCAATAATATGAGTTTTGAAAAAATATTAAGCTCGATGACGAAAGCTCATATTAGACGCTTGTAAATATCTGCCTAAGCCGTCATCGTATGTATTTCTATATATTAAAAACACATCCTGATGTAGAATCAACTTTTCTAAACAATCGACGGAGTTATCAAAATTTTTAGAAATGCATTAAAAAGTTAAGCACTGATTTGACTAGCACGTACCAAAGCGACTACCTTCCCTAGCAGATTCGTGCAACCGCGAAAAAAACAAAAATACAGACCGACAAACCGACACGTCCTTTGGGTAACGAAACAGACTGCAAAAAAAAACAGTAAAACGCACTGCCTTTTTCTGTTGATGCTTAGTGTCCGTTTGTGTTCAAACATCCATAAAACGACCGAACTTTTTAACAAAAAAGCTTTTTAACAAAAAAGAGCGGTCCATTTTGTCGTTTTCTGTAATCTACTCCGTATTCCAAAAGACGATGCCAATCTGTTTTATGGTCTATCACCTTGCCAGGGGGTTGGTTTTTGCTGCTCGACCCACCATCAGATTTCTTACTTTCACCGTTTTCTTACTGCCACTGAACGGTGCGATACTATTTTTTTCACGTGTTTTCCTTTGTGCTCCCACCGTAGCTAGACGGTGGGTTTTTTCTGGTCCCGCCTCTTTCTTCAAGACAAAGACACGGTGAAAATCGCACAGGTAACGCACCCGGTTATTCAACGATTTCGCGAATGAGATTCAGTCGCACAACAAATTTTTTACTGATACGCTTTACAATGAATAACGATATATTCACAGACTAAGACCGATGCAGATAACAACGAAGGTCTCTCATGGTCTAATTTCGATGACCGAAGAAGCATCGCCGTGGTCGGACGGAAAGATTATGTCTATCATTTCCGAATGCTAGATTTTTTTACTTTTCGGTAAGGTAATTCCTAATTGCAAACGATTTCTATATATCCTATGTATTTTTTTCCATTTACAATAATAAAACCTACATTGTTTTTTTGTTACAGTTGGCACGAAGACATAGGAAGCTGTAATCGAGACACACATAGACATCGTCGAGAAAGTCAGTGATGACGTATTCATCTATGCCGCGAACAATCGCACGCTTGTGACGTATTTTTCGAGAGGGAGCTGAAGTAGTGAAAATAATCGTAAACGTATGTCGAGAGCTGTCACTTTTGGGCGTCCACTCTCGTTCACGCAGCTGCAAACCCAGTGAATGGCAGCTAATTTTCGTTTCATTGGTATTAACGAACCAGTAATGTCCGAGTAATTGAGTGGAGCCAACTTGGCTCTAAACCATAAAAAAATTAAATAGCAAACGCACCAAAGTCGGAGCAAAACTAACGATCGAGAGCAAGAATCACCGAAAATTCTTGATCTTTCTTAATTTTTAAGGTCGCGTAAAATTAACAAACGCAACTCGATGCGCTTGCGAGAGCAGCTGGTTGCGAAAATGCATGGCCGCTCAGGCTGATTTCATGTGGTAGAGAGGGTCGAGGTATGGCCCAATAAATAGCCAATTCTATTAAAATCCTTAATAACGAGAACGGGAATCAATTCACATATAATGTTCAAGAACTGTGAATATATCGGAAAGCTTTAATTCATTATTAACTAATCCGCGCAAACCAGCAGAAATGCACTGGGCGTAACCTTGGCAGTACGCGGCAGAGCACGCCTGCACACGTAAGAGCATCGGTTATTGTCGCAACGACAACGACACGAAAGCTGATATCAGGTTCGATAGAATATTTAATTTACGAAAGCGTCTCATCGAATATTATTAGCAATGATCCCAGGAGCGAGATAAATCCTCCCAAGGGATGCATGGCAAGAAGGAAGTGCACGAAGTTGCAATTTCACAGCACGACCCCCGCGGAAATATTCACCATCTGACCCACTATGTTTTCCACGAGGTATGTACATGCCATTCGGCCACCACCGATTTGGCGTGTTCCACCGCGTATTCCACCATGAATTGAGGCCCCAATGACGGTGGGATTCTGGTGTATCCCACCGTTATTTGGTTAAGCCGCCGCGAATGCCACCAAGTATTCCACGACGTGTTTTTCTCCGTGTTCCCATCGTAGCTGAACGGTATCGGAATATCAAGTTTTAATTTTATTGATTATTCAAAATCCGATATTGAGCGTTAAGGGAAATAGGCAGCCTGCCGACGTATCCCTCTTGATCAACGGAATAGAACGATTAAGGGGGGGGAGGGGGGGGGGGGGGGGGTAAGGTCAAATCATACGAAAAAAGCCATGTTTTCGTGATTTTTTTTCTGACGACACAGTTAAAATTCCTTTAATCAACCAATGGTACATTGAAGTATGACATTCGAAGAATGTTTCATCAAATTTGTACAAAGAAATATCAGCAAATACGGCAATGGCAGCAATTGTTCGGACGTGTCTCGAAAAAAAGTTAAATTGCGGTGCCCCTCATAACTGGGTGCTGGATCATCTGAAATCAAAAAATAAAAGTTCATTCGTTAGATAATAGTTTTCCCCAGGTAACGCTGTCGAGTTTTTTTTTTAATTCAAATTTTTTTATTTTTTCGAACACTTTGAAGTGAAAAACACAATTTTTTGGGAAAATATCGGCTAATTTGTTATTGTGAAATCAAAATTATGAAAAAAAAAACTCGACAGCGTTACCTCGTAAATGATGTACAGAAATAGTGTTTAAAATTTCAAAAGGATCGGCACAGTAGTTTTCACGTGATCAGGGGCACCGACTTTAAAAACGTGAGTTGTGGGAAAAACGCTTCAAAGTTTTAAGCACGAAAAAATCCAGTTACAACGTTTGTAAGCGAATTTTATCGACATACCTCACACTGAGTCATCAATGCCAGGTCCATAGAGGATGTTGCTAACATCGATGATGTCTAATGCATCTTTTTGCTCCTGCCTACGACGAATCCTGCCTTCTTTGGCTTGTCGTTCAGCTTCCTGCTCTGCTCGCCTTATGCGTGTGGAGTCAGTGGATCGCGCCCAGTCATGAGCACTTGATCCACTACTGATTTCCATGTCTTGCATGAAGGTGAGTAAAGCAAATGAACCTTCGTTGAAGACACTGGCTGCCACATAAGCTGCAATTTCAACGACGACAGAGGTTCCACTCAAGTGCTTCGGTGAGATTTTCCAAATAAGTTGGTTCAAACTCTCATTGTTGTTCTGCGTGAAGCCTCCGACACATCGCTCCAGGAGGGCATCTTTGCTGAGATCTTCGTAGATAGGCTTGATTGCATCCAACACATCCTTGGGAAGAGCACAATACGTGTGCGCGCTAACAGTAGCGCGCTCGGGTCGGGGCGCTCGATTCGGGTCGGGTATAGGTACAAAAATCCGGCAGGCATAAAAATACTCATAATTTCGTCAATTTTGCTCCAATTGACTTAAAATTTTGACACAATATTCTTCAGATATTACGGATTGAATTTCAAAAAAAAAAAAAAATTAAAAAAAAAAAATTAAATACCTTACCCCCCCCGTAACTCTAAGGAGCATATCCTTCAGACGACAGCTACCTGAAGTACTGTCGAATTCGGAATATCTTCGCAGTTTTACAATCAATTTGGCTTCGAATTACTTGTGAGAAACGCTTTAGCGATTCGCCACCTAGCGGCATTATGCAAAACACCGATGTAACGTCACTTGCATCGTGCATCGGTGTTTCGCATAATGCCGCTAGATGGCAAACGGCTAAAGCGTTTCTCGCAAGCGATTTCAAGCCGAAGCGTTTATATAACTGCGGAGATATTTAGGATTCGACCATACTGGAGCGAGCTAACCTCTAAAGGCGTTGTTCCTTGATGTGATTTTTTGTACTCCTTCGATGAAAAAGGGAACGCCGTCAGACTCTCTTTATCCTCCACTTGGAATTTGGATGTCAAAGAATTGATTTTAAAAAATATGATATTCCGATACCGTCCAGCTACGGTAGCAGCACGGAGAAAAACACGCCGTGGAATACTTGGTGGCTTTTACGGTGGCTTAATCATATATCCCACCCAGGGCCTATTTTTGGGTCCGCTCAAAAATAGTGGCAAACACGGTGAAATAACGGCAAGATACACCAGAATCCCACCATGATCGGGGCCTCAATTCGTGGTAGAAGACACGGTGAAACACGCCATGTCGGTGGTGGCTCAATGGCAAGTACACACCTCGTGGTTCCACGGTGGCTACATTGCTGGGTATTTTCGCTAGGGGAGAACTATTTGTATTTAAATGAAATAAAACCACCGTTGCACACGTCACTCGGAACGTACACTGTACGGTAATGAAAAGCGAGAGCTGAGCTAAGCAAAGACGCGCACGCGAGCGACAGAAAAACTGTCAGCACGGAAGTGTATTGACGGCTTGAAGCACCACGACGCTATCTCGAGCCACACTCCTCAATTCGAATTATCATCGAGAACAATTTATTATTATTATTTCGAAATTCTCGAAAATTATTTACCCCTGAACTACTGGCTTCCGACTCGAATTATTTCGTAACTATAATGGGAGCGCAACTCATGCTGGTAATATTTTCGAAATCTATACAATCGTTTCCCATAGTACTTTGCGCCAAAAATAGGCCCTATACTTTGTATCCATAACGCATCAAGATGCTCCATCCTATGCTAAAACTCAACAACAAACTTCACCCGTTCTTCAGCGTGATGCACTTCCACTGTATGGCGCCGGATTTGCATCGGTCTACAACTAATTGCAAGAACTCGTATCGGTGACGTATCTGCCGGGCTGGTTCTTTCTTTAAGCTCTCTTCCTTGTGACAGATTTGATTGCACCGATCTCCAAAATCGCTCGTAGCAACCAAAAATCAGAAACATAAAAAATCCTTAGAAAAATCGAGACGTTACATCCGAGGAGAAGAGCCTCGAAATCGATGGAACACAACTAATCGGCAGCGTAAAACCTTGTTACCGTCGTTTGCAAAAAAATTACGTCACCCGCTTGATTCGGTATCGTTAATAGTCATCGAAATTAATATTCAATTTCTCGTCACGTTATGTCGTTCGAATTGTCGAATTATGTCACATTGTCGCCCATTATAATATCAAGGTTTGAATTAATATTATGAATCCGTTAAGATTGCACTAAAGATAGACTCAAAACAAATAAGTTCGTATCTCATCGAATCTCCAAAGCATAAAACCAAAATGGAACGGAATATCCCAATGGGCACCAAAACATCCTAAAAACGTTCCGACGACGTCTTAATATGTTCTGAGACATCAGGGATATTGCCTTCAATATCTCTGAGTGGTCCTGAGGTCTACCTCAATATGTTTTTACAGTGTTCTATGTCCTGTCTTTTGTCGACCTGAAGGCTTATTCAAAGTGACATCATCTGTACCGCATCCAAAAAAGACGTTGACGGACATTCTACAAAAGACGTAATTTTCTGACAGTAAAAAATTCAAAACCTCACCTACATTTTTGACGAAAAGTTTTCTAGCGAATTTCGTAAAAAATGTAAGTGAGATATTAAATTTCGAAATTTTAGACTTTCGTGTATTTACCATTCAGAACTTTGTCTCCGAGATCCGAGGTTATCGTCATTAATGTTAAAATCTATCGGGAACTATCAAACTCGGTTGGATGCAACTGGAACTGCAATTGATAAGTTGACGACTGGTAACCCAACTTCACACACATGAACACGTCGAGAACATAGTAGAAACATGATGAGAACACGGTACAAATACGGTCAGGACAACGGTGGGAACACGGCGAAAGTAAGAAATCCGTCGGTGGGTCAGGCGGCAAAAACCCACCGGTGGGTCGAACGGTGGTTTGACGGTGGTACAGATCTCTTAGGGAATTGAGCTGCCGTTTAACGAGGTGGATCAACCTGCGTAGAGGATCGTGATTTTTTTCCCTTTTTCGGTGTACTTTTGAAGAATCTCCACTTCTTGATCTTCAGCCCAAACTTGCCAATCCTTGCGCATTCTTTCTAGCATTTTTAACATCTGCGTGTAGGGTCCCCCACATATGATAAACAACAAGGTTGTATAAAAATTTCAGAACTTTGTGACAAGTGAATGGGCGGTACAAACAACTACTTCGAAACTTAAAAAGACCAACAAGGTCTCAATGCATTAAGAACAAGCCACGAAGGTTGAAGTACCTTAACTTTTCTTAAAGCTCAGTGTTTACTGATATTTCTTATGAAATTTAAACCACTTATGCACGGCACCAGTGCTTATGGCATTGATATCTTTTTTGAAATTAGAAATGTTGTTATTGGTATTAGAAAAGATTCTATATTAAATATAAGATAAATAATGATTATTGAATAAAATTTAATGAATTATAAGAAAATAGAGAAATGGGTAAATAAAATTTATAAGAAAAAATAATAACTGAAGGTTCGCAAACAATGCATTACTCTGCCATTTATGAATAATTTCTTGTTCTCAGTATCTTCGAAGTCGTTAATTTTTTCGAAATTTTACTCGCTCAAATGTTGGTCATGCATAATCACAAAAAATACACAAAAATTAGACAACATTTTTTTCTAACTTAAATACAACTTACCTGTCGTGAGTGAACTACACAATTGATGATCTTTGTAGTGCATATTGCACTGTATATTGATGGTGAAAGGCATTCGATAAGACCTTCTGGATCATGACGATACTTGAAAATAGCTATAACCTGAGGTGTGACTTGGCAGAAGAAAGCGAAGACTATAAGTGCGTGAATGGTACGTCGTGTACGCACGGATTGGTACGGCCATTGTCCGGTTGTCGACATAAAGATTTCACTTGGCTTGTAATAATGGGCTCGGAGGTAATTCATCGCAACTAGGATTCTCATCAACGTCAGCGTGAGCTATGCCAACAGTATTCCGCATAAGAGTCGACAAAATAGCCCTCGACACAATTTCCCAGAAGGATATCAATTTTTTTTCATGTAGACTCGCACACATTGTGTCAAGAAGTATTACTTTGTTTGACATCTAAATTGCTGTAGCTATAGACAGTGACGTTGAACGAACGCCACTGAGATGTGCCTTCGATCCATAAGTTGTCAAACAATGTAATTCATCGACTTTTAAGAAAAAAATTAAATTATGATTTACTAAAATTAATAATAATTATTTCTATTTAATACATGATTTTTAACTTATATATATTTGGTATGATATTTATTTGAAATTATATTTGTTGCTTAATAAATATATCATTGGCATTTTTTTGAAAGCATCCATAACATTCTGCTCAATGTATGTTTAGAATGTTCCAAAACATTCAACCATTTATATAAAAATGTAGAAACACTTCACGAGTACTCCTGGTTGAAGTTGTTTTTACGTCGACGCAAATATTGATTTAGCAAGAGTATGGTATTTTACGTTGCGTTCACTCTGCCCTCGACTATAATTATTGTACCTCTGCAGCAGACGTAATGACAGATATTCTTGAAGACGCTGACATTACAATAGACGTGTTTTTTCGACGTCATAATTGAAATGGTTTTTCCCCTCATTTGCCCCGGTAAGCCGCCTGCGTTTGAATTGCAGTGGAAAGCTAACGTACTTACCGTATCGTATGTGTATGAAGAGCTGCTTCTCGTGACTGCAATGTGCAGCGCTTTATAAGAAAGGATGAAAAAAAAGTGTCTTGCATGCGTAAATCAGTCAGACTTTGTACGTAAAATTTTTCTTGCTGCACTTTTCGCACTAGTGCCTTTTTTGTGTTGCCGGCACTTATAGCACTCGTGCCTTTTTTTCGCTGGGACTTCTCGCACAAGAGCGTTTTTATCATCAGCGTTTCTCGTACTAGTGTTCTTTTTTCGTCATCACTTTTCGCACTTGTGCTTCATTTTCAACAGCACTTTTCTCTTCATTCGCGTCCGTCAATTTTGCTTTTTTCTCGCCAGCACTTCACGCGCTCGTGCGTATTTCTCGTCAACTATTTCTTGTCTCTTTTTGTTGCCACACGATTTAGGCTGGAGTGCGGATGATGAGAGAAGTGGGGGAAGGCTCGAGTCGAGGGGAACTCAGGCCTCGCGGTGAGAGTGGTGGGGGAAGGCTGAAGCGTGGGGTGAAAGGTCGCGCGGCGAGAGAGACAGTGAGTGTGAGTCAGTCACACCGCAGCGAGTAGCGAGGGCAGGGGGTCCAAGCTACCGTACTTCAGGCAGCGTTAGTGTTCGACGGTGACGCCGCCTATTATTCGGGTGCTGAACTAAAAGTGCATATACAGGGAGGACACGGTGAAACTAGACAGTCCAATGCGGCTGCGCGAGAATTTAGGAAGCCTGATTGGCTACTGCCTACGGCGGCCAGTGCGTCTCATCCGAGCGGCGACTGTGTCCCCACGCGCCATCAGAATGGGCCAGTAAGGGTAGTGGTAGGGGCAAGGGACGCTACCTGAGCTGGTAGGGCAGACATCCGAGCGGCGACTGTGTCCCCACGCGCCATCAGAATGGGCCAGTAAGGGTAGTGGTAGGGGCAAGGGACGCTACCTGAGCTGGTAGGGCAGACGCCAGAAACCAAGATTTATTTAGAGCAAAACAAATATCTTGCAGAAAATTAACTGAATAATAGGAAACTGGATAACTAGGGATGCATTCAAATTGATATTAAATCTTATATTAGCGAGATGGTTCATGTACAATATGGTAGAGCACGATTGCTCGATCAAGAAAAAAACAGAGTGGAATTCGAATTGCTCTTTAGCAACATGATCTAACAAATGATTCGTAATGACATCGTAATGTCTGCGTATTTCCTATGAGTCGTTAAATCAGCCAGTGAATTAAAAATTTAATAAACAACAATTTCGGCAATACTTATTACGAATTTTTAAAGACCGCCGCTACAAAATTTAGAAGAAACATGTCGATAAGTTCGTTTTGTTACTTTTCAAATATCGTAGTTATGTCTTATTTAAAAGTACTTAAAGAAGTTAAGTACAAGTAGCGTCACAAGATACTTTAATTTTGATAGCTTTTAGATAAAATCGCAGCTAGCTGTAAAAAAAAAAAAAATTTCGCTTTTTTGTGAGCCTAATCGTACTTGCAAAATATTGGAAACTGCATATCGTTTAACTTTGCGTTTTTAATGTACTTAACCAGTTGCTGCATAAGCCAGTAAATTTTTATAAAGGAGGATAGAAATATGAGGCTGTTACGAGTTCTTAGAAAGTAGATCTATTGAAATATTCAACAATGCACTCGTCCTTGAAAAACGTCTAGCGCTACGCTTTATAAGAATGTGCCCGCTACTCAAAATACGAAGGATTCAAAAGCTCGATCTCGTCATATTATTATTAGTCATATTATGATTTTACCCGCTTTTTAGGTTGATCGGTGCACTGACTTACGAAATTAACTGTGTTCAATCGTTAGGAAATCTAATTAAACTAACGAATTTAAAAAACTAGTTGGACTTGAGATATTGAGAAACTTAATGAACGCCGTTGTCTTTGCAATGCATTGAAACTAGGAGTCTGCAGAGCAGAACACAAATTTTTGAAATATTAGGAGCTCGTCGGTATCTCGCGTAATTACGATTTTTTACATAGCAGTATCTCAGGTTATGATAAATCGTACTTGTAAAGTAAATATTGTTAATTTTCGACAATAATTAAAATCACGGTTGTAGTTTATAGTACATAGTAGTATAATCTACAACTGCGGCTTGAACTATCGCTGAAAAAGGACAATATTTACTTTGGGAGCGCGATTTACTTAGACCTGAGTTACTGCTGCGAGTTTTTATGTATGTACGTTTCGATTACTTATAATCAATACTATATTGGATAATGTTTAATATGCATATTATTAATGAATAAAATAAATCTATAGAATGAATAAAAATATTCTTCGGTCTGTTTTACCAAAATATTCAATTTAATGGTATCCGGTTACCGAATAAATGATGAATCAAACTGGATTCATTATTTATTTTTTAAATGAATGCTTAGGTTTGCACGCGTTATTCAGTAAGTGGGCATGAAGTTTCATTCGTTATCCATCCTATAATGATTATTGAATAGCGGTGGATTCATTAATTTAAAATAAATACTGAATCCAGTTGGATTTGTAATTAACTTGTGGAGTACATACTCAATCGAATGAATTCATTATTTATTTTGAAATGTATACCGAATTGAATGGATTCATTGTTCGTTTTTGGAATGAACACTGAATCGATTTGTATAAATTACTGAAAAAAAGAATACGATTAGACTTATTGTATTTGGAATTATTTTAGTATCCGAATAGCGAGACTACTCAAATGTGTCCATCCCTCGTACTTGATTTTATGACGTGTGTTAAATTAACAAATCGCAGTCAACTAAGCTTTGCGAAACTTCCAGGAAATGAAAACAGGCTTTTTAAAAATCTAAGCGGGATTTCATACTTCCATCCGTTGTAACGATTTCATACTTCCATCCGTTGTAACAGCAAACAGCTAGCTAATTCTGCGACTCGTTAAATCAAGTTTGTGTGTTCTAATTTTGTTAATGACATACAGCTGACTCATTAAGTGAAATTTGCTAAGTAGGATGTGTAAGTCACGTAGCAGTTCAATAAATTTAATAACTTGGCATCGAGTCGCTACCTCGACTCTCAATGATTATTATAAAATGTATTTTATGCCATACCCGTGCGCAAATAATAATTTTAATGGTGTACATCAAATTTATCACGCTTTTTTCAAATATGTCATATTAATACATATGACATATTAATTGATTAGAGTTATTGTGACCATATGTTTTAGTACCAGAAGTGCCATTAGTAGAAAATATGGTTTGAAGCATAGCCACTAGCGTGTTTATTTCTCACGATAAACGGTGAAAAACAAGATGGCTTCAATGATTGCTACAAATTACGATTGCGCACTTTAAGAGCACAATTCACCATATCCTGAGTTACTACTACGAGTTTAATGTACATAATATTGACGATTAAAAAATAAATATTTAGGTTAGACACAGATATTTTTTTCGTCCGTTTTAGCTAAATATTCAATTTAATGGTATCTAATTACTGAATGAATACTAAATCGAAGCAATTACTCATTTTGTTATGAATATTAAATTGAAACAATTTGTTCGCTTCTGAAACGGATACGGAATCAACTCAAATTTATTTTTCAATTTTTTGTATGAATACTGAATCCATTAGATTCTGTACCGATTTCAAAACTGAATAAAAATCCTTCTCGTTCCATTATTCACTTAAAAAATTAATAATAAATCCAGCTTGGTTCAGAATTCATTGTTTCATGAAAAATAAATAGAATGCTTTCTGTTATTTATGACTGAAAAAAAATTCAAATACAAATACATAAGCTTTAATTATGAAGAAATCGTAGCATACAGCGCTTTACAGAAACAGCTGCCTGACTGTTACTTTTGACCGATAACGCAGTCTTCAACATTTCGGATAGATCAGTGAGCCTCATAGACTCCCTACAAAGTAGTGGAAAAATGAAAATTTTGACACTACGAGAAACAATCTTTTTTTCAAATCGTAAGCGATCATGTAGAGGAAGTTTGTAATGACGAAATGTTGCAAAGTATATCTAAGACAGCGGAGCCTAAGAGACCGATCGCTAGATCTGAAGTTCACAAACCCGAAACCCAAGCCGAATGTCACTGATGCAAATCTTTAGAAACATCTACTATGGCTGGTAATTTTTTTAAAATGTATGAACCAGCCATAATGGACTGGTTTATTTATTCTTGAATTCTCTAACCCTTTGCGTCACAGTCCACCTACAAGTCACTAATAGCTCAAAGGGTAAAATGTATGGTCTCTTTTTTTTTCAAAATCGATATTTCGATGCGAAAAATTTATTTTTGCGATTGTTAAAATGTTTGATCATAGTTTTAAAGAAAATGTGAATTACTGTTGTTGAGTAATACCTTTTCATAAAATTTTACGATGCATATTTACCGAAGGAAACAATGGATATTCACAACCCAGCTCTTAAATGATACTCACAGTGCACGACGATTTTGTAAAAGCGGGTAAGCTGTTACAAACAAAAAGATAGATTTACTGCAAGTCCTAGCGAAATATTCTTTCGTAAGCTAATGTGGACGAAAATCAACACGCTGTTTGAAAATAATTCTTCGTTAGAATAGAGAACTTCAGGAAAAATTGTAAATTTTAGAAAAAAGTAAATTTGGTTGGAAGATATGAATCGAAGTTTTAAAATATCGTACGCTCTAGATAATTTGTAATATTTGGTAAAAATTTTGAATGTTAGAAGAAAGTCTAAATTTTGTTGAAAATTGAGGCAGCTGGTGGTGCAGAAGATTTACTTTTGTCTGTCAGGCTTTTGCTGAAACGGACAACAGTTCTCGATTGTTTCTTAAATAATTTAAGTGGTTGGTCTCATTTCTTCATAAAAATTTCGATGTTTCATTATAAAAGTCCTACCTATTGGTGCTTGTTAAAACTATTCAAAATAATTTTATAGAAACTGCAAATTATTGTTGCAAAATAATATCTTCTAAGCGAATACTATGCATGTTTACTCAAATAAGGATTTACAAGACAGCTGTAAACTAGTACACACAGTGTACTACAATTTGCAAAAGCGAGTTAGCTATTATAAAGAAAAAGATTAATGTACAGAAGAACATATCGAATTATCTTTTCGTATGCCAATCAACCAACTGCAATTCATATTTGATATGCAGAGCTTGTGGCGGTCTACAAAAGCGTGTGAGTTATTATAAAAGCTAACGATATTTTGAGGAAATAAAATAAAATACATTTTTTTTGTGTTGCAATTTTCCAGTTATCATATTACGCACACGAAATGTGTCGTACAAATCATAAGGAATTGGGCATTGGGTCAGCTGTGCTCGGCGCGCCAGTTCGTAGCCTTCTTCTTCTTCTCCTCCTTTTTTGTCCGGTTTTATGCCGTGGGCCAAGTACCGGTCAGTTCGTAGCCGTCTGGTATGGGCATACGCTACGTTCATACATTCCCCCTCTCCGTTCTCTCTTGCTGGCCCGACTACTCGGTCTGCACGCATAGAGTGAGAACCGTCGGTTTGACGCGCAAGCGCATTTGCGCTGTCTAGTTTCACCGTGTCCTCCCTGTATATATATGTCGGTATTTATTCATGTATCGGTATTTATGCATATACATGTATAAAAAATCATGGATAGGAAATGCTCATTCTTTTTTTCTTAATACTTGTGTAAATAATCCAATGAAATGCGATTATATGTTGATGAGAACGTATATTAAAAATTCAAATTTTACACATACAGCATCAGTTAATGCAAGGCGAAGTCAGGCGAATGCAGTAGGTGCGCTTATACCATATGAATATATTACGATGTTGGAATATACACTATATACATAGGTAATATACACTATACACATTATTGCAATTATAACTAATATTATCACTGGAAGCTTAAGAAGTACTTATCATTTATTTTACATTAATACGTCATTGCAATTATAACTAACATTATCGTTGGAAGCTTCGGAAGACTTATTATCTATTTTACATTAATAGGTCAGATTTTTTTTACGGAGTGAAGAATCCAATCATTTTTAGAGACTTTAAAGTGAATACTTATTTATTAATGATATCTAAGCAATTAATTTTGATTCTTTATTTGTTCGGCGATGTGTTCGATTCTTATGCAATTTGTCTGCTTGAAGTATAAGAGAATCTTCTGTAAATAAGCATGATAATCTTATTGGAAGCATTCCCTTTTTCAAGTTGCAAAACACCGAGACAACTACAATAAATGGACTTACGAAACAATGTTGCTTCCACTTGTGAAGGTATTGATGATATTGCTTTCCATTTACTTTTCCGTGGTACTTTTTCTTTGTTGACCTCAACGCTGTACGAAGAAACATCGAGGTGTTCTGGAAAATATAATATTCAACTGTAAAATAGCATGTTTCAATAAATCCAAATAAATATTAAAAAACCTTGAGTGGAATTCAGAAAACATTTCAGCAATGAACCTTATTGAAATATTGTTTGCTTCGAAGATCCATAAGATAATTCTACGTAGCAGTCTGCGTAGGATCACCTTTTCACAATTCAAAATTTTGAGCAAACTGAATTTATAAAATAAAAAAATAAACAAAGTTTCAGAGGTTTTTGATCATTCTGTTTGATTTTATTGACAAACCTAGCAAGATTTAAGAAAAAGTTTCTGGAACAAACCTGGTAAGTGCAAAGTGGGGACAGCAGTGGCTGCTAATCTCTTTGCTAGAATGAATTTTGATTCAAAGTGGTCGATGCATACAGTTCGGTTCCTTAAACTTTCGGTTGACAAACCTAGCAAGGTTTTATTCCCTGTTGCAGCGAGCCATTGCAACAAACGTTTTGTTTCAAGAGCATCAGGGAATTTAAAATTGCGCTCCGCACGGGACATGCAGTCTTCTACGCTGCACTCCTTTGTCATCACTGTTTAACAGAAATGTTTTTTTTTTTCAATACTATAATAATTCAAAGTTGATATTATTTATGTGATATTAATTGAAAAAGCTGAGCGGCTTAGAGGAAGCGAAACACGTATGAGTATTAGGAACAGGCTGATAATTTCAAGTCCACGTTGTACCAATTTTACAAGCTATTTAATGTATTTTGAAGCCCTATCTGTCATTTAATCTCGCAACAAGCTTCATAGTAGATTGATTGATTTTATTTATCGATTTAAAAAAAAGAGTGATATTTTGGGGTTATGTTGACCTATAGTTTCAACTTCATTATATCTTTAAAGGAATATATACATACCGTTATTTACTGTCTACACACATTAAAAATTACAGTGGAAAACTGAAACGCGGTGACACAAAATATCGCAAATTTTGTTGAAAAAACCGAAAATATCGCAAGAACACATAAAAAATCACATCGATCACACCAGACGCCAAAACAAATATGGCGGAGTTTCGGATGCGTGGGAGAAGGAATGCAGAAAGAGTAAGAAAAAAGATGAGTGAGAGAGATAGAGTGACCACCGCAGCGCCTCTGGTTTTCGGGACGCGCGTAACTGAAACCTTCGTTCCTTCATTTGTGCTTGGACTCCCTGAGCGAGGGCAGTAGCGAGCGAGCGAGCGAGAGCGTACTATAGGTGACGTCACGTCTCCGACGTCCCCATATTATGAGACATTGGACGGACAGCGAGCCAATTTTCCGACTGAGGTGCAAGCACTACGCAACGTAACGTTCGCGGGAGAGTGAGGCGGAGAGGTTTGTCGGGGTATCGCTCGCAAGAGAGCCGGGGTATCGCTCGCAAGAGAGCCGGGGTACGGCTCGCAAGAGAGCCGGGGTATAGAGAGAGGGTGAGAGAGGAAGTAAATTTTTCGTGCTATACGCGGACTGGCCACCAGGTACAGCGGCTAGCGTAGCGAGGCAGGCACACTTTTTGAACTAGTGTTATTGTCACATCAGTGCTTCTTTTCTTGTGCATTGTGTGACCTACAATAAACAATCCTTCCATTTAAGAAGCACTTCCATAATTTTCAGCAACATCATTTGGGTTACCGCAAGAGACACAATACTCAAACTCAATATTAAAATACCGATTCCAATTAAATTGCCCTTTTTACTACGCGAGCTTGTGAAGTATACAAAATTGTTTTATTATTTTATATTTATGGTATGGTATTAATTCGCCAAGTGCTGAGGGAAATTATTTTTTTTTACAATTAAATTATCAAATGAGTTCCAATTTTATTTGTTTCCATTTTTGAATATTTCTTTTCCTCCCAATGCAACAATTTTTTTATTTCTTAAATTGTTATTATTATCATTATTTAATTATCATGTTATTATTTTTCTCATACAGTTCACTAAATGAAATAAATCCTCTTTATGTGAAAACGATTCCACGTTCAAATAAAAAAAAATCACGCATTTTATTTGAATAACTTTTACTGTTACTTTTAAGAATAGCCCACGTATGCGAGGAGTGAACCATCTAAGTGTCGTTCCTGGTGTTAAAACACGTTAGGCTTCCATACATGTACTTGACATGACATGCTATAGATGTTTTCCGATTATTTCACAACTTTTTGCACATACATATTGTGACGGTATTTTCCTCACTCGTTAACTTTTCAACAAAACAAACCTCTTGTCACTCGAGACGATCACAAAATCGTCTCACCTCGATCTTTTGGGCGCCAGCCCAGAACGAGAACGGAAGCTTGTCCGACGAATTTATAATAGATCGATAGTGAAACGGAATGGCCCGGCTTTGCTCAGCCTTGTGACGGTAGAGGGGAGTGGGTAAGCCGTGCGCGTAAATGAGAACTTCAGCAACTCCACGAAATTCGAGAACAATCCAAACTTCAAAATTTATTTCATCAAACAATAATATAATAGGAGCGAGGTCGAGAAGCGACACACTCACTCGCTCGTTCCCGCCAAATATTTTCACAAAATTCCCTTTTTCACAATTTTCTCCCGATAACATCCAGACTCGATACATTCCAACATTCATTCCAAAATTATAAAATTTAGCTTCACACAATAAAAGTCACGACACCCACTTCACAACATAGCCATATCGCAAAATCGACCGATCGTAGCGGCCATACCAAATCTTCACCAATAGTTACTCCAAAATATCCTCCAAAATTAGAAGAGTTATCGGCGAGAACGATAGCTGCCTGGTATTATAAATTATCGACAATTCGAGAACGGCAAGGCACGGGAGCAAGAGACCAAATAAATTGGCTCAATGGAACTTCGTCTCCCGGAATTCAAAGATGATCTTTTGACCTTGGGCGAACCGTTAATTTTCTCGCGATCTGACGATAATTCTTCGAGTGGACTTTCACGAGGATTTCTTATGAAGTTAAAGTACTAATTATCGCTACAAATGCAAGGCGATCAGACAAAGAGCGTATGAAATTCAAAAAACCAGAAAAATCGCAAGTGACTTAACGATTACAATTACCAATTTTTCCCGTATCGGAAATTACTGGCCCGCGCCCAAAAGAATGCCGCTTGCAGGATATCGCGTCGGGTTTGCCTTATTCAAACTCTAATCTCAAACCGAACACAAACGACGGTTTTACCGGATAATTGGCCGCAGCTCACTCAAGATCAACTCGTACAGAGATCCAGCATCGCGTTTGGAAGATGTCGATATTATCGCTCTACGGTATGCACCAATCGGCAACGATAACCACGTTCATCCTCCGCGGGATCCTACGCTTGAGTCCTCGAGACTCGGACGCTCTCGCTCTCTCTAAACGCGCTCCCCACTCTGCCGCCTAACTGTATTCTCGCCTACTAGAAGTTTCCGAATTTTGAATATATCGCGCACCTTGCGACAATGCGAGGCCGAGCGCTTTCGGATAAAATAACGCCGACGCAGACATTTTGCGACGCAGCTCAGCCACCAGCGGGTGCTGACGGCGAGAACGATGTTCCAGCGATGCAGGGGATGATGCAGCCTTATGAGATAGGAATCTGAGATCGCGATCCGAGTTTCGCATCAATTGCCACGGCCGATAGCGAGTCATGAAATCCGCCGTGGATGGTAGTAGAGGTGCGAGTGTCCCTTACGTTGGAACGACGTTATCGTGAAGCTGCGTTGCTCTTGACATCGTGACGCAGATGTCGGCGACAACCGTCGCTCGCTCGGGAGAATATTTGCGTGCCAATAAATTTTTTTTTTTAAATCACGAGAAAAATCAATAATTAATAATAAATAAAGGATATTTTCCCATAACCGTGTCGGATCGTCTTCCAGGGACTCGTCTTGGGAGAAAAAGCGTCGCCTCTCGCGCCGTTCGGTGCAAGAGCCTGAAATGATGCTCTTTTGTGACGCAGGCTGAAAAACCCCGTCACAATATATAGAAAGTATACTGCTTAGGGTAGTCGTTAATTTCGATGTTGAGCGATATTGTCCGGGACGCCCCTTTGTTTTGTTTTCAATAAATTAAAAAAAATCTGGTTAAAATTTGAGAGCTCTATCTCAACGGGAAAACGTGCGTGTAAGCACAAACATTTTCCCATTTAAATAACATAGGACATTTGGCACAATTACTCTGAATTTAGTTTCCGGGCCTCACAAAAGCGGGAAAAATACCACACGAACTGTACTTCAAGTAGTTGTACTTTGTACCCAAATTTTAATAACCATGTCATCATTATATTTAACGTATATTCGTATATATTATATATTCATATTCACGCTAAGTAACTTTTCAGGACCTTTTAGCTCTGCTATAGAGGTTTAAAGCATTTAGATCGTGTTCTTAATGTCTGAACTTGACAAATAGACTAAAAAAAATTTTCTTGCTCCTGCGAATAATTCAAGATGGGCCCTAAACTAAAAATTACGTTTCGGAATGTGTAACTGAAAAACATTGAACTTTTAATCAAATGTGCAAGGAATTAAAAATCTCAGAAATTACAGATAGGATTTAAAGAAACATCCTGCATTTTCAAGAATTTTTCGAGAAAATTGAAAATTTTCAAAAAATTGGCCGAATACAAAAAAAAAAATACTTTAAAGAATTCTGAAAAAATTCAGTAATATTCAGTGGCCAATTCTAAGCACTTTTTGTTTATAGAGATTTTTTCTAAAATTCATCAACTTTGACAACGGAATTACTGAATTCTGGACGCCATCTTGAATTATACGCGAGGAAAAAAAAAATTTTAGACTGTTTTTAAGTTCAGATATTAAGAACACGATCTAAATGACTTCAACCTCTATAGCAAAGCTGAAAGGTCCTGAAGAGTCACTTGGCGTGAAAAAAAATGTTAGAGAAATCATATTACTTTTAAAAAAAACCATTTTATTATGATCAAAACTTTTTTTCTGAAATTTCTCATTGGCACTATCAAAGAGAGCAACTTTTAAGACATAATGCTAAGCTGATTTGAATTATTTTGCACATTAAGTAACCGAATGAAAAGAGCTCGAAGTCAGTTGTAAAAAAAGGCTTTTGCTGACTTTGATGACTCTAGTCGCTTAAGTGTGTTGAATATAATGACGAGACGGTAATTAAAATTTGTGTACAAAGTACAACAACGTGACGTACACTTCGTGCAGTATTTGAATTTTTCCCGCTTTTGTGAGGCGCGGAAAAAAATTCTTTCATTCGACTTTCATTAGCTTGCAGTCTAAGAGAAGAACTACCATCGATGCTCTTTTGCAATTTCTCACAAGAACAATGAATATTCACACTAACTATTAGATTAAAAAATTGTACAAACAACACATATTTCAGGTTATTCACACTCATGAAGTTGAGCCCTAGCAATTTTGACGATCGTCTTTTCCAGCTGATTCACCGTAAAAACCGGAAATCGGTCATAACAACGGCGAAAACAACCACCTTAAAAAAGTTACTCGGTTGTTTTTTCGGTTTTCCATGATAAATAAAAGAACGACCGTATAACATTTTTTAGGGCAGTCCTTTTTACGATCATTACGACCAACTTTCAGTTATTTTTTTTTGCAAAAACCACCCGGTCGTCTTTACGGTAAAACGGTTGTTGTTAAGATTGCCAGGGAGACTGTAAACACTCACCCGCGCATCGTATCATATCACTTTTGATCACTCGCATAGTATTGTAGATGAATTCCAAAGCCTGCAGAGGCCTTGCATACACCATAAGCTTCGAAACTTTTGACGTATGAATAACTGAAATGTTAATTTGACTTGTCAAACTATAGCAATGTCGACGATTATACGAAGAACAGATGTAAAGAGAAGGCGCTAACGTACTCGCGTGCGCCACCAAGTTCGCAAGGGCGGATCTGAGCTTGAATTCGAATTTGAAAACGCAATCGTAATAAATTGAAGTAAGCAACGTAGATTGCAAATAATGTACAGAATTCCCTAAATTTCTATATGTACAGTTCGTCAGTATACTCCGGTAAATTCACGATAAAAACTTCACGCCAGTCATTTCAAACGAAAAAGTCTTTCGAGGTCATTTTTTTAATTATTTCAGAATATTAACATTTCTGTTTCATTACGAATTACGATTTCTAGGTGAAAAAGTATGAATTTTGAATGACGGCTAAAAAAACTCGTACATCTATTTAAAAAAAATTTAAATACGTTATTGAAACAATAAATAATAGTCAACGAACAAAATAATGAATTTAATTTTTTAAATTGATACAACTACTTGAGAAATTTTTCGTTTTACTTCTGCATCACTCAGTTTTTAATATCATTTTCACACACTAACTTTGCAAGCTAATTTCGCAAACAAATTTCACAACACTAACGTCACAACACTAACATGATGCCAGTAACAATCGTGATGAGAAAGTCACTTGATGCGTCACGCCAATAGCAGTTTTTTTCTCTATGTTTTTAGGAAATTCCAAACATACCTGTATCATTAAGATTTGTTACTGCTGCTTCTGCTCTTTCTCCGTTTGCTTAATATCTTGCTCTGTTTTTAACTTCGTTTTCCACTTCAGTCGCTGAGAGATTTCGAATTCCCCCTGATTCCTTGTGATGAAGCGATCTTCAAACCGGGGGTCAAGAAATATAGCAAAGATAACAGAGTCGGTACGCGAATTCACGAAAGTAAAACGCTTAATTAACACATAGTACAGGGAACTGCATAGATCCTCCGCATTCTCCTCCGAATCGACGTTCATATTGCACTCATCATTTTTCGTTGCTTTTTTGAGCGCTTCGACCGCAGGGAAGTACTGGCAGAGTGTCAGAATTTTTTTTTCGCCACTCATCAACGTAGTAGCTTCGTCCACAGGTTCGAGATTCTCCACGTACTCTCTAAAAATATCCCACTCTCTGTCATTGGAGTTGGTTGGTTGGAGAGAAAAAATTAGTAAATTCAAAGTGTGATGTTTCGTGTTGAAGGCATTGACTTGATAATACTATTTTAGTGGATTTTATTCATAGTATCTTACGACGTGAGTCCGGAAAATCTTTTTACCACGAGTGCTGCAATCACACGACCTGATAAAAAGGTTTTTCGTCGAGTACTGTACAAAATTTCACTTTACAAGTTATAAAACTGGGGATATTACGTACGTGAAGTGGTTATAATATGTTCATTATCATACCGAGTAAAGTAATGTTGATTTACGATACTAGTGCAAAAAAACTTTTCCTGACCACTGTGAGTTCGCTGCACGAGCCGAAGGCGAGTGTTACAATCACACGTGCTTGGGACATGTTAATTGCATGAGTATCGTACCCAATTTTATTGACGGAAGTGTGAAAACAAGATTTCACGGTATCGAAATAAGCGTAAAGTCGCGTGTTACGTACTGACATATATATGTATATTTATAAACTCTTATCACTATTTGGATGTAATCGACTATCTACGCCATGCCTTCTGTGAGAGCTGAGATAAACTATTCAACTTCCTTACCTTTGTAAAATACGAAAAGCTGCGTCCACTGCTTAGTTAAAACGATTTGACGGCACTGCGACCCTTCGTGCATACCCTTCAGCTCGAATTTCCCAAATCCAAACAGCTCGAATTTCGCTGCTAGTAAAATAACTACTGTGACGCCACAAACGAATGAATTAACATCAAAATACATAGCCATATACAGATGAAAATATAGTGCCGTGCATTCTTAGTGTGTAGAGACAGAATCTGGAGATTGCTTTTTTTTCACATCCACTACCAGTGGTAACCGTGACTACAATGTTTACTTGTACAACGCGACGCGACTTACGGCAGTAAAGCACTGTATACCTGGCGTGCTGCCATCCACGGAAAATCGTGCATTGAAATCATTTGAAATTCTCATTTTATTTTATTCAGCTTTCCAGATAAATAAAACATTATATTAACTATGTATTAAGTTCATACCGGTCATTCTATCTAGATTCAACCAGGGTCTCTCGATTGCGTCCGTAATTTTTTATATGATTAACATATCTTTCGAAAGCACTATTAAGTTTTTTTCACAAATTTCAAATAAGAAACGATTTTTTAAAACAAATTTTCGATCGTCATATTATAAAGCTCTGAGAAAATATTGAAAAACCTTTTTATGGAAAACAATAATTTTTGGTAACTAAGCCGAAGTTGACCAACAATTTCTTTTCTTTTTAGCCCTTTTTCAACGACAAATGGAAATCGGAAAAATTAGCAAAATACTAACTTTGGGATGGACAACGGGTGGAAAAATTTCGTATGCAGCACAATTTAAAAAAAAATTTTAGTCTTTAGCCAACGTATATACTATAAATTCCACGCTAATTTTGTCAATCATATAAAACGTTATCGTAAAAGTCGAAGTTCGGTGGAACGCACGATATATGAATAGAGGGATGAATTTATAAATTAATATAATTAATAAGATGTCTCTATATTTTCTATTATTCTTTCATTTCTATTATTATGGCGTCGAGACAGAGAAATCTTAAACTCTGCAAGTCAGATCAATCTATAATTTCCCATTGGTAGATTAAAGCTTAATGTAAAAAGTGGAATGTAAGATGTGGTATAATTATGTTTTTCAATAAGTAAATCAATCAGTCAAAAATACATATATCCTGTTTCCAGAAGATGTACTGTTTTATTTTTATTTAAATTTGAGAAAATATGTCATCTTAACTAAGCGCTCCCGCCGCTTGTGTCGACTGATCATTCGAGCTACTCGGGTCGCGTGCGCATTCAAGCCGCTCTTATCGACTGAGCTTTCGAAATGCTCGTATCGGCTGAGCGTTCCAGCGACTCGAGTCGTCTTAACGCCTGAACTAAATAAGAGTTTCAGCGGAAAGAGGATTCATACTATATGCGATCATGCTCGAGCATCGTAATTACTGCTGGAACACGCTTCTCATACTCCTATGCAGGCACACCCCGAATATCTGTAGACTTGACAGCACTACGCGGTTCATTTCATTCCGTTTTGTTTATTCAATCGAAAGCAGGATTGTGAAATAAGACATCGACGTCTTGACGATCTACAAAATCATATTGACGATGTTTACTCGTAATTTTGCGAGCGATTATTTCTTTTGGTTACCAAAGATTATTCTCACCGCCCCGAACGTTGGAACGGATATAATACACACTTTTCCGGCCGTCAAATAACAGGGAATATTGCAACGCATCATGATCAGGTTCAAAAGCCTTCGAGCCTTGTGGGAAATATTGTACCACTCAGAGTCGTATCTAGAAATGGAATAAATAAATTATGTATATTTTATTATCTCGAATGTATAATTGCTATAGGTAATTTAAATCTTTCCATGCAAGTGGAATCATCAGGCAGTTTTTGGCACTAATTTACTTACAAACAGTGGTGAATATCCTCACTGTGATCAGTGAGAAGTTGGGCAAGTAAGCTCACCATATACAGATGAGCCATTTGAATCCCAATGATCGCTGTATATCTTACAGTAGCTTGTAGATCGTTTATTCTTGTATAAATCTAAATTATGTGTTTATTTTATAAATAAGTAAATTGGAATAACGTTGAGACTGAGCCAGGCCTGGCAAACGTGGCCGTTTAAAGGGCACTCTCTCGACCGGGAAGTGAACCAAGCGAACGATATCCAATTCTGATTATCCCCATGATATAATCGCTACAGAAATAAATTCTATGGAATGACGCCTGTAACGTAGCCATAACGAAAAAATAGGTAATGGGATACTACACACGAAATATTCTGTCATATCATCACCATCACCACGATGCCACGGACGCCGATGCATTTCCATCACCGAGGGATGTCTATGACCACGCAATTATTATGACCGAGCTATCATTATCACCTACAGTTTATTATAACCAATAGATCATTATCATCGAGCGATCAATACCGATAGATAATTATCACTAGGCAATTATCACCGATCAATTGACACCTAGTGATTGTCATCGAGCGATTATCATCTAGTGCTTGCCACCGAGCGATTATCACCCAGTGATTGTCACCAAGTGACTTTCACCCAGTGATTGTCACTAAGTGACATTCACCTAGTGGTTGTCACCAAGTGACTTTCACCCAGTAATTGTCACCAAGTGACTTTCATCCAGTGATTGTCACCGGGTGACTTTCAATGGATCATCTCCGAGTGATTTACACCGAGTAATTATCGCCGATCGATTATCAATGGTCGGTGGGGATAATCACACCGAGGGCTCAGTCTGCAAGACATTTTTATCGCATACTCCAAGGTTTGCAGTTCGAAGTCATGACCCAACTTCCCGCCGGTTGAGAAATGATTCCAAGTCCTGCTATTTCGCAGACGCAAAAAAGTCGTAAAATAACTGTATTTAGTTGACCTATCACGCAGTCTAGACAGCTACGTTTGCCTACAGTTCCTGACACTACATGCATAATTTTAGTCCAGCAATAATTTGTATCATTAATTTTACCAAGTTTTACCTGATAACCTGTTACGCTGAGCATAATCATGTTACAACCCAAGTTTAAAAAGAAGCACCACCTATACATCTTCTCGATTGCACTTGCAAATCTGTTGATAGCCAATATGTATTAAGCACATCGATCCTCAAAACTGCAACGCTGTACTAACAAAGAATGCAGTTCTCACTCTATAGCATCATCATGTCTGTCAATGCATGTAGCTAGGAGTTCGACATCTCTGTCTCTTCCGTTTATCAAACAGTCGCCTTCCTCGTATTTTTCTTCTAATGCTCCCATGCGTTTTAATTTATTTCTAAAAAATTGAACGCAAAATTATCTATCAACCTTGTTTTTTTTTTTTTTTTCAAACAAATAATTAGAACTTGGTTCTCACCCCACTGCAGCAAATATCCCGCAGCAATGAACGATGAAAACGATTAAAATTTGGTCAGCTGCAATCTCACCGAAGGTTCCTAATGTTACGCATATGTAAGTAAACGTCATAATGTGAGCAAAATATTTCTGTTCGTCAATGATAGGTTCGTAAGAAACAGGAAATGGGAAAACTGCTTCCTCGGAAGCGTTCCTGAATATTGAGTCGATGATCTTCGGTACAAGCGGCTGAGTTATGAAGAGCAACACGGTTAAATAGACTGAAACTGTGCACAATAAGGGTTATCAATTTATCATGTTTATTAACCCTTGATGCAGTAGCCGTCCTGCTACATGACAGTTAAAGCTGTGAGATTTTTCAAAAAACCTTTTTGACCATTTTGATAATTTGATTAACTGATTTGAAGACCGATTTATGGTTTGATGGTTAGACAAAAATAATTCATTGCCTCTTTTTCTAAGTATTTCGTCGATGTTTGGGTTTATGTAAGTTGCGATTATTGTATGATTTTGTTAGTTATTCTGAATCACATAAACAATTTTTTCCTGACGTATAGTTTTTCACGGGTTACTAAATTGTTGATCATAATTTATTTTATAATACCTTTTGGTTATGTAAGCATAGAGATAAAAACTTCATAACAAATAACAGTCCAAGTATCGATTCGGATGTAGTTTGGGTGATAATTAATTTTAAAGTAGCTGCTTTCAGCGGTTTTACTCTATTTGCAGAGAGAACGCTGGAATTTATGACTATCGTCAACCGGCTCTGAGCTTACTCTGACCATAGTGAAGGGGGTAATATTGCTTCTTTGCTCGCCAATTGTACAAAACGATGAGGATAATCACGATTATTAGTGACCCTGAATTTCTGTAACACTCCAAAAGCCGAGTTGAAGCCAAGGTGAGAGCAAGGTGAGATTAAAGTGAGAGCAAGGTATGAACAAGTTTTAAGCATAGCGAAAGCAAGATGAAAGTTGGCTGAAGACATTTGTATCGCCTTCACACTCGTAATTTTCGGTTTTTTCTTTGTTTTTGACAGGTAAGAACTGCTAAAAATAGTGATAAATGAGTTCTTTATTGAAATACCTTCGAATAAATATTACTACGGGTATTTTGTATCCAGTCTTCATTATTTCCACTATCCAATAATCAATATCACTTACAAAAAAAAAATGCTTATTTAAAGTTCATTCTTTTTTGAAAACTATATATGAGCCAGTAAAAAGTCATTCATGTTATTGAAGAGAGCTTACGAAAACATGCAGGAACTGTACATTACAGCAACCTAAATATCGACAGAATACCCACAAAAAGGGGTCTCCGACTTACAATCGTCACCTTGTCACAACGAATGCAGTGTATTTGGTTTCCGTTTCGGTATCCGTTTACTCATCTAACCTAACCTAACGTTAGATGTTCACCTGCTTGTAACTCTTCTAGATATTATAAGAAGACAGAATATGAGGAATTCCACCTGAAGTCGGCCGGATTGGGGTTTTTGTTGACCTCTCATTTTTTTATTGAAATGAAACTTTTTTTACGCAAACTATACTCAAAAAGAACATACCTTTTTTTTCTTTGGCTAGGAATTTTTATTTTTTCAAACTTATGGGATGTTGAATTTTTAGGAACAACGAGTACATGGCGAAATTAAACAATTAATACCACTGGTTCTATTTGTCCTAGGAAGAGGCATTAAAGCGCGCCTTAATATTTAAAAAATGAGTGTCCATAAGATAATTTTCTAGAAATTTTGAACTTGCAAATTATTATTATTATTATTACCAATTGAACAATAAAATAGTTTTGTTTTCGCAAATTTCGGATTTTTAAACAATCTTCCTAAATACTGAAGTGACGGCTTAGCCATGGTCGGTGCCCTATAAAATTAACAATAAATAGAGTCCATCAAATCTCCATCTCAAGAAAAAATTGTAAATGTTACCATTGAAATAAAAATTCTTTAATTTTTTATTTGTTAATAATAATAATAATATGCAAGTTCATAATTTCTAGATTTTTAATGGACTGTTATCCTTTGGACTTTAAAACGCACTTCAATTTATCTTTCTAGGACAAAAAGGACCAGAGATATTAATGTTTTAACTTCGTTATGCACTCGTTATTTTTTTTTACATAGAAAACTCCATAATTTATCAAATAAATTTTCTTGGCCAAACAAAGAAATACCGGTCTTTTCTTTTTTGATACAGCTTGCGTAAAAAAAGTTGTATCAAAATAAACAAATGCGAGATCAATCCTCGGCCGATTTTAGGTGAAATTGCTCATATGTTCAATGAATCAATAAAGCATTCTTTGATCAACACATGTGTTGCTGGTAATAATCGGATCAATATTCTGGGTTTGAAAAATATATAAAACTTGATTACGAAAGCTCGTATTAGACGTTTGTCAATAAGGGTGCATTTCCTCTTTAAGCCGTCATCGTATGGATTTTCATCCATTGAAAACACATTCTGATGTAGAAGCTACATTTCTAAACAATCGACAGATTTATTGAAATATTTGGAAATACAATAAGAACTTAAGCACTGATTTGACTATCACGTACCAAAGCGACTACCTCCTCTAGCAGATTCGTGCAACCGCGAAAAAAACAACCAAAATACAGACCGAGAAATCTAAACGTCCGTTGGGTAACGAAATAGACTGCAAGACATAACAGTAAAACGGAGGGCCTTTTTCTGTTGATGCTTGGCGTCCATTTCTGTTGAAACATTCATAATAGAACCGGACTTTTTTCCAGAAAAAAATTATTGTGTTTCCCTAACGAAAATAACCACTATCTGACCCACTATATATTCCACGAGGTGTGTACCTGCCATTCGGCCACCGCCAACTATGCGTGTTCTACCATAAGTTCCACCACGGAGTGAGGCCCCGTTAATAGTGGGCGACTAATGTATCCTACCAATATATCACCATGCTCACCATTATCGAACAGGCATAAAAATGGGCCCTAGGTGGAATATATGGTTAGGCCACCGTGAATGCCACCGTGTATTCCATGGCCGCCAGTACCTCGCGGACTGTAGCCCCAGTAGATCTGTGCCACTGACAAATCAGCGTGAAACCACCGGTTTCTCACCTTCCCGCGCGTTTTTCTCTATACATTCACCGTAGCTGGACGGTATCGGAAAATCATGTCTTAGTTTAATTAATCATTTGGAATACGAAATTCCCCGTTGAGGAAAATAGTCAGCCTGCCAGCGTATCCCTTTTCATCAATGGAAAACAAACATTAACACCAAGGAGCGTATCCTTCAGAAGGACTATCGGATTCGAAATATCCTTGCAGTTTTATAGTCACTTGGGTTCAAAGCACTTGTGAGAAACGCTTTAGCCATTTGCCATCTAGCGGCATTATTCACAACACCGATACACCATTAGTAGCATTGTAGCTGAAGCGCTTCTTGCAAGCGATTTCAAGCCGAAGTGTTTATAAAACTGCAAAGATGTTTGGGATTCGACCATAGTGGAGGGAGCTAACCTCTGAAGGTGGTGTTTTTTTATGTTTATTTTTGTATTCCTTCGATGAAAAGAGGAACGCCGTCAGGCTCTCTTTTCCCTTAAGGAGGTCCTGTCGAATTTTTTTTTCAGTATAAATGATTCCTTCATTTTTCTGAATACGCATGAATTTTTTCAAATTTTTCTACTCACTTCGAAATTCGTGATTTTCTTCATGTAAAAAAACGAAAAATTCAAACTGCATTGAAATTTTTTAAAAAATTCATGCATAATCAGAAAAATAAAGGAATCATTTATAGCGAAAAAAAAAAAATTAGGTTGACGAAAGATTTGATGAACAATTTTATTCTTCATCAATTTGTTTATAACATTTTTGAATTATTATTATGCAAAATTAATCTCTTCCACACCTTTAATATGCATGATTTTTTTCAGATTTTTGTATCATCGAAAAGTGTTCGCAATTCCCTCTCATTTTTCGGAAACTTATGTGAAGTCGACACTATTCGACAGGACCTTCTTAACTTGAAATTCTGATTTCAAAAAGTTAATTCAAAAGACCTCAATATTCCGATACCGTCTAGCTACAGTGGAAGCATGGAGAAATGCACGCGGGATGGTGGGAATCTGGTTGTTCCACGGTGATTTGTCAGTAGCACAGATCTGCTACTGTCGGCGAGGTACTGGGGGCCGTGGAATACTTGGTGGCATTCACGGTGGCATAACCATATATCCCACCTAGGACCCATTTTTGGGTTCGCTCAATGATAGCGCCCAAACACGGTGAAATAATGTCAACGGGGCCTCATTACGTAGTGGAATACACGGAACACGCCACGTCGGCGGTGGTAGAATGGCAGGTACACACCTCGTGGCTACAGGGTGGTTACATGGTGGCTACATTGGCGGGTATTTTCGCTAGGGTTGTTGCGTTTAACTAAATGACTTCATTTTGATTTTCATTTTTACTTATTTTGAGTTATTAGTCAGTTTAGTACGGTTTAATCGCGGCAAAGAATTACAATTTCTCAGGTCACTGCTGGGACTCGAATCTGAATTCCTGCGGATATGAATGCCTCAGTCTACAAGGCTATTCATATCTGCGTAAATATATATTTTTATTGTGTATTTGAAGTATTAGTAAAGTTTAATCAAAAAACAATCTTAGGCATTGACAAGATCGCATCTGAAGTTTTTACAATAAGAACAATTCAATACATTTTCATCGAAATCGATTATTTGACTCGCCATATGTTGATTCGCAATAGATTCTGCAAGTTTTCATCATGACACATGGGATATTAGTGATGGTCCTAACATATTTGAAATTTTCTAGAACTTCCAATGGAAAGAAAGTACATTCTGATAAAGGTGTGAATAGCCGAATGATCTAAAGCTTACATTTGTAAGAATATATTTATGAAATTGATGTCATGGAATCTCGTATGATGGTACTCCCTGGCTAATGGTGGGGGAGCTACCATCTAGCCTTAGATCGATGGCCAATATAAGTAGAGAGAGATTCAGTAGTAGGTTTCGGGCGATCGCCAAGACTACATATTATTCTTTTATATATATCAGTACTTCTGACTTATCTTTGATCTCCAATACACCTTGGCCAAGGATATATATATAAGCAGCTAGAGCTCATTCGCAAGAAAAGATAAGTTGACACAAAACATAAAACTGATTATTTTAAAACACAAAATGTTCTTTTTGGAATGACCCATGTATATGTATATTTTCTGATATGACGTCTCACACTGTGTGAGTAAATAACAATGTTAAATCTATTAGTGTATGTATCTGTATGTGTTTCTCTTTTTATGAACAAGAATTTCGTCTACTATTAATCTTGAATTTGGATTAAATTATTTTGCAAATAAAATATCATTATACATTAATATCACTAATGTTTTAAGGTATGCGACTATTCCTGGTCAATCTCTCTTAATGATGGAGTATTTGCAAAACACACCTCGGGCCTCAGACCAATTAATTAGAATTCATTAATCAAGAAACCACACCCGACGAAATTTATCTCGAAAAAATTCCGCTACGGCCCGGGTTCGAACCGGGAACACCCAGAATTCTGGCTTGGTGCGTTACCTATTACGCCACCGTGGCCCTGGCAGAATTGATTCACAATTTCGATTTTAGAGTCAATATTTAACCATAGTATGTTATACCCAGGGTTCTGGGGTCGAGATCCACTAATGACATAAAACGTTGTAATTGTTATTTGCGATCAAATATGTTCTAAACTACCAAATAAATAACAATAGAGCCGTTTACATAAATTAATTGCAGTATAGATAATAATTACTTGAAAAAAATAGTCCAGTTCTTTTCGCGTCCGGCAACGGAAAAATGACTAAGCTTTTGACAGAAAACAGCGGTCCATTTTGTCGTTTTCTGTAATGTACTCCGTATTCCAAAAGACGACGCCAATCTGTTTTATGGTCCATCAACTTGCCAGGGGGTTGGTTTTTGCCGCTCGACCCACTATCAGATTTCGTACTTTCACCGTTTTCCTACCGCCACTGAACGGTGCGGTACTATTTGTTTCACGTGATTTCCTTTGTACCATCACCGCAGCTAGATGGTGGGTCTTCATTTGGTCCCGCCTCTTTGTTCGAGATAAACACATGGTGAGAAACGCACAGGTAACGCACACGGTCATTCGACGATTTCGCGAATGTGACCCAGTCGCACAACAAATTTCTTACTGATACGCTTTATAATGAATAACGATATCTTAACAGTCTAAGAGCGGTTCAGATAACAACGAAGGTCTGTCCTGGTCGAATGTCGATGACCGAAGAAGCTTCGCCGTGGTCAGATAGAATGTCCATGTCTATCATTTCTAAATGCTCGAATTTTTACTATTCGGTAAGGTAATTCGTAATTGCTAACGATTTGTATACATCCTGTGTATTTTCTTTTCATTTACATAACTAAAACCTACTTTTCATTCTTATGTTACAGTTGGCACGAAGACATAGGAAGCTATAGTCGAGACACACATAGACATTGTCGAGTAAGTAAGGGACGAAGTATTCATCAATGCCGCGAAAAATCACACGCTTGTGAATATTTTTCGTGAGCGAACTGAAATAAGAAAAATGATCGTGAACGTATGTCAAGAGCTGTCACCTTCGGCCGCCCACTCTCGTTCACGCATCCGCAAACCCAGTGGGCGCCACTTAATTTTTGTTCCATCGGTATTAACGAACCAGTATGTCCCAGGAATTGAGTGGAGCAGACTCGATTCTAAACTATACATAAAGAAAATAACGAACGAACCAAAGTCGAAGTGAAACCAACGATCGAGAGCAAGAAACACGAAAAATTTGGAAACTGTTAGTTTTTGTGGTCGCGTAAAATTAACAAACGAAACTGGATGCGCTCCCGAGAGCAGCCGGTTGCGGAAATGCATGGCCGCTCAGGTTGTTTGGTTGTGGTAGAGAGTGTCGAGGCTTGGCCCAATACATAGTCAATTCTAACAAAATCCTTAATAACAAGAACGGGAATCAATTCACATAAGATATTCGAGAACTGTGGATATTTCAGAATGCATCAATTAATTATTAACTAAACCGCGAGAACCAGCAGAAATGCGCTGAGCGCCACCGTGGCTGTTTTTAATTCACGAAAGCGTCTCATCGAATATTATTAGCAATGATCCCAGGAGCGAGAGCCATCATCCCAAGGGATGCACGGCAACGAGAAAGTGCCCACAGTTGCACTTTCACAGCACAAGAACCAGTCTTATTTGGATAAAATAAAACCATCGTAGCACACGTCACTCGGAACGTACACTGTACGGTAATAGAACCCGAGAGCTGAGCTAAGCGAAGACGCGCACGCGAGCGACAGAAAAACTGTCAACACAGGAGCGTATTGATGGTTCGAGGCACCACGACGGTGTCTCGAGCAAGACTGCTCAATTTGAGTAATCATCGAGAACAATCTATTATTATTATTTCGAACTTCTCGAAAATCCTTTACCCGTGAACTACTGCCCTTTGACTCGAATAATTTCGTAACTATAACGGGAGCGCAACTCATGCCGGTAACAATTTTAAAATCTATAAAATCGTATCTCATAGTGCTTTGCGCTCAAAATAGGCCCTATACTTTGTATCCATAACGCATCAGGATGCTCCATCCTATGCCAAAACTCAACAACAAACTTAAGGCGTTTTCCAGCTCGATGCACTTTCACTGTAGGGCGCCGGATTCGCACCGGTCTACAACTAATTGCAAGAACTCGTATCGGTGTCTCACCTGTCGGGCAGCCTGTTTCGTTGAGCTCTCTTCCTTGCGATAGATTTGAGTGCACTGATCTCCAAAATCCCTCGTAACAACCAAAAATCACAAGCTTAAAAAAACTCAACAAGATCGAGACGTTACATCCGAGGAGAAAAGCATCGAAATGGCCGAAATACAACTAATCGGCAGCATAAAATCTCGTACCGTCATATTCCAAAAAACAACGTCACCCGCTTGATTTGGTATCTTTAATAGTAATCGAAATTAATAATCAATTTCTCGTCCCGTAATGTCGTTAAAATTATCGAATTATGTCGCATTGTCGGCAATCATAAAATCGCGGCTTAAATTAATATTATCAATCCGTTAAGATTGCACCAGAAATAAAATCAAAATAAATAAGTTCGTATCTCATCGAATCTTTAAATCCCTAGCAGCAACCGCGCGCGTACCTAGGTCAAACATTTTATCTCTATAATTACAAAAAACACGAATAAATAAATCTAATCAATGAATAAATTATTGATTATTGGATAGCGGGACATGATATTAAAGTAACCATTGTTACAAAATATCCATATCACATAAAATATGTTTCTTAAGTCATAAAAAAATCACAATTTTATTAAACACTGAATTTTTGAAGAGGATGACTTGTCCGTACAAACGAAGCAAACAACAGCAGTGAACATTATTTTGACATTTCCCGAGAACTGTCAAAATACAATAACACGATTGAAACTGCTTGTTAGTTTACTCCTAGGCAACCCGACAGCCATTCAGAGAACGAATGAACCGACAACAATACTTATATCGAAAATGCGAGATATCTTACCCACTGAATTTTTGAAGGGGGATAAAACCAAAATGAAACGTTATATACCGAATCGGCACCAAAAAATCTTAAAAACGTCCCGACAACGTCTTAATAAGTCCTGAGACATCAGGGACATTGCCGTCAATGTTTCTGAGTCATCCTAAAGTCTACCTTAACCCATTAACGACCAAGAATGGTGATTTTTTTCTATCATTTTCAAGTCAAATTCTCATCATTAAACAATGAGAATTTTCAAATAAGTAATATAGTTTCTAAGATTTTCGAGTGTGCTCTTTCAGAATCCGGGGTGACAATCGAGTTTTGTTTGCTAGAAAAAAGGCCCCGCGTAATGGAACGCGTAGTTCCACACTGAGAGAAAAATGTAGTAATTTTGAAAATAGGATTGTTGGACTGACGATAATCTAACTATAAACTATTATTCTCAGGAGGAACGTCTATATTTTATGGTTATAGCGAATATAAAAAAATAGTTTGATCAACCACTAATATAATTCCCAGGAGGAACGTCTATATTTCATGCTTATAGCGAATATAATTCTAGTAGCAATTATTAAAATGATAGTAGTTTCAAAAACTATTCTAATAGTTTCAACTATACCGTTTTGTTGCATATACGATTTCAACGTTTGTTTACAATAACGTTGCAAGTATCGTTTATTGAACCATATTATCATCGCTGCAACCATATAATATTGCAAGCCTTCCTATATTCGTTCTACCATATGAAATCGTTAAATCAACAATATGCTTTTCTCTCAGTGCACTGTAGTGACACCGTCGAGGCGGTATGCCGTGCATGTCGCGAGTGCCCATGGTTCCACGGTAGCGACACCGTAGTGGCACGCCATGCTCGTCGCTTGTACGTTTGGAAACAGTCCATTCAAACGATACTGGTGTGAAAAGTACCTCTGGACTAGGTAAGGATAGTTTAAGGTTAGTATTGTGACGGCCCTACATTGCATATAAGAAGACGATTCGAATGAGAGAAAAGCATAGGTGACATTAGCGCAGTGGTTAGCGCTCTTACTCAGTACCAGAATAATCCGGGTTCGAATCCCGGTGATCACCATATCTTTTCTCTCTTCGATACTTCGTCAGTCCATCAGCAATGCCAATATCCACACTTCCCCAAACTCTCCGCTCAGTCATTACAGTATTATGTAACTTTTTCCTCATATTTGTTTATTATGTACACTTTGTTCCCATCGGATCTACACAAAATTTCTAATTTCGCTAATTTCTGCTCTTAGGGGATTCATCCCAGTGTACGCAATAAATTTACATCACATTTATAGGAGTTATCATTTCTCAAAATGCTTAAGTTTTTCCATAAGAAGTTCATGAGTGACAAATGCGAGATTGGTGATTGGCCGCGTGGAAAGCGAATCTTTCCACGCGCTTTGCGAACGAAAATCTTCCTTCTCCAACCTTGTGACGTCAAATTGTATATGATACTCGAGGAAGGCCATTTTCTCAGCTCGAACAGTTGTTACAGCACGAGTCGTAGGCGAGTCACATAGTGAGAAATAGTTTTTATATCACTGTGGGCTGAAATGGCCGCTTTTCCGCGCGCTTCGTGTGATATACGCCAGAAGTCGCTATCTGGTAGAAGATATATTAAGTGGTGCATTCGCATCCACTAGATCGCGTTAGCGCCCGAGACACGAGTCCCGAATGTAAAGAATAATCAATTCGGACTAATGATAAAAATCAAAATGAATGATTACACAAAATAAATTCTATATTCATGTGTAAAAATTTTTTTTATAGAGTGTGTAATACAATAAACTGAGGTGTATAGGGTGTATACACACTGTGTATACACCCTATACACCTCAGTTTATTATCTCTATGTTAATTGAACAAAAATGTGCACCTACACGTAAGTAATTACGTAGTGATATTGCTTGATGATATTGCGCCCGTGCTTGAACGTACCAAGCCATGTGAAATTCACAATCACCTTGAAAATACGCGAATGTTTATTCCATATGTGCTCGGTACGTCGAAAACACGTATGCTTGCGCGTACGCCTGGGCTTACACCTTTATCGAGCTGCAAGTTGAAAACTGACTTTACGATTTTTTAGGTGGCAGCCACAAAGGTGTGTGCAATCAGTTTTCAGCTCGCATCCTTCACACATCCACACACTCATGCAACCCATACAGCTTCATAAATAAATATACGCACAATAACTATACTATAATTAGCATAAACTGAAGTAAGGATAACCTCGATTTCTATTAGATCGAGAGATCTGTACACACATGCACAGATGGGGTCTCCATGACTCGTCACTTCCATGGTAATTTACAATTCCAGACCCGTCTTGAATTTTTGAATAACCATAAATAACTGTATGTACTATAACGATTGGGGTATCACAAAATTTTTTTTTTTTTTAAATCTCGGCTGTTGATTGAAAAGTTGACATGCATGCAGAAATACATTTCTCTGGAAGGAAGGCTCTGTAGCTAATTATTGAGAGGTCGCTCACGCAAGATTTGTGTTTTTATTTCTATAAAAACGTAAAGAATGTATTATATTTACAGAATAGTATTCATTTTCGAAAAATTTATTTAATAAACCTTACCATCGGTCATAGTAGATTGCTACCAATAATTTAAAGATGTACGAGCGGTACAGTCCGCCTAAACGTGAGACTCAGAGCGAATTTTGAACACTTCTCCATACGTTTAAAATTTGGAAAAAATCAAGCATATTCAGCACAATCAAGAAGGTGCTGAAAAAATTAATTTGGTATAATAATAATTCCCAGATGTTATCAACAAATTGATAAAAAAAAATATTTTAAAATAATTTATTCGTCAACCTAACTTGTTTAAAAATTAAAATGAATCTCGAATGAGCGACTTTTAAAAAATTAGCACAGAGCTCCCCTTCCACCAAAACGTATTTCTGCATATATTTCAACTTTTCAATCAACAGTCAAGAATTTTTTATTTTTTTGGGACACCCTAATAACTATACTATAATATAAATGAACTGAATTGAGTTTAACCCAAGCCCACAGTCCCACAGAAGATAACGATGAGAAGGACCTGAAAAGAAAGGAAACTTATTGCTTGGTACGCGTCGCGGGGATGTCCCTGGGAGCTTCTAAATATACTAATTAAACCACGAAATGCAAATAGTTCCTAAAATTATTAGACCGAAGTGAAGTCAGTAACGAAATCACGTACAAGAATTATACCGACGAGAGATCTGCACGCACATGCAGCGATCGGGTCTCCATGGCTCGTCGGTAATTCTACTTCCACGGTAATACGACTCCAAACTCGTCGCGCATACTCGCAAGATCTCAGCCTACGCTCTATTTTTCTGGGTCTCCGTCACTTTCGGGTGCAACCATTTTTAACGTTGCTAGGCGACTATCAGAGCGTTTGTCAGAGCAGCAGCGAACGATCGACGCGACGATCGATCATTGCGAGCAATGTCACTGCACAACGTGGCTGCAATTGAAAATCATTATTATTATTTCATTTAAAAATTTCAAAGCAATTTTATCGAATAAACTTACCATAGACAGCATCTGAAAATCGCGTCTCTTCCACTTTTGTGGTATGTGGCTCGTATCTTTGCACTGTCAGCCTAGGAGCCAGATCATCATCTACCGCATCCTTCAATATTAGGTTGGCTTGTTCGGCGGTCAAGCCACAGCTGAGCGAACCAAGGAAATCAACCTGCAAAAGCAAATAGAAATAATGTAAAAATGATTTATAAATTAATAATGTATGTAAGTATTGCGTGAAAATATGCATCGTGCGACCATTACAACTCGACCATGCTAAGTTGACGTGGATTTTCCAAAACAGGGAAAACAGTCGTTTTTTCGTACTTATTCAAATCAACACCAAGGATTAATAAATTTGAAAATCTCTAAAGTACCAGAAGATTTGAAGCATTTCTTCTAATCTTCTCTATTTTCTCTAGAGATTTCAAGCTTCAAAACGCTTTTCTTTTTTTATTTATGATTCGACTATATTTCACAAAATTACAGCATTTCAAAAATCAATGAAAAAAGTGTGAAATTTTTCTGTTTTTTCAATTGTTTGAATGAGTGTATAACGTACAACTTTGTCGAATTCGGCTCCTTCGATTCTCTCGAACGCTGCCAGGTCCTGCACAGATCCCAGTGAGAGACAGTCGGGCTTCCTAGGAAAAGTACTCGTTCGCTCCATCGTTACCTGCGTTTGCAGCTCGTCAAAACGTTGAAGAAGAAAGCTAAAGATGTAAAAACTTCAAGTGAATAATTTTGAATTAAATTGTAGACAATCAGATTAGAAAGTTAAAGACTTACTTGTACCGGTGGTTTTATTCCCTGCAATAATCTCTGACATTACACAAGTAAAATTTATTATTATAAGTGCATTTGACTTTGAATGTGAAGCTCGTTTACTGACGTTTATGGGCGTATCTCACATACCTTTAACTTTTACAGCCTCAGGGAATAAAAATCTAGTTCAGGAGCAGCGGGGCGGTAATTTTTTGAACTCATTCTAAAACCTTAAGAAAGCAGTATTTGTTCATGGACAAGTCATCTTATACAGGATGCCCGTCCAAATAAATCATAAACAATTTTGAACTGAAAGTAATTGATTTGGTGGAAATTCGTTGTCAGAGCTATATGTCTAACGGTGTCTTCGCACTGAAGTAAAGTTGAAAAAAGATTTCTACTCATGAAAACTTTACTTCTTAATAAATGAGCCATTGAACGGTATAGACTTATTCCTTTCAATGGGTAATTATTATTATCCAATATAACTAGAATCTTATAAAATAAATGATAAATGTGACGGGTAATGACTCTTCTAACTTAAAACATAATTTATATAATTTAGCAACAATAATAGTTTGAATTTATCACGGGAACCTATAATCCTGACATTTTCGAATCCGACAATTGAATACACTTTGACCCAGGAAAGAATGGTTTCTCGTCGAACGGTCGCGCACATTTGGGCACATTTAACTCATGATAACAGTAACGTCTTCAGATGTAATTTCAATATCGTAATTGATAAGATTGGCAGGATAACGATGCGAAAAACTTGAAATCTATTTTACACGCAGGAATATGAGTTCATTTCCAAAAACGCTGTGAGAAATATAATGGACGCTCCGAAATAAATTTCACTTCATCAAGTTCGTGATGAATTTACCTAGATGTGCATCCAATTCAATTGACTTAATTTGCTTGTGCTGATATTCCTGAACCATATAACGGTGGATGTCAGATTCACCATCAAAATCGGGTGACAGACATTCCCAGGATACCTGCTCAATTGTCAGACATGCTTGGCGATTACAATCAGGTATATTATATTCGGTACACCTTACCTGAGGTTGACGATTTTTTTCTCATTTTTTTGGAGGTCTACATCAATGCTACACCATACGGAGTGATGCGAAAATCAGAGTTACGCCCGCAAAAATGTTGATAATATTCGCATTTAAACCAGAATAAAACATCCGTTTCGCGCATTATAAAATTATATTTTTTTTCAGGTACATTATCTCGTACATTTAAAAAAAAGTATGATACTCACGGAATTCGATCTGTGTAAGTTACTATCGTATTCCGCCGTTGAGTTACACGAACGTCGAGAGATTCCGAGATATGCCCATGAGGGTGTGTCAGAAATTTTTTATTTATTTTGCATCGTTTCAATCTATAGTTTGTACCTTTATGCAACTCTTCTTAAAATTTTAGCGCGATAAACAATTTTTAGAGGTTGCTCAAACGATGAATAGATTTTCCATTTAATTAACACGTAGATGAATGCGACTCTCAATAAATGTATGTCCCTAAATTACAGATACGATATATTGACGTGCGCGTATCTTTTTTCGTTATCTTCAGATCATTGGGAAGAGAAAAAGTACTTACAAATTTTTCGTATAAATCGATAGTTTTCTAGTTATGAATTTTTGAAGCTCAGAATATCGCCATCTCCACCCTATAAGATCAGTTTCAATTGAAATTTCAAGTTTGAGGTCAATTCTGGAGCCATTGTCTGTCGTGAAGTTTAATTATAAGTGAAATTTTATTCAACTGTTAAACGGATATTTTAAATTTGTTTGTGAATACGAAAATAAATTATGAATTAGATCGAATATTTAAGAGAAAAATAAAAAAATTCATCAGCTTTGTTCAAAGCGTTTGATAAACCTGTCAAATTTAACCAAAAATCGGGAAAAAAATTCAACATCGAGTTTGTGAAATATGCTAAGTTGTTTAATTATTTGATGTGTATGGTATGATATTAACTCGCCAAGTGCTGAGGGCAAATTGTTTTTCGCAATTAATCTATCAAATTAGTTGCAATTTGTTGTAAAGTGCAAAGTAGTTGCAATTGCAGTTTGTTTGTTTCTATGTTTTAATATTTCTTATTCTCCGAATGCAAGAATTATTCATTTTTTAAAATTGTTATTGTCAACATCATTTTACTATTATTTTTATATTATTTTATTCATTTCACTAAATATCATAAATCCTCTTTATGTGAAAACTTTTCCACGTTCAAATGAAAAAACTCCTCGCTTTTTGTTTGCGTAATTCTTACCGTTACTGTCAAGAATAGCCCGCGTATGAGGTATAGTCAACTATCTAAGCATTGGTCCTGGTGTTCAGAACAGGTTAAGCTTACATACGTGTACTTGACATGACATGCTATAGATGTTTTCAGATTATTTCACAACTTTTTGCACATTGCACATATATATATATATATAGAAAGTATATTGGATTTTTATTTTAATTACGGTGCATTTCGGGGCAGAATGCCACTCACGTGATAAACTCGTCTCAGTTTTTTTCAACCCCAGGGTACTTTTTGGGAGATTAAAATACCGACAAATTACATTCCCGACCAATTATTATACCGACAGTTTAAAATACCGACATTTTAAATCCCGATAGAAACGAACTATGTTATTGTTTGTCCGAATATGTATTTGTAAGATTGTTCGAACCTACTCCAACGAACAATCGTATGTTATTCGCAACAAACGTTGGTTATTTTGCAGTATGCAATATAAAAAAAAAATTTGTGCAGTGCAATCCCTACCGGGGCTTTGCCCTGGACCCCAACAGGGATCAGCCGCAGGGAATATAGAATTTATTTTGTGTAATCATTCATTTTGATTTTTATCATTAGTCCGAATTGATTATTCTTTACATTCGGGACTCGTGTCTCGGGCGCTAACGCGATCTAGTGGATGCGAATGCACCGCTTAATATATCTTCTTCCAGATAGCGACTTTTGGCATATATCACACGAAGCGGGCGGAAAAGCAGCCATTTCAGCCCGCAGTGATATAAAAACTTTTTCTGACGATGTGACTCATCTACAACAACCTTGCCTCGACGCCTACTACGCCTCGTGCTGGAACAACCACACGAGTTGAGAGAATGTTCTTTCTCAAGTATCTCATACAATTTAATTCACAATTTTGAAAAAAGGAGATTTTTGCGCGCAAAGTAAACTTATTATATAAACTTACATTACATGTATTGCTCAAACTCGGATGAATCCTCTTACAGCAGAAATTAGCGAAATTATAAATTTTGTCTAAATTCAATAGGAGAAAGATGCACATAACCAACCAACATGGAAAGAAAGTTGGTTATTTCTAAACGATATGTTAACCTAGTTCGAGGGTACTTTTCACACTAGTATCGTTTGAAAGCACTGTTTTCAAATGTGCCAGCGACATGTGCAGCGTGCCGTTACGGTGTCGCTGCCGTGAAAGCATGCGTACTCGCGACATACACGACATGCCGTTATGGTGTCGCTAGCGTGGAACCATACGTACTCACGTCATGCAAGGCGTGCCGTTACGGTGTCGCCACGGTGGCACTGCAAACTAAATCGAAGAGCGTGGTGTGCTGTCCCCGAATCGCCTCTGTATCGTTACGCTAGATGTGCCAGTTGCACGACGTAGCGGCTCCGTGGCGACAGCGAGAAGGTCTCCTCCGTCCACGTGGTGCCGGCACCGTGCAGCTACGGCGAATCACGCAGGCCACAGCGTGCTATCGTTGTGCCTACATCGTGGCATGTCCTCTGTACCGTCCTCTCATAGCACTCCACGGAATGCTGCAATGGTGCCGTCACTGTGGCGCTACCGTGTGGCCAACCACGCTGTCTCAAAAGTAATGCGTTACATTGGGTCGCACATAGCTGCACGGTACCGACGCGCTGTACTATCTCGTGTCGCTACCGTGCCGTCCCCGTGTTGACATATTTCTATCTGGGTGCAAAAAATTATTTGAATCGGATGGAATGTGGCACTCGGTAGTTTCCGAGGTCGCTGATTACGATTCTGCTCACCCAATGAAAAAATTTAGAATGGCGGATCCAATATGGCCGACCTAAAATGCAAAAACTTATTTGAATCGGATGTAATGTGGCACTCAGGGATTTCTGATGTCGCTGATCACGATTCTGCGCTTTAAATTTCTTTTTTTTTACAAAATATGGAGAAATAAGGTATTATTCCGATCATTTGTCAAGGAGAAACGACAAGTTTGAATCAACAAAAATATGCACTTTTCCTCAACTGTTTATCAAATTTTATATTTCTATGAAGTTGAAAATTTATAACCTATGACATTACTATTCTGCGGAGATTTCTTATCGGATTTATTTAATTTTTGTCAGCCATATTGGAACCACCATTTTTTATTTGATTATTTTGAGTGCCACATTTCATCCGATTCGAATAAGTTCTTGCATTTAGGTGAACCATATTTCATCCACCATTCTGAATTTCTTAATTTTGAGGGCAGAATCGTAATCAGCGACCTTGAAAACCCCGGGATACAAATTTTCGGGGAAGTCCGATTTCTAGTCAACAAAACTAAACTCTCACCCAAGATTTTGAAAGAGCACACTCGAAAGTGATAGGAAATGTATTTTTTATTAAAAAATTTATACTGTTTAATGATGCGCATTTGACTTGAAAATGACAAAAAAATCTGCATTCTTGGTCGTTAATGGGTTAATATGTTTTTAGAATGTTCTATACCCGGTCTTTTGTCAACCTAAAGACTTATTTGAAGTGACATCTTTCGGTCATCTAAAAAAGACGTTCATAGGACATTCTACAAAAAACGTAATTTTCTAATAGTAAAAAATTCAAAACGTATGACACTGTAAATGTGAATAAAATGACATTCCACGAATAACGAAATATTAATTGTATATAAGATGCAGTGAAAAATTATAAATCTACTACAGCATCTCGTACCCAGTTGTTATAGAACAATTATTATAGAAACTGTTTCTTAGAACATAGTTCTCGCATAGTTTGCATGCATTTTAGCTTTGCTCAATCATTGTAGAGTATCAGTGGAAACAATATAAAAAGTTGTTCAGTAAAAACCATAGAGCAGCTTGACATTGACTCAGTATTCTTAATTTTGCTGTAACTATTCCTATTCGAGCTAAAGGCAACAACAAAAAAGTTATTCCGCTGGCTTTCATACATTAAATGCAGAAGAAACACAATTTCCTCGCATTATATACAGAATGTGTAAAACTTAAATGTCGCCACTATGGGGATCGGATTCTCCAACTCATGATCGGCGAAGATCTATCGAAATATAGCCTCGCAAAATTGACCTTGACCCTGAAACCGAAGGTCAAAGTTATTTATTGGCTTCTGTCAGGCGGTCTCTGTCGTCATCGCGATCTGTCAGTCTCCGTTGTCGTCACGATCTCCGTCGGTTTCTGTTGGCGTCACAATCTCTGTTGGTCTCAGTTGTTGTCACGGTCTCTGTGGTTGTTATAACATTTCTCGTGGCGGTCGCCACATCGTGGTCGTTGTCAAGATGGACAAGACCAACGTCTTATGTTGTGCGCTATTGATGAATTTGCTTTTGGGAACTTGGGAAGACCTCGTCAAATTTATCGCCAGATGCTTCTGGGTCGGACAAACGGTCGCCCGCAACGGTCGGGGACAATTCCGGATCGGAGTGAATTTCAAGGTGTTCGATTATCATCAACAATTGCTGAACCGATGCGTCGGCGAGGAATCGATGCTCGAGCTGTGAACATCTTAATACGTCACTGCCGCTTGGGGGATCTACGGAACCCTCTCGAGGCACGTTTCTGTCCTTCTTCGCTCGAGCACACGTGGCATCGTCGAGGCATTCGTTAGTTTCGTTACTCTGGACAGAAGCGCACGCGGTTAAAGCAACAGGTGTTTTTCTCGTCTTTTTCTTCGGTCAACTCATTCGGTATCATTTCATTTGCGGTCAACTCGAATTCTGCGGTCTCTAGAATCAACTCGTTATACATTCGGTGTCATTTCAATAGTGTGGAGACGAGGATTCTCTCAATTAGTGCACTCGAGAAAAACTCTAACGAAGTTCTGTGGAAGACTCTATCGCCTTCACTAACTCTAACGGCATATCTGTATCGCGCTCTCTTTCGCACTGATCCAATTCACTGGTGTCATTTCTATCGCAATTTGCGACGAATTTTCTTCGCGCTGACTGTTTATTCGAGGCACAAACATCGTGCTAATCAGCGTAATAAATTGAGCTGTTAATTCAGTGATTAGTTTTTGGAAAAGCTGTGTGTATGTATTTATGCAAATTTCCTATCCCGATCCAACGGCTTAACTCAACGATTATTCAAACTTGGCGCATTGAAGAGGCCGAATAAGCCCTCGCGTTGACATAGCACACATAACAGTGTGTCCACGCGGTACGGTGCTGATCAACGCAATTCCGACCCATAGTCCCCTTGAGATTTTTGTTCTTCTTGATGTGGAACATTTTTTAAGCCAATAAAAAATGTTGACCTTGAGTTTCACGGTCAAGCTCAATCTTTCGGGGCCATATTTAGATGGATCTACACCGATCATAAGCTGGAGAACCCGATCCGCATAGTGGCGACACATAATTTTTATACACCCGGTACACTCAAACGTTTAAAACAGCAAATTGCAGACTCGAAACATTTTTTTTACTGAATTCTATATTACTAATACTTCAGCGTTAATTATTTATTATGTTTTATAGTAATTATGAATCATGCACCACATTGCAATTGTCTAAAAAAAATGTAAACAGCTGTTTTCATAGCACATTACAATAATAATCTAAAAGACGTTTTTTTAATGTACAGAAGATGCTCTCGAACAGGCATCGTTAGAATATGCGTGCCTATTGGGATATGAGGAGTATGGTTTTTTCTCAGTTTGCCAATTGGCTTTGAGTATCCCCTCCCGTTTATTATCTATTTCATTCCTCGACCTCTTTTTAATGCACCACAAACCTATTGCGAAACCTAGCCGATAAGGGCGGTTTTATTATTACTGAGTTTCTACTGTATGAGATAAATTGGAAACTCGGGTGAACTGTCTCCCGCTCACTCGTTGACGTGCAAACCAGTGTGCGGTTAAGCGATCACCCATCCAAGTTATGGCCGCAAACAATGCTGATTAACTCTGGAGACCGCCGAAGTCACACGCCAACCGCGCGTCCACTGCTGTCGGTCGTGGATACCAGGAGTATCATGAATAAGTTAAGCATGAGGTTGGAAAAAATCGAAAAGGTGCGTTCGTATTTTTTTTCATAATATTAGCAGGTAATGAAAAACTGTAATAAATTGACGACAAACGAAAAATGATGATTTATTAATCTTAGAATTCTCATAATTCACGTTGCTGCAACATTGTGAATCGTACGAAACCTATAATTACAAATTAATTGTTCCTGACAATCACATAATGCTCATGACAGCGTTCCCACGGTGGGAACGCCGTTAAGCTCTTGCTGATCGTCGGTGGAATCACCAATAAGTTTCCATCGTTTGGTATGTCACCCCCGCAAGAAAGCGTGGACTTTCCACGTGGACCGCGGTGGGAACACGGTGAGAAACACGCGCGGTACATGAAATCCCCTGTCCGGCAGCCATCGAGCAACGGTTGGAGCACGGTAAGAAATGCACGGTCGGAAAACGAATCGAAAAACATGTCGTCCAGTAACGATGTTGACACAGCAAGAAATGTGCAGCCAAAGAACAAATCGAAAAATCCATCGTCTAGGAACGGTGTTTACACGGTAAGAAACGCGAGGAACGCGAAAACCTGATGTTCCAGTAACGATGGGAACACGGTGCACGGTACGTGTTCGAAGTTGGCATAATAATTCTCAGCACATTAACTAAAAGCCGAAGTTTCAGTTGCATCCAACCAAGTTCTATCGTCCCTGATAGATTTTAACAACAGATCTGGTAATTTAATATTAAATACTGAAAATTGAAAACTGATATCCTAACTTCACGTAGCCTCTCACGTTTTGGTTTCTTTTAAACTGTAATCAATAGTTTTTAATAAGTTCTACAGTTCTACAACATAATTCTGATCGCCCTCGATGTGAAAATAATTATAAACAATTATGATCAGCATTTCGTTAGTACTGTGGTGGTATACTACGATTTTATGACGATCTGTACTACTTGATCTGTGCGAATCAGTATATAATAGCTTCCCTAATAATACTTTAGTATAGTTCCGACCATTGGACATCTTCATATAGATATAAAAAAACATCATTAGCATATCAGACATACAATGGTGGTATGCTGCAGTTTTGATAATGAGTTCTTGGTTTGCGCGAGTCAGTACATAATAGTTGTAATCTCCCTGTTGATACTCCAGAATAGTTCCAGCCAATGGCTATCTTCATATAATTATCAAAAATTATCATGAGCATGTCGAACATATGGTGGCACACTACCGTTTTAGGATGTGCACAGAATAGTTTTACCTGCGGGAGCCTGGAATCCACTTTAGACATTTTCTGTTTTGTTTTTGCAATCGCTTGTACTCAGTATGTACCTGTTTGTGCAACTTTTTTTTCCTTTGTGCCCCTTGGGGATGGCCCCACGATGGTCAAATCCTGATTTAGAGCTAGAACGATTTTTCCGCCACTATTCAATAGAGGATCGTTAGTACTTGATTTTACCACAAGTAATTTTTATAAAGCGTCGAGGGGGTGAGAGATTAAGGGGCTGCAAGAACTTTAAGAACATAACTCCGACATTTGTCAAGATATTGAGGTAGATGATCAGCTATTGGCGACCAATTTGGAAGAATTTATTCCATTTTGTTGTTAATGATGTTTGTTCATTGTGTTAAATACGTTTCGACCTTGGTGTGGATCCTTTTCAATGTATATATGAATCTATTCTGGTTCGTTCATATTGGAATATCTCGTCTCCGGTATCTCTGGCTCATGTGTATCTTGTTTTATCTTGTGGCTGTTTATTTATGCTTGAGGTTATCTTGTTTTAGTTGTTAATTTTTGCTATTAGTAGGCCCCACATTTTTCATGACTGTTGAGCTTTTGGCTCAACAGTCATGAAACAGCTAAAAAAGATTAACAACTAATAAAAGATAACCTCAAACATTAACAATCAGCAACAAGATAAAACAAGATACACATGAGCCAGAGATACCGGAGACCAGATATTCCAATATGAACGAACCAGAATATATTCATCATATGAGATGAATATGAGATGAATGAATGCATACATATCATATGAGAGACCTTTGGGCGAGACGAATAATTGGATGTGAAGAAGCAGTATGATAATCTAATAATTCATAACAAATAGAAAGGAAAATGATTGCAAATCATTATACATAAAGATTGAATGAATTAAATTAATTGAATTAATTGATAATTAAATTTATATGGAGTGTTGGAAATCGTGAAACATTAGAAGAATTAAACGAGGAATTTAACGAATTAAGATCTCGTGAAGAATAAAAATAATTTTCAAGATTTATTTATCAGCCATTCTAAACTTTAAAAACAACTATTGAATAAGAAAAGCCTCGATTCGTCGGCGGAATAAATAAAAAATTACTATAAGAGATATTCGAAATCGGCAAACAGGTTCAGATTCTCTGTCGTTTGTACCCGTTCGCATTTGTACTACTGGAAATACAATTTGTACCTTGAGAGGGTAAAAGATTGAGGGGCTGAAAGAACTGTGAATAAGTAACTCCGTCTACGAAATAAAATTGTTTTTTCTTAATATAAAATTTTCTCGACGAGAACACAGAACAAAACAATTTGGCGGTTTAACATCAAATGGCAGAGGATGCGTATCGAAATAGCAAAATTTGATAAGAAGCATAAAATGCCAAAGTATATTCTGATCTTGTATCATGTAACCGATCTTTCTTGGTAGATCATGAAAATGAAATATGTGAATTCCGCATCTTGATATGTTCGATGACATCAAAACAAAACTATAAAAGTTGGAATTCAAAGTCGGATCCGAAAATATTCTGATCAAATCGGTATGAAAATAATTCAGAATAAAATAAAACATCTATAACCGTGGGATTTTTTTCAACTTAGTACTATGTGCACTGTAAAAATGAGAGTGTCTCCAAAAAATTGCGGAGGTATACATTTTTAGTTCTTACAGCCCCTTAAGCTTCCACGCCCTTAAAAAACAAATAAGGTTTCTAGTGCTACAAACGGATACAAACGATAGAGAATCTGAACCCGTTCGCGAATTTCGATAAACTTGAAAAAACGCGAAGTTATATATTCAAAGAAAGAATCTTAACCCGTTTGCTCATTCCGAGTATCTTAAGAAATGTTGAAGTTATGTATTTAAAATTCCTGCAGCCCCTTAATCTTTCACCTCCGTAAAGTATTATGAAAATTCATTTGAATCAAATTACAATTAATAATCAAATTTGATTAATCAAATAATCAAATTTAATTAATCAAATAATTAATGATTTAAATAACAACCGACGGCAGTGGACGCGTGGTCGGAGTGGCTTCCTTCTGGCGGTCCCCAGAGTTGAGCATAACTTAGATGGGTGACCGCTTAGCCGCACACTGGCTTGCCCGTAAATTGTTGAGCGGGCGGCAGTTTTTATGAGTTTCTAATGTATTCTAATACTGTAGAAATAACCAGTGCGATGGTCTAGAGTACTGGTTTCTAAACCAGAGCATCGGTAAGTCGCGGGTTTGATTCCCGATGCCGTCGAAAATTTTCGTTGAAAAATAAAAACATGGACGCGATGAAGCTTCAGATGTATAGCTGAGACACACACAGGTAACTGCGGGGGTCACATGTATACAGCTGTAGTCTGTGTTCACATTCTCGACGGAGATCGTGACGTAGCTCCGGTACCATGATGCGAACGCGAGACCGGCTATATCGGCATAAGGTTATTCCGCAATGGTTTTCTATGCCCTTAGCAGAAATGCAAATGCGATATAGAGGGGGAAGTCGGATGCGGCCGCATGGCGGCCTGGTTACTGATCCGGACCAGGCCCTCAGGGGGGACTGGCTACTGACCCGGGTTCACCTTGTAATAGGCGTAATGCCTGCGGACGGGGGGAAATGCGAATATAATAATACTGTAGAATCTTAGTGAAAATAAAACGGCCCGTATCGGCAAGGTTTTCCGCAGTTTTCCAGAGCCCTCGTGCAAATGCGATACAGAATGAGTGGCTGCGAACAACACTCTAGGGAGGAACTCTATGTAGAAACGGAAGAAGGGGAGACTGGTCACGTAACAGCATGAATAAGGCATACGGAAGAAATATCCCACGACAATCAAATAACAACGATTCTCTATTGAATGATGCCAGTAAAATCGTTTTAGCTCTAAGTCGGGTTTTGGGCCTTTTTAGACCCAACCGCTGTATCTTACATACCCTTTAGATACAAAGGAAAATGAAAGTAGTAAAAATAGATACATACTGAAAACGAACGATTGCAAAAAAAAATTTCTTTCGAAATGGGTTTCAGGTTTTCGCGGGTAGAACTATCCTGGAATTGCATTGAGAGGACTATTGTGTGAAAACTCGCACGGATCAAGAACTCATCATAAAACCGTAGCATAACATCATTTTATGTCTGATATGCGCATGATAATTTTTCATAATTATATGACGATGGCCAATGGTTGGAACTATACTGGAGTATCATCAGGGAGGCCAGAACTATGATGTACTGATTTTCACAGTTTACGAACTCGGCATAAGACCGTAGTATTACCATTATATTGAAGAAATGCTGATCATAACTGTTTATAATTATTTTAATGTCAAGAGGTATCGGAATCATGTTGTAGAACTGTGGAACTCATCAAGAATTTTCCATTACAGTTGAAGAAATTTTTAAAACGTGAGATGCTACGTGAAATTAGCATATGTTGCTACAATTTTTGTTTTTCAATATTAAATGACCAGAAATATTCTTAAAATCTATTAGGAATTATACAACTCGGTTGAATACAAGTAGAACTCAACTTTTTTGTTGATGTGCTGATAGTGCTGCGCAAATGCAGCATAACATTTTTTTAATTTTCGGTTTTCAATATTAAATTACCAGAACTCTTGTTAAAATCTATCGAGAACTTTCAAACTCGGTTGGGTGCAACTGGAACTCCACTTTTCAGTTGATGTGTTGACAATTGGTACGCCAACTTCAATCACATAAGCACGGTGGGAACATAGTAGGAACACGATGAAAACACGGTCAGGGCAAAGGTGGGAACACGGTTGTTTTCGAAGTCGAACTTTACGTCAGTTGACGATGGGTACTCGGTGAAAGTAACTAATCCGTCGGTGGGTCAGACGGCAAAAACCCACTGGTGGGTCGAACGGTGGTTTGACGGTGGTACAGATCTCTTAGAGAATTAAGCTGTCGTTCACCGAGCTGGATCAACCTGCGTAGACGATCGTGATTTTTCTTCCATTTTCGGTGTACTTTTGAAGAATCTCCACTTCTTTATCTTCAGCCCAAACTTGCCAATCTTTGCGTATTCGTTCTAGCATTTCCAACACCTGCATGTAGGGTCCAGCATATGTAGTAAACGTCAAGATTGTATAAGAATTTCAGAACTTTGTGACAAGCAAATGGGTGGTACGAACACTGACTCCGAATGTTGAAGTACCTTAAGTTTTCTTTAAGCTCAGTGTTTACTGATATTTTTTATGAAATGTAAGCCCCTTATGCGGGGCACCAATTCTTATGACATGATATCTTTTCAAAAATTGGAAACGTTGTTATTGGTTTTGGAAATGATTCTATAGTACATATAAGATAAATAATGATTGTTGAATACAATTTAATGACTTATAAGAAAATGGAAGAATTCGTAAATCAAGTTCATAAGAAATAACAATAACTAAAGGTTCTTGAACGATGCGTTACTCTAACAATTTATTAATAATTTCTTGTTCTCAGTATCTTCGAAGTCGTTTTTCGAAATTTCACTCGCTTAAATATTAGTCTAGCATAATAATAAAATATACGGGAAAATTGCATAACATTTTGTTCTAACTTAAATACAACCGACCTGTCGTGAGTGAATGAAACAGTTGATGCACTTTATGAAGCATATTACAGTGTATATTGATGGTGAAAGGCATTCCATAAGATCTTCTGGATCATGACGATACTTGAAGATAGCCATAACCTGCGGTGCGACTTGGCCGACGAAAAGGAAGACTAGAAGTGCTTGAATGGTGCGCCGTGTACGCAAGGATTGATACGGCCATTGTCCGGTTGTCGACAGTAAGATTTCACTTGGTTGGTAATAACGGGCTCGGAGGTAATCCATCGTAACTAGGATTCAACGTCAGCGTGAGCTCTGCCAACAGTATTCCGCATAAGCTTCGACAAAATAGCCCTCGACTTAAGTTCCCAGAAAGCCATCAATTTTTTCGCATTGTAGGTTCGCACACATTGTGTCAAGAAGTATTACTTTATTTGACGTTTAAATTGCTGTAGCTATAGACAGTGACGTTGAGTAAACGCCACTGAGATGTGCCTTCGATCCATAAGTTGTCAAACAATGTAATTCATCGACTCTTAAGAAAAATTAACTAGTGATTTACTATAGCTAAATAAAAGTTATTCCTATTTTATATATGATTTTCAACTTATAATTATGATTATGATTTGGTATGATATTTGAATGAAATTACATTTGTTGCTTAATAATTATATCATTGGCATATTTTAAAAGCACACATGACATTCTGCTCAATGTATATTTGGAATGGTCTAAAACATCAGATCATTTATATAAAAATGTAGAAAAATTTCACGAGCACTTATGGTTAGAGTTGTTTTCATGTGGACGCAAATATTGATTTTGCAGGAGTATGGTGTTTCACGTTGCGTTCGCTCTGCCCCCGACTATGATTATTGTACGTTTGCAGCAGACGTAATGCCAGATATACTCCAAGGCGCTGACAATTTGAATGGTTTTTCCCCTTATTCGCCACGGTAAGCTGCACGCGTTTAAATTGCAGTGCAAAGCTAACGTACGTATCGTATGTGTATGAAGTGCTACTTTTTGTGACTGCAATATGCAACGCTTCATAAGGAAGAATGAAAAAAAGTGTCTCGCATGCGTAAATCAATCAGATTTTGTACGTAAAATTTTACTTGCCGCACTATCGAACTGATGCCTTTTCCTTGTTTCCGGCACTTATCGCACTAGTGCCTTTGTTTCTCGCCGGAACTCCTAGGATAAGAGCGTTTCTCTCATCGGCGTTCTTCAAACTAGTGTTTTTTTTCTCGTCAGAACTTCTTGCCCTTGTGCTTTACTTTCAACAGCACCTTTCCCTTCGTTCGTTGTTTTCACGTCAGTACTTCTCGCACTAGCGTTTTTTACCCATCGGCACTTTAGACACAAGTGCCTTTTTTCGACAGTATTTTTCGCACGGGCTCTTGAATCGTCCATTTTATAAGCTATAATAATAAGTCCTTCTATTTAAGGAGCAATTTTATAATTTTCAGCAACATTTTTTGGTTTACCGCAAGAGACGTGGTAATCAATATGAGTTATATATTATTCAATATTGCAAAAAACGCTTCTAATTAACGAATATTTCTCAAAACGGAATATAAGTAACAGAGGGTGGTTCGCCCCTGTAACAAACATTCTTACCTCTCCATAACCTTATCATTGCTTCTGATAACAAGTAATTCAGTTTTTGTTTTATTGAAATCAGTTGATTCCTTGGGAGTGAAACTGTATTAACATCCCTCGATATGAGGGATTCTTTGAAAGATGATTTTACCCCTTAGAAATGTTCGTTCGCCGATAAAAAAAATGTCTCTTAATTTCCCAAACACTATAATATATGAGGCATTTTATATAAATTCAGCCACCCAAATTAGATAATTCTAAAAAAAAGTCTAGAAATCAGGTTCCGTGCCTATGAATTCTTATTTTTCTGTATTTTTTTTCTGGTCAAATATGTCATGTTTTTCATTCTTTATTTACCTAATGATATCTGAGAAACGATTTATCGTATCAAGATCTCTAATAACGAAAATGTGCGTTGTTTCGTGGCATACAAAAATGAAATTAATCCAGAATTAATTGTGTAATTTCAGGTATTATTCTACGTAAAAATCAACGAGAATAATTTTTTTCGTGGAAAGGACTTCGGATACTGGTATCAAAAAAATTAATGCAAATGTTGTAAGTGAATTCCTTATTTTTAGTCTTTTCTTAGAAACGGAATCCCCCAAAGTTTATGAGTTATAGCAGCTTACAAAATTTTTCAAGAATAAATATCGAATAACAGCAGGCGTTCAGATAGATGCCCTTCCCGAGAGAGGCACTGTCTGTGCCTGTCTGCATATTACATAGGGTGAAATTTTATTTACCTCGAAAGATCGTTTTCGATGGTCAAAAAAGAACTTACATTTGATAGAATTTTTGGGTTTATGATTTTTCTTTAAGAGTTATACATAAACTCATTTACATAGATTGATCAATTAAATAGTTCATCATGACACTTTTAAAACGATTTTTTGTTTCGTTTTGGAAAGATAATTTATTCGGTCGATGCGGAATATCGCTTTATAATTAATGTTTCTTTCGACATGTGGCATTTTTAACCCCAGAATAGCCTCTACCTCCGAAAATCGTTGTTAAATTATTTCCTCTATATAATTGTTGTCTTTTTTTGTCATAAAAGAAACTTCAATCGAATAATAGCATCAACCACGCGCTTCGCGCTTGTGCCCAAAACTGGGGATCAGACAAATCATTTTCTAATCATCTGATTATGAGTACAAAACCAGAAATAGCAAAAACGAAATAATTAAAACACGAAGAAATGAGTTCCCATAATTATATCATAATATTTGCCAGAATATGCGGAAACCACTACAATATATGAGATAAATTGTCAATTACTCAGAATATCGATTTAGTAAATTTCAAAGCCTTAGACCGTTATAGTTGAATATTTGTTAGCGTTCAACTATTTTCTTTAACCAACATTTTTTTTGTCCTTTAGCCTCGCGCTCAAAATATTCTGGAGGGATGATATAGTTAAGGATTTTAATTACATTTTTATTCGTAATCCCCGTAAAACATAACATTTTTGCAAATATTTGACTGCTCCCAACTGTGAAATTCTCGTAAAACGTACAAAAAGGGGCGCACGGAAAAGTGGAAAAGTTTATCTCATAATTAAGTACCTACCTGTGATATAGATAATTGTTTACATCAAGTTCAATGTACTTAGCCGAAAAACTAAGTTCAGGAGTGATGAACGAAGAGTCGGGCTAAGATTCGGTGAGGACGATAGCATCATATTCCCGGGCGAGCAGCGCCATGGACGATCTTAAGAACCGGAGTTTCGTTCGTAGGCCGTGGACATTTCGGCTAATAAGTGGCTAGCTATGAGCGGGACAAAGCCGACCTCCCTCTCAGTTCGGCCTCACTGAAAACGGCACTCCGTTTCGATATTTCATCGTTAACTTCGATTCTCCCTTTTTTTTTCTCTCGTCAAGCTCAGCTTGAGATTTTCTAGTGAATTTTGTTCCATGATTGTGCGATCTGCCCCGACATGAATTGCCACGTTGTTCCACTTTGAGTTGGCTTTTTTCTTTATGACGAGGTTGACATTTGACGCCGAAGGGACAGAGACGAGTAGCGCACGAGGTGTTGCATCGGAGGCGTTGCTGGGGCGAGCCTCCACCTCAGAAACACGAATGCCGTCCAGCCAAACATTCAACGGCGTGAGAAACCCTTCGACATTTTGTCAATCATTTTCATTCTCCGGGACGTTAATGATTCATAGGTTCGAGGCTCTAATCATGCGCTGGAACACCTCTTGCGCCACTTGCTCCATCGAGAGATTTCCTGCCGCCGAGGGTAAGTTTGCTTCTAGTACTTCCTTCATTCCTTGTACTGCCTTATATAGCAAGTCGTGCTGGGCTTGTAGATCCTTGATGCAATTTTTTATAAGCGAGTTCCGTTCCTCAAATTTGGAAATCGCAGTCACGGTCTTGTTCGATCTTGCTGTTACTTCGTTATATTAGGTTCTTTCTCTCCTTCACTGAAGTGAATACTAAAAATAATTACCTTCTTTCAGAATGACATCGAAGGATTTTTTATGGTGAACCAACCTATTGGTTCAACTGGTTCCTCGGAAACCACAGTCATGAGTCTCACACTCTGTTCGTGATCCATAGAACACTGCTCCAAGGCTTGGTCTTCGCTGCATCAAATTCTCTGCGTAATTACACTACACACCATCCAAGTAGAGCATTTTATATACCTCAAAAGAGCTATCAGAAAAATAATTCTGTAAGTGACACCATTCTTTTACAAAATCATAAATTAAATTGGCAAAACTAAATCCAATTTCCGCTCTATCCAGGATTACTACACCCATACCAAAATGCACTCTTTGATAGATGAAATAAGACATCGAACAGTAAAACTGTTCACCGGTTTCATCCGAAGCTGCGACAGGTTGAAAATCTCCTTTTTTCCTCACATAAATTTGATGCACTGAATATCTTAACAACATTGCAGATATACTCAATGAGGGTTCAATGTAATTGTTTTCTAAAGAAGGCTATCATTTAGAGAATTTTTGTTCCTTATGACTTTTCTTAGTTGTCTCAGGCTCTTTAAGAGGGACGAGCCAGTAAAAGGAATAATTTTGCTTATAAGGACACCTTTTCCCCTCAGCGATGGAAAGTTTTAAAATAATGAGTTCCCTTCAGGATGACAACGAAGGATTTTGTTGCAAATCGACCAACCAATTTTGTCAATCGGTTGGTCAAGAACACTGCTTCGGGAATTGGTCATTCTCTTCGCAATTGCACTGCACACCAATAAAGAGCAGCTATTTTTTTAAAGGTCCAAAAGCAGAGTCATATCAAGAATATAAGATGTCATAAATATATATTTAGAAACTACTCGCAGTGGTTTCAGATCAGGCCAGTCAATAAATTATGGTTATTCATACAGGGAATATGCAGTGAATCATGAACCGCCCATGTGCGGAGAAGCACATGGGCGGTCTCTGCGAAGCTGGGGGGGGGGGGGGAGGGAATGAACCGCCATTCCATTTCTTCGTTGGAGAGGGCTTCTCCGACATCGCCCTTGACTTGCGCTTGCACGAAATCGAACATTTCCTTTAATTCACGATCTGCGCGTACAAAATATGTAGCATTATCACTTTGTATTATCCGTGGTCGTCCTCTTCTTTCGATGAACCGGCGTAGGGTGGCGAGGAATGCCGATGTAGTGAGCTCGCTCGTCGCTTCCAAATGGATCGCCTTCGTGGTGAAACAAATGAAAAGTGCTATATAGGATTTAACGGCCTTGCGTCCCCGTCCCTTATTGACGAGAGTCATAAATGGTCCGGCAAAATCTACACCGGTGATTGCGAAGGCGCGCTCAGGTCGTACTCTGTCGCTTAACAATGCCCCCATGATTTGGGTGAGATCTTATGGATTGACTTTAGCGCACTGGAACGGCAAACCTGTCTCGCATAAACGGCAAACCTGTCTCGCATGAACGGCAAACCTGTCTCGCGATTGTTGACAGCAATAACAATTGTCCGGCGTGTAGTATACGACGGTGCTCTCTCCCAAATAGTAGTCGTGTGAATCGAGCTTCACTCGGCAGCAGGATTTGATGTTGATTCTCAAATCGCAGCTTGGAGTGTCGCAAACGACCGCCCACCCTGAGAATACATTGATCATCCAGGAAAAGATGTAAGGATAGAATTTTGCTCGTTGACTTCAATATGCGCTCATTTTTCAGCGCCGATATTTCTTCGGCAAATTTATTTGCTCGTACGTGTTTGATGAGCAGACGCCGTGCTTCTTGAAGCTCGATGGTGGAAAGCAAATGTCCATCTCGTCGCTTCCAGGTTTTCCTTAGTTTAGAGATGTATAGTACGCAGTATGCGAGTACTCTCTCTGCTTTCGATAGTGAAGAGAATTTGTTGATTATTCCCTCCAGCAGCAGATGTTCCTTTGCGATATGCGTACAGACTCTTTCTTTTTTCCGTTCTTTTAATTCGATTAGTTCGAGCGTTTTTTTCGTAGGGTTGAGTTTTTGAGCCGGACTGGACGCAAAGGGACTCCTCTCGAGTAGCCATGGGGGTCCCACCCACCATAATTCGGACGTTTTGAGTCTTTGTTGCCTGGTGCCACGAGAAATCAGATCTGCGAGGTTTTCCTCGCCGTGCACGTGATTCCAATGTTTGGCAGGAAGCATCTCGGTTATCTCCATGACCCGGTTGGCGACGAACGGTTTCCAACAGGATGGATCACCGCGAATCCAACACAATGCGACCTGTGAATCTGTCCACGCTTGCACCCTATCAATTTGAATTCGCAGGGCATTAGTGGCATTGGTGATTAAATGTGACAACAAGACGGCTGAACACAGTTCTAAGCGGGGTATCGGGGTCGGCTTGATCGGTGCCACTCGTGATTTGGAGCACAAAATCCTGGAGGTTAGCGTTCCAGATTGATCCTTGACTTGAATATAAAGACAGGCTCCGTAGGCGTGCTCGGAAGCGTCGCAGAATCCTTGAATAAAAATTTCAGCCGGTCGCTCGGAAGGGATGGCGCACCTCGGAATGAACACAGTTTCCACAAAATCTAGTTCTGTTCGAAATTCTTCCCATTTGTCGAGGAAGCTTGTTGGTAAGGTGTCGTCCTAACCACAATCTATTTGCCAAGTTTTCTGCATGAGCATTTTGGCTACTGTCAAAATTGGTCCTATTAGACCAAGAGGATCGAAGAATCTGCCAATTGCTGCTAATATTTGTCGTTTTGTTCTCGCCGATTTCGTTCCCTTGAAGCTGAATTGGAACTGGTCGTTTGTGGGGCTCCATTCGAGACCTAGAGTCTTGATTGGGTCGCTTTCACTAATTTGGAGTTTGATTGCGTATTCTCGAAGATCTAGCGGCACTTTATCCAGCACCTCTAGGCAGTTCGAACACCATTTATGAACCTCGAATCCTCCGTCTCGCAGGAGAGATGTTAACTGCTCTTGCAATTTTGTGGTGTCCTCGACGCTGTCGGCGCCAGTCATAACATCATCTACGTATGTTCGATCGAGTAAGACTCGTGAAGCGACAGGAGAGACTGATCTGCCGCTTCCGCTAGTTTGCGAACGCACCTTATTGCTAGATATGCCGAGCTTGCCTGGCCATATGTTACTGTATTTAATTGGAATTCCTGAACGGGTTCGGTAGGAGAGAATCGCCACAGGATGCGTTGATAATCTCGGTCATCAGGGTGATGAAGGATTCGGCGATACATTGTTTTCATATCCGCAGTTAAACCGACCTTTACACAGCGAAATCGAATGATAATATCAATGAGACTTCCTCTGAATGTTCGGTCCGACGCGAAGTAATTCGTTCAACGCGATTCCCGAGTCAGTTTTTGCAGAAGAGTCAAATATCGTTCGAAGTTTTGTAGTACTACTCGATTTCATTATAACTCCATGATGCGGTAGACATATTATCGGACGTTTGTTATCTCGTTTCGCATTAGCTACCGGCGACATGTGACCCATGTCTATATATACGCACATGAAGCAGACGTATCTGTCTCGTAGTTCTCGATCGTTCTTGAATCGCCTTTCCAACTGAATCAAACGTTTAACTGCAGATTCTCGGGATCCACCTGGCTTTCGAGGATCTGAATGAAACGGTAGCCTTACTATAAAACGGCCTGAACTGCCACGCGTTGTGGTTCTTTCGAATAACTCCTCACATTCTCGATCTTCTATTGACAACGATTGTTTCCCGACGGGTTGACAATTTTCTATCTCCCAAAAATGTTTAACCGTTTGCTCGAGATTCTCTGACTGTTCGAGGAGACAGGTCAATACTACTGTCGTATCTTGATTAATAACGTGGCTCGCGCGTATCGTTACCGCGATTGTACCGTGTTGTGCAAAGTCGGCAAATTTTCACCGAGTTCGATTTTGTCTGACTCCAAGAGCGAATAGTAAAATTCCCCACCTATTAACATATCAATTGCTCCTGTTTTCTCGAAATCTGGATCTGCCAATGCGATATTAGGCGCGATTTTTAACGCTTTGCGACTTATATCGATAGATGGCAAATTCTTTGTGATTTTAGGAACAACTAAGCAATGTGCGTTCACGCGAAAATCAGAATGTCTCGATCGTACCGTAATCTTGCAGCTATGAACAAGAGTACTTTCCATTTGATTCCAACCCGTGACAACTTCGGATATTCGCGTACGCTTCAAGCCTAGTCTGTGACACGCTGCGTTTGTAGTCTGCAGAACCTTCAGACGAAGAGTCATTCATTATTGCCGATACACTCACTTTTAGGGTAACTAAAGGAACTAACTGAATTATACTCGTTTAATATTTCCGTGTCGGCATCAGTTGCACATATGAAAGAAAAACAATGAAATGCAGCTTGTAACCTCGAAGCTGCATTTCATTGTTTTTACGGTTTGTGTTTGACGGCGGGGCCACGAAAAAACTATAGTCCACCAGAGCGCGCTACAATTCGAGCCGGTCACAAAAGCCGCTATTCCCGGCTTCAAATGTGGCCCGAAAGCCGGTACTTTCGGTTTGGAGAGCAAGAAAAAGATATTCACCTCACGTGTGTTCGAACTGCCCTTATATTTGAATTGTATTTGGGTGAAATGAATTGCTTCGTGACTTCCCTCAGACCCAGCGACTTGCTCTATCGCCGACTAGGTCGTTGTCGGACTCGATCCTTGGCCCTTCAGATCGCAAAATTCGAAGGACCTGGCGCGCTGCATTTTTTTATTCGCATGCTGGGCTCTTCTGATGCGCGGAAATTTGCGAGAATACTTCCCGGTATCTCACGGACAGAATTTTTGTGTCCCAATGTATACGCAAGTGTTAAATGGCCACATTGCGCGTTAAGGATTAAATGATATAAAAATTACCATTGGCAGAACCGTATACTCAGTATATCGTTACTTGTATATGCTGAGATTCGAGAATATTAAAGAGTCTCACTTGTCTTGCTTGATAATTCAAGACATTGGAAGCGGCGTACGTCATATCATACAAACGATACTAGACGTTAAAAAAAAAAATAATCGCGAGCAGAACCAAGCGATATTCAATGAATTCTTGTCTTGCGCGCATCACAACGAAGAACCCCACTGTTGCCTGCACTTTGCGGCATGCTTCTTTGAAAGCAGCCCATTTCTTGGAAAGGAAACATACGTTTGAGTTTTTCATATTAGAGCAATATAAGGTGAGCCGGGCAGTGAATAGACAGTTAAGCAGATTAAAAAACCCAGTGAATGAAGACTTTCTATGCACGCGCTCTATGGACAGTGTCCATTTGCTAGGACCCGTCGATCCACTGGCTCGTTTACATTGTTTACATCTTACATCTTCACTTAATCCTTTACCGCTAGCTGCAAAGTGTGCGAGAAGCACGGCATGCGAGACCAAGCTCGGCTTCTGCAGATTACTGCGATGATATTCGGTGCATTTTTAGTAATGAAGAAGCTCGACTCAATAGCTGGATCATTAAGTCCCCACTCATGGATCATGGTTTGCAGGATGCTTTGCAAATTCACGCTTGTATGACTTTCTGTCAAGTAGGATATGCCTAACGTGATTTACTGTCTCTCAAAACGTATCTTTACGTAATGGACCGTCAGAGATATATAATTCTCGACCGCACGAGAGGTCCACCTGTCCGTGGTAAACGCTACTGATGAAACACCTGAATTGATGAACCTGACGAATGTCAAGACATTAAAAACAAAGATTGTATGCGTTTTGTAAACAAATGTGTACACTGGAACCGAAATAAATTTGGTTCCATTGGACACGATCTTCTTCTATATCGGTCGAGATAACCTCTTTGATTCGTCGAACCTCAGTTTCGTACAAGTGCCGAATAATTTCTCATGGAAACGTTGGTCTTGACAGTGGTTTATACGAAGATGTGAGTATTGACATTGAAAGCTTGAAACCTTTGCGATCGACCACGCTGTAAGTCTCAAATCATCATTATGGCGATTGCGTTCGTTGGCATCTTGGCTGGGGGGGAGTTACGACTCATCGCTTTTTCCCGTGTAGTGGTCTTATTGAAAGCATGTTCAATAAATACATCATAATTATTTGATTATAATAATTACAAAATAATGATATATTAAGTAATAATAATTGATACGTACTTTCCTGTTCAACACAATCAGGGTAGGTTCGAGCGTGTCGCAACATCGAAGTTGTGGCGCTAGATAAGGACCTCCAAATTTTGCCGTAGACATTCCACTTCGACTTGTAGCGGTCGAGGGTCGTAAAATACTGCCAAATGATACTTCGTCGCGAGATTCTGGGTACCAACTACACTGCTACCTGTCGAGGAAGTAGCGTCTGATTCTCCTGATCCTCCGCGTACGGGAAAGCCTTCACATGAATTTTCATCCATAACCACTGTAACGTGGTAAAATGCCGCTCCCTTTGAACTCTCAGCACAACGACAACAATCGTAAAATCCATAGAATTTCGATCGGCAAATACAGCATTATCTTAATCATATTTATTTTTGTTATTTATGAACGCCGAGCGACGAGGTTTTCCGCATCAATATTTACCACCTTAGACATCGAAAGTCCCCTTACGCTATGACAACAAGTTTCGCTATGCTGCATAAGGACGGACGATCTATTAATCAACATCGTCGCTACAAGCAACGTATTATTTACCGCCATCCTCCAGCTACATTCAGCAGGTTCATTCACTTATTATCGTTAATTGTTTTGTGCAGGGGAACGATTGGTGCGCGTTTCATTTGTGTGGGAGTAATTCACGTTAATATTTGACACTGGTGAATTTATTAGCTGGTTTTTTTGTGAAGAGATTGACCGTCACGAATAATTGTTCTTTATTAATATCGGAATCCTGAGTGTTCGTTCCTGCTCCATCGTGTGCGTGAGAGAAAGAGAGCAACAGGACGATCGTGTCTCTTGGAAAAATGAGGCGTGCAAGCGTGCAATCTGTTTTCTTAGATTCTTTTTTCATTTGTATTATAGCATCGGAAGACCCCGGAAAAAACCCACATTAGTTTTGATCTTGTGTTTTTGGTGAGCAACCGTCGCGATAGCTGATTGTGCATGATTACTCGAGGTCATCCCACGTATAGAGTCAGAGCTTTGGTTTAATTCAATCGATCCAGGTGGATAATCGACCGTTCGAAACCATCCTGCGTGCGTGCGTGCGTGTGCGTGTGTGTGTGCGTGCGTGCGTGCGTGCGTGTGTGTGTGTGTGTGCGTGCGTGCGTGCGTGCGTGCGTGCGTGCGTGCGTGCGTGCGTGCGTGCGTGCGTGCGTGCGTGCGTGCGTGCGTGCGTGCGTGCGTGCGTGCGTGCGTGCGTGCGTGCGTGCGTGCGTGCGTGCGTGCGTGCGTGTGTGTGTGTGTGTGTGTGTGTGTGTGTGTGTGTGTGTGTGTGTGTGTGTGTGTGTGTGTGTGTGTGTGTGTGTGTGTGTGTGTGTGTGTGTGTGTGTGTGTGTGTGTGTGTGTGTGTGTGTGTGTGTGTGTGTGTGTGTGTGTGTGTGTGTGTGTGTCTGTGTGTGTGTGTGTTGGCCAATCGAGGATTCAATTCTTTAAGCGATTAATTGACGTATTTGCGGGAGGTTCAACTTGTTTGACTTTTATTAACTTTGAATAAATATATATTCCGTGATTCCCGTAAGTTAAAATCCTTTTACTTCCCAGTTGAATAAAACATCAAATTAACTATGTATTAAGTTTATACCGGGCACTCCATCGAGTTTCGATCACACTGAGAGACAATTATGGTATTAGTAACCATAAAGTGACAACTACTCATTTGTTGTTAGTACGAACATAGTTGTTACCACTTACTTAGTTGTCACAACTATTTTTATAGTCACCGTAACTATAGAAGGAGTAAAAATCAATACTTTATAGTTAACTGTACTATGACGATTTCTCTCAGTGTAGGGTTTTTTGTTCGAATCTGCTTTTTTTCATACGATTGACAGATCTCTAAAATGCACTATAACGTTTTTTTTACACATTATGGATTGAAAACGATTTCTTGAAACAAATTTTTGATCGATCATATAGCTCTGAGAAAATTGTGAAAAACGCTTCCTTGGAGAACAAAAATTGTTGGTAACCGAGCCTAAGTCGGCCAGCAATTACTTCTATTTACTTGCCCTTTTTTAACAACAACAAAAAACAAATTGGGAGTACAGTTACTTTGAAATGGACGAAATCTAGAGAAAAGTTGAATGCAACACACTTTTTGAAAATGTTGTCGGAATTGCGCCAACGTATATAATATAAATTCCAAGCCAACTTTGTCAATCATATGAACAATTATCGTATAGGTCGAAATTCGGTGGAGTGCACGATATTTGGATAGATGAATTTATATATATTTTTTATTATTTTCTCCTCTCTATTATTATGACGTAGAGACAGACAAATCATAAACTCTGTAAGCCACATCAATGCACTATTTTACACGGGCAGATTACAGCCTAATGTAAAAAGTGCAAGGTAAAATGTGGTATTATTATGCTTTTCAGTAAATAAATCAATCAATCAAAAACACATATATCCTATTTTCAGAAGATGTAGTGATTTATTTTCATTTATTTTTGAGAAAATAAGTGATCTCGACTCACCGCTCGAGCCGCTTCTGTCGACTGCTCGAGCTACTCGTATCGCGTAAGTGTTCAAACCGCTCGTATCGGCTGAACGCTCGAACTAAATGAGCATTTGAGCGGGAAGAGCGCTCATACAACGTTCGAGCACGCTCGATCATCGCAATTACTGTTCGAACACGCTCGAAGGCGCTCATGCACATCCCTAATGTCTGTAGACTTAATAGAACTACGCGATTAATTTATTTCCGTTTCGTTTATTCCATCGAACGCAGGATTGTGAAATAAGACATCGACGTCTTGACGACCTATAAAATCATATTGACGATGTTTACCTGTAGTTTTGCGAGCGATTATTTCTTTTGGTAACCAAAGATTATTCTCACCACCCCGAAAGTTGGAATGGACATAATATACACTTTTCCGGCCGTCAAATAACAGGGAGTTTTGCAACGCAACATGATCAGGTTTAAAAGCTTTCGGGCCTTGTGAGAAATATTGTACCACTCGGAGTCATACCTGGAAATTAAATAAATAAATAAAGTATATTTTTTATCGCGAATGTACGATTGCTATAGTCAATTTAAATATTTCCATGGGGGTGACATTGGCAGGCAGTTCCTGCCACTGATTTACTTACAAACAGTAGTGAATATCCTCACTATGATCGGTGAGAAGTTGGGCAAGTAAGCTCTCCATATACAGATGGGCCATTTGAATCCCAACGAACGCTACATATCTTATAGTATTTTGGGGATCGTTTGTTCTTGTAGCAACCTGAATTATGTGTTTATCTTATAAATGAGTCAATAGGAATGACGTTGAGACGGAGCTAGACCTGGCAAGCGTAGCCAACGGGCATTTGCTCGACCGGGAAGTGAAACAAGTAAACGAAATCCCGATTTCAATTATCCCCGTGATACAATTTCTACTAAAGTAATTTCTTGAAAAAATCTGTGATGGAATATTCCACACGAAATATACTGCCGTATCATCACCATCACCGCGGAACTACGATCACCGATGGATTACCATCTACGAGGGATCACTATCTTTAAAGGATCATCATCACCGAGGAATCAGTATCACCGATAGATCATTACCTCCGGTTGTTATCACCGATCGATTATCACCGATTGATTATTACTGAGTGATTTTCAGCGATTGATTATCACCTAGTATTTATGGCTGAGCGATTCTCACCGACCGATGATCGCCCAGTGATTGTCACAGAGCGATTATCACCGAATCATCACCGATTGAGTATCACTAAACGAATATCACCGGATCATCGACCGGTGATTATAACCGATCGATTATCGCCGAATAAATATCGCCAATCGGTTTTCACCGAACCATTAGCACTGATCGATTGTGACCGATCGGTGGAGATAATCACACCGAGAGCTCAGCCCGCCAGGAATTTTCATCGCGTGAAATTATTTTAAGTCCTTAATGACGCAGAGATAGAGAGACGCTTTAAAATAACTTCGTTTGGTTGTCTAGTCACGCAGACTGGACAGCCACGTTTGCCTAGTTTGCCACATTTGCCTAGCAATAATTTTTGTCTCAAATTTGACTAAGTTTTATAGATTGATGTTATGTTTCGACGTTTGGCAGCCAATGGTATAGATGAAAATTTGGCAAATCGTGACTCGGGGTTTGAGTCCACCGATGCTGAAGATTTCGTTGTTATCGATTTTCCTGACGGAAAATTTCAAACCTTTGAGATCTTTTTATATTTTTATCCATTCTGATTCCTTTACCAATTTACGAATTGATAAAGCAATCAGAAAGGGCCACATTTTGACAATTAATTAGAAACGTGAAAAAAAAACGAGATCTTCGGGATCGGTAGACTCAAGCCCCGAGTTACGATTTGCCAAATTTCCATCTATACCATTGGTTGCCAAACGTCGAAATATAACATCAATCTTCAATAAGAACTCAACCACAGCAATAATAATAATAATTTACTAAGTTTTACCTGATAACCTGTTGCGCTCAGCATAATCATGATACAACCCACGTCTATAAAGAAGCACCACCTATATGTCTGCTCGATGACACTTGCAAATCTGTTGGTAGCCAATATGTATTAAGCACATTGATCCTCAAAAGTGCAACGCTTTACCAACATGAAATTCAGTTCTCACTCTATAGCATCATCATGTCTGTCAATGCACGAAGCTAGGTGTTCGACATCTCTGTCTCTTCCGTTTACCAAACATTTGTCTTCCTGGTATTTTTCTAATACCCCCATGCGTTTCAATTTATTTCTGAAAAATCGAACACAAAATTATTTGTCAGCTCTGTTACTTTTTTATTAAAATAATTAAAACTTGGTTCTCACCCCACTGCAGCGAATATTCCGCAGCAATGTACGATGAAAACGACAAATATTAGGTCGGGTGCAATCATGCTGGAGGTCACGACTGTTACGCATATAAACGTAAATGGAATTACGTAAGCATAATATTCCTGTTGATCAATAAGAGGTTCGTAAGAAACAGGGATTGGGTAAACTCCTGGCTCGGAACCGTTCTTGAATATTGAGTCAATGATCTTCGATACAATCGGCGGGGACATGAAGAGGAACGCAGTTGAATAGACTGAAACTGTGTACAGCGAAGGTTATGGATTGATTATACAGATTAACTGTCGAGATGGCAGTCGTCCTGCTACGTGTTAGTTAAATCCGTGGGATTCGTAGAAAAAACCTTTCTGACCGTTTTGGTGATTAGTTTGACGGTTTTGAATAGTGATTTGTGGTTTGATGGTTTGAAAGGGGAAAAAAATCGGACGCCTCTTTTTTTAAGTGTTTAGTCGATGTTTGGTTTATGGGAGTTGTGGTTACTGCATAATTTTGTAAGTTTACCTTAATAACATAAGCTTCTTTTGTGCTTTACAGTTTTTTACGAGATACTCAACGGTAAATTATAAATTATTTCATAATACGTTTAGGTTATGTAAACACAGAGATAAAAACTAGATAAAAAATAATAGTGGAAGTATTGATTTGGAGGTATTTCGAGTCATAATTAATTTTGAAGTAGCTGGGCTTGGCAGTCTTTCTCTGACTATACAGAGAGGGCCGAAAGTTACGAATGTTGTCAACTGGCCCGCATCTTACTCCACCCGTAGTGCAAGAGGGTAGTATGTCTTTTTCACCACCCATTGATGCAGAACAATAAGGAGAAATACAATTATTATCGAACTCGATATTCATGATTTTAATAACATTTCAAAAGCCGAGTTGAAGCCAAGGTGAGAACGAGGTAAGATCAAAGTGAGAGCAAGGTGTGAGCAAGGTGTGAGCAAGGTGTGAGCAAGATGTGAGCAAGATGATAGCTGGCTGTAGACGTTCGTATCGCCTTCACACTCACAGTTTTCGGAGTTCCCTGTTTAAGAGAGGAAGGGGCTACTGAGAACATTAATGTCGGAATGGACTATTGGTTATTAGATTTCTTAAAAGATTTCTTAATTCTTCCCATGGTATGACTTCAATCGCCGTCACTAAGCTAACCTAACTTCCAATGTGTTCCCAGCCGACTTAGCTACACTTTACCGCATTCGCCATAGTCACGAGGAAACTACGGAAAACCCACACCGGTACAGATAGTCGTATATCCTTCTGACTTCCCAGTGTATTCACGAAAGTGACTTTCTGACTTCCCGGTTCATACACGAAAGTTACTTTCTGACTTCCCGGTGTAAACACGAAAGTAACCTACTTCAGTATATATACCGAGGCCTCACAAAAACTGACATTGTGCTCGTTAGTCGATGAGCCAGCCGGTGCATGGCGAAGCGTTCCACCCATCTAAGTGATGACCGCGCAACCACTAGTGTCGGTTGACTGTGTTTTTTTCAAATATCTTCGATCAAGTATTTCTACGGATATTGTGTATCTAGTCTTTATTATTTCCACGATCCAATAACCAGACTTACTTTCAAGGTAATTCTGCTCAAAACTTCATTCTTCTTTGAAAACTATACGCCAGAAAAAAAGACGTTTATCGTATGAAAGAGAGCTTTCAAAATCATGCCGTAACTGCACCTTAGAGCAACCCAAATATCGACGAAATACGTACACCAAGGGGGACATCTCTTACAATTGTTACCCTGTGACAACAAATGCAGTGTATTTGGTACCCAATCCGGTATTCGTTTATTCATTTAACCTAATCTAATGTTGCATTTTGACATGCTCGTAACCTCTAAGCAAATGATACGAATGAAGAATTTTCTAATAAATTATCAAAGCATTTATTGGTAAACGCAGCTATTGCTGGTATCAGTTGGATCAAGAATATGGGTTTTGAGAAATATAAAGTTGAATGACAAAAGCTTATCCTTGACACTCACTGGAAGGATCTTAATGGCGAGGAATATAGGTCATAACCACAGACAAATGATGCTCCATAAAAAAATTCCGTGTCAATTGCAGTGCGATCTTGGTCATAATAACAGAAGAATGACGGAATTTTTTTACGGACCGTCATTTTTCAGTTATTATGACCAATTGGACCGTTTTTGAATTTTTCCCGTTATTATGGCCGTTATAGTTGCCGTTATCGTGAGTGTTAGGGATATTAGACGGTTGTAAATATGGGTGCATTTTCTTTAAACCGTCATTGTATGTATTTCCATATATTGAAAACCCATCCTGATGTAGAAGTTACTTTTCTGAACAATTGACGGATTTATCAAAATTTTTAGAACTACAATGAAACAATCAGCACTGATCTGATTAGCACGTACCAAAACGACTGCTTTCCCTAGCAGATTCGTGCAACCGCTAAAAAAAAAACCAAAAACAGACTGACAAACCGACACGTCCGTTGGGAATCGAAACGGATTGCAAAAAAAAACAGTAAAAAGGAATGCCCCTTTCTGTTAATGCTTGGTGTCTATTTCTGTTTGCAAAAGCCATAAAGGACCGAACTTTTTTCCAGAAAAAAATTATTGTCTTTGTTGCGTTTCACTAAACAAAACTTCATTTTGATTGTGAACCCTGCTTATATAAATATAAGCCTCAAACCATAAGGCTATTTACATATTGTAAATATATATTGTTATTATTTATTCAAAGCATAAGCAAAGTTCAATCGGGAAACGATCTTAGGTATTGACATGATCGCATCTGGAGTTATTGACAGGAAAACGAGTTCATTAAACTTTCATCGACATTGATTCTTTTAATAGTCATATATTGATTCGCAATAGATTCTGCAAGTTCTCATCATAACACATATGATACAAGTAAAGCTCATAACATATTTGTAATTTTCTCAAACGTCAAATAGAGAAAAAAAAGATTCTTATAAAGGTTCGAATAATATCCCCCGGGTCCCGGGTTCGAGATCCACCAATGATATAAAAAATTGTAATTTTTATTCGCGATCAAATATGTACTAAGCTGCCAAATAAATGACAATGAAGCCGTTTACATCAATTAATTGCAGCATAGATAATAATTACTTAGGAAAAAAAATTTCAATCCTCGGTTCCCGCGACGAAAAAAGGAGCTCCTCAACGGAAAGAGCGGTCCATTTTGTCGTTCTCTGTAGTCCGTTTCGTTCCTGAACGGACCATGCCAATCCGTTTCATGGTCCATCAACTTGCCAGAAGGTGGGTTTTTGCCAGCTGACCCATAATCAGAATTCTTTCTTTCGCCGTGTTCCCACTGCCACTAAACGGTGCGTTATTATTTGTTTCACGTGTTTTCCTTCGTACTCCAACCGAAGGTGGACGGTGGTTGGTTTTTCTGGTCTCGCGTGTCTTTCCTCGTGACGAAAGCACGGTGAAAAACGCCCAGGTATCGTACGCGGTCATTCGACGATTTCGCGAATATGATACGGTCGCACAACAAATTTCTCACTAATACGCTGTATAACGAATAACGATATATTTGCAGTCAAAGAGCGGTTAAGATAACAACGACGGTCTCTCGTCGTGTAATGTCGATAACCCAAGGAGCGTCGACGTCGTAGGAGAGAATGTCCATGCCTATCATCTCCAAAAGCTCAAATATTCTACCGTTCGGTAAGATAATTTCTAATTGCAAACGATTTGTATATATCTTGATAATTTTTTTTCATTCATGTTAGTTAAATCAAAACTTTTTCCTTTTGTTACAGTTGGCACGAAGACATAGGAAGCTGTGATCGAGACACACGTAGACATCAACGAAAAGGTCAGGGAAGACGTATTCATCAATACCGCGAAAAATCACACGCTCAAATCGGTATTTATAAGTCATCAACATTGGTAATTAATTTCTCATCACGTAATGTCGTAAAAATCTTCGAATTATATCGCATTATCGACAATCATAAAATCGAGGTTCAAATTAATATTATCAATCCGTTTAGTCTTTACTAAAGTTTTAAGGAATGAAAACAAATAAGACTGTATCTCTTCAAATCGTTAAAACGTTGAATCAAAATAGAACGTATTATATCTGATGGACACCAAAACATCCTGAAAACCTTCTGAGAACCTCTTCATATGTACCGAAGAAATCAGGGACATTTGCCGTTAATGTCTCTAAGTCGTCCTGAGGTCTACCTCAAGATGTTTTAAAAATATTCTATGTCCGGTATTTTGTCGACCTAAAAACTTATCTAAAAAAGACGTCTCTAGAGTATGCTCACACTGAGAGAAAATATTTATTGAGGCCTAAGAAATGGGTGGATTGATCATTCCATTGATTTCGACTAAATATTTTTTCAATTGCAATAAAATAGTGCATTCAAATTTCAAAGAGAACATTTTATTGCCTGTAAATTAACATTTACTTAGAGAGTATGTAGTAAAGAGAAAATTTCATTGTTCCATAGAAAAGTTTTCATTGATCCACATAAAGGGTCTCCTTTGATTCATTGAAAAAATATACTTCATGACAGCAAGTGCCGGGAATCTCATCGTCCAATGTGAAACACCTACGGGGCCGTCCCACTTGTACCTAACGTCACTCATTTTTTATCCGGTTCTCCCGAACAAGAGGTGCCGAGTTTTAAGGTGCCCGTACTTTAGTCTATTTCTGCCGTACTTGGGCACATTCTCTTCGAATTGCAGCTGTATGTGCCAAGTAGCTTAGGAAAAAATAGGTCTCAAAATTCTGAGATGTAGTGTCTCTGCCACTTTAGGGGAATCCATACCAAGAACAGAGACGATTCCTTTTATTTAAAGTCACTGCTTTGTATTGAGTTTGGGATCGATCAATGAAAAGCTAGTAATGAAACTCACGTATTTCTCTTCATTGGTGAAGATTGCCGCGAATCAATGAAATCTTTTTTCTTGGTGCAAAAAGAAGTTCTAAGGGCATTCTAATAAAGACGTCTTTAGGACGTCGGAAAAAGACGTTTAGGGAATGGCAAAAATTTAAAACGCACGACACTGTAAATGTGAATGGAATGATATTCCACGAAGAACGAAATATTCATTGTATGTAAAGTACACTGCAAAATTATGAATCTGCCCCAGCGTCTTCTTACCAGTTTTTATGGAACAATTATTGTAGAAGCTGTTTCTTGAAACATAGTTCTCTTATACTTTGCATGCATTTTGGCTCCTCTCAATCAATATAGAGTATATGGGAACGAAATAAAAAGTTATTCAGTAAAATCCATTGAGCGGCTTAACATTACTTAGTCTTCTTTATATTGCCGTAACTGCTTCTATTCGAGCTAACAGCAGCGGGAGAAATTGTCATTTCACTCGCATTCATACATCGAAAGTAGAAAAAAAACAATTTTCTCGCATTATATACTGAACACTCAAACTTATACACTAAAACCCCTAAAATAGCTCATAGCCATTGGATTGCAGATACGAAACATTTTTTGCCGAATTCCATATTACTAATATTTCAGCGTCAACTTTTTAGTTTGTCTCAGTGAATTGTTAGACAACGTAAATATTACATGAGTTGTAATTCTGCTTTGACCTGCTGTTCAACATAAGACATTAAAAAACAATAGAATAGAATCCTCTTCACATAAAAACTTCGTTATAATAATCCGGTCATAGAGGATGTCGTGGTTTTCATTTTGTAGAATCGAAAGATATCTTCAATAATGCTATACTTTTATAAAACATATTTTTGTCTTTCTTGTTGGAGCGTAAATTACTAATATCGAAATGAGAGGAAGCTATTGAACTAACAATATTATTCAATATCAATTATGAATCATGCGCTACTTGACAATTTTCTAAAATAATTGAAGACAACTGTTTTCATAGCACATTACGATGATAATCTAAATGACGTACTTGGGGACCATTTAACGACGTTTTGGAGACATCGTCTGAAAGAGGTCCGTCAAGGACATCTTGCAGAAAGCAAACGTTACACATTTTGAGAATATCCTTATGCTGTCTTGGGGAAGTCTTTAAGTCTGGCATAAAAAAGACATCTTTGGGACGCCCTCTTGACGTCTTGAGAACATCTTTTTTCAATTTACGGAAAATGTTCTTGAATAGACGTCTCTAGGACATCATTGTGAGATACTTGTCCTTTGGGATACCTAGAGTATTATTAATAAGTTATGCATGTACTAAGGTTGGAAAAAATTGAAAAGATGAGTTCGTATCTCTTGATCTTACATAACGTTAGCAGATGATGAAAAAACTGTAACGAATTGACTACGAGCGAAGAAAAATGATAATTGATTGATTTTGGAATTTACAGAGTTCACGTTACTAGAGCAATAATCATATAATGCTCAAGTCCACGGTGGAAACGCTATTAAGTTTTCACCTTTCGTTGGTGAAATCACCGATAGGTTCTCATCGTTCGATATGTCGGCCCCCCAAGGAAGCGTGGACTCTCCACGTCGACGACGGTGGAAACACGCGTGGTACATAAGATCCACAGTACGGCAGTCATCGCAGACACGATAGGAGTACGGTAAGAAATGGACGGTCGAAAAACGAATCGAAAGACCCGTCGTCCAGAAGCGGTGTTAACACGATAAATAAAACGAGAGAACCGAAAAGCTGCGGTTCCAGGGTCGGTGGGAACACGGTAGGAACACGGAAAACGGTGCACGATATGTGTGTTGAGTTCGCTTACCAATTGTCAGCACATCAACTAAGAATTGGAGTTCCAGGTGTATTCAGCCGAGTCCTATAGTTCCTGATAGATTTCAACAACAGTTCTCATCATTAAATATTAAGAAACGTAAATTAAAACATGATATACTTACTTAGCATAGCATGTCACGTTTTAAAAATTACTTTAACTGTAATTCATAGTTTTTAGTGACTTTACCAGTTCTACAACACAATTCTGATCCCCCTCGATGTGAAAATAATTATAAGCATTTTGTCAATACTATGGTGATACACAACGGTTTTATGACGAATTCTTTATCTTCCTGTGTTCACACAATAATTCTAACCGCCCTAATGATATTCTAGAACTGTTATAACCATTGGACATTGTCGCATAATTATAAAATAGTACTTTGTGATACAAGTGAGGTAAAGCGAACTTTATGAGAGGGCTGCGAAGTGAGTCGCAAGAGCCGCACGAGTACCACCGAAACACGAGTGGAACTGCACGCGTACCACAGGAGTACGAGCCGAAGGCGAGTGCTTACTCGCATATATATAACATATGAGAAAGATATACAATGGTGGTATACAACGGCTTTGTGGCGAGTTCTTGATCTACGCGAGTCAGTACATAATAGTTCCAGCCCCTCTGCCAATACTCCAGTATCATCGGTGGTATGTTACCGTTCTATGATAAGTTCTTGGGCTGTGTGTGTCTTCACACAATAATTTTGGCCATAATTCAGTATATTTCTACCCGCGTGAACATGGAACCCATTTCGAAAAAAAATATATATATTTTTTGCAATTGTTTGTACTCAGTATGTTGCTGTTTGTACCATTTTTATTTGTGTTCGTACTTCAAAAGTATGTAAGATAGTAGCATAACAGGGGGTGGTCCCAATAAGGTCCAAAACCTGATTTCGAGCTAATACGATATTTCTGGCACCATTCAATAGAGAATCGTTAATACTTTAAAACCTTGAGGGGGTGAAAGATAAAGTGGCTTCAAGAATATACACATAACTTCCACATTTTTAAAGATAATCGGAACCTGCAAACAGGATAAGATTCTTCATCGTTTGTGCCCACCCGTACCACCAAAAACCTTATTTGTGCCTTGAAGGGGTGAAAGATTAAACGGCTTCAAAAACTGTGAAAACATAACGCCGACATTTTTTAAGATAACTGAAATCAGCAAACGGGTTCAGTGGCTGTACGGGGGTACAGCCACTGTACCCCCGTACAGTGAATCTTAAAATACATAAAGTCACCATTTTTTTAGAGACATTTGAAATCTACAAACGGGATTAAATCCTATATCGTTTGTACCCGTTCGTACCACCAAAGACCCCATTAGTACCTTAAGGAGTAGAAGATTAAGAACTGTAAGACTTGCACATACGTAACTTTGTCATTTTTTAAGATAATCGCAATCTGCAAACGAGATTAGATTCTTTATCGTTTGTAGCCATTTGTCCTACTAAAAACCTTATTTGTACCTTGAGGGGGTGAAGGATTAAGGGGCTGGGACAACTGTGAATACATCCCTGCTGTAAGTATATAATAGAAACGGACAGTAACGAATACTCGATTAATACGTTACGATACTATTCCTTCCCGTGTTATCCTGATCCAAAACGACGGATGGAAATCCTATCGTTTCGAATATACAACGTTTTGTATCCGATGTCGTCCGGAAAATCGAATTGAACAGTTATCCGGTTCTATACTATTTTTTCAAAGAAATGTGATAAATCAGTATAAACGGAAAAGTTCTGGGAACGTTTCTATCCGTAATTCTAGTAGGCAGAGAAATGTATTGTATACGTTTCTATCCACAATAATTTCGTGTACGTTTTGTGTACGTTTCTATCCACAATCATTTGCGTTAGGGTCAGATCATCTTTGTACCTGTATCTATGCACTACAACTAGTGGCGCGGAGTGATTATCGTTACATGTTTCTATCTGCAAAGACTTTTGGTCGAGACAGATAAGTGTTCTTTACGTATGTATCCTCAAACATTTGAGCCAGGAATAGTACAGTTTCGCGTAGCAGTTATTGTTCGGCGTACCGAATCATTGTATAATATTTGTTTTTATTGTCATTTGAAAAAGCAAAATTATAAATATGTCTCGAATTTTGGTTTCGGATACATTTAAGAAATAAATGTAAAAGCGAAGATGTGATAACGGATTGTACGTCATAAAACCGTAATAAAACGAATACACTGTAAGAACATTCTCTTGAGTATGATAGTGGGCTCTGTATTACACCCTGTACTATTTTTTTGTCTCATTTTTAAGTTTTAAATATATTTTTTGTATCTCCTGGATCGCAATGGTCGTTAGGGAATTTATTTCAGGATCCAATAAACACTCTGTTCTATTCTTTTCAGAACGAGATTCGAAATGCCAAACATAAACTGATTGAGACGGATAGAAATTAAATGTGTACGTTACTCAATCATGTGGGTAGGAATATGACAGATAAGCATTTGGCATTACGACGATGGCATATTGGCGGCACTGGGAGCACGGCGTGCCGTCAAACATGCGTCATGTACTGCCGCATTAAGTTGCGGTATTGACGGGACAGCGTCCTGAATCCGGCACTATGCCTACACATTTCCGTCACGCTCTGCAGCGCCAATGCTTGTCGGAACTGTGTAACCACAATGTCGGCATCTATACTGTTGAGCCCGCCGTGCCGGCAATATCGCTGCTTAATGCTGCAGTAAGTTCTGCGTTTCAACGACAAGTCGTGCGGCACATTTTCTTCCAGCATGGGAGGAAAGTAAAATATTAAGCGGATAATAAAGAATAAAAGTCCAAATAACTACTCACACATAACCGTCACTTCAAAAGTACGAATAACCGCTCCTTCAAAATGAGGAAAGAAAGAAGATGTCTCCTACAAACTTTCCTCTCCTTGTCAAAACGGAAAAGATATAGCGTGACAAAGTTTTCAATTTGCACAGATCGTCTTAAATTTCACACAATTTTTTTTTTCGAAAATATCCGCCATCGGGGAATTAAAAGAGGAACAAAAAAGTGCCTAGACATTTTCCTCTCAGAACTAATGTTACAGCGCTACAACGCGACAGAGTTTTTTTTTTTTAAAGATGCAGAAATTTTGATGGTCATTTTACAAATATTTATCCCCATGGTATTTACAAAATCCGAGTCCGATGATAAAAGCTTGTACAGTTGATAACGGTCAAAGATTACATAGTTTTACTTATTGAGTCAAATGATAAAAGTTTGAACGGTTTGGAGTAGTGAATACTAACAACGCAAGGGGACTTTCGCAGGTGGCTTACGCAGCGCTTCAAAATAGAGGCTGTTTTACCATTATTTGATTAAGAAATAAAATAATGGTTCACAACAATTATGGAACCATCGACTATTGAAACTAAGAATTTAGGAATTCAGTTTGGCTTGTCGTTATTGGTTAAACGTAGTCATCGACATGTAAAATGGAAGTAAACCTCAATACTAGCTTTATTTGTGCACCAGCTACTTAACGTGTAGCACCGTTACTATTCCAGTGGAAAACTGGATTATGAGATGTTTTAACACGACAAACTAATATTTTTTAGGGTATAAGCTAGCTCTGACAGAGGCATGAGGGGGAGGGGGAGAGGATCACAATATCTCCTTCACTCAGGGGGTGAATTCCCCAACACAATAGCTCCTTACAATATTACCTCGATACTGGACTAATGAGTAAAAATTATACTTTTGCTAACAGTCGAAATTCTCAGGGCTGCAAATTATGGGAGGGGAAAAATACCTGACGTAATACAATCACCACCGCCGACCTGTTACTGTTTGACCGTTACACGTAGTTGATTCGTAATGCTCTCAAATAATCCCTAGATTTGGCCTCAGGGTAAGATATCCGGATTTACGGGATAAAGGAAACTCACAAACGTACTTACTCTTGAAATTTTGTCGTATTATAAATCCTCTCAGTCTCTCTTAATGGCAATAATTTGAACTAAGCTCGCTTTTCTCCCTACACGTGGTCCCACTGGCTGGCTCGAAGTGGAGTCCCAAAAATGGCCGGTACTTCTTCTTCCGTTTTATCCAGCGAAACTTGACTCCTGATTGAAGTATGAGACCTGTTGTGACTGGCGCTCAGAACAGAAAGAGAACTCTGTGCGTTTCGGCATTGGCTGCTGTTTCCGAGGGGTGATGCTCTCAGTTGTCGATAGACGACATGTCGGCACCCGGCTTGTGACGTCAGCTGGGTGTCTATTGTTAATAGTGAACCGGTGTACCACATCGGAAATTCCAAGACAGATAATAGTGACAGTTCACGTCATGAATGGCAATAGTGGTATCTCAGTGGTTGAGTAAGGGTGTAAGAATGTCTACACAACACTTCTCGGAAGACTAAGTCCGCGAGTTGACGCAGTCGTTTGGAGGTTACGATTAGACAACTTGTTGCACACTCCAGGGCTCCTTTGAAGGCCCAAGGTATCCCTGAAGTCCTCAAAGAGGGAAATATTATTCAATCACCTGTGTGGTGTAAGCCAGCATTCCCTCCTACGAGCAACTGCCTTTGCTTTGACCGCCAAAAGTTCTTCCGCATTCAATCCTCACGGTTTTTCGAATAGTGTCATTCGAGCCAGCGCAGCAGTCATAAAGGGTCTACAGTACAAGGGAATAAGGAAGGCTAGGAACCTACTATAGATACATAGAAAGATGGGTTTATTTCGTGCCCTGGGACAAAGTCCCCTAAGAGCACCGTGCAATAGTTATACATATATGTCATTAAGGTGCGTCGAAGAAATTTTTTTTTTTTCATCGTTCTACTCTATAGTTTGTACCTTTAAACAACTCTTCTCAAAATTCCAGCGCGATAAAATTTTTTTCAAAGGTGACTCAAACGATATATAGATTTCCCATTTGATTAACAGGTACATGAATGCGGCTCTTAATAAATTCGTGTCCCTAAATTACAGATACGATATATTGACGTTCAGCGTATCTTTTTTCATTATTTTCAGATCATTCGGAAGAGAAAAAAAGTGCTTACAAGTTTTTCATTTAGATCGATAGTTTTCTATGAATTTATTATGAATTTTTGAAGCTCAGGATATTGCCCTCTCCCCCCTGTAAGATCAGTTTCAATTGAAATTTCACGTTTGAGGTCAATTCTGGAGCCATTGTCTGTCGTAAAATTCAATTATAAGTGGAATTTCATTCAACTGTTAAACGAATCCTTTTAATTTGTTTTTACATACGAAAAAAAAGATGGATTAGAACGAATATTTAAAGGAAAAATAAAAAAATTAATCAGCTTTGTTCAAAACGTTTGATAAATCTGTCAAATTTCACCGCAAATCGGGAAGAATACAACAAATCTTCAAAAAATTGAAAAAGAATGAAAAAACTTATGAAGCGTCCGAAAAATCTTTCAGACTGGGTCACAAATTTTACAAATAATGCCAAAAATGGAGAAACATGGAGACCATTTTTTTTTCATTAATATAATGCCAATTTTTCGTCCTTATTAGCGATTTTCAAGGCTTTTTATAATTTTGTTAGATTCAAAACGGCTTATGGTCTAAATACACTTTAGATTTGTATTCTCTTTTTTACAATTCACTCGATCGCTGAGGATGTACGGTGCAAGCTGACTTGAAATTTGGATTCAGCTGGTCAAAATACATGCCGGTAGGTAGGTGGCGCCCGATGAAAAACAAATTTTTTTGTGTGCCGGTGTAATCAATTTTATTTCAGGTGAATGGTGTCCTTCGAGCCAGCTTGCTGGGTAAATCTTCTAGCGATTTATCGTCACAAAACATATAATGCCAAAGTATATCCTGACCGTATATCGTCCAAGCGATCTTGCCTGCTCGGTACATAACGAAAATAAAAATTGCCAAATCAAAACATATGTCAAGTATTAAAACTGTAGCCATTACCATACAAAAAAAATCTTTGCAAAAAATATATTTTCCAAGTAAGTCTTAGGAAAGATAAATAGATAGATAAGATAGATAGAAAGATAAATAAAAGATTAGAAAGATAAGTAGAAGGAAAAATAATTCATTTCAACAATATTTAAGCAAATTCAATATATTAGCCAAGTAGAATTAATTTCAATAAACTTGGCGTGCGGGCGGTTAGCTCCCGTACATAGTCCATTGAAGTAAGTTCGGCAGAAAGCAATTTTTTTTATTTTATTAAGGTAGTCCTCCTGTACGGTCTGACGTCGTATAAGTTCGAGGGAGAATTAAACAAAATTTAAGAACAGTTCTCGATGAGATATAAATCTGAAAAAAATCAAGCGTATAGAAAATGCTGAAGAGGTTATTTTGGCATAATAATAATTAAAAAATGTTATTGAAAAATTACTTAAATAAATAGTAGTGCAATAAATTACATTTTCAAACATCAGATAAAGTTCTAAAAAAATCCACACGTATTTAAAAAAATAAACAAAGCAATTTTCATAACAAAAAAAGGTTAGGTTGCCGGGCAATTTGTTGCACAATTATTTATTTCAGTAATTGGTTAATAACATTTTTCAATCATTATTATGCCAAATTAATCTCTTCAGCATCTTACATATAGTTGATTTTTTTCAGATTTTTATTTCTTCGAGAACAGTTCGTAATTCTGTCTCTATTTCGCTCGAACTTATGCGATGACAGACAATACAGGAGGACTACCTTAATGTGACGCATGCATGCATAGTGTCCGTTTTTATGTGGATCGGGTGCCACATAAGGTAGTTGTTTTCGAGAAAGCGTATAGAGAATAGTGTTGCGCATGAGCATATCTGTTCATTTTAATTTTATACACGTTATTCGACCGGATCGGTCTCAATTGGTTATATCATACCGACATTTTTTTCGATTCAACTGTCTTGGCAGTTCTTGAACCTCGTTCCGCAGTATTTGAACTTTTCATTGGTTTGGCGTTTATTGAAATAAAAAATACTATATCTGTATTATTCACCAATACAGCTGTTCATAATACAAGATAATCCAGCTGTTCGAAAACTATCTTCTTCTATGCTACATAATTTCTTCACTACTCTATTTTCCACAAACCGTAAACAATCAACTGTATCACGCGCATGAAATCGTATTGTTTCAGAAGGAATTTCAGATAACATTGCAGGATTCAAGGCATCACACTAGTTACAAGTGGAAGGCGAAACAAACTGCATCAGGTGGTAACTTACCCATGTAGTCGCGTAATTCGCGCAATCGGCCATGGACAGTTCCCTCAGTGAATTGTAACTTCCTCGTTTCCACGATTTGTGAATCCGAAGTTATGACCACTCCTACTTGAATCCGAGATAATATATCCCTGTATGAAAAATCACCTTTCTGTCGTCGACTTATATGTTGTCAACTCATCATAGCTCAATAATGCAAATCACAAATTTACGGCTCCGAATGCTCCTATAATTTTTTCAACTTTTTTTTTCGATAACATAACGAGAGGGTGGTCTTTATGTACAGGTGAGAGTTGTAATAAATCACCAAATAGTAGCATGTGTTTTTCACCAAACCAACCATTTCCAAAATCCCCGGTATTGAATATTTCGGTCAATCTCAAATGAATGCACATCAATGTAACATTTGAAATCATTGAAACTTCGTCGATTATTATTATTAAGTTATATTACGCATTTTATCTCGCATTAATTTTAAGACGGCATCGGAAAGCTCTCTATATTGAGCTGTACGACTATGTTTAACTGGCAGTTCAATGAAGATGTAATATTTGTAATTTTTTTACTCATGGCAATGCCACATAAATTATAATTTAATAACTGAACGTAATTCATTTTGATATTATGAAATTTGTAATTATAAAAAAATCTAACTGTCTCTTGATAACTTTTGCAAAACTTGATATCAAGCCCAAATTCAGTATGTTAACGAAATAATGTTAAGTCATGTTCATCTAGTTGTTTGGAACTTTATTTGGAATTTTGTTTAAAATTTTATTGTATTTTAGGGTGTTCCAAGTCTGTTTAGGGTTGTAATTAGACGAATTTTTTCAATGTGGGGTTTTTCTTGAAAATACGAATAGAACCTAAAAAGTATTTAAATGGGGTGTAGTGCCTGGGTTACCGAGAATTTTTATTTTTCTTCTTTTTAGGGTGACTTGAGTCTGTTAAGGGTTGTGACTGGACGACCATCTGAATTTAGGATGTCTTCCTTGAAAATTCGGAAAGCACATAAGAACTACTTAAATAGGGGTGTAGTTATATCTACATTACCGAGAAAATAATTCTTATTCCAATTTGGGGTGGCTCAAGTCTGTTAGGGGTTGTAGCTGGGCGCATTTTTGAATTAGGGGTGTCCTTCTTGGAAATTCGAAAAGCTCATGAAAAGTACTTAAATAAGGTGTAGTTATATCTACGGTAATGAGAAAATAAGTTATATTCCAATTGAAGGTGTCTCAAGTCAATCAAGGGTTGTAGCTGAACGCATTTTTGAATTAGGGGTGGCTATCGTGAAAATACGGAAAAAACATAAAAAATACCAAAATGGGGTATAGTTACATATATAAATACATCTATATTCATATGTTACCGGGAAAATAACTTTCATTCCAACTAAGTTCCAAGTTTGTTAAGGATTGTAACTGGCCCAATTTGCGAATTGGGGGTGTCTTTCTTAAAAATTCGGAAAGCACATGAAAAGTAGTTGAATAGAATGTAGTTACATACACATATACATCTGTGTTTCTATGTTACCGAGGAAATAAATTGAATTCAAATTATTATTCACGTACGCGTACGTATTGTCTTGTGTGTTTTTAATGTCCGTGAGTGACATTTTCGCCATCTAAGAGTGTGTTTGTAAGAAATTTTATATCGAAATTAAAGAAACGAAATATCACAATAATAATATATCAGCATTGCGCAGGCCGATTCTTTTATAAGAAGCCCAAAAGAAAGATTTTTCAGAAATCTATATATTGAACCTAAATTTTTTTTATCAGCAACTTTTTTGACACAAAGAGTCGAGTGGCAGTTTAAAAGAGAAGCCGTTGAAAAACGTTCTTACGGAAAATATGAGTAGCGGTAGCCGCGACAAGTCTTGTGGAGTCAGCTCAGCCAAAATCAAATGGACATTTTTCAACATCAATTTTCCTTTCATTTGAACTTGGCGCTCAGTCGTTACCGCGCCTCTTGATATAAATTTCGCAGCTTGAAATGATCGATGACATCGGAACAAAGTATAAAAGTTGGAATTCAAAGACGAATCCGAATTAATTCTGACCAAATGGTTATGAAACAGATTTAGAACATGATAGAAATTATATAATTGTGATTTCTTTTCTAAATTACTGCTATTTGCGCTGTCAAAATGAGAGGATTTCCAAGTGTGTTGTTCCCCATCTCCTGTATCGTACAGAATTTTGACTCCCTAACCAGTAGTTTTGAGAACGTAACACGTGCACAACCAACCCGTTTGCAGATTGTCTTTAAAAATGTCGGAGTTATGTATTCTCAGTATCTGCAGCCCCTTAATCTTCCCCCCTCTTGAGGTATTATGAAAATTTATTTTGGTACAGTCAAGTACCAACGATTCTCTATTGAATGGAGCCAGAAAAATCGATTTAGCTCTAAATCGTGTTTTGGGCGTTTTTGGGCTTACCTCCTGAAGCTTACATACCCTTAAGGTACAAACAAAAATAAAAGTGGTTAAAATAGGTACATACAGAGTACAAACGATTGCAAAAAAAATCGTTTTCAAAATAGGTTACAGGTGCACACAGGTGATAATAGTGCTATGTGAAGTTAGCATGCTGTTTTTTCAATTTTCGTTTTATAATATTGAATTAAAAGAACTATTGTTGGAATTTATCAGGAACTGTAGAATTCGGTTGAATACACCTGGAACCCCAGTTTTCAGTTGATGTGCTAATAGTGCTAGGTAAAGTCAGTATCCCATTTTTTTTATTTTCGTTTTTTAAAATATTGAATGCATTGGATATTTATCAGAGAGCAATGCGTGCGTTCGATCGTGACGTTTGTTTTATTGTTGTTAGGGGATATTTAATTATGCATTAGTCTTTTGTTTCCATTATTCGTTACAATTTTCTTCCTGATGGACTTCACATCGTTTTTCTAATAATCAATGTTAATGTAATCAAATAAACGTTTGTCACACAACTAAGTGGTCTTTCATTGCGTGAATGGAAAACACTGGATTTATAAATTAACAGAATGTCCAGAAGTATTGTTGGAATCTATCAGGAACTATAGAGCTTGGTTGGATACAACTGAAATTCCATTTTAGTTGATGTGCTGAAAATTGGTATGCAAACTTTACACACGGTGAACACGGTGGGAGCACAATAAGAATACGGTGGAAACACGATGGGAAGACGGTTATTTTGGCAACAGGGCGTCAGGTGGCAAAAACGCACCGGTGAGTCGAACGACAATTTGACGGTGGTACAGATCCCCTAGAGAATTAAGCTGCCGTTCACCAAGCTGGATCAACCTGCGTAGATGATCGTGATTTTTTTTCCATTTTCGGTGTACTTTTGAAGAATCCTTACTTCTTGATCTTCAGCCCAAACTTGCCAATCCTTGCGCATTCGTTCTAGCAGATCTAATACCTGTGTGTATTAAGGGTCCCACATATATTGTCAACGACGAGATTGAATGCATAAAAACTTTGGAACTTTATGATAAGAAAATGCATGCTACGAAGACCGATTCCAAAAATTAACAAGGCAAACAAATTAGCCATGCATTAAAATCGAGTCCCAAAGGTTGGAGAATCTTAACTTTCCTTTGAACTCAGTGTTTACTGATATTTTTCATGAAATTTAAACCCCTTATGCGAACGGCACTAATTTTGATGGGACCGATATCTTCTTTTTTTTTATTGGAAATGTTGTCATTGGTTTTGGAAACCTTTCTACATTACATATGAGATAAATAATGATTATTAGACAAAATTTAATGACGTATGCAAATGGAAAAACTTGCAAATTAAGTTTATGAGAAAAAACAATTCTAATGGTTTTTGAACGATGCATTACTCTGCTAATTGATTGGTAATTGTTTTTTCTCAGTATTATTTCGTCGTTGATTTTTTCGAAATTTTACACGCTCAAATATTAGTCCAGCACAATGAAAAAAAAAAAGAAATATTGATCAATATTTTTTTGTAACTTAAATACAACCAACCTGCCGTGAGTGAATTATACAATTGATCAACTTCGTGGCGGACATCACAGAGCACATTGATGGTGGACAGCATTCGATAAGACTGTCTGAATCGTGACCATACTTGGCAATACCCATAACCTGAGCTGTGACTTGGCAAGAGAAGAGAAAACCTATAAGTGCGTGAATGGTGCGCCGTGTACGCGTGGTTTGGTACGGCCATTGTCCGATTGTCGACATTAAGATTTCAGTCGGCTTGTAATAACGGGCTTGGTGGTAATTCATCGTAACTGGTATTCTCATCAATGTCAGTGTGCGGTCTGCCAACAGCATTTCGCGGAACATTTGACAAGATAGCCCTAGACTTCATTCCCCTGAGGGTCATCAATTTTTTTCCATTGTAGATTCGCACACATTGTGGCAAGAAATATTACTTTGTTTGACATCTAAATTACTGCAGCTATAGGCAGTGACGTTGAGTGAACGTCACTGGGAAGAACCTTCGATCGAAAAACTATCTAACAATGTAATTCATCGACTTTCAAGAAAAATTAACTAACGATTTACTCAAATGAGTAAATAATTATTCCTGATTGATATATAATTCTTAAGGAAGAATTATGATTTGATATAATACTTATTTACAGTTACATTTGCTGTTTAATTACTATATAATATAGCATATTTTTTTAAGCATACATAACATGCTGCTCTAATATATATTTGGAATATTCCGAAACATTAAATCATTCATATAAAAATTTTTAAAAACTTCAGGGGTTACTTATGGTTAAAGCTGTTTTCATATCGAAGCAAATATTGATTTTTCAGGAGAGCGGTATTTTACTTTGCACTTACTCTGCCCTAGACTATAATTATTGTACGTATGCAGCAGGCGCGAAGACCGATGTTCTTGAAAGCGCTGACATCACAATAGACGTTTTTTTGCCGTCATAATTAAAATGGTTTTTCCCCTTATTTGCCCCGGAAACTCGCCCTCGTTTGAAGCGGTGCAAAGCCAATGTACTTATCGTATCGTATGCGTATGGAGTGCTATTTCTCGTGATTACAAAGTGCAGTGCTTCAAAACGTATCTCGTATGCCTAAGTCGGCTAGATTTTACTTCTTGTACTAATACCTTTTATTTGTACCGCCACTTATCGCACTAGTGCCATTTTCCTCGCCAGGACTCCTCGCACTAGCGTTTTTTTCTGTTCTGGAATTTTCGCATTTGTGGTTTACTTTCAACATAACTTTTCTTTTTGTTCTTATGTATAATTTCCGCTTTTTTCCCGTCAGCACTTCTCACGCTGGTATGTTTTTCTCGTCCGCTCTTTTCAAACTAGTGTTTTTTTTTACTTCAGTGCTTCTCGCACTAGCGTTTTTTTCGCCGTCGGCACTATAAGTTGTAACCCATGTAACGATTGTAACAGCCTCCTTTTTGGGGTTGCTTCAAGAGTGGAGTTAACAATCTTGATTTTTACACTAGAAAAAACAGGGAAATGTAGGAGGAGTGTGGAGAAAGCTTGGTGAAAAATCAATGAATAATTGAATTGTGAGAAAACCAACATAAAACCAATAAAATTCATTAATAATGAACACAAAGTATAGAAAAAAATATGACTCGACACAATGATAATTGACTAGTAATAGAAAAAGAGTAACGATGAAAGAACAGAATAAACTAAATCGATAACTAAAGGTAGATATAGGTGGTGGAGGGCGTGTGTGTCGGTAATTACGGAGGTGGAGTGTACAGTACTTATAAACGAGGCAGGGACTCGGCGAAAAACAAATAATCTCGAAGATATGACCGCAAGCTACGTATCATGTTGCAACGGAAATTTACCAGTTATATCACCCGGTAAATTGACACGAAGAGAAAACCCACTATATTTGGGCAAGGAAATAATCATAAGAAAGACGAAATGCATACTACACGATTACAATGGTACACGCATGCACCGCTAGAGTTTACACCTGTTGTGCGATACAGTGAGTATCGCACCAAGATGACGTCACTCCTGTGTGGCAGCTCAGCTGAAGTGAGGTGCCGGCCGGCGTCTTCTTCTCGACGGAGCTCGGTGTCGTCACTGATTGGCCGCGGCTCTTGTACTCCATTGCCTCGACGAATATGGGACTGCGCGCCTGGGGTTTGGCCGACGGGTCAATCGAAGCAGTCGGCAATTGGTCGGCGGTGGCAAGGACGTGCCGGTGGTTCGCGGAGAGACGTGCAAGGACACGTTGCAACTCCGGCGTCTTCTCCCGGCCGGCGCCACATTTAAAGTGCTCGAATACTCTACATTCAGACACAGAATCATATATCCATTCGGCGTAAGAGAAAACTCTAAAAACGCATAATAAAATATAATACAACGAGGAACTCGGTACAATATTGAGAGGGACTCGATATACAATAAATAACAAAGTACAGATACCTCAATGTCAGTGAGTGGTGGCCTCCAACTGTCGCGCCGTGTTACAGGGTACAAGTGCATTTTTCTCGGCAGTATTTGTAGCACTGGTTCTCTTTTCTCGTGCATTTTCTGACCCACAATAATTAGTGCAGTCACTGTGCAGATTTTAATGAATGTGATTCTAAATTATCAGAATTGATTGATGGTGGACTGGTAGTCATTGGTGGCCTCATTAGAGCATTTGGTGGTGAACCCTTAATTTTTAATTAATTTATCGAAATTAGCCGGTAAAGTTAGCCGATTAATTCTTCACGAATTTGATCTTTGAAATGTCCAATCGATGTACAATCGTCTGGTGGTCAAGAATATCATAATGAGAACATTTGGTGGTCGCTAGTTATTGAGAAAACTCAAAAAAATTAATTTCCATTTTACAGAAACGAAAGTAAGGATATGAACAAATCCTTATGGCCGGTAAAACACATAATTCTGAACCAATTTTGCTTTGAGAGGTCTTAATCGATGCAAAAACGTTTTCTGATCATTGGTAGCCTTATTTAAACATTTGGTAGTTATTAATTAGCATATTATATGTCTTTTAACGTACCCAAGCAGTATAACCAGGATCGAACGCTGTGATTGGTTGACAAATGGGTACCACGATAATACGTATTTCGTAAAACGCATCATTCATAACCGACAACGCTCCACAGGGTCGTAATCGAAGCAGGACCGTTCAATAACTATTGTTTGTCATGAATTAGATTATCATTATCAAATTAAGGACACCTGTCCTTAATTTTATTTATGCGTTACGACGAGTAACGACAAGTAATTGAACTTTGGGATCGGTCGATGTACGCATGCAGGTCTATTGACATATATTCTCTTGAATAAAACTCATATTTTTCAACCGATTTCGTTCAACGAGGTCTTAATCGAAGCGTCAATGTTTGCCGATTATTAGTAGTCTAATTACAACATTTGGTGGTGAACCGTTATATATTAAATTAATTAATCAAAATGGGCACTGAGAATGGGCATATCACATCGGATTCTCTGCCAATCCGAGCTTTCGCTGCTGATATGAATGTGCGAATATGATTTACGCAATTGATTACATTATATAATTACCACTAAATGCTTTGATCACTTTACTTATCATTATTGGATGTTTCTACGTCGATTAAGACCTTGTGGCTTAAAATCAGTCCAAAATCGTCCGTTTCACGAGCGTTAATACCGCTGTACCAATTCATCATCAACCAATCACAGCGTTCGATGCTGGTTATTATAATGCTCGGGTATGTTTAAAGACATATAATATGCAGATTAATGCCCACCACATGTTCAGATAAGGCTACCAATGATCGGGAAACCTTTCTGCATTGATTGAGATCTCCTAAAGCAAAATCGGTTCAGAATTGAGTTTTTTACCGGCCATAAACATTTATCCATATCCTTGCATCCGGCGCTGACGACTGGAACTTTTAACTTTTAAATATTTTCTCGATAACTAGCGACCGCCAAATGTTCTAATTATGTTATTATTTATCACCAAACGATTACATATCGGTTGGACACCTAAACGAACCAAATTTGCAGAAAAAAAATCGCCCATGTTTACTTAGTAATTTTGATTAATTGATTTGAAAAACGGCTTACCACCAAATGATGTAATTAGACTATTAATGATCCACACACAATGGCGCTTCGATTAAGACCTTGTCGAACGAAATCAGTTCAGAAGTATGAGTTTCCTTCAAGAGAACGTAAGTCGATGGACGTGGGAGCATATATTTATCAACTGGGCCACTTTTTTCGGTTGAACACCCGAACGTTTTTTCAAATTCGTCAGTTTGTTGTACTTAAGTTGAGTGTCTGTGCTTTTTATCAGATTTTTTAAGGGCGCCGTTTAGGATTTACTTTTTTTTAAAATAAATAAACACTATATCGCTGAAATTCACTTTTGAATACACTATGTTTCTGAATATTGATCTCTCAAAAAATTCTTAGGAACATTAAGTTTTTCATTTTTCATCTACTTTTCAGTGTCATTGAAGGTATAATTGTTCCATCGGAAGAAAATACATTTTTCGCAAAAATGAACAATAAACAATTTTTTTCAAGAAATAATACACCTTTGATGTTGCCATTAATTTGACTAGATATTCCACATTGTACGGAGATTCTGAAAAAAAAATATCAACGTGGGACCTCCAGTTATTATGCCGTAAAAAATTACAAACTGTAATTAAGTAATTTTTTTCTTGTTTTTTTTGTTATCGCTTTACAATTGCAGGTGCCTCTTTAGAATTTTTCCCTTAATGTCTTCATACAATGCCAAATACGCTGTAAAATAAAAACCGGAAACGTGTTTTTTTTCATTGCACACCGGCATAGTGACGGCACGGCATGCCATATCTAACATTTTTGGACGCACAGCATGCGTGAAAGGTGACAAAATTTTTTGGTGTGTCACACCGGAAATTTAAAAAATTTTCAAGTCGTAAGTTGTGAATTATGAAGTGTACATTGTAAGTTAGATAGTTTTCAAAATTAGGTTTCCATCTGTCAGCAGAGCCTGCCATGAAAAATCATGTTATAGTTTTATAAGTTTTTGAGATCGAAAATTCTGACTTGAAGAGAATGACAGTCTGTTGACGTCTCTCTTTTTATCGAAGGAATAGAAAACTCAACACCAAGAAGCCTGTAGACGATAGCTTCCTAAAGTGCAATCAAATCCTAAATAATTATTCGTTATTCATACACAAAACTTATGGAAATTCATACGGCTGAAAAGCAGTACCTTCGGTGAAAAAACAATTATTGATTATTTTTTAGAAAATTGCAAATAATTTGATTCAAAATGTCTCATATAAATATCACATTTCTTTCCGCACAAACCGTTTCCACACGCAGGTCTACGCCGCGTTTTGATACGCTGCAATCTCGAAATAACACACTCGTTCCTCTACAAACTCAATACTACTCACTTCTGTTTCTTTATATTTATAACATTCACCCGCTTTATCCGAGACATTTCGTTATACACATCGTTATACACCTACGCATTTTGATTACACACATTGCGTGTTGCACAATCGGATTATTCACAAACATTTACCAAAACCTTTTACTAAACCTCAAATCAATCGCACACATCCTTTACTACGCAACCCGATTACCCACACGGTATTGTACCCCGTTTTTTTTCACAATTAATCCAACAAAAGCTTTTGCAGCACATTTTGTTTCTACACACTACTTCTGTCGATACGAACTGAAGAGAATAGTCTAGTGTCGGTAAGGTAGAAGGTATGAGTTGCCGCCATTTACAGCTCCGTTGAACGAGCAGTATTATCGGGTAGCCTGTTATTCATCAAGAAATCGGACTCTCATGAGAACATTTGCCTGCAGAACACCAGAGGTCATGTGTAGAAACAAAATGTGTTAAAAAAGTCTTTTTTAGGTCGGCTGTGAAGGATAAGAGCGGGCTGCAATGCCTGTGTGGGTAATCGGATTGCTTAGTGAAGAAGGTGTGCGATTGATTTCAGTTGCGATGAAAGGTCTTGTCAAATGCTTTTGAATAATTCGAATGTGTGACACGCATCTTGTATAATCGAAATGCGTAGGAATGAAATGTCGTGGATAAAGCGTGTAAATATTAGGAATGTGAAGAAATACAAGTATATAGTATCGAGCTTGTAGAGGAACCAATGTGTTGTTTCGCGATTTTGGCGTATCGGAACGTGGTGTAAATCGAGTGTGTCGAACTATTGTACGGAAAGAAAAGTGCCTACTGGAGTCGTCTCGAATCGAAATGTCGTGAAAAAAGCACGTGAATATTGAAAATGTGAAGGAATATTAGTGTGTAGTATCGACTTCGTCGAAGAATAAATGTGTTTGATCTCCGCTGTAATGGATATAATTGTGCGGAAAAGAATGGCTGACAATAAATACTTGACATTGATTTATGGATCAACAAATAAAAAATATATCAAGATTCATTTAGAAATCTTCGCAGGAATTTCAAATAATGTTTCGTGTGAAACCATAGCTTTTATTCATATTTAACTAATCAATCTAGATGGTTATCTTTTAAACCATCAAGTCATACATTATTTGTGTTCTCGTAATTGCCTATGTATTAAAACAACCGTCAAGTATTCTAGTGATGCAGATTTTATAATATCTTCTCATGAGTGTTAACCATTGGAAACTTGAAGTAAGATAAGTAAGAAACTTTTCACTATTAATTTATTTGTCACCTAATATGCCGTAGATTGATTCATAAGACCTTTACGAAAATCAAAGACATTATTTTAATACACAATTTAAGATACGGTTTTGCCAATTACTATTACGATTCACTAATACACGTTCCTGATAAGCATTCTATATTTACTGAAAAATCACTGGGGTCCCAGGGCCACTCCAAATTGATGTTTGCTTACCGGATATTATCGAGTTACATACGCGTTATATATATATCTGAGAGGTTTACATGCGTAAAACATTATTATAGTGGAACTGGTTAGCACTAGTATGTTCTCGATTCTGGTTCAGCGGTAGGTCTAATATTCGATGTTATGTAATGCTTGTACAACTGTAACTCCGATGCAACTCTGCATAGATGATTACAAGGTTCCCGCGTCTTATTCAGTCATGCAAGAATCCTTTAAAAAATAATAGTTACTGTCACATAGAAGTCTTATCAACGTTTCACATTTGCACAAAACGACCGATTGCATTGTAATCTATTCGGAGTCCTTTTAGAATAACCCGAGTTATATTCGATGTCTACGTGACGCTTGTGCAACCATTGACTCCAATTAGGCTTTAAAGTTGCAGTTGCATCGGTTCCTCCAAGGAGGTAAACAATTGTGTTCATGGTGAACAAGATTAATTTAGTGTCAAATTTGACATAAGAGGATGGGCGCTGCAGGGTGACCCCTTGAAACTTTATGAAAGCGCAGCAGCGCGAAGGTTTTGCAGGCACGCGCGCAAGCGCATGTAATCAGCCTAGTCATTTCTATGATATCTGTAGACTTGACAGAACTACGCGGTTCATTTATTCCCATTTTGATTATTCCATCGAACGCAGAATTGTAAAATAAGACATCGACGTCTTGACGACCTAGACAATTATATTGGTGATGTTTAGTCGTAGTTTTGCGAGCAATTATTTCTTTTGGTCATCAAAGATTATTCTCACCGCCCCGAAAGTTGTAATGGACATAATACACACTTTTCCGGCCGTTAAATAACAGGGAATATTGCAACGCATCATGATCAGGTTTAAAAGCTTTCGGGCCTTGTGAGAAATATTGTACCACTCGGAGTCGTATCTAGAAATTAAATAAATAAATTCACTATATTTTTTTATCGCGAATGTACGATTGCTATAGTCAGGTCCTGCCACTGATTTACTTACAAACAGTAGTGAATGTCCTCACTATGATCGGTGAGAAGTTGGGCAAGTAAGCTTTCCACATACAGATGGGCCATTTGAACCCCAATGAACGCTATATATCTTAAAGTAGCTTGGGGATCGTTTGTTTTTGTAACAATCTAAATTATGTGGTTATATTATTTATAAGTGAATAGAAATGACGTTTCGTTTGACCCAGACCTGGCGAACGTGGCCGTCCGACGGGCACTCGCTCGTCCAAAAATTGAAGCAAGTGAACGATCTCGATTCTTATTATCTACATGATATAATGACTACAAAAGACTTTTCTATGAAATGACTCCTTTAAAGTGGCTTCAACGGAAAAAACCCGTAATGAAACACTCTACTCGAAATATTCTGCCGTATCATCACGATCACTGTGAAACCACGATCACCGATAAATTACCATCACCAAGAGATCATTCCGCCAAGGGATTATCATCACCGAGGTGTGATTGTCACCGATGGATCATTATTACCGGCTGATTATCACCGATCTGTAGAGATAGTCACACCGAGGGCTCAGCCCGTCAGGAATGCTTATCGCACACATCGAGGTTCGTGGTTCCAAGTCATGACTCAACTAACTCCTCGACGGTCTAGAAATACTCTCAGGTCGTGCTGTTCAAAAATCGCAGAGATGCCCGATAATAACTGTATTTGATTGACTAATTTCGCAGACTGGACAGCCACGTTTGCCTAAAGTTTCTAAAAGTACATGCTAAGGCATGTACTGTCAGATAAGTTTTAATCTCTAATAGTCTAGCAATAATTTTTGTCACTAATTTCGCTAAGTTTTACCTGATAACCTGTTACGCTCAGCATAATCATGTTACAACCCACATCTATAAAGAAGCACCACCTATATATCTCCTCGATGACATTTGCAAATCTGTTGATAAATGTGTATTAAGTACATTGATCCTCAAAACTGCAACGCTTTACCGACATGAAATTCAGTTCTCACTCTATAGCATCATCATGTCTGTCAATGCACGAAGCTAGGTGTTCGACATCTCTGTCTCTTCCGTTTACCAAACATTCGTCTTGTTCGTATTTTTGTAATACCCCCATGCGTTTCAATTTATTCCTAAAAAATCGAACACATAATTCTTTACAAGCTCTGTTTCGTTTTTATTAAAATAATTCAAACTCGGTTCTCACCCCACCGCAGCAAATACTCCGCAGCAATGAACGATGAAAACGATAAACATTAGGTCAGGTGCAAGCATGCTGGAGGTCATCATTGTTACGCACACATAGGTAAATGTAATTATGTAAGCGTAATATTCCTGTTGGTCAATAACAGGTTCGTAGGAAACAGGGAATGGGAAAATTCCTGTCTCGGAACCGTTCTTAAATACTGAGTCAATGATCTTCGGTACAATTGGCTGGGTGAGGAAGAGTAACGCAGTTGAATAAACTGAAACTGAGAACAATGAATGTTGTGGATTTATTATATTTATTAACTCTTAAGATAGCAGTCGTCTTGCTACGTGCTAGTTAAATCAGTAAAAATTTTCAAAAACGCTTCTGACCATTTTGATGATTCGATTGACGGTTTTGGAGAGTGACTTATGGCTTGACGGTTAGAAAGAAAAAAAAGTTGGACGCCTTTTTTCTAAGGGTTTGGTCGGTGTTTGGGTTGATTAAAGTTGCGATTCCTGCATGATTTTGTCAGTTTTTTTCAAAGACATAAGCATTTTTTCTGACCTATAGCTTTATACGGGATAATAAACTGAATCATAATTTACTTTATAATTCTTCCAGGTCATTCAAGCATGGAGATTGAATACTGTGTAAAAAATGACAGTGGAAGTATTCGTTCGAAGGTATTTTGGATGATAATTAATTTTGAAGTAGCTTCATTTCGCAGTTTTTTTTTTCTATCTGCCCAGAGAACGCGGGAACTTACGAATGTTGTCAACCAGTTATGACCTTACTCTCCCCATATTGGAGACTATAATATGGCTCTTTCGCGAGGCAATGGTACAACACAATGAGGAGATATTCTTGATTTTCGTAACGATTCAAAAGCTTTGTTGAAGCCAACGTGAGAGCGTGGTGAGAGCAAAAACAATGCTAGGACAAGCAAAGTATAAGCAAAATAATAGCCGACTCAAGATGTTCGTATCGCTTCCACCCTCGCAATTTTCGGTGTTCCCTGCTTCATACTGGAACGGATTGCTAAAAACAGTAATATTAAAATGGGCTGTTTTTCAGTAAAATACCTTCGAATAAGTATTTCCACGAATATTTTGTATCCAGTCTTTATTATTTCCACGATTCCATAATCAAACGTACTTTTAAAAAATATTCTGTTTTAAAGTTACAACAAACCTAATATCGACGGAACACCCACGTAAATGAGTGTTCGACTTACAATTGTCAGCCTGTAACAACAAATGAGTTTTACTTGGTAATCAATGCGGTATCTGTTTATTCATTTAACCTCACCTACCATTGGATGTTTACATGCTTCTGACTTATTGAGAAATTATACGAATAAAGAATCTGTCCGATAAATCAATGAAGCATTTTTTAATGAACACAGCTATTGCTGGTAACAGTCGAATCAATATTATGCTGTTTTTATATAAAACTGAATCGCGAAATCCTCATATTAGACTTAGATTATAAATATCGGTGAATTCTTCTTTCAAACTGTGTTCGTGTGTGTTTCCATATATTGAGAAAATATCTTGATGTAGAAGCTACTTTTCGGAACAATCAACGCATTTATTAAAAATTTAAGAAATATACTATAAAATTTAGCACTGATTTGACTCGCACGTAGCTAAACAACTACCTTCCCTAGCAGATTCGTGAAACCGTTGAAAATAAAAAAAATCTCAAAAACCGACCGACAAACCGACACGTCCATTGGGGATCGAAACGGACTGCGAAAAAACAGTAAAACAGACTTTTTCTGATAATGCTCGGTGTCCGATTCTGTTGGCAACAGCCTTAAGAGGACCAAACCTTTTTAAAGAAAAAAATGATTGCCTTTGTTGCATTTAACTAAAGGACTTTATTTTGATTTTGACATATTTGTTTGGAGTTATCAGTCAGTTTAGTACTACTCAATTGCGGCAAAAGATTAAAGTCTTATATATCATCGGTGTGACTCGAAATCAGAATCCTGCGGATATGAATCTGAGTCTCAGACCATGAGGTTATTCAAATCTTTGTAAATATATATTTTTGTTGGGTGTTTAAGTATACGTGAAGTTCAATCGGGAAACAATCTAAGGCATTGCATGATCGCATCTCGTGTTATTAAAATAAGAACACTTTAATCAATTTTCATCGCAATCAATTATTTTAATCGTCATATATTGATTCGCGAGTAAAGGTCATAACGTTTTTCGACAAACAAAATAGATTCTTATAAAGGTGGGAATAGCCGAATGGTCTACAGCTTAGAATAATATTTCCAGGATTCCGGGTTCGAGATCCACCGATGACATAAAAAATTGTCATTGTTATTCGCGATCAAATATGTACCAAACTACTAAGTAAATGACAATAGAACCGTTTGAATTAATTATTTGCAGCATAGATAATAATTACTTCGAAAAGAATTCTTAACTTCTTTCCGGTTCTCACAATCAAAAAAGGACTAAGCTTTCAACAGAAAAAAGCGGTCCATTCTCGTTTGAGTTCAAAGTCATTTCTGTAGTTCGTTCGGTTATCCGACGGATGATTTCGGTTCGTTTCATAGTTCGGCAACTTGCCAGAGGGTGGGTTTTTGCCACCATCAGATTTGTTACTTTCACCGTATTCTCACTGGTACTGAACGGTGCGTTCCTATTCGTTTCGCGTGTTTTTCTCCGTGGTCCACTATAGCTTAATGGTGGGGTTTTGCGTGTTTTTCACCGTGCTTTTGACACAAAGTATGACACGTGGGACGCACTGGTCACGCGGTCATTTGACGACCACACTAATGTGATAACGTCGAACAACAAATTTTTTACTAATGGGCTTTATAATCAATAACGATGAATTCACAGTTTTGAAGAGGTTCAAATAACAACGACGGTCTCTCATGGTGTAATGTCGAGGCCGAAGCAGCGACGACATCGTCGGAGAAAATATCCATATCTATAATCTCCAAACGGTTGAAAATACTTCTGATCAGTAAGATAATTTTGAATTTCTGTCAATTTTTTTTTTTTATTTACATTCATGAATTCCGAAATTTCCCCATTTGTTACAGTTGGCACGAAGTTACAGTGGGAAGCTACAGTCGGGACACACGTAGACATCGACGAAAAAGTCAGAGACAACGTATTCATCAATTGCGCAAAGGGTCACACGCTTGAATCGGTATTTTCAACAGTCATCACAATTAATAATTAATGTCTCGTCACTTAATGTCGTTTAAAATTGTCGAATCATGACGCATTGTCGGAAATCATGAAATCAAAATGGAAAGTAATTCGACGTTTTATTAAAAAGTTAAGCGTATAGAAGAGTTTAATGATCCTAAAAGAATGAGTTTGTATGTCTTTTTTTACGTGATATCAGCAATCAATAAAAAATATTGAACTTTCGAGCAATAAATTGGTAACTATCTAGATAAATTGACTATGACAGAGTATGATCTCGAATCGATCGCACGAGTATTCATCGCTCCTTATATTTGCATCTGTCGTCTGTGTCCTTGTTAACGTGTCTACTGCTGCTAGGAATCAAATTGTCCGGATTTCTGCGGGTTTTTCGTGGACATTTTCTTTTCTGCGGTGTGTCTCCCCAGTGGATGGTTTTCGCGCTTTTTCCGTTTTTGCGAGAAGTTTTTCGGGTGCCTACGGGTGCTCGGTGCTGTCGCGGTTCGCTTGCAGCCTTGTCCAGTGGGAAGAGAGCGGTGCGTGTGAGTAGGAGCGTCAAGTGGTGTACGTGCGCTTGACTCTTGACTCTTCAACTGCTGTGCGTGAACGTGTGCGCGAGTGTACATTGCTTTGCGCTGTATCGCCGTGGCGTGTTTATTTACGCTACGGGCTTGCCTCCCGTACTGCCTCTCGTCCCTCTCGTCTCTCTCGCTGCTTGCCTTGCCTGTTGGGGTTTGTGTGTGTGCGCTTCTGTGTGGTGTGTAGGCCTTACTCTTGACTCTCGACTTTTGACTCAGTGACTTCTGCGAGTGTGTGTGTATCCGTGGTCGTGCTGCTGCGGTGTTGTTGACTCTCGCTTTCCCTATACGCTTCATCTGTCACTCTTCGCTCTTTCGTTGCTCGCAGTCTCACGCTGCCCACCGCTAATCCTCTCGCGCTGCCGTTTGCTGACCTGTACGTGCTGCTTATCTGTCTCCCGCTACGCCTCATTGGCTCTCTGTCTGCAACAACCTTATTCGCGATGTCTTATTTGCGTCGGCTTTGCGGTGGATGTAAAAAACCGTGCGCGGTGGCCTCCGGGTTCCAATGCAGTGGAACGTGTGGTGGCCTCTTTTACGGCAAGTGTTGTCTCGCTGATACTGGCCCCTCCCCGGGCTCGTTGCTGCCTTAGGGTCGGGTCTTTCGATGCACCGCGTGTTTTTCGACGGCTTCGGGGATTCTCCTTGACGCGGGTGTGCGTCCAAGGACGCACACCCGCCAACAGCAGCACCACTTGTGGTGCTGCTGTTGGGGGAGCGTCTCCCATTAGATCCCAATACTTCATTCCGGTGGATCACCCGTCCTCTCCACGTGATTCTGCGAATGCCGCGTTTTACGTCGGCAGCTTCCAAGCTTCACTTGGCCAAATAGAGGGGAGGATATGCGGACTTATCATGGAACTCTCGGGGAAGGTTGGCGATGCATTGGCGCGTATCACGTCTACTGAGGTATGCATTGGCTGTTACCGCGCTGCGTCAAGAGCACTTCGCGCTCGCGGAGAAGGTCGACGGAGACGTTGCGTCGCTATCTTCTCGTTTGGATGTGGTTGCGGCTAATACTGCCCGTACCGTGGAGGCCCCTCCGCCGCCCGCCTACGCTCCCGCTGCCAGTGTTGATGCCGTTGCCTCGGAGCTGCTTGAGGTGAAAGGGCCTTTTCTGCTGAAGAAAAGGAGAGTGTGCGGCGCTTACTGAAGGTGGTGTGCCCTTTTGTCTCGGCTACGGACATCCTCGCGGTTCGACTGGGTGCTGCTGCTTGTGCCGCCGCTGTGGCTGGTCCGTCTCGTCCTCGGCCTCTCAAAGTCGTCTCGCTTTCGCCGGATGCAGTGATTGCTGCTTTTCGCGCCTCACGCCTCCTTCAACAGAGTGCTGATTTTGCGGGGGTCGTGGTCCGTTCTGACCGCACCCCCGCGCAGGATGCTGCTTACCGGCGGTTGCGCTTGGAGCTGGTCGCTCGTTCGGGCGCTGGGGAGAGGATTGTGGACTGGGGCTTCGGATTGTGTTTCGCGATGGGGCGCCGCGGATTATCACCGATCGTCGTGGAACCAGTACTGCTGCTGTGGCTGTTCCACCTATCCCCGGTGCCTCACAGGGGCCTGCTACTGCTTCGCTGATGCTGGTCACAGCGAGTTCGTTGGGTGAGAAGCATCATGGTACAGCTCTCCCAGCGTCGTCGGATGGGCTGATTCTTGCCTCGGCCCCTACTGCTGCTGCTGGCGTGGTCGGTGTGGTTGGCCGCAGTTCCCTCGTGGTCGTTCCACCACGAGTGGGTTGTGCCGACCGACTGCTTCATCCTCGCCTCGCCTCCCGAATGCTGCTGCGGCGTCATCGCTGTCGGTGTTGATGCTGGGTTCGGATCGACGGTGATATCCCGGAGTGCGCTGGGCGTGTCGATGCCCAGAGCACCTCATTCCTCGACAACGACTTTGACGACTGCCAGGACGACGGCGCAACCAACTTCGATTGAGCCACCTACGTCTAGACAGCTGCCAATTTGCCATGTCAATACCCAGTCCCTGCCTGGTCATCGTAACGAGTTTCTTGATTTTTTCTACAATAAAGCTTACCACATTATTGCCGTATCTGAAACGTGGCTAAATCCCAATTTCTCGAATGTCTTAGTTGCGCTCCAGTCTTATGCGGTTGTGTGCAGAGATCGCCTTGGAAGGAGGAGCGGCGGAGTGGCGCTCTACCTTCACTCCTCTCTCTCTTACTCGGTTCTGAGCATGTCACCGCAGCCGTCCGCGGCTAGGCCTGAATATTTGATCTGCGAAATGCGGGTCTTGGGGTCTGTTAAGGTTTTGGTAAGCGTAGTGTATCGCGCGCCGCACCTCGGTCATTTATACTTGTTCGAGGACGAAATCACGAATTTGCCGCCCTTTCACTCGTATGCCGTGGTTCTTGGCGACTTTGACGCCGATTTGTTGAGTCAATCATTTGACACGGTACATCCAAGGAGGTTCCTCCTCGAGCATCGCCTTACTTTAGTACCCTTTCAGGTGACCCATCATGGTGGTTTTTCGGGGACCTGGCTTGACATTTGCGCTGTGAGTGACCTCTCCCTTGTTGTTCGCAACTCGCAGATAGCGGTTCCGTTCTTGTCGGCACATGATTTGATTAAGGTGTATCTTGATTTGCCGCACCCTCGGCCGCCGCCTCGTGTCTTCTCAAATCGCGCTTCAGATGCCATTGATGGCGAGGACCTAACCACGCTTTTGTCGGCCCAGGATTGGTCTGATTTTGTGGCGGCCGATTTGGTTGACGGTAAGGTCGACTTTCTCACTGCATGTGTTCACGATGCTGTGCATGCTATTGCGCCGCTTTACACGGTGAGGCTTACTCGACCGCCTGCGCCCTGGATTAGTCCCTGGGTGCGAGGAAGGATGCGCGCTCGCTTCGATGCCGCCAGCTTTTCCGCGCTTTGTCCTTTCCGCTGTCTCTCCCGGACAAGTTTCCTCCGTGATCTCGAGTTCGTCCTCGAATTCTGTTGGCGCGGATGAGCTGCTGGCGTCTTATCTACGTCTCGTCTCCGGCTCGCTCTTTCCTCGGATCATCTGTCTCACAAACTGTACGTTCGCCCCCTCTACCTTCCCCTCTACCTGGCGCTTATCGCTCATTGCGCCTATCAACAAAGTGCCAACCCCGTCTGCCCCTCTTGACTTTCGGCCGATTTCCATCCTTTGTGCGCTGTCGAAGGTGGTGGAGAGGCTGGTGCACGCGCAGCTTCTAGGGTGGTTGCTCGCCCACGGTCTGCTTGATCCCCTGCAGGCGGGTTTCCGCGAGGGCCACAGCACTCAAACGGCCCTTCTCACGTTCACCGACGACGTCAGGCTTGGCATGGACAAGCGGCTGCTCACGGTTGTTGTATTTTTCCATTTTAGCAAGGCTTTCGACACGGTCTGTTATCGTATACTTTTATGCGAGCTGCCCTCGCTGGGCTTAACGTCGTCGGCCCTGGCATGGTTTTCGTCGTATCTGAGTGAAAGGTCCCAGGCAGCTCGCTTTCTGGATGGCCGGGTATCTGTGTGGGCCCCCGTCACTTTGGGTGTGCCTCAGGGAAGTGTGCTTGGCCCCCTGCTTTTTTCTCTTTACCTATGCGACCTGCCTGGGATCTTCCACAACGGTCGGTACTTATTGTACGCGGATGACCTGGTCATCTACCGCCAGTGCGTCCCAGAAGAACTTGCGGCCTTGCTCAATGCTGACATCGCACGCATACACGGCTGGGCGGGTGTTAATTTGCTCTCGTTGAACGCCTTGAAGACTGACACCATGGTTCTTGGCACTGCTAGGTTTATTGGTCGACTCAACTTGGCCTCTCTTCCCCTCTCTGCGTCTCGGGTCAACATATCCCGTTTGTGTCCACCAAGCGTTACTTGGGGTTGATAATTACACCATCGCTTGGATAGGGGGAGCAGGTCTCGTCTGTTCAACGGCGTATTTTCGGGGCGCTCGTGCAGCTTTCTCGCTGCTCTAAGGTTTTCGACGTCTATACTCGGGCGTGGCTTGCACGCAAATTAGCCTTGCCTCACCTCGACTATTGCTGTACAACTGCAGCCTGCGTGCAATGCAGCTGTACGTTTTATATTGAGGATTCGACTTCGCGATCACGTTTCTGGGGGGCCGTCATCAGCTCGGCTGGCTATCGGTGACTAACAGGCGGAACTACTTTGTTGCAGCTTTATCTTATGCGTTGGTCCACTCAGGCGAACCTTCCTATTTCGCCGAGCGTTTGGCGCCCCGTTTAAAGGCTGATTCGCTAGCTGCCCGGGGTTTCACCTGTTCACTGTCGACGCTTGTCTTGCGGACGGCGGCCTACCACAAGTCATTTACGGTTTACGGCATTAATCTCTGGAACAGCCTTCCGTTGGCTGTGACGGGAGCTTCCTCTCTCGATGCCTTCAAGATGCGGCTCATGGGCTATTTGCTGGCACTCGAGCGCCTGGAAGGATGATCCGGGAATCCCTCGTTTGCCGCTTACCTTTGTTTACCAACTCTCTATGGTTAAGTTCATATCTCATCTTTGCTTCGGTCTCGCCCCATTTATATTTAGATTTAGATTATATGACATACTTTGTACTGTGGCTTATTGTGTATTTTCTTTCCTATTTTTGTATTTCTCTGGTCCTTAGGGGGTTTTATATCCCAGGACTAATAAAAATGTACTACTACTACAAATAAAAAAATTATAATTCATTGGTTCTAGAATTTTTGGAAATCACGTCGGTGCAACATCGTGAATCGCTCGAATTCTATGCTCAACAAATTAATTATCTACGTTCCTGACATACCATTTGGTATGTTGCCCCCGCAAGGCAGCGTGACCTCCTCACGTGGACGGCAGCGGAAGCACGGTGAGAAACACACGTGGTTGGTGCTGTACATAAAATCTACTGGCCGCTGAATTGAATAACCCGCTGTCCCGTCACGATGGTAATACACGGCAATGGCAAAACGCAGAGGACGCGAAAAGCTGCCGTTCCAGTAACGGCAGGAATGCGGCTGGAACACGTTGAGAACACTGTGGAAGCACAGTGAAGACAACAGTGGGAACACGGCTATTTCGAAACAAAACATTTTGTCATTTGACGATGGGTTCTCGGTGGAACCAACTATTCCGACGGTGAGTCAGGCGGCAAAAACCCACCGATAGGTCGAACGGTGGTTTGACGGTGGTACAGATCCGCTAGAGAATTAAGGTGCCGTTCTCCGATCTGGATCAACCTGCATAGACGATCGTGAATTTTCTTCCATTTTCGGTGTACTTATGAAGAATCTCTACTTCTTGATCTCCGGCCCATACTTGCCAATCCTTGCGCATTCGTTCTAGTAGCTCTAAGACCTGCGTATATTAAGGGTCACACATAGGGTAGATGTACCGTTTGTGACGACTGTACCATTAGTGGCCACACAAAAAATATATAGGTCAATTCATCATTACTTTAATCTATAGAAATTACCAAATGAGTTTATTCTACAATAATCAGAAAAAACTTGACATTGAATATTCAATGCTTAAAATTCCTTATTGTTTAATAAATTATGTTCAAAGCCGTTTACACCATTCATGGCCAGCACCGTCATTTACATGCAATAGGTATGGCCACAAACGGTACTGAGGTGGCCACAAACGGTACTTCTATCTTATATAGTCAACGACAAGATTGAATGCATAAAAATTTCGGAATTTTGTGACAAGAGAATGCACGCTAACCGAGTTCGAAAATTAACGAGACTAACAAGTTATCAATGCGTTAGGAACAAGTCGCGAAGGTTGAAGTGGAATAGCTTAACTTTTCTTGAAACTGTGCTTACTGATATTTTTCATAAAATTTCAACCCCTTATGCAAACAGCACAAATTTTAATGGCCTTGATATCTTCTTTTTTTTCATTAAAAATGTTCATATTGATTTTGAAAAAGATTCTTTTGTACATATAAGACGAATTAGTACATATAAGTGAATGTTCAACAAATTTTGATAACTTATATGAAATTCGCTAAATTGGTAAATCAAGTTCATGAGAATAACCAAGTACTAAAGGTTCTTGAAAAATTCATTAGTCTGCTGCTATATTGTTAATTTCTTATTCTCAGTATCTTCGAAGCCGTTGATTTTTTCAAATTTTTGCTCGCTCAAATATTAGTCAAGCACAAAAATAACAAATATAGGAAAATTCGTCAACACTTTTTAATAACTTAAATACAACTAACCTGCCGTGAATGAAATACACAATTGATCAACTTTGAACCACATATTAGGGAGTACATTGACGGTGAAAAGCATTCGATAAGAACTTCTGGATCGTGACGATACTTGAAAACAACCATAATCTGAGGTGCGACTTGGCAAGAGAAAAGAAAGCCCAGAAGTATGTGAATGATGTGCCGTGTACACTCAGCTTGGTACGGCCATTGTCCGGTTGTCGACATTAAGATTTCACTCGGCTTGTAATAGCGGGCTTGGAGGTAATTCATCGTAACGAAGATTCTCATCAACGTCAGCGTGAGGTATGCCAACAGCATTTCGCATAATATTCGACAAAATAGTCCTGGACTTAATTCCCCGTGAGTCATCAATTTGTTTCCATTGTAGATTCTCACACGTTATGTCAAGAACTCTTACTTTGTATGACGTCTAAATTGCTGCAGCTATAGGCAATGACGTTGATTGAACACCACAAGGGAATAATCTGCGATGTATAAGCTATCTAACAATATAATTCGTCGACTTTCAATAAAAATTAACCATTTATTTGCTAAAATTATTAAATAATTATTTCTATTTGATTCTTTAATTATAATTATGATTATGATTTGGTACAATATTCAATTACAATAATATTTCTTGTTCAATTATTATATCATTATCATATTTTTTAAAGCATACATGATATTCTGCTCTAATGTATACTTGGAATATTCCGAAACATTAAACCATTTATATAAAAATGTTGAAAAACTTCAGGAGTACTTACGGTTGAAGCTGTTTCCATATGAAAGCAAATATTGATTTTGCAAGAGAATGCTATTTCACGTTATGTTCGCTCTACCCTCGACTATAATTATTATCTCTGCAGCAGACGTAATGACAGGAATTCTTGAATTTCTGACATTGATTGAAATAGACTTTTTTTTCGACGTCATAATTGGAATGGTTTTTCCCCTATCTTGCCCCGGTAAGTCGCAACCGTTTGAATTTCAGTGCAAAACCAAAGTATCCATCGTATCGTATGCATGCAGAGCCACTTCTCGTGACTGGAGAGTGCAGTGGTTCATAACGAAAGATGCAATGAAAGTGCTACGCATACGGGAATCAGCCAGATTTTACTTTTAGTACTAGTCCGTTCTTTCGTGGCCAGCACGTATCGCGCTAGAGCTTTTTTTCTCGCCGGGACTTCTCGCATAAGTGCATTTTTCTCAAAAACGTTTCTCGAACCAGTGCTTTTTCACGTGGCGACTTTTCGAACTTGTACTAAGTTTTCGACAGCACTTTTCATTTTGTCTCGTCAGCACTTTCCGCTCTGCTGTGTTCTTCTCGTCAGCTCTCTTCGAACCAGTGTTGTTTTCACGTCAACACTTCTCGCACGACAGACACAAGTGCTTTTTTCTCGACGGTACTTCTCATATTGGTTCCCTTTGTCCCTTTTTCGTGCATTCTGTGACCTACAATAGTTAGTCATTCCATTTAGGAAGCACTACTATAATCTTTAGTAACATTTTTTGGGTTACGGGGCGTGACGCAATATTTGAAATCAACATTACAAATAACGATTCTAATTACAGAATGTTTGCCCTGGAAGGGAAATTGGTTGGTTTACCTCTATATGAACTTATTATTACTTCTGATAACAAGTATTTCAGTTTTTGTTTCAGTGAAATCGGTTGAATCCTTGGTGGTAAAACTGCAGTAACATCTGAAAGATGATTTTACCTCATAGAAATATTCGTTCGCCGATAAAAGAATATTGTATCTCCTAGTTTTTAAAGCTCTATAATATATGAGGCCATTCATATGAGTTTCGCCACCAAAAATGAAAAATTAAAGAAAAACTCTAAAAATCAGGTTCAGTGATGATAATGGATACACCAAATTTTGATTTCTTCGCAATTTTTTCTGGCGAAACATGCCATGTCTTTGATTTTTAATTTCACCTATAACATCGTGCGAACGATTTACCGTATCCAGATCTCTATAATACGAAAATGTGCGTTTTATCATGGCGTACGAAGAGGAAATCAATTCAGAATTAATTGTGTAGTTTCAGGTATCGTTTCACGGCAACATAAAAGAAAATTCAATTTTTTGCGGTAAGGCCTTCAGATTTTGGTATCGGAAAAATTGTTACAAGTGCTGTAAGTGAATGGCCAATTTTTTTTGTCATGAGACTCTACATCGTTCATGAGTTATAGCAGTTTACTATTTCTACTTTCTCATCACATACGAAGTACGCAACAAGGAAGGTATTGAAATCCAAAAAATATCGACTCTTCGTTTTTTATGAAAATACTTGTTTTGTGTGTCTAAGATATAAAAAAAAAAAAAAACATTAACGCGTTTCTGTCGAGCTGTGCGTCTGTGCCGTCCCGAAACACAATACCCTAGCAGATTCGTCGAACCAAATTTTTCGATCGTAACCATTTCTGTCGCAAGTGTCGTCGAAAAATAAAAACCTGGACGCGATGGAGCTCCAGATGTACACGTGAGACACACACAGGTAACTGTGGAGGTCACGTGTATGCAACTGTAGTCTGTGTTTACATTTACGACAAGAATCGTGATGTAGCTCCGGTGTCGTGAGGCGAACTCGAGACCGGCTATATCGGCATAAGGTTTTTCCCCAATGTTTTCCTATGCGCTTAGCAGAAATGCTATGGCAAATGCGATATAGAGGGGGAATTCGGAATCGGCCGCATGGGGGCCTGGTTACTGATCCGGACCAGGCCCTCAGGGGGGACTGGCTACTGACCCGGGCCGACCCTGTAACAGGTGTGATGCCTGCAAACGGGGGAAATGCGAATTAAAAAAAAATCGGTTGTTAGTCGTTACTACCATAATATATTCGATCGTTAGTCGGTACTACCATAATTTTTTGGTCGTTGTCATTTTTTCCCGCCCGATCTTTTTTAATTTTTCGTATTTTCCCTTAAACGCAATAATTTGGATAAACGCACGGAACGGAAAAATAATGCGCGTGCTCTTAAAATATCGTATATAGAGGAAAAAAAATAAAAAATTTCATTACCGACGCAGTTACTGTCTCGTCATACACGAATTATGTTAAAAGGGATAGTATCGTAATCGAAAGAAAAAAACAGCACCTCGGTAGAAATACATGTCTTCAGTGTCCTAGATTGCAAAAAATAGTATATTACGCCACTAGGGAGGGAAAATTGACTATGTTCAACCGCGTGTAAGATTACCACCCTCGCCTTCGGCTCGGATGGTACTCTTACACGCGGTTGGGGATAGTCTACTTTCACTCTCAAGTGGAGTATTTTTGACCATACCTGCAGCGGAAAGTTCGAATTACGTAAAGCCCGTAGGGCGGGAAGTCGAACTTCCCGCGCAGGTACGGTGAAAAACACATTTACTCATTTCTGTCTGTTCGTCTGTATATCTGGTATCTGAATGTCAGGAAGTACAATAACTTTTAAAAATATCTATGGACCACGATGAATTTCGGTGTGTGCCTTCTATACATTTAAATCCTGATTTTGTATTCAAATTCAATTTAAAATCTTCACTCCTTCTGATACTTCACCTGGGATATGGAGAAAACAAAATAACAATTTTTTGTCTATTCGAACCACAAGATGAGACCGAAGTTATTCTGCTCCGGTCTTATATGTACAGATGATATCACTTGCAATTGAGCAATGATCAACATGTGATTTAGTATATAACAAAACTTAATTGTTTTATCACTCACACATAAGAAATTTGATCCATTACGGAAAATGTCTATATTGTGAAGTACGGATTGTGTACTAGTTTAGTAGACTGGAAAATCTACGCACGCATCTAAGTGTATCGAAAATACTGAAAGCGTATCGAAAATACAGGAAAGCGTGTCGGAAATACGCGAAGCGTCGCGGAAATACCCAAATCGTCTCGAAAATACTGTGCGCACATGCGCACAATCATCGCATTCGCGTCGCCTCGATCGCGCTCGCATCGCCTCGATCGCCTTCGTGAGTTTCCGTGCCGACTTTCGAGGTTAGTTTCGAGGATTGTTACAAAGTGTTTTGTTACGACTACGTTTGTTACGGCGATAGAAAAGAACGACACACCGGAGATTCGTGAAGCGGCGAAAAATGTCGATAATATATTGCCCGAAAAATCGGCATCAGTTTACAACCAGTGCTACTCGCAATTCGTCGAGTCGCAGAAGCAACAAAATACACGTTCCGTGTCCGAGGACGTGATGCTCGCTTATTTTAAGAAACTATCCTCGGAGTTAAAGCCCTCCATAATGTAATCCAGGTATTCGATGTTGAAAAGCACGGTGCAGAATTTCCATAACGTTGACTTAGCCGATACAAATGCCTATCAGCGTTCTTCTCGAAGAATTTTAAAGATTATGTACCAGCGAAATCGAAGACATTAGAGCCGCAACGCGTCGAGAAATTCCTCTCTGACGCTCCGGATAATCAGTATTTATACATCAAGGTGAGTTTTTAATATTGCTTGGTTTGAAAAATGTACATCTCATCAATACGACTAAATTGAGAATTCTCATTTCAGGTTGCCCTGATTTTTTGGATAACTGGCGCTTGCCAGAGAGAAGAATTAAAGAATTAAAAAATTCGGGACATCGAGCATCATGAAAAGCTCATGGTGGTAAGGATTCCTCGTACGAAAAACGACGTTCCTAGGAAATTCACCTTCGAAGGAGAATTTTACGAAATCGTAAAAAAAATACGAAGCTCTACGCCCGAGGGATGTGACTACCGATGAATTCTTTTTATCGCTACGTAACGACAAACGCACAAAGCAAGTCGTCGGTATTAACACTTTTGGTGCGATGCCAAAAACAATAGCGGCGTACTTGAGTATTGACGAACGGTTCACCGGACATTCGTTTCGTCGTACTTCCGCCACGATGCTTGCGGACGCCGGAGCCGATCTGTTGACATTGAAAAGGCACGGAGGGTGGAAATCGGATAGAGTCTCCCAAGGATACGTAGGGGAATCAATGAGCACCAAAAAAAATTTGCAAGCAGATATGTAGTTCCGTGCAATTGAATCGAGGGAGGTCCACCGTATCTGCGACAACTTCAAGACCGCTAAACAAGGAAACCAGCATCGAAAATGCAGTCGACGAAGATGGATCAATAAGCAGGAAGACAAAAATCATCAAGCAGATTTCCAGTTCCGTGCAAATGACTCAAGACTGGCATGTAGAATCTGCGACTACTTCAGGAACGGTAAAGGGGGAAACCTATATCGCAACAGCAGTCGACACCGTAGCATTAGGAGCATCAGAGACTCAAGTTAGCGATAAAGAAAATTCATCCGTGGTTTCAAACAGTGCGCAGAACAAAAAAGTTGCAATTGCGCTTAAACATTGCAATGTTACGTTCACTTTTTCTAAGGAATGATAGAATCAAACTCTATTCAAGTTGAAAAACAGTATGGGTCGATTGTTCGCATGGAGACGTATAACGAACAACTGAATTAATATTCTTTTATTTCTCAAATTTTGTTTCTATTTATTTTTATTCTAGAGAGAATGGTGAATTTAGACACCAATTACGTCTCAGTTAACATTTTTTTGTTTCTTGAATTTTGTTGCTGTTTCTTTTTTTTTTTTTGTAGACAGAGAGAATGATGAGTCTAGTCACTAATTAAATCTGAAGGTTATTTTTTGTTTCTTGGCGCCGATTGCGTATTAATGATAATAAAGTTATTAAAAGTCTAAATCATGTAGTATTATCGATTGTAACGAGAAATTTCGCTGAAGCGAAATCTCGCTACAGGCACTGCCCGAACGCGCACAACACATTCCCGAAAACAATAACAGACCACAATGCCTTCCCCCCCGGCACACCTATATCAAAATAAGTAGTGCTGAGCATGGGAGAGGGACGACAAACGTCGCGAAGTAGGATTGTAGCGCAGATGACGTCATCGCGGAGCCGTTCAACGTAAGGAGGATCGCAAGCCGTTGTTGAGCGAGAGGATATCGATCGGGGATTTACGGGACTCCTGCCGCCATCCGTCACTCACCTTTCGAACTACCACCCCGCGTTGCAATTACTGCCCACGGCAGCGTTGATGTCTCTCTCTATGCTAATCAGCCAATAGGAAAATTAGAAAATTAGGATAATTTTGAGCAAGAAGACGGAGAGGATTCTTGGCCATTATTATTCTTCTTGTCTTTGCCTTCGGTAAGCCAAAAAGTGAACAGTGCCAAACCGACTAAATTGATTTCTGCTGAGTGCTTAGATTGATTTTTCTTTGGATTACAAATACTGTAAGTTTTGAACCCCTGTTTTTTTTACGACCCCGTGAAACCCCTGTCACCCCGCTTTGCCACCGAAACCCCCCCGTAATACCCAATAAATAAATAGCGAGTGTCCCCTCGTTATCAGCCATTTTGCCACCTGTCAATACTCCTGCGAAGAAGCACCGAAATCCCCAATCTACCCCCCCCCCCCCCCCAACAATTATTTATTAATACCCGTCACCCTATTCCAAATTGTCCTTCAGACAATTTGGGATATTTTTTCTATTAATTGTTCCCTCGATAATTTGTTTTTTTTTGTCATTATTCTGCCGTTAAAAATTCGTGAATCGTCCTTCGGACTTCTTACGAATTTTCAATATAAATTCTTCCCCCCCCCCCCCCTTCTTTTTATTTCCCCTTTAACCAATTACCCTTATTATTTTTCGACCCCAAAACCCTTTTTTCGTGCCACCCTGATTATTGCCAATTATAGTTGAGACCACACGGCTATAAATTGTAAGAGCCGACCGTTAGGCCATTTTGCCCCTCGCCCTGACCTTTGTCTCAGCCCTACCCGACAGCTAATGCCCCTATTTTAATAATTTTGCGTATTTGTTCTCCCACTTCGTGGTTTGAGGTTTTGTAATTTTTACTAGTTTTTTTTTTTGTTTAATTTCGGAAACGGTGTTGCACCGAATTTGCAACTGGCGCCCATATTTTGTTTATAATAATTTTTTACTGCCCTCCGAACCGAGTAATCGGATTTTGTTTCTCGCCATTTTTTTCTTTTTCATATGTTTCGTATTTGTTGATTTTTTTTTTTTATTATTTAAGTAGTTTCTAGTTGTAAATAAAACTACTTCGTTAATTATTTATTTCACCCGTTTTCCCCTCCCACCATTTCAGGAGCGAACTTCGGGTCACACGATATAGAAATAAGGTTACCGACGCGAAAAGTATAAAAAAGCATAGCATGATTAAGCGTTAAACTTCGGATATTCGCAATTATTATAATTATTTTTCTTTACGTGTTCAATCTTCATTTTTTTCTTCTTGTTTACGCTATGACGAACAGAAAATTAGCGATAGATAGTTAGAACACATCTAAACGTCGAACCGCGAAAGTATTAATAAGGTTATTAGATGAGTAAGACAACATTTATAAAGGTATTGTTACAAGATTGTTAAAAATTATTGTTCTATGCATTTCAAAACTATTTTGTTTGTGGGTGCCCCCCACCGGGCCTTCGGCCCTGGCCCCCGTTTGACGCTCCACAATGCACTTCGTACAAAAAGTAGTATGCGATACTCGTGGTTGAAAGCGAATATCGCAAAGTACTATTTTTACACCACAACATCGATCGGTGCCACCCTGACGATTTTTTTTTGGAGATATCAACAGTCATGCAGGAATACTCTATAATTTTTTCCATGAAAAAAAAAGTTCGTTAATAAAAAAATTTCCTCGTTTGTTGGTCAAAAATCGTACTCACCGGAACATGAGAATTAGTTTCAACATTCCGTTTGAAAGCTAAGAAAATATGACAACGTTTATGCAGAGTCATTGGTTTTCACCAACTTCAATTTCCTCAGATATTTGCACTACGATTAAAAATGGCATTCTTAAAAGTACTGTTCTCGGAAATCTGAAAAAATTCACATGCAGTGACTTTTAGTAGTGCTTTCAACTATCCTTCATATATGTGGTACTTTTAACCACATCTACGAATAATTAAAAAAACATTTTTCCCAGTCTGCAATGTTCATCTTCTATTCCAATTTCAACATATTGGCATAGAGTTTACGTCAGGTCCGCTATATTTCTTGTGGATGGTATTGCATTTAAAAAAGGTGATCATTTTTTCTTAGTTAAGGGAGCTGGGATCTCGATTTGATTGAATCGATAAAAGTTAATTTTTTGTTATTTTTTATTTTTTTCATGTGTTCATTTAGTAGGCAAGTAGCAATAGTATTTTTCGTCACAAGGACGTAAAGCGCCACTTCTATAGCCAAGGTGGAGTTGTTGCAGAAGCCATGTCGAGGCGCGCCGAGGCAAGACAAGGATGGGGAGGGAAGACGGCGAGGACGCCCCCCTCTTCGCAGCATGATGTACAAATTTATGAGGAAAAAAAAAAATAGTATTACAAACAGCGGAGAAATGTTGGAATTGACGTTGACGGCAGCTGACTGTAGCTCTGCTGGTTACCGCCACAGCTTCGTGATAAATGACTAGCGGCCGCATGGTATATACTAGAACGTAGCCGGCCATAGAAGGGCTTCTTAGCCAATAGACGTACAGTACGTCATACTTTTACGTCCAAAGCCTCAAAACTTCGTACTTTACGTCCTAGGCTGTGAAACAGGGCTTTACAGCCCAAAATCCCGCCGTCAAGTCGTCGTTTACGTGCAGGGATGAAAACAAAATTACTTGAAAGATTTTTTGTTAGCTGCTGTAAATTCCCTCCATTTGCACATCAGATAGACTGTGCAATATAAACCAGTAGCTTGTTGTATTCTAGTCATAAGTTTTCTCTTTTCATTCTCAATTCTAGCGATATATGCTTTCTTATTGACGAGAGGGAATTTGTATTTTAACTCTGAATTCCAATAATCGACGTTGCCCTTTTTGAAGACCAAAAATTTAATGATAATTATGTAAATTTTTGTTCGGAACGGTGTGAGAACTGACAACGACACGATAAATCGTTTTACGTCTTTCCATCAGCTTCAAATCCTCTGTATCAATATCCATGATTGCTCGAGTGTCAGCTCCTAGCAAGCGAGGTTCATAGTACACATCAATCTCTAATACCAGAGGCTGATTGTCGATCATCGATTCAACCATTTCAAACTTCTCGTAATATGTTGTGAAGGACACTGTGCGAGAATTCCGCATTTTGCATCCGTTCGTGTACGTAAAAAAATGTTTTCCGCATACATTGTCTAGTCTCTTGACGTTGAGAAAGTCACTCGATTTTAACTTACACATGAAGGACTGTTTAGATATTGACATAAAATTTCTAAATGAACTTTGCTTGCCTTTTGCCTTGTACCGAACTTCATTAAATTTTGGGAAGCAAGCGTAGTAATTGAAATTTTCATTACTTTTGATACAAAATATCCAGGTAACCTTGCGATGTGCAAAGTTACGAAGCCCACTCGACAGACTGCCAAAACGTTCACGTGACAGAAACAAATTTACCGCCGACTTGCACCAATCACAGAGTCTCTATTCGATCTCGTGCCGATTCGGACAAATCACAGAGTGATGAATCAAATCGTGACAATGCTTCATCTCGCAATTTGATAAAATCTCGCAACAAACTTTTTAGAGAACGATCTGTCACACAATGTATATTTTACTTCATAGATTTTTTTTTCAACAACTGATGATTTTATAAATTTCATGAGAGTATTAGCAAAGATAATATCAGAATCTTCGCTGCACTGAATCACATATTTCTGTTTACTGCTCATTTTCTGGTAATGCTTTCTGTATTTATTCAATAACGATATAATAACTTCTACGTTAGGTTGCAGTCTCAAAAAGAATACGAATGCAAGTGTAAAATGACCAACGAAATAATTGTATGAAAATATACGTGTCAAACATAATTCTGTAAATTAGATAAGTGTCAGTGTTAAACATGGTTAAGAGTGTTGTGTTTAGGTTATGTTGACTAATTTTCTAAATTGATAAGATATTCATGAATTATTATTTCAATTAAAATGTACAAATTCATCCAACAAATGGAAAAATGAAGATAAAAGCTGAGGAATTGATTGTTTTCATTTGATATGATGTATAATATGTAGTGTGGTATGTTTTTTTCAAGCCAAACAATATTTTTATTGTCATAAGTATTAAATCAATAGAAATTAAATATTTGTTTCTCATCTTGGTAGATAATCACTACGTTAGAATTCTCTAAAGGCAAAATGAAAAAAAATTTATTTGTATTAAGGTAAAATATAAGCACGCTGTAAATCTTGCTCAAATTAATCAATTTTGTGAAAAGTTAGTCAGCCGTACACATATGCGTACCTGAAAACGGCAATTTTTCAGGGTAAATGCAAATATAAACACGGGAAAAAATTACTATAATATTTGTGCATACTTCCCAATGTGGGAATAAGAAAATATTTGTTGTGTTGAAAATATTTGGACCAAAGTTACCATGTAATACGGACGTACGGGTAACAAAAAATCTGCAATAAAAATAAAAAGGATTTATTAAATTTAAATTCACATTGACCTATAAAAAGTTAAGTAGGTCCGGTGGAACGCGGGCACTTCTGTCTGCGTTTTTTCTAAACTCGAGTGCCTAAAAACTACAATCAATGAATGTGTGTAATTCTCAATAAGAACTATAAACTTTAACACCAAATGTTAGATTCTTAAATTTTGTAAACAAAACAGATTTGAAGTTATTCAGGCTCACTCATGGAGTTGAGATTGTAAACACTCAATCACGCATCGTATCATATCACTTTTTATCACTCTCATACCATTGTCGATTAATACCAAAGCCTGCGGGGTCCTTATATACACCATAAGATTCAAAACTGTTAATCTAAAAAACTAACATGTTATTCGACTAGTCAAACTATCGTAGTCCGGACGATAACCCCACCGAAATGAACAAAGTCGCGCGCGCCTCCTCTCGAGGGCAGGTCGTAGCTTGCATTCGAATACCGAAACGCGACCGTAATAAATTATAGCAGGAAACGTACATTGCAAATAGTGTATGATATTCCGAAAGTTGTCATTCATACAGTTCATCACTATACTCCAGTAAATGCACGATACAAACGTCGCGCCAGTAACAAATGCAGTGAGCATGTAACGTCTTGCTAATTCGCCAGAAGCAACTATTTTTATTTTCCAACGATAAATCAACTTGAATTCATCAGAGCTTGACATTGATTTATAGGTCAGCGAAGAAAAATATATGAACATTTATCTAGAAATCTTCGCAGGAATTTTGATTAAAAGAGGGGTTAGGGTTTCAGCGTAAAAAAAAAACACTTTTTGCGATTTTTTTTTTCTCAAATATGGATCGAGCAATTTTATTCGAACCTCTCGTACATTATTGAGCATACTTTTGACAATGCTGTGTAATTTTTTCATGCAGAAATTGAAGAAAGGTATGCTCAAAGCAGTCCGAAAAATAGTCAATAAAATTGAATGGCGGGAGTGAGTGAGGGAAGGTTGAGTAAATAATTCAAGTACACAATATTTCGCGAGAAACACAAAACACCTTGCCTCGGCATAAAAACTCTCACAGCTCAGAGAGAAAAGCCGGGGCAAGCGTAGTTTTATTAAAAATCAAGAAATTACAAATATGACAGACTCTACAGATGATATTGAAAAATACGCAACACGAAAATTAACACGCCGCGAGGTACCTTTATCGCACGCATGCTGGAGAGCTCTCTTACCTTAATTACGCAGAAAGGTGACGGCGTGACGCGAAGTCCTAACCGCACGACAACAGAACACCTCCTTAGCCGCAGGTCGTCTCGACGTCTCGAGGGAGACAAACCTGGGCCACGAACAGACCCTTGGATGGCCCTGCCGCGTAGGTGGACGCAGGGATGGAAACCGGCACGTCGAGGAAGTCACACGTGGCCGGATGCACGCGAAGATTAAACTAACTACTAGAATAAACGTAAATCGTAACAGGTACAGAGATGACGCAATAATGACGCAATAACTACGCAGAGATAATTTGACAACGACCGCTTTCTACGACGACCCTCGACGAAGTGATCGAGACACGCACGCTGACGCGAGAGGAGCCCAGACCCTCCATCCTCTCTTTTCGCGTTTCTGGTCGGCTACAGCGCCACGACGCACCGCGAGAATGGGCCCGAACAACGTGCGCGCGCGATACGAGAGAGGCGCCGAAACCCTCGTCCCTAATATGCCCGCGATCGCGATCGAAACACAGACGCCACGGCGAGTTGGCGGACTACGACGCAAGACTTACATTACGCTCTCCCAGAGGCCTAAAACCCGAACAGAAATATTGCAGCATAAGACGGTAACAGAGCTTCCCCCAGAACGTCTTGGGAAAAAAACAATTTGCGGTGTTCACTATAACTCGGCCGGAAATTATCTGAAAATGAAAAACGATGAAAATTTATTCAAATTATAATTAAATCTTCCCCCCAACGTTCTGAGATACTTTTTTTTTTCATTTAAAAATTTTTGGCGGCTATCTAAAGTGTGAACTGTTATTTTCCACGAAAAATTCCGCCATTTTGTGGATGGGAAACACCCTTAATGTAAAAAGAAAACAATTTATTTAAGCGTTGGGGGGAGGTATTTTATACGTAGAAAATGTGTACAAAGTTTGAAATGAATCGGTCAAGTAGTTTTTAAATGGCAGTGAACACGGACTTTAAAAAGTAGTTTTGAGAAAAACGCGCCTAAATTATTTGAACTAAATGAGTGAAGAAAAATAATTTTTTTTCCACCGTACACAGAACCATCAATCCCAGCTCCATACAGCAGACATACTGCGGCATTATCGATGTCTTCAGCGTCTTTTCTCTCACCTCTTTGTTTTATTGTGGCTTCTTTGCTCTGCTGCTCAGCTTGAATCTCGGCCCTGTCAATGCGATTGCTGTCCGCGAATGTTGCATAATCATGAGCGCTTGGGTCGATACTGACGTTCATGTCAGACAGAAAAATTAGAAAAGCACCAGCACCTTCATTGAAAGTGCATGCAGCTACATAAGATGCAAATTCAACAATTTGTTTGCTGCCAGATAATTTTTTCGGTGCAATTCTCCAAATCAGCCGGTTCAAACTTTCGTTGGCATTTTGAGTAAAGCCTCCAAGACACCTTTCTAGAAGTTCGTCTTTACTCAAATCTTCATAAATCGGTTTGATCGCTTGTATGACATCTTGTGGAAGTAAAGTGTATTCATGTTTGAAATTTTCCACTCCTGTTGTAGCCAAAGCTTTTTGATATGGACACCACGAGTTGTCACCGCTCATGCACTTATGGTGTTGAGGGTTATCGTCTGTTGACTGCTGGTGGTAGAACGTTGCCCAGATTGCATTTTTCATTCCTCCCAGCGAATTACAATTATGTCTGATTGCTGCTCCGTAGTATCGACTCAAGTTATCAATGACTTTTTCAGTGAGCTATCCTTTGCCGCCGAGTAACTTACTTTGCCTTGTTTTGCCAGCATTTTTTCCGATTTTTACAACTTTATTTTCAATAGTATTATTTACTAGATCACGAAGACGTTTACCCATTCATTTTTGCACGTTACCGACACATTCTTTTTTATTTATAGTGAAATTTTCACCGTAAAGTTTAGTTTTCACTAAATTGCCGTAAGTTTTACTGTCACCGTCTCCGATATAGTTGCTGACCTTTACTCCGTAATTGTTTTCTGATCGGCGGAACAATTCGATAACAGCATTAACTTTCATGTTACCTGATGGTCCGGTGTGATTGGCTTGGCACTCATCATTTTCAACATGTTCGTGGTACCACTCTTCAAATTCATCAGTATTCAATTGCTTTCTCCATAATTTGCAAGCCTGACAGTGCGAACTACTTATGAAAATTTCGATAACTTTTCCAGACCAATGTCCAATCCAGGGAGTGACGCCAAAGAGAGAGCTGAAGCCTTGCTTCTGCCACGTGCCATCACCGGAAACGGTCAAAGTGTCTGACTCCGAATTTGCACGTGTTTGCTGTTTTTCTTCGTCTGCGGCGGAAACAAGAAATTTTTCAGCAGTCGTTTTGATGCTGCAGCAAATTGATTTCATGAGATCCAAATAAGATGGCTTGGATAAAAAAAACTACTTGCCATGTCCATGAGACCGCAAAATTTATTGCAACCCGCTAAACTCGAACCTAATGTACGCATTACAAAGGCAACACGAGTGTTTATTTCATAGCGATGACCAGTTTTCTCACTCGACGGTTTTTGTACCGTCGAGTGAAAATGGATCACCATTTGCACATTTGACTTGGATTTGGAAGCCAAAGCCTTCTTTTTTGCAGCTTTTGAACTCACTCAGCACATTTCACTCAACTTGCGATGGTTGAGAAAACAAGCAAAAAATCAATGATTCTACAATGTTTTTCAACGTCTTCTGGTACACTTGCACTGGTATTTAGCTTGATTTTATTCGATAAAACAATTTTTGTGATAGCCTCATCTTTAATTATTTTATTCGGATTAAACCTTTTTTTAATCTAATTTCTCATAATCAATGTGGTTTTAACGGTTTCTACACAAATAAGTCCTTTCACTTAGTCGGTCTTCTCTCGAAACTTTGCTTACTCTCGGCATTTTTGAACAGGACATTTTTTGAGAAAATTAATAAACTGTATACCTGTTCGACGGCTGCACTGCTATCCCGACCGCCCGCAGCTGTTAGAGTTATAGCGTTAAAGGCCAGGAGATTAATAAGACAATGACTCCAAGAATGTTGCTTAGATCGGCTTAAAATTTTAAGGACATATTCTTGAAATGTTCAACAATACGATGAAACAAAAAAAAATTATTTTTTCGAAAGTGAAAACCCCAAACCCGCCCTTAATGTTTGGCATGAATCCATAACCTTTATTCACTTATGTTTAATTTATCACTCCAAATGATTATCTTTTGAAACATTAAGTCATTAATTATTCTCATTTTGTTAATTATTTATTGATTGAAACGAATCATCAAGTATCCTAGTGATGCAGAGTTTACAATATTCTGTCACGAGTGTTCACCATTGGAAAATCTAAGTAATATCAAACTTTTTACTATCTATTTATTTATCGCACAATATGCCCTAGCTTTCTCTATAGCACGTCTACAAAAATCAAACACATTATTTTAATACATAATTTGAGGTACGTCTTTGCAAATAATTATTACCATTCATTAATGCACGATCACAACAAGTATTTTATATTCACGGAAAAAAACACTGTGGCCCAGCGCCACTCTGAATCGATATTTGCTTTATTTGATTACCGGCTTTGTTCGCGTCCCAAAAAAAGTATTAATATCATCTGAGAGTCTTACATGCGTAAAACATTATGACAATGGATCTGGCTGAACTATGGTATGTTCTGGATCCTGGTACCGCGGTGAGTCTTATATTCGATGTCTATGAGATGCTTGTACAACTGTAACTCTGATGAAACTTTGAATAGACGATTACATGGTTCCCGCGTCTTTGTTCAGTCTTACAAAAGTCATTTGAATAAGGATATTTACCATTAAATCGAAGTCTTATACGTCTTCACATTTACACAAATCGACCGATTGCATGGTAGTCTGGGACGCTTGTGCAACCATTGACTCTAATTTAACTCTGAAGTTACAGTTGTACCGGTTCCACTACGGAGTAAAATAATTGTGTCCGTGGTAAGCAAGTTTAGTTTGGTGTCAAATTTAATATAAGCGAATGGGCGCTGCAGCGTCCGTAACCTTTTGAAGTTTTATGAGAGCGCAGAAGCGCGAAAGTTTTTCAGACACGCACGCGAGCGCATGTGATCGGCCTGGTAATTTCTATAATATCTGTACATTTGACAGAACTACGCGGCTTATTTATTTCCATTTCGATTATTCCATCGATCGCAGGATTGTGAAATAAGACATCGACGTTTTGACAACCTAGACAATAATATTGATGATATTAGGCCGTAGTTTTGCGAGCAATATTTCTTTTGGTTACGAAAGATTATTCTCACCGCCCCGAAAGTTGGAACAGACATAATACACACTTTTCCGGCCGTCAAATGACAAGGAATAGTGCAACGCATCATGACCAGGCTCAAAAGTTTTCGGGCCTTATGGGAAATATTGTACCACTCGGAGTCGTATCTAGAAATTAAATAAATAAATTAACTATATTTTTTATCTCGACTCTATGATTGAAATAGTCATTTCAATCATAGAGTTTATTTTTTATTTAGAGAATTTAGATATTTCTATTAAGGTAACATTATCAAGCAGGTTTTACGAAATAATTTACTTACAAACAGTAGTGAATATCTTCACTATGATCGGTGATAAGTTGGGCAAGTAAGCTCTCCATATACAGATGGGCCATTTGAACGCCAATGAACGCTATATATCTTATAGTAGCTTGGGGATCGTTTGATTTTGTAACAACCTAAATTATGTAGTTATCTTATAGATAAGTAAATAGGAATGACGCTGAGACTGAGCCAGATCTGGCAAACGTGGCCGATCAACGGGCACCTACTCGACCGGGAAGTGAAACGAGTGAACAATATATCCCGATTCCAATTATTCCCATGATATAAACTATACAAAAGTCATTTCTATGGAATGACTTTCGTGTGGAGTATTCCATTATGGATTTTTTCGTTTTAGCCACTTTACAGGAGTAAAATATTCTGCTGTATCATCATCATCACCATGGCATCACGATTACCTTCACCGAGGGATCATCATCACTGTGGAATCATTCCAGCGAGGGATCATTATCACGAGATGGATCAGTGTCACCGGGTAATGATCATCACTGATCGGTCATTACCGATCGATTATCATCACTCGATTGTCGCTGATCGATTATCACTGATCGCTTGTCACCGACCGGTGAGGATAATCACACCGAGGGTTCAGCCCACCGGGGATTTGTATCGCACGCATCCGTCTTTTGCGGTTCAAAGTCATCAATCAACGGTCTAGAAATACTCTCAGGTCGTACTGTTTAACAGACGCAAATGCACTAAAATAACTGCGTTTAGTTGATTAATTACGCAGGCTGAACAGCCACGTTTGCCTGAAGTTTCTGACACCGCATGCCTCATTTTGGTGTGGCAATAGTTGTTGTCACGAATCTCGCTAAATTTTACCTGATAACCTGTTACGCTCAGCATAATCATATTACAACCCACAACTAAAAAGAAGGACCACCGATATATCTCCTCGATGATACTTGCAAATCTGTTGACAGACAATATGTATTAAACACATTGATCCTTAACACTGCAACGTTTTACCGACAAGAAATTGAGCTCTCACTCTATAGCATCATCATGCCTGTCAATGCACGAAGCTAGGTGTTCGACATCTCTGTCTCTTCCGCTTACTAAACATCGGTCTTCCTCGTATTTTTCTAATACACCCATGCGTTTTAATTTATTCCTGAAAAATCAAACACAAAGTTATTTATCAGCTCTGCTTCTTTATTTATCAAGATGGTTGAAACTTGGCTCTCACCCCACCGCAGCAAATATTCCGCAGCAATGAACGACGAAAACGATAAACATTTGGTCCGCTGCAATCGTGCCTAAGGTCATCATTGTTACGCACACGTAGGAAAATGTCATTAAGTAAGCATAATATTCCTGTTGGTCAATAGGTTCGTAAGAAACAGGGAATGGAAAAACTCCTTTCTCGGAACCGTTCTTGAATATTGAGTCAATAATCTTCGGTACAAGCGGCTGGGTCATGAAGAGCATCGCAGCTGAATAAATCGAAACTGTGTACAATAAAGGTTGTGGATTTATTATATTTATTAACTTTTCAGATAGTAGTCGTTCTGCTACGTGCTAGTTAAATCGCTGAGATTTTTCAAAAAACGTTTCTGACTATTTTGATGATTCGATTAATCGTTCTGAAAAGTCATTTGTAGTCTGACGGTGCGAAAAGAAAAAGAAATCGGAATTCTCTTTATCTGGGTGTTTGGTCGAATTTTGCATTTATGTACGTTGCGGTTTTTGCATGATCTTGTTAGTTTTCCTCAATAACATAAGCAGGTGTTTCTGGCGTATAGTTTTTTATGGGTTAATAAACTGTAAAGTGTAAATCATAATTGATTTTATAATACATCAAGCTTATGTAGTATAGAGATAAAAAATCTGAATAGAAAGTAACAGTGGAAGAATTTATTCGAAGGTATTTTGAGTGATGATTAATTTTGAGGTGGCTGCTTTTTGCAGTTTTTCTGTTTCCACAGAGACCATTGAAAGTTACGAGTATCGTGTACCTGCTCTCACGATAGTAAGAGTAAGTAATATGGCTTCTTCGCTAGCTAATGGTACAAAACATGAGAAAAAATACAATTATCAGCGAACCCGATATTCTTGATTGTCATAACACTTTAAAAGCCGAGGTAAGAACGAGATAAGAGCAAAGTGTGAGCATGGTGAAAACGAGTCGAAAGCAATATGAGAGCCGGCTGAAGACGTTTGTATCGCCTTCACACTCGCAATTGGCAAATCGCAGTTCGAACTGCCAAATATAGTAATTTAAAAATGGACTACTTTCAATTAAAATACCTTTGAATAAGTATTTCTACAGGTATTTTGTTTCCTGTGTTTATTATTTCCACGATTCGATAATCAAACGTTAAAGGTTCTGTTTCAAAGTTCATTCTTCTTTAAAAAATTTACGCCAGAAAAAAGTCATTTATGTCGTTGAAGAGACCTTACGAAATCATGCAGGAACTGTACCTCACAGCAACTTAAATATCGACGGAATGTCCACAAAAAGGCGTGTTCGACTTACCATTGTTACCACAAGACAACAAATGGAGTATATTTGGAATCCAATTCGGCATCTATTTTTTTAAAATTCAACCTAACCTAAACACAGATGTTCACATGTTTGTAACTCTCAGTAAGACAGACTGCTCGAAGCATTCTGCGTCTGTTTCGTGCAGTCTGTCTTACAGGGCTTTTAAAGAATTTATGCAATCGAAGAACCTGTTCAATAAATTAATGAAGCATCTTTTTATAAACACTGCTGATAACAATCGGATCAATATTATGCTTTTTTAAAATATAAAGCTGAATGACATGAACCTCATATCAGACGTTTGTGAATATGGGTGCATTTTCTTTTTAAGCCGTGTTCGTATGTATTTTCATACATTGAGTTACTTTTTTAAACGAGCGACAGACTTATCACAATGTTTAGAAAGGCAATAAAACATTGAGTACTAATTTTACCAGCACATAGAGGAACGACTACCTTCCCTAGCAGATCTGTGTAACCGCTGAAAAAATGGTGCGTTCGCACAAAGACATGGGAAGCTCCATATCAGACATCGATAAAAAAGTCAGAGACGACGTATTCATCAATAGCTCGAAAAATCACACGCTTTAATTGGTATTTTTAATAGCCACCAAAATAACCGACTCTGGTGGTTGGTGCGGTAGGTGTACTGCTCTGGCGATTCCCTGAGTTAAGCAGCATTGTCTGCGGCCATAACTTGGATGGTCCGCTTAGCCATGCACCGGCTGGCTCATCAACCAGTCAACGTAATTCGGATGAATCATGAACAAATGAAGAATCCTAATTCATTGATTTTAGAATTTTCAGAATTTACGTTCTTGCAACATCATAAATCGTACGAATTCTATTATCAATAAATTAATTATCCACGTTCCTGAGAATCAGTCCACAGGAGGATCGCTGATAAGTTGTCACCATTTGTCGGTGAAATCGCCGATACGTTCTCACCGTTTGGTGGTCACCTCCGCAAGGAAGCATGGACTCTCCACGTGAACGGCGGTGAGAACACGGTGAGTACCATTCGTGGTACGTAAATCCGCTGTCCAGCGGCCATCCAGCAACGGTGCACGGTAGAAAATGCGCGGTCGAATAACGAATCGAAAAACCCGTCATCTAGTAACGGTGTTAAGGGAGGGGGAGGGGTGGGGGGGGGGGGAGTCATGTAAAAAAATTTAATAATCGATTTGTTTTTCTGTAAAAACATTCATTTACCAGTAATCTATGTCGTAAAAAAGTTATAAGCCGGAAATTTCGAAAATGGTCATATTCTACGGTACCATTCATATTGCATTTTCTTAAAAACCGTAAAACAATGATCCGCATATTAATATTTGATTTTTTTTTTTTTTTTTTCTCATTTTCCTCCGTCTGCAGGCATCACGCCTATTACAGGGTCCCCCCTGAGGGCCTGGTCCGGATCAGTAACCAGGCCCCCATGCGGCCGCATCCGACTTCCCCCTCTATATCACATTTGCCATAACATTTCTGCTAAGGGCATAGGAAAACATTGCGGAAAAACCTTATGCCGATATAGCCGGTCTCGAGTTCGCCTATCACGGCACCAGAGCTACGTCACGATTTTCGTCGAGAATGTAAACACAGACTACAGCTGTATACGTGTGACCCCCACAGTTACCTGTGTGTGGCACACAGGTAACTGTGGGGGTCACACGTTTTCGTATTCTGCCACGAAAAGTGACTCCTTGCAACGTTCAAATCGCATAACCTCCAAGTGACGTTTTCAGTTTTAATTCATATTAACTTTTGAGCTTAGGTTGTTTAGGTTTATTGGTCATTTACTGTTTTCATTTTGATAAATTGAATTTAACCGCAAAAAGTGACTTCTGCGACACTCGAGTCGCATAGCGTTAAAGTGATATTCTTATTTTTCGTTCAAATTATGTTAGTGCTTAGTTTCGTTGACCGTTTAGTGTTATTACTTAGATTAATGGTGTTTAAAACAGAGAAAAAACAATCATCACCATTGATCAGATGTGCATTGTTTGTTATAAAGTGACACCTAATGTTTATACAGCATATTTGTTTTAACGACAGGTGAATTGTGAGTGATGTTGTTGATTAAAGTGATCATCCTAGTGTTATTCGCAGGCATTTGGGCATCCATTTACTGACGAATCCGTTGAAAAAAAAAAAAATTTGTTTGAACAATTACTAATATTCTGAAATATAACTTGTTAATAATATTGTACTTTTTTCATTAAAGTACTAAGTACTAAAATACTAAGATGCCCCAAAGGTGAGAGCAGTTAAAAAATTGTATTTGAGCGATAAACTTTAGATGCTATTCCCTAAAACTTGGTTTTCAGTATATTCTGGGCGTGATTGAGACCGAACTACCAGACAGACTGGAATAGTTGACGTCGCATTTTAATCGCCATGAAAGAAAATACAACGGCTAAGCGGAGCAAAAGTTGGAAAAAGCTAATATATTTTGAGTGAGATAATTTTTACCAAATAAGTTTTGGCCCATTTTTTAAATATGTGATTATTTTTGCTTTCAGAATTTAAAAAAATAGTTTGCTCCGCTTAGCCGGTGTATCTTTTTATAAGGAAGGATATGAGACGTCAAATATCCTAATCTGCCTAAGTTTGTTCTGAATCGGGCCTAAAATGGAAAACCTAAGATCTTTGCTTAAATCTATATCGAAAGGCATATCCAAGTCAGATCACAGTGAAAAATCCTTTCATCGAGTGCCATCAATTAAGTTGGGTGGTCATATTTTTATTCAATAGAGTTTGGACATTATTGAATTTCCAAAATAATTTTTTTTACGTGACTCCCTTCCCTCAACACGGCAAGAAACGCGAGTCACCATAAGTTGGTTTTCCAGTAACGAAGAGAACACGGTGAGAAACGCGAGGACGCAAAAACCTGCCGTTCCAGTAACTGTGGGAGTACTCCGGGACCACGGTGATAAACGCGAGCGACGCGGAAACTTGCTGTTTCAATAAAGGTCGAAACACAGCGGAAACACGATGGGGACACGGTTAGAACACAGTTGTTGTTCAGACCGTTGTCCCACAGTTGTCCCACAGAATCCGACGGTGGGTCAGACGGCAAAAACCCACAAGTGGGTCAAACAGTGGCTTGACGGTAGTACAGATCCGCTAGAGAATTGAGCAGCCGTTCATCGATTTGGATCAACCTGCGTAAACGATCGTGAATTTTTTTCCATTTTCGGTGTACTCATGAAGAATCTTCACTTCTTGATCTTCGGCCCAAACTTGCCAATGCTTGCGCATTCGTTCTAGCAGCTCCAACACCTGCGTACATGAAGTGTCATACATATATTGTCAACGACAAGATTGAATGCTTACAACTTTCGGAATTTTGTGATAAGAGAATGCGTGCTACGAGCACCGACTTCGAAAATTAACAAGGCTAGTAATTTATCAATGCATTGCAAACAATAAATCAAGATCAGAGGGGCTTAACGTTCATTTGAACTGAGTGTTTACTGATATTTTTCGGGAAATTCAAAACCCTTATGCAGACAGCAAATATTTTTATGGCGCTCATATCTTTTTTTTATTACAAATTATTATTTGTTTCGGAAAATATTCTCTATTACATATAAGATGATCAATGATTATTAAACAAAATTCAATGACATATATGGAAATGGAATAATTCGCAAATCAAGTTTATGAGGGATACCAATTACTAAAGGTTCTTGAACAATGCATTACTTTGCTAATATATTAATAATATCTTGTTCTCAGTATCTTCGAAGCTGAAGATTTTTTCGAAATTTTGCTCACTCAAATATTATTCAAGCATAATAATTAAAAATAAAGAAAAATTGGTCAACGTTTTTTTTTTGTAACTTAAATACAACCAACCTGCCGTGAGTGAATTACACAATTGATGAACTTTGTAGCGCATACTAGTACGTACGTTGATGGTGAAAAGCATTCGATAAGGACTTCTGAATCGTGACGATACTTAAAAACAGCCATAACCTGAGGTGCGACTTGGCAAGAGAAAAGAAAGCCTACTACTGCGCGAATGGTACACTGTGTACGCACGGTTTGGTACGGCCATTGCCCGGTTGTCGACATTAAGATTTCACTCGGCTTGTAATAATGGGCTTCGTGGTAATTCATCGTAACTAGGATTCTCATCAACGTCAGCGTGAGGTCTGCCAACAGCATTTCGCGTAACATTCGACAAGATAGGTCTAGACTTCATTTTCCTGACAGTCATCAATTGTTTTCCATTGTAGATTCGCACACGTTGTAGCAAGAAGTATTACTTTGTTTGACATCTAAATTGCTGCAGCTATAGACAGTGACGTTGAGTGAACGCCACTGGAAAGGGCTTACGACGTATAAAGTGTCCAACAATGTAATTCATCGAATTTCAAGAAAAATTAACCAATAATTATCTCAAATTTAATGATAATTATCCTCATTAGGTATATATTTTAATTATAATTATAATTTGATATGATACTTAATTACAATTATATTCATAATATAATAATGAACATACTTTTGAAAGCATACAAGACATTCTGCTCTAATGTATATTTGGAATGTTCTAAAACATTAAGCTATTCATAGCAAAATGTGGAAAAACGTCAGGATCACCTATGATTAAACCCGTTTTCATGTGGAAGCAAATATTGATTTCGCATCAGAGTAGCTTTTCACTTTGCTCGGCCCTCGACTATAATTATTGTATGTCTGCAGCAGACGTAATGGCAGAAATTCTTAGAGGTGCTGACATTGATATTCGCATTCTTTTCGACTTCATAATTCAAGTGGTTTTTCTTCTACCTTGCCCCGTAAGTCGCGCGCGTTTGAATTGCAGTGCGAAACCAATGTCTTTATGTATCGTGTGGAGGGCTACGTCTCGTGACTGGAAAGTGCAGCGCTTCATAACCAAGGATACAATAAAAGTGCTGCGTAAGTCGGCGAGTTTTTACTTCGCGTTACTAGAGCCTTTTTTATTGTCGGCACTTCTCGCATTAGTGCCTTTTTTTCTTGCCAGCACTTCCGCACAAGTGTGTTTTTTTTATTAGCGTTTTTGCCCTAGGATTTTTTCTCGTCAGAACTTCCCGCTTTGGTTTTTTTATGCATTTTGTGACCTACAGTAATCAGTCTTCCTAATTGTGGAGCTCTTTTATAATCTTCAGCAACATTTTTTAGGTTACCGGAAGAGACGCAATATTTAAAATCGATATTACGAATAACGATTTTAACGAACGAATATTTGTCAAATCGGGATGTAAGTAACAGGGAGTGGTTTACTCTTGTAAAAAACGTTCGTTGCTTCATCCCTACATAAAATTATCATTGCTTTTGACAACAAGTATTTCAGTTTTTATTCAATTGAAATCGGTTGACTCCTTAGAGGGGGGGGGGGGGGGCTGCGGTTACAAAAATAAAATACATCGAACACGTAGGTTCCGAACAGTTTCAGAATCTACCAAGCTCAAAAAGAGACGAAGGCACTACACAAGCTCTACAAGATTGAACTCCGCACATTACCAACCCACAACCCCATCTCTACACAAGCAGCAACGCGACAAAAAAGCATTTAGCAAAATACTCCATGATAATACCCTCCATGGCAAGTCTTTCCGACGCAAAACTTCTCACATCAAAACATTCCAAGGAAAAACTTTATCCGAATCAAACTTTCCCCGGCAAAACTTAACACGGCAATATATACCAAATACCATCTGCAGCTAGGATAGAATTGCATATGGACGTAAGTTGGTAAATGTGTGGAATTGAACTTGTATAGAATTAGAACTTTGGTGAATCGGATCATGTGTAGAAACGGTACAAATTTTCATTTACGACATTAAGGCTGTATACAGTTTTGACATCAAGAGACGATCATGCGTGTCAGACTCGGGTTTTGAATAGCGCGCGACGTCTCGAGGTTTGGCGATGATCGAGAGAGATAATCGATAGGGGCCCGCATGCGGAATGATGAAAGGTGCGAGGGCGCAAGCCTAATTTATGTACGAGCTTTATAGTGCCCTGGAGTCTGTTTCTTTCTCTCTGGGAACGCCGAGGCCTACGGACGCCTACTTACTGTTGTCTCTTGGATCGTTCGTGCTCTGTATCATCATGGACCGGGAAATTTTATACCTTTGGTCGCTCTCCTTGCTGGATGGATTCGCCAGCACAGACTTTCGATCTACCGATCGTGTGGACCGAGGATTTGCAACTTTTATCTACCCCAGAGAGAAATTGAGCCATCGTTCGCGTCTCTGCCTCAAGGCTATTGGGATATGTACCTCATATAAAATTTTATTATTAGCAAATAGAAACCCGTTGTATTTAATCACGACAAAGTCTGTATGATGGATATGGTGAATATATGGGAGTGGAGCGTAAATGAGTTTTTATAAATGTAAAAGGGAAAAAAACGAACATCAATTATATTTGTTTATGAATCGAAGAGAAGATTATATGATTGGGGTAAAAACCTATACAATGGACAATTCTGAAGGAGATAAAATAAAGAAATTCATATTATATATTATTGAATTTATTTTTAGGTGGGTGTGGATGTGAATGTATAAAATTTGTGTTTTGTTGACCTTGCAACTTTTCTCCTTAGTTCTCTCAGATTTAAGGGTATTTTTTACATGCGCACAGTTTTTTCATAATGAATTAACCATGTGTTGAATACATCTCGTAAGAATATTACCGTGTTGAATTTTACTGTGGACAATTTTGCCGTAGACAGTTTTGCGTAAGACAGCTTTGCCGTGGAAAGTTTTGCCTTAGAGAGTTTTGCCGCGCAGAATTTTCCGTTGGAGAGTCTTGCCGTGGAGAGTTTAGCTAAATGATTTTTTGTCGAATTGGTGCTTGTGTAGAGATAAGGTTGTGTACAGTCAGTGCATGCGTACAGTTGGTCTCGTCTACCGTAAATGTTGTGGGTTGGTAGTGTGTAGAGTTGGATCGTGTAGAGCTTGAGTATTGACGAAACGAAATAGCAAATTTTATATTCATTAATTTTTTATAATTTTTTTTCAGTGAAGTTCAATTCTGATCGAATAAAACTTTTGGTTGTAAATGTATCTATGAATAATATTGAACACTATTATTTATTAGGATTACATACTCAACAGCTTCGTTGTGCTTCTGTACGCATCTGACGATGAGATTGTAGTTATTATCGTTTCCGACATCCAAGCCGATGTAACATCAGTTACTGACATCAAGCTTGTCACAACAACATGGAAGAATATCGGAACGACGCAGTGATTTGGATCGACGAGGTACTCCGCGAGAAAAAAAAATTCGGGCGGGAGCGAATCGTTACGGGGCCTGAGGACGTTGAGAATGAATGGTACGATGAGCACACAGATACACTGTGCAGCTCTTATGACCTCGGTCTTACATACAGGTATTGACACGATCGTGGTGAGAGTAGTTCGCTTATCGGGTGGCGGATTCGTTCGGTTTATGGCCGCAAGGGCTGCGCTGCGAGTGAGAGATGTTCGTAACCGCACATGCATATTAAATCCGAACCATAATATAAAAAATTTTGAATTATCCGTAATAATAATATTCCACAATGTTAAATATGTTTTTCTATTCTGGTAAATACCATGATGGGTACAAATAATTTGGACAGCTCCTTCATCGCTCGTGACCTTGTAAGTATAAATGATGTTTGTTCGTAATGTTACCGAGGAAAATTTGGCCGTGGGTCGACTTTAAATTCACAATCTCGCTATTTTGGATTCAATCGTCCACCAAATTTACGGAAAAAAGGTGAATAAATACGACAAAATATACGAATTTTAAAAATCTTAATTTTGTCCTTGCTGGTTCGTGAGTTTGACTAACTTTTTTTTAACGACGAATTGTTTTTTCAATTGTTTGACAGCACTTTAAAAACCGAGCACTTTTTTTACGCTTTTGTAGCTGGTTTTGCACTGAGGCACTGCGCACGCTTCGTCGTAACTACAATTGCAATCGGTAATTGAATAAATTTATTTTCACTCGAATGACTAGCAAAAGTCGACTCATATACACAACGTTACAGCAAGTTATGGTCTCTGGTTCTATCTCAATCAATGTAATCTATCTTTTTCTATCCCTCTACTGCTGGCGCCGCATGGTGGTGGCTGTCAACCCTAAAAAAGCGGACGATATGAGTGCTTTCACCTACCACCAAAATCTCGTGTCGTTTCAAGACCTGTATGTAAGACGGTGCCCATGACCATGTATCCTACAATGAATCCAAGACAAAATTGAAGGTACCATTTTTTTAACCTAACCGGATGCACAGATTCTGCAATCTGAATCGACCAAAAATTCGACCAGACTTTCTCAGAACGCGTAAAGGTGTCTGATAATAATTTTACAAAAAATATCGCACCGGCTGCATAAAAAAAACCTTCTGCATATAAATGAGAATATGGTTATTAGGTAGTAATAAAATTGCAATGAAATAATAATTATCGATAATAAACTAATAAAATATAACAAATTTTCTAGTACAATACTTACTGACATATTAGATTAAAAGCACGTTAACCATCCGTGGTGTCGCCCTGAGTGAAATCGACCCGTCGATCCTTTTTCAGCGTAAGCATCCAATATTGCCCGCAATCGAATGGAACTAAATTTTATTTCTACTTAGAGTTTCACGCATCCTCTATACATAGCGACCATTATCCAGATAAACAAACGTGCGTGTTTTTTTGCATGCCAGCACCGTGTCGTCACCAAGCCCTTATGGTTATTCTTCAGTAAACCACTTGGCTTGGCTTTTATTATCCCCTTCCTTTTATTCACTATTCCATCCCTCAACCTCCTTGCCCTAAGTGTTGTCCGAAACCACTCTTCCTAATGTGCTACTGTATCGTATTTGCACGAGGACACAGAGGAACTAAGGAAAACCTAGCCGGTACAGGCAGCATTATTTTTGCTGAGTGTCGAGATATATATATGAGAATACATTAGAAACTCAGAAAAACTGCCGGCCACGCACCAGTTAACGCGCGAACCAGTGCGTGGCTAAGCGCTCACGCATCCGAATTACGATCGCGAACAATATTGCTTAACTCTGGAGACCACCGAAACCACACACCGACAGCGCGTCCACTGGTGTCGGTTACCGCACCGTCATGTACGTCCACATATGACGGCATGGTGCCGGCTTGGTGACGGCACCACATGCCATATCGAAGGATTTTGGACGCACAGCATGCATGCATCGTGATGGCCCTGCGTACTACACCGAAAATTTGTAATTGTTAAAAATTATAAGTTCTAAATCGTAAAGTGTAAATTTTAAGTTGTAAATTTTGTAAGATTATGCCTTGGTCCATTGGCAGAGCCTGCTCCCAAGTAGGGTTTGACGATCGGCGCAATACTGGGCCAGCCTCGGGCGCTGTGCTCCAGTACTGGTCGGATGCTCACTCCCAGAGTCAACGCAGCGATCCGCCAGCGTTGGCATGTAACGTCGGGCCAGAGTCCGATGCCGACGCTGTGCCATCACAGGATGCGAAGCACGGACCAGTACTGCGTTGTCTGCAGACCAGTACTGGCGTACGACTCACGCCAACCCTCAACCAGCACCGGCCCGCGACTCACGCCAACTCTGAACCAGCACCGGCCCGAGACAGACATAAAAAAATTAAGAAAAACAAATTACTCGGCAACCTAATTTCCTTAACTCATATGCATATGCGACTATGTCGCTCATACTAAATTGAATTTACAGAACACACTTCGTCGTCGCTAACTGATAAAGTTGTTGACTCTTCCTGACTCTTCCGATGTATCGAAGATCGAGAGGTATAACGGCCAGCGAATCCGACACATCACCGTCCCTCGTCGTTTTCTTCATTACTAGTTACTCTACCGACTTTGTCTCGCTTTCATCGCTATTCATCACTTTTAAAAAACGATGCTTCTGTACTCGCAGGGCACTTGAACTCATAGTCGACATTATCACGTTGTCACGACTTCACGTTACTTGAGGATATGTTTATATCGATAAACATAACCTCAATTGTACAGACGACGGCTGATGTAATTACACCAGGACTTGCGCAGCGCTGGCCCAGCATCGGCAAAATACTTTGGCCTGATATTTGTAAAGCGTTTCCCCAACACTGGCGTGATACATCGGCCTGATCCATACATCAGTACTGGCGCAGCACTGGGCAAACATCGGCAATGATACTTTGGCCCGATGCTTTCTTCAAGCCTTCGCCCAACGCTGGCGTAACACATCGGCTAGGTCCGGCCCGAGGTTACGAGTCAAGCGTAGGCGCCCAGCATTGGGCCAGTGCTTGGCCATATTTCCAGTGTCGGCGATTCCTACTTGGGTTATGGATAATCATGGCGGACTCTGCCGCCACGAAAGCGGGGAGGGAAGGAGGGGCTGCTGCTGCTGCTGCTGCCTCTCCACTCCACCAGTTTCAGAATTCCAACAAACCCCACAAATACTAGCTTCAATCATATCTCCTTCGAATCGACCCTCCTTGTCAATAAGTGCCGACAGTCGTTAACTCCGGGATCCATTCACCAGTGTGTCCCTACCACATATATGCGTGTCTCCACAGCACTTGTACCACGTCAAAAACAACGTTTCCCGCTTTAAAAATCCGCCGTCTTACTTTGGACGTATAGATATGGTACAGAAAATCCTAGATCTCCTCGTACGTTTCAAACTTTCCAAAAATAACAGTTCCGCCTCTTGTCTGCCATATCCCAGTCACTTTGAAACACTTTAAATTCATATTCTGGCGAAACTCATACCACTATACCCAAAATCATGACGAGCCTTCCATCGTCACGTCTGCCGGTCGCCAAGCAGCAGCAGTGCCCCCTAGCTTTTTTGTATTTTCTTTAGGAAAAAATTAAGTTGTTGACTGAATTTCGGTGAAATCTCTTGTAAAAGAACATCGACTTTTAAAAAACATGAATTTGCAAGAATATAAACAGGTAAAACGTAGCATTTGCACATCCTTTACAAAAAAAACTGCATATGATATGACAAGCATAATAATAACAAGCAAGTTTTTCGACTATATTCAATCCCCGACCCTGATATTAAAAGCATCTCAGTCATGAAGTTTGACGATTTTTATTCAAAATCGGTAAATTTGACGATTACGAATCATTTGAAGTGGGTATTTTTTCATGTTAAGCGATTTCACACCGACATCTATCTAATCGAAAAGGTCGACATATCAAGACCTCCATTTCAAGGATGGGTTCTGATCAAGAATTGTGGTAGAAAATGTTGAAAAACTCAGGTTGAATCAATTTATTAACACTTCGCTATGAAATTCTGGGGTACAGCATGAATCCCCGAATGCATGCCATTAGCTATTGAGGTGTTCAAATTCCCCATTTGTAAATTTACTTGCCACGAAGTGGCCGATAGCAACTGAACACGTTAATGTTACAACAATTTAACAACAATATAACCCGATGCAACAACTAAAATCGCCTTTAACTCACATGTAACTTACATGTAGGTTAATATTTCCCACTCGCTGATGTTACCATATTATGGAACATACGATATACAACCGTTACATTTCGGTTAGGTTGCCAGCACGTTGTGTAATGTAACTTCTATGTAACAAGTAACATTAATATGTTACATCACTTGTAACAAGTCGATGTAACTTGTAACAAATAACACATATATGTTACATCACTGGCATAACATAATCGTTACCTCTTCGTAATGTTGCCAGTGTGATACGCAATGAAAGTTACAAGTAACAGCATTCGTAACTTACATGTAAATGTTTATTCCCTACTCAGAAATGTAAATATTATGTAAAATGTTTATTTCCCACTCAAAAATGTATACGTAGCGCATGTTAAATAACATTTACAATTTGCTTATATTACCCGTACGTTGCGTAATGTTCCGATATGAAACTAGTAACATAAAAGTTACGTAACCGCAATTTTCACTGGTACGGCTTTTTTGTAGACTGAAAGTCCACAAAAGAGCTGTGAAAGTTGCGAAATCGCTATCCTTATAAGGTCAAAGATTCAAGTGCTACAATTAAAGGTAGAACAAGCTATAAGCGATTAATGATAACGTGTTATGACACCTCCGAAGGGTAGCTCCCACTATTTATTTCGAGTTGCGAAGTCGCTCTTATACACGCTCGGGTCACGAATCACTTGCGCGAAACGCTGTGGGTCGTAAACCATCTAGCGGATATAACATTGGGAATGAATATATACCGTTTTTGCAATGTTGTTACAGCTACATAATTGTAAAATGACCGGACTATCACCACAGTTTCATTAATATTGTAACAAACATGTTGCATTGTAGTTACACACTTTCTTTATATAAATGTTACGGCACTACGGCGTATAAGAGTTATATAACGTGCATGTTCACGATGTAACATAATCATCACTGTTAAAAAGGTCTGATAGAAACTGATAGAAATGGGCAAAAACCGCATAGATTCAGGTATAATCTTATGAAAGACTATCTGGGTCTATGTGGCTCTTGCCCATTTCTATTAGTTTCTATCACACCTTCTCTACATAGCACTGTAATACGCATGTTACGTGAATGTTACATTCTTTGCAACGTTCTTGTAATGTTATCACGTTGCATCACTACAACATTGTCTTCCTGTCACAAAAGTGCAACTACAACGGAAATATGTCACATAACAGTAAAATTACTTGCATATAGCAAATAAAACATCACACATTACTCTCACGTAATATAGCCGCAATATGTTATGACGCTAACATGATCATAGCCTAGTAAGTCGGGTCACGAGGAAATTCACTACGTGTTTATCATGGTTTTCACCAGAGTGGTTATTTTCTGATGAGCGACAATAATCCTTAGCAAATCACCTACCAAAACACCGCGCAGAACAAAGCCGCGCTCCCGTGACAATTATCTCGCGTAGCGGTTTTCGCGTTATACTACTGTCGAACCACCGATAAAACTGTTAGGTCCCAACGTATCCTTACCCCTGAAAGCCGACAACCCTCCGAGCACCACTGTATGCCCCGAAAAAGAGATCTGCAGTCGGTGATCGCCGAGACGGAAAATCTAGCTAGTTAGCGTAAGAGTCCCTTTGTTAGGTGTGGCGAGGCCCACATGACCGCGGTAAAGTGGGAAACAGAGGCCTTCAGCCAATTAGAGACGGGGACTTTACCCTCTCCATCCCTTGGATGCTGCCTTTTCCAGCTCCGGTATAGAGAAAATTCGAAAACGAGAGAGACAGGAATATCCCAACCAATGAGAATCAGGAAAAACTGCTCGTTTTCTGCACACTGTAAAACTTGTAGTCACTCCGTTTAGCAATGAAGCGCGTGCTCGCTGCATTTTTAGGCAGTCGAAATATAGTCCGAAACCTAACTAATATTACTGAATCTTTTTTCTGGGTGCTATATTGGCATCTATGATCGCTAGATTATCGGGCCGATTCTTGGATGATGAGCCCCGCGCCAATATTAACTAAAATTGTCTATTTAACATTTGTTCATCTCAATCAACGAAAATTTGCTTTTCCTGGAACAAATATGTATTTCAATCAATTTTACAGTGTATTTATTTCGAACATATTTATTTATTTAAAGCAGTTTTTACTGTGCAGTGGACACTGAATAGATATTATATTCGTTCGTACTAAATACTTTCTTCGTCCGGAAATAATATCTAGTTGAAACGACTGGATACATGAATTCGACCGTTTTATTCAAAATCAATTAAAACTTTATTTTAATCCAATACGTAATCATTTTCTTTAATCATTAGAAATTACTTCTCTGTAATTGATTTAGTTATTTAAATTAACGTTTCGTTGATGATCTAGTAATGAAACACCAAACTTAACTCTAATACGTTCATCTATAGAAAACATTTGGTTCAATCGACTTGTCATATATTTATCTAAAAAATATATATTGTTTAATTCAACTTTTAGGTAAGTGTCGAATTTTCATAATGGAAGAATATATAATGTGGAAGATTCTCGAAATACGCATTCCCACTTTCTGTTCATCAGTAACGGATTCATGATCGGTTTTATTTTTGAAAAAATTCCACTTAATCGATATTGACCTTAGCTAAAATAGATTTTAAAAAATACATACAACGTATTGGAAACACATTAACAAACGTAACAACAAACACAAACAAACATTGAAAGAAATGAATGTACTCGATCCATTTGGAATGAATTTACAAATATATGTATTTTGTAAACAGAAAGAATAAATTATTCGACGTGAATATATATCTTTCTTCGACACGAAGAAATGTATATTTCATTAAAACATATTTTTTTCTACGAAGTAATAAAGATATATTGCAATCAAATACATATTTCTTAGGTTTGAATATATTTATTAGTCGTCAGATGTTTTACATACAAATAAAAAAAATTATTCGAGTTGAATACAAGTCTATTAGGTCAACATTCAATTAATAAATTTATTTCCGATGCATAGGTTCTTGTCCAGTTAACTAGATATTTTTTCTGGGTTTACTTAGCTTAACTTCAGTGAATGTAAGATAAAGATGGCTCAATCTCCACCCTGGGTAGGACATCTTCTTTGACGGCTACGATTTTCCGAGTCAATATGAATCCAAGTATTTTCCGATCTCGACCGGTCGAATCGAGACCTGCTCAGTGGCATGAGCTCTTCACACCGAAGGATCAGATTAGCTGTCTTTCACGCGGCGTGCAGGAAGGACAGATGATGTGCCATCTCCTGGATTTTCGAAGCAAGTCTTTTCTCACAAGTTCGCGCACACTCGTTTGTGTTTCTCGCAATACACAGGTGCTTCGGGATCATGGATCGATGGCTGGCGCCCTCGATCATCGCTTTGATTAGTTATTTATAATTGAATATTTCGTATAGCTCACGATACTTAGTCGAATATTGGTCTTATATCGACAAGGCAATTATCGGCGAGTTGATTCTCGGCCGAGCATTGGTCGCATATCAAAGAACCAACTATTGGCGAATGAATAATCGACCGAGCAAATTCAATAAATATCAAATAAATGAAATCGGGTACCGGAGCCTCTCTTTGTGATTAGCGGGTCAATACTTAACCAAATGTTGCTCTTACATCGACAAACCAATAATTGTCTTATACTGGCAAACTACGATTGGTAGATAAATAATTGGCTGAGTATTGGCCTGTAATCGACAAACCAACAATCGGCGAGTCGGTCTCCGGCCGAGCATTGGCCTTGAATCGGCAAATCAATGATAGGCATGTCGATATACCGTCAAGAATTGGCCTAAGATTGCAAATTCAATAATCGTCACCCCAATGTATTGGCCGTTTCAGTTTTATCAGCGAAACCTACCTGTGCTGGTAGCCAAGCATCAGGATAGCCCCATCCAATTAAAAAACAGAAGGTTCCAGCCTATTTTACCTGTGAATATTGAGAGGCTAACAACATCCTTATTAAAACCATTCCGGTTAATTTGAAACAGAATAATAATATTTCAGAAACAAAATCAAACAAATTGATCAAAATAGATTATTAAATTAATTCCTTGACGAGCAAATACATTCCACCAACAGACCCCAGATTGAACTGTTATTGCAAAAAAGAATTTGCGGCTCCTGCTCTCTAAGTTGATTCGTAATTTTCAAATCAAACGTTGTTGCACGGATCCCGGATTGATTAGCTTCGGCTAAGGTCCAAAACAGGACGTTCATATTTCTCTTTGTTACTTAAGATGTAACAAAACCACCAACTCAAGAATCGGTTTTCGTAGTAGTTATAGTTTTATAATTTTTTAAATGCACGAATGATATTTTGCAGCATCCGAAGAAAATCGCAATATGCGTAGCATTGGCTACGTATTTTATTTTTAAATCTATACTCTATGATGGTTATAAAAACGAATTTAAAAAAATGTATCTATCTTATCTGATTATTTTACAGATGTGTTTCTTTTCGTGGCATATATCTTCGAATTGCCTTTAATTGACAATCGAATGAATGCGTTATTTTTCCAACGGTTTCTTCTGTGGTTCCTACAGTGGTTGGTTAATAAGCCACTAGCTGCGACGTTTTACAGTTCACCTCTTAGTGGATCTGTACCACCGTTAAACCACCATTCGATCCACCGATGGGTTGTTAGGGTAGGACTCCACGGCAACGTCGTCCGATGACAGTGTTGGCACGTCCTGCCACAACGAAAGTTTTCTCAATACACGGCGTGCGTACCCTATCACCGAGAAAAAAAGCCTTATATCTTAACAACTACGGTTGTTAAAATAGATGCTGCAGTACATGGCACATTTTACGACGACACGCCGTGCGGCACGTAGATGCTTCAAATACGAAGCCACTCGAGTCAATTATATATGTATGTTTCAAGTACATGATTTAGTGCATTCAAAGGTTGTATTTTTCTTATTATACAAATAATACTGAGCGCTAGTGAACACTGTCAATCTGTCGGTGTAGTCTGTCACAGTGCGCCGGGTAGAAATCCGTGGTGTTATTAGCAACACCACTAAGTGAACAAACACCTTGTCGTGTAATGCATGGTTACAATTTAGAATCGATATCAACACCATTTGAACACTGATATCGGGGTACATACAGGTCCATCAATTCAGTGTTAAGCCGTATATAACGTTAAAACTACTGTTAGTTGATAGACATACAGGGCGGACACGGTGAAACTAGACAGTCCAATGCGGCTGCGTGAGAATTTAGGAAGCCTGATTGGCTACTGGCTGCGGCCGCCAGTGCGTCTCATCCGAGCGGCGACTGTGTCCCCACGCGCCATCAGAATGGGCCAGTAAGGGTAGTGGTAGGGGCAAGGGACGCTACCTGAGCTAGTAGGGCAGACGCCAGAAACCAAGATTTATTTAGAACAAAACATTCCCCCTCTCCGTTCTCTCTTGCTGGCCCGACTACTCGGTCTGCACGCATAGAGTGAGAACCGTCGGTTTGACGCGCAAGCGCATTTGCGCTGTCTAGTTTCACCGTGTCCTCCCTGTATAGGTCCATCTGTTCGGTGCTAAAATTGAGATTTTTTAAACACTGTTATTAGTGTGGAGATCGAGCTATCTGTTCAGTATTCGAATGAATATAATTAAAAATCTGCTGTTAACGTAAATATTCGTCGATTTACGTAGCGATAAAATGAATATAATATCCATCATAAAGCATTCATCAATTCGTTAGTTTCCTTCCAAAGATTTACTGCATATGCGTACGCGAAATTAGTTTAAAAAGTAGCAATTTTGCAACCGCATTACGCACCGAAAATGAGTGTATTTGAGCGGCATCGGACATGTAGATTCTGTACATGACAGTTTATGTACCCTCTGGCGGTATTGATTTCGACATGATCTTGATCTTATAGTTATCACTTCACATCGGTTTTCTATGCCCTGATTGGCGTATGCACCGATAAAAAAAAATTGGTCATACCAGCCGAATCTGCGGTTACGGGTGGCGGAACAAATATTTCGTTGATTGGAAGAAATATTCGTTCCAATCAACTAAATATTCCTTTTGAAAGCGTAGCGAAAGATATCTCATCTTTTGTTTGAGAATATATTTCTTTGAACCAATTTTTTAACTAAATTTTCTTTCGATAGTTTTACTCTTATCATAATTTAGGATCGTGATTTCATATTTTTCAACGGATTTATTTTAAATGTAACTTATATTTCTTTTTTCCACAAAAATTATAATTAACTATTTTCTGTCTGGGGATTTAGTGTTAAATATTGGTATTTCTGTTATTCATTACTTTTCATACTAGCGCCATCTGTGGTTTTAGGTAATTTTAATGTTTTCTCTTATATTTCTACATTGCTGAGTTACATTTTCAATCAATCCGTTGGAAAATATTAAATAACGATCTTAAACTGTGATAAGAGTAAAATTGTAGAAAGAAAGTGTTGTTAAAAAATTGATTCAAAGAAATATGTTATCGAACAAAAGATGAGACATAACTTGGAAACTGCCATTCCATCAAGATAAACTTAAATTCTTATAAGTTATCTTAAAATTTATAAATTAAACGGATTAATTGAAAATAATCGTTAAAAAACTATGAATAACAGTATGCATTGATATTCCAATGCGAATATCTTCTAAACGGTTAGAGTAATCGATAAACCACTACATACCTTTTTTGTAGAGCGTTCAATTTCCTATAGGAATTATAGAAACTCAATTGTCAATAATGATTTGTCAGTAAGTTACAAAATTCCAAACAAAAAGTTACTTTTCCTTAAAAATCCTTCAATCTTTGACCTTGAATATCTTTTGAATGGTTATATTAATCAAAAAAGTATAAGATACCATTGTTATAGAGCGTTCAATTTTATATGAGTATAAACGATGGTACTGGTTTTATAGTTTTTTCGTCATAAGACATGATAATTTTTATATGAGACTAAATTGAAAATGCAAATCGATGATGAGCATAATCTTCCCATTAATATTAAGAGCTCGTACTTGGTGAGTACTTTCTAGAGATTCTCTATTTAAAAAAATTTATAAATCAATAATCATATTCTTCTAATTCTTCTATCTCATTATCAAAATTACATTTTTATAGCGATTACGTCGGTATTATATCCAGAAAGATAGAAGATAAAGATGCGTGGGAATTGATTACAGCTGGAAAATAAAGGAAGCCTGTATATGCAGGGACTTAAGCGCTGTTGTTTCATCTCTTTGAGTCCCACACACTTATTACCAACCTGCTCACTCTATCTACCCCCGGTTCGCCAAACATTGAGAGTGTCTACGCCAAAATTGCTTCTTAAATTCTCGTTAAACGCTTGCAGTACATTCAAAGAGTACATCATACTCTCGCTATTCTTTTAGTCTGTTGCCCTGTTAAAAATCTGCTCGGCTTAAATTTGCAACTCACTCTAAAAAATATATGCGTAGGATGCACTGAAATTAAAACAAGATTTAAGAAAGATAGAACCCAAAACACAGTGACATTTTTCACGAACAATTTTTCATTTTTTGAACTTTCTGTCTTATTATTCGCGGCCTTAGAATTGGTTGAAAAAAGACAAACAATAATGCAACAGAATTGTTTCTACATTCTCTATTGTGAAAAATTTTCTAAAAAATCGAACATAAACTCATTCTAATTCGGCACGTGGTATTTTGAAAGATGATCCATTACGAGTTAAAAAAAGCATCAACTGGAGTCCCACTCCATTGATTTTCAAAGTTATATATAATTATTTCAGTAGAATTCTACATTTTTTGCGTACAATAATTTTTTTTTTAATTTTTGAATGGATTTATTAGTCGCTACGCCGTCATTAATATGATGAAAAAAATTGTAATTATAAAATTTTATTTGGTTTCATTAAGATTTTTATAAATATTTTCACGTGTTCGTAATCGGCAAAAAAAAATGTCGATAAGAAATAATCTCTAAACGACGCTCCTATATTAAAAAGTTCATGGATGATAAATGCGAAATTCATTATTAGCGGTTAGAACATACTCTGACTCGTCGGTGGTATCGTCAGACACACTGAGATCAGGACCAAGTTCATGCATTGAATTCATTTGTTTATATCAGATGTCAAAACTGACGTAAAGAGACTCGACTCACTTACAAGGTTAAAAAAAGCATTATTTTTATCCCCAGAATCGCTAACAGACTGAAAGTATGATACCACAGCCTGATTTCCGGGTGACGTGCTTAAGAACAAGTGCGAAACGTGATAAATCAAAATTCCTCGCTGGTCTACGTTGGAATTACTGATAACGATAATGTGCAAATTCATAGCAGGAACAATTTATCTCTAGGGAAATGAGTAATCAATCGATTGAAATATGGACTTCCACAGATTGTAACGATATGCTGAAAAGTTACTCAATCACCAATTGATAATTCTTCTTGATTGAACCTTAGAAACAATGTTCACGGTGATATAATATTGCCTCAGAATCATTTGCCCGTGCGTTTAGACTCTCAAAAAAAAAAGGTGGTTGTGATGTTGGTTAATTTGACATTCTCTTTATCAGTAAAAGATAGAAGTGCACACAACGGTGTCTCGGTTGCTACGGAAGCTCTGAACCATGCAGATACAATCAATTATGATTTCGATAACACTTCAGCCGGATTAGAGACATGTAGCAAATGTTTTTCTTATCATTCTCTCTTAGATTCGCAGGAGTACTACTTGTCATTTTATATATAATATATAATTTGTGACCTTATTTTCTGCATTTAAGTATTTTCATTTCTTTTTTCTTGATTGCTTGGGAAAGTATATTGAAATGATAGACTTATTGTAAGGGCCAATATCCTTTTCCTTTACTGCTGGAATTATAACTCCACTATTGCTTAATAAAAAACTTAATTTTTTTTGGAGATTTGTTTTTATGTGGCTACAATTTTTCGAATATCCTAAATATAAGCCACGTTAATCTAATAAAAAAATGATGAAACAAATTAATAAAAATGAATAGTAATGGAGAACGCATTCCTGAGAAAATTCTAATATTTGTCTTTTTTTTCAGAAATTGAAGTTGGAATTTAATGAGTTATTGTGAAAAAACACTCTTTTTTCAATGCAGTCGAACACATCTAAAAAGAAAATATCATCGCTACCTGTTTGTCTGCAATTATTAAGTAATTATTAGTATTAAAATATATGACTATAACTTGTCATCTTATTTTCTGCTTTATAGTGTTTAATTATGTTATCTTTACTCCCTGTGAAAAAATTAAGTCATAGGTTTATCTTGAGGGCTAATATTTTTGTCTTTTTGCGCAAGAATAATCACATCAGTTTTTGAAAATTAATTGATTGACTAATGGTTTTCTTACTTTCATCTTATTTTTATGGACTACTTTCGATTTGTTCGGATGTCTTAAATAATAGTCACGGTTTTAAAATGATAATAGTGTAAAAAATTAATAGAAATGGAGAATCCGTTCCTAATTAAATTCTACACTGTCAGAAATTTTCGTACGAAAATTAATATAAAGTATTGGAAGTTTTTTTGCAGATGCGCGTATATTGAATGTAATATACCAACAGTAAGTAATATACAAAAAAATGATTATAAAATTAATATACGATATACTAAAAACTTCATAATTGTAGTGTTTATAATGAGTTTTTTGAAATTTTACAACATATCCTTATATTAAATCAAAATTAATACATTGTATCTGCGAAAAGACTTCCAATACATATATCAATTTTTGAAACATTTTTAACAGTGTAATGTTTGAAGTTTTTAGCAGAGCTATTGAATTGGGGTTTAAATATTTGCGTGACATATAGCTTTTTTCTATGCCCAAAATTTAGTAAGATTGATAATTGAAGAATTCAATTATCAATCTTACGGAACGGAAAATATCCGTTTATTCGTTCTCGTTTTAGTTTTTTTGCATTATCATTAAAATAATTCCTAAACTCTTCAATTCTATAAACTCTTCGCAATCAGCGAAAAATTTTCAACCGAATAAGCTCTTGGAAAGATGGAATCGTTCTTCACTCAGAGAAAAATATTGTAATTTCATAATAAAAATAGGTGGCCCGAAGATAAACTAACTATTCCTCCTGGCAACTATGTATAGTTGCCAGGAGGAACGACTATATTTTATGATCATAGCAAATATAAGAAAATAGTTGGATCAACCATTAATATAATTCCCAGGAGGAACGTCTATATTTTATGGTTATTGCAAATATAATTATATAAGCAATACATAATCATTTTGATAATTTCTACTATAATTATATTTGCTATAACCATGAAATATAGACGTTCCTCCTGGGAATTAGATTAATAGTTGATCCTATACTATTTTCTTATATTTGCTATCACTATACAGAATAGTCGTTCCTCCTGGCAATTAATATTCATATATACATATATATATATATATATAAATATTTTTCTCTGAGTGTAATGCATTTGTACGGGGGATCAGAGAAACTGCGGACAACCTCGACGATACCGGCGGCTTTATTTTACTGAGTTTCTACAGTATTAGAATAAATTATCTGATGATAAGTGATCTGACTATCAGATGGTCGTTGCAACCCGTGTGGAAATCTGTTTGGGATAAACTGGTTTGAACCTAGCGTCTAGCTAGTTTCTCTTATTAAGGTTTTCTGTAAAGGGACTAGATATAATCTAGCTAGAATACACTTATAGATGGCACGGCTATCTAGATTCTATCTAGTTTTCATGGCGCAGGTTATTTGACGAGAAACTAGACATAATCTATCTAGCATACACGTATAAATGACACGGCTGTCTTGGATTTATCTAGCTTTCATGGCGCAAGTTATCTGACGAGAAACTAGACATAATCTGTTTACTATATACGTATATGGTCATCTAGAGTTGAACCAGTTTTGCTTGAATAAAATCAGAGTTGTCAATCCCCATTAATTCATGAGATATAGTTTGCAGTACAATTTGTTTTTTAATTGTGATATAATAATAATGTGTAGTGATTATAAAATAGAGTGTAAACGTTTGAATAGCTGAGAAAAATACTAATTTTCGCTTTAATATTGGAAGAAATAGTGAAAAAACATTAAAGAAAAATTGAATGCATTAAGAAAATAATGCATTAATTATTTCTTCTATTTTTCCACTATATCTTCCAATATTAAAACGTAAGTTAGTCTTTTTTTTTTACCTATTCAGATGTCAAAAAGGACTTTAAGAATAACGTGAACAAATTTCCCTTTGAAATTTAAAAAAATGAGGGCAAATTTTTATGCACATTTCCGAGGAGGCGGTAGTCGCGGTCGTTCCTCACCTGTTACTCGGTCATGTAAAAACTGAAAAAAAAAAAACATTTTTCTAGCGGCCAGGGTGGCCAGACCTCTTAATACGAATTCATTCTAAATGCCGAATGGGAAAATTTATGTTTTATATCAAGTTCCTCGGTGTTCTTCATGACGAGATTGCGCATTCACTCATAAATGTGAACGAAGCGAAAATGACTATTTTATTTTATTTACATTATTACCTATTTTTGTTTTGAATGTTTTTATTCATAAAGACTCCCTAATGGCAAGAATTCTTTTTCTTAAAAAAAAAAAACGATTGTTCGTAGTATATTTTCTCTGTTATGTGTCATTAATCGAAATAAACGTCATTAGTCACACTAAAAGAACGTATATTAATTCTGTTTTTATTAATCCTGAGATATTCTTTAGACAGTTTTATTCTATAGAGTTAGGCTATTTCCGTGCTGGCTAATCAGTAGCCAAGTTTACTAGATGTATTAGTAGACTCTTATCCAGGTTCTAGATAGTTTTCTTATATAAGAGCTGGACAGCGAGAAATTACATATAGCGATCGGATCTATCTAGTTTTCTCACCTAGATCTTGTACAGCAAATATGAAAACTTGTCGTTTTCTAGCTATTGGCGAGTTTGAATTTCCACACGGGAAGCTTGCTCGACTTGCTTCACGTTTGAGAGTCTCGCCAACGCCATCACCATTTGCCATGAGCCGTGGCAAAAAAATGCCACTCCGCTTCAATGCCGAATTCTTTTTTGAGATGACACAAATTGACAACATTTTTTAAATTCCTAAATTGTTGCGGCGCGCTATCAGAAACGCAGAAAATTTTCTTGACATTGTCACAGATCGATTTAATGTAGTTTACCGCGATAGTTGTATAAAGATGTACAGCAATCGCATCAGGAGTGGTGTTATCAGAAGTGGTTAATAAACTTTTGTGTCCTCCTTTAAAAATAGATCACGACTGGGTAAATTGTTGCCTGTGAGTTATTCCAATGGAATCCCGGTGCAGCATCTTGTATAACGAAGGCATAATTTTCTGCGAAATCACATATTACTGAAAACTCTTCTTCTTGCAATGAATCTTTTAGACTAGTATTGAGTTGAGCTTCGGCTTCGGACGACCAATTTATTGTTATTTTGTGTTTTATCTCTTCAGAACTTACATTTGTTATCGGATCCGAAACGTAAACACAAAAAAACAATAAATTGGTCGTCCGAAGGCGAAGCTCAACTCAATACTATTCACCAGCGATCGCAGCCCAACGAAAATTAATCTTTTAGACTTTACATGAAATTTCCTTGGTTTTTGGATTGAAATTTGTTTGCGCTTTCGAATTTCATTAGACAAATAAGAATTTGTCTTCCATATTGGAAATAAAGTTATTGAAAAATATTCCTTGCGCTAATGGCTAAAAAATACGCGCTCTTTTTGGAGCGGAGAGTTCTCTTAAAACATATACCATGAACTAAAACTAATTTTAAAAAATCGAGATTTAGATATTGGTAATTAAAAATTTCTAAAAAATCGCGGTTTTACCCGTCCATTTTCATTTTTGTTGGGCCATTTTCGGTTTCAACTACAGAATTGATGAAAAAAATGTTCAGGATTTTAAAAAGTGTCGAAAGTTCTGTTTTGGAAGATTTAAAAAATAAAAAAATATAGAAAAATATGGAAAAATTCTGAAAAAAATTGAGTGACATTTTTTCGGTATCCCAGATAAACATATGTCGGTAAAAATCGAATCCAATAGGGCAAGGGTCGGACCCTGTACGAATTCATCTGGAATGCCCCATATGTTCTATTTTTTGTAATATCAATGCTGTTCTGAAAAAAGCATTCAAACTTATCACACTCACGAACATGAGAAATTTTGATGACGGCCAAAATTCGACATCTAGAAAAAAAAATGTAATTTATATCTTTTGACCGGAAGTCAGATCGGCAGGGCACTGACTCTACACCTCCCAAGACGACACGAAGATCTACATTTACGTCTACACAAATAGTCGACACAGAATCACTTTACAGGCATGCAATAAGTTAACGCGAAATAACTCGATACCTAGCACTAAACACCGTCGGCTTTACGCAAGAACGAATAAATGTCTTCGTGTCGACTTGGGCGGGGTAGAGTCAGTCCCCTGTCGTCAGATCTATGAATTCTGAAATCAGAAACGACAATATTTTCAATAGATTAAATATTCACAAGATAAAAAACTACTTGTACGAGTAATCAAAAGTAAAAATGATGAAAAACAAAATGTTAAGTGTAAAATAGTTGTTTAAAAAAAGTAGATTTCTTATAAATATAATTATCATCCCATCGTTTTTCCTAGAATTTTGTCTAATGGAAATAATAAATATTCGTCTAGCACATAAGAAACGGCGATCTAAAACGCAATAGACTTAGCCTTGAGAATTTATAGATTTTGTGCAAATGTAATTCGAATTTGCAGTGTGAAGACATTATCCACTTACGATTTCCACTTCAGATTAACATTAGTAGCTCGTGAATCGTCGTAATTCTGCGGATTTAACAGTATCTATGAGGTTACTGCAAATCTTTCGCTGAAGCATTTTGAGATAAGGATGATCTTATCGATTTTTCTTTTTTGCATTCTATAATCGAGATTCCGATCAGTGACTACATTCGTTAGGAATCTGGAGAATAACCCAAATAACTATGTACAATGATTCGTTGACTGATACGCACGCGTCGAGTTTAATGACAAAGAACTTTTTTTGCTATTAAATAATCCATTTATAGATTATAATGGATTGTCAGAAAACCAAGTGTTCTACTAATTTCTTAAGGTATACATTATTCGAAGATAAAATAACAAATCAACAATGCGTATGCTGGTCAAAATGTACTGAAATTAATTTTACTTCCTCATGTAATAATTGTTGGAATTTTTTTCGAATTTGTTCATTAAACGAAGAATCTTTTATTACTGCATAACGGATTCAACTGCAACTACTAGTTATAGACTGTCGAGCCGGATTTCTGATATTCGAAAAATTAAACAATTTACGGTAGTTTAAAAAAAAATTTAATTTTGTGTCAAAAATGTCACACTTTAATTGTTTATAAAAATTTCAATTACAATATCAAAAAATCCGGCTCGACAGACTATAAAAAAAAAACAATTACGAATATTTCTTTGAAAAAGCATAAAAAAATATTAAGCACTGTACGAGTTATCGTGCAGACCGTGTCAGAAGAAGTAGTTTCGAGAAAAACGCGTTTAAAATTTCGAGTGCGTTTCGCTTGAAGTAGCGCGCGGCTGGAGAAAGAACTTTATGCATTTTTACAATTTATTTTGTTGACTTACGTCTAATCTCCCATCCCAGCTTCATATTGTACGCCTTCCTTGTCAGTAACCAATTGTTATTGTTTATTTTTTTCTAATCGACCTCCACGTATTGTAGGATAACAAATGAATCGGTCGACTAAAAGAGACCGAGAGTAAAAGCCAGCTGCCTGAAACAACTCTGCACAGGTAGGCACGCTTCAGACCCTTTCGTCGGGCAGTCACATTTTTTACAATAACTTTTGATTTATGGGGAATTTTTGCAATCAACTTACACAGAAATGCGCTTAAGACTATAAGGAATGATAATCTGTAAAAAAATCGATTTTTTTTAAATTCTCGACGTATATAAGGCCTTAAACTGTATAACATAAAAATGGCTTGAAACAATGAAATAAAAATTAGCAGAGATGTGGAACCGACTATATACTATATGTATACTAACCGACGATTAAGTCAAATTCAAACAAAATCGATGGAGGCATTGACTTCTATAAAATAAATTTTATTTATTTTTTACAATAAAAATAGCCTAAGCGCACTTCATTGTATGAATTCTCAGATTTCTACATGAATATTTTTCCATGAATGAAGTTATAGCGAACATTATTTGCTATTAAATGTTTCCATGTTAATGCAAAGATTGATTAAAATTGATCTAAATGTCTTAGATTTCATTTATGAGGTGCAGACTGGAAATATTAGTTGTGTAGATTTTTTTTTGCATTATTCGATAATCAAATAAAAAAACTTGGAATGTTTCTTCATTTGTGGGTGTTTTAGAAATGGCAGTCACCCTCTGCTATAAATCTCACCCATGAGAATTTTTCTCTGATTCACAAGCCTACGCAACCAAGTGCGTAAGTTCATATGAATTAAATTATTCTTCACCTTCAAAAAAGAGAATCATATCTGTACATCTTCATAATGAAAATTCTTCTGCATTACTAATACGTTCGTGTACCTTATATCGATCTATTATCCCCGTTTATGTGCTATGAAGTGTGTACACATGTAGTCTGATCTCATCTCTCATAAATCTCGATCCTTTCACCGTAAATTCCGCATCCTGAAATATAATTCCTATCTTGTCAGAATCAGCAATATATCGAATGGCTTGTGCACTCGTACGTATGAAGATTCAATCGAACCTGCATCGGCGCTTTGAGACGCAATTGCTTCGTGCAAACTATTGAATGCTTATGCATAAAATAGATAAACGATAAGAAAAAATGCATATGTATTGAAGTCATGGATTTTTTAATGCGAATATTAAATTTTATCGAAAATACAATTCAGAATAAGAATTCACTCAACTTAACAATTATAAGAAATTAGGAACTGAATATAGTTATGACTTTTTGAATTAATTGAAAATCTCGTTTTATCGTAATTTTATGATTTTTTTTTATTCAGCTAATTGTCAATTTAGTTAATGAACTATAAACAATTTTTTCCTTGAATGGTTTTCTGTGCTTGTTTTATTCAATAAAATTAACAGAATCATAGTTATAAAAATGAGAACATATTAATATGAAATGAGACAAACTCATATAACAATTATATACAAAATAGACCATATACAATATGAATAATTGAATCCTATATTCTTTTTAAATATGTCTAATCGCTAGCTAATCTTCGATCTTTATTATACGTAACATCAAAGAACATTTATTCAAAAATTTTCAAAATTAGACGTTGTATACCCGGTCGATAAATGACAAAATAATCGATAAGTAAGTTCCGTAGGTTCGCATCGAAAAAAGTGCGATAAAATTTCCTTGTTTCCTCTCAAATACAATCTGAAAAGAGATAACACACGTCATATCGAATATTCTATGATCCAATCTTCGTAAGAAAGTTAGATACTTCGTGTTAATTTTCCGTCATACATATTCTTAATTTTTTTCATCACTTTTTGTCGCCTTTCTTCATTCATAATCTTATTTCCCATTCTCAGTCGTCGGCGACCCAGTTGCCGGCTTCATTGGCTTTCGCCTATTGGTTGGTCGTTGACGTCGGATCGTGCGTATGGCGATACCTCGGAATCGAGGTCGTGTCGATCATTCAAACAGCCATAGTTACACCATCATCTGTTAATAAACTATTCGATAACAGCAACGTCCGGGGAATTCCCGAGGATAAATTCCTCACAGTCTATCCTTTTTTACTTTATATCTTTTGGACACTCGTATATTTTACAGGGACACCCGAAACACGTGATTTTTTTTTCGTCTCGTGAACACGAGCCTAACTCCTTAATTTTCACGTTCTAACAGGTCGTTCGACCAATGTCCGTTCACGCAATGAAATGATTGTGCAGTTTTGTAAAAAGCGTTTTAAGTCGTATAGGATAAAAATGCTTAATTATAACATCCAAGATGTTGGATAACATAACCAAACAATTATCTTAATTGTCGTACCTCTCAGCTTGGTTATGAGAGCAAGACGAATTGGTGCCAGTAACCAAGATTCATTGGGAAATAACTCATTAGTTGTGCCCCGTGAAGAAATCTTATCAGGGTTTTGCAAGGGCCCTGATTAATTTTCCCTTATTATATTAGAGGCCTTATGTGGAAGACTTGGGTTTCTTAAAGGGCGGTCACGCTTTTTTTTACGGGCCCTTTAAAGGCTAAACATTAGGGGCCTTTGAAGTCTGCCCTATTAAGTTCTCACTGAAATAATAAAAAAATTTAAATAAAATATATATATTTATTATTATTTACTTGAGTAATGTTGCAATTTAATGAGATGTTTCGTCTTTCTCTACACGATGGTACATATTAATCGCTGAAAAAACATATTAATTTTTTTTATACATCGACGGGAATCGAACCTAGAACCCTCCGGATGGTTTATTTGCGCGATGCCTTAGCTCTCTCGGCCATTCAAATCATCTGAATATGCAATTTTTTGTCCATTTGAATGACTGTAATATGAAATATGTAATAAAATTAATGTAATATAGTCAGAACTTGATAGATTTACATGACTGCGTCTGATGTGTAAAAATAAAAGTACATTCAGTAATTTTTTTTGCAGAAATTGGTTATATCGAATAGAGTTATTTTATTGTTTGCGCGAATTAGTTCGTTTGTATCTAGGTGCGTGACTGTCTGACTGACCTGAGGACCAGTATTAGAATGGGTGACCACCTGGCTGACTTTGGCGGTCATTAGATGTATAGGTGACCACCAATTTTGCCATGGAAACCTCGGATTGCCATATAAGACCCTTATCTAACAAATTTATTATTGATTTGTTTACTTTATGCCATGGTTAAGTCTGACTGGACCTTTAATTAATTACCCTATCAAGCCCTTAATAAACTTCGACATGGAAACCTCAGAATGCCTTATGGGACCCTTATATGGCAAAATTATTATTGATTTGTTTACTTGTTGCCATAATTAAGCCTGACTGGGCCCTTAAGTAATTAACCTATCGAGCCCTCATCAAACTTCGCCATGGAAACCTAAAATTGCCCTATGAGAACCTAATCTGGCAAAATTATTATTGATTTGCTTACTTGGTGCCATGTTTACGTCTGACTGGGTCCTTAAGTGATTACCCTATCAAATCCTTCGCCATGGAAACCTAGAAATACCTTATCAGGGCCCCAATTGGGAGTGATATGGAAAACCCGTTTAGGGTGTCCACATTAAAGGCCGAAAGGGCCCTAGTTTAACTTAGGGCATCCCTAATAATTTTCTTCACGAGTGATAACCAACTGCATTGCTATCTTACCTATTTGATTGGTTGATACGACCTTATGAGTATCCTGCACGAAAGAAACGGCACACGGAAAGAAGAGTGTGTACCGAGAGAAAAAATGTCATTGATCCACGAAAATCGTTGCCACTGGAATGAAATACTTACGTTTTAGTACTATCTTTTCTTCAAATGATCTAAAACTCAATGGACAATAGTGACATTGAATTAAAGAAACTTTTTTCGAAACCAATGAACCTTTTTCATTGATTATAAAGAAATTGTCTCTAATTGTATGAACTCTTCTTCACCTTAGAAGAAATGTGTATTTAAGAAAAATATGCTTTTTTTCATTGACTTCAAGCAGTGCCACATCTCCTACCACAGCTCAAAATGTCGAAACCTATCTTTTCGCAATGTACTTGGCAGATAAGGCTAAAATTTTGGAAGAATGTGCGGAAGTATGGCAGAAATAGGCTAATTTTCTGGCTGTTCGAATCGCGAAGCCGTTCGTTCCAGAGAACGGGAAAACATAAAAAGTGGGGCTAGGTATGCGATAAGCACTTGCTACCATCAAGTATGTCTTTGATTTTAATCGAAAAGACCGTTTCTTGGAATCAATGAAAACGTCTCTATAAAACAATGAAACTGTTCCGTTATTACATGCTTACTAGTAATTGTTCCTTTACAGTCAATGAAATGTTCTCTTGGGAATTCAAATGCACTGTTTCATTGAAATCAAAGAAATATTTTGTTGAAATCAATTTTTTTTAAACCAGTCTACCCATTTCTAGGCCATCAGTAAAAAAAATTTCTCGGTGTGTGAATAGCTACGAGGGTTTCCGTTCTCAGTTACTATAATTCGTGTACCCTGGCGATCTCAACCACTGCTGGTTCACCGTAAAAATCAACGGGTGGTTATGTGTGAAAAAAAGTTGAACATGGGATGTAACGTAGAAACAGCGGCTAGAAAAAAAAAAAATTGTTTGTTTTTTCCGTAGTCGATAAATCTACACGACTGCGAAAACAACTGTTTCTAAAATTTACATTCAGTCGTTTTGCGGTAACTATAGAAACAATCAGTGTTAGAATCACCATAAATTTTAAACGAACATTTTTTTTTCCAGCGCAGTTCTTACATATATTACAACCAACTGTAGTTTCTACGGCAAATCAGCTAAGGTTTGCGCTTGAAGGCAAATCAGTCAATGATTGCCGTGGTAGCCGGGTCACACATAGAGTTTAACTGTAGTTATTCTTATGAACGCGGAAGCATTCAAAATATGTATTGTAAACTTCCCAATTTTACTTAAGTACCATGTTCATCATTCCTATATTAACAATTTCGGTTCCCCACCGAAATTTTATACGCAGGAAAAAGTTTGGGATTTTCCCCTAAACTTATCGCTACACATACACGAGAGTCTACGTGTAGTTCGCTAAAAGTACAATTAAAACTGATATTACAAATGAGAGCTTGTAATTAAGCCCCAAAGACAGAATCGCGAGAACTCACGTCTGTATAGATTGACCAATTATTTCGTTTCCATCAACAGCAGAGGACACAAGCCCAGACTACCGAATTGTCTTTCATTTACTAAGCTGTCTGTAGACAATTCCCAAACATATTTGTGTATCGTTGCCAGTTTTTTCTCTCCGTGTACTCATACGTATAAGTATGAAAGTTTTTTTCTTTTATGTATAGGAACAACTAGTGAATTTTTGTACTATTTTTATTAAAATAGTAATAAAATTCGCTAGTTGTTATTATGTTTAATACTGGAATCAGTTACGGAAGGATTTTTTATACGTTCCCGCAAATATATTTAATTCTTTGGAAGTCAGTGAATCAAAAATGTGAACTGTTTTCTAAGAGCCCATTATAATTATTTATTCAATTTTGTTTCACTGACTATTGACCCGAAACTGCAACACGCTGGCAAAGTTAGGTTAATACATAATAAAGTTTCAAATGAACGAATCATATGGCAGCTCAGTCAGAAGTACAAACACCGGGTAGCATCACTGCCATGATACAATTATGCAATGAGACAATTTTAGCGAAAATTCCGCTCTTTACATGCATCGACGTAGATCGTTTACGAGAAGAGTTGTGTTCTTTCGCCATCTATCGGCTGAAAAATCACAAAATTTCAGATGTTCACGAGGACTGATTTTTTGCTAATTTATTCCTAATCATAGTGCCTTAAATGAGCAACAAATTGAAAAAGTGATGCCACATTAATGATTTATTTCTTGTTGAATAAGCTCATTGTTATTAGGGGAGAACGGGCCAATGGCGTACAGTGGGAACTGTTTCCACTAACCGGCCGGATTGCCTGGCCACATAGATCGTTTTATAAGTTGTACAGTGGGTAATACCGAACACCCCGATTACTCACTATGTATTGATAATATCTGATTACAATGTTTAGCGTCGATTAATGTACACGAAGTGTGACTGAATCGTATTTATTTAATTATTAAATAATTATAAAAACATTTAAAAAGATCGGACATTTTTTGGCGATTCACGATTTAAAATTCAGCTCAAAGGAAATAAGGATCTCTTCCTATGTATATTTGCTAATATTTTACTTCAGATGTTCTCATGTATTCGTTATTATTTTTACTTTCATATCGTTTTTGAAAAATTGTTCTCGCCGAAATATTACCGGCTGTAGACAACAATTACGTTGTGAAGGCGTTTCGGGGTAATAGCGAACAGCATTTGTTGGTAATCGCGAACACGTAGCACGAGTAACGTCTAACGCCGAGCAGACGCGGCGACCGAGGTTAGCTTCATATTTATTGTCTATTTAACTCGTGGTATCGATGAAATAATGTTATTTTATTACCTTATATGCGTGGTCGACGGAATTATATTATTCTGATATATGCAGAAGCAGTTCATTCGCAAATACCGTTCGTTTATTGTGGAATTTCAAGGTTACGTATGTACAATTTATTATTTACCGAATACATAATGAAAATGTTCGAGCAAAAAAGTGATCCGTATGTTGCAAGTTTGGGAAAGAGGAAACGTAAAAACTGTGATATTAATTAATGTGATAGATGATAGAGCGACAACGAAGGGTTCCTATATTTATGTATATTTTGTTAAAGTGATACTTCTATTTTAGTAAAACAAATAACAATTACCCGTGTTCAAATTATAATTGTGTTAAGTATTCGATAAATATAAAAGTTCATGATTGTTCTCCTAGTTTTCGTCTATTGCAGTGCCTAAAAACTTATTTCGTAGATCTCCAAAAGCATCGTTCGGGATTGCCCACACCCTGTTCGCTATTATCCGACGGTGAGGGTAATGCCGTACATTAACACATTTTCTACAGCCGCTGGAAAAGTTTACTTTCGATATAATATCGAAAAATGTTGTCACTGTGTCGAAGAAAACATGTCAAGCTATGATTTTGAGCCTTAAAATATTCAAATACTTGCTTTTTGTGTGTTTAATTTCGATTCTTTCTTACTTGTTCGCCATTTCCCCGTTCTCCCCTACATTCGTAAGCAGATTTAGCCGGAAACTGAATATGTCCTGAGAAATGAATCTTCTTAGAATTTTCAAAAATTTGTGCAAATATATCGATACCCAGTAAACACGGTATTGTAACAGCAACGTAACGGCTATGTAACTCAATGTAACAAGTAATCTCACGTGTAACTTACATGTAAGTTACACGTAATTTACAATTTCCCACTCAGCAATGTTACCATGTTATATAACATGTGTTACGTAACTGTTACAATTGAGTTACGTTGCCCGTATATTTCGTAGTGTAACAGATATGTAACAAGTAACATTCAAATGTTATATAACGTGTGTTACATAACCGTTACGGTCTTGCAATGTTAGTAGTGTGTTGCAGGATATTACTGCAAGGTAACAGCAACATAATCAAAAAAATTGTTTGTAACTTACATGTGACTTACGTGTAATTTATAATTTCCCGCTCAGTAATGTTACCGTGTTATGTAACGTGTGTTACGTAAACGTTGCAATTTAGTTATGTTGTGTTGTGCAACTTGAATCACACAGCTGTTACTGTTTCGTTATATTGCTAAAGTATAGTCATATTGACAATACATTAGCTTTACTTTTGTGGACTTACAGTCCACAAAAGAGCTTCAAGGGTTGCTAAATTGCTACCCTTGGGAGTCAAAAATATTAGCTGCTACTATTAAAAGTAGAAAAAGCGATTGGCAAATGATGCGAACCGGTTGAAATCTCGGAAGAGTATCACTCCGGTGTGCATATGAAGCTGCACCGTTACGCTGACTTATATACGTTAGTGACACGAATCGCTTGCGAGAAACGTTTGAGTCGCAGGCCATCTAGCGGACATCACATCGTGATACACATGTTACGTAACATTAATACATTTTTGTTACATGACTGTAACGAAACTACATTACGTAGATGTTACATATTTTTGCAACGTTTTAGCAATGTTATCACATTACGTAACTGCAATATGACAGGACTATTCCCACAGTTACATTGCAATCGTTTCAAAGATGTTGCATTACAGGTACACATTTTAGTTACATAACTGCAACACAACTACGGCTTATAACCGTTACGTTACGTGCATGTTCTCGATGTAACATAACCACTGTGATATGCATGTAACGTCAAATGTACATACTCTTGGAACATTCTTGTAACGTTACCACATTTACGTAACTGTAACATGACCGCACTATCGCTGCAGTGACTTACAGTCGTTACATACATGTTACATTACAGTTACACACTTTCGTTACATAACTGGAACGGAACTACGGTATTTAACAGTTGCACAACGTGAATGTTCACGGTGTAATATAACCACTGTAATATGTATGTTACGTATTGTTTGCAATATACTTGTTATGTTGCCACGTTACAACACTACAACAGTGCGTTCCTGTCACGAAAGTGACGTTCCTATTGTTACTCGCACGTTGCGTTGCAGTTTCATAACTTTTGTTATGCAACTGCAACGAAAACATGTCACATAACGGTAACATCACCTGTATGTAACTAATGCAACATCACAATGTTACTCCTACGTTATATATCCTCGACATATCATAAGGGTAACACTGTTACAATCACATGTAACTTCCATGTTACATTGCCGTTCAAAAACGTGTTTACTGGGTAATTGATCGATTATGCAAATTATACACTTATATACCGACTGTTGATAATTCACATAACTTTTTAAGTGAAAAGGGCAATGCTCAATTTTTTGTCCCCGAAGTTCGTTGCCTTCCTAGGACACATTGGTCCTGGTGACGCAGCCAGGTCAAGTCTTTGCTACAAATACGAGCTTCGATGCACGTCTGTAAAATCGTGGAAGCAAATTCCCATTACTGCACGTGCTGTGGAGTACGTGGGCAACCTCTCGTGCGTATTGCATCCTTTTCCTTCTTTTTAGCAGCTTCTTATGTATTGGGACAGGATCGGTTCGTCCCTCTCATTGCGAACGTGACGAAGAGAACGTGCGTCGCGTCGAGCATCCGAACAGCTTTATACTTGCACCCACAACGTAGCATAAGTAACACCTCCTGAAAGTAGTTTCATCGACACTGATAAAATGAATAAGATATTCTGTTGGTACTTCGCTAAAGACGATCTATTGGAAACTTGAACCGCGATAGATGTTTTACTGAGTCGCTAGTAGTAATGCCCTCGTAGCCTTTACCATTTCGCTTTCCAAATTGTAAAGTTCGGAAACAAAAATGTCCAGATTGAAAGAGAGTTCTTTAAGAAATTATATTCATTTCGGAAAAATCAGCAAAAATAATGGATAAAACTTTTTTTTCCAAAATTTCGTTATTCACACTGTAAAAAAAGATTGTAAATTTAATGTACTTATGTATATGAAATTTACGAATTTTGTGCATGAAACTGTGATTCATGTACCGAGTGCTGTAAATTTACAAATCTATCATGAAAATAATGTACCTGCATTGGAATTTAAGAGAAATTCATTGTAAATATACAAAACTTGATCAGTAACTGTATAATTATATGACAAGTTTTTGAAAATTCCTGCACTGCAGTCGATTTTTGTAGAAAAATCACCTAACTTTACGAATATCTTGTAACTTAGATTTCAAACACCCACACTGTAAAAAAGACTTAAAATTTAATGTACTTATGCTTATGAAATTTAAATACTTTGTACTTGAAACTGTGATTCAAGTACTGAGTGCTGTAAATTTCGATTTTGTGTCCGAAATTAATGTACCTAACTGTAAATTTAAGCAATATTTATTGTGAATTTACAAATCTTGAAACACGTATACAATATTTTATATTCGTGTTCTGCTACTGTAAAAAAAAGTTGATAATACGCTGTTAAAAATGTCGATAACAGTAAAAAATGAATATCTGTTGATAGGCACAGGTTTTATGAATTTTAAATGTAACATTGATGTAGGTATCTAAATCAATTTAAAATAATGGTAACACCAGGACTCGAACCGGCAACCTTAATATGTCAATGATAAGTATGGTTAAGAAAATAATATATGTATAACTCTTATGACATTTTAATATTCAAAACTACTAAGTCGTTGATAGCGTAGCTGGTAGCGTTCGTGCGTTGTTAGGTACTTAGATAGGTAGGTCGTAGGTTCAAACCCCGGGTTAGACGAGAAATTTTCTTTAGAAAAAACAAATACCAGACAATTTATAATAATGTAAAATGTCTGAATAAATAATGCCTGAGTAATAGTTCTATTTTCTTTTTATTGTTTTTAAACCCATTTTAAATTTCCGACATATATGTGATTGAATTTTAAGGTACCGTTTTGCAATAAAAGATCTATGATGTACATTAATTTTATGTACAATAATCAGAAATATTTGACGCGGTACATTAAATTTCAAATACAAAGTCGCTGCTATTTCAATAAAATTCAAATTATTTTCATGTGTCCTAAATTAGAATTTTCAACACATTGGTGCTTGAAATATAAGAGACGGTTTGCGAATAAAAACTTCCGGTACCGGTACTTTAATTTTCAAGTAGATTTTTTTTACAGTGCATGATTACTTTATTGCTTTTTGGCATTATTATTATCAATTATCTATATATGGGTCATTATCTGCCGTTTCAACCTGGGTCGGACCCTCGACCACTCAGATTTGGTCGAAAACTTTTTATATACGTGGACCAACTTCAAAAAATACTGGATTTTTTTTTCAGATTTCTTTTGTTTCAATTTTTTTTGCGATTTTTCAAAGCTAACATATTTTAACCCGAATTTGAAAATCTGAAAAAATGCTCAGAAATTCTGCACGAAATAACAAAATTGTTTAGCCTAAAACCAAAGTGGGCCGGTTTTCACTTCAGTTTTTTTTTTATAAAGAAATTTTCAAAAATTTGGAAACGAAAGAGGAAAAGTTATCAAATTTATCTAAAATATTGCTTTCTCTAAAATATGTATTTCGTGAAAGGCTGTGAACACCAAAACGGTCTCAAATTTTCAGCAATCCAGCTGAAATTTGGGACACATGTCGAATGATTATGTAACTTTTTATATTATGACATCAATTAGGATTCCTTTTTGTTTTCCAATAAAATTATTTTAACATCGATTTCAATGTATATTTCTTTTCACATCAAAACTTGACTCATCGATCCCATTATAAATTCAATATACATCAAATATTACCCTTAATCCTCAGTCACACTCATACGCATTCACTCTTTCATAACCCACACTCTTACAAATAATGGTAATCCGACACATACAAAAATAAAGAAAAGATCTCTGAGCCTTGAAATTGTCTTTGCTCTCAATTCCACTTATCTCAAAAATGGGCGAGGATCCCACGATGGCTCTTTCTATTTCTCCGGGGCTCGCAGATCGGTCCAGAATATATAAAATTGGTATTGCGGTCGTCCTCGTAGATTCGCTGACCAGGCGAATCTCCACCACTAACGATATGATGGTTATCCGGTACCAAACAATTTCCCGATGCGATATTTATTACTCGACGTCCCCGGAGAGGAAGAGAGTGAGATAGGGACTGGGGTCATGCACCTGTGCGTTAACGATCTTGCGCAATAATAACTGATTTTGGTGCGCTTGCGTCCGACGAGATCGATCCTCCGATCGATATCGCTCACTCGTCCCCTTACTCTCACGAGTAAATCGGCGCATAATTCTATTTTGACATTGATCGTTACAATCACTGAAGTAGATTGCTATTCAAATCGGCCTCAATCGGTTAACAGGAAAATATTAGTTAGGTGTAGCTTTAGTCGTTAGTTAGGAATGGATAAAATTGCTTCGGCGAAGGGAAGAAGAACCGCCAATCGTTGAAGCAATTCGATCCATAACAGGAAAATAAGCTATCAAGATCTTTGTCTAAAACTTAAACTTTTTCGATTTAAGAGAGGAAAAGTTTAAATCGTGATAGCTTATTTTCCTGTTAATCGATTAAAGCCGATTTCAACAGCAATCTACTTTAGTGATCATTCGACGTGTGTCCCAAATTTCAGCTAGACTGATGAAAATTTGAGACCGTTTTCGTGTTGCACGGCCTTTCACGAAATACACACTCATAGACACACACGCCCACATTCGCACATATACATGCACTGAACATTTTTTCCAGATATGCTTTTTTAACGTAACATTCTAAACATATTTTCTATGAATCGCATTTTTTCCACGAAAATAAAAACACTTGCAGGAGAAAGCAATATTTTTCAAAAATTTGATAATTTTTCCTTTTTCGCTTCCAATTTTTTTATAGTTTTTAATAGAAAAAAAAATAGAAGCGAAACCCGGCCCACTTTGATTCTAAGCTCCAAAATTTTGTTATTTCATGCAGAATTTTTGAGAATTTTTTCAGATTTTTAAATTCGGGCTAATATATGTTAGCTTTGAAAAATCGCGAAAACAAATTATAATTTAAAAAATCTAAAACAATTTTCCAGTACTTTTTGGAGTTGGTTCAATCATATAAAAAATGTTCGACCAAATCCGAGAGGTTGAAGGTCCGACCTAGGTCGAAACGGTATGTAATCCCCCATATCTAGTATGTCAATTAATGTAGATTTTGTTTATTTGCTTTTTTTGTAAGATACGCAAATTCTTAATTAGATAAACTTTCGAAATAGACACAGAGAAACTGGCCGGAAGTCTGCTATGATTCCTCATTCGAATTGTTGGGGACAGAAGTTGAAAAATCTTTAAACAATTGTTTAGACCGGTCGCTAATAACCTAACTCGTTGAAGCAACCTTAAATAAATATTTTTGAAAAAATAGTGTAGAATTTATATTAATTTCGGAAACACTTAATAAAATAAAAGTTTGCTCAAAATTTATTAGGCAATTTTATTTGGATAAAGTAATATTTAGCATTGTTGTTATTAAATATCAATTTTCATGGTACATTTATTGATATGAGTTTTCATTATTTACTATTGTCGTTAAATACGCAAATTTTGAACGATTTAAACTTGAAAACGCCAAAAAAATTCCCAGAAGTAAGATTCCGTTGAGCTTGCCATGGTTAACCCTGGACGAAGCCTCTCAATTCAGTTTATTGCTATCATGTGAGACAATTTAACCGAAAATGATCGATAGTTTTATAATTTTTTATAGTTCTCGAATTTCGTGGATGTGTCTAACCTACGCATGTATGATTTTTATTAAAATCGATATGGTGATGAAAAAAAAGTTGTAATTGGATTTGGCAGCCGTGAGTCAGACTCGTGAAATCTGAAATCGGAAACGACAAAAGATGATTTATTTGAATTCAACATCGAGAAAGAAAAAAATCGGTCTTTGCGAGAAAGCAAAAATCAAATAAATAAATATTATAATATTCAGGACATAATTCTTTTTAAATTATTCTGTATCCATTTATTAATATGGATTTTTATTATTCATTATTGTCCATAAAATACGTATGTCTAAGCAAACCAAACTTTATGTTTGAAGGAAGACCAAACCGGAAAACCGGTAAAAAGTAAGATTCCATTGAGCCTGCTGTGGTTAACGGTAGCCGATACTTATTAATGGAGTTTTATTGGCATTATGTAAGCCCATTCATGCGAGCGTGACTGGCAGTTGTACCATTTTTATGAGAAACTCGAAACTCGCAGCGCGAGGTATCTAAGCTACGCATTCAACGACCTTTCTTTTATCTCCCTGCGTCGAGCCCCTTTCCTCATTTGCCTGTGTAATCGACGAGGCGGACCTCTCGTTTTGCCATCACACTTTCGCGAACTGAAATAACCTCGCTCTCGCTGCGTTCTAAAAATAGCCCGGTTCCGTCTATTTATAATACATCGGGTGTGTGAATGAGGTGCAGCGACCACGTCCTCTTCTCACGACTACTATCGCTATTAATGACAAATGACTAGTCAAATATCGGGGGAACTTTTGATCACCGACGATCTTTCGTTCTAAAAGTATGTCCATATGAAATCGTACGAATAAAAATTGCTAATAAAGTGTAAATGGTCTTTCAATGCTTCTTCTAATTTAAAAAAATTCATTGAAAACTCATTAAATATCATTTCTGGTGAAATAATCATTAATCCAAGCTGAAAATTATTATTCACACAATTTTAATACAATTAGTCGTCTAAATATCTTCATCGAATATTTTTCCGATGAAGCATACAATTGTCTACGCTTCATTTTTCCGACGTGTCGATTTTTTTCAAAAACGTGTACGTTAACTTCAAAATGAAGAGTTATTGATGAAAATTGTGAACACAGCGAAAATGTAAATTGGGTGCAAAATTCGGCCAGTTTTGTACAGAAACGAGGAATGAATTGAAGTTGAATTGTTGGGATTTTTGTTATAAACTGCAACTAATTGAATCATTCCATTTCAAATATCATTTGGAAAACTTTTTTAACTAAATAATTTGCATGCTCATACAATATCATTTATGAATACTTTATTAAAGCTATCAATAATTATTGAAGCGCGAAAATTATGATGCTAATACTATCAATTGCAATAATTTATTCCAATTCATTGTTTAATGAAGCCTATAAATACCACTCTTTTCAATGTTTTCTACTTTCTATGTTTTTTATTTTTCTAATGAAAAAGTTAAGCTTTATTCGAGGGGAATAAAAGAGATATAAATTTAAGAAGGAAAGTTGTCTATTTTTTCCCAAAAAAAGAGAAGCAAATTATAGTCGAGTTTCTATGATTTTTTTTTAATATTTGGATCTATAATTCTTAATTGATAGCCGAATTATATCAATAACTTACTTACGAATCATCATAGAAACAATCGGGTATGTTCGTCTCGAAAGTGCCGCTCTAATTCAATTTCTTTGAACATGTGCGCTAGAAATCTCAGGTGGCGAAAGGATGAATGACATTCCTGTGAGAGCGGTAAGAGCTACGCCGGCAAGTCTGCGTGTCCCGAAGAAGAGGAATGTGGCTCAACAGTTGCGTGACCGATGTCGGACAGTGAATTCTTAGAGCATATATCAGGAAGTCGCGAATAGAAACGCTTTTAGCATATTCTCGTAAAGTTTAGCCTAATCACTTATAATTGCATGTCAGGCTAAATTAATTATAAAATTCATAGTATCTCATGGAAATACAAATAAATTTATATCAATTTATTAATGAGTGAATTATTATCAATTTCATGTTAGATGAAATAACGTAGACTTATATTTTATGTTGATTTATAATTTAATATAAGCTCCATTTAAGGATGTATGATACGTACAGTCCGGCCAAAAGTGAGTTTCAGAGACAATTTCGATCACTTCCCGATGGGATAAAAATCCGAAAAAAATAATGCATATAAAACGTGCTGAAAAGATTGATTTTGCATAATAATAATCCCAAAATGTTATTAACTAATTGGTAAAAAAAAAACAATTGTTCAACAAACAATCAGTCAACCTAACCTTTTTATAATGGGAATGATATGTTCATTCATTTGAATGCATACAAATTTTTTCAGATTTATTTCTTTATTTTGATTTTGATTTTTTTTTCATTTTTGAAAATGTGCGCGAAATAACGAATTTTGGATATGTGTTCGGCATAAAACCATCTACTGCACTCACGATTTTTTTGCAAAACGCATATCCAAAATTTGTTGTATTCTGCGCATTTTTCAAAATAAAAAAACATCAAAATCAAAATAAAGAAAAAAATCTGAAACAGAAACGGAATTTTTAACTGATAATAACTTTCTTTTTATATTGGCGAATGTTCTATTTTCCATCCGTGAGATCATTTCGAAAAGTGGACGAAAAAAATGCGAAAAAGTGTGTGATGATTTAGATGGTTTGCTATTCCAAATTTGAAAAATCTGTGATAAATTTAAAACTTAACGAATCCTCATTTATCAACCACTGCTTCAAAGCTTGATTAGATAAAAAGAAACCAAGCCGGAATCGGAGTTGCTACACGATTGTTCAAAAAGTTACGGTCGTTTTAGTCGAATAATGCATTTTTGCCAAAATATAATAAAATTTAATTTTGAGTCCTCCGTCCAGAAAATTTACTATTCCGTTCTCAGTCAAGAAAACTTACTTTTTAGTCATCCTTCCAGAAAACTTACTTTCCAGTCTCCCATCCAACAAATTTACTGTTCAGTCCTCCGGCGGGAAAACGTACTTTTAGTCCTCCGACCAGAAAATGTACTTTCCAGTCTCCCGTCCAGTAAGTAAAAGTTTCATTCAACGCTCAGGAGAAAAACTTTCTTCTCCTGTTATAAGAATGTGCTATTTACCAGCAACACATAAAAGTCTCAAACAATTTCGTTGGCGCCAACACAAAGAATGACAACGAACAGTTCATAAGCTCGTCTCAAGGAGAACGATACAATCGATAACACACCAATCCTACTCAACCTCGTTGCCTTAGTAAAAAGTCAAGGTCATGGTCACGTTGTTAGATGTTATCCGCAACTTTTAGTCATTTCCAAACTCCAAAATTGTCTCCTGTGCACGGGCACGCGAATCACAGATAAAAAAATGGAATTACCCGTATACGATTTGCTAATATCGATTGTTTCACAATCGCTTGACACTTTGCGGGCAACATTCTCATGCGAAACTGAGATCAACGTGACCGATATCGGTAAGCGATCGCACAATGATTCACTTAGGGCTCTTGTGTCAGACGCTCGGGTTCCCAATTCGCATACAAAACTGAACGATTCATAGACTGTGTAATTTCGGATGGATGCGAAAAGTAGAGAATGCGTTGGATTCTAAGAAAGGCACTGGCACGGACAACGAATAAGGGCCGCCGACAGTCGGTGATTCGGGCGTCTCGGTATTTCGCTGCAATTATCGGTCATGGAACAAACCGGAAACGACTTTACCACGCGGCAAAAGATCTTTCGGAAGAGAATCGCTGACCGATGCATTATTCGCGAATGCAACAGTTAATCAAACCCTTCGAGTCCGAAGCCCTACATCGTGAGATCGGTGCCGTCCAATCAGAAGCCAGATACCGAATTTTGTTCTCTTTAATGGGCATTCGATTCGGGTGTTTGACCGTCCGAGAATCTGCCGTCTGCCGCAGAGTTTTACACACGGTGCCTACGTGCGTAAATCTCGTTCTTCTCGACAGGCACTTTCTGCTGTTCCTCGAACATGGTTAACACGGGGTTAGCCATGTCTGCCCCGGAAGTTCCTTAGTTTATAGTGTCTCGAGTCGGGCAGTAAAACGTTTGCACCCATTGACAGGGCGGCATAATGAAATATCAGCCCGAGTAAAAAAAATATTTGAGCTGTTTTCCAGAAAAATAATGAAATGCTTCGAAATAGCGCTAATTCTTTAAATTGCTCCACTTATTTTGTGGTTCAATATAATTCAGAATAATAAATTGTATAGCAGTAAAAGTTCTTGGTATAAAGAAATGTTTATAATTATGTACCTGAGATAAATATGGACAATGAACGCTAGTTCAGGAATACACGTGTTTGGTATTATTGTTGCAAGAATAAATCCAATTAGTAAAGTATCGATCCAATTTGGATGAGTGACAGCTTATTTTATTTTTTTTTAAATTCGGTGTGGAGATTTTTCAATGTTATTCATTGTTCAAAACTTACGAGCATTTTTATGCCTTGCGTTAGGATGGGTACTGACAAATAAACGGTTATAACTTTCAGAAGTCTGATGATATAAAATTGGTGATAGTAATTGATAGGGTATCTTGTAATAAACGAAACGAATGACTCTTTATAACCGGACTAATATTGTATATTCCTCTACAACATTAAACTAAACAACGTCCCTCCGAATATCTGCAAATATGAGTTTTTTTCACGGTATTTCCGAAATTTTTTAGCTCTAGTCAATTATCGAAACTGTCAATCAAGCCACCGAAAATGATAGGTTTTTAAATAATGTTCCCCTAGCGGCGAGATCGTGCAAAATTGGGTTGTCTTTAGATACCGAAAGTTCGACAGTATTTACGACTATTCTTTTCCCTCCAATGGTGTCCAATTCCAGTTACGCATAGATACGCAGCTAAAGGAAGTTACGTTTTATGTGTATAAGGCCACAAAAATTACGGAATGAAATCTTCCGCCGATTCACTATTCCATTAGAATCCCACAAAAATTAATTTAATTTACTATAATTGCTTATACTTGTTCCTATGCTTACGCTCAGTTCTGCCGCTAGAAGAAATCACTCTCTAAGCATATAAGTACCCAACAATTATGACGTACCATCGATCTACTGTCCCACAGATTAGAAATGGATTAAGTCCTTACAAAAGGCCTTATAAAAATTGTAATTAACGGAAAATTTCACATCGGATAGGGCCTTAAAATTCTCCAAAATCGATCAAAGTGTCGACTTTTCGGTGTCAAGTTTTTTGTGCCGACTTTTCGGTGTCGAGTTTTTAGTGCCGACTTTTCGGCGTGTCGAGTTTTTCGTGCAGAGTTTTTGGGTCGAGTTTTTCGTGCAGAGTTTTTGGGTCGAGTTTTTCGTGCCGAGTTTTCGGTGTCGAGCTGTCTGCGTGTACAGTCGTTCGGTGTACACTTTTTGTGCAAAGTTATTCTCGTGCTGACTTGGGAGGTGCTCAGTTGGTCCCCACCAACTTGGAGCCCTAGCAGATCCAGCCACGGAACAAACCACCATCGAAATCACCAGTGGTTTTCTACAAAAAGTTCACTTAGAATTTTGACAAAACCACCACGAAAACCACTACTCCGAAATTCGTTTAAATCGAGGAGTGGTGGTTTACTAGGTGGTTATGTCAAAATTCTGTCGAAACCACCACGTAAACTTCCATTCCTCGATTTAAAGGAATCTCGGAGTGGTGACTTACGTGGTGGTTTTGTCAAAATTCTACGTGAACTTTTGGCAGAAAACCACCATAGTGGAAACGACCGTGATTCTATGGTGGTTTGTGCAGTGACCGGTTTTGCTAGGGAGCGGTTGGGAGGACGAAGAGGATGACGCTGAATCCGAGGTGTCAGACGAAAAGCCGAAATACAAGTGCACCGCAAAAAGACTTAGTTGGATTAAATAATAACTTGTTTGTTTTAAACATTACTTTGTTAGTCTAATCATTATCTAGGTTGGCCAACCGAGTTAATAATTAAACCAAGCAAGCCTTTTTTTCTTGTCTGCCACCGCGTAATGTGCGAAACTTACAAATTTATAGTCTGCACCGGTTGTGCAGCAATCGATTCAATTTTTAGAAAACCAAAGACATGTAATATCTCATTCGTTTTACCGTTTTTTTTTTTAATGAAAAATAAATAAATATATACTCGTTTTATAAATTTTTGTGACATATTCAATGATTTTTCTGATCCTACGATTTTCGAACTTTCGTAATATATTTGCAAATCAGTTGATCGAAAAGTTGGAAAAATTTATTTAAAAAAAGGAGATTTTTGCTAACTTTTACCGATCGATGTTGACCATATAGAATGTAAAGAGCGGGGTCCATCCAGACCCTTATCATGAGAACGTAGATGAGAAAAATAACCCATGAATTCTAGAGTTCATCTCACTTACGCACAATTTCGCCTCTGGCGGCGTAACTTTGAAGGCACATATACCCACAAAGCACCAAAAATATCCTCCGCCGATTAACACGGTTTAGAAATTCGCAAAAATTTTTGTGACATATTCAATGATTTTTCCGATGCCACGATTTTCGAACTTTCGTAATATATTTGCAAATCAGTTGATCGATTGAAAAGTTGGAAAAATTTATTTAAAAAAAGGAGATTTTTGCTAACTTTTACCGATCGATGTTGACCATATAGAATGTAAAGAGCGGGGTCCATCCAGACCCTTATCATGAGAACATAGATGAGAAAAATAACCCATGAATTCTAGAGTTCATCTCACTTACGCACAATTTCGCCTCTGGCGACGTAACTTTGAAGGCACATATACCCACAAAGCACCAAAAATATCCTCCGCCGATTAACACGGTTTAGAGATTCACAAAAATTAACCGAATGGCATACTAATTATGGGTGTGGGGGTCAAAATAGTGAATGACTAAAATAGCGAATGGCTAAAATAGCGAAGTTAAAAACTAAGACCGTCCAAATGTAGGATGGCCATAATTATGAACTTCGCTTTTCCAGTCATTCGCCATTTTTATCATTCGCTATTTTGATTGCATGGTAATAAAATAGAGGTCAAAATAGCGAACGGCTGAAATGGCGAATTCCATAATGATCACCATTCTAGATTCAGACGTTTCTTATTTCGAAATTCGCTATTTTAACCATTCACTATTTTGGTCATTCGCTATTTGTTTACCCCCACTCCTAATTATTAACAAGTTCAAAAATCGATAAACCGATGTCGATGAATCGATATAATTATCCGTTGCATCTCTAACCCAAAAAGCGCCTCGTCATCTGCATTAGTTCCACACCATCGAAAGATTAATGTGTCGGTTTCGTTAGGCTTAGCGGGTCCCCTTATTCTAATGTCAAAAACGGTTACCTGAAGGCAAAAATCCGCGTTCCTTTCCATTTATTTCTACGAAAGATCGTTGGGAGGTTACCGCCACCCATATCAAGACAGGAGGGGCTTGATATGGGTGCTAGCAGGAAAAAAGGCGAATAATTTGCAGCGCATCTATGGACACCATGAGAACAGAGGGCGCAGACGAAGTTCCACGTATAATGTAAGCCAACGAGTCAAGTGAACGAGACCAATCGCGTCGAAACACGTAAGTAAGTAGACGCCGCTCGTTTATCGTGTGATGTTACGTGCGATCGCGCAACAATCTTCTTCGGCAAGTCTCGACCTGTATAAGCACGAGGAGCAGCCGCATCAGCAACGACAGGGGCCCACCCAACGGTCCCAAGATTCCATTCCGCAAATATCTTGGTCATCGAGAAACTCGATGATTTATCTCATCAGCACGTACAGGAGAAACTCTATGAGATTCTTCGATTTTTTTAAAATTACTTTTTGTACTTGGGACCCTCAAATAAAAAAGTACTGGCTCGAACACATTTCTAACCTTTTTCTACAAACATGACATCGAGTTTGCATTGCCGAGACTTTGAGCCGCGAGTGTGCGAAACATTATTTGATTATCACACGTGCAGGTAGATGATGCTGCGGTTTTACGTGTGATATAAAGTCTGTTTAACGGCAAATAGACCGACGATATTTCGATTATGATTATTAAGATTTTTAGGGAATAAATTTAATTTAAAATATTTTCCAACGAACATGTAAGTGTTCTCATTATTCAAAGGAATATTGAATTAGAACATGGATTATAAAGATTGTCACATTAATTTATAGACAATCAGGATGTAAAGCATAACTTTGCACATTGTTCCTCATTAATTTTATTCTTCGCAAAACCGCCTCTATGAGGAAGTTTATTTATTTATTTTCTGGCTTTCTCGTAGCTATTCGAAAAACGTAATTTATTTGACGATGCAATGTGCAAAGTTCTACTTTGCATCATTGTTGTCAATGCATTGAAGAGTCTCGAATTTATAGAAACTCGAGTCATCACGAATCACAATTTGATAACACATTGTCGAAAACAAAATTTTTCCGAAAAATTCAATAACAGGTAAAATCCGAAGCGCTTTATAAATCTTCACCAAATTTAGTAAATAGCAGCGCTTAATGTTATTTTTCTTGTACGAATTTTTTGTCGATTTATTGCAATTTCACCTGAATTAAAACAAAATGGAATTTATTAGATAATTTCTGGTTTCGATATAATTCAATCTTCTATACGCAAACTTTTCCACCACGGTTGATTTTTGAATGAAAGAAACGAGAACGTTGAACTGCGGAATTATGTGACGTAGATTACGGTTTTTGCCATTTTTGCCGAGCGAACTTTGGATCGCTATTTTTATTAATGGCCCGGCGCCAGCACATCCCGTGATGGTCCTGGCCTTTCTCAACGCGCTTCCGAGAATCTGGGCAGATTAAGTTCAGTGTTTCATTTTTTAGAAATCCTCTTCGACGTCTCGGATCTCATGATCATAGAGAACACGTCTGGCTCTTAACTGTGCGACTTGACATAATAAGTAATCTGTGCACCATAAATTTGTAGGACTTACAACTTGATATTCGAAAATCTGTATTTCACTAAATTTAATATATTCTTGCTTTCTCATACAGAAAATTAGTAGTAGTAGTACGTGTTTATTAACAATATATAGTACATTTTTTAGCCTTATCTATACTTAATTTTGCTTATCATTAAAACTTATGAACATATACAAATATATATTGTTAACTGGCCATCGACCGTAGTCCTTCAGCCATGAGTTTATTGGTCTTTGGTTTTAAGATTAATTTGTATACATTAAAAAAAGGTAAATACTATAATCATATTCGTCTGACGAGTGATTTTTTATTTTTATTTTTATTTTTATTTTTATTCTTATTTTAATCGTTTTCTTGGTTTTCCTCTATGTTATATCTTTTTAATACTTGGTGTATTGTGTGTGATGGATATTTGTGTCTGCGATTTACATTTGGATTGGGTTGTAAGCATAGTTGTATGTTATTTAATTGTGTATTTGCAAAGCGTCTGGATAGTTCTTGAATTCTAACTGAAATGGGAGTGATGCCTGTCTTTTGGTAGAAAAGAGTGTTGCGGGGATTGTAGAGCGGATTAGATGGGTGGCGGATGCGTGTCAGGCGTCTGATTGCTCCTGTTTCGGCGGTTCTTAATTTATTGAGTGCAGAAAATTAATTTTTCGCAAAAATTGTTTCTTTCGAGACTTTTATGGCACAATACCCTTTGCTTGTGATGATTTTTTAAGAAATTCAAGCATAGGATTATTTCTTATTGAGTTAAAGTTTTTTAATGAAATGTCTGTAGTTTCCCGCAAATTTGTAGCTATCTAACTAAATCATTTTTTACAGATAAAGCCACGCTAAAGTAGGATCCGTAGTAAATTTGAGATGAATCCATAAATAGATTTGGTTTTCATGGGATTTCAAAAATTCCAAAATATTAACGTTTTGTGCTAACCCACGTAAAATATTACCCAATCAATCAAAATTTTCTACAGACTCACAATAGTACCCAGTACTGCTACGTACCAAAATTTGTAATTATCGGTAAAGCGGTTCGGATAAATTTGCATATTCTTAGACCTAATGTAAAATGTTATAAAAGAAGGATGCAAAGTAGAACCTCTCACACTGCTTCAACATTATTTTTTGCTTTTTACAATTTTCTCCAGGAGGTAACTAAAATTGATTAATATACTTCGTCATGTGAGATTCCAGTATTTCAAATTTGAATATTTCACCGATATGATTGTATAGAGAGCGTTCGCGTACCATGAGAAGGCACAATTGAGCCTTTGAGCGTACTTAAGTAATATGAGTAGTTCTGTACAAGTATGAGGCCAAAGAGTCATTGTCGAAGAGTGAACTGTCTCTCTCCTCTCTTGACCGTCGTACTGAGCAGACGTGCTCTACCGATTAATTGTCCCGTATATATTTATATTTTTTGTTTTTTTCTCAATGAGATATTTTGTGCCGGCCGGTAATAACCATAAAACGGACAATTAAGATAAGTCGTAATTTATTGTCGAGAGTGCGAGATTTTATATATATATATATATTCAGATATATATTCAGATATATATATTCAGATATATTTATATGACGTGCCTACATTTTTTTAAAAATTGAATATTGGTGAATTTGATTAGTGAGAGTGTATGAATGCGTGTGGGACTGTTTTTTTTTTGTATTTTGTGTGACTATTTAGGTCCACCCGACACAATAACGACATGATACACATTACCATCTCAACTGTTGAGTGTATCATTTTTATTGTATTAGTTATTATATATGTGCGAGAATTTCTGATGGTTGAAGCCATTTTGGTTGTGAAAATAAAATTTTGATAATTGAGATGGAATAAATGGACTTAGCAAACATATCTATAAAATCGTCCTAACATCATAAAATCTATAAATAATAAAATATTTATTAAAATAAAATAAAATAACATTAAACTCATACAGGTAGCTTTGCAAAAAGCGAAAAATAATGAGTAAGCAATGTGCAAGGTTCTACTTTAGATCCTTGTTTAATATTTGACGTTAAGAAATTATTAAATTTATACATCTACAACTCCGCAAAAAAAAATCTCGACATCCAAACTTTTTATATGGGGTAAAACCTTGGAAATGCAGCTGTATTTCTGTATTCCCACATTTCGATCTCTTTCGATATCACCGAAAATTTTTACTATAAATCGGGCCATTGGTGTTCAGATTTTTTGTTCTGAAACTCTTCTTTATTTTTCAACGGAACATTCGGAAAAATACTGACGAACTGTGTAATTCCAGTATGAATGCATTCTATATTTTCATTTCATAGAAAAAAAAAGTATTTCCACACAAACATTGAAAAAACGATTGATAACAAACTTTCATTAATCTATACTTATTTTAAAAAATGTACAACATAAGAAAGTCTTTTGATTAATCCTAAACCCTATAATGGTGCATGCCATTTTCTCTACACAATATTCAACATAACATAACAAGAAAAAAAAATAGCGACAATATTGAAAAATCCAAAAATTTATTCAGTTATATTAACAATATCAAAAGTCGCAGTAGCGACACGACGCAAAGTTAAAAAAAAAAATTAAAGTTAAAAGAAGTCCGTCCGATTCTAATTGAGTTGACGTCACACTAACTTCTCGAACTTACTGCTACTATTATTATCCCGACGCTCGTGTGCCATTTCTATATTTCTATTAAAATATATAAAAATTTCGAAACAATGGAACAGCCGTGTGTTTCCGAAGAACTCAACACAATGTACCTAAGCACAAATTTCCCGTCCACACTACATATCAAACCATAGAACGATTGTATAACGAAAACACTTAATTAACACCACATTTTCTTATAATAACCATTTACTCTTCACACAAATACCCTAAACCACACACCACATAGAGAATCATGATAACTGAAGGACACCGGTCGATGGCTTGTTGGCAATTTATGCAAACATACGGACTTCATTTGTATATTGCAACTCATTATGTATCGTCAATGTCTGTATCAATTGTCAATAAATTTCATGTACTACTACTACTATAGAAAAATATAGCAAAAAACAGCAAATATACACGTGAATATATATGGGGAAAACCACCCCAGGTTTTGACCTCAACCCCTCCGATTTAGCTCATAATTTTTCTTAGGCTTAGTTGGACGCTTAACTACACAAAAAAAAAATTTAATTTTTTTTAATGCAATTTTTTGTTTCAATTCACTTTTAAAGTGACATATCGAAAAATACTCTATTTAATATCAAATTTTTCAAGCCTATTGCTAAAGTACGCAAGATTTTTCTTTATTAGTTTTTAAGCTTTTTTTATTTAAAATTTATAAAACAGAAAAAAAAGTCTATGTACTATGGACGATATGTCAAAGACTTCTGTATAAGAACTTTTTCAGTAACGAAACAAACTGTGATCTGTGAGAATACATAATTCTTAGTGGAATCCACAGAATGCGATTTTCAAATTATGGCTTTCGATACTCCACTTTAAGAAAATATATTTTTTTAATTGGCATAATCCGGATAAATCTGGAAGCAATCTGAAAAATCTGAAAAAACGCCGTTCAACATAAATAAACATTCAAACAATCGCCTGTAGTAGATTCATTATCCCTCTTTTAAAAAGTTCATGAGTAACGAAAAGCATTGTTAGCAAACTATTCGCGCTGTGATTGGTTGCTAGGAAAGTCCGCGAAAAACAAGTTCAGTTTGGTGTCAAATTTGACATAAGAAGAGGACAAGCGCTGTAGCGCCCGTGACTTTTAAAGGGTTATAAAAGCGCAGCAGCGAAAAAGAATTTCAGGCACACGCGCCAGCGCGTGTGATTAGCCTAGTCTCTCTTTTAAAAAGTTCATGGGTAACGGAAAGCATTGTTGACACTTATTCGAGTTGTGATTGGTTGCTGGGAAAGTCCGCGAGAAAAAAGTTCAGTTTGGTGTCAAATTTGACATAAGAATGGGACGTCCGTGAAATTTCAAAAGGTTATAAAAGCGCAGAGCGCAAAAGAATTTTTAGGCACGCGCGCCAGCGCGTGTGATTAGCCTAGTTTTTTATATTTTTCAATGATTTTTCAAATAAAAAAACCTTAAAAACTGTTAGAAGACAAATCTTCCCCATTTTTGCTATAAGCTAGACAATTTTGTTATTAAACAAAGTATTTGTCAGAATTTATTCAGATTTTAAAATTATGGCATTCGATATGTCACTTTAAAAATATATTTAAAAAAAAATGCGATACAAAAAATTTAAAAAAATTTTTTTGCGTTGTTGAGGGTCTAAATAAGCCTAGATAAAATTATGAGCTAAATCGAAGGGATCGAGGTCAAAACCTGGTCGAAACGGGGTGGATTGCCCCATATGCGATATTTTTTAATATTTCTATATATCTCCATCGAAAACCACCAAAACGGATGATTGGTGTCAGGATTTTTACGGTCGAACTTTTTCCGGCAATATCCACGATTAAGAAACTGAGGATCGAAGCACGTTCAATTTCTCTCGTGTGTCCGCATGTTTGACATCGTCTCACCAACGTCTGCGCTTTGATTGTAAATGACGCAACGTGAAATCTGGAAAGGGGCGCGCACGCTTCGTACGCCACACAAGCCCGTGAGAGCCCCCTGCGTGTGCGTGAGCGTAACACGCCTTGAGAGATTCACCGTCGCGCGTTTATCTATAGAGAGCGACCAAGAGTAGCGCGAAATGTTATCTATCTTGGGACTTGCGACGTCGAGACTAGCACACACTAAGCGCTCGCAGGGCGTGCTAAGCTCAATGGTTCGTGACGTCATGAGTTATATGCGTTGCGCCACGCGCCCGTAGATCTATCAATGATTCGATATCGCCGCGCTGTGTGTTAATGAACGTCCTCTATACGCTTACGCAACGACAATAATAGCAACGACAGTAAACGATCAGAGTACTTTCCTCTTCATTTGAAAGCCATATTAACACTTCATGCGACTATTGACCCAATAAAAATTCAATATCATCTAATTGCACCGTTTTATCTATTAGTTATTTTCGCTTCCTAATACAGAGGAAGTTTTGTTTCCGCAAAACATTTCTTTCTCGAAATTTTCATGTCAGAATACTCAGAATCACCTGAGACAAAGGGAAAAGCCGTTCAGGAAAAATGTATGTATGAATGAATGAACGTATCACATCCCGCGTTGATTATAGTTTCATATGTTCTAATAATTATTCCGAATGTTCTAAACTGTTATTTCCCCCTATTTCTCTGAGAGTTTGTGCTTTACGCCAACTTATATTACATTATACACCAGGACAGAGATCGGCAGCCGCAATTACATTTGTATTTCGAGTACCATTCATACCAAAATGAATTCATAATTCCACCGAGAATTTGTAACTGATTTGAAATACAATCCAAATTTGAACTACAAAATTCCTGTGGAACTTGTAATTCATGGGGAATCAATTACCAATTCGACATGGAACTTGGATCTTATTTTGATTTAATTACTAATTCCACGTGGAATTGTAATTGATTTCGATTTCATATCTAATTCCAAGTGGGATTGTAATTGATTTCGATTTAATTCCTAAATCCATGTGAGATTGTAATTGACTTCGATTTAATTCCTAAATCCATGTGGGAGTGTGATTGATTTCGATTTAATTATTAATTCCACGTGGAAGCTGAATTGATTTCAATTTAATTACTAATTTCATGTTAAACTTGTAATTCATTTCGATACAATTCCAAATCCAAAAGGAACTTATAATTAATTCTTATGAAATTAAGAATTTCACGTGGATCTTTCAATTCAATCTGACACAATTACAAACCCGCAAGCAGTTTGCAATTGTTTTTGACTCTATTATAAATCTAGACACAATTTGTAATTAGTTTTGAAATATTTCTACTATCGACAACATTTCTTTCTAATACGCCAAGTACCTTAAATTCACTTACACTTGATAATATATAATTGATTTTATGCAAATAAAAAAAAGAAAAAAAAAATGGAAAACTGTGAATAGAAGGTTTTAGGATATTGTTTAGATGTTGGTGAAGCAAATAGCACTGAGAAAATCACGATGAAAGTATTTAAAAAAATATATACAGTTGTTACTTGTATTGATCAAACAAACAATAATACACAGAGCAAAGAGTACGAAAACTGTGTGTCCCTATTTTAAACAGTTCATGGGTAACGGAAAGCATTGTTAGCAGCTTATTCGAGTTGTGATTGGTTGCTAGGAAAGTCCGTGAGAAACAAGTTTAGTTTGGTATAAAATTTGACATGAGAATATGACGTGCACTGCAGTGTTCGTGACTTTTTAAAGGATTATAAAAGCGCAGCAGTGCAAAAGAATTTTCAGGCACGCGCGCCAGCGCGTGTGATTAACCTAGTATGTTAAAAAATTGATGTGCCCATTTGAAAAAAAAATACAATTTTCTGGTTCTTCCCCGTAAAGGAAATTGTATTTGCGTGAAAATGTCTATTCAAGATTTCGTTTCACGATACTTAAAATGTCCAAAAGGGCGAGAAAAATGATATACATGGAACGGTTTGAATATTACGGATGGTAATAGCAAACAGTATATTTATTAGGGTAGGTCAAAACCATCATCATTTTTTGTTTTTCCACGGCAAAAGTATGTATTTTGACCTCAATACACACCTCCCATGCAGAAAATGCGCCTAAATATATATATATTTTTTAGTTGAAATTTCATATACTAGAAAGACCTCAATTGCGGCACATCTAAACATTATTTGTCAGCAAATTCCTTTGGCACACTCGATTGTTAGGTCAACCTCTCGAGTTTAATCCATGAAGACCAAAGATAAGTGCGATAATCTTCGGATTTTTTAACTTTTCTTCGATAACCAGAGGAATTCCGATTTTTTCTTTCGCTGATTCTTACTACTAATTATCGCACTTTTGCTCAATTGTGCACTGTTACAATTGTGCACAAATTGCGAGTAGATTTAGTTATGTAGGTAAACCCGATTATTAATTCCATGTGGAATCGGTAATATTTTTGAATTAAAGTGCAAAACCCGAGTGGACTTGTTATTTAATTGAATCCAATTACAAAAATCAATTACTAGTTCCAACTAGAATTCGTAATTGAGTTGAAATTAATTACAATTTCCATTGGAATGGCTAATTGAATAAAAATGAATTATCGGTTCGGAATGTTATTAGGAGTTATTTGAGGTAATAACGTAATCCTTTATAGAATCGTTAATTGATTCGAAATTAATTACAAATTTTAGCTGGAATTTGTAATTAATTTTTTTAAATGATTAAATCCATAAGTACTTCGTTTTTTTTTTTAAAGAAATGATTGAATCGTCATTGTATTTGGAATGGAAAATCGTCAATTCCAAATATACCGATCTCTGCACCAGGATCCGGTGGACGTGAAAAAATGCGTTTAGACAGACGGACATCAACGCACGTGCACTGTTGCTATGTAAACTTTAGTCAATTGTGCAAAAAACCCCTGTCCACTCCCTGATGGCGAGCGAGCCGTCGGACAAACGACCAGGGTCTTCTTTAGCTAGTCTCCGACTTGACTTTAGCTAGTACAAGTCGAATAAACGGCTCCTTGAATTTGCAAACACGTAGTAATCATAATTCTCTCGGAAGTTATCCGCGTCGATTGATAGACTCGCCGTATGTGAGCCGAATACGACGTTTAGTTCTCCGAAGAGTGCATTGCGTAGTGACCATCAGTGAATTCAAGTATAATTACAAATTAGGAATTAACGTACCAAATTCCGCCGCAAACAATCAGTCGTAAAGTGATTGTTATTATGGTATGGGCCGAAAAACTTGTAAGTGTGTTCAAATTGTAAGTGTGTACACTTACAATTTACTAAGGTGGTCGTTAATTTCGATTTTGGGCGATTTTATCCGAGACGCCCCTTTATTTTGTTCGAAATAAATTCAAAAACATCTGGTTAAAATTTGAGAGCTCTATCTCAGCGCGAAAACGTGCCTGTAAGCACACATATTTTCTCATTTAAATAACATGGGAGTTTTGGCACAATTACTTTGATTTTTTTCCCAGCTTCACAAAAGCGGGAAAAATCCAAATACTGCACGAATGGTACAGCAAGTAGTTGTACTTTGTACACAAATATTAATGACCATCTCATCATTATATTCAACACACTTAAGCCACTAAAGTCATTAAAGCCGGCAACGGCTTTTTTTACATCTGACTTCGAGCTCTTTTCGTTCGCTTACTTGACGTGCAAAATAATTCGAAACAGTTTAACATTATGTTTTGAGGATTGCTCTTTATGATAGTGCCAATAATAAATTTCGGAAAAAAATTTTTGATCATAATAAAATGGGTTTGTTTAAAAGTAATATGATTTCTTAAACTTTTTTTTTCACGCTAAGTGACTTTTCAGGACCTTTTAGCTTTGCTATAGATGTCAAAACCATTAAGATCGTGTTTTTAATGTCTGAACTTGAAGAATAGTCTGAAGAAATTTTTTTCGCCCTTGCGTATACTTCTTTCCTTCAGATTTTATGACGCTCGAATATTTTTTTTCAATTTTCATTTCGCTATAACTCACATAACATATGACATACATACTTTATTAAAACGAAAAATAATGAGGAAGCAATGTGCAAGGATTTTTAGCGACAAGACAATTACGAGCGGCTTGTTTGGCAAATTTTTTAATTTTGCATCTAGTGACCTGAGGTCCGAAAACCGCAGTATTCCGAAAACGTTGAATAAAAGTGAATTCATATTATTTACAGAAAATCGCATTTTCACGTGGACATCTTTCCAAACGGATTTTCTGTGTGAACAGGGGTGACTGAGATGTAAACATACTCCATGATTCTCCTTATCAGCAAATCGGTCTTATGTAAATAAATAGCCTTAATCATTCGTTTGTTTATGAGGGTGATAACTGTATGTGATTCATCCGATTTAATTAATATTTCGTTAGCAAAATATCCATTTAAAGTCTACGGAACGAAAAAAAACAGCGGTAACAACATTTTTCTTAAATAAAAAATTCTATCTATTAAACCCTTTACCGATTTTCAAATTTCAAGGTTTCGAAGGTGACGGACTAGACGATGAAAAAAAAAATACTGTTCGGTCAAAAAAGCGTTTTAGTTTGGGTTTTAGTTACATTGAAAAACAAAAATTCCCAAATTGATAAACAGAATAAGTCACGAAAAATTGTGTTTAAACTACATTTGAATAGTGATAATAGTGAATATTCGTTGGTTTTTTTTTAGAATTTTCTTATTAAGAATGAAAATTATAATTTCGAAAAATTAGGAATCTTTTGTTATTTTAGCAAATATGCAACTTTGTTAATTAAGCTAATTAAGAATCTGCACTTGAATGAATAATAGAATATGTGCTGAATTCGGAATGTGAGGTAGCCTAATAACTTGTAATCCCACTATAAATAAAATTAAATAAATCCCACTTTATAGTCAGTAAAATTCTCAACAGGTCTACCGTTTAGTTTTGCCGATACGTGATATTTGATTCGTAAATTAAACTTTAAAATCTTTAATAGGAATATCTTTGCGCCGCTATTCCATAGACAATAATAACTTGTAATCCCACAATGAATAAAATTAAATAAATCCCACTTTATAGTCAGCAAAATTCTCAACAGGTCTACCGTTTAGTTTTGCCGATACGTGATATTTGATTCGTAAATTAAACTTTAAAATCTTTAATAGGAATATCTTTGCGCCGCTATTTCATAGACAACCGTTTCTTCTATAACAATTTAAGTATTTCATGGCAAGTAAAAAATCTGATGTAGAAATCGATGTCATTCTAGATATCAAGAATATTAATTTTTTCACAAGACCAATTAGAAACAATTATTAACGAATTTGATAAGAAAATAGTCCTAAATTTTTATAAAAAAATTAGGTATTTTTTTCACGAAAACGAATACCAGAATTTTTCCAACTTCATACAATTTTTTCAATGGATTTATTTACGAATATGTAATTGTTGTTGCCCAAATGTTAACTTACGATTGTCAAGCGATTCGTTCAATGACCTTGAATAATATGAAAGCTTAAAGAAAACTGAAAATTCTCAAGCCTTCAACAATTTCATCGTCTAAAAATGACAATGATCACGGAAAAATTTTCCAAAATTAAAAAGATAACTTTTACAAGTTCTTGCAAAATTATTAATGAGAAAATGAGGCAACTCATGACGCGAAGAAAAGATAAAGGTTGTTGACTTATTATATCATCAAAAATTTCGTTAACTTCACTGCATAATTATGAATTTATATAATTATTGAAACTCAACACAGAGAAAAATAGATAGTAAGATTTTAATTATCTATTATAGTAAAAATGTTGATAGTACTAGTTCCTATCCAGATTTCATTACGTACTATATGTGATATCATGTTTACAATATGGGATTGTTCCTGCATTATCTTAGATACTTACCTTTACAATGAAGAGTGCGATCCCTATACGAAATATCTAATATGCTACTGGGTAATATATTTCTGCTTTTCAATAACATCTATTTCTCTCAGTGAATAACCTCAATTTTGTTTATCAATTTGTTGAAAAATTCTCGTTTCCCATTAAATCAGTCAGCATATAATGCGAACGAACGTCGCGTACGTCTGGAATTCGTGACGGTAGAATATTGCGATCTAGGAATAGTAACATATTATGCGCAGCGTGTCTATTAAGTGTGTGAATGGGTATCTGATTGATCTGTGATAAATTGGCTTTGCGACGTATGTAGGACTTGGTCGATTTCATTGATTTTCTTACCATCTAAATATGTACATATGTATACACACGCATACACACGTACACGTATATGTACATACACGTATATGCAGGCATGTATCAGTTTATTGGGAGCGGACTATAAATATATCGCCGATCGCGCCTCCGTCCATCAGCCAATGAGAGCATGCGAAAGCAAATACGCTTACGAAAGCGGCTGCAAACAATGTTTGTTATCCAATTCTCCACTCATCTTCGGTTCTCTTCTTTTTTCTTCTTTTTTATCATCATCATATGTTGTCCCTGTGCCGTACGCCTATCAACACTGATATATACATATTTTATAGGCTTGATACACGATGACACACCACAGCTGATATCAGAAGAAGACCCGGCAAGACTCTCACTCGCGTTGCGCAGAATTTATCGGCTGTTTTGGAACAACCGTTGGAGTGTTATTCGGAATAATGTGCAGTGGTTGGACAAAGTATTTGGAAAAATGGCTGTAGACAACAAAGGCGGTGGAAATAGTTGGAAATCGTTAGGACAAATGGTCAGGAAAAAAAAGGAGATGGAAAGAATAGGCGGGACGAATGACGGTGGAAAAAATAGTTGGAAAAAATAGGAGTAGAAAAAATAGTCGGAAAAATGACATCAGTATAAATAGTCCGGAAAATGGGGGCCAGGAAAAATAATAAGGAAAAATGACAGTGAAAAAGAATCGACGCGAAAAATTGCGGTGGACAAACAGTCGGGAAAGATGGCCGAGGAAAAAATTGTCGGCAAATATGAAAATGGAAGAAATAGTCGTCAAAAATGGCGACAGAAGAAATGGTCGGCAAAATTTTAGTGGGAACAATAGTTGGAAAATTTGGTACTGGAAAAATAGTCGAGAATAATGGCATTGAAAAAATTAATCCGAAAAGATGTCGGTGGAAAAAATAGTTCGGAACAATGGGAGATGGGAAAAATGGTCGGGACAAATACTGCGTAAAAAACGCTGAAAATCTAGGAAAGAATATTCGTGGAAAAAAATTACAAGATAAAGGACGTTAATACAATCCGATAAAGGTATATTCATGGAAAAGTATTCTGGGAAAATAGACGAAAAAACGTGAAATATACGAGGACGGAGTTTCCGGGAAATGTTTTACTTTACTTGATGCGATAACAGATGTCTTACGCACGCTTCGCATGCATATAACCCCCATTTCATCAGCTTGTAAAGTAAAATATTCTACAATACTCGTCGGAAATTTTTTTTCTAACTCTTGTAACTGAAACACTCCTCTTCGGCTCGTGCTCCAAACTCACACTCATCAGAAAAACTATTACCACTCTGTAATATAATATTATAGCACAGTAAAAAGAGTCAGCCACTTCATGGGTAAAATTAAGAAGAGATCGGTTATTTTTCCATTACCTTTTTTTTTCCTCTATCCTTTTTCTTACCAAAATGATTTTTTCTCGGTAACGAATCATCAATATAAGTACCCTATGTACTCATTGTAATTACATTTCCGAGATTTTCTAAATCACCTAAACAACAGTTCGGACACGTATTTATAGTCCTGAGTCAGATCTTGTAGTGCATTTTCCAAGAAGAGTACGACGTAAGATTTTTCCGAATCTATATCATTCTTCTACATAAAATTCGTCATCAAGTTGCTGTATTCAATTTCCCAGCCGTTTTTTTTCAGTGCTTCTTAAACTGCAGTCATGTACACTGAGGGAAAAGTATATCGTTGATTTAACGATGTCACATTATAAAACGAATATAGCTCACATTATATAACGAATATAGGTTCACAAAAAGGTGATCAGCCCTTTCAGTATCGGTATAGGAATTGAGATTTTGGGATCGGACCGATTAAAGAATTGGGATTCACGCGGACTTCAACGATAATAATATTTATTTAAATACAAGATACAACGTTCGATAATCTCACAAGCGAGATTATCGATTTAAAAAAATGGTTTCGATACTTGATCGCGAGCTCAACCGTTTACTCTTGAAGTTAGTTCAAGACTGCCGATGGACTGGAGCTGTCGCTTCCAATTCACCTTAGTGTTCTACATAATAATGCTGAATTGCATTATTGATTAATTGAAAAAATGTCGCACCATACGATTGCAATATTCGCGATCAGCGAATAGTGCAATAAATGTTTCGCAACATTGCTTGCCGATAATCCGGATCGCAACAGAGGCTTGCAATGTTTTATGGTTGAAGTGATGATAATGTGGTTTAATAAACGATATTCCAATAACGCAAGGTTATTGGAATCAAACGTTAAAGCCGTATATGTAACGAAGCGGCATTTTTGAAACTATTCAAATAGGTTTTGAATCTATTATCATTTTGATGATTGCTGCTATAATTATAATTGATATAACCATAAAATATAGACGTTTCGCCTGGAAATTATATTAATGGTTCACTCAACTATTTTCTTATATTTGGTATAACCATATAACCATAAAATGTAGACGTTCCTCTTGGGAACTATAGTTTATAGTTAGATTATCGTCGGTCTAACTATATTTTTTTTCAATTACCAGATTTTTCTCTGAGTGTATCAGTATTTCGTTTACCGCCAAATAAAAGCAGCAAGCGTCTTGAAAACTATGCTATGAAGAATATTTCCTTTTTCTATCAAACAAAACGTTCGAATAACGATGAAACAAAAAAAAGCCCCAGAATAAATATGTCACAATTCCCAAGATACTTCGTACATCTACTTCCGGTTAAACGAACACACGCCTGGCACTCACGGGACGCCTGCAGTATCAGTTCGCCTTGGAAACGAACAGACCTCCTGTTGAATGCACGCAATAACGTTTTCCACTAGCTGCAGTGATGCACACTGTGTATACCATTTTTCACTCATACCATGAATACTTGTTGCACTTCCAGTACGCTTTTCAACATTTTTCTTTTTTCCAACATTCATTTCTCGGTTTGTCCTGTACATTCCCGTATACTATATGAGATTTCCAATTTTTCATTTACTGACTTAGTAAATTTATGAGCATATTTGACAATGTGCATTGTATGAGGTTTACGTGTTGATTTTTTGTAGAGAAATAATATTGATATTGAAGAACATATATAATTGCTGAGGAAAATACAATTAAGAAAACGTAAAATTTTCATATAACTTCGCATTCTAGTTTTTTTTTTTCAAATATTCTGTTGAGCTGAATGGTCAAGTAAAAAATTTTATTAATCTTTTTTGACTTTGGCTGAGTATGTATATATTAAATAGATGTTATGATGCTTCGACAATGCCAGCCTGTTATATTTTCTATTTTGATGAAAGTTTGGCAAATCGTAACTCGAGGTCTGAGTCTAACGATGCCGAAGATTCCGTTGTTATCGATCTTCCTGTATAGGAAAATCAAACTTTTGGAATCTTTTTATTTTTGTCCCTTCAAATTGCTTCAAAAATTTATTTTGGGTGGAATAATTTTGTCGAAATAAGCAAATTAATTTTTTTGTGCAATGCAATGACCGATTTATTTCAAATTAGAGCGATTTGAAAAGAGACAAAATTTGAAGTTAGCTATTTGTTTTGGCCCAGGAAAGAGCTGTACTAACTTGCAATAATTCATCATTTATCCGGACATGAGCAAGCCATAAATAGAGTAGAGCCCTCGATAATTGCATAAATTAAAAGCTTTCTCTCGGTTTATCGATATAAACGTCCCGCGTTTCGTTGACAATGATTCATGAGATACCTTATCGAGTTGGTGTTTTAAATATTTCTCCCTCAGTGGACATTTTTTTGCGTCTTTATTAATGCGTTCTTCGCGTTTCTGCGTCTTAACCAAGAGTTAGCATTCACGCGCTGATGCAGTCTGTCATAATATATCTATTAGTTTGGCGAAACACGTGACCGTCGGTCGAAAGGGAAACGATTGGTCGGGACGAAATTTCCTATCGCAGCATCCGATGCTTTGAACTGTCATTAACCACGCTTGTTGAGTTACTTGCAGTTTTCGGATGTGATATATATGTATATATGTTCGTTAAATACATATTTTTTCCGCTCGTGTGATTCTTAATTTCCTCTTCTGCTGCGTACTTCGATTTCGAAATGTTTATTACAATATTGCGAAATCGGCACCGGATGTGAACAAGATTGTGAGTAGCACGAGAATTATTATAATTTCTTCTTATATACGAAGTAATGGCATCCATAACGAATTTCTGCCAAGGAAATGTATTTCTACGTCATTCGTGTTTCGGAAGAAAATAATTATAAATGAAAAAGTGAAGAGAAAGGAAAATGCAAGTGGAACAGAAAATAATATTTTTCTATCCTTACATAAATTATGTGTATTTGAAAGATCACGACCGAAAAAAGTCAAAACAGACATTTTGAATTTTTTCCAACTGAATATTGAACATTTGCATTTTCTGTCGTTCCTAAGTCGCAAATTTGATCAGATGAAATGTCAATTTCAGAACTTCTTACATTAACTTTAGAAAAAGTAATTTTTTCCGTTTCTGGTGCTAGAATCATAAATCGGACTTTCGGTCAAAAATATTATATTATATCTGAATGTTGATCATTTTGAATATTTTAAAATTTTTTGAGACCCCTAAATAATTTTTCGCAAGCACAATTTTTTGCGAGAATTGCTTTCTTACAGGAATTATTTTTTTTTATTGGGTGAGACTAAAAATTTAAAAATAACGCGAGAATTTGGGCCACCCTACTGTACGTGCGTTACAAAGATCAATTTTCTAAAATTGAATAAAAAATATTTCATAAACTAAATAGGTTCATTTATACACCCGAGTATACATTTTTGCAAATGCGAGTCTAATAGAACAATAAACCCTATATATTCATTGTTCCGGATGTGGAAAATAATAACGCTGCGTGTGCCGAATAAAATAGTACATAATACATTTCTGCGACAATAAAACGGCTAGAAAAAAAAAAAGCGCCGCTGAGACACTAGCTTCTGCTCTTGATATTACAAAGCCAGCATCGTTGGCATCGTCATGTATTCAGGTCATGTTGGTCCGATACGTTCTCGGTAAAGTTACGAGAAAAACGTATGAAACATCGTATTGGCACTCGACTCTCCTTCTTCGTCATTTTCGGCACGGTTCCATGTTCGCGGCCGTTCTGATTTCCGGTAGCGCTTTCCGTGGGTGTGCGAGAGATCAGCATCGAGAGATCTGAACAGGCAAAGGTTGAGTGGCCGAATACCACGCGGCCAAAGTACACTGAGAGAAACGCATATCGTTCATTTAACGATTTCACATAGTAAAACGAATATAGTAAGGCCTGCAATGTTTTATGGTTGAAGCGATGATAATATGGTTCAATATTCGATACTTGTGAGGTTATTGGAAACAAACGTTGAAATCGTATATGCAACAAAACGGCATATTTGAAACTATTAGAATAGTTTTTGAAACTATTATCATTTTGATGATTGCTACTATAATTATATTTGCTATAATCATAAAATATAGACGTTCCTCCTGGGAATTATATTAGTGGTTGATCCAACTATTTTCTTATATTTGCTATAACCATAAAATATAGACGTTCCTCCTGGGAATTATAGTTTATGGTTAGATTATCGTCAGTCCAACTATATTATTTTTAAAATTACCACATTTTTCTCTCAGTGTACAGGGAAACCAGCGAATGACCCACCAAATATTTAATGATGTGGCACGTAGCTCTTTTTCCTTCTTGTTCCTGCAATAAATTTCATTTATTCAATTTCTATGTTTCATAACTATGGTATAGCAAAAGTTTAGGATGAAAGTAAGTTGCTTAAGGGTTCAACAGAGCAAATCGCGAATTGTAATCGTTCGAAAAAGAGGATATTTCGATCAGCAGCTGAGCTTTTCAACTATTGTTTAAGGCAAGTCAAACCTTTTGTTCTAACATATGAGGATTCAATCTCTAAATATGGCCACATTTTTATCAAGTTTTGTACTTATTGTTGTTGTAATTAACCAGAGATTTTGGATTAAAGAAAATATTACACGAGAGAAAAAACTGGCAATAACATACAAAAATTGTTGGGAATTATCCACCGACTGTTCAGTAAATGAAAGACAAATCTTTCTTTTATCTTAGTAAAAAAAGAAAATGAAAGAATTGATGATTAAACAAATTTACCTTAAGCGGAGTTATATCATGATTGTATAAGCGCCTCTTCCGAAGAGATCATTTCGCAGTACTACCATTTTACGTCAGTGTCGCCACAAACTTTAAAGTTTAAGATCCTAGACTCAGCGGGTCTTAATTTTGATACTCCCTTGGAAAACCTTTGAATTGTTTCGTCCTACCCTAACTCTGGACCTAGTATGAGCGCAACCGCCGATCGATAACAATTTAACGAACTATAAGACGCATTCTTATCAAATTCTCTACTGAGAAATATTAAAACGTTGCGTGCGTTACTCTTGAAGGGGTCCTTCCTAGTATTCATATAGAAATCCCCAATTTTTTAAGGCCTGAGTTGTACTGACGAATGGAAGACTCCGTTAGTGAGGCGACCATTATTTCAACGCATTCCCGAGGAGTTTGTCTCTGGACGTACGCTTCCCGGATACACATTGCCTGCAGCCAGGGTAAGGCGTTTCCACAAAGGATGCGGTTTTCTATGGGAAGATTGAAGCAATGTAAAATTCGCTTCAAATATTAAAGGTCCTCCGTCTAGCAATGGTAGAAAAAGCGGGAACCAAAGTTTAGCTTCCCAATAAGGTACAACAACAATTCCGTTTGAGCCCTCCGTGGCAATGTTGCGCAGGACACTGAGGATGCACGCAAACGGCGGAAATGCATAGAAGATCCAGGTGTTCCAGTTTATCGTAAAAGCATCGACTGCAAGCGAGTCTGGGTCCCTAAGCCATGACACGTAGAACTTGAGAGTTCGTATTCCGATTCAGGTTCCAATTTTCGAGATTGTTCGTCAGCCTCCGTATTCTCGCTGGAGCGAATATACGAATCGAAAATCCATATATTCCGAGCCTCGCAACAACTGCCAAATTTCCTTGGATAGGGCGCTCAAACTCACTAATCGACACCCCCATTTCGATTGATATAAGCGATCGCAGTTGTGTTATCAACTCTTAACAGGATATTACGATTTAGCTCATTTTCCGCAAAGCTTTTTAATTTAAAAAAAACACGGCCATTAGCTCCAATCTATTGATATGCCAACAAGTTTCGCTCGTTTTCCAGTGCCCGTGACACCGATTCCCGCGCCAAAATGCGCCCCATCCAGTCGGAGACGCATCCGAGAATATAACCAAATCGAATCTGCGCTCAGCAATCGATGACTTGGCTGATCGAATATTAACTCTCCACCCGTTAAAATCTTCTGCTAACCCCCTCGCTATTCTCATGCGCGCATCAAAATTGTTATTATTCTTTTGCAAAGCTAAACCCTTTCTTTTTCAAAAGCTCTTAGGTACACTGTTCCGTAATTAATTGCTGGGCATCGTGAACCTTATTGATTCGAAATACATAGAACACAAATAGATGTTATGATGCTTCGACGATGCCAGCCTGTGATACTTTTTATTTTGATGGAAGTTTGGCAAATCGTAACTCGAGGTTTAAATCTAACGATGCCGAAGATTCCATTGTTCTCGATCTTCCTGTATAGGAAATTCAAACATTTGGAATCTTTTTATTTTTTGTCCCTTCAAATTGCTTTATCGATTCGGGCTTTGGCGATTTTTTTTCACGATTAAAAATTAATTGTTAATATATCGTCTGTTCAAATTGCTTTATCGATTTACGAATCGATAGAGGTGTTTCCTATTAACTGAGTAGCTGTTTTCATTATAAGTTGCATATGACAATAAGCTGCAAGTAAATTTTGAGTTGTCTATAAGAAATCATCTTGATATGCGTCCGCCGATAACTTCCAACACCGGTGTTGTAAGATAGTAATTCTAATCCGGGATTGTTAAATTTTAATACCTTTAACGCATAGTTTAAATATTAACGAGAAAAAAATTTTAATTTGGATATAATAAAACATAATAATTACAAGACTAATAAACTATAAAGAAAAAGACTGGTATTCTACAAATTATTATTTCCGGCGCTAAATAAAGGTTTTCGTTTTTTTTTTTTCTTATCTCACAAAATTTGTAGCTACTTCAATGACTCGATTATTATGAATCTTTTCTTACACGATAAATATTCCATTTACAAACAAACACACACAATACATAAATACAATACGTTACATGTAAAATAATTGTTCAAATATTCATTTGCTTTGAACAAATATCATTATTATTCACTTATTATTCTCTTCAGTCATATTTTTCGTTATTATATACATATACAATATTTTATATCTTGATTTCTATGTCAATCTCAATTCAATATAGAATTCGTCTGTTTCAGTTCAAAGTCTTTAACACAATATTGTTTTATATACACTATTTATTGTTCACATCCATGCATTCATATTCATACTTATGATTGGATCAATTTTGTTCCTGATATTTTGTCAATGAGAGAGATTGTAGGTTTTTCGTTATATAAATATATGAGTACTCATCTTTCTTTTTTTTATAAAGTGTAAATCCCTCGGTGGCTCATTCCTCTGCTCTGGGGATCGTAATGAATAAATGTTCCGCAAGTTGAAATGATTCCCAAAAATATCGGCTGGCCAGGCTCGACTATCCTCACTGATGGGTGATGGTTTGAATCAATTCCGTGTTGACAGGTAAGGTAAGACCATGTTGAGGGCACGTCGTCCCCAGAGCGAAAGAGGCTGAGGTATTTTTATTTCGGGGTACCTAGTCTCTCTCCCCACTTATACTCTCTCTCTCTCTCTCTCACACACTATCTAACTAGTATTACACTCATTAGGCGCGAAATATAATTCTGGCCTGTGGCTTACAGTGTACGCGAATTATCGAAGTAATATATACTCTTGTATGTAGTAGAGATACGCATTCTAATGCTCCACAAAGGTTAAGGCCTGAATCGCAATTTTCTAACATACCTTTCGCGTGCTAAATAAGTTTGGGGGAGAATCCCAAACTTCTCTCCGTGTATTGTGGAAAAAAACCGCTGAAGAAATAATTGAGCAAAAAATAGAGGAGGACAAAAATAAATTAGGACGTTAATGAGTGAGAGAATGAAATCCCGAAAGAATCAATGGGCGAGGGAAATATTTGCTGGTCCAACAAAAAGCTGAGGGACAAAATGACCGCGGGAATAAATAGCCGCAGAAAAAAATGTCTGGCGATATTACTCGCTACCTGCAACTAACCTGTAAAGAACCTAAAAGTACGCAACAAAGATTACTACAAATGATGTTTTCACTCAAACTGCTCCTCTGAAAAAAAAACAAGAATCTTAGAGCTTTGCATCACCAGTGTTTCTTGATTATTCTTCCTCGGTAATTATTCCGCGATGCTCTTCGATACAATAGTATCAATCAACGATAACTAAACCATTTAACAGGTTGTGACGACGCATATGACCATAAAAATGTCTGCATCTTCAAAAAAAACTTTGTCGCGTTGTAGCGCCGTGACGTTAGTTCTGAGAAGAAAATGTCTACGCACTTTTTTGTTCCTCTTTTAATTCCCCGATGGCAGATATTTGGGAAAAAAATAATTGTGTGAAATTAAGGCGATCTGTACAAATCGAAAACTTTGGCACGCTGCATCTTTTCCGTTTTGACTCGGTGAGAAAAGTTTGTAGGAGACATCTTCTTTCTTTTCTCATTTCAAAGTGGCGGTTGTTTGTACTTTTGAAGTGACGGTTATTTGTGAGTAGTTATTTGGACTTTTGTCTTTGTCCTCGTTTCCTGACTAGAATATTGATCAAGAGCAAAAATGCCGTAGGACTTTTTTGTAGTACTCATGATTATCTAATGGCGGGTTCCGCCGGATTTTTTTTTAAGAGCAAAGAAATTTTTCCCGAAGTTTTAAAATGGCAAAAAAAATGTCTTCGCGCTTGAAAAAAATTCGGCTGATCCCGCCACTAGATAATCGAAACAAGAACAGAAAAGACAAATATATTTCTTCTCTAGGATGTGATCTGGCCGAGATAACGCAGTGCAAAAGTTTTACAATGGCAAAAAAAAATTTCTCGCCGAAAAAAAAATCCGGTGGAACCCGCCCACTAGATAATTGAAAAAGGAACAGAAAAGGCAGATATATTTTTTTCTCTAGGAAGTGATCTAGCGAAGATATCGCGGTCCAAAGTTTTAAATGGCAAAAAAAATATTACTTTGCCCTTAAAAAAAATCCGGCGGAACCCGCCACTAGATAATCATGAGTATTATAAAAAAGTCCTACGGCATTTTTGCTCTTGATCAATATTCTAGTCAGGAAACGTGGATAAAGACAAAACTCCAAATAACTACTCACAAATAACCGCCACTTAAAAATGAGAAAAGACAGAAGATGTCTCCTACAAACTTTTCTCTCCGAGTCAAAACGGAAAAGATATAGCGTGACAAAGTTTTCAATTTGCACAGATCGTCTTAATTCCACACAAATTTTTTTTTCAAAAATATCCGCCATCGGGGAATTAAAAGAGGAACAAAAAAGTGCGTAGACATTTTCCTCTCAGAACTAATGTCACGGCGCTACACGCGGCAAAGTTTTTCTTTAAAGATACAGAAATTTTGATGCCCATCGACGCATCTGATACTAGACTTATAGCGGTCTGCGCCGTCAAAAGAATGGCTGCAAAAAATAGACAGAAAAAAAATGGCTGCAGCAAAAAAAGGGCGGAAAAAACCAACTATAATAAGTATCAGCGCCACGCGAATTAACCTCAACTAACCTAAAAGAACCTAAAATACTAAAAAATACGGCTTTTGTACTCAAAACGTGTCTCTTAAAGAGGGAAAACCAGTACGGCTTCTTTTAGGTTATACCTATGTTTACACTTTGTTTTTTTGTCTTTCTGCCGTGTTTGCCCGAGTTTTTCTACGATTATTACTTCCCGATATAGACGCTGGTTCGATAATTTCAATTATAACTAGAGTATTGTGAACGATTGTGACGATTCTTCAGATGCTTGATGACTTATATCTGTGTCCGCCCCGTGAGATCGTCGAGACTAATTTGAAGTTGTTGACCGAGTCGCCGTCGATTGCAGAAACGCCTTTCTAGCGACGCGTCACGAGCATCACCAGCAACGGTAGCAACACAAACAGCAGCAGCTGAAGCTTCCCTCAACGTTGTATACAGGCTGACGCGAGCGAACGAGGGACCGCCCATGCGCACCGCACGCACACACGTATTACACGCGTCTCTTGTTGTTCTCACATCCCCGGAGATTGGCCTAGGTCAGTAGCGCGGAAGTCGATTTCTCGACGTCTCGCCGAGCATCGTCGCGTGCTCTGTATCTGTATCTGTATACAATATGATTCTAAATAGCCTTCATTCTATACGCACACACATAGGATCTAATTCATAGCATGTTTTGAGGTATAGAGTCAATAATCTAAGTTAAGAATGTATGATACGTACAGTCCCGCCAAAAGTGAGTTTCAGAGACAATTTCGATCACTTCCCGATGGGATAAAAATCGGAAAATAAATAATGCATATAAATCGTGCTGGAAAAATTGATATCGAATAATAATAATCCCAAAATGTTATTAACAAATTGGTGGAAAAAACAATTGTTCAACAAACAATCAGTCAACCTAACTTTTTTTCTAATGAAAATTATATGTTAATTTCTTTGAGGGCATACGACTTTTTTCAGATTTTGTTCTTTATTTTGATTTTGATTTTTTTTTTTTTTTTTCAAAAATGTGCGCGAAATAACGAATTTTGGATATGTGTTCGGCCTAAAACTATCTACTGCACTCAAGATTTTTATGCGAAACGCATATCCAACATTATTTAATATTCTGCACTTTTTGAAAATAAAAAAAATAAAAATCGAAATAAAGAAAAAATCTGAAAAATTTTTTATTAGAAAAACAGTTCGGTTGACTGATTGTTTGTTGAACAATTATTTTTTCCACTAATTTGTTGATAACATTTTGGGATTATTATTATACGAAATCAATCTTGCCAGCACGTTTTATATGCATTATTTTTTTCCGATTTTTAGCCCATCGGGAAGTGATCGAAATTGTCTTTGAATTTCACTTTTGGCGGGACTGTACGTATCATACATCCTTAATTCGTATGTTATTTATTGAGAAAAAGATTATGTTGGACCAGCAAATCTTTCGATAATGTAGTGGCAGCGCAAACTCTTTGATAAATCAACAAATGACTAGATTAACAAATAGTTTTGCTGGAAAAACAAATATTTTTTTTAGAACAACGAATTCTTTTATTACTTTTGCGGGAAGAAAAAATATTTCAGCTGGATGAACAGTTTTTTTCTTGACTAACGAATATTTTAGCTGGGACAACAGTTTTTTTTGCTCGACTAACAAATATTTTCCCTGGGAAGACAAATAATTTTTTTTAAGAGGAGGTCCTCCATCAAGATCGACGAGAACAACAATTATTTTTGCATTTTTTGATTGCTTATAATATATAAAATATGTTCCCAAAACGGTTCGGCTAAACATTCTTTTATAAAACAGCTGCAAAGTGAAACTTTGTAAATTGCTTCCTCATTATTTTGGCTTTCTCATAGAGAAAGCTTTGTAAACGAAAATGATAAGAAAGTAATTTGCAAAGTGCTACTTTGCAGCGTTTTTTCGAAAAGTCAAAATTCTGTAAATTTTAAATTTAGTTCATTGTCTTATGCATTCCCAAAATTAGGAGAAAAACGTGATTTTTTCGGACATTTCAAAACTCTACAGAATTCGAACCGCTTTTCCGATTTCGATCAAAATCAATACCAAACAACATTAACAGTTCCTGCACTTATGAAGAATTATTAAGGGAAATATCACCAATTTTACAAAAGCAAGAGCGCGCACGTACTTGTTTGAAATTTTTTAAAAAGCCATAAAATAAACATTTCTGCATACATCTCGTAAAAAATTGCAACAAATCCTCTACGAGGAAGCGAAAAGAGATAGCGTAAGAAGGGGAACCACCGACTTACGCGGAAATTTAGTCTTACGTCAGAATACTTAAAATATACTAGTCATGTTAGTAGTACTCTTAGGATATACAAGTGGCGCTTACGCACTAACAAGTGGCTTATCCGGTTAAAAACTTTAAGAGATATGAAAAGATAGTTTGAAATCTTTCATGATTTCAACACACACCACTAATGACATAACCACACGTTTGAATCATCGACGTTCACACATACATCACGATTAAAATAAATAATATCAAGCGGATAATTCAGTTATAACTAAACTGACTCTCTTAAGGATTTTAATTTTCTATCTTATTTATATTATCAACGATCGACTTAACAAATAACATCAAAATTTCTCATACTTAGTTCTATCGAAAAGTGGGTATTGGTGAAGGTGTCAAATGACATCATTGCTGATGCATATTTGCTTTTCAATATCGAGCGAAATATATTATTTCTGAGGAAGACTGACGTGAAGCGAAACGTAGAAAAAGGAGGAAAACTATTTTCTATTTTCCCTACGTACGAACATTACTGCAGAATATCCATGAATTACTGACGTCAATGTCTCTGGAATTCACACCTGTATGACCGTACTATGGTAAGTATAGCTTTCTTAAGGTAGTCCTCATGTACGGTCTAACGCCGTATAAGTTCGAGGAAGAATTAAACAAAATTTACGAACAGTTCTCGATGAGATATAAATCTGCGAAAAATCGAGCGTATAGAAAATGCTGAAAAGGTTATTTTGGCATAATTATAATTTAAAAATGTTATTGACAAAATACTTAAATGAATAATAGTGCAACAAATTACCCGGCAACCTAACTTTTTTTTGTTATGTAAAACATTTGTTTATTTTTCTAAATACTCATGTATTTTTTCAGATTTTTTCCTCATTTTCAATTTCACACTTGGAAAAAAACGGCCATTTTCAAACATCAGATTAAATTCTAAAAAAATCGACACATATTCAGAAAAATAAACAAATCATTTTCATAACAAAAACAAGTTAGGTTGCCGGGCAATTATGTTGCACAATTATTTATTTCAGTAATTTGTTAATAACATTTTTTAATTATTATCATGCCAAATTAATCTTTTCAACATCTTTCATATAGTTGATTTTTTTAAGATTTTTATTTCTTCGAGAACAGTTCGTAATTCTGTCTCGATTTCGCTCGAACTTATGCGATGTCAGACAATACAGGAGGACTACCTTAACTACTGGACAGATTGTTCGTGGCGGAAACTCAGAACCTTAAATTAACCCAGACAGACTGACACACCGCGACGCGAGCAACTTCCGGACTTTTCCAGGTTCTTGTGTTTGACTGGAAATATTGCGCGGAAGAATTATTGCCACTATGCGGGAGCTGAAAGCGGAGCCCCTTTTGTCGACTTGTGCTGGTTAAAGACAAGTCAAAGACTAACTAAAGAAGACCCTGTTCGCTTGTCCGACGGCTCGCTCGCCTTCGGGTTAGCGGACAGGGGGTTTTTGCAAGATTGTCAAAAGTTAACATAGGAACAGTGCACGTACGTCAATGTCCGTCTGTCTAAACGCATTTTGTCACGTCCTTGGCATCCTGGTGTTTAATTACACCCGGGATTTTGCGGACGCTGACTGTCCGAAGTTAGAAATTCGAGGCGAAATATAAGTCGGCGTAAAACATAAAACTCTTGAAAAGAATAAAAATAAATAACCGTTTGGAATATGTGAAATAATTATTACTATTTCACATATTCCACAGCGTGGGACGTGATTATTTTGCTTTGGGACGTTTATTATTTTGCTTCCTCATAGAGGAAGCTTTGTTTACGGGAAAATTTTTTTTTTTCGAGACTTTCATGTCAGTACACTCAGAATGGTCCAAAACGTCGAGAAAAGTGGTTTGTGCGAAATGTCTGTATGTGAGTGTATGTGCACATTTCGTTGTTTACACGATGAATGCTCTTGAAATTTTGTATGCAAGTGGGCTATCATAGAATACCGTTGGGGATTGTATTTGACGTGAATCGGTTGGAAATTTTTTTTTTACACCATTTTTGAGATATTGAAAAAATCGTTTTCACGGTATAACTTCTGCAATTCGAAAGGCACCGGGCTGAAATTTTGGTCATAAATGCGCTATTCGTGAAACATTGTGTGTACCAAATTTTGCGAGAATCTGTTGAACCATTCTGATTTTATTACGATTTTAATTTTTTCAAAAATGTCTGGAAATACTATACTCATGGAAATTCTGAGATATCCGGCTGCAATTGCTGATATGATTTCACGATTATTGATTTCCAATTAAGATTTTGGTCAAATTAACTGTTGATGTATCAGAAAATTTCAATTTTAGTGAACAAAAAGAAAAAAAAGCTTATACGAAAAAAAAATTTCCAAATTTCTCACAGATTTATCTTAAATTTCCTTTACACTTAGACGACCATTCAAAAAGATATTTGGTACAAATTCGACACCAATCGGTCGAGTAGTAAAAATTTTATGGCATTTTGAATTATTTGAAAAATCTCGTTCGAGCGCTTGCTCGTGGAAATTACTAGGTATCGGGTTCCAATTTAGTTTACATATGGACTATCATTAACCAATTTTTGAGTAACAATTTTACACAAATCGGTCGAGCGGTAAAAATTTTACGTCACTTTGAATGTTTATAAAAACGTCTTATGAGTATAAACGAACCTGCAAAGTAGAACCTTGCAAATTGCTTCCTCATTATTTTTTGCTTTCTACAAAGCTTCCTCTATGAGGAAGCCAAAGTTGATCAACATACTTCCTCATAGAGGTAGCTTTGTAGAAAGCGAAAAATAATGAGGAAGCCAAAGTTGATCAACATACTTCCTCATAGAGGTAGCTTTGTAGAAAGCAAAAAATAATGTGGAAGCAATTTGCAAGGTTCTACTTTGCAGGCTTGTTTTCCTATTATCTCCATACTTTTGGCAAATTCGGGAGCCAACGCATGCGAATTCACGTGAGCTCAATCACAGCGTTCACACGGAAAGTTATTTAACTTTCAAAATTAAGGGAATATCAAAATATGGATCAAATAAATCGTAAGGGTTAAACAATATTCTTAAGCAAGAAAAAAAACTTTCGAAAATTTTTCTTTTTTGTTGAAAAAAAAAATTTATATAATATTTTTCTTCGTACTTACGACTTCTTTGAGTCCAAAACAAATTACACAATTATACAAAAAAAAATCATATTAAAAGTCGACGATTAGAACTAGAATATTTTTTATGAATTACCTTAAGCTATATAATTGTTAATAAAGAAAATAAAGAAACTCATCTGATGAAAACGTTAATTTTTAACTAACTTCGCCATTCTACGCTTCCCATTGTAAATAATAATCTCAGCCATTCGCAGCCTAACACGCATCAGACATCCAGCAAATCCACTCTACAACCCTCCCAACACTCTTCTTTACAATACTACAGGAATCACACCCATAATGACAAGAGCTCGTGAACTAACAAAACGATTTGCAATTGCACAAATAGAGAATTTACAACCGCTAGCCATACAACCACAACAAAATATAATCCGAAAACACAAATACCCCACACACACACAACATATTAACACCTTGAAACAATGGCAAACGAATAAAAAGTTTATAAAAAAAAAGGGAGAGACCCATGTTTTAACGTAATATAATATAAGACAGCAAATTAATACAGAAAATCCAGGCTGAAGGACCGCGGTCGATGGCCAATTGGCAATACATGGCAACAAATCAAAATTATATGTAAATACAAATGTTACAACGATAAATGTATGTAATGTCAATAAATTCACAATGTATGTATGTATATAATAATCTCATGAGCGTTACGACAGAATATTCGATAACTAAGCCATTTTCTTCTTTACTACTGCTTATTTATCAACCATTTCCCAGTTTTTCGTTGATAAGTCTCGGTGAAGCGGATTTACCTGGTAAAACGGATCGACGGTGTTTTTCCAACATTCCGTAGCTTCCGACAACGTAACTCGACGATATTTGTGCACATACGTCACCGCATCTTTTTTGCAAACGTCACTCTTGCAAACAGGAATATACAAGTAAAGTATGTAATTGTAGTGTTAGTATAGCATTTATATCTGCAAGTAAGAAATAGTAATTTTGTAAGAAATAGTAATTTTGTAATAATCCGATAAAACTGTTTAATCATAACAAATAATTGTTTTGATTGTAGATAACAAGAAGAAAGTCACTAAAAAACCAACTTAAGTTGCAACAAAAACAATTCGAATTTAGTAGGCATTATATAGAATTGAAATGCAGACTTTCTAATAATTTAACAAACGCTCGCTAACACCACATTAACGTTTTAATTACTGAAAAAAACCTGAAAGTTACCGCAAGGACCAATGTCATATGCAACGAAACATTCTTTGTATATATTATAAAAAATAAGCAGCTTCTGATAATCTAACAAATAATCGATAATAAATAACACCTTAATGGTTATATTGCAGCAAACAAACAAAAAGTCATTTAAAAAAGCAGTTTAAAGTGCAAAAAAAATTCAAATACATTACGGATTATACACAATAAAAACTTTTTTTTTCGGTCGATCGAAAAAATGCTCGAAAATACATAACACCGTAACTTTTCAATTGCAGAGAATAAACGAAAATTGGCAAAAAAAACGAATAATGCAACCAAAAAATTTGCAAATATTTGAGGCATCGTATATTATAAAAATTAAAAAGTCTAAAGTCCGACAAATGCTTGATAATAAATCCCTGATCTTTTATTGCATGAATGGAAAATCACTCGAAAAAAAAATTTCTGTTGCAGTAATGAAAATGCTTGCGAATATATAACGCAAATTTTCTAAAATGATTCTAGAGGAACAGAATAGCAGTTTGCTATCCTATAGCGGCGGCAGAAATTCCAAAGAGTCATGATTCGCACATATCGTTCAAACGGCTCTTGACTCAAGGATCAGAGCCAGCAAATCGGATACTAAGATAGAAAAGGAGAAAAAATAAAAGTAGGTGAGCAATACACGAGCCGGAGGATCCGTGAACCTCGCGACAAAACCTGAGTGACGTAGACGTTCCAAAGTCCAGCCACGATCGGGTGAGAGTCACGGCACATGACAGACGTGTGCAAGCCAAGTTAACCGTTTTCACGCTGATGTAACACTCGTAATATGTTAGACCTCCTCGCGTGTCTCGTGCTCGTCGCAACGTTATGCATGTTTGACAGTCATCGTTAGCTATAGCTACTATTTGCCGACACTTTCGACGATCATCCGAAATCTTTGATCCAAAATTCTACTGAATAGGAATCTCGAATTTTTCAAAAGTCGACCTTGTGCCATTTTCATTGAAAATTATTTTTTTCTTACTAAATTTTTTTTAAATTGTACAGTGAGAGAAATAGATACTACGATTTTTAATATCCGATATACTAAATATTATATACTATCGGGTAGTATTTGGATAGTACCGTGTATTGTGTGTATTGTAAGGGTTTATTATACGGAATGTACTTGGTACAATCAGATATTAACCATTACTATAATTATACTAACTGTTGCACTCCAGAGAGTGATCCCTATACGAAGCATCCAATATACTATTCGATAGTATATTTTTACTATCGGGCAATATCTATTTCTCTCAGTGTATAAACCCCCATGCCCGAATTTTTTCAACCCCATCAATGCACCCTTGAGTGTGCATTATTTCAGGTTCCTTAATATATAGAGCATGGAATGATTTACAATTAAAAGCGAAGTCTTTCCCGATAATTTTATCGGTCCGCAAAAATACTTGTAGAGCTCTATTAGAAATTTAATATGTACAGTTTGCAATAATGACAGCTTTCAAAATAATATCCACATATATAATAGGATTTTATTGTGGCTCTCGCGTTTACCGCAAGTACACCGAGAGAAATAGATACTAAGATTTTTAATATTCGATATACTAAATATTATATACTATCGGGTAGTATTTGGATAGTACCGTGTATTGTGTGTATTGTAAGGGTTTATTATACGGAATGTACTTGGTACAATCAGATATTAACCATTACTATAATTATACTAACTGTTGCACTCCAGAGAGTGATCCCTATACGAAGCATCTAATATACTATTCGATAGTATATTTTTACTATCGGGTAGTATCTATTTCTCTCAGTGTAGGGTGTATTCCATATCAGTTCGGCGACGCAAAAAAAACTGTACTTTTTTTGCAAAAATTTCCGCAGATACACCAAATTTCAAATGCGTTTCCTCGTAGCGGAAGCTTTGTTTACGTGAAAATTTTTTGTTGTTGAGATTTTTCCGTCAAGTCTTTCAGAATGCATTATCAATCATCGAGAGAAGTGGTTTAAAAGAAAACAATAAATCATTCAACCGATTGAACTAATATTTGCTACACGAGTGAAGCAGCAGTCCATTTTTGACCGATGCAATTTTTTTCGAAATGTATGTATAATTTAACATTTCATAGCTTTTTGAATTTTTTCACAAAGGAACGTGCGCACTAGAGTTTTCGTGAAAACGGTGATATTTCGGAAAATAATTTTTTATACGTACTGTTACTGTTAATATTGTTTGGTATTGAATTCGACCGAAATCGAGGAAAACGGTTTGGGTTTTATTATGTGTTGATATTTCCGAAAAATTCTCGTTTTTGCCCTAACTTCGACAAATCATCAGACAATGAACTCGAATTTCATAGACGAAATCGGTACTATTTAGTGATGATTATGTTCATAGTTTCGTTAATCGACAATGTGGATCAAAATTTTCAAAGATTTAACTTTTAGAAAAAATTATGTTATTGCTTTAACTTTAGCGAAACGTAAAGATAGCGAACTTGAATTTTATCCATGAAAATAGTAGTATTCAACAATAATAAGTGCTCAGTTTCAACATAATTTGTTCAATTTTATTTTAAATTATTTCCTTTCAATTTTTTCGGTATTTTCGGGTTCAAATTTTTCGAAAAATTAACTTTGATGAAAAATAAGGTTGCACAGTTGAACGTGGCCAATTGCTTTATTGTTATTTTTATTTTTTTCTATAAGATTCCTCTATGAGGAAGCCAAAATCAATTAACATACTTTTCCATAGAGGTAGCGTTGTATAATAAACCAAAAATAATAAGGAAGCAATTTGCAAAGTCTAAGTTAATTTAAATTCGTACTTCAGTGCATCTGTTGGAATTGTAAAATTTTAGAGATTATGATTTTGAGAAAAATTTTCAGAATTTCTTTTTCTTTAGTTGGCTGAACTGTTATCCAATGTGTTTTAGATATGACTAATGATTTGCGTACAATATGTAATTCACTGAAATTGAATGTAGTAAACTCAATGTTAGGACCAAACTTTAGGTTACTGAGAAAATAAATTAAGTAAAAGATCCTATTTGTTTGATGATTAGACTATAAAAAAAAATTACTTAAAATTTAATGTGCAGATACAGTTTTTGTGCATAAGCTGGTACAATAATTTCAATAATTCACTTTAAATTTATTGTAAAAGTCATTTTCACAATCCGCTGTAATTACACTCTTAATTGACATTAATTTCATATTAGAATTGTAGATAACATGTTTTATGCATAAAAACTTACAGTTTTTTTTAACAATGCACATAAAACTTTGCATTTTCATTATTATTGTCAGACGATTGCTTCGCATGCAAAGAAATGTATGAATACTTTATCAAAAACAAAACGAAAAAAATTGTTGTTGGAATTATATGAAAAGTTAAATAATGGTCAATAGGAAGAATTTTGGTCCATTAGTTTTTCTGTTAGTTTCATACGGATTTTTCATTTATCTTTTAACTACCAGCTTTTTTTAGACTGAAAATTAGCTTTTCACGATGATCAGTCACTCAACGGAATTTTCTACATCGTTTCTATGAGAAGCAACCAATGTTTTCTACCATAAATCGAGATGATTAATTCTTGAATCGCATAAATAAATGAATTTTGCAAATGGTCAAAGTCAATATATAGAAATATCGCAAGATGTAGGCCATTAATGCACATTCTGTAACTCACTTCATATAGCGCATATATGTCTTTGAATTATTTAAGAAACGATGAGATTAAAATAATTTTACAACAATTTCAACATTTATGACTGAAAAAGGAACTCTAATAATGAACAAGTTTGGTAAACTCAAAATTGTCAAAGACTAAAAAAATAACGATTCGCATAGTCAAGCGATTTGCACACTTTATAATGAATATGATTTATGAATGATTATTTTTTTTATTTCGAAAATGTTCACTCAATTCGTTCATCAAGCAAGCTCCTTTTTCAGTAAGTTTTAAAAACATTTTCGCGCAATTATTTTTTCATGAAATGCTTATGAAATTCCGTAGAAAATGCCATAGTTTGATTTAGGAGAATTGAATAGTTTTTGTTGAATTATCAGTTATCAGCCACCACGTAGAGATAAGCAGGAACATTATGAGGCACGCGACTGCCATGACGATCTGTATCACAGACTTTCGTAGTATCACACCTCCAAGAACATTCCGGATAGCTATCTCGTTGTGTAAATTGTACATGGCGCCTTCGACACTATGTAACGGAAGCTACTCCTAACTATTACCCGGAAAGACAGCAAAAAAAAAGGAAGTAAAAAAAAACGTGGAGGGAGAAACTAAAGGAAGACAAGTGAAGGAAGAAGACACTGTTTAAAGTACTTAACGTAAAATTACTGCAAAGTGTCGGTGGTTCTATTACGAAAACGAATAAAGAAAATTTATAACATGCATTTAACGTAAAATCGATTTACAATTCTGCTAAATTCGTTACGAAAGTCGCATTAATTGATGAACAGTCTGCTCAATTCGTTACAGAATGCTAATTAATTAATGTACTGAATATACCATTCGAGTCGTGTATATATATGTGAGTTGACTTGAATTTTACAACACCCTCGTACACCGTTGAAAATATTTAAGGCAAAATTACTACACATGTGCCGGAAGCTCTCTACAGGACGAGTCTAGAAAATTTACTACACAAGTATAACGCGAAAAGAATGTACAATCCTGCTAAATTCGTTGCGAAAATCTTATTAGTTAATGTCGAGTTCATTAAAATTTATAGAAAGTTTCCGAAATTCGTCAATAAAGTCACGTTTTTAATATACTTCATCTTTGATTTTACCACACGTACATAGAACTTTTATTTATTTCAGTATATGGAACTGAATTTAATACACATATTTATTAAAAATACAATACATTAAATCATGATACGTTATTAAAAATTTTCAAATATTTTTTTATAGTGCAGTGAACGAAAGAAAGTAAAGGAACAAAATAAAACCCTTAAAGAAAAAAAAACTATTGGAGTCGCCAATAAAATATCGAGACCAAATAGGTACTATCATTGAGACTAAGTAGTTACGATTAATTTTTTATTGTTCACACTAATATGGTTGCAATAATATTTTTGTTACTTCAATGATCGAAAAAGGGGAATACCGGTTTACCCCTTTCCCGAATAGTTCTGTGGTATCTTATCAGTTTAATACTGTAAGATACCTGGAATATCGATTTTATCAGTTACTCAATTAGTTGAAATGCGTCAATTCATTAACGTATTCTGATGTAATTTACTTCTAGCTGAAAATGTTGAGGCATAAAAGATGCCTTTTTTAAGATACTGCAATTAGATAGAACCACAAACTTTTTTTTACCTCTCCATGGAAAGAAATGTGATCGCTCAAGTATTCACATTCAGCTTTGACCTAAAATAAAGGTACCCGCATTTACAACTTCACAGATTGCAGTGAGAATGCATTTCGCAGCAAAAGTTTGATTTGATGGGAATTCGGATACTTGGAGATAGGAAAAATAACTAAAAAAGAAACGAGGTTTTACCCTATCTTGAGTGCTATGCGTTTTCACGTCTATCACTTATCTCTGTACTTGACCTTGAAGTTTGGGACTCGGAATAATCAAAGCCTGACGAAAGTAATAATAAGGGGACTTTGAATAATCAGGGCCCTGCAGGACCGTCCTAATTGAACTAGAGTAATTGGAACCTCATGGGAGCGTCTCAGTGTGACTTAAAATAATCAGGGCCTTGTGGAAGTCTCTCAGTGCAACTAAGAATGATTAAGGTTTTGTGGGACTCTTTCAGGGGACCTTAGAATAATCACGACTCTGTGGAAGTCTCTCAGTGGGGCTTAAAATAATGAGGACTTGATTGGAAATATATAAAAACTCAGAATAATCAGGGCCTTGTGGAAGTCTCTTAGGGCAACTAAGAATGATTAAGGTTTTGTGAGACCCTTTCAGGGGACCTTAGAATAATCACGACTTTGTGGACGTCTCTCAGTGGGGCTTAGAATAATGAGGACTTGATTGGAAATATAGAAAAACTCAGAATAATCAGGGCCTTGTGGAAGTCTCTCAGGGCAACTAAGAATGATTGAGGTTTTGTGGGACTCTTTCAGGAGACCTTAGAAAAATCACGACTTTGTGCACGTCTCTCAGTGGGGCTTAAAATAATGAGGACTTGATCGGAAATATAGAAAAACTCAGAATAATCAGGGCCTCGTGGAAGTCTCTCAGGACAACTAAGAATGATTAAGGTTTTGTGGGACTCGTTCAGGGGACCTTAGAATAATCACGACTTTGTGGAGGTCTCTCAGTGGGGCTTAAAATAATGAGGACTTGATTGGAAATATATGAAAACTCAGAATAATCAGGGCCTTGTGGAAGTCTCTTAGGGCAACTAAGAAAGGTTAAGGTTTTGTGGGACTCTTTCAGGGGACCTTAGAATAATCACGACTTTGTGGAGGTCTCTCAGTGGGGCTTAAAATAATGAGGACTTGATTGGAAATATATGAAAACTCAGAATAATCAGGGCCTTGTGGAAGTCTCTTAGGGCAACTAAGAAAGGTTAAGGTTTTGTGGGACTCTTTCAGGGGACCTTAGAATAATCACGACTTTGTGGACGTCTCTCAGTGGGGCTTAGAATAATGAGGACTTGATTGGAAATATAGAAAAACTCAGAATAATCAGGGCCTTGTGGAAGTCTCTCAGGGCAACTAAGAATGATTGAGGTTTTATGGGACTCTTTCCGGGAACCTTAGAATAATCACGAGTCTGTGGAAGTGTCTCAGTGGGGCTTAAAATAATGAGGACTTGATTGGAAATATAGAAAAACTTAGAATAATTAGGGCCTTGTGAAATTTTCTCAGAGAAACTAATAATGATCAGGGTCTCGTGAAAGTCTTTCAGGGAATCTTAAAATAATCAGGACTTTGTGGAAGTCTCGCTGTGGAACTACGATTAATCAGGGCCTGATTGGGAATATAGAGAAACTTCAAAGATCCAGGATCTGATGGCGAGACTCATCGGGAAACCTCGAATAATCACCGCTTTCCGTGCTGTCTCGTAGAAGGAAATCGAATATTCGGGGCCTGATTTTGGGCACCATATCCAGACTTGAAATAAGCAGGCCCTAACGTGCAACCTCATAGGCAGACTTAAAATAATCAGAGACTGGCGTAATATCTAATAGAGAGGCTTGGAAAATGCGGACCTGTTAAAGGGCCTCTTAGGCAGATTTATAATTATCGGGGCTTGAGCTAGTGTCGAATAGAACGACTTGGAATAATCAGGGTCCGATGAGGAGTCTGATAGACGGACTCAGAATCGATCAGCATCTGACGTAGTGCCTTAAAGAGGGATTTCGTTCAATAGGGGTTTGGTGAGGGGCTTCATAGAAAGACAGTATCATCAGGGCCTAGCGTGGGGCCTTATACACACACCTACAACAATCCGGACCGAACAATGTGTCTTATAGAACGATTTAGAATAATCAGGACCTGGCGTATCTCGTAGACCAGTTGAGAATATTCAGAGCCAGATAAGGGGCCTCATAGACAGACTTAGAATAATCAGGGCCCAGCGTACTGTCTTATAGTTCGATTTGGAATATTCAGGGCTAGGCAAATTATTGGGCCTAGTGGCAACTTCCATAAAGAAACTGAAAATAATTAGTATGAGGAAAAAGGGCCTCACAGAAAATCTCAGAATAATCAGGGCCCGGCGTACTGTCTTATAGATTGATTTAGAATATTCAGGGCTAGGCAAATTGTTGGGTCTAGTGGCAACTTCCATAAAGAAACTGAAAATAATTAGTCTGAGGAAAAAGGGCCTCACAGAAAAACTCAGAATAATCAGGGCCCGGCGTACTGTCTTATAGATCGATTTAGAATATTCAGGGCTAGGCAAATTGTTGGGCCTGGTGGCAACTTCCATGAAGAAACTGAAAATAATTAGTCTGAGGGAAAAGGGCCTCACAGAAAAACTCAGAATAATCAGGGCCCGGCGTACTGTCTTATAGATCGATTTAGAATATTCAGGGCTAGGCAAATTATTGGGTCTAGTGGCAACTTCCATGAAGAAACTGAAAATAATCAGTCTGAGGGAAAAGGGCCTCACAGAAAAACTCAGAATGATTAGGGTCTGGTAATGGTCACTATACATTAATCCCGAATGAATGTAGCACATCCACAGTCATGTGACGTATTTGCAACAGTTGCATGGAAAATCTTTTGATGAAATTTCGAAAAACAGCCTTGAGATTGGCTCGTGCGCGTTATGGCCCGCTTGTTACCTACTGAAATCCGTGTGGCTCCTACTGAATGGATGGTCACTTTCTCCTGCCATCTTTTTTAATGCTGAGATTCTTGGGAATTCCCTTCCTCTGAGCGTATCACTGGAATCTCCTTACGCTCGTAGATATATCCTGTTCGAACGCATTGCACACTATCATTTTAACTTTATGATAAGTCGGTCGATCACATACGGAAAATTCGAAGTCTCGTATTAGACTTTTAAGCATCTCATCAATTGCTGTATTTAATGTTTATTCCGTTTCAGTAATTTATTAATTACGCCGAAAAGTTATAAAAAAAAATTTTCTTGAAAATTGTAAGAAAATGTATAATAGAATTTTAAATCGTACAGATTTAAATAGTTGAATAATAACTATTACGAATGAATTACACGATTCTTTCAGGTAAAATTATGTTAAAAAGGTTCGCAACTCTGACCGAAAAATATGAACTTTTTTCACCAAAATAATAGAATATTTTTTATTAACAACATTTTTTTTTATTGAAAAAAATTGAAAAAGCGACAATTACGGTAACCGAAATTTGAAAAATATTGGTTCATTGCTAGTGATGACGCAATATCGATGAATCTTAAGATCAAAAAGGGTGGGGAAGAACGGCACCGCGATAAATAACGAAAAATTGAATTAAGTACACGATAATTTTTTTGATAAAGTGGTAAAATATTTGAAATGATAAAAAAATATTTTTATTTATTGCATATCGAAAGGGGTATGATTCTGATTGAAATGTCAGTTCTAAATGGAAAAGAATGCTCTTAACAGCACAGGTTGTCACAATTTGCATTTTAAATCGCTCAATCGCTACTAACGGTACAATATCGATAAATCGAGATCGAAAACAAAGTTAAAGGAGGAGAAGGAGGGAAGCGTATTCCACGCTTAAATTAATTTGAAAAAAGCAGGTAAAGTACACGATAAATGTTCATCTAATTACGAAGAGTACGAAGATTCACAGCTCTGAATGAAAGACCTGACTATCACAATTTGGACCAAAATATCACAATTTAGACCTAAATATCACAATTTGGACCTAAATATCACAATTTGGACCTAAATATCACAATTTGGACCTAAATATCACAATTTGGACCTAAATATCACAATTTACACTTAAATATCACAATTTACACCTAAATATCACAATTTACACCTAAATATCACAATTTACACCTAAATATCACAATTTAGACCCAAATATTACAATTTAGACCCAAATATCACAATTTAGACCCAAATATCACAATTTAGACCCAAATATCACAATTTAGACCCAAATATCACAATTCAGACCTCAATATCACAGATTCACAGTTCTGAATAAAGACCACTTATCACAAATACTTTAGAGTAGATATAATAATAAAAATAATTTTTTTATCACACAAATAAAAAGGATACCACTATATTTAAAATATTAGTTCGGAATTTTGAAAAATTTACTTGACGGTATCAGGCATTGCAATGAAAAACAAGAAACCGATTAATTGCCAGTAATGGCGTAATATTCCTAGATCTTGTGATCGAATAGATAGTGAAGGGCGGAGAAGAGGGAACGTGGTTGCAGCGGCGCCGCCGTTTTCCGCGAGGGTTTCTCGCGGGTTCCGGTAGCCATCCAGAGTCAGAGAGGGCCGCGTTGTGAGCCGCGAGTAGCGCACGAGATAAAAGTGAGGGAGGATCCGCGAGTGGGGGAGAAGCTCCAACGCGTACGGTATATATGCTGGAAGCGACCAGCAGCATAGTACAGTTCACCAAGAGACAAAACCGAAAAGAGAGTGAGATCGGCGAGAAACATCACAAAACGTGTGTGATATTTCACCAATACAGAGATAATATTACTGTGAATAAAAAAAGGGATTTAACGAAAAGTCGCTTGAAAATTAGTGCTTAAAAAAAAAAGTGCAATAAAAAAAAGTTTCGTGCCAGTTTTTGTGAAGAATTAATTTTTAAGAAAATAAGTGCGCGAAACTGCGTTTTTTCGTTAAGAATAATTGAAACGTTAATCGATAGTTAAAATGAAGACACCAATCGGCTTGAGGATGAATTTATTGTCGATTGTAGCGGTGATGGTGATCGTCTCGGCTATAATGCAGAACGTCACCTACGCTAGACCTTCCGGACTTATCAGGTAGCCTATCGATTCTCTAATCGTTCCTCCTAAAGAGTTATGAGCTTGTTACTCACGCGACGTACGTACTATTGATATTAGGGATTCATTCAAGAATTTTTCACAGCGTGGATGATGCTCGTTATCTTCAATGTAAACTTTGTAAGCGATTTTATTACACGCGCTGTGACATTTAACGTATTTGACAATTATCGTTACTAATGTCATAGAGTGGTGATATATTGCATTATTGACAATAAAATAATTTTTTTAAACCATAACTCTGACATTTTTTAGCACCAATTGGGAAAAGAATTTAATAGAGGCAAATCAACCAGAAACTTTTCGCACAATTTTTTTACCATGTCATGTCATTTTGTTGAAGTTGTTCAAATTATGATTATGAAATTACGTATACCATGAATATTTATTTTAGATACTAATGGGATTTTGAGGCTCCAATTTTCATAAAATATGGCTAATTTTTATCATGCAGAAATAATTTTTTTTTGGACCTGATTTTAATCAAATTTCCGTCTGTTATTTTTCAAATTAAAGTTCGACTAATTAAAGTTAAATTGGTAATTATTTATGAATGCAGAATTTAATGAAGAATTGTTGTATTATTTTATGTATGGTAACTTGTAGTTTTATAATATCGGGTTCGAAAAATTAGAAGATATTAAAGGAACTTTAAAAAAGAATTTCATTTCAATTGAATAACAAGATTTAAACGTTTACTCGAAGATATCGCAGGCTTTCACGTTGAAAGGGTTAGTAGATTTTAAGTCATAACTTCTTGACTGTGAATTAAAGGTTCGCGGGCCGCAACCGCCGCTCCTTTTCCCGCGCCAGCGCCGGCAACTTTACGGAGAGATATAAATTTATATTAGGAATTATTATTTCACTTTTGTTCGGTGCACTTTGGCCATTTGCCATTTTTCATCTCAATTATTAGTCGGTTATAAAAAATTGCTAGCAAGACATTAAAAATTACTCTCAAAAAATTAACAAGAAGGAAACAACAATAAAAGTAAACAACTTTTTGAAAATGCAACGCAATCTCTTAATCACAAACTCTTTTAATACCTAAAAAAATTGTAAGAAAAATAATGTGCTGCTTTTAAATAAAATTTAGAAATTCAAATTTGATACTTAAATTCGTCATACAAACGATATTTTTATATTTTTTATTATAGCTGTCTTACTCCACACTCTACCTTATTATTCATGGATTCAAAACTGCAATAAACAAATAAATAAATAAAAATTCTAAAAAACATAGAGTACTACAAAAATTGTGACAGAAAAAAATTGCCTTCCATGTAAATTTTCCGAAAAGTTGTGGAAAGCAATTTTGGTTTCTTTTTACAATGCGCATTTCTTTATGCATACGAATCCCAATAATTGATACATTTAAAAACAATTTAAAAATCAGAAAATTTGTAGAACAGTTAACTTAGCATTACACGTCAATTTTGCGTAAAATTTGTTTGTTTGCCCGGGTTTTCATTCGCGGTGGCTAAAATCTCGGGTTACTATGAAACGCGAATTCGGAGAACGTCTTGCGGGTGTATCTAATTAACCGACGGATAATTAGTTCGTCTGGAGCAATTTATAGCAAGCAGAACGTCTCAGGTGCCTTATCAAAAAAAATTGCCCTTTCCTTAATGCATTAAAACAGATATTTTGATATTAATATCAAAGATATCAACAAAGTTTTCACCTAACTTCCTCTTCACGCCCTTCCCGCCATTCGATGAGCTAACCTAACTTCCAATGCGTCCGCAGCCGAGTTAGCTACAATGTACCGCTTTTGCCACGGGCACGGAAAAACTGCGGAAAACCTGTACCGATACAGACGGCCGTGTATTCTTCTGACTTCCCGGTGTATATACGAAAGTAACTTACTGGAGTATATACGCCGAGGCCTCAGAAAAACTGACCTTCCGTTCACTGATTGATGAGCCAGCTGGTGCACGGCTAAGCGGTCACCCATCTAAGTTATGGCCGGAAACAATGATGCTTAACTCGGGGGATCGCCAGAGCCGTACACCGACCGCACAACCACCAGTGTCGGTAAGATCAAAGATATACATTTTTCTTATTAAAATATTACGACATAAACATTAGTATATTGTGGAACAAGGGTCGAAAGTTTGCGATTGCGACGATTGTGAGGTTTGCAATCACATGAGTCGCAATTGCTTATTTCGGCCCTTGTTACACACTATATTTTTTCTAACGAGTGCATGAATAGTGGTGCATTAGATGGTAGTTTTGAGGGAGGAACAGTGAAAAGTGAAGTTCCAAACTTTTGTCCCTACACGGAAAAAACGACTTCATTAAATATACCAATTTTTAATTCGTTAAACAAAATTGGTCAGTGTAACCACTATATTCATAGATTCAATGGCGCACAATTGGTTCCCTCACCAATGGCAACTTGGTCAATACTTTAGTGCATATAACCAACAAAAATAGTTGTCGTTACCAAGAAATTGTAGTTACTGTGGTTCTAAAGAACCAACCACGAAAATTGGTTCTGATGACTGCTGGTACGACTAAGTTTTTAGTAGAATAGAGGACTACCAATTTCATTGGTAGATACAACTAACTATTTTGGTTGGTACCATCATCGGCCGTTAGTCGTGTAACGCCGCTAGTAACGTTTTAAGCGCGCTTTTTCTTTTGAAGCCGGTTCCAGTTATTAAGAGCTTTATAAATCAACATTTAAACAGTAGTTTAATAAATCAACATTCAAACAGAGTTGCTTCACAACTCTGGTGGATTGGTTGTTTCAATGAAGAAAATTGGTTGATCCCACCAAGCGGATTGGTTGTTTCAACTAAGAAAATTGGTTTTTTCAACTAAGAAAATTGGTTGATCCAACCAAGAGGTTTGGTTGTTCCAACTAAGAAAAATGGTTATAACGGCGCATTGAAATGGTTGTTCCAACCAAGTATATTGGTTATTCCAATGATTTAATCATAGTTAGCCCGGCCAATTACTTGGTTGCTTCAACTAATCTAATCTAACCAAGTTTCATTGGTTGATGCAACTAGAAAATCGTTTGGCGCATATATAACCAAGACAATTGGTTGGAGGTAACTAATTTTTTTGTTACTCCAACCAAGTCGTTTTTTCCGTGTACCCTCGCGGACCTCTCAAACGTCACGTATGGTTGGAATTCAGTCGTTTTTCCCACATTCGACCACGAACCAACCGGTCAATTGGTGCACCAAACCAACCGATGTTCTAACTTTTCAAAGGTTAATTTCGATTGGTTTTTGTAAACCAACCATTTCTTGGACACGATGAAAAGTTGGTTCACGCTTGGATATTATAAACCAACCCGAATTCCGACTTCCAAGGTACAATATCGATGGTTGATTTGTCGTTGATTTTTCAAAACCAACCATAAACCAACCATTTCAGACAACTCACTATCCGGAGGTTGGCTTATGGTTGGTTTTGAAAAATCAACGATAAATCAACCATCGATATTGTACCTTGGAAGTCGGAATAATGGCCATAATAAACATAATAGCCTATTCGGTTGAGTTTTGGAAATAATTTTTTTTATTTTTGTTAGTAAAATTTGAATATTCAATCAACCATTTATAGAGACTTTCTTCAAAACCGACTGAATTCTGTTCGGATAGATCCTCGTAAAAAGTCCTTATAAACGTCTTATCGTTGCGTTCAATTTTAGTTAATTTTCATTTTATTTTTGTCAAGAGTCACTGACAAAAATAACACATCACTGGTATAAATTAATGCATTCAATTAATAAATCTCGAACCAAGAGACGATTTTTATGATCTTTAATCAACTTTAATGTTGCCACGAGAGTTATAATGCTCTATAAGCACATCAAGGGAAAAATGCGTCTACGCAATTAAAATGTACATACATATATAGTCAAACACGTGTAACGCGAAGCTGATGCAATTCGGTGAGATTCTTGGTTGGACTCCAGAGGAGCCAGCCTTGGTTGAGGGTCGCGCGATCCTTAACTTGAATCTCGCTCGATCGTTATCTAGATCAAAAAGAAAGCGTTTCATTTATCGCTTTAAATTAAAAAATTTAAATAGAATAAGGTGCTGTTGAAGTGCAATTTTGTCATCTAGTTGTTAATTATATAAAAATAATTATATGAATATTATTAGAATTTTTGTCAAATTTTTGTTCCATTAATTTATTATTTAATATTATTGGGGTGGAAAAAAATCATGTGTAGAAGTGTAGAATTATACTTAAGAAATGCGGTCAAATATACATATAACATAAGTTTCACGAGCTTAATTAAAAATAATGTAATAGTCAATAATACATCTTGTCTTAAAATTAATTATTTCAAACTTTATTATTTAAAAAAGATAATTATTAGGCAAGACAAATCATCCTTGTATTTGTAATGCCTAAGCTTAATCTCAATAATAAAAAAATTAATATGTCGTTAGAATCAATGGTAAATGATGAAAAATAATTATTATTATCACTCAAGGGCAGAACTAATGCGATTTATAGCCGCTGTTATCACTACGAATTTTTCACCCCAAAAGGGAATTGGTAGCGATACTATCTTCTCTGCTGCTATCTTTTATCTCATTCCATGAATTGATACTACTAATTAAATAAGGTTACGCCATACAGCCCCTAATTTCCCTTCGTATTTTCTTACCTCCTTAAGATTTGTCGTGTTTCTTTTATCCAACGATTGTATTGACCAATTTCTAATGTTCCTTGTATCGAAATTTGCACCTTATCAAAAATACCTTTGCAAAGCCATTTTAAATGAATGTGAAGTGAAAAATTACAAAATTACAAAATTACAAAATTACATACATTACATACTTGCGCGTTTTAAATCAATTTTTCACGTCTTTTTTTACCTTAAATTACAATACACTTTTACAATTAATTTCACATGGATACTTAAAGCAAAAAAAAAGCATTTGCTCTGTATTTATACGTTATTTGTAATTTCTTTTTCGCTTTTATTTGTACACGATATTATAGAGTTTTTAAGTTATTCTTGAGCTGCAGGTTTTTGTACCTTTCATTAGTGTATGTTTTTTCGTATAAGTACTTACAAAAAATTACCTTACTTGCTCTGTTTTTATTTTTTATTTTATTGTCAGTTTGTTTGCGATTTTTTGTACATCACTGTATAAGGTTTTTTGCGCATAAATACTTAACTTAAGAAAATCATTTTACCTGCTCCGTTTTTATGCATTGCTTGGTTTTTTTTCCTTCTTTTATGTTGTACATTACATTACAGTGTATTTTTTTATTCATTTTCAGCAGACAAAAACGTGTGTCGGACCAGCGACTGGCGGAACTCGAGACGTTGTTGGCTCTCACCAGATTGCGAGGAAAAATGGTCACCGTACCCCTGGCATTTGGTCGTGTGAATCCCGCCAAACTGTAAGTTTCATGCCACACGTTCCATTATTCTTCGTTCCGCGCTGGACGGCTTGCATTCTTTGCAATAAAAGAAGAATTTTATTGCAAATATTTGCAACAAAAGTGTCGAATCTACTCGAAGAAGAAAGATCGAGTTGAGGAATTTAAGAAAATCGTCGAGAAAGCAATGAAACCTATAAATTCGTGTAAAGTCTCGTTTCGCACATACCGAATCAATTCTCCATACGTCTTTTCCTTTTTTACCGTCACTGTCGCTTCAAAAATCCAATTTTGAATTCAAATATACTGAATTGCTTCACATAATCCAATTTCGTAATTCCATCAAAATTTGGTTTCGAATAATTTACTGCAGAACGAGAAAATATTTATAGAATTATAAATCAAACGTTATTTTTACAAATAAATAATAGTAATCTTTCTTGTTTTATAAATCTGCGATGTGATATTAATGTAGGCCGTTTTATAAAATGGCTTACATTCCTCAATAGATTCACAGAATTTTTAATTGGTCGAAAATTATAAGTAATCTTCGGTTTGGTTTTCTCATTTCAATTACACAATAGAATTTGCATATTTCCGCATTGAATCAAAACCCTATTTTTTTACGAAATCCCTGAAATGTAATTTGTTTTTAATAAGACATTCCCCCCCTCAATTCGTGTCTTTTAATTGGCTCCATAATTTTAATTAGTGTTTCTTCGTACCGGAAATTTATAAAATTGTCAGTAAAGACCTGGGGCTAAAAAACTTTTGTGGAAATTTGTCAGACCTTTTACAATTCCTTAAGAAAAGTACACCGGTGAATAGCGTGAACTGTCAAGTGAGTTTTGTACTTTTTTTGTTCTATTTCCTTTTTTGCAAGTATAATAAGAATAAAAAGTGGAAAGATGTGCAATAAGATGAATGATCGATATCCTCGAACTATATACTTTTCTAGTGGTGACAAAAAAAAAGAAAAAACAGAAAAAACAGTCCACAGGGATCTTAAGACGTTTACATGCTGCTCGGGTACCGGGCTGAAGCTGCTACCGTCGCAGTATAACAGAACTACTCGTAACCGTGTTAGCTGAACCAACGAATAAATTTCCATTTGCTGTAGTTTCGCTTTCTCTGTTCTTTTCAACCCCTTTGGTAAAATTTCTTCATACTATTGTCCGAATCCCTACTAGCATAATACACTAAACTACAGTAAAGGTCAACTAGAACAACTCCAAATTACATTACCGCGTTATTCCCTCATTTTCCTTTTCTTAACTATCGGAAAAACTTTTATTATTCATGGAGATAAAAAATGTAATGAAAATCGCAGTATTCCTCGTTGGAGATAATTCCGTATTTATTGTTTTCCTTTCATAATAATAAATGCGTCGCTCATTGCAAAATAATACTTTAGTTTAACGTCAATAGAAAAAAAACACTCAATAAACAAAGAAAAAAGTTATTTTAATAAAAATCTAATTAAAGCTGCATTTGAGAAATCCGATGGGCATAATTTCGAAATAATTATCGGTAGCTCAAAAAAAAGAAAAACTCTTTCTCAAGTGCAAACCACTTTTTAAAACATGAATTGAAACCATGCGTCAAATTTAACGCAATTTTTTGATGAAATATTTCCATGCAGTTTCAAAAATATTTTTTATTAAAACGTATTTAACTTTATAATAATTATACGGCCAAAAGTTCTAACGGAATATTTTTTTTTTAAATCTTATAGACTATTGAAAAATGAATCCGTTTTGTTCCTTTTAAAAAAATGTGTAAAGTCTGTATTAAAATTTAACAAAAATAATGCGCTTTGTCAAATAGGCGAGAGTCTACTGTAGACCGTTTATAGGCGTTGAGGGCTGACGCGCTTGGGTTAGGTCAGGCAATCGTGAGACGTGAACCGCTATATGGTCATTGCGTCCCGACGAGTGGGGAGCAAAGAGCGGCCGAATATAAGTGGGCCCGTACGCGAGCCTCCAGCCGAACACGCGACGAGGACGACCGCGAGTTCCCTGCCCTATTCATCATATATATATACTGCTCCACGCTGTGCGTATGACGTAAAAGCTTAAGATCTCCCAAAATCATCACCAATCAGTATTTTACAATTTAAAAAAAACACTACCGCTCCAATTAATAATTCATTTAATTTCATTAACAAAAATTAACATTACAAGAAAATCACTTAGTTCATTAAATATGTTTTGTATGTCCAAAAGGAAATAGAACAAATTTTTCTTTCATTTTTATACAAAATAGATTTCAGTTAATTTTAAAATTAATTTATTGTTGTTTTTTAATGAACATTTTTGAAATAAAAAATACATTCCTCCCATTCAGTCTGATCTTCTAATTAAATCGCTTGCGTGTTTCTTGCCCTATGACTAAATTTTTTTATTACGAAATCGATGGAGTGAAAAAAAATGTCGACATTTGAATTTCTTAAATTCTCAAGATTTGAAGCTCACATCGCGATACGCCCACGCTCCGATCGAACCTAATATAAGACTTTCGATTTACTCACGAGTTTATTTATAATCATTTTAATCGGAAGAGAAATACAATTTGAATATACCGTAAAATTTGTAGATTCACTGTAAAATCGAGAAGTTTCGAGCGATGACGTGTCAGAAGCACGTGTGTTATACGAGCGTTAATGATGACGCTCGTCTCGTGCATTCTATGCTAAAAACCGCATATTTATACACGTTTGCAAATTATATCCAACAAAATAAAAAATTCTACATAGATACATTTACAGAGTTCCAACAATTCTGTTACTGTTAATGAACTCTATGAGGCCACTCATAAATAGTTAAAAAATTACTATTTTTTTAATAATAATCAATAAAACAAAAATTTGAAAAATACGAATTTCGACTTTAATAAAATGTCCATCCATTTTCTTATTAATATGATAAAATATTTAAAGGTATTCAACAACCGAATTAACATGACAATTGAAAAAATAGCTACTATCTATGGATAAATTTTAAAAAAGTACATTTCGCTATTTCTCCACACTTACAAAAAAAAACCTTGCAAATTGCTTCCTCATTATTTTTTGCTTTCTACCAAGCTACCTCTATGAGGAAGTATGTCGATCAATTTTGGCTTCCTCATAGAGGAAGCTTTGCAGAAAGCAAAAAATAATGTGGAAGCAATTTGCAAGGTTCTACTTTGCAGGTACTCGGAAGACATTTTTATAAAAATTCAAAGTGACGTAAATTTTTTACCGCTCGACCGATTTGTGTAAAATTTTTACTCAAAAATTGTGTAATGATAGTCCATATGTAAACTAAATTAAAACCCGATACCTAGTAATTTGCATGAGCAAGCGCTCGAACGAGATTTTTTAATTAATTCAAAATGGCATAAAATTTGAACTACTCGACCGATTGGTGTCGAATTTGTACAAAATATCTTTTTAAATGGTCGTCTAAGTGTGAAGAAAATTTAAGATGAATCTGTGAAAAATTGCGAAAATTTTCTTTTTCATAAAAGCTTTTTTTTCCTTTTATTCACCAAAATCGAAATTTTCTCACACGTCAACAATTAATTAGACCAAGATCTTAATTGGAAATCAATAATCGTGAAATCACATCGGCTATTGCAGCCGAATATCTCAGAATTTGCATGAGCTTATAGTATTTGCAGACATTTTTGAAAAAATTAAAATCCTAATAAAATCAGAACGGCTCGTCAGATTCTCGCAAAATTTGGTACACATAATGTTTCACGGGTAGTCCATTTATGTACAACAATTTCAACCCAGTGCCTCTTTAATTGCAAAAGTTATAGCGTGAAATAAATTTTTATCAAAATTTGAAAAATTGTGTAGATAAAAAAATTTGCAACCAATTCGCGTCGAATACAATCCCAAACGGCATTCTATGATAGCCCACTTGCATACAAAATTTAAAGAGCATTCATCGAAAATTGCGACAGTTATCGTGTAAACAACGAAACGTGCACACACACATACATTTCGCACAAACCACTTTTCTTGACATTTTGGACCATTCTAAGTGTACTGACATGAAAATCTAAAAAAAAAAAAAATTTCACGAAAACAAAGCTTCCTCTATGAGGAAGCAAAACTAAAAAAATCGGCCTTAATAAAAAAATGTTAACACTTTTCTTAATCAGTCAATATTACTGAATAATATGAATGAATAAATTCAAATATCGATTACTTTTGAGAATCAATAGTTTTCTCTGTTTATTTACTCTATAACTATCAGCATTCTATAATGGTAATGCGTTAATGATTATATTTCCTAATCAGTCAATATTACTGAATAATATAAATGAATAAATTCAAATATCAATTACTTTTGAGAATCAATAGTTTTCTCTATTTATTTACTCTATAACTATCAGCATTCTGTAATGGTAATGCGTTAATGATTATATTTCCTAATCAGTCAATATTACTGAATAATATAAATGAATAAATTCAAATATCAATTACTTTTGAGAATCAATAGTTTTCTCTGTTTATTTACTCTATAACTATTAGCATTCTATAATAGTAATGCGTTAATAATTGCTCATGCTTGTCAATATTCACAGGAATAAGCCCCATAGTGATGCGTAAATATCGCAGTCCTCGCGGCGTGATAAGTTGGCGCGCTTTTCTTCGTCTTCTTCCATCTCTGCCTCTTATTGATCTGCACGTCTCTTCTTTACACGATCTTTCGCGTCCACATCACGGTTCATAATTAAATTGACGTCAACGACACATGCATGCTCGATGGTCATGCTCATGCGCGTGTGTCACTAGCGATTTTATAATTTGTTCACAACTTCACGTGAACCGCGAATGCGCGCGTCGACAAAATTCGCCTCGGCGCACGTGTCGCCAACAACGATAACTTTTTACCCAATCGTGGAAACGACTGTCAAAGTATTTATTAAGATTCTTTGAAATGTGCCTTAAGTAAAAAAAAATCAACTAAAAAATGTTAACAAAATTATAAGGAGGATATTCGCTCTAATTACCACATAATTAACAAATTGTCAATTTAAAAATTTTGGCAATGATAACATTTATTTCCAAGCATTAAATAATCATAATTTATCCAAAAGTGATAACAAACGCATATTGTTACAGTATTCGAATAATTAAAAAAAAATCAAATGACAGCTCATATATACATATACAGGCGTGACTGCTAATCACATAATCGAAACTGGAAATTATGAGATATTAATTTTTTCTGAGCTTACGTAAAATTTTAGCCACACAGAGAATGGACTTCGCAATCTGTATTAAAAAATTCATAATTTTTGTAATGAATAAAAAAAAAAATCACAATTATAAGAATCCGGAAGCGAGTACATAAAAATATTATCACAATATTCGAATAATTGAACAAAACGAAATGTCTAAAGAATTTTCATCAGCTCAATAAATAATCAAATTTCGTTTTTATTATTTTTACAGCGGCCGCAGACGAAGGTCGAGTGCGGAAGACGGATTGGAGAAGCTGCAGCGTTTGCTGCAGTCGGTAGCACGTGATTCGGAGTCGGTGAGCACGGAAGACAGCGACGAGGCGCTGTCTTCTTCTTCTTGGGTAAGTTCATTTCTCTCCTGTGCAAAAAAATCTCGTTCGTTAGTTCTTAGAAATTCTGGTAGTCATTGAATCAGCAAATTTATTGCGTAATTAGTAATTGCACAGTTCTGCCGATAATTATCTATGATGGACGTCTGACTTGAAGCGCACTTCCGGCACGTGCCCCACGAAAGAATCCCCGACTCTGACACTACATTTTGTGAATGCAATCGATAAAACGTCACGAAATATTCTCGCACTATTGGCTAGCGAAATATACACAAATATTTAAATTATTATGCTGCATTTACCGAGTTTTACGACTTATCTCGAAGAATTGCACCAGCTGCATTCTATTTCGCCTCTTTCAAACGTTTTGCTGCATCGTTTCTCTGAAATTTTTTTCTGCACTTTGTAATATCGTACAAAGTCTTTTATTGCTCCAAGAAATTGGAGCACTGGTCGTGAACGTGACTTCGAGACGAATTCATAAGCATAGAAAAGTCTTTACAACTTATCCTTTAGTCATAATTCTAGAAAATTATTGTAATTCATTTTTAAACATTATTTCACAATACCGTGATTTGTCGAAAACAGACTTGGGAATTATTTCAGGATTTATTATGTTTTTATTAAAATTTCGATACATTGAAGCAGAATTTTAACGAATTCTTATGCGTATAATTTTACGATAACTATATTAGCTTTAGAAAAAAAGATAATTCTTTTTTAATAGCAACAAATGAATTTTCATTTTAATAATTAACGGCGGATTTTTAAAAAAATTAACGCTTTCATTTTTCTTGAACCTTAAGACTAAGCAGAACTAGGAATTTTATACGCATCTTTAAATGTACTAATTACGCAGCAGATTTTCTGTTATCGCACATTATGAACGCGGACGAGCTTCATTCTACATTTTTTTTACTTATACCAAAATTTAAGAAAAAAAACTACTACATATAACCGTTCAATAATTATCAGTAGCTTTGAAAAAAAAGTTTCCAGCGACTAAAAAGAAATTTGAATCATTGTAAATCAAAGCTTGATTTTCCTTTTTTTCCATAAAATCTTTTCAACTTTGCTGAATCTTTAAACTAAGCAGAACTAAATGATTTCAATGACATCTCTTAATGTAGCAATTACACAACAAATTTTCTGTTATCACTGATTATTAACGCAGGTGAGCTTAAATTAATTTTATTCTTATTTATATGTTTACAGATTGATGAGGAGGATCAACAAGCCCTCGAAATTACGGATTAATTAAGTCAACTGAGATTTGGAGGCTGGTAATGAAGAGTAAACCAGAACAACAAGGATAATCATTCAATATGGAAGAAAATTAATGACGAGAAAAAAACAAAAAACTATCGTTAATGACTAAATTATGAAGAAAAAGAAGATGAAGAAGAAGAAGATGAAGAAGAAGAAGAAGACGCAGAAGAAGAAGAAGGAAGAGAAGAAGAATATCTTCAGCCTTCAACGCCCCAACAGTATTAGCGGTCTTTCCGCCGTCTGATCTTAAGCCCTCGTATTTAATTGTATCTATAGGACAATTAGCCGGTCAACTACTTCAGGGATGCATATTGATGGAAATCCCGGTTGAAACAAGTATCAAAAAGTCTCACCGAAGCTACTTTGCGTTTCCTATAGCAAGAAACATTCGCATAATGCTGTTATAGCTTTATTTCTCAATTATATTAGTACTAAGTAGGTTCAATTATGAAAAGAAGTGTTACGAGAAGAAAAATTTACCCGGTGAATATACAGGCGGTATTATAAAAATATAGGAAAAGGAAGATTAGTCAAACAAAATAGAGATTTCGGAGACTTGTCAAGTGGTTGAAAAATCTGAAGAATTTTTCAAAATTCCGGGTGTTATCTCCAGCTTGAGCATCAATCGATGCAAGGAGACTTAGTATTTTATTTTCCTCAGAGGGCTACTGCTCCTATTAATTCTTAGTTATTTATTCAATTTTTTCTAGCACGAATTATTTATTTATTTTTGTTAGGTCAATTTCGTCTTTCAATTGTCGCTGTTTTTGTCGACCTCCGTTATTCGGACAAATGTTTCAGCTTCAGATCATCGATACTTGAAGTCTGACAAAACTACGGGCACAGAAAAAACAATTGTTGATTTTTTTTAGAAAAAAAAAACAGTTGTAAGCTTCAATTATCTTTTGAACATTTGTTGCATAATTAATTCATGATTCTTTTTTTTCATGCTATAAAACTGTAATCGCTAGACAATTTCTTGAAGACTTTCTATGCAAAAATGAAAAATGTTTCGTTTCTTTTTTCACAATTTTTAGTGAAAATTGTATTGAAAAATTATTAAAATTTTTTTGAACATCCATGATTGGGAATAAAATATTATTGTCAAGATATTATGAGTATAAAATGAATTATGTGACAAACGTTAGTTTAAAAGAAAGAAGAAACTTGAATCTTTGTTAGAAATGTATTTCTGTGCCAAAATTACATTCCGAGTTAAATTTTTTTTATTGCCAAAAAGGCAAAACTTAATCGATGTATCTGTCGCTATCTCGGATAAATAATACAAGTAATTCCGTATATAAAGTAGTAACGTCCTTGGCATGAAAATGGCTTTTATCGCAACGAATGCAATTTCGACGTTTTTCGTCTCGTTCAAAGGTCGTGCGCGTCTTCGACTTATCTCTCTAGGCAGCTTATTAATAAAATAACTGTCAAGATACCAATTAATGCGCGTAGTACGATTAGTACTTGTGATTATTGTATTCGTCGATTCAAGCTATAACATAATGAACTATTTCGTGTCAGAATATTGTTATCCGCAAGTATTCGTAAATTATTATTTCCTTTATTTATTAAGTAGTATTTCAATTATAAGTAGCTAATTAATTTTATATCGGAGTTCCTTGCAAAACGAAAATTCTATTCTCATATTTCATTGCATTCATCATTTTAGTCCTGTAATTTATTGTAATATTTATTATTATCATTTTCCATGCACATTATTTATTACTAATCATCAATTCACATTCGAATGAAACATTTGCATCAAACTTTTCACGAAATTTCGTGGTCGACTTAACATTTGATGCACTGTATTTTTGTTCATCACACTTGTGTGTATTTATTTTTGAATGACAATCATTTATTTATTATTTAATCTATTTTACCGACGACGATCTATGCACGATCGTCGAGCGGAAGATCATTGTTTTTGCAGTCTGGTGATTTTTTGTACAAATACTAGAATCTGCAGAAATGATAAACTACATCGGCACAGGCATTCCACAGTTTTCCTGTGTGCAAATGCGATACACGATATGGGGCATAATTTGGCTGTGGACGCATAAAAGGAATGGGTCAGAGAAAATGGTTGTGCGAACTTAGGAAAAAGTATAAAGGACGGTTATGTGAATTTATTTTTTGAACTTATAAACGTGTAAATGACGTGCGTGTGCAATAAAAAAATATTCCAAGCTGAACTTGAGAGCTTATTATTTATTTATGTCTAAAACATGTAAATCTTAATAATTCCTCAAAACCTTATATCCAGTCATTATTATTATCGAAAAGTATGAAATATATTGATTTTCATCTGCTTAAAAAAATGTTGGCAAGAGATTATTTATTTCCAAATATACATAGAAAGTGATCATTTTCTACATTAAGAATGGAAGATAAACTATCACTCTACAATTATAAGGATCCGGAAGTGACAAAAAAATATTATTATAATATTTTAATAATTGGAGAAAACCAAATAATCACTCGTAAAAAAATTTTGTCAACTTTCACATTTTGTTTTGTTTCGACCAAGTTTTGTCAATCCCATATTGCAAATTGGACTGTAAGCTCATTTTTTATTATTTTTGAAGCATGCAAAACTTAATAATTTAAAACCTTATATCCCGTCACAATTATTATTTAAAAAATATAGAAAATATTGTTTTCGATGAATAGGTCAATTATAATGGTAAAAATTATGTTTTCTACCTTTAGAAATATCAATTATAGAGAAAAAGAAAATGTTCTTACCTATTGGAACAATTGTTCATAACTGAGAGTGAATAGAAAGAAGAATCAACGTCATTTGAGACACTAAAAATTAAATTTTTATTATTTACTATTCTATTCTTCTATTTCGCTATTTTTTTCAAACTTGTAGCTGTTCTACTAAATCCTGCATTTTTTAGTATCAAGATCCAAAGAAAAAGCGGAAATTTGTTTAATATTATTTCAATGAATTTTTTTATATACCGAATAATGAAGAACTCCCACGGAATCACAAGAAAGTTCTTTTATTTTATATTTTTATTATGATATAATAGGGATTTCTATACAAACTCTGCTGAGGCAACGTAAATTCTGAGGAAAAACCTGTGCGACCTTATAAAAAAGTCAAATTCCGTTTATTTGTATTCATTTTTTCTATTTATGAAGTGTAAGTGACATGAGTGTGCAATAAACAAATATTTCAAACAGACTTGAGGGCTTATTATTATTTGTGTATAATTCGAGCGTGAGAAAGGAATTAATTCCTTAAGCCCTTATATCCGCTTATAAATTTAATGTCCCTTTAGAGTAGCCTAACCCCTTAAAAAATATGTGTAAAGTCACAAATTTTGGACATGCATCTATCATAAAACTACGGACTGTACCCACGGCGTATAATCGGTTCCGCTAAGGTCAAATGATCGGATAGATTCGCAAATGTAGCTAAGCAAATTGAAAAACAAGGCAATTAAAACAAAATTCTGAAATACTTCATAAGTATTCAAAAAAATGCGGGAATTATTTTCACTTAAAATAAGTCCGATTTCAAATCATTATTATCCAAAATCAATGTTCAGTTCCTTACTTGATTTTATTGCTTTATTTTTCACGGATTTTTATCCCATCAAGAGATGTTCGAAATTATCTCCGAATTCCATGTTTTACCGGACCTTAAAACATAATATCCAGTCATCATTATTATCGGAAAGTACGGAAAATATTATTTTTTAATAAATGGTTAAATGATAGTTTCAAATATAATATTTTACATTGAGAAAAACATATCGTTGATTTAACGATTTCTCGTGATAAAAAGCATATTGGAAGACTTGCAATGTTTTATAGTTAAAATTATGATAATGTCGTTCAATAAACGATACTCGCAAGTTTATTAAAAACAATCGTTGAAATCGTATATGCATCAAAACGGCATATATGGAACTATTATCACTTTGATAATTGTTACTATAATTATATTTGAAATAACCATATAATATAGTCGTTCCTCCTGACAACTGGACTTTATAGTTAGATTATCGTCGGACTAACTATTTTTATTATTAAATTACAATATTATTTCTCTGAGTGTACATTTTCGAATATAAATTATGCAGAAAAAAGTATTTTAATTTATTGGAATAATAATTCTGAAGTGTTAGCCATAATTTTTGCAAAGTTGCAGCTATTATATTGAACCCTGCACTTAGTGCCAGATGAAAAAAAACATTGATACTATTCCGATCTATTTTGATATTTACGTTAAAAAAAAAATCAAAATAAGTCACACAAGAGTACATTTTCAAGTGGTACTTTGCCTAATTATGTATTTTAATTACAACTGATTAGGATTCCCATGAAAAAATCTATCACGTTTATAATCTGGAAATTTTCCCTATAGCACATTGAATTCAAAGAAAACATTGAGTTTATCTCCACAACTGCAAAAAGACCGATTCTTTTTCTAAAACGCTGCAACATTCAAATTCCTTGGCTCTTAAAAAGTTTTGAGGTTCGGGCCTTAAAGGCGTTTGAAATCTCCCGCCATACGATGTTGAAAAAGCACTTGATAAATTTGCCTCAAGAAGACGCCACCAGCCGACAGCAGCAGTCGTGCCCTCTCGTGTCTTCCAGCGGCAACATTTCGTCCAATCACGCGCGAGGAACGCCTAATTCAAATTCAAACGGTTATTTTGTTTGTCGCGCGACAGTTGATGAGTTGATGTCAGCGGAGAGCAACGAGCAGAGCACACTAATGTGTTACGGCCGGCGTACGAGAGAAAAAAGCAGAGGGGAATTATGTCGCCTCTGAAAACCGCACGTCGTAATCTCGAGTGATAAAACGAAGGAAACGTGTTACAACTCAAATTTCCGTTCACCGGTTTTTAATTGTATTAAATTATCAAAATGTCGGACAGTATAAAAGTGGCTATAAAAGTGAGACCGTTGATAAAACGCGAAGTTAACGATAAACTGCCGATACAATGGACGGTCCAAGGAAATTCTATCACGCCTGTGGATCCGGAACTAAGAAAACGCGGCGACGGTGTTTTTCACTTCGGTAATTATGACTTTTGCTCCTGTCTCAAAGTATCCAAAAAAATGTCGACCCGTATCAACGGCGATTTAAAAGAGGAAATTGAATCTTCGTCGTTTATTCGCATTGTATATCGCGAAATACGAGTTTTCTATGTCAAAAATGTGTCTTGGAGAAGTTTTGAGTATATACTGAAAAAAAAGACCTCAGCGTGCAAGAAGCTCATATATATTTTAACCTCTTCCGTTGTTATGTGATTTAAGTCTTTCGAGCTGTTCGTTATTTATTTGCTTGTTTCAGATCATATATTCGACATGGATCAGACCAACAACGACCTTTTTGACATAATGGCCAAACCCATAATCGACGCAGCAATCAATGGCGTCAATGGAACGATCTTTGCGTATGGACAAACCAGCTCTGGTAAAACGTACTCTATGATGGGCTCTGATGAGAATCCAGGAGTAATTCCTCTGGCCGTTAATTACATATTCGACACCATTGACAAAACTTATTGCAGGGAATTTTTACTGAGGTACGTTTTTTTTTTTGCAAAATTTCTTACAAGGTTTTGAACAAAAATAGAAGTGTTCATTCAAACAATTTGAATTATTTGAGTTGTGATACTTTGTTTACTAGATAAAACTTTGAATTTGCCTCAATCACAATGATCATAATATCTATTTCATTTGTAATAAGAATACATTGTATGTGATTTGATACAAGTTGAAATTTGAATAATATGAATTATTTAAATACTTTTTTACTAGATAATCCTTTAAATATGCCTTAACAATAACAATGACAACACATTTTTTACATTTGTAGTGGAAATACATTGCTTTTGATTTATAGTAGTCAAAGTTTAAATAATATGAAATTATTTAAATTTTAATAATATGAAATTATTTAAATTTTAATAATATGAAATTATTTAAATTTTAATAATATGAAATTATTTAAATTTCAATAATATGAATAATTCAAATTATAGGAATTTCTAACAGATAATCCTCTGAATTTTCAATAATAATAATAATGACGATATCTCTTTCACATTTGTAACAGAAATAAATTGTAATTCATTTGGCACGAGTCCGGGTCTTTATGTAGTTTTACTATGAATTTTTTTTTTTATACACTATAAGAATTACTAATTTCTTTTTATGGAAATAGTGATATTAATTGTTCATACAATACAGGTTTTTCAAACTCTATTGTATGTTTCTCCAAACAATTGTCAGAGTTTTCCTTAGGAATAACAATATCAACTATAATGATAATAGTAATATATTTTAACACCATTCCACCATTATTATTGAATTGCTTATCTAAAAGGTCCGTAATATCAAAACTCCAGCAGGGAGGATATTGATGAGACAATTATATGGTGGGCAATACATATTTTATTAAGCAAAATAAATAATGTGCCCTACAAAACTTAAAATCAATTGTTTCGCGCAAAGTCAATTATTGGGTACCGCGCAAATTTCTTTTGTACTAGTTTTGGCAATGCGGTATAAACAAAGCCGATTATCCGTGAACTCATCCCGAACACGTTACAACAATACACAAATTTATTGGAGCATCAATTTTTCATTGTGATGTTATAAGAATAAATCATTTAATCAGTTTAATTCAACTCGTGGTATAAGTTTTTTCGGATATGAGTTCCTTGCGGGATATCGTTTTCGGGGATTATTTTTTACTCCAGTTGTACGTGCCCGTGTTGGCCATTGCGAAGCCTGCATATTTCCATACGTCTTTGTATGCGGTTGTCCGTGACTTTCGTACGTTCTCGCTCGCACAATTTCTGTTGTTCGATCGTTCTTTTATCGTAGAAGTTGCATGACTTCAAACCGCGAAACTAACGCATTAAGCTATATCTTCGTAATTGCATACTACGCTGAAAGTATAGTCCATTTCAATAGGTGGGCGAAAAATCTTTTTCTGACGAGTGTAAGTTTGCAACACGAGCCGATGGCGAGAGTTCGGAAATGGTTTTTCAAAAGGGTATTCGAACGAAATTTTATTTTGCAAGGTGCGAAAAGCAGGTGCAGCGCACGCGGATCGTGTAAATAAACCGCTTATCTAGCACCGCATGGAATATTAGTGTTTTTTGAATCTAGGAAATTTATGAGGCTTTCATAATCTGCAAATTTCGCTCTCTCATCGATTGAAAGCAAATTCTCAGATTTTCACGGCAAAATGATCAAAAATATCGAAAAAAAGTTGCTTAAAAAAATTCTACGGATGTATTGCACTCATCAACTCAAATTGTAATTCCATGTAAAGTACTGGTTAATCTCAATTGGTATCAATCCCCTTTTTAAAAAAAACATGGCACATTGAAAGTGGAAATATCAAAGCCTGAATCTTCCATTCTAGCATTCTGATTAGTCGTCGCTGGCTTTGACATAAAGCCAACTTCAGACTGTTATAATCGCTGCAGGATTGCGCATGGCGCGCTTTTAAAATTGATGTGTTTTTCGCAGTCCTGAAATACAATACATTTTTCTTCCACAAATAGATTTTCTTTTTTTTCTTTGATTTTTAGTCTAAGAAGAAGACATGGCACATCGAAAGTCGATTATATCGAGACACTGAAGCAGAAATAGAGTCACATAAAATGAAGAGTATAGGGGAGAACGGGGAAATTACGTTCACCGGGCAGTAAAAGTCATCTTAACTTTGCATAAGCCATTGATAATATCGAAAATTTTCTTCCTCCATCAGCTGACGTACATGATGTACGTAAGCATGATGGAACTAATTTGATGGCCCGTGCTGATTGAAACGAGATAAATTAACAAATGGATGATCTCTTAATCATACACTCTTTTTCTTATAAGAAAGGCCGTCATTTGAATAAGATTTTGCGAAAAATATACTCTGTAAAATTACATCTAACCGGTATTCATGTCTTTTTCGGTTCATTAGCTTCAATTTTTCGATGTTAAAATGTTAACTCTATAAATGTATAGAAATTTAATATAACAAATCTTCGTGGTTGTCGAGATAACAATGGTCACGAACGCGTGACAATGGTATAGACGCATTTATGATACACGGAAAAAAATATCATTGATTCAATAAATCACGGTTCGGGGCTGCGAAAAACAATGTTTTTAAATTGACTCCGGTTGTTGATCTCTCAATCCGATTTAACATTGAAACAATAAAATATTTTTTCACCATACCTGCGCGGAAAGTTCGAATTCCCGTCCTAGGGGTTTTACGTAATTCGAACTTTCCGCTGCAGATATATTGGAAAATAGTATACGCCACTCGGGAGTGAAAGTAGACTATTCTTGCTCCCCAAACCGAAAGTACCGGCTTCCGGGCCGCATTTGAAGCCGGGAATAGCGGCTTTTGTGTCCAGCTCGAATTGTTACGCGCTGTGATGGATTATAGCTTTTTCGTGGCCCGGCCGTCAAACTCAAACCGTAAAAACAATGAAATGCAGCTTCGAGGTTACAGCTACATTTTATTGTTTTTCTTTCATATGTGCGACTGATGCCGACACAGAAATATTAAACGAGTATAATTCAGTTAGTTCCTTTAGTTACCCTAAAAGTGAGTGTATCGGAAATAATGAACGACTCTTCATCTGAAGGTTCTGTAGACGAACAAGAGATTTTGAAGAATTTTGACGAGGAAGTAAAAAAAATCGTACATACAGAAAGCTACCCTAAAAAAACGTCTGATCGATACCTACTCGTATATAATACTCACAAAAAGTGGCAAGAGAAAAACAAAAATTGTTTATCAATCTCAGAGAAAAACAATTTAATTGTTTATTTTGAAGGCCTTGAAAGAAAACTCAAGCCACCAACATTAGAAAAAATGTAAATTTAATTTTTTTTAAAGTGATAAAATGTGTGTATTTTAATGCCCGTCCCGACCAGCAAGAACCTCGGCTTCGGCTCGGTTTTGCAAAAGTGGGGCGGGCGCCCTCCCTCCCTCCCCCGGCGCCCGGTACTTTCGGTTGGGGATCAAGAAAAATAGTATACAACCCACGGCCCGGATACTGGATACCCTGGCGTGTGTGATATAAAGGATGATCCTAATATCACACGCGGCCAGGAAATCCACCTTTCGGGCCTTGGATCGTAATATACTATTTTTGCCTGTATTGAATCTATCGTTTCAATATCATATGAAATTGTAGGAATTCGAAGTGAAATCGAATTGAAAACCCTTGTTTTTGGCCGCCCGCAAACCAAGGTTTTATTGAATCAATGATATTTTTTTCCGTGTAGGTATGTAATTATTAATGACTTGGAATGGGATAAGAACTAAAGTATTGAAAGGTATACATAAAAAATATGTTCATTGTGATTGAATATCCGGTGGTGGCATGAAGCTAGAGTTTCCGGGGTTAGAATTTCAATTTTTCTATAAACCAAAGATTAAAATTTGTACGTGCAATTACAGATGTCTTGCTGATAGTACAATGTTTCGCTGTCGAGAGAAAATCAATTGTATATTCCGTTATACGTTTGAAAGTTACCTCGGAATTACCCAAAAGGCGATTGTAATTACCCGAATCGTATGGCAATGACAGTCAATGAACAGATTTTTTGTAATTGATAAAAAACCGAATTATTTTATTGTTTTTATGATTTCGATGCTATCACTTTTCATCAATAATTAACGAAGTATCCAACAACCATAAATTTATGGTCAAACAGACGTTTTATTTACAGAAAATAGCAAATAATCCTTAGTGACTGCGATTCCCCCATTTTCCCCTAAACATGTGTAATTTTGTGCTCAGCCATAACGAAAGAAACGAATGGGAAAGAGTGCAAGCGAAGCGAGCACGTTGTTGCTAGTTACATAAAAATAGCTTCACGCTTTTCGTTTTTATGAAATGTCTTAGATTTTGAAAATGTTCTCAATTTTCTAACGCGAACAAATTTTTAACTATCGTACTGAAACTCTTTATGAAAATCGAACTATGTCTTGTAATCTTTAATATTAAATTTCGGTGAAATTGTTTACCGCAGTTAAGGTTTTATAGAAACTTTCAGAAAATTTACGTTATTAACTTATTGAAAACTATCTAACGAATACTACATTTTTACGAAAGTAAAATAATATTCGGTGATGATACCTCCTTAATTTAATGAAGTAGGTGGAAGGGTTCGGCTTTCATATGAATTTAATTTCCATTTATTATTTTCTGACTACTAAAATTTCACGAAAACTCTCTTTTCTTATTTATTTATTCAAAACAGAGATGCAAAGTAGAACCCCGAACATTGCTTCCTCATTATTTACCGTCTTTATGAAACTTTCTGCGTAGGAAAATTTACGATTTCATTGTTGCGACACTTAATGGTGCTTGAGCAGCGTTTAGTTGAGCTCCCGTAATTTGCGGTGTAGTTTGTGTTTTTTGGTGTTTTTTTTTTCTCATCTCTCATCTTCTCTTCCGTTATGTATCATTCCATTTGTTTTAAGACTTACTCAGTCGTTATATTGTTTCCATATTTGTTTGTTAGCTCAGGTTCTTAGGGGCCATATCTCAGGATCTTAATAAATAAATCTAATCTAAGCTGATCTCAAGAAGCCAATATCGATTAATATACCTTTTCGTAGATGTAGCTTAGTAAAATGCGGAAAATAACGAGAAATCAATGTGCAAGGTTCTACTTTGCATAACTCTTTTAAACTTCCATCTAAATGAAAATATCACAGGCTGTGATCGTCGTTGCATAATAACATCTCTTCTACTTTGCATATTTTTTTCGTTAAGTAACAAAAATAGGTTTCATAGTCTAAAATATTACATGTTTCTGCAGGGTGTCTTACTTAGAAATTTACAATGAACGTGTAAACGATCTCCTTGACAAGAATCGAACAGACTTGAAGATAAAAGAAGATACCAAAACTAGACAAGTACTCGTTGATTGCTGTAAGGAAGATGTATGCAATACACCCGAAAAAGTGTTGGAAGCTATGAAGTCTGGTGATCGCAATCGTAGAACAGGCGAGACAAATATGAATGAGAGAAGCAGCAGGAGTCACACGATATTTCGAATAGTAAGACTTCGCAAAATAAAAATCACACAAACAATTTTATAAAACAGAAAAATGGAGTGGTACCAATTACTCATTTATTCAACAGACCATCGAAAGTCGAGAGTCAAACGCTTCTGAAGGCGCAGCTGTTCATGTATCGCAACTAAATCTCGTAGATCTCGCCGGATCTGAAAGAGCGAGACAAACCGGCGCGACCGGCGAAAGATTCAACGAAGGAAGACACATTAATTTGTCGTTATCTTCTTTGGGTTTAGTCATAATGCAACTAAGCGAATCCCAAGAAAATCCTCAAAAGTTTATCAACTTTCGCGACAGCAAATTAACGAGAATTTTGCAGGCTTCTCTCGGCGGAAATGCCATGACTGCCATTATCTGTGCGATTACGCCTGCAGCTCTTGAGGAAACGCAATGCACGTTGGCGTGAGTGGAAATTAATTTTTTTTTTAATATTCCTACTGTGAACGTAAAAAACTACGAAGCGAAAGATTAATATTTTCTATGGTCTTCGCATCGCAGGTTCAAATTCTCATCTAAACAATAACAAATTTTATCTTCGAGCAAAATAGCGTGGTAAATTTGTATTGTTAACCAATGCAAAACCTTAGCTGTTACTTGAAATTATATTTCTTGCGATTTTTTCGAAATGAAAGTAGAAATTATTCGGTACTGCATTTTTTAAAGTACAAAATGGATATTTTTAATAAATTTTCGTGAACAACCGACTTATTTTTTAATTTTCATCCAATTTGCATCACAATCTTCGAATTTTACTTGAAATTTTTTCCATTAAGATTTCAAATTGAGACGTTTATATTTATTGTCATAAATTATATTTCTTGAGATTTTTCGAAATGAAAGTACAAATTATTCGGTACTGCATTTTTTAAAGTACAAAATGGATATTTTTAATAAATTTTCGTGAACAATCGACTTACTTTTTCATTTTCGTCCAATTAGCATCACAATCTTCGATTTTACTTGAAATTTTTTCCATTAAGATTTCAAATTGAGACGTTCATATATATTGTCACAATTGTCTTTGTCAGGTTTGCTTCGAGAGCAAAGCGAATAAAGAACAAACCACAAGTAAACGAAGTGCTATCGGATGAAGCTCTTCTTAAACGTTACCGCAAACAAATGGCAAAGCTGAATGCAGAATTAGAGGTTTGTATTCTGCCAATTAGAAAGAATAATAACTAAATGGAATTTTTATCTGCGATTCATTTTGACCTCTCTACATCCATGATAATTATCGTAGAGGCTGAAAAGCGCTGATGTCGAGAAAATGGAATCAGAGTTGATGGAAAAAGAACGCTCCAATCAAATATTAGCGGAACGGCTCGAACTGCTTAAAAAATCGATCGTTTGCGGCAATAGCTCGTCCGAAGCGGAATCTTTTAAAAGCAAAGCTAAACGAAGACGAACGTGGGGTGGTTCCAGAACGTTATCAACAAAATCGTCGCCAGTTAATATTAGAGGACTGCCGACAATCAAGGAGCTGGAAAGAACCCCCGAGAAAGATAAGAAAAAAGAAAAGATAAAGCGTCGCCAAAGTATTTTTGAGACGATCGATTTCCACAATCAAAGTAAGCTAATCAAATGGAATAATTAGTTTTCACTTACAAAGAGAGTAGCAAAGTCTCATTATAATAAATAACAATATTCATGGTTACGTCATGTTCATAACGATGGTTTTATGTATAATTACCGCCAGTAATTATAAAAATATGAGAGAATTAATAACTGTAAAAAAAAATGTCAACTAAACCTTACTATTCATTGTTCATGCTGTAAACGTGTCTATTTTTTAATTAAAATTTCTTTGAAGCTTTATGAAATATGTTTTTTCTTCGGAATTATTTGATAAATATATATCGTTAGAAAAGATCCGGATTATCGATTCATAATAATAACTGCCGATCATTGGATGTTTATTGGAAAAAATGACGAAGACTCACAAAGCTGATGAAAAGTACTGTTCATATCGTCTTATTTACATCTCGATTGCGTCTTTTTTTAAAGCTTTTCAGACGGAGTTTACGGACTTTGAGCTTGAACTTATCGAGAGCGAGAGAGTTCGTAATGAAAATGAACGTTACTCCGATGGCAGTAGCGTCTGTGATGACGACTATTTAATCACTAGACGTGGACAATCCGCTGGAAACGGTAGAAATGTTAAATTTCAGGACACTGTCTCCATTTTCGGTGGAAGCTTCAGAAGTATAGAGGAATCGCTACAACGAAAAACACCGGAACCTCCCGAATACGAAGACGCAGTTGTCCAGGTGTAAGTTGCTATTGGATTCCGCGAGTTTATTTGTCAATTTTGAAAAATTATAGCAACGCCACAGAAATTTTCTATTAACAGTATAAGCTCAGTTTAGCTTTACAAACCAACCCTTCAATTCCTTCTCCATGATAAACAATGCATTCACTTAAATGGTAGAAACGGAAATTATCGGGACGCATCCGAATTCATATTTTACTCATTAAAACTTGTATGTACATTTCCAAAGATTTCCAAATCGTGCCACTTTTCCACAAACGATAATTATATGCGCAGAATATTCGCTGCTTTTCTAGACAGCTTGAAATTTTTCATCTTTGTTATACTAAGAATTAATATCTGTATGTAAATAACACGAATACTTGGATATTACGGAAAACGCAAATTCAGGATATTAATTTCTCATTAGTCTTCGGAGTTCTGTAATTCAGATTTTTTTTATTTATTATTCCGTCACGAAGCACCGGCGACACATAAAAATAGCGTTCAAAAAACCATTTTCAATGAAAAAAAAAATTACAGAATAATTTATCCATCTTAGACTTAGACTTAAAAATGTTTGCCTAAAATTTATCCATCTTAGGACTTAGACTTAAAATTTATGGTTTTTAATATCATAGTTTTGAGGATATTTTGAGACGGTTTAATTAATAAAATGTTGCATTAACTGGTTAAAGGCGTTGAACAAAAATAAATTTTAAAAACAGTTGTAAGAATTATATATATTTTTTTTATCGTAATCTGTACTGAATTACCCAAATAGTGATCTGGTCTTTTTTGCCAATATGATTTTTCAACTTGTCGGTAGATTTTACTTTATTTTTCTATTCCTTATTATTCCTTATACAAATGGAATACATTTTACAACAAAATTCCAAAAAAATTCGCAGATGCCCCGTTGAATGTGATAAATTACAATGAAGTTAGGAGAAAATTGGAGTCGGTCCGGTTTTTGCTGTGTGAAATACTGTCCAATGTTTCCTTCAGATCATTTCTGTTTCTTCATGGAGGAAGCTTTATTTTCGTTTGTGAGTGTGGATTTCACAAGCTTGCAAAAATCAAGCCGCGCTGTCTCGAAAACGGCTTTAAAAATCAAGCTGAAATTTGGCCCAACGGTAGAGTAGAGGTAGAGACTCTTCCTATGTACACATTTGTCAATTTTTTGTTAAAATATTGCAGATTTTATAAGACTTTACATTCTTCGAAAAACTGTCTGTATATTCTCCAGCTTCCGCATTTTTTAAGCTAGTGATCTGAATAGTCCTTGACAAATAAAGCAATGAAACATGACGGTCGCCATTGAATTCGACCGAAATCCATAGAACGGTTCTGATTTTATAGAATTTTGAATTTTTAAAAAATATTTGCTTTTGTTTGATTTAAAATGAACTTCGTCGAAACTTATTTAAATCTTCTGCAAGGTAGAATCAATATGCAGGTGTAATAGATATCGAATTTAGTGAAGATCGGTAAAGTTGTTTAGATTCTATGAGACATGTAATTTTTCAACGAATCACTGTATGTTCTCTAGTTGCCGCATTTTTTAACTATCGAGCTGAAACTTAAATTGGTATAAAAATGGTATAAAAATTGCACAAAGTAATACGATGTTTGAAATTAAATCTGGGCCAAATCGGTAAAGCGGTTCGAGTTTTGTGAGATTTTGGAATTTCCAAAGAAAAATTCATTTTGCTATAATTTAGGTAAAATTTCATAAATCGACTGGAATTTTTTGCACAACAAACATAATATTTAGCCTCGCTAAGTACCAATTTTTTTTTTTCGATAAGCTTTGTCTATGAGAAAGTCAAGTATATAATAGATAACCGCCCTCATTTTTTCGACGAATTCAAATTCATATAAAATCTGAAATTGTCGTAAAATTTTTTCGCAAATGCATTGATTAGAAGGGGCATTGTTCCTTCACCAGTGAACAAAAGTTCGGCTTTATTATTGAAGCCGTTTTCAAGATACAGCCTACCACACACTCACATACATACATCTTTTCATTTTTTTGAACCACTATTTCAGACGTTTCACAAAATTCCTTGACAAAAACGAAGCTTCCTCTATGCGGAACCAAAAGTTGATGAGGAATTAATGTGCAAAGTTTTTATAATAGAAATCGAGGTCAAACAGAGTGAAAATTGACTTGTTTTTTTTTCTGCGCGGCAATCTAACTTCGAGTGACAGTCAAAAGTCTTGAAGCAATGATAAGATAAATATCTTGGCAGAAATGTAACGAGCTGCCGCAGGTGTCGCATATAGTCACCTATTAACTAATTTATTTGTCTTGCAGTGAATTGCCGTCTCCTGGTACGCCGAAGCCTTTGCTTCGAAACAGAGTTGCCTTTCTCATGGAACAGTACAATGCTCTTCGCACAGATCATTCGTACCTCGAGGAATTTGCAAAATTGGAAAAACAGATGTTTGTGGACGACGCCGTGAAGTTAGCAATGGTTAACAAAATTAAGCTAAAGTATTCGTAAATATCGCTTTCAAAATTTGTCATCACAATAACATTTTTTTTCTCAACAGGCTGAGCACGAGAAAATTTTGGCGGCCAGCGAACAAAAGTGTCAAGAAATCAACGAAAAATATGCGAAGCTCGAGGTATGATGAAAATGTTATCTTATTATAATCTCGTTCATTTATCCATTCCACTTTTATCGCATCATATCGTCCCATTTATTCTCTTTCATCAATCTGTTAGAGATTTTTCAAAGAAATTCAAGAATGTAAAAAAAAACAAAGTAATTTTTCGAAATTTCGTTATGACAGATAAAGTTATTTGTTTGCTGTAAAGTTATTTTATGTTGTAATTATTCATAACTTTCGTATTTTTCGTGGATCTTTATGCGAAATATGTCATTATCTTTATGCAAATTTATTTCCCATTATAACGTTCACCGATACATGAATTAGTTGATTTATTTTTAAAATATCTAGATAAATATATTACTCTTATTGTATTTGTAGAATATACTGAGGTTGTTTGTTTTTTTGTCCCCTAATAATGCGTTCAATGTCAGAGAATGTTTGCACGCACATCGCCGAATGTTTCCGTATTCGCTGATTCAACAATTGCTTAATTAAACACAGAGTCACTCATCGGCGGCGAACAGGCGTCTTGCGGAGCTCGAGCAGCAGCTGGCGGAGTCAACGAGTTCGTTTAAGGCCCTGAAACGTGAGAATCAGGATCTAATTGACGCGCTCAACAAGACGAAAAAAGAGAAGCCGGTCGTTGAGTCGCAGACAACGAACAACGAGAAAGAAACTAGCAGTATTTTTGCGAATGCTACTTACTTCGAAGAAATGGACAGTTCGGACGTGCAAAGCGATTCGATGCTGATAAACGATACCCAAGACACGAGTCTCGGAATTTTGACGATAAGCAAGCTCGACGAGTCTAAAAAATCGAAAGAACTCTCAAATGCTGCGTACAGCGAATTTATGAAGCAAATCGGTGAAAAAAGCAATGACGAACTTGTCTCAGTAATGCAGGAGCTCATTAATTCGAAACTATCTCTTGAAGAAGATAACACCAATCTTCAGTCGATGTTACAACGAAAAGCTCGCGAAGCGGATGATGTTAAAAACGATATTCGTGAATTGAAGTCCGGTATCGAAAAATTGCAAGAGACTATTCATTTACTCACTGCTGAAAATACTGAATTAACGAACAAACTTTCGACTGAAAAAGAACACGCCAAAGAAGCTCAGCAAAGTTTGCAGGTAAGAAAATTGAGTCATGTATCTAATTTGTCATTAAAACATTGTGGATTCATTGTGAATTATTCTAGACATATATTAATAATAAAATCCGAAAAATAATCACTATAGCGCATTAAGAACGAATATGTAATGTCTAGGAAATCAAATATATCGAGAATCGGGATAAATTCTTGTTAAAGTTGCTAAACAAATGGAAATTTTTTTTTTATTCAAAATTTTTTATTATTCGTGCATAAAAAATTTCTGTAACGAATCAATACCGAACTTATAATGTTTACAAAATACATTCCATGAAAAGCCGGGCTAATTTTTTGTTGAAGTCGTTTAACGAATGAAAAAATATTTTTTTCTGATTGTAAAGTCTAGAGTCGGACAAGTTATAAAATTCGAAAAAATCCGTTTTGCCGATTCACTTAACAAAATTTTTCTATTTCCTTAAAATATTACTCTTAATATCTATCAAACAATGTCCACAAGTTGAATAATCTTGACACTCGCGATTTTAGTACAAATATCTGAAAAATTCCCCACCGTTTTTTCCTTCTGATTCCAGACGACCATAGCAGAATTGAATTTGTCTATCGACACCATGACACAAGAAAAATCTCTATTAGCGACTCGCGCACAGGACTTAAACGACCACTTACAAGCCAGCAGCAAAAATATGCCATTAAACGATGAGGAATTACGAATAGTGATCCAAAAGTACAAGGAAACTATCGCGACCTTAACCGCCGAAAACGAAGAGTTGTCATCGAGCCTCATGAGCAAAATCGAGGAACTGGATCGCATAAAAGACGCAAAAGCTCCGCCAGGCGAGCACGAGTGCGCTTATCGCGAGCTTTCGATAAATCTCTCCGACAGAAACAAGCTTTTAGAGGCCGAAAACATCGAATTGTCCAACAGTCTCATGGAAAAAATCGAAGAATACGACAGCGTGAAAGAAGAGCTTGATCAATTGAAGTTAAAATCATCTTCGATGGCAACGCCAATAGAATCCGCAAAACTTATCGAAATTACCGAAAACTTGGAGTTTGTCGTAAACTCGAAAAACAACAAATCTTCGAGTCAAACAGTCGACGATCTTTTGCGATTATCGATCGGCGCTAACAATTCTCTTCCTCAGAACCTCGGAAAATCGCATGAAAATGGCCATGCGCTTGCAATACCGTTAATTGCAACCAATGGCTTAATTTATAATGGCAATGAACAGAAAAGCACACAAACCACAAAAGAAAACGATGATCTCGGGCAAATTGCGCCCGCCGTTCCTCGGGTAAGCAATAAAAATGAGCAAGAGAACATCGACGCGTGGAAAATCAAAGCAGAAATGCTGCAGGAACAAGTTAATCAGCTTAATATTTTAAACAGCAAGCTCAGTGAGTTAAAAATCACTTCCTGCACCGAATGCGCTCATCTCGCCAAACTGAACGAGAACAGAAAGTCCCTGAAACTTGAGGTTAAGGCTTTGAATCAAAAACTCCGTGAATTACAGGAAAAATTCGATCAGGAATGCGCAGATTCCGCGTTATTGAGGACCAAAGCGAACGAGGATCTTAATTTAAGCGTCTGCGATCTCACGATGAATGGGAGCATGATGTTAGAAGGTAATCTTAACATTTCATTCGTCGAAGAGAAAGTCCAGGCCTTGCATCAAGAACTGGAGGCGCTTAGGGACAAACACGACAAACTTTCCGATCTTTACAAAGAAAAATGCGATGAAATTGACAAACTTCATGACTCGTGTTCGAGAGAAACTACGCCAACACCGACGTCCACAGATTCACCGAGAGTCAAACGTCGTGACGAAAAACTCGATCGGATTCAGACGGACATGGAAAAATTGCGAAATGATTTTAGGGTCTTCAGGAAAAATATTGCGGGTATCAGCTCTGCTCTGCAGAAATTTGTCAGTGAAAAGGCCATTATGCAAGCAGAGATTGAAAGTTTGAGGGCTGAAAAAGCTTGCAATTTTACGGAGACCGCAGATTCGACAAAAGCGGAGGAAACAAACGCATTTTTGGAAAATAAAGTCGCTAAACTTGGTGAAGAGATAGAAAATTCAAATCTGATCGCGCAGCAACTGGAAGAGGCAAAAATTTCTTTAGAAACTGAACTAGAATCTCTGAAAGCTGAAAAAGTGATTTTTGAACAAAATGTCGCTTTGTCTTCGGCCTCATCCTCGTCATCCGATCAAGAAAAAATCGAAAATTTGGAAAATCATGTTATGCGGCTTCGCGAAGATATTAACAATTCTAATGCTTTAAAACGGGAGTTGGAAAACAAAAAAGCCGCTCTGGAAGCTCAAGTGCAATCCTTGCAGGCTGAAAAAGCTGACAGGGAAGAAATGGCGAGTGCAAAATGTTTTTCGGAAGCTGACGCTGAGTCCCTCAAAGCCGAAAAAGCTTATGTGGGAGAAAAGATGGAAAAAACCGAAGATATCGCAAAAGAAGAAAAGATCAAATTTTTGGAAAATCAAGTAGCACTTCTCGGTGAAGAAATTAGCAAAGCGAATGCAGATAAAGAGGAACTCATGAATGCAAAATCTTCTTTGGAAGCAGAGGTTGAAGCTCTCAGAGCCGAAAAAGTTCCTATGGGAGAAAAAGTGGAAAATACTGACGATATCGCGTATGAAGAAAAGATCAAATTTTTGGAAAATCAAGTAGCACTTCTTGGCGAAGAAATTAGAAAAGCGAATGCAGATAAAGAGGAACTCATGAGTGCAAAATCTTCTTTAGAAGCAGAGGTTGAAGCCTTTAAATCCGGAAGAGTTTTCACGGGAGAAAAAGTGGAAAACACCGAAGATATCGCGAAGGAAGAAAAGATCAAATCTTTGGAAAATCAAGTAGTTCTTCTTAGCGAAGAAATTAGCAAAGCGAATGCAGATAAAGAGGAACTCATGAGTGCAAAATCTTCTTTAGAAGCAGAGGTTGAAGCCTTTAAATCCGGAAGAGTTTTCACGGGAGAAAAAGTGGAAAACACCGAAGATATCGCGAAGGAAGAAAAGATCAAATATTTGGAAAATGAAGCAGCTCTTCTTAACGAAGAAATTAGCAAAGCGAATGCAGATAAAGAGGAACTCATGAGTGCGAAATCTTCTTTGGAAGCAGAGGTTGAATCCCTGAGAGCCGAAAAAGTTCCCATGGGAGAAAAACTAGAAAACACCGAATATATCGCGATGGAAGAAAAGATCAAATCTTTGGAAAATCAAGTAGTTCTTCTTAGCGAAGAAATTAGCAAAGCGAATGCAGATAAAGAGGAACTCATGAGTGCAAAATCTTCTTTGGAAGCAGAGGTTGAAGCCCTTAGAGCCGAAAAAGTTCCCATGGGAGAAAAACTAGAAAACACCGAAGATATCGCGAAGGAAGAAAAGATCAAATATTTGGAAAATCAAGTAGCTCTTCTTGGCGAAGAAATTAGCAAAGCGAATGCAGATAAAGAGGAACTAGTAGGATCAAAGTCTTCTCTAGAAGCTGAGGTTGAATCCCTCAAAGCTGAAAAAGCGTTAATCGAAGAAAAGATAAAAAATACCGAAGATATAGCGACGGAAGAAAGGATAGAATTCCTGGAGATCGAAGTTGCGCGTCTCACCGAAGAAATTAGGACTTCTAACACGCTTAAAGAAGAACTGGAGGTCGTAAAGTCTGCCCTAGAATCCGAAGTAGAATTTCTGAAAGTCGAGAAGTCTCACGAGAAAAATACCACAGAGGCCAAAGAAATTTCGATGGAACAGAAAATGCAGCATTTGAAAAACGAAGTTGCACATCTCAAGACGCACAACGCAAAGTTATTCAGCGAAAAAAATGTGCAACATTCACTACAGACCGAAGCGGATTATATCGCAGCCGAAAAAGCGTCTTTCGAAAAGTCTCTCGGAATCGAAGATGATTCGATGACTCAAGAAACTATGAAATACTTGGAAAATGAGGTCTCGCGACTCAGCGAAGAAATAAACAATTCCAACGTAGTTAAAAACGAACTTGTCAGCACAAGATCTTCCTTAGAAGCTGAAGTACAATCTCTGAAGGCCGAAAAGGTCGCGTTTGATGAAAAAGTCACACAAACCGACGGAACGTCAGCTCAAGAGAGGATTAATCTTTTGGAAAATGAAGTAACACGTCTCAACGACGAAATTATTCATTTTAACGAAGTTAAGGAAGAATTGGAAAGCGCAAAATCTTCTCTAGAAGCTGAAGTACAATATCTAAAGGTCGAAAAAGCCTCAAGCGAAGCAGAAACCGCTTCAACAGAGCAAGAACGAATCGCTGTATTGGAAACCGAACTAATTCGTCTTAGCGATGAAATCGACGAATCTGTCGCTTTAAATCAGCAAGTAGAGACAATAAAATCTTCACTGGATGCGGAAATCGAAGCTCTCAAAGCGGAGAACAAAAATCGCGAGGAAAGCATGAAAAATTTGCTCCAATCGCTACAAAATCTCGAGACCACGAATTCGACACTCAAAATGACTTTGGAAAAAGTAACTTCTGAAAAAGACCAACTGGTCGAAAAAATCTCAACGATATCTCAAGTTCGCGATTTCCCGAAGAACGATCAAGATTTCGCTAAAATCGTCGAAGCCCTCGAATTAAAACTCAAAGAAACGGATCAAGAATTGGATAAATATATGCAAATCAACCAGGACCTCAATAATCGTTTATCGGCCATTAAAGCTTCGGAGGAAAACCTTAATTGTGTTAAATCTCAGCTGGAAGATCAAATCGAAGATCTGCAAAAAGAACGAACGGATAACAAAGCGTATCTCGAAAAGCTTTGCGAATCTCTTAAACAACTTGAGGAAAATAGTGCATCGACAAGATTGCGACTTGAAAACGTTGAGGCGAGTTTGGAGAAAAGTGAGAAGGAAAATATGGATTTGAAGGACAAATTACGGCTATCAGACAAATCTGAAGAATTAACAAACGCTGAACTAGAAATAACAAATTTGAAGACGAAAATCACTTCTCTCGAAGAAAATCTCGTTGACGCTCAATCGACAGTCAGCGATCTTCAGGAAAACAATTCTTGGCTGAAATCTGAATTGGAAAAGGCTGAGGTCCAAAAAGAGAAAGATTCGGACAAGGAAATTGGAGAAGCTTCTTACGAGACGCTCAAAGAATACGAAAATATGGTCGAGGAACTGAGAACCAAAGTACAAGATATCACAAAAGATCTCGAAGCTAATTCCAAAGAAACTGCCGATTTGAATGAACAATTAACGATATTATATTCAGCGAAAAATGAGCTTAATGACGCGAGATTAGCTTTGGAATTAGAAGTCACAAGTTTGAAATCCGAACGCGACGGTCTCGAAGCCACTTTGATAGGTTTGAGGAAAACGCTCGATGAACTCGGAGAGAAAAATACTTTCTTGAACCAGGAATTGCAAATGCTCAAAGCAGAGAAGCAAAAATGCAGTGAAATCGTCACCGAGAATTTCGAAAATCCTCGACTCGAAGATTACGAAAAGACGATTGACAAAATGAACTCCAGAGTCAAAGAAATAACGGCAGAGTTAAATGGATTCGCTACCGAAAACGAAGAACTGAAGCTCCAAGTTTCCAAATTAAAGGAATCGCTGGAAAGAGCGAATGTAGAAGAACCAAAATTCACGGGCAACGGAAAATCCTTAGAATCTACGGAATTAACTTCAGAGCAACAATTCGAGGAGTTGGAATCTGCTCGGACGTGCATAACGAAAGAAATACAGTCTCTGAAACCAACAATAAAAAATGACGAGTTCGCTGATAAATCTATAAGCGAACTTTTCGCCCTTTTCGTTCATACGATCATGTCCAAAGAGCAGGAAATAATAAAGGCGCTGAGCGACAGATTCGAGCGTGAAAAACGAAAATTAGAAGAGCAAAATCGTCAGAGCTGCGACGCGGAAAAGCGCGCGACCCTTTGGGCTAAGGAACTCGAAGCGGAAATCGAAAGAACGCAGCAAGACTTAATTCGCCAAGAATCGAAGACGACGGAATTAACCAACGAAATAGCAAAGCTGCAGAATCTTCTCAAAGAAAGCGCTCACGAAAACCAATTGCTCAACGAAAAGATGCAAGTTTTGGAATTAGATTTCAATACTTTGCAAGCAGAACTCGAAAAATATCCTGAAGCTAAACATAATGTCACTCTCAATTCGACGCAGGACAAAGAACGACTGATACAAGAAGCTCTGCAGACGAGAGAAATGGAGCTCAGCGCTAAATTGAGGCTTGTGGAAAAGCAGACCAAAGAAAAGCTTCAAGAGCTCACGAAAAGTCTCGAATTTTACAAAACTAAAAATCTCGAGCTCGCGAATAATTTGGAAGGTTTGGATGCCAACGAAAGGCAACTAAAAAGCATCGCTGATATGAAATCTAATGAACTTATTAAGGCCAACAACACCATCGAAAATTTGAGAAGAGAACTCGATGTCCTCACCGAAAATTACAACCAATCAACGCAACAACACACAGAAGCAACTCGACAAATCGACGAGATTACTTTGGTGATGAAAACTAAATGCGACAAACTTTCCGAGTACAAAACTAAACTAGAGACAATTACACCGGAATACGAGCATCTTAAGGATCAAGCGGCCGAACGACAATTAAAACTCGAAAAATACAAAAGTGAAATCGAATGCATGACTACGGAGAACGAAAAGCAGATTTCTTCGCTCAAAGATTGCCTGGATTCCGCGGAAATCAAGTCCGCAGGTTATCGCAAACAAGTTGTGGATTTGACCAACAGAAATACAGTTTTGCAGGCGGAATTAACCGAGTTACGGACAAAGTACGAGGAGCTCGAACGCACGAATGCGAAATTAACAAGGTCTATGCGAAACAGCACAAGCAAAATTCGCGCTGCTGAAGAAATGGAAGACTTGAAGGATCAAAACAGAACTCTACAGAGAAATCTCGAAGGCGCCAGTAATCGCATCGCAGACTTGCAGGAAATGAAAACGCAGATGCTCAAAGAGATCGTTGAACTTCAAGGCAAGTACGAAACCATTTCCAACGAAAATACGGAGCTTAAGAGCTCTCTGAGTTCCCTCAAAGCGACGGTCAATCAAGTGACGGAATTGCAAGCTAAGTACGAATCGCTGATGCACGAGAAAAATCGCATAGCTCTTGAGCTCGAGGACAAGAAAGCCACGCTTTTGCAGTTCGAAAACAAGCATAGAAATTGTGCAAAAGAGATTGAGCAATTAAAAACAACTAACAAGGATCTCGACGAGGAAATGAACGACATGGTCTCGAAAATCGAAGAATTGAGAAGCGAAAACTTAGCGCTCACAGATAAATTGCATAAAATCGAAGGTCGTGCTTCTCTCGGAGATACAAAAGAATCGAAGGAACAAATCGAGAAAATGCAAAAGGAAATTGAAAATTTGAAGTCCCAGCGCGATCGAACTTGTGACGAGCTTTTGCAGCTCGAAAACAAGCACAAAGAATGTGCCAAAGAGATTGAGATATTGAAAACGGCGAACAAGGATCTCGACGAGGAAATGGACGATATGGTTTCGAAAATTGAGGAATTAAGTAGCGAGAAATTCGAGCTCGTAGGAAAATTATTGACAATTGAATCTGGTGGTTCCCTCGAAGATACTAAAGAATTGAAGGAACGAATCGAGAAAATGCAAACGGAAATTGAATGCTTGAGGTCACAGCGCGATCAAGTTCGTCTCGAGCTCGAAAGCGCTGCGAAAACTCTAGAGGGCTTTAAAAATGAGAATTCTGAGCTCAGAATCAAAGTTGGGCATCTTGATCGCGGAGATTCTTTGAGCTGCGATAGCTCCAGAAGCGGAAGTCCCGCTCTGGAATCCGTTCGCGTTGATAACAGACGACGAAGATCCAGAACGGAGCTTTTTAATCAAAAGAGACAGTTGGAAATTTTTGAAACGGATGAGAAAAACTGCTGTGGACAATGTCGCTGCGCTACTTTGCAGGAGGAAGTCTGCAAACTGGAGAGAGAATTGGTTACCAAAAATGGACTAATTGCCACTTTGGAGATTCGAATTCAGAGCGAAAATTTCCCGCATATGAAACGCAGCAAAGATCTCGAGGAACTCTACGCTTCTTCCAGAAGAAAGGTAATCTCTTCGCCTTCGATTTAACTTTTTTTTTGTCTTGAAACGCTTTTAATTTTCTTAATTTTCACGCTGAATTTTATACCATCAAAAATATTGAAATTGTCTCATTCCACATATTTTTGTCTAAAGAATTTACTGTTTTTTTCTGATATCATTTTTCATGAATTCATTGAAGATTAGGTAATTTTTCATTACCAACAATTGATACAAAAAATGCTTAAACATTGCAGTCCATTAATTGCAAAAGTTACGTGTAATATGATCCCGATGTACGAAAAAATTGCCAAAATTGACGACATTTTACCAATTAACATTTATGAAAAAAAGTAATGGAATTTTCTGAAATTCGCTCAGACATCACCTAAAATCAAATCATTGATAACTTTGGGACATTAGAATTATTCCAAACAACTACTCTTAACAACTGCAGTGGTTTTTTCCACTGATGTTACAAGTTAATCAAACGCTGCTTTAAGTATTTATTTGCATTTGACAATGTAATGTTCATTTATTTGGAAAAAAAATACAAAAACGCATTTATTTACGCAAAAAATTGAATAAACCGTAATCTTTCTACTTAATACAGTGCAAACTATTAGAAGTTGAGCTGCAAAAGGTCCGAGATATGAAACTCTCAGAATTATCAAGCGAGTGCGACAAGTGCAGACATTGGAGATCAAATAAACGCGACCAATCAACGCAGTGTTTGCCTGAAAAGCTTTATCTTAGCGGCATGAGCAGCGGACTTGTCGAGGTATTTGAACCAAGAATTTAAAAACCCCTAAGCAATTTGAAAAAACAAATCGCTAAATATAAAAACCCATAGCCTACAACTTTTTATACGAAAAATAACATTGCGAAACCCTGAATTTTCAAAAACTTCAAACAGGATCATATAAAAATGGAGAAACTACGGAAGACGAATGATCGTCTCAAGGAAATCTGCCGAGGTCGCCACAAAGTTGTCCAGGAACTTCAAAGTAGAATTAAGGAATTGGAAAACCAGTTGAATATTTCAACGAACGAAGATGATAAATCCGTTCAAACGGGAGCTTCTTCTTTAAGCGCGAGCTCAAAATCCAATTCTGCAGTCCATCCAAGGCAGTGAGATATTATTTGGTCGTATAAGCTCATCCTGACGACTCACTTTGGGTATTGCTTGATTCTCGAGTTTATTGCGGCGCTCTTTCTTTGCACGACAATCATAATCTTCGCAAGAATGCTGTTTTATTTAACACGAACATCTCAATGCATGAATTTCATTGCTTTTCCTTTTTCTCAATTAAAAACACTCTTTTTGCGTTGCAAAAAGCAACTTGATACGAGGATGTATTTGAAGACTGAAACTCTAAGTTTTTATCATATAAATTTACGTATATATATATTTATTCGGTTTGGCTGTTATTTATACAATTATTTAATATTATGTTAAGAGATTTTTGAAAAAATGTAAGTTTATTGTGATGCGCGACTTAAGTATTACAAATATTTGTTGATTTTATACTATGCTTTTCTATTCGCCATGTTTTATATTCTGTGCTAATTTATTTCGCACGCTTAAGAAACGCTTACTGCACGATTCTGAACTTTCAAACTATTTCAGCTTCTACTTATATGCATACGAAACTTTCCACTGCAGTTTCCATTAAAATTTCAAGAAAATCAAATGGTAATTTAAAAAAATGGAATTGTACAGTAATTGTAAATAACGTTTTACACAGAGCAATGAAGGAAAACGTGCCGACCATCTGGGCCAATCAGAGGCCCGCAACCCAATCGAGACGCGAATGGTTCACCTAGAAACTTATTTTTCGAATAATATAGTACATATATCTTTTAGAGAATCGAAAGTGAAACATTCCAGCAGTATTTTTATCACTATATGTGCATATTTGTGTGTCCAAGATATTTTGTTCTTATAAGTAGTAACGGTTCAATTTCGCTTATGTTATATCAATGATTCAGCGTGAGAAAACGCTGATCGCCGAATAAATAAGATTTATATTCTCGTAATCCTCTCGTCTTTCTCCCACATTTTCAATCCGCATTTTTATCAATATTCCAGCTGCTGCCTTTATCTAGAAATCAAGGATGTAGTCTTCAAATCATCGTGTGAAATGATAAGCAATCAAAGTATTTAGACTAGAGAAAGAACAGAGAAATTGTTGAGCGAATTAATTGAACAGGTTTGAATTCAGAAAGAAAAATGAAGTGGCGAAACTAAAAAGTGGTTATAGTGAAATGATTAGGCAAGGGTTATAATAGTAAAGAGAAAGAAGTCTTTGCCGCCATTTTTTATCGCCATCCTTATAATAATAATCATATTTAGAAAGTGTTATCTGCACAGAATTACGTATCTTATACCGCGTAATCGAAAAGTTATACTTGTTGGAATACATAAATGAAGAATAATAATAGCATACGTGAGAAAAATTGAACTTTATCGATATTCCAGAATGAAGTTTCTAAGAGCACAAATACACCTTTTGCAGTATATTGTTAATAATATAATAACTTATTATTATTATAAAGAAAATGAGGAAAAGAAGGTAATTTTAAAGTTACTATAATGGATATCTCAAATCATAATCGCCGCAATCATCCAATGAGGAGACACCATGGAAATCACGGTAAGAATAATAAGTAATAAAAAACTTTGCAAATTGCTTCCTCATTATTTTTCGTTTTCTACAAAGCGACCTCTATGAGGAAGTATGTTGATCAATTTTGGCTTCCTCATAGAGGAAGCTTTATTAAGAGCGAAAAATAATAGGGAAGCAATTTGCTAAGTTCTACCTTGCGGGCTTGTTTATACTCCAAAGACATTTTTATAAAAATTCACAGTGATTTTAAGTTTTTACCGCCCGATCGATTTGTGTAAAATTGTTACTCAAAAATTAGTTAATGATAGTCCATATGTAAACTAAATTGGAACCCGATACCTAGTAATTTGCATGAGCAAGCTCTCGAACGAGATTTTTCAAATAATTCAAGATGCCATAAAATTCTTACCACTGGACCGATTGGTGTCAAATTTGTACCAAATATCTTTTTTAATTATCGTCTAAGTGTGAAGAAAATTTAAGATAAATCCGTGAGAAAATTTCGATTTTTTTTTTTTTTGTTTTCCATAAAAGCTTTTTTTCTTTTTGTTCACGACAATTGATATTTCTGATATTTCAATAGTTAATTAGACCAAAATCTTAATTGGCAATCAATAATCGTAAAATCATATCCGCAATCGCATGAGTTACAGTATTTGCAGATATTTAAGAAAAAAAATTAAAATTGTAATAAAATCAGAACGGCTCGACAGATTCCCGCAAAATTTAGTACACATAATGTTTCACGGGTAGTCCATTTATATACAAAATTTCAGCCCAGTGCCTCTTTAATTGCAAAAGTTATAGCGTGAAAACGATATTTCAAAATTTAAAAAATGTACGAAAAAAAAATTTCAACCGATTCGCGTCAAATATAATCCCAAACTTTGTTATACGATAACCTCCTTGAGTGCCCAATAAGAAGAAAATCCGTGAAAAATTACGACAATTATCGTGCGTACAAGGAAATTCGCACACACACATACACATACGGACATTTTGTAAAAATAAAAAAAACATTTTTCTCGATGTTATAGACCATTTTAAGTATCCTGACATTCAAATCTCGATGAAAAAAAAAAAAATTTCACGAAAACAAAGTTTCTTCTATGAGGAAGCAAAAATGAAAACATCCCGACTTTCGCGCGCCATTTCGAGATTCGATATAGGAGGATCGATATATGCGACCATCGAGATGCGCCGTCGACTGAGAGCGATGTAATAGCTGCTGGTGGTACCGCTGCTGTTGGTGATGGTGGTCCGATGATGATGGCCGTCGGTCGTCGTCGTCGTCGTCGTCGTATATCGCATCGTATCGATCGAAACGCTCGTCAGTAGAGAGAGCGCAATGGCAGTGCTCGTTGGTGGTAGTGTCGGTGGTGCGTGAGAAGAGTGTCTAAAAATTCCCCATCAAAAGCATAGTGCAAAGAACGTAACGTTCGGCGAAAAAAAAACCAAAAAACCAAACAAACAAAAAAATGGATAAAAAAATATATAAAAAAAGCAAAAGAGCATCAGCGAGTAAATAGCCTCGTAACGTAAACCCGGGGATATCGACGATAGGGATCGAAGGTTGTGGCCGCGTGTGCGATGTTGCGGGAATCGAGGAACAGCCGGTTGTCCGTCGATACGTCGTCGTCGTCTCTTCGTCCTGGATACCCGAGGATCTTCAAGGACGTAGCTAATAATAATGATCGCGAGTTCTAGTTGCTCGGGTTTACGCGGATATTTCTGCGACCTGAGAAAAACTCATGATAACACGACGGACGTACGGACACGAGCGACAACTACACATGATTATTATTATTCGTGGATCGTAAACGACGATGCGAGTTACAAATATCGCGACAAAAGTCATAGATACCGATCTCGCGAGACGGACATTTTTCTTCATTTAGTTGTTAAGAGCGTTCGCGCTACGCGGTGATATGTTTTCATCACCGGCGTCGGTAGTGGGCGAGCCGTCAGGCTACGACTTCGAGAAAGAGGAGAACGCCGCCAAGTGGAAGGGAGTGTTTGTCAACTCTCTGCGAAAGGTTTCTTCACGCATTCCTATGTTTTTATCCCATTTTCCGATTTTTTCCTGCCTTTATTTTCGCGTTTTTACAAGTATTTTTCGTAACGAAGCCTGCGTTAGGGGTTTTTTTTTTTTTTTTTTCGTTGTTATGGTTGATCGGAAGATTCAGTAACACGATTGAGCATTATTACGAGAATCTCTGGGATGCTACGACGACGTCCAACGATATACTCGTATCGCAAGATGAGACGACGCAGAGCTCTCTCGGACTCCGAACCCCGATCAGCTGGCGCTATGCTTTTCATGCCTGATCGCTAGTCCCTCGTCTATGACGGGATTTCTGTTTTTTTTTTTGTTTTTTTTGTTTGTTTTTTATTTATTTAATGTATTTTATTTCATTTTATTTGTTTAATTTGTTTGGTTTGGTGGGTTTGGAGGATAATGGGGAGCTCAGCTGTTGATGGATTATTTTCCTATGCATTTGTAGGGTTTATGGATAGTTTTGTATTTTGGAGAATTTTTGTCGAGTTCGAAATGCAATTCTTTGTCTTTGAGTATTCAGTTGTTTTGGATGAAAGAATTGATATGATTAAAAAGATGATCATACTTTAAGAGAATATTGCATTAAAATATACGAGAATTAAGTAGCAATGAACATTTCAATGCAACAAAAGTTTTAAGTAAGCCAATTTGAGAAACTTAACTGTTGTCTATATTATTGTCTCTGTTTTTTTATAGATGCTTGTTTAGGTTGGGTTCTTAATTGTTTTGGTGGATATTAGATGACAATAGCGAGCTCAGCTGTTGATGGATTATTTTCCTATGCATTTGTAGGGTTTAAGAATAGTTTTGTATTTTGGAGAATTTTTGTCGAGTTCGAAATGCAATTCTTCGTCTTTGAGCATTTGGGTGTTTTGGATGAAAGAATTGATAAGATCAAAAAGGTGATCATACTTTAACAGAATATTGCATTAAAATGTACAAGAATTAAGTAGCAATGAACATTTCTCTGCAGCAAAGGTTTTAAGTAAGCCAATTTGAGAAACTTAACTGTTGTCTATATTTTTCTCTCTGTTTTTTTATAGATTCTTGTTTAGGTTGGGTTCTTAATTTTTTTGATGGATATTGGATGAGAATGTGGAGCTCAGCTGTTGATGGATTATTTTCTTACGCATTTGTAGGTTTTATGGATAGTTTTATATTTTGGAAAATTTGTGTGATGCTCGAAATGCAATTCTTCGTCTTTGAGCATTCGGGTGTTTTGGATAAAAGAATTGATTAAAGGTGAAAAAGATTGAGAAAGATTGAAAAGATGATCATACTATAAGAGAATATTGCATTAAAACATACAGGAATTTAGTAGTAATGAACATTTCTATGCAACAAAAGTTTTAAGTAAGCCAAACTGAGAAACTTAAATGTTGTCTAAATTATTGTCTCTGTTCTTTCATAGACGCTTGTTTAGGTTGGGTTCTTAATTGTTTTGATGAAAATTGGATGACAATATGAAGCTCAGCTGTTGAGAGGTTTTTTTAAAGTGTTTGTAGGCTTTATAAATAATTTTGTATCCCTGTGATTTTTTAGATCTGTGAGATACAGTTCTTTGTCTTTAAGCATTTACATGTTATTGGATAAATGAATTGATAAAATCAAATGATGATCATACTATTAGAAATATTTCATTATGACTTACAAAAAGTTAGTGCTGATAAACATTTCAATGCAACAAAAGTTTTAGTTAGATCAATTTGAGAAACTCAACTATTTATATTGTCTCGTTCTTTAAAGATGTTTGCTCAAGTTGGGTTCTTAATTGTTTTGGTGCAAATTAGATGATGATATGGAACTCAGCTGTTGAAAGGTTTTTTTCAAAGCATTTGTACACTTTATGGTTAATTTTGCATTTTGGCAAGTTTTGAGATCCGTAAAATGCTGTTCTTTGTGTTTAAGTATTCACATGTTATTGGATCAAAGAATTGATGAGATTAACACAGATCATTATACTATTAGATAATATAACATTAACACCTACAAAAAGTGAGTGCAAATGGTTGGTTAGTACAACATTTTAATACAACAAGAGACGTAGTTAAGACTATTTGAGAAACTGTTCCATTGTCTCTATTGTCTATTTTTATGTATGTTTGGTTACATTAGGTTTTTATTCGTTTTGGTCAGATTAGATAACAATATGAAGCTAAGCTGTTGATAGGTTTTTTTTATGCATACACAGGTTTTACGGATAATTTTGCATTTTGGAGATTTTTTCAATCTGCAAAATGCAACTCTTCGACTTTGAGCATTTACATGTTGTTAGATAAAAGAATTGATAAGATTAAGAAGATGATCATACTATTTGGGAATATTGCATTAACACATATGGAAAGTCAGTACTAATGACCATTTCAATGCGACAAAAGTTTTAGTTAAGCCAATTTGAGAAACTTATCTTTCGTCTATGTTGTCTTGTTTTTTATAGATGTTGAAATTGGAAACTTATTTGTTTTGGTAGAGATTGGATGACAATATAAAGCTCAGCTGTTGATAGGTCTTTTTAATGCATTCTAATGCATATGCTTTATGAATTGTTTTATATTTACAATGTTTTATCAATCTGTGAAATGCAATTATTGGACCAATATTTTGTATAAAAGAATTGATAGGATTAAAAAAATGATCATACTATTAGAGAATATTGCATTAAGCAAAACGGTGAATCAACATGTTAATGCAACAAAAGTTTTAAGTAAGCCATTTTAAGAAACTATATATATGTCTATATTGTCTGGTTGTTGATAAATGATCGTTTAGGTTGGGTTCTTATTTGTTTTGGTGTAAATCGAATGACAATAGGAAACTCAGTGCTTGATCGATTAGATTTTGTCAACTATTCAAAGGTTTTGTGGATATTCTTGTATTCGCGACACTTTTCCTTGATTTTGAATCATTGACATGTTGTTGGCGATTTGTGCTCCATAGATATGAATAATGTAGTTGACTATTTATTTGCTATTATAAAAATCATTATTGGATTACAAAATGGATCATAATATTGGAAAGGATTGCAGTAAAAAATTTAAAATAAATTTAAACGTTATAGTTACAACTAATTGAGAAGTTCAACTGTTGTCTTCATTGTCAGATTTCTTTTTCAAGTCTTGAGTTTGATTAAATTGAGTTTTTGTTTATTTTAGTGGGATATGGATGAGAATGTTAAGCTCAGCTGTTGTTAGACATTCTAATTTTCAACCATTTGTTGTGCGCTTTATGGATAGTTTTATACCTTGGACATTTTAACTTGTTTTAAAAGGCAAATTTCTTGGTTTTCAAGTATTTACATGTTGTTGGGAGTTCATACTCCATAAATATAAATAATGTATGCGATTTAAAAAATCTTTATTGAATAAAATGTATTGTTCTAGGAGAAAATTATTATGTTAACAATTGTGAATGTAGTACATTAGTGGTTTTTTCATTTTGATGCTACAAAAGTTATAGTTGATACTATTTGAGGGAATTAACTGTTGGCTATATCATTATTTTTGTTTCACTGTAGTATAACGTGGATTGGTTTTTTGTTTGTTTTCGTGCAGCATTCTTGTTCTTTTTATTTATGGATCTTATCATATTTTCAGAAAGTCCTTTCTTTTGATTATCAGTTCTTTTGTTTCTTTTTTTTTTGTTCTCGCATTAACATCTCATAACATTTTATGGATATTATAAATACATGATAAATATATTCTATACATTTTGGATGACCACCAATTGTGTTGTTCTGTGATTTACAAATAGTTTAACTTAAAAAAAAAAATTTCTTGCTGTTGAAGGCAGATTTTCATCTATTTTGTTGCATCTACATTGCTTGAATTGTTCTTAGATGTTTCTGATTCACAGACATGAATCATTTTCTAGGAAATTTACAATTTCTATTTCACCTTCTCAGACACAGCAAAATTTTATGGCATCATAACAATTTCCTTCGTACACAATAATTAAACGTGCAATTGTAATAAACCAAATTCTCTGACAATCGATTATAAATCACATATTTATAATTTCATTGCTCATTGATTGTGAAAATTTAATTTGTAAGTGATGATAAATCACATATGTATAATGAACGTGAAAAAATTTAACTTTTTTGGTTGATAAGCCTAGATATGAATTTAAAAGAAAATAAAAAAAATTAGAAGTTTTTTTTTAAAGCTCGGAATGCCTTTTTGTGATTATGGCAGGAAAATGAATATCCAATGGAGTCTATTTCTAGGTATTAATGCTGATTCTTTTTAGGTCTTGGAGCAAGTTCATCCAAGTCTAGAAGCTCGCCAAGATGCCCTCGACTACGTGGAGAGTTTAATTTTAAGAATGTTGGGTATGCTCTGTGGTGACCCACCACCGCACACTCCTCAAGATGTAGAGGAAAGGGTGAAGCACACATTTCCAACGGCGATCTATGAATGGGCCCTCAAAGATGCCAAGGATGCCTTAGAAAAGGGAAAGAAAAAATCGCCGCTCGTTCTACCAGTCGACAAAATACACCAGCTTTTGCAAAAGGTACCAAAACCTCCATATCAACAAAAAAAAAAGATAAATCACACAAAACTCCACTGATTTTGTTTCCCTTTTACTCATTTCAGGAAGTATTGCAACACAAGATTGACTCGCAGGTCAGTCTATTCGTTGTTGGCGTGCTTGAATGCATTTCTGCAGATATTTTAAAGGTTTGTCCTCTTGATTAATTTTTTTCAAACATAACAACAATATTAAAAAATTCTGGAGCTAAATGGGAAATTAGATGACCGAATTTTATAGAATTTGTGCATCTAAAAAGTCCCAAACTGTTTGGAATAAAAAACTTCGAACTTTGAGCTCCAAAATTTTTACTGGTCTTCTGTTTCTGATGAAAAAAAATTAATTTTGATGTTATTTTTTGCAATATTTCAGTTAGCTGGAAATTATGTCAAGAATATACGTCACGTCGAGATATCCTGTGAAGATATAAGAGTTGCGATGTATGCAGACACGGTAACATATCATTTTCAAAAACTTGAAGCTTGTACTGTGTCTTTGTGCTGCACATATTGATTAATGTACACAGTAACGGATAACGTGCGCGCTAAACTCGGTGCTCTAAGACAAATTCGCAGATCGCAGATATCGCGATGTCGACTTCGACAAGGAAAAGATGTGGCACAATGCGAATGTGCCTTAGAATGTCCTGTTTATTTATATATATTTATATTATAAAATAGTGTAGCTTACAAAGCTTTATTCTAGAATTAATGATAATCTCGAGGATTTTTATGGCTTAAATTGTCAAAATCGAGGGAATAAGGAACAAAAAATTTGCTCGCATTAGCAGGAGTTATGAAGTTTCTTCGAAAGATAAGAATCGTACTTAATCGATCGGTTTATCTCGAAGAAGCTTCTATGAAGTGCAGTCTCGTTAAACAAACCATGACGATCGAAAAAATGTATTCTCCTTTAAACGACGATTCGTCGTGTCGATAAAAGAAACAAGAAATTGGTGTTCTATTTTCGGACACGATGACGATTTCATATCGGTTTGTACCAAGGTACAATTTTGTGCTCTTTCCAAATGACTGAATGATAATGATCAATCAATTTAAGAAACTTATTATTTTGCTTTTGAGAATTAAAGGAGCTTAACACATTCCCAATCCAAAGTTTGATTCAATCGGAATTTCACTATCATGATGAGACCAATTGATTATATTTTTGTCAAATTTTTCAAATATTCATAAAATGCAGCATTTTTTGAAACAAAATCGATAGTATAATTTTTTTATGAAACTAACCTGATTGTTTAAACATTTTATTTACACTTTTCTAAAAGGTGTTTAACATCCGTAAAAGGTTTTCAAAATTAATTTCGATAAATATATCCTCACAAAAAACTTTGATTCAATTGGGAAGTCGTTGCCATGCCTAGAAAAATTTGTTATATTTTTATCAAAGTGATCGTTAAACTTAAGATTTATTTTCAATAATAAAAAGTGCTAAAGATTATTCACGAAAGACAGAGGATCTTCACAAAAATCCGATAGAAATTTTAATTTTCTTCGAACAATTCTTCTGTCATTTCAGTTATACTTCTCGGGAATGTATTAAGCGTTTTTAAATGCTACGCGTTTTAAAATACCTCACAAAATTGATAGAAAGTGTATTGTTGCCGAAAAAACTCACAATTGCACGATTTTAATTCGGAGTTAAGGTAGTCCTCCTGTACGGTCTGACGCCGTATAAGTTCGAGGGAGAATTAAACAAAATTTACGAACAGTTCTCGATGAGATACAAATCTGCAAAAAATCGAGCGTATAGAAAATGTTGAAAAGGTTATTTTGGCATAATAATAATCAAAAAATGTTATTGAGAAATTACTTAAATAAATAATAGTGCAACAAATTACCCGGCAACCTAACTTTTTTTGTTATGTAAAACATTTGTTCATTTTTCTAAATACGTATGTATTTTTTCAGATTTTTTTCTCATTTTCAATTTTACACTTGGAAAAAACGGCCATTTTCAAACATCAGATAAAATTCTAAAAAAATCGACACATATTCAGAAAAATAAACAAATCGTTTTCATAACAAAAAAAAGTTAGGTTGCCGGGCAATTTGTTGCACAATCATTTATTTCAGTAATTCGTTAATGACATTTTTCGGCAGGGGACCGACTCTACACCTCCCAAGTCTACACAAAGATAGGTCTACACAAAAAGTCGACACAGAAAGACTGTACACGCAGACAGCTCGACACCGAAAACTCGGCACGAAAAACTCGACACCAAAAACTCTGCACGAAAAACTCGACACCGAAAAGTCAACACGAAAAACTCGACACGCCGAAAAGTCGGCACAAAAAACTCGACACCAAAAAATCAGCACGAAAAACTCAACACCGAAAAGTCGACACTTCGATCGATTTTGAGGAATTTTAAGGCCCTATCCGATGTGAAATTTTCCGTTAATTACAATTTTTATTTTATTCGGTGCGTAAAACGTGGTTTTATTTCATTTTTAATCCACTATTTCGATGTATTTTTGCCAGCAGACAACGAATATGTTATGTTTTTAAAAATCGTGATATTTTTCACTGAAAACCCAGAAATACATTACTGTTTTCATTTGAAACAAAATATGATCTATTCAGATATCCCCTTGAACGATAGTATCATACTAGTGCGACAAAACTTTTTTTGACTTGTGCAGGAATCTCAAACTTTCTGCTCTTGTAGTGTAATATACTATTTCGCGCGAGTATCGTACCTATTTTTATTTCACGACGTGTGTAAACAAAGTTTCACGCGCGCTTCGCTTGCGCAATCGCGATTTGCCCACAGAGTGAAATAAAAATTGTAATTAACGGAAAATTTCACATCGGATAGGGCCTTAAAATTCCCCAAAATCGATCAAAGTGAAAGACTTTTCGGTGTCAAGTTTTTCGTGCCGACTTTTCGGTGTCGAGTTTTTTGTGCTGACTTTTCGGCGTGTCGAGTTTTTCGTGTTGACTTTTCGGTGTCGAGTTTTTCGTGCAGAGTTTTTGGTGTCGAGTTTTTCGTGCCGAGTTTTCGGTGTCGAGCTGTCTGCGTGTACAGTCTTTCTGTGTCGACTTTTTGTGTAGACCTATCTTTGTGTAGACTTGGGAGGTGTAGAGTCGGTCCCCTGCCCATTTTTCAATAATTATTATGCCAAATTAATCTCTTCAGCATCTTTCATATAGTTGATTTTTTTCAGATTTTTATTTCTTCGCGAACAGTTCGTAATTCTGTGTCGATTTCGCTCGAACTTTTGCGATGTCAGACAATACAGGACAACCTTAATCGAAAGCCATCGTCTACTGCTAGCAACGTTTTGATTATTGCCCGGCGCAATAAATAATCTGCCGTTTGGGTTACGCTAGAATAGTCACAGGCTAATTGTGGCTGCATTTGTTCTCTGCTTGGTTACATGCTTTCACTAACATATTACAACACCAACCCATGTTCGTTCTTCGCTCTTGCCGTTCTAGGTGGTACGTACTTGCGAACACCCAGAAGACATTTATTTATTTATCTACTAAAATAAATCTTCACACATACTTTAAGTCCCTGTGTGTATGTGTCTTTGTCTGCAAAAAAAAAATTCATTCAGTGTGTTCTATACAAACTTATTACGATAACTAGTCACTTTGTTAAAATCGTTAGTTCCTCGTTTTTTCCATTATCTTCGTTGCGAATTGCACTGGCGATTGTTTAAACAAGCTCGCTGATTTCAATGTTAAATGTGTTTTCCCGTTTTCCAAATCGCACTACATTTTACGTCTCGTTCTCATCGTTGTTGAGTTAACGAAAAATTATTGTTTACCGTCCAAACTAGACGCGTGCATTTGAAAAGATTTAATACTTGGTCGTTTCGTCACATATATTTTATACTCTAAATGTTCGCTAGAATTTCTGCCCGTTTTATCAAAATTTTAAGAAATTTTTATTGTGAAGTAGATACATTTCCTACAATTACTTGTTTAGACTCTTTTTATCGACGAAATTTGCTTCAAACGTGAATTGTAGAGCATTTTACCAAATTTCAAAGCCGAAGACTTGGAAGCAACTCAATTGTGTTTTTAAAGTTTTTCTTTGATACTCGATAATCGAAAGATAAAATGAACGTTGAGAAATTGAAATTTTCCGACAATTTTTTTTCATCAATGAGTTGTACAAGATATTATTGATCCAATAAAAGACTGTTAAATATATCTGAGATTAAGGATTTAAAAATAGTATCGTTTAAGCTAATAAATAAAATAGGAAAATCGCGTTTTTCCGTATTTTTGGTTGAAAGAGCATGAGAAGCATAGGCACGTATGTAAAACCATAACGTTCTCACTGATTTTTCTCGCGTTAGTAGAATAATTAAGAAAAAGTAACTGCAAGACTAACACATCTTAATTTCCTGATAACGAAATTGCTCAACTCGTGTTTATTTGCAGTGACTTTAGCTTGCTTTGATTTTGAAAGCTGTTAGATCGCAATCGCTGTCGCTATTATCGTTACGATTCGTATTATCTCTCGTAAATTTCGACTTGAATGCAAAATCTCAGCACCGATCTAGCAAATCCAACTAACTCTGTCTTTCGAATCAATCTTGTCGAACGAATGACACGAACATTGCAAGAAAACGATGCCGGCAGTTTCTGAAATGCAAATACAATTCTTTGGCAGGCTCTGATGGACGTCTTTTATCAAGATGACTGCACGGAAGGCCCACAGAGCGGTTTGGGCGCTGTTGTTTCCCAAACATACGAGGAATCCGTTCGCGATCTCATTCATGACGAACGGCATTACCTTCGCGATCTTCACATGATAATAAAGGTGAATTATAATACTTGAACGATTCTTACAAACTCAATAAAAGTTCGATTCGTTTTAAAAGAAAAAAAACATCATTAACAATACTCAAAATATTATTCCTAAATAATAAAAAATTTAGCAATATTTGAGTTTTCGAACTAAAATTATTAATTGAATTACAAAACTTCAATGCTTCATTATCAGTAATTCATGTTTATTTCACCTCGAAATCAGGTTTTTCGAGAAGAAATTGCGAAATTAGAGCCAGATAGAGGCGAACTCGAGACGCTCTTCAGCAACATAATGGATATCTACGAAGTAACCGTTACATTGCTCGGAAGTCTTGAGGACATAATGGAAATCACCGAAGAGAAACAAACACCAACTGTGGGTTCGTGTTTTGAGGAATTAGCAGAGGCAGCAGAGTTCGAAGTGTACATAAAGTACGTTCGTTTTTAAATCAATGATTTTCAGGGTTTTTTCTTCCTATGGATACCAATTAATGCTTTCTATTATAGATATGCGAGAGACGTTAACAGTCCAGCTAGTCGTGAAGTTTTAACGAGATTACTGTCGAGACCGGAAGCAAATGCAGCTCTACGTGCAGCCGGACATGGCTTCAAAGAAGCTGTTAAGTACTATTTGCCGAAACTTTTGCTACAGCCGGTGTGGCACTGTTTTTTGTACTTCGATTATATTGAGGTAAGAAATTTCAAATCTTCCGTTGTTTTAAAGGCGTACATGAATGTTGAAAAGAACAGAAGTTGAATGGTTCATAAAAAGGCAGTTGCTTGAGATAAGACTCGATTTGTTAAAAAAAAAGGCAAAACAGCAGCAGAGTAGCGAGAAAAAATTAAGATGAGGAGCTGGATGAAAGGAGGTGAAAACTACGGCAACAAATCGTGAAGACACTAACCCGAAGGTGTAAACGAATAAAACGATAGCTTAAAAAGATGGAGAGGAGAGCAGAGGAGATTGCGAAGGAAAAAAAAACAAAGAAATCACCAGCAGGCAGGCAACTTTGAAAAACAAAATTGATAAGCTGAACAGACAGTCCAGAAGATCGAATTTTCAAATTAAGGGTATTAGAGCTTTTACAGGAATAAACCTCCGGAAGTAGTTAAGGATTTTTTGACAGATTTTTCAAACAAAAATAAGTGTACAAACGGTGATGTTAATAAGAGGGTCCACGAATGACAGTATCAAAGCTTTTACAGGAATAAACCTCCGGAAATAGTTAAGGATTTTTTGACAGATTTTCAAACGAAAATAAGTGTAAAAACGGTGATGTTAATAAGAGGGTCCACGAATGACAGTATCAGAGCTTTTACAGGAATAAACCTTCGGAAATAGTTAAGGATTTTTTGACAGATTTTTCAAACGAAAATAAGTGTAAAAACGGTGATGTTAATAAGAGGGTTCACAAATGACAACAATGACAATTTTGTAAATGTGCCTAACTTCACTAGAAGACGAGAGACGCCTCTCAACAAAGAGAGGACTCCAGGGCAGCAAGGTGGAGGGGAGAACTAGGGAATGGCGAACATCTGAAAAAGAATCCAAATTAAACACACAAAAAAGCAACCATTTGAATACTTTAAGGCTCAAAATCACAGCTTGACATGTTTTCTTCGAAACAGTGACAACATTTTTCGATATAATATCGAAAAATAAACTTTTTCCGCGGCTGTAGAAAATGTGCCAACGTACGGCATTATTCTCACGTCGGGTAATAGCGAACAGGATGTGGGCAATCCCGAACGATGCTTTCGGAGATCTACAAAATAAGTTTTTAAGCACTGCAATAGACGAAAACTGGGAGAACAATCATGAACTTTTATTTTTATCGAATACTTAACACAATTATAATTCAAACACGCGTAATTGCTATTTGTTTTACTAAAATAGAAGTATCACTTTAACAAAATATACGTAAATATAGGAACTCTTCGTTGTCGCTCTATCATCTATCACATTAATTAATATCACAGTTTTTACGTTTCGTCTTTCCCAAACTTGCAAAATACGGATCACTTTTTTGCTCGAACATTTTCATTATGTATTTAGTAAATAATAAATTGTGCATACGTAACCTTGAAATTCCACAATAAACGAACGGTATTCGCGAATAAACTGCTTCTGCATATATCAGAATAATATAATTCCGTTGACCACGCATATTAGATAATAAAATAAATTATTTCATCGATACCACGAGTTAAATAGACAATAAATATGATACTAACCTCGGCCGCCGCGTCTCCTCGGCGTTTAGACGTCACTCGTGCCACGTGTTCGCGATTACAAACAAATACTGTTCGCTATTACTCCGAAACGCCTTCTCAACGTAACTTTTTTCTACACCCGATAATATTTCGGCGAGAACAATTTTTCAAAAACGATATGAAAGTAAAAATAATAACGAATACATGAGAACATCTGAAGTAAAATATTAGCAAATATACATAGGAAATAATACTTATTGCCGTTGAGGTGAATTGTCGACGTGAATTGCCAAAAAATGTCCGATCTTTTTAAATGTTTTTATAATTATTTTATAATTTAAAAAAATACGATTTAGTCACACTCCGTGTACATTAATTGACGTGAAACATTGTAATCGGATATTATCAATACATAGTGAGTAATCGGGGTGTTCGTTATTACCCACTGTACGCCATTGCCCCGTTCTCCCCTATATTGATGATGATGATGATTTTACGAGAACGGAGCGTGAAATTCACAAGTAAATCTAAGATTGTGTTGAGAAAGAAGAGAAGAAGGGAAGGAAAGTAAAAAACGAGGTTACAGGAAACCGATAATAGACGGAAGATGGTGGAAATGGGACGAGCAGAGAGATAGATTAAGAAATTCGGATTTTCAAAATCGCTGAGAAAAAAGCCACTTAACTGGGGTTTATTTGTTTAGAATATTGCCAAGATAGGTAATTTGGGGGAAGCGACGGTCTTTGTCGAAAGATAATTGATCATTATATTCATATTTGTGTATAATAACGGAGGCATGACTTAAGTAAAGGAAATTTTGGAGCCAATATTAGCTGACAAAGGAGGTCATGAATCTCTTTGAAGGTACGATTGGACGTGAGGAGTGCAAAGTTGAATGGATGAATCAGTAGAAAGTAATGATCCTGAGAGTAACGAAGGAATAAAAAATATTAATATTTAAATGTGAAGGAAATTTTGTTTTTGAGCAAAAAGAGAGCACGATGTACATTGTATTGATATGTCGAGATCGTAATTAACGAGTATTTTTCGCGAGTTATAACCTTTAAGCATGTAATGTTTGTTACAGAATTACGCCTACTCTATGTAATCCCTGCATTTTTTTTTGCCATTTCCTCTGGGTTTCTTTTTAAAAGGTTGTATATTTACGAAGGAAATTTATTGAGCATATTCAGAGGCTATGTCGTTATGATCGATGCCACAATTATAACGATATTTTAATGTTTACAGTTTTTGTTATCATTATTGAAAATACAATCTACAGAAAACCGAATTCTTTTGAGCAGAAAAAGGTAAATTCTGACAGATTATAGAGATAAATCCATAATTATGGGGTCGAGTATAGCGACACAGTCTACGAGAGTGAACCACAAATTGCAGTCAAATATCTCGCAATATTTGAAAAAAAAAACCGGTGAAAGAGTGAAAAATGGAGAGGTTACATAGATCAGTCGTAACTCTGTAACGATTTGCCAAACTTTCATCTAAATAAAAATGTCACAGGCTGTCATCGTCGAAGCATTATAACATCACCTTAATAAATACTCAGCCAAAGTCCAAAAAAATAATGTAACTCTGTAACGTCAGGCTATACATATAGGTTTAGACATTAGCTCATTTTGATATTAAATACAGTAGCAGAAGCAAAGAATTTCCAATTGACTGATCAAGAGTATCAATTCAATATCGTTCAAAGAATACTCACAAAAATAAGATCACACCATATTATGTTCCAAAGTGATTATTTTCATTTAACGAAAAGCAAGAACAAATGCAGCTTTCCGTTGATATTCACGCGAGTTTATGATTCATTCGGCAGGTATTACACGAACGGACGCCAAATATTGAAGACGGTGAGTCTTTGGAGCAAGTCCAGGGTGTTTTAAGCCCGCTTCAAAGGGAACTTGTAAAATCTATGGCCAATCTTCCGAAAAAAGACACGGGCTTGCGAATGCAAAGTCGAGCAAGAAGACACGCAGCTCTTGAGAAAACGAGCGAACTCCAAAAAACCGTCGATGGTTGGGATCAAAGAGATATAGGCCAATGTTGCAACGAATTTATCAGAGGTAATTTACATTAATCGATTACACCAGTTAATTGATTAACAAAAGTTCGACAAAATTTTTGAGAAGCCGTCGTGTGGTTTTTTAAAATTGATTGACGCTTTTGCAGAGGATATGCTCGTAAAAGTGGGCAACAACGGTCGAAGATTGACTGACAGGCGAGCATTTTTGTTCGATGGTTTACTTGTACTTTGCAAGCCAAGCGGCGGCAAAAGAGTAAGCGTTAGTGTGGCAGCAGTTGGTGTAGGCGGTGGACATCCTGCTCATCAAGGCGAACTTCGTCTTAAAGAGCGCTTTTTTATCAGAAAAGTCGATATTATCGATCGCGAGGATACCGAAGGTGAGATATTTGCATGTTGTAGAGAAAAAGGCCTTTTTGTCACGTCTTTTTTGCTTATCATCGGCAAATAGATAGTAGTTGATCAGTAGAAAATTATATTCCAGCAAAGATTATTAAATATTTGCAGAAGCGATGAAAAATTATTCAGCACAAATTTTGACTAGTGCACTGAGAGAAATCGTCATAGTAGAGTTAACTATAAAGTGACAACTATTGATTTTTAGGCCTGTTTTAGTTACGGTGACTATAAAAATAGTTGTTACAACTAATTAAGTGGTGACAACTATGTTTGTACAAACTACAAATGAATAGTTGTCTCTTTATGCTTACTAATACCATAATTTTCTCTCAGTGTGCGAATTGTCGAAAAATTAAATAATCGAGGCGACGCGACATTTGGAATCTTCGTTTCCAAAATTTATTAAATAGAGAAAATATCGAAAAGTTCAAACTTTTGGATTATTTCGGAAAAAGAACGACAATAAGTTAAAAGAGAACCTTCTGGCAAAATCCTGTCCGAATTAGAACCGTGCAAATTGTTTAAGAATTTTTTTTATTTTGCTTTTTACGAAGCTTTATAAGGAAGTATTTTTTTTTTTCTCGTTTATTCCTTTATTACAACTATACTTTAGTATAACAAGTAATCGGAGTGGCTATAGTGTAAGATCATGACATAGTAGGCGAATTTGAGTATTTTCCCAGTGGAAAATCTCCATATCTTTGCGATTAAAGGTTTGGATCACTCGTTATGCACGGTTTGCAAATTTGCAATAAGCAAAAAATAATGAACAAGCATTTTGCAAAGTAATACTTTCCAGGCTTTTTTTTAGCTCAAGCGCCTTTTTTCTAAAAATTCAAAGTGTTATAAAATTCGAACCGCTCGACCGGTCTATGCCAAATTTTAACTTAACCCTTTTTTTCATGTTAATCCGTACATGAACCAAATATGAACCCGGTATCTCGTATAAAATTGAAGCTGAATTTGTCGAAGTTGCTTTGAATTAAATAAAAAAATCCTATAAAATCGCAGGATGAGGATCAGTTGAAGTTAACTCTAATTACGACGAAAACTAAAATTTTTCGAAAGCTCGAAATTCTGTTGAATCCCAAACCCTCGATGGATGTCACTCGAATTCAATACCGACTGTCATTTTTTATTGCTTCATTTGTCGATAACTATTCCGCTCATTAGCTGAAAAATTGTGGCAGTTACAAAACATACAGGAATTTTTTAAAGATATAAAATATTTTAAAATCTGGTTATATGTTTTTTAAAACCTAATCTTAACCTAACGCATGTTTTCATACATCTTGAGCCAGGAAGCTCAGCGAGTTTCTATATAACTAATTCCATTAAAATAAACGACACCATTGACATAACCTCAAAACCACAACAGTAACACAGTATCCAGGAAGCCCAGCACCAGTCACTGAATAAAATCATGAAACCAATTTTCTCAATCTGACCCACACTCATTAGTGCATTATATTTTATATCACCAACCACGCCTTATTATATATATTTAAAAAAAAAGATTTATAAAAATTCATGTCTATTTAAAGATTAATAAATCTGAAGAGAACCCAGATCATGGTCGAAACGTTAAGGAAAAATTGAATCCTTTATCTGGCCTCCAATAGACGACTATCCTCCGATCCAGTAGTTCGAAAAGTTCAAGTATATCCGAAGTATCCGGATAGTCCGAATAATACGAGTACTCAGACAATCCGGATAGTCCGGGTATTCAAGTAGCTCGGGTATCCGGATAGACTCGCAATGGTCTGCTATTCGGATATGAAGTGTCAAGTCCGGATAGTTTGAGTTATCCGACCGTTCGATAAAATTCAAGCACTAGACTCTCAAGTTCGCCTCACGGAACAAAAACTACGTCACGTTTTCTCGAAAATGTAAACAAGACGACAGCTGTATGCATGTGACCCTCACAGGTACCTGTGTTTGTCTCGGTTATACATTTGGAGCTTCATCGCGTCCGTGTTTTTTTTTTTTTTTTTTTTTTTTTATAAATTTATTTTCGACGAAAATTGACGGCACCGGGAATCGAATCTGTGACTTACATATGCTTCGGACTACAGACCAGTACACTAACCAATAGACCATCGCGCCAGACTTAAAATGAGTTTGTTTTTCGCCCAATGTCGTAGAATTGAAAAATGCCTTTGAGATTGCACCGAGAGATCATCCGAGTGTAACACTCGTTGCCAAGTCCGTCGAAGACAAGAACAGTTGGATGGCCGATTTAGTCATGCTCAACACAAAGAGTATGTTGGAGAGAACATTGGACAGCATATTGCTCGACGAAGAGAGAAAGCATCCGCTTAGACTGCCGCCGCCTCATCTGTACAAATTTGCCGAACAGGACAGCCCAAAAAATCTCGTTCTCGAGGCGAGAGAAAATGGTGGCGTGCCGTTGATCAAAGGAGCTACTCTGGTAAAACTCGTCGAGAGGCTCACTTACCACATTTACGCCGATCCGGCGTTCGTACGAACATTCCTTACTACTTATAGGTAAATAATCCCACAAAAGTTCTTCATCTATTTAGTAGTAGTAGTAGTAGTAGTAGTAGTAGTAAAATACTTTTATTAATAATACGCCTTACATTTTTTTTTCTTGCGATACATTTTTTTTTACCAATTAATGCTAATTAAGGATGTATGATACGTACAGTCCCGGCAAAAGTGAGTTTCAGAGACAATTTCTCGATCACTTCCCGATGGTATAAAAATCGGAAAAAATAATGCATATAAAACGTGCTGAAGAGATTGATTTTGCATAATAATAATCCCAAAATGTTATTAACAAATTAATGAAAAAATGAATTGTTCAACAAACAATCAGTTAACCTAACTTTTTTGTAATGAAAATTATATGTTAATTTGTTTGAATGCATACGAATTTTTTCAGATTTTTTTCTTTATTTTGATTTTGATTCTTTATTTATTTTCATAAATGCGCGCGAAATAACGAATTTTGGGTATGAGTTCGGCATAAAACCATCTACTACATTGAAGATTTTTTTGCAAACCAAACGCATATCCAAAATTGGTAATATAAATCAAAATAAATTAAAAAATCTGGAAAAATTCGTATGCATTCGAATAAATTAACATATCATTTTCATTAGTGAAAAAGTTCGGTTGACTGATTATTTGCTGAACAATTGTTTTTGTCACCAATTTGTTAATAACATTTTGGGATTATTATTATGCGAAATCCATCTTTTCAGCACGTTTTATATGAACTATTTCTTTTTTTCCGATTTTTATCCCGTCGGGAAGTGATCGGAATTGTCTCTGAAACTTACTTTTGGCGGGACTGCACGTATCATACATTCTTAACCGCGAACGCATTGCCAATAGGCCATCGACGGGAGGCTTTTAGCCTTGTCTTTTCAAAAATGTGGTTGTTTAAATATTTCCTTTATAAATAAAGCGTAATTTTTTTTCCGTTTAGAGTTCCGCAGCCATAAGTGCAAGACGTTGTTGTAGAGTTAAAGCAGGGTGTTTCGATCTTCGATTTACATTCGGTGTTGGGGTGATACATAATTCTTGAATATTATGGATCTGGTTTTTAGCGAATTTTTTTGAAAATTTTCCGGCTCGGGTTATTGGCGTAATCTATTTATTTTGCCTACTAATAGGAAAAAAAAATGATTACGTAATAAAAATAGCGCGTGAAATACAGTCATATGTAAAAAAAAGCTTCTACAAATGCCATATAATAACAAACACTTAATAAAAACTAGAATAATGAAATTCTCACTAACTTCATGTACTTGATTCTTTATTTTATATATCAATGGAAGAACAGTGTTTACAATACAAAAATATAAAGTGAAATTCAATAAGAATTAAAAGTAGAATAAACAAAAAACGTATAATGGCAAGGAATCTATAGAAACTAAAATGACAAAATTCTCACTAACTTTGTTTATTGGATGATCTATTCGTTTTTTCAACTTGAAAAGAATCTGTACGAAAAACAAGTAGAGATTCAAAGATAATTCCAAGTAAAATGTAATACATAAAAACATACTGTGTCTAGCTAATAGTTTAGAAGCAATAGAAAGATGAAATTTCTCACAAAGAATATTTGTTTCCCAGGAGTTTTTGCTCACCTCAGGAACTACTGACGCTGCTGATAGAGAGATTCGATATACCCGATCCCTCGCTTGTTTACGGCGAGGAGGAAAAACCTACCGGCTGTAAAGCTACCGTACGCGAAGACTGGAAAAGATATCGAAAGGAATTTTGTCAGCCTGTTCAATTCAGAGTTTTGAATGTATTCAGACATTGGGTTAGTAGTATATGAATCAATTTTCCATAACATTTAAAGATGTATGATACGTACAGTCCCGCCAAAAGTAAGTTTCAGAGACAATTTCTATCACATCCCGATAGGATAAAAATCGGAAAGAAAGAATGCATATAAAACGTGCTGAAAAATTGATTTCGCATGATAATAATTCCAAAATGTTATCAACAAATTGGTGGAAAAAACAATTGTTTAACAAACAATCTGTCAACTTAACTTTTTTTCTAATGAAAATGATATGTTAATTTATTTGAATGCATACGAATTTTTTAAAGATTTTTTTTCTTTATTTTGATTTTTTTTTTTTTTTTTTTTAAATACGCAGAATATAACAAATTTTGGATATTTGTTTCGCAAAAAAATCTTTATTGTAGTAGATTGTTTTATGCCGAACACATATCCAAAATTCATTATTTCGCGCACATTTTTGAAAATAAAAATAATAAAAATCAAAACAGAGAAAAAAATCGGAAAAAAATCGTATGCATTCAAATAAATTAACATATCATTTTCATTAGAAAAAAGTTAGCTTGAACAATTGAACAAAAGTGTGTTGAACGATTGTTTTTTTCACCAATTTGTTAATAACATGTTTGGGATTATTATTATGCGAAATTAATCTTTTCGGCACGATTAATATGCATTATTTTTTTCCGATTTTTATCCCATCGGGAAGTCATCGAAATTGTCTCTGAAACTCACTTTTGGCGGGACTGTATGTATCGTACATCCTTAATTATGAGGATGAATAATGTCAGAATAATTATACTGCGATCAATTTCAAAACACAAGTGTATTTAAATGATTATTAATACTTGGAACTCTGAATATGTTTTGGTGATGAAACTATTTTCTTTTTTTTACAGGTAGACCATCATTTCTACGATTTTGATCGCGACAGTAATCTTCTAATGAGGCTACGATCGTTCTTAGACACCGTAAGTGGCAAATCGATGAGAAAATGGGTTGACTCTGTGATTAAAATCGTCCAGAGAAAATGTGAGCAGTACGAGCAGAGGCCGATAACATTTAGTTTTGAACGATCTCCGCCGCCAATTGAGTGGCATCTCAAAGTTCCTGAAGAAGAGTGGGGAATACTTACGGTAAAATTGATATATAAATACGAAAATTAATTCTTTTATCTTAACAATGCGCAGAAAACAAAGTACTAATTTTCTAAAATGAAATTTTTAGTTACATCCCATCGAATTTGCAAGACAATTGACTTTGCTAGAATTCGAATTGTATAGAATGGTAAAACCTTCCGAATTAGTCGAACCGAAGAAAGACAAAGAAAAAACATCACCACATCTACTAAAACTCATCAAGCACACGACAAACGTGAGTTTTTATTCCTCTATTTTAAGTCTGATCCTTAATGAACATTCGTTTTCCTCAATCTTGTACGAAACTGTGTATTTATTTCATTTTTTATCAACAGTTTGGATTGTGGCTTGAAAAAACTATAGTAGAAGCTGAAAACATCGACGAAAGAGTCGCTATAGTTTCTCGCATTATTGAGATAATGATGGTGCTGCAGGATCTTAACAATTTCAACGGCGTGATAGCCATCGTTTTTGCCATGGGATCCGCTTCCGTTTATAGATTAAAGTTTACGTTTCAAGTGAGTTCTCCTATTTTATTTCTGTTATTTCTGTACGAATTCGAACTTTTTTTTTGGTAGATATTTTCGATAATCATGATTGTTACTTCTTCCTCAGCAAATTCCAGCGCGATTAGAGAAATCTCTGGAAGAAGCTCGGGAGTTGCACAACGATCACTTTCGGAAGTATCAAGAGAAATTGCGATCTATTAATCCACCTTGCGTACCATTTTTTGGTAAGTTTATCAGTATATGTAACTTTAAAACTGATTTTGCTCGCTTTAGTGTCTGAAACAAATTACGAAAATATGGTATAATCATTTTTTACGGAACAAAAAATAGTACGATACTTTTTAAAAGAAAATAAGGGTGAAAAAAGTGGTTCAATAATTTTTTAAACTAAAAAAAAATTGTCACATAAATATGTTTAAGGATGTGACGAAATTTGTTAATATTTAGGCATGTACCTGACCAATATACTTCACATCGAGGAAGGAAATACAAACTATTTGCCGGATTGTCCGGAATTAATAAACTTCAGTAAACGACGAAAAATTGCGGAGATAATCGGCGAAATTCAGCAGTACCAAAATCAACCGTATTGTCTGTCTGTCGAGACGAGGATACGGCATTTTATTGAGAATTTGGCGCCTTTTGATCCTAATATGTCCGAAGCGGAGATCCACAGTTATCTGTTCGACAAGAGTTTGGAAGTTGAGCCGCGAAGCTGCAGACAACCACCGCGCGTTGTAAGGAATCGTTAATTCACTTGTGATTCGATCCTCTTGGCTTGTTTTTAAACGGTCGATTAATCATTAACTTGTCCGGCACAGCCTCGAAAATGGCCAGACCTGAATCTCAAATCCCCGGGCATAAAAGCTCGCAGTTTGAGTGGGAAATTGCCAGCACCTCTTCAAGCCGTCGCCTCGAGTGTTCGGCTTCACGATCCAACGCCGGAAGTTCCACCGCCACCAGAATTACCGGAAACGCCACCGCACACCTCTCATATAACGACTGCGCACACCAGTGATCACAGTGTTTTCGCTCCTGTTCTTTTAGGCGGTAAGTGACCTTTTTGTTGTATTAAAGGGATCCAGTCGCCTATAAAAAGACACAAAAAAAAACTCTGTAAATGACACCGTTATTTAAAAAAATCTTACATTAAAACCTCATTAAAGTAGTCCTTGCGATCCATACTCGTAAATTGACGCACTGTTCCGAAAATTCTGTAAATGCTAATATTTTTATATATTAACACATTCAATTAATCACACTGAGAATAAAAACGTAGATTCTCCGTAAATTTAAAAAAACATAAATAGTATTAACTAAAATATCTCATCAGATGCTCGCTTGAATTACTTACGTAATTAGAGAGGGACTGGGCTGAAATTCAAAATTGTATATAAATGGATTACCCGTAAAACGTTGTGTGAACCAGATTTTGCGAGAATCTGTCAAACCATTCTGATTTTATTACAATTTTAATTTTTTCAAACATGTCTGCAAATTCTGAGATATCCGGCTGCAATTGCCGATATGATTTTACGATTATTGATTTTCAATCAAGTTTTTTTTCTAATGAATTGTTGAAATGTCAGAAAATTTCGATTTTGGTGAACAAAAAAAAAAAAAAAAGGGTTCACGAATTTTTTTTATTTTTTTTTCGAAATTTTCCACAGATTTATCTTGAATTTTCTTTACACTTAGACGACCATTTAAAAAGATATTTGGTACAAATTTGACACCAATCGGTCGAGTGGTTCAAATTTTGTGGCTTTTGGAATTATTTGAAAAATCTCGTTCGAGCGCTTGCTCATAGAAATTACTAGGTATCGGGTTCCAATTTAGTTTACATATGGACTATCATTAACCAATTTTTGAGTAACCATTTTAAACAAATCGGTCGAGTGGTAAAAATTTTACGTCACTTTGAATTTTTATAAAAATGTCTTCCGAGTATAAACAAGCCGGCAAAGTATAAACTTGCAAATTGCTTCCTCATTATTTTTCGCTTTCTACAAAGCTTTCTCTATGAGAAAGCCAAAATTGATCAACATACTTCCTCATGGAGGTAGCTTTGTAGAAAGCTAAAAATAATGAGGAAGCAATTTGCAAGGTTCTACTTTTTTAAATATTTTATACGGAATCGTGACACTCTAAGGAATCCATAGCAAATTTGATATTGTGTAAGAGTTCAGTTTATGCATGTTAATTTTCGTTTCGAAGTACGAAATCGGTTAGTTTCCCATAAGAGCCCGTGCATATGAATTCTTTTTTAAATATTCATTTTCTCGGGAATTTAGTCTATAACCCAGCTTGAAACTTTGCAATCACATTTGGAAGGGATTCAACAAATTATATATAAAAATGTTAAGTTTTAAAGTTCAGAAAGGCTAATGCGCAAAGACTACCTTAAGCACAGAAAAACCATGTTTACTCTCCGGTTTTGTAAACGCATTTCAATTTTAGTGTTTAACGTTCAATTTTATGTATCGTGCATTCTAGTCCGAGTATAGAAATTTTTTTTTTCTCATACGTCACGTGGTACACATTTTTCTTCCGCTTAAGGCACTATCAATAAGTAATTGGTCCAAAATGCAGGTCGATTTTAACACTGATTTTTAACGCGGGTATTAAAAGAACGTTGACATGGTGGCCACTGTTTAGGAAGACAGGAAAACGTCAGGAAATAAAAAGAGGATCATGGAAAAGTCAGAGATTTTTTTTATTAATTCAGGGAAAAAACTAGAATAGAATATAAAAATAAAAATTTACACAACATTTATTCTGAATATTAATCAACATATATTAAAACTTTTGTTAATCTTATTTATGACGCAACTTTTTTCGGGTTTTTTCGATTAGATCGTATTTTATTTTGTGTCCATCAGCATAATTCTGTAGGTCATACAGCGGAAATTGTCAATATATTGACAATTTTATAATTGCTGATTCCAAAGAACGTGAAACAGCTCGAAAAAATTATTTTTAGTATTTCAGGAAGTTATACTTTTTTCGTTTCCTTCCAATTTTCTCACAAAAAAACTGTCAGAAAAGTGGATATATTGATTCGTATTGTCAATCTGACATGAAACGTTATTTAATTCGTTATTTTTAAATGTTCATACCTTTTTGGCAAGAAGAAAGTAATGAAGCAGTTTGATTTATATAATCGACGACCGTAAACACAATGTTTTGCGTCTATGCATTTGTTAAAACGTGCCAATACCAGTTGTATTATCCCCACCGCATAACGAACATACATTGTACTCGTAAACATTGTATCGTCTGTAGCTAATCGTCCGTGCCCATAGCTTGGTACTCAGTAGCAAGCGACGATATCAGATACGACGATACGAGAAACAATTGTTTTATCCGTAAAAACGCTCTCTGTTTATACAGCAGTCACGTTATTTACAAAAATAGATCTTGATTATGGGATATAACGGACAGAATTGCAAAAAGTTATAGACGTCGGATCAACATCAATTGGATTTGTTAATGGCATTAGTATTAAACTAGGTGGATCAAAATTACCGCCACCGATGACATCTTGCTCACACTTCATACTTTTTCTCGTCTTCCAAAAATTCAGGGGAATTTTTAAACCGATTTTAGTGCTCACCATGCTTGAGTTTTTACACACAGTATTTTATGAAGTTTTGGTTTTTCAAATTGAGAAATATCAAGTAACAACGAAGTTATTGTTAATACATAGAAGATAGTCGGTGGTAGTTTGCTCCAACGATGAATACCGTTGCAGCACTTACAGGAATTTGAAATTTAAAAAACCAAAATTGTATTTGGAAAAAACGAAGAAACCTTCAAATAACTTTTTAACAATTTTGGATCATCCGGTTATAATTAAATCTACTTCGTTAAGCGCGTGATTGTTTATTTATATTTTCGGCGCTGATCTTAGCAAAAAAAAACATTCACATTTGTCCAGCTCATTTCCTTTAAAACATAAATACGAGCTGAGGTGTCAAACCACATGAATCATTTACTTTCAAATACGATGAGAGTGGAAACATAAAAGGAAAACTATAATTTTTCCCCCTACACCCGAGCATTGCCTCAGAATACCCATATAATATTTTTAAAAATCGGTTTTCCTCAATCCGTAATTCATTCCTTATGATATTCCCTTAAGAATTAGGCAAAAACAATGTATCTAACCTGATGTTATTGGTGCTGTGGCCGAATTATAATGATGAGTTGACGAATTGTCGCCAATAGCCGACAAATCCTCTTCGATAAAAACGAATCTTTTCAATTCTGTACGATTTTTATGTGTTCTGCAAACCAAGTATCAGTATTCATAATCTTTTGTCATAAAAAAAAACAGAATAGATAATAAACAGTGATTTAAACAAATACAGGAACAGGGCCACCTCCAGGTTCACCAGGTCCTCGTGATTTGCTGAGCAGCATGTCGGGGCTTTCGTTGGGCTCTCCGGGAAGCAGTCCTCAGTTAGGTTCACCGGGCCATGTGCCAGCGCCTCACCATCAACCGCAGGCTACTCATTTTGGATTTAATTCCGGTACAATCGGCGTAATGGGCGCGCTTACGGGATTACCGTCTTCCAGCAGTAGTCCTGGCGTGCCTCTGCCACAACCGCCTTCACCCAGTCACGTGCCTCTCAGTCAAGCTCCGCCACCGTTGCCCCCACGGTCTCACAGAAGGCGCGAAAGTTCCATAAGCGAGTCGCCACAACAAGTCAGTAATTTAATAATTTTATTTATCCATGTATATTACACTACAAGGGCAGAAAGTTTCCCATTCCCACACTGAGCGTCATCATATCGCGCAGTCCAGGGCTGTCAATCTTCTGCCCGTGTGGTGTATACTATTTTTCTTTATAGCCGGCCGAAAGTACGAGAAAATAGTATATTGTGCAACAAGAAGGAAACCTTACACCGTCGCAATCGCAAACTTTCGGCCCACGTTGCACATTATATTTTTCGTCACAAGTGCATGAATAGTGGTGCTTTGAATGGTAGTTTTGCGGGACGAACAGTGAAAAGTGAGGTTACAATCTTACGTCCCAAGGGTCGGAAGTGAAACGTCAGGGTTGAAAGTAACGAAGAAGTGAACTGCGCATGCGCAATCAATCATTGCAACACTGCTATGAAACTAGCTACTTTGGGCCCTCAAAACTGCCATGAAAAGCACCGCTGTTCATGCACGTGTGACGAAAAAAATTGTACGTCCCCGCGTAATGATGCCTCCTGAGAAATTTGCGGCACGAGCGAGGGAGTGCTGCTGGTCGGGGAGGCATGCATCATATAAAGAAGAACAAAATATATAATCATAGTTACACAAATATTTTTATTTAGTACACGAGTTTATACCGATCGGCCGACTTCTTGGGTAAAGTTTCCGATTCACTAATTGATTGCGCCTCTGCATCAAAATCTCTTGATATTTCTTTTTCGTCCATCAATTCATCCGTTGAAATCATTTTGATACGAGGATTTGTGTATCCAAAATAAATAAAAATACCACGTAAGCCGCTTCGTGGTTAGGTTAAATGATATACGTGCGCGCGTAAATATAGTGAAGTGACTGACGGCAGCGGGAGCGACAATTTTTTTTGCTCCCGGTGATACAGAGGGCGTGCGTGTAGTTTTACCAATGCATGAATCTTGGACTTTCTGCATCGAAATTGATGCTGTAAGTACTTTTGCTCCCGCTGGTATAGAGGGCGTGCCTGTAGTTTTACCGATGCACGAATCTTGTACTTTCTGCATCGAAATTGATGCTGTAAGTACTTTTGCTCCCGCTGGTATAGAGGGCGTGTCTGTAGTTTTACCGATGCACGAATCTTGGACTTTCTGCATCGAAATTGATACCGAAAGTACATACTTTCGACTGAGGTATAAAGAAATAGTATATTACACTACAAGGGCCTAAAGTCGAAATTCCTGCACTGTGCGCCATTCATGCATGGCGCGCAGTTCAGGGCTCTCAAATTTCTGCCCATGTAGTGTATACTATTTTTCTTTATACTTGGCCGAAAGTACGAAAAAAAATTGCATTTTTGTATTGGAAGATATTGATCAAATACATCCGAATAGGCACTACTTTCCTACTAAAGAATATTAATTTGATTATGGAAGCCTCATTTTATTAGTATGTTATAAATAAAACAATATACATTATTTATCATAGAGTAGTACTAATATAAACTGCGATAATGCATTTCTATGTTCTCTTTTCCACTTTTGGTAGGTTTCGTACACAAGCATATATCGCTCCGCAGATTTTTTTGGTAATGTGTCGGTTTCGACAATCAACTGAGCTTCTACTTCGAAGTTTCTGTTCACTTCATCTTCGTCCGTTGATTCATCTGAAGATGATGCACTCATTTTTTATGTTGATTTCGAGTACATATCACTTACTGATTTATCGTAACTGTTAAAGTTTAGCATACATCAATTGTAAATAAACTTTGAGGTCATACAGAGTATTTGCAGTGAGCGAGACTGCGCGCGAATAAGTTGCTACTCCCGTTGTTATAGAGGGCACGTTTATAGCTTGACCAATACATGAATGAGATTATGTGTATAAACAGAGTGAGCGACTCTTAACTTTCGGCGGTCTTGTGTGTGTGTGTGTGTGTGCCGGGCTCAGTACACGAGCAATTTCTTTCGGCCTGCTGTCGCAAAGCGCATGTGCGTCTCTACCACGGCATAAAAGTTAGCCTTCATGCCGTGATATCGCGGCCGGAGGGACGTACTTTCGGCATAGTATGAAGAAAAATATTTTTCATGGACTTGTTGCATAAATTATGTGACATTTTTCTTCAGGCTCGACAAGCTCCAAATGCTCCGATTCTTCCACCTCGCGAAGGAACGTCGCCGCCGCCCCTGCCGCCGAGGAAAGATCTGCCGGCGACACTTCCGCCACGACTTCCAGCCACCCTTAATCCGAGCAATTCGGCGCTTCTCGCCCGACGAAATTCTACTCTCGAGAGCTCCACCTCCAACTCCACACATTCGCGGAGATACATGTCTTTCAACGGACCGAGTCCCACGAAACCTCCGCCTACTCAACCGAACGGTAAGGAAATACACCAATTTTTTTAACATTTCAGGAGGTGTCAGCGATACAGTTCCGTAAAACGTGAGTTTCAGAATAAATTTTGCACACTTCTTGATAAGATAAACATTCAAAGGAATCAAGCATGTTGTAAGTGCCAAAAAGATAAATTTTGCATAATAATAATTTCAAAATGTTATCAACAAGTTCATGAAAGCGATTTTTCAACAAATCGCTCGTTAACTCAACGAAAATGTGTTGTTAATCTTTCTAAATACGTATAAACTCTAGGAGAATTCTGTGTAACTTTTCTGAACTGCGAATTTTTGTGTTGGTACTCTATTCGCGAATCTACTTGATAAATGACGCAAACATTTTGTGGATGTAATGGGTGATGATAGGACAAACGCGTATCCGAAATTTGTTACTTTTCACATATTATCAAAATTGAAGAAATTCGGTTATAAATTTTTTTAATTACACAAAATTCTTTAAAAAATCGTACATATACGAAAAAAATTAACGAAATATTTTCGTTTAGAATAAAAGTTAGGCTGACGGTTTATTTGTTAAACTCTTTTTTCATGTATTTCTTAATAACGTTTTGGAATTATTAGTATACAAAAATTGTTCGTTTTACGGAACTGTACAGCTCATGTCTCTTCAAGCGAATCTATGAACAGCAACATCAGTTTTAGCATATTTAAATAAAAATGAATGGTGACCGCAGTCAGGAAAATAGTATATTACGCCACTAGGGAAAGAAAGTAGACTATGTTCAACCGCGTGTAAGATTACAACCCGAGCCGAAGACGAGTTGAGGATAGTCTACTTTCACTCCCAAGGGAAGTATAATATTTTTCACCATATCTGCAGCGGAAACTTCGAATTACGTGAATCCCGTAGAGCGGAAAGTCGAACTTTCCGCACAGCTATGGTGAAACAGAAATTTCATCCGAGAATTAAGGAAATTTCAGGGAAATTTTAAGTTTGTCGGGAAAAAAATGACAGATTCGTCAATAAATAAATTGCGAGATTGTTGAAACAAATAAAATTCAATTCAAAACTTGGTTCCCAATATCCTTAACTTGAACTTTACTTTTCAATTAATTCAATTTTAAATTTCATAATTCCACAGACCGTTGATGTTTTCAAGCCTAATTTTGGAGTGATCAAAATACGTGAGTGCAGATACAAAAATATGCAATGTACGGATGAAAAAAAAAAAATTTAAATGTACTTATAACTGTTTTTAATATGCCATCATCAGTAAATGAAAAATGCACTATTAAAATGTAGTCAGGGAAAAGTCAGGGAATTTTGACCAGGAAAATAAAAAACGATGGCCATGAAATAACTGCACTAGTTATTGAGAACAACGAAAAAGCGTAAATAGTACAACATTCGTAAAAGTTGCCAAAAATATTGTTATGTTATTTGGCCTTTATTGCAGGCTCGGTGACACCAAAGTTACCGCCGAAACCGCAAGCGGGACGACCACCAACGACCATGTTTAACTTCAACGCTCCACCCGGTCCCAGCTAAGTCCCTCTTTCCCAAATCTTCCTCAGTTCCCAATTGAAAAAAAAAAAAAACTCAAAAAGAAGCATCCAGTGCTTAAAGAAAGATTGTCGTTTAGTCCGTTCGCGAAAACTCCGACACATAATCTACAGTTTGACGTGTAAATATTTCGATTCTCGGATAAACCAGACACAGAGACATATTTTATAGCACAAGAGTGAGATTAGTCTTTCTGGAAATTCATGAAATACGACATCGATAAACGAAACGTGTACGCACATTTGAATGTATACGTGTAATAAGTGGCTTTGAAAACGTGAAAAGATTCCTTATACACCGAGAAAACTGGGTAGTTGAGAAAAGCAACATCTAAATGCTTGAAGCGTTAGACGTTGTTTGGTTGCCGTTACTGATCCGTTGGCTGGCATTACCAATCGGGCAGCTGGTGACCAATCGTTTGGTTGGCGTTACCAGTCGGTTGTTTCTGACACACAATAACTTGTGTGTTAGGTTTCTACAACTACACCCTTTTCTCCGTGTATCTTCTGGAAAATTTATCTGAAAACTCGGTAATTCTCTAGAGAGAAATTTCGAAGGTTCTCGATTAAATTTCAAGGAAGTTTTCAGGAAAATCAGCCAAGTTACCATGTTGACGTTATTCCCAATCGTAATGCGCCTTCCGCCCTTAAAACTCTCGCAGACCGACGCTCGCGACTCTATTTTTCTCATCTAAACAAGACAAAAAAGAAGAAGATTATTTTTCGAAGCGAGCAGATTATTAATAACTTGTACAATATATTTTTAGATATTTCTTTTTGATAAATCGTAGATTTCGGTCATCAGTGTTGATGTAACTAGGTGACATTTTCAAAAAACCCCAAACGACTCGCCCATAAATGCCTACCAGTGTGATATTGATCATCGAGGAAAAGCGCGATCGAAAAATCTAGGAAGTTACAAAAAAATTGGGAGGAAATTACGGAAATTCATGCAATTACGATGAAAAGTTGATCGTTTGTACAAATAATTCGAGTCTATTGTTTCCTTGGCTCCTATTGGACGGCTCGATTTTCCTCTAACAGCACAAACAGCAATGAGCAATCTGTACATTCGTTAGATTTATAACAAAAAAGGTATAACGAAGCAAGCAAATCGTCCATATATCGATAAAAAGTCGGTTGTATGTGCGTAATGCTGTTTTAAACGAGTCTTGATGCATGTTTAATGAAACCGCGCGTGAGCTACGTTTTCACTCGGCTCTGAATGCAAGAATTGTCCCAGAGTTATAATCATTACTTTTGAAATCACAATTTGTTTACTTATTCCATGGATAAAAAAATATTGAATTTTTTTTCAATTTATTCTTGCATTAGTGGAGAAATGCATGCAATTTTTATGAAACAGTAATTTTCATGACAATTCACTTAAAGGCACTGAAAGATAATGGATAAAGTGATGTACTTTTTTTCTTCACACATTATTTTTCTTTGAATTTTTAATCGAATAGAAGAAGATACTTCTTTTCCCGTTTTTAGATATTTATGCTATTTCTCATTAAGGTGATGTGCTTCATATCGTCTGTTTCTCTCAGATTGTTACAAGTGTGAGAGAGATCGCTGGATCATCTCGAAGTGTAATTCTTTGCCACGGTTGATTTTTCGCATAAATGTCGAGAAGTAGTGACTGCAGCGTGCTAAGACGTAGTTAGTACTCGTTTTTTGGCCCGAAACATTTAACTATGGTCGAGAACAACGGTTTACAGTTTTTGTTACTGACAGAGCAGTAGTACATCATCTTAACGCCGTAGAATACTTTTGGAAAATTATCCATATAAAACTGTTTGTGGAATAAGTAAATAGAGAAAATTTAAAAGTAATGGGACATAATTATAACTATTGTGCGTCGCGTTGTTTAATGCTCATGTTTTAAAGCGAACGGACTACGCAAAATCTGGAGTTTATTCCCTTGTCCCGGTATTTTCCCTCAAAGTTATGACCCTTCCCTCCCCCTGTCTATCTCCCTCAACACAACTGTGATACACTTTGAACGTGGGTATGTATGTTATATAAACTAAACGTTTTAGATTAAACAAAAAACGATGATGATGATGATGATGACGAGGAAGTTTTAAGAAGTGAGCGCAAGCTCGATTACAAACGAATCATAGGCCAATACGACTAATATAATTATACATATAAATGGAATCCATAGCGGAGAGATGAATGATTATTGTACGTGTATAATATTATAAATATATTATATCGAGTTAGTTATTGTAATAATGTCGGACCTGATACGAGACGACGAGTTGGAATATTGAAATCATGTAAAATAAAGAGTATATTGTGTAGTAATGGACTCGGTTACTATTTTTTTGCAAATAATTACCCATTTTCATCCTTTTGTAGGTCAATTTTTTCGGTTTTCTGGATCACTACGCTGGGGAGCATCGGTTTTAACGAGCATGAGAATTGTGAATCAAGATTTGACATGAAGAGACTTTGAAAACCTGCGAAGTAAAATTTTGCAAATTGCTTCCTCACAACTTTCTCGCTTACTCTATGACATTTTAAAGTGAAACGAACGTTTTCTCGTGATCAACGGCTTTTTAACAAATAATGCATTGAAAAAACATAGGCACATTTCGATATTATCATTGCTCGAAAAGATATCGCAGAAATCGTGAGTCAATTAAAAAACATGACTTACGGCAGCGGTTTTTTGCGGTTTTCCAACTGCTGTTCAGTCTATCGGTCAAATAATGTTATATTCTTGTTCAGCGGTCGAAAATGCATAGAAAAGATCATGTGTAAAATCCAAGGAATTATGGAAAACAGTTCTTCACGTGTTTCTCGGGAAATATTGATCCTTGAGCGAAAAGGATGTTTTTTCATGATCACGAACTTCTCTTACGCTGCCCCTGTTGGGTTTATCATTGACCTATAGTCATATTCATAACGAGCGAAGTGTAATGATCGACAGAACCCAGACACATTTTGAATTTATCATTTCCCGAAAAGATACCGCAGAAATCGTGCGTTTATTGAAAAAAAAAACAGACTTACGGAAGCGGATTTCACAACTGCTCTTGGTCCAATCGCTCGAACAATGTTATCATCTCCAGCGGTCGTAAATACATGGAATAGACTACGAGTCAAGTCTGAGAAATGATGATCAACAGTTTTTCGCGTTCGAAACCGCATCCGTTTTTTTGTATTGTAACGGTCCCAAAGAACAAATATCACGATACAAAGTATATATGAGGCATTCCACATGACTGCAGCCACCCAAAAAAAAAAAAATTCGAAAAATCAGGTTCAGTGATTATAATAGATACACCAAATTTTAGTTTTTTCAAATTTTTTTCTGGTGAAACATGCCATATTTTTCATTTTTCATCTAACCTATGATATCTCGGGAACGATTAATCGTATCGACATCTCAAAAAAACGAAAATGTGCGATTTTTTATGGCCCACAAGAAAATAATTAATTCAGAATTAATTGTGTAATTTCAGACTATATTTTACTACAAAATTAATGAAAACATTTTTTTTTTAAAGGACTTCGGAAAGTGGCGTCGTTTTTGCAAAAAAATAATTTTTAGTAATTTTGTAGTGAAATATAGTCTGAAATTACACAACCAATTCTGAATTAATTATTTTCTTGTGGGACATGAAAAAACGCACATTTTCGTTTTTTGTAGGTGTCGATACGATGAATCGTTCCCGAGATATCATAGGTTAAATAAAAAATGAAAAATATGGCAGATTTCGACCGAAAAAAATTCAAAAAAATTAAAACTTGGTGTATCTATTATAACCACTGAACCTGATTTTTGGGCATTTTTTTTTGTTTGGGTGGCTGAAGTCATGTGGCATGCCTCATAAGTTTTATAAAGGGCTTATTTAAGTGCGCGACGGCCGCCTTATCGCTGGCGTAGGATTACTTAAGCCCAAGACAATGGACCAAGGATCCTTTGAATGGTTTAGTTCTATTTCAGCCTCTAATCGACACACATCTTTTCGGCCTTACATTGTAACGTTTGAGGCCACATCATTTTGCCGAAAAATCATTCTTCGAATCGTGATTCCTTTTTGTGATTTGGGCAAATGACTGTTAGCAATACTTTTTTTCTAAAATACAGATGCAATAAAAAGTATTGCCGAACGTGATTTGTCGAAATCACAGTAAGAAATCACGATTCGAAAAATGATTTTTCGGCAAAATGATGTGGCCCCGTAACGTTTCACTCCTACGCACTTTTGTCCATATTAGAGAATATACTTTGTGCCCACTAACAACGAGCGATACTTATTTACGGCCATCCTGCACGTTACAGTATTGACATTATCATTTATCAAGATTTTCATGAAAATTTTTCCATATTTGGAATCAACGGTAGACTTTTGAAGAGATAAGATCTCTGCTCCGAAGAAAATTGATCCAGGAAAAAGATATTAAGAATAACAAAAGACGGATTATTAATTTTTGTTTTTTTTTATAATTCAACTTCAACATTATTTGAACTTAAAGACAATATAAGCGTATAACGGCGAACGCGGACTAAATTTGCGTATCCGTGAAGTAACTTATATAATACATTTATATATAAATGTTAATAATAATTGCACATTGGATCTCGAGGCATGTATAGGATTGATCTATTGTATTCGGTCATGGATTTAACGCTTTATTGATGGAAAGGAGATTTTCAAATTGCAATATTCTTTTCTTCAATTGAACAATATCAATCAAAAATTCAGAAACTATTGTTTGGATGGAATAAGCGTAATGTTAAACAACGTATCACATTTGCACGTCCGCGAAGTAATAATTAACAGTTTTATGTATGCAATAATTATCACTCGCAAGAATCTATGTAATATCAAATTTCTATCGAGTAAATTAATCAAATGCGTCCATAATATAATTAACAACCTTTTATAGTGCGATATACATATACATATGTACAGATACAATATATTCTTTAATAATATCAATAAGTATATCGTTCGTAACGTTTTGTCAGTCGTAAACTCTCTTTCAGCGATTAAAACCATTTGTGTGCACATGTGACTAAGAATCTTATGTATAAGCAGTATAATTGGGTTATAAACTGCTTTTGTCAGTAATTATCGCTAGCGAAACGTCAGATATCGTCGTGCGATAATTTTTTTTACGAATATTGCGACTATTTACAGTATTTAGTTTCCGTCGAACTTTTATTATCATACAAAAACCGTTTGAATCGTCCGTTGTGATTTGAACGATTTTTATACTGCCTATTGTATTAAATACGCTTATCAACTTTATTAATGTACAATACGGATGCTTGAGGGAGTTTAACTTATTACGTAACTTCCCAGACTGTCGATGCATCGCTCTGCCGATTGTGACGAGCGCCAACGTCAACGTGAGCGTCCAGACCGTCGCTCAGTTTGCTAAATCTTCGCGCCCAACTTCCTCTCCTTCCTCCGCCTCTGCCGAGATGACCAGCTTCCCGCAATACTGTCATCAACTCTTCTTCGTCCTCTCTTCCTTTTATACCTTTCTCGTACTTAGCCTCTTGGGCTAGCAGCCTTTCTCGCTGACGCTGTGTTGCTACCGATCTTGGCGTTTCCGGTATCGCATAACTCATTATTCCAGTCAAGGCAAAGACCTAAATTAACCAGAATAACACATAATTGTTTTTAAAATACTTTGACAACGAGTTTTATCAATTTTCCAGTTGCGATTGATCGATCAATACATTTATCAAGAATACAAATAATGCAGAGCTGGGCAGTATTTAAAAAACATCATGTATTTTAAGTATTTTAAATACCAAAATACTTCTCAGGTATTTTAAGTATTTTATAGATTACACAATACTTTTCTATTTTTTGATCCTACATATTCGGAACGTTTTTTAAATATTTACCAAATTCACGTTAAATTTGAAATTTAACATGTACTTTTAATTCGCTAAATGTATTATTTAACGCTTATAATAATACGTCTCATTCTCTCCCTTTGTTCGACAATAAGTCACACCAATTGCTAAATTAACGGGCTTAAGTCACCTGAAAAAATTCAACATATTATCTTTTTCAGTGAGATTATTAATCTGAATTCAAACAGTTTTTCATGGTCATAAAATTCATGTACTGGACAACCTCTTTGAATTTTTTCGTAGTTATGTAGGCAATTCTAAAAATTGAAAAATGAATTAAGAAATGTTCACTTGTAGCTTTCAGACCAGACAACACAATGTATCGTGACTCTCGATGTCTTAACGTCTTCCTCATAAAATCAATTTGGATGTGTGATAATTCAATTCACTAATCGAAGTGATTCATGGATGAAAGCCTCTTTTATGAAGAAGAAAAAAAACAGTTTGATGTTTCAAAGTCTAAAGTTGTGATACAACTGTGAGGAAGCTCCGTTGCAATCTTGATTTCCAGAGTTTTCCTTGCTCAAGAAGCTTTGTTTCTATCAATGTTTATTATGTGATTTTTATGTGAACGTGTTTTGAATGTTGTAAAACATTGAAAAATCACATATAGAAAAAATGTCTTCATGTACTGAAGTCAATTGCGTAAACGGAGAATTGTCTCGAAAACGATTATTTTCTCAATTTAGTTTAACTAACAAACGAATAAGCATGTCTGAAGTATGTTATGCAACATTGAACAACGATTACCACTCCTAATATATTTGTAATGCCTTGGAATTGAAGCTAAGAGGTTTTTTCCAAAGTATTTTGAGGAGTATTTTGAGAAGTACTTAAGATAATTTATTTTAAGTACCAAATGTTGTAAGTAGAAAAGTATTTTGTACACCGAAAGAAATAGATACTACCCGATATTATAAATATATAGTATCGAATAGTATATTGGATGCTTCGTATAGGGATCACTCTCTGGAGTGCAACAGTTCATATAATTATAGTAATGTTTAATATCTGATTGTACCAAGTATATTCCGTATAATAACCCAGTAAACACGTTTTTGAACGGCAATGTAACATGGAAGTTACATGTGATTGTAACAGTGTTACCCTTATGATATGTCGAGGATATATAACGTAGGAGTAACATTGTGATGTTGCATTAGTTACATACAGGTGATGTTACCGTTATGTGACATCTTTTCGTTGCAGTTGCATAACAAAAGTTATGAAACTGCAACGCAACGTGCGAGTAACAATAGGAACGTCACTTTCGTGACAGGAACGCACTGTTGTAGTGTTGTAACGTGGCAACATAACAAGTATATTGCAAACAATACGTAACATACATATTACAGTGGTTATATTACACCGTGAACATTCACGTTGTGCAACTATTAAATACCGTAGTTCCGTTCCAGTTATGTAACGAAAGTGTGTAACTGTAATGTAACATGTATGTAACGACTGTAAGTCACTGCAGCGATAGTGCGGTCATGTTACAGTTACGTAAATGTGGTAACGTTACAAGAATGTTCCAAGAGTATGTACATTTGACGTTACATGCATATCACAGTGGTTATGTTACATCGAGAACATGCACGTAACGTAACGGTTATAAGCCGTAGTTGTGTTGCAGTTATGTAACTAAAATGTGTACCTGTAATGCAACATCTTTGAAACGATTGCAATGTAACTGTGGGGATAGTCCTGTCATATTGCAGTTACGTAATGTGATAACATTGCTAAAACGTTGCAAAAATATGTAACATCTACGTAATGTAGTTTCGTTACAGTCATGTAACAAAAATGTATTAATGTTACGTAACATGTGTATCACGATGTGATGTCCGCTAGATGGCCTGCGACTCAAACGTTTCTCGCAAGCGATTCGTGTCACTAACGTATATAAGTCAGCGTAACGGTGCAGCTTCATATACACACCGGAGTGATTCTCTTCCGAGATTTTAACCGGTTCGCATCATTTGCCAATCGCTTTTTCTACTCTTAATAGTAGCAGCTAATATTTTTGACTCCCAAGGGTAGCAATTTAGCAACCCTTGAAGCTCTTTTGTGGACTGTAAGTCCACAAAAGTAAAGCTAATGTATTGTCAATATGACTATACTTTAGCAATATAACGAAACAGTAACAGCTGTGTGATTCAAGTTGCACAACACAACATAACTGAATTGCAACGTTTACGTAACACACGTTACATAACACGGTAACATTACTGAGCGGGAAATTATAAATTACACGTAAGTCACATGGAAGTTACAAACAATTTTTTTGATTATGTTGCTGTTACCTTGCAGTAATATCCTGCAACACACTACTAACATTGCAAGACCGTAACGGTTATGTAACACACGTTATATAACATTTGAATGTTACTTGTTACATATCTGTTACACTACGAAATATACGGGCAACGTAACTCAATTGTAACAGTTACGTAACACATGTTATATAACATGGTAACATTGCTGAGTGGGAAATTGTAAATTACGTGTAACTTACATGTAAGTTACACGTGAGATTACTTGTTACATTGAGTTACATAGCCGTTACGTTGCTGTTACAATACCGTGTTTACTGGGAACCCTTACAATACACATAATACACGGTACTATCGAAATACTACCCGATAGTATATATTATTTAGTATATCGGATATTAAAAATCTTAGTATCTATTTCTTTCGGTGTATTCTAAAATACTCGAAGTATTTTGTACCGTCTATTTTGAGTATTTTCATGTATTTTTCCCAGCTCCGAAATAATATTTCAATATAATATTTGTATTAAATATTTAAAAACATTTTACCCTAGTAATCTTAACAACCACCGTATTACAGTAAAAACGACCGGGTGGTTTTTTGCAAAAGAAAAACCGGAAGTTGGTCGTACCGAACGTAAAAACGACGGCCCTAAAGAATGTTACGCGGTCGTTCTTTCCGATTTACCATCGAAAGCCGAAAAAACGACCGAATAACATTGTCAGGGTGGTTGTTTTCGCGATCGTTACGACCAATTCCCGGTAAATTTTTTGCAAAAAACGATCCGGTTGTTCGAAGGTGGTTTTTGCGATGAATCAGCTGGAAACGACGGTCGTCAAAATCGCTAGGGTATCATTTAAGGCAAATACTGAAAATGGTAAGAATAAGACATAGTTGATCTTGAAATAAAATTTCACCATGTTTTATCAATGATCCAGATGCGATAGAATGAACAATACATTTTTTTAGAATGAAACAAATAATTTTTCAATTCAATAATTGTACTGAATATTAAACAACATTATTGTCACTTGTGACAAAAGCCTAAAATGGTAAAAGAATACATAATTGGTCTTAAATCGAACTTTTTGCCATCTTTCATCAATGATCCATATACGATTGAACAATCAATACATTTTTTTGGAAATATAAATAATGTTTCAATACAATATTTGTATTAAACAAATATTTTCATAGTTTCTTTTGGTTATCGAGCTTTTGCTTTCTCTTCAATTTGACTTTGGAGCCTCAAAAGTTAACCCTTTGAGTCACAGTGGGTCGCTGAGCGGCCACCTGTTTTCGCTCGAATTTAACTATTTTTAACTAATTTCTGACAATTGTTACTGAGTTTTATAATTTCGCAAATGATAAATTTACGACTCGAAGGGTTAAGATCTATGATTTAAAACACTCTGAAACTTTTGTACGATCAGTTTCATTATAATAACATTAATTGGAGATTGAATTGATGTTATTACGTGATGTTAAAGTAAAGAAGATCAACATACCACATGTTCAAAAACAACGACGAAGGCCAACCGAGCTGCGAAAACGTGCCAATATTGTGGACTGAGGCCATAAGGTTCCGTGTGGTTGGGACCATTTCTGTAGCCTCTATATTGGCACGTTGGGGGTCGACTTGAGTCCACATCGCTAACCATATCTGCTAAGTAGTCAGAAGTATTGAATTCCGACAGAGAACTGTCAATATATCCTGTCAAGTCGCTCGAAGGCGAATACACGAAAGTGTAGACGCTTCTAGGTATAAAATCGGACGTGTATGCAATGACGAAAGCCTGAGAAAAAAAAAGGAAATTATACAATAAGTAAATGTACTTATTGACAGGTCTTTACATGAAAATATCAATTACACTTACGTTAGATACTACAGCTGCGTAAGTAACACCCTTTAAAATTCCATACCAAGCTCCAATGTCTTCCACTCTTTCGGCTAACGGTCTTCGAGCTTCCTTAACCATTTTATAAGCATCCAGTCGGATTTCGCCGATATTGTTAAGTAACGCGAAAAGCGGAGCCAGTGGAAATGCTGCGACGAAAAGTGTTACAAAGCCGTACTGAAGGACTGCAAAAATAAGTTTTTTTTTTAAATAAAGAGAGTTATCATTTATTTTTTACAAATGAAGAAAATTGACTATAATTCGTTGTTTTATAAGAATAAATTGATGAATAAAAAAATGGAGACTCAACTTTTTTTTCATCTACTTAAAATTATGTTAAAGGCGGAGACAAGTTGTATGCAAAAAATTATGATTTGAGTTCAAATTTCTAGCAAATAATTAAAAAAATCAAGAAATATGTATAAGTAAATTTTGAATGAAATCAATATTTGCAATGTATATACAAATAAGATGAGAAACTAAAAATTCGATTTGCTACGAAATTCTAGCAGATCTTCAATGATACGTTTAATTTATTTATTAATTTTCTTCAGGTTTTCCTTACCCATTTCCAAATATTCGTCAAAGAGTGCGAGTTTTCCGGGATCTTGAAGCTGATAATCCTGCTCCCAACATGTGTAAGGCCTCGTAAGATCAGTCGTCGCTGCTACGTGAGTTCGTTTTCGCCACCAGTTCCACAATTTCGGCGATAAAATTTCAACAAAATTATTAAAACATTGTTTTCCGATCATTATTATAGCCAACTGGATACAAAGCTCGGAAAGACAACCGGCTGGATCGCAAACGTCTGTTTTTATGCGGAAAAACTCTGAGGATCGTGCGTTGACGTCGCCAGGATGAACGTAGAATCTTCCCTAATTATAATAATGCGTTGAATTATTGTCCAATGATAATTCGTCTCAATTTGAAAATTTGAACATTTAAAGATTTCAAAATTTCAAAATTCACAGATTTAAAAATGTCGAGATTTAGAAATTTGAAGATTTAGAAATTTGAAGATTTAGAAATTTGAAGATTTAGAAATTTGAAGATTTAGAAATTTGAAGATTTAAAAATTTGAAGGTATAAAAATTTAATGATTTAAATATTTGAAGGTTTAAAAATGTAATGATTTAAAAATTTAAAGATTTAAAAAGTCGTAAATCAATTTCTTTATCTAAACCCACCTTAAAGAACGCAATGTATATCAACGACGAGTAAAAGTTAACGAACTCGAAGAGAAATATCTTGAATGTGTAACTGTCTTCGTATTCTGTTTGGGTCCGTGGATTTTCATAATTGGTCATCCATCTGGCGAGTTTATGATAAATACGAGTGAGGGTCATGATAATTGTCAAGTTAAGAAGCGCAGCTGTTCCTGATGTGAAGATCTTTGCATGTTTCTTGAGGAAATTTCCACCGCCTCCGTAGAAAACAGCGACCAGTGATATTCGATATATTATCGTGCCAAGTACTGCTGCGAGGACGACGCAGATCTATTTAATGAAAAATTGAGGCGTTAGATTTTTCAGTAAACTATAACATTAGTGTGTCTATATTCTACTCTGAAAATAAGATTATTAACCATGTGCGATTACTATTTACCATGAAAAAGACCATAGAACCGGTCACCGCGAATTTGCACGCTCTTGACCAAACCGGCAAATATGGCTCGCGTTCTCTTGTCACAGGATTGATCCTAAAGGTCTTCACGGAAGACTCAAACTCTGGGCGCGGCTCTTCATCTCCATCAGGGTTCTGAAGATCCCATTCCCATACAATTACCGCTTGACGTCGTTTCCACAATTCGAGAAACGTCGTAGCTGCAAAAATGTACGATTTTCTTTAAAACTTGCATATGCGATTTGTTAATTATGACTGTATTTCTGCTTTTTCAAATGTTAATTTTTTTTTTTACTTTTCAAAGTTTATGGTTTAGTCACCTTTTAAAGTGTTACTATTTTTATATTTTTCAAACTCTACTGTTTATCTTTTTTTTTTAATTCTACCATCTTTTTATTTTTCTTTCTTAACAGTTTTTTGTACTTTTTCAAATTTTATGGTTTTCCCACATTTTGATGTACTTCTATTTTTTCGTATAGTAATGTTTTTCTAATATAGCGAATTTTTCTGTTTTTTTATTTTATTTTTTCAACTATAACTATTTTTTATTTTTAATATCTGGCGGTTTTCCTATTTTTTATATTCTGAAAGGAATGACAATATGTATAAGAAATTTACCCCAAAAAGACATGAAAATAGCGAAGAAGACTGTAGCAGGATTGTCGAACAGGTACGTGAGTTTGGAGAAGAGGCAAGACTCCCCTAATTTGCGATAAGTGCAGGCCTTGTCGCATAAAGGACAAAGAGTAATGTTACCTGAATGGAGGAAAAATATATTACACAGGAGTTGCAAATTGCTTAATATTTATTGTACGAAAATATACAAAGTCATGCTGATTACTTTCTCATTATCCTCCATCTACTTCGAAGCATCAATTTTAATATTCTTATAGGGAAAACTTTGTGCAAGGTGGAAAATAATGAGGAAGCAATTTGCAAGATCCGACCTTTCAAAGTTATTTTATCTATTTACTTTCATTATAGCAACGATCTATTATTGTATTTACATTTGGGAAAGTATTAACTTTTGTGCCTCTCAAACAGCAATACATAAGTAAAATCATTTTCACTTGCCACTGGAAAACATGTTTAAATAAATTCCCAATAAGCAGATTATCTGTAGTCACAATTTTAGAAATCGATCTTCAGTATGTGATTATTGTTGAAGGCGAGGCTAATCAAATGAGTAAAAATACATATGCGACTCACCAGCAGTTGTGGGTTCACATATTTCTTTGCTGGGTATATTATCAGCACTTTCCATAGAAGCAAGCCCATAAATGAAGCACAGAAGACCTACAATCGCCGGTGGATACAGTAATTTCGTGTAAAAGCCCAGCCAAGCGAAATAAAGGGCAACTTTTTCCCCAAAGTAACGTCTTATCAGCCACAAAGGTTGCCTTTTGTACCTGAAACATCATTCCATGGCTAGAAAATGTGTTCATAATTCACCACTACAACACATTTTTTAAACGACTATCTCTTGATGCATTTATTAAATTAAACACTATCAAAAACATTTTGAAAAATAATATATGTATTGACAGTGTTTTTTGCAGATACGATGAATAACATTTTATTCATTGTACAGATATGTTATGAAATTCTAATAGTTATGTTACAATCACAATTTTTTTCGAAAATAAATTAATATTTGTCAGTTATTCCACCAAATTTTGGTTGAACATCGGACCTTCAAATATCTGGTGCTTTTTTTTTCATAATTCGATTTACTATACTGAAATAAACGGAAAGCCCAAAGTTAAGATTTTTTACTCATCATTTTCAAAGGGAACCGTCTACTTTAGTTTTTAACTAAAAATGATAACTTTAAATTTGAACGACTTACAGAATTCGATTAGGGAAATCCAAAGTACTATTTTGCGTTGGAAATTAGTCCAAAAATTCTATTATATTCACACTCGAAGATATTTTCGAGCTCAAAAAGTTTAAGGGGTTGTACGCAATAGAAATTTAAAAGAATCGATTTCTTCTAAATTGCAATTTCGGAATGTACATATATTTGCGTATGTTATCTGAGAATTCCAAATCGATCCGGCAAATATTCTTAGAGATACATGCATATTTGCAAAAAAAATGTTAACGATGGGTAAACGACTTTTGAAACTTTTAAGGAAGCTCAGTGACGACTATCGAAGTCAAATCAGTGCTAAATTTTCGAAATTGATTCTTTAAAGTCTAATGCATTAAAAAACAAGAGTGACGGGTTATTTGTGTTGAGCATGTATACTCAATCCAGTGAAAGATCAATAGTGACTTATTTGCATTAAGATTAACCGATTAACTTTTTTTTGTCAGTGAAACACATTATCGTTGAGTTTTTTCCAAATATCATCTGCAATTCTGCACCGATTACGCTGAGTGATAGCTCATTTTGTTTCTTAGAAAATACTCCACGAATTGACCGTCTAGATATTTCGTAATATTGATCGTTCAATAATTATAGCCTGTTGTTTAACAAAAACAAAAATACTTTCATAAACAGCAGGCTATAATCATTAAACGATCAACACTATTAAATATCGTGGCGGTCATTTCATAGAGTATCTTTCGAGAAAGGGAATAAGTCATCACTCATTTAAATCGATGAAGAATTACTGATTATACTTGGAAAAAACGGAAGGAAAATGTATCCCATTACAGACAAAGGTTAGTTAGTTAATCTTAATGCAAATTCGTCACTATTGATCTTTCACTGGATTTAGTATACATGATTCAATACAAATCACCCTTCACTAATGTTTTTTAATGCATTAAATTTTAAAGAATCAATTACGAAAATTTAGCACTAATTTGACTTTGATAGTCGTCACCGAACCTCCTTAACGCGTTTTTCTTAAAACGGTGTTTTCAAAGTCGGTCAGCACGATTTCTCAAAACCGGCTCAACGCATCGGTCTGAAATTTTAACACAATCTTCAGGTATTAATCGAAGGAATAATATTACCGATAATAATTTTTTTTTCTTTTTAACAATACAACGGAAATATTTTGGTCGGAAATTTAAAAAAAAATATTTTTACGACTATTTCTTCGATCAATACCTAGATTTATCTATCCACTAATAGAATCGTTGCAGCTTTTTTTAATTTCAGATAATCCAAACCGGAGATATCATGCTCACCACCAGACACCTTTTTTTGCAGGACTTTGAGGAAATCGTCTACAGGAACAGTGTAAGCCAATATTTTAAAAATGGAAAATGCCGATATAAAGTTACAAGTTGCCACTACATTTATAAATACTCCTTGTAGTTGTCAAATAATGTCCTTTTTAAGGAAAAATTCTTTAAAATTTTAAGGAAAAAACCCTTTTCGATGTCTACCTCACGTTCTTTTCCCCGAAATTGAACTTTTATTAAGATAAGAAAATTTTCCTGAGAACACCCCGCGCAATAAAAAAGTATTAAAAGAGTATTATAAAGTATTTAAAAAGTATTTTAAAAAAATTATTAAGAGTGTCGCGTATTGGACTTTTTAATACTCAGTTTAATACTTTCTCCGATACTTAAGTATTAAAAAAAGTATTAAATCGTATTTTTGGAAAAGAATTTAATACTCAGTTGATACTTTCGGTCAGAGATTCAAGTATTAAAATAAGTATCAAATGAGTATTAAAACTAGAATTGAATCGTATTTTTTAATGACGATTTTGATACTCAATTCAATATGTTTTTTCTGTGATTTGAGTATTAAAAAGAGTATCAACAGGTATTAAAAACAGTATTAAAACGTATTTTTTTCGACGATTTTAATACTTTTTTGATACTTAATATCATTTAATACTTTTTTTAATACTCAAGTCTCGAAAGTATTAAAGTGAGTATTAAAAAGTCCATTACGCGAGACTCTTAATACTTTTTAAATACTTTTTTAATACTCTTTTAATACTTTTTTTTGCTCGGGACTCCATTTTTAACTTGGAAATTATAAGTAGAAGATTTCAAATTTAGGCTTTTTTAAAATTTCAGTACACTGAATCGAGACATGAAAAAAACTTGCACACGAGCAAAATTTAAATGCCAGATTTTCGGCAGATATTCGGTGGAATAACCCTCACATTGAAAAATTAATATACGCGTATCCGTGGAAGAACTTTCAATACTTCGCGTTAATTTCCCTACAAAAACTTTTAGCAGTGCATATTAAATTACCATTGCGAAGGCCTCGCCCAAATAAGGTACAACAAATGTCTGTCCAAAAGTACTCCATCTGAGCCTGGCCTGTCGTAAGGTCCTTCATGAAGTGGAAAACAGTCCAGATAAGTTCCATCAGCAATTAGTCGTCGAATGCCAGCTTTTTCGGACACTTCATCGTATCTTGTTCTCGTCAATATCTGCATAACTATGAGAGACCTTTGAGCAGGTGTGTAAGCTGTTTCTCTGTCCTTGACGACGAATCTAGGAAATAATGTCGTCGCAAAAGCATCAGTAATGTAAGAAGGTGAGGCGAGGCAGGTAGTTACAGGTCGTAGATCGACGTCGTCACAGTCATTGATTCGTACTACTGGCACTTAATACAATGCACGTTAAAGCACATAAGTGCTTTGAATTCAGGCCCGTAAAGCGATAAGCTCTTCTTGCAAAGCTAGTTCATGTAAAGCGAGTCTATGCAGTTAATCCAGTGACTTGCTAAACGGAATGTTGAAAAGCAGCTTCACTATAAAATCGGCCTATAATGTCCTGAGAAATAACAGTCGACTTTCTATTGCGAGTGAAAATGACCACTGAACTTCTCTAACTTTAGGATTTCTCTCCGCAATCAAAAAGTTAAATGGTGTGGAAAAAAAAATGAGTTCAGGTAAAGATATAAATAGGCTTGAAGCTTTATACGACACGTAGCAAAGGTCGTGAATTCTATACGGGGAAAACGATTTTGCTAGAGGTCAGCAAATCTCTTGCTGGAATAGTTACAATATTCCGTTATTTGCTAGCCAAGCTAAACAATTTGTTAGCTTAATAAATTTTTTCGCTGAGCTAACGAATCTTTTCGCCGGACTAGCAAACTTTTTTGCTGGGCTATCGAATAACGAAATGTTATCACTCATTCAGCGAAAAATGTGCTGACCCAGCGACAATATTAGCTGCATGTAAAGCTCTAATATGTTTGATTTACAAGAATTGAAACAACTAGATTTTTTGCCTGGTTAAGTTTTCAATGAATTTTCAAACTTCCGTGTTGATTTTTCTCGCCTTTATATGATCTTTCTAACGAATTTTTGGACTCTTAGGATAATGAATTTGGATATTTATGTCATGTTTTAATGCTTGGAAATTTTGTTAAAGATTCGGAAAAAAATATTTAAAAATGTCACGCAAATTTAAGCTTGGGAAGCTTAAATAATTAAGCTTGAAAGCTTGATGCAAGCACATTTGTAAATGTATCGAGTCTATACACTTAAAACCAGTGACTTGCTAAATGGAGTGTTGAAAAGTAGCTTCAGTTTAAAATCGATCTATAATGTCCTGAGAAATAACACTCTTCTTTCCATTGTAAATGAAAATGACTACTAAACTTCTCTAACTTTAGGATTTCTCTTCACAATCAAGTTAAGTGCCGTAAAGAAGAATGAGTTCACGTTGAAAAATAAATACGCTTGATGCTATCTACGATATATTGCGAAAGTCGCAAATGTCAATATTACAAATTCAAGATTTTTCTGCTGGTGATTTTGCAATAAATTTTTTAACATTTGTGTCCTAATCTTCTTCACGTTTAGATAAGGTTCCAAAAAATTTTGGACATTTCGATAAGTACTGACTTAGAAATTTTTGAAGCGTGCTTCCATTTTATATTTAGTTGGATACCGTTGAAAAAAATTATACGAAAGTAGCTTAAATTTGAGCTTTCAAAGCTGTAAACACTCTATGTCAAGGAATCGAGTCTATGTACTCAAAGTCAATGAATTGCTAAACGCGAACCTTTCAGTGTAACTTTCCTGTAAAATCGAGGTATAATTGCCAGATAATTAGCAGCTTGCGTTTGATTACAAGTAAAAGTACCATCAAACTTTCTTAAATTCAAAATTTTCTTGTCGTAATCAACAAGTTAAATTGTATGAAAAAGAATGAGTTCACGTTGGGATATAAATAAGCTTAAAACTTTCCATAACTATATTGCGAAGGTCGTAAGTGCTATAGCTTCAATATCAATACAATTCTTGTACCACTTCGCCTATCTATAGTTACTTGCAATGGAAAAGTTTACCACTTGGGAAAACTTTGTCTGCACCTTCGATTGAAATGTCCTATTTTAGTCAAGTATAAGTACGTATATTTTTTTGTTTCTGATCGCTCGTAAAGCTGTGATTGATCCAAGAGTTGTTACCCTTTCATTACTGCTCAACTGACCCTAGTTATTTATTTGTTGCATTCATAACTCGATTTCAATGTAGTGAATTTTCTGACTTTTTATCGAAAATAAGCTGAATAATTTTGTAGCGTGATAAAACTGTAAAGCCATTGATACTTTTGTGGAAAAAATGTGTTTTCGAATTTGTAGAATCTTTTCATTAAATGAATTTGCTGTTTTCCTGAATATATGATTTTTTTAAGGAATGAAGTCAATAGAGTTTAGGCGTGTTCATATTTTCCAATACATTTTTATAGGATTCGATAAATCATCTTAGAACTTTTTATTTATAATGTGAAGGTTTAGAATATTACGGAAAAAAAAATGACCATATAAGCAAGGGTAAAAAATTATGTTCGTGGAAACGTTAGAGAATTCATTTCAAAGGAAATTAAAAATTGTTTAGCATCTTTTTAAGCTGTGTATCAATAACGTTTTCACATTATTATTATCATCCTCAATTTTCAATTCTTTAATCATATTTTCATATTGTTGCCTTAGATTATGATTCAATAAAACTTTTACCTTCCGCAATAAAGACTGAATTATTGCAGGTTTATGTAGGAAAATACTGGATATTCTCAGAATTTTTCGATCGACTATTTGCGATTCTAAGGCAATTTATTAGACAGAAAATGGCAAATTATTTGTGCCGTGGGGTGAGAGAATTTCTCGTCAGTCTCATTCTTCGCGGAATCGAGAAGCGCGTATGTATTTTGATTGGCGTGAACTTTTGCTTGTACCTTTCTTCACGATCACCTGTGTCAGTGCTGGAATAAAAGCTCGGTTCTTCTGGATACTTTTCCGTGTCCCAGGCTTGTATTCTTCTCACCCAGTTGAACCAACTCATCCATTTTTCCCAAAATTTTTTTTTGCCCTTTCCTCCCTCATCGCCCTAAAAAAAAAAATAATTTGATGAAATTTTTTGCAAATTAATTGATCATAGATAATATAATTAATCCTTCAATTGTCAAGTTTTTTTTTCATTGAATAAAAAGTTGACTTAAGGAGGCTCGTCAGTAAAATTGAAAATGCACAGAAAAATATAAAATAATTACCGTGTTTAAAATTTTTTTATTCAATTCAATTCATAATAAACTCACATGCATTTTTTGGGAATTTTCGTCTACATCGTTTACACAAAATTCATTTTTTTATGCATACATTTTAACATGGGCTCTTATGGCATATTTACCAAAAAAAAAACAAAAAAATTGAACAAATTAAAAAAAAAATTTTACATCGAAAAAAAAAATTAATTCCGGCAAATCTTCAAAATTTAACGATGTAAAAAATGTTTTCAATAATTTTTTTTTAATTCGTAAATATGCCATAAGAGCCAATGTTATAATGCATGCATAAAAAAATTAATTTTGTGTAAACGATGTAGACGAAAATTCCCAAAAACTTCATGTGAGTTTGTTATGAATTATTTAAAACGCGGTAATTATTTCAGATTTTTCTGTGTATTTTCTATTTTACTGACGAACCTCCTTAATCCAACATTCTGATTGAAGAAAAACTAGTGGTACGATAATAGTTTTGAAAAAATCCTCTATTCATTTTTTTTCCGTCATCATGCATTTTTTTCTCGTCCCCGTAATTAAAAATATGGATTTCTGAGAAATTTTCGGAGTTACTCGAATTACTACTATTTATTTCTTGAGACTATTTGAAACGTGTTTTAGAGAAGAACATGAGAAAGATGATATGTTGAATCCGTATCTAACGTGTTAATTATCAATAATAAATTGTTAATATATTACCCAAGCTTTCACAGATATTGTGATGAATCGTTTGGTGCACAATCGCAGGTTCATCACCTCCGCATATCGAACTTTCACTTTCCAGGGTATGTGAATTTTAATAAAAATCGTTTTTCCATCGAAGGAAGTGTCTTTCGGCTCCAATTCCAGCTGGAGACCCTCTTTGAGGAGGTTTTCTTGGAATATTTTTCTTTGCTGTCTTCTTTTTGCCTCTGTTTCTGTCATCACTCCCTCGTTTTCTTCTTGATAAACCAGAACCATGTCTATTCTTCTTCGACCATCACTGCGAAAAATATGTTCCATACAAATAAATAGGATTGGTTTCTAAAAATTGATTTACTGATAAAACCCTTTTAAATTTATTTATAAAGAGCTCGATTCGATTATTTTATTCATTACTAATCTTCTTCTCTGTAAGAATAATAAACAAAATAAAACTCTTAATTATTCCCTCAAAAAAATAAGCAGAATTTTTATTTATATTTATTCTGAAAAAGTTGAATTCAGCCCCTTTCCCTTATTTCTTTCAATGAAGATACGGCTAAGCTTAATAATTGAATTTCTTCCAACATTCCCTTGTCCCCCTAAAACTCCCTAAATATTGTTACTTACGGGTCGTTAATACTAGCCAAAATAGAATACAGCTTTCTTCAAATTTTATATGAGTAAGCAATGTGCAAAGTTCTACTTAGCATTTTTTTTTCTCTTTAATTAACCATAGTGTATGCATCTATAAAACACCGTTGAAACACCCTCACATCGCATTTTGATTAAGTACAAATTTTAATCTTACTCTCTTAACTTTTGCGGAAGTTGTGACCGAAAATGTACATTTATTACAAAATTAAAAATGTCATAACATCCGAACTACTTTACCGATCAGCACCAAATTTCGTACGTATTGTATTTTTCGACTGTAGAACATTTCGGTTCATTTGTTGAGATTGGACGTGATTCATAAAAAAAAAATGTGTTTTTTCGAAAAATTCAAAATTCTATAAAATCGGAACTGCTTTACCGATTTCGCTGATATAATACCAAAAATCATTTAACGTGTTTTTATTTATAAAGAACTATTTAGCTAAATTGGCGAACTTTTACGAAAGTTAAAGCGATCGCGAAATTTTTTTGAAAAATAAAAAATTCTATACAATCTGTATACATTGATACATTCAATTGATGCTTATTAATTAATACTTCTAATATAGAGAAGTCAATACTCTAGTTGCGTGCCAAATTTGAGCTCGATCCATTGTGCCGTTCGTCAGTTATGGACAATTGAATTTTCGGTGCTGGAACACACACACACACACGCACACACACACACGCACACACACACACACGCACACACACACACACGCGCGCGCGCGCGCGCGCGCACGTACATATGCAGACATGTTTTCTAGACCACTTTTCTCGAGGTTTTAGGTGATTCTGTGCATGTTAACATAAAAATCTCGAAAAAATTTTTTTTTACGAAAACAAAGCTTTCTCTATGAGGAAGCAAAAAGAATTATAATTCGCAATTATAATTCTCGAGGGTCTTTAGAGCTGGTCAATGGAAAACAGTACTACTGATAGGATTGCATTGACGTCTAGCATCCTAGCAGTTTAAGCTACACTTGAAATCACATTATTCGCCACGGTGAAAAACACGCATGACTTTTGACTTCGGAAAAACGATCATATCACAAGAAAATTTATGGACGCTTTTCTACCGTTAGAGCTTTGGAGCTTGCAAACCGTGATTTTACATTATATTACGAAGATATCACGGCTTCCCGAATTTTGCAGTGCCATTTCGCGTAAGCCCAAGAAAAATTAAAGAAAATTACAAATTCTTTACGATGGTGCAAACATCTAAGAAAATTGATGCTTATGCAAGTACTGAAAATAATCATTTTGTATAATAATAATTCCGAAAAGTTCTTAACGAATTAACAGATAGAAATATACTTATCGTATATCATGTACGTGAAGAGTATATTATTGAACTTATAAGTAGTTCAAGTTCGGGAATAAAGAGATCAACTTTCTAAAAAGTGAATTTTATAAAATTCTCTTTCCAGTTTACTTAGAAGGCGCTAAACTTAATTTTTAAATCTATCGTCCCAAAATATCTGTTTTTTCAGAATTAAAACAAATGAATGTGTGATTTTATAAAAATAATAAGAATTTTTGTTATTTTCAAATTGAAAAATTTAAATTCAGCCTCTCTACATAATGTTTATTTCGTTCAGCTGAACTTTATAATTAAATTACCTTGTCCACCTAAAACTCTTATGTATTATTATTTAGGGCTCGTTAACGCTGGCCAAAAATAGAATAATAATAAAAATAAGAAGTAGCTTTCGTATAAATAAACGTAATTGTCTGTGAGTGAAAGCAAAGCTCAGTTGAGCTATAATTATACCTCTCAAGGGTCGTTAAAGCTGGTCCATGTAAAAAAAAGTACTACTAATAGGATTGCATTGACGTCTAGCATGACTAGCCAGATAGGAATATGCTTTTTGTATATCGTGTATGTGAAGACGAGTATATCATTAAAGTTATAAGCTGTGCAGGGTTGTATGTATAAACCGCGGGATTATTTTTAGACCACGACCACTGTCCATTCGCGTACTACAAGATAATTCTATAGGCGATAGCGTGTATGGCGGGCGACACGACAGTAGCACATTGAATAAATTATGGGCTTGGATTCTGATTATGAAATTGTTGTGTTTTTGTTTTTCTCACCGAAAAAAGAGGGTCTCAGGATCGACCTCGCTGTCTCCGGGCGCTCCAGCATTACCATTTTGCATATTCGCATGTTTGGCCGTTGGGTCGACGTCGTTAAGCTCTCCAGGCGTTGGAGTCTCTGGCAATGAAGGACTTGGCTCCGCAAGTGCTGGTGCTAGCTTGGGACCTGCAAAATGTGTGCATTTAGAAATCCAAAGCACCCAAGGTTCTAATTTTTTGCACTGAAATTAATTTGAATTTTAAAAAAAGCTGCAAAGTGGAACTTGGCAAATTGCTTCATTTGCTTCCTCATTATTGTTGGTTTTTCTATTGCAAAGCTACCTTTATGATTGAAAGTATGTTAATCAATTGTGACTTCCTAATAGAGAAAGCTTTGTAGAATTAAAAAAAAAAACTAAAAATAGTGGGGACGCAATAAGCAAAGCTCTACCTTGCAGCTTGTTTTTTTTTAAAAGATGAGACTACGGAAAATTTCAATCACATTACAGATTTGGACGAAATTATGTACTAATGATCGCTATATAGTACCGATTTCATGTATGAAATTTGTGTTCGTTGACTTATGTTTTGGTAAGCTTAGAGCGCGTGCATTTTTCGAAAATGTCATTGATACGAAATGAAAACAACTTAAATTTTACGAGAGCTAGAGAGCGCACCTCCGCTTTTGATATAATTCAAAGAGCTATAAATTCGAAATTTCTGCATACATTCCGAAAAAAAAATGTAAGGCTTCACTTGCGTGCGAAAATGTAGCTTAATCTGTTAAACGGCTCTTGAGTTAGGATGATTGAGATAGGTGATTGAAATTTCGAAGCCCTACACGCACACACACACACGCACGCTCACGACACACACACACACACGCACACACACACACACACACACGCGCGCGCGCGCACGCACACGTGTTCAATTGAGTTGTTTTCATGAATTGTTTTCATTATATGTAATACACATAATATTTCTGGCTTGTTTATTTTTTTTAAATTTAGTTAAATCCTATAAAATGTGTGCAATCCAAAAAAAAAGCAATTTGCAAGGTTCTACTTTGCAGGCTTCTTTATACTCGAAAGACATTTTCATAAAAATTCAAAGTGACACGGATTCTAATAATACCCCAATTAAATTGATTTGAATTTTTAATCTAAATAACAGTAAATCGAATTTTTTAATAAAAAATAGGAATAACATTTTCTGCGGTATTATTTTATTTTCGACCAGGCTAAAAAAACACTCGCAACATTTATGAATGAAAAAGCCAATGAAGAAAAATATACTGTAAATTGTTAGTTACATGATGAGTTTTTGTAGCAGTTAAAAGTGTCGATTGTTAGAACTGAAAGTTTCTGGTTATCCAATAACCGATCTTTCACATCGTTGCTTCGTGTCCTCCTGAAGCAATTATTGCCTGTAAATAATCACCGTTATGCCTTCACCGTCACTGGGAATCAATATTCCGTGAGCTTGTAAGTTCACGAGTTCAACTTCAGGCGATCGAACTTTTTGTCTCATAATATACAGTGGAAGCTCTCACATTTTACTTAATGCGGAGACATGTAAAATACGCGAAGGGCCAATCACGTTCATTAAGCAACACTTCCCCCCCTCACCAGCTCCAATGCGAACACTCGAATCATTCCCACCACTTGCCTATGTTAAATAACTGGAGGTAAAATGTGAGAGCTTCCACTGTATAGCTTTTCGATTTTTTTAGTTTGTGAGCTGAGATTTTCCTAAAGAATGATTAACACATATATGTCCAATCAAATCATCAATAAACAATAATTGGCGCCAAGGAAAATAATTGCATATGCCCTTCGCGTTTTTTTTTCCAGAATTTTTTGTCAATTTTTTTTATAAACTAATTTATATGATTCATTAAATGAATTTTTGGTCGTTTGGCAAATTAGTAACTCTAAAATTATTTAAATGCTATTTTCATAAAACGATGTGTTCAATGATCGTAAAACTTTTTATGAAACTCTCCTATCAATAATAAGAACGAAATCAGTAAAAAAAATTTCTTTAAAACCGTCAGATTAAAATAGCAGCAAATTTATTTCATATAAAAATTAATAGTTTTCTAAAAAAAATTTAAACCATTTGTTCCCTTTTGATTGATCAAAAACTTTGAGGAATTTTTATTATTTGAAGCCAATATTTTTAATATTCTTTGATGATTCTTTCTCTTAATTTTAATTTTTATTGATTTAATACTTTCGATTAGAAATGTATGTATCATTATTTCCTTGATTGCTGAATTTATATTAATTGAAACTGTTGTCTAATTAGTTAAACGTTCGAGACATGGAAACTGAAAGTGATAAGAAATGTGTACTTTGGCTGTAGAGAAATCTACAGTATTCACAGTCCATGACTGGTGAGCTCAGCTCATATGCTCTATGCCCATGTGGTCGCGGTTGTACTTGTATTATTGAGGGCTGAGCGAGAATCGTGACACACTATGACATTCTTATTAATAACCTTCATATATCAGTATGTGTGCGTCAGTTTCATAAAATCGTGTGTACACGAGTCTATCGATCGTATGTCGATCTAATACCAGTCGTTGGGTCTTTTCCGAGCTCTCAGCGTGCGTAGTGGGTACCACATGTGCTTTTCACGTAGATTTTATAGGGCTAACGCGAAAGGGTATTCCACGTCAACTCGGCAAACTTTTTTTTTTCATTTATTATTTTATAATGCTGTTTTAAAGTCATTTTTTCAAGGAGGTCCATCGACTCATTAATCGATATATATATCTACATTGTATTTAAAAAAAATTAAGGCGTTCTTCGTGTTTTAAATATTCTTTAAAAAACAATATCATTTTTTTTTCACGTTGAAAAAATAGTTTCTCGAAGGTATTTTATAATTCTGTTTCGAAATCATTTCCTCAGACGATACATCGACTCATAGAATGATACTTCTATAGAGAATCTACATTGAATTAACGAAAAAAAATTAAGGCATGTCGCTTAATTTGTAAAATAAAAGTTGTTTGATATTGTGATTTTAATGTTATTTCACATACAATATCAATTTTTTTTTCTGGAAATATTGGATTGTGAAATGTTTAATGATATTTTCCTGATTATACAATTTTGGAAAATTGTATATCTACAATTTGTCTTTATTTGTTTTGCGTTTCGCAAAGTTTTCTTTAATATGATAACTAGTCGCGAACACATGCGCGTTTCACGTACATTTTAAAGTGCTGATGGGAAAGGGAACATTACGTATGAACTTAGCAAACTTTCGTCTACTTTATTATTTTACAATGTTGCTTTAAAGTCGTTTCGTCAAGGAGGTTTATCGACGCATCAATCGATACATATATGTACATTGAATTGACGTAAAAAAAGTTGAGGCATTTCGCTTAACTTGTGGAAAATTTAAATATTAAAATTCTTATTTAAACATTCATTCAAATACAATATCAATTTTTTTTAAATCGACAAAATGGTGTCTCTAAATTTCAATTATCTTTTTTTATTTATCCATTTTTGGAAAATTGTACATTTACAATTAGTCTTTTTTTATTTTCGGTTCGGCTAATACGATAAACAGTGACTATGTGCTTTTCACGTAGATTCGACTAGTAAGGGCATTTTATAGTACACTTAGCGAAACTCTTTCTCAGTTATTATTGTATAATGTTGTCCTGAAGCAATTTTCAAGGAAATTCACCGAATCATCAAACGATTCTTATATCTACATTGAATTAACGAAAAAAATTTACGCATTTCGCTCAATTTGTGCAGAATTTAAATTTCAATATTGTCATTTAAATATTGTTTGAAATAAAATACCACTTTCTTTTTAAATTAAAAAAATGGATTCCTGAAATTGCAATTACATTTTCTGGCTTTTTCAATTTAAAAAAATTGTACATTCATAATTTATGTCACTTGTTTTCTCATAGATGAAGCTTTCGTTTCATAAATTTTTTTTTTCTCGCCATTTTAATATCGAGACTCTCAAAATGGTCTAAACGCCCGAAAAAGCGGTCTAGAAAAAATGTCCGAATGTCCCTATGTGTGTATGTATACAACTTAGAAAATTTAAACGCTCATAACTCAAGAACCACTTTAGCGATGGAGCTAAAAGTTAACACACCCAAACTAGAGCAGCAGGCCTTCTTTAATTGTTGCAATTGTCGACTAAATGTATGGAAAATGTAGATTTCGTAGCCTTTTTAGTTTTCTAACAAAAGGGCGTGGTCGCTCTATCTTCCATAAAAATTACTCCATTATGCAAGATAGTTATTCATAAAAGCATGTGCATTTGATGTTGCTCGGTATTGAATTTGACTCAAATCAACACTGTGAAAAAATTATTCTTGGAAGAAATAGGAACCGTTTCACTTGAGAAGAAATACTTCTTATCTCAGGCCGAAGAAGAATTCCCTTCATCGTTAGAATAATAGACTCTTGAAGTAGATCCGCTTGATCCAAAACGATTATTTTATTTGCCTCAAACGCGAAAGCTACTTCGAATTCACTGAAAAAATTATTCTTGGAAGGAATAGGAACCGTTTCACATAAGAAGAAATACTCCGTATCTCAGGCCTGAGAACACAGTCACCCTGCGGTAACTGTGAAGAGAAATCGGTTTGGAGATAGAGAATTTCCGTTCACTTATAATAGACATTATAATTTAAACATTATAATTATTTTTGTCTTGGAGGAAACGCTGCAGAATCTTAGCGGTAAATTATATAGTTTGCAGTAAAGGGTCATTAATTTTTCAGTAAATGGATTAACCATAAAATGAATCCGTTCTCTCTGTAATGCGATGTTTTCGGAGAGTGAAGAAAGTGGTTCAGATTTTATGAGATATCAAGCCCAAAGTTATAAATACACAATTCAGTAGCTAATAATAGTAAATGTTTCATTTTATGGAATTTGGAATCATAGAAAAAAGTAACAGTATCAGACTATATACTGCAAAGCTTAAGAAATCAATTCGAAATACAATATGTAAACAAAATAATATGCAGTCATGATAAATATATAATTGAATGACAAGCGGTTAAAAATTTTGATTCAATAAAACTTTGCATTATAAAAAATCTACCTTTATCGCAGTAACTTTTGCAAAACTTAAGATATAGATTTAGTATCTGAACAAATAATACACAGCCATGTTCATCTATTTATTGAAAACAAGGATGCAAAGTGAAACCTTGCACATTGCTTTAATTGTTTGTCGCATTTAACGAAGCTCCCTTAAAAAAGCCAACATTAAGTAATAAAGTTTTTCATAGAGGTAGCTTTGTAAAAAGTGACAAATAATGAGGAAGCAAAGTACGAGATTTCACTTAGCACCCTTTTTTTGGCCTGGGTTTGCCAGAGTACTTTTTAATACAACAAACATTCCGTAGGAAATGTACAAAACGTTTTGAATGGTACGCAATGTCACATTCCGTGACTGCAGGTTATTATTATTTTTTTCGTTAACGAGTTCTGCCCTCATTATATACTAAGGGCCAGTTGGAAGCGAAAAAAGCTCTTGGTCATCGTGCAATTAGGAGCAAACGAATATACATTCATTTGTGTATATCAAGATGCAAAGTTGTCGTGATACTTGCGAAATTGCGTGTCCATACTTTTTGCAATTATATTGCAGTGATATAATCTGTCTTAATAAAAGCTAAATTCTGTTCAATTCTATTAGCTAATCAGTCGTTGAGATCTTGCGAAATTCTTATCCATTTTTATATTAAAACAGTTTTGATTGAATAAATTGGATAAATTCAGTATAATTAAAATAATTTTTTTTAAATAATTGCAATGATCGCAAATGTATAATCGCCGTGTCAAACCATTGGATATGCTTGTGTAAGGTTTTCGTGTTGTCACGAAGGGTCTTGCATGCATCCAATCGACACGCGCAGCAATTTTCACGCCAATATAATATTCATTGTAGCGTTGCACGAGTCGTGCAACATAAATTCTATCGACATTGTTTTTCCGATATTGAAGCAAGGTGCATGCTTTTAGTGTTTTAAATTTAATTGCTGATATTTCTAGCAGGAAAATGTATTTAGGAAAAATGTAAGATTCAGGAGTTTCCACAGAAATTGATAAAAATAATTAATAATTCATGGAATTTTAAATCGTTGGTAAATTTTATTGAAAATTTAACTAAAAAAAGGGCCCTTACTCCTCAATATTTGTGTAAGATTCTAGTTTAATCGGATGAGATATTGAGATATAAGTTCTAGGAACAAAACATTTTTCGAAAAAAAAGATCTTCGCTGTTTTGGAGCGTTCTTGAAAATATTTTAAAGGAACGTAAAAACAAAGCTCCCTCTACGAAAAAGTAAGATTGAAATGTAAGTAAAACAGTATAAGAAGATTCACTCTGAAAAAATTATTCTTGGAAGAAATAAAAACCGTTTCACTTAAGAAGAAATACTTTTTATCTCAAGCCTAAGAAGAATTCCCTTTATCGTTAGAATAATAGACTCTTAAAGTAGATCTGCTTGATCCAAAACGATTATTTTATTTGCCTCAAACGCGAAAGCTACTTCGAACTTACTGAAAAAATTATTCTTGGAAGGAATAGAAAGCGTTTCACATAAGAAGAAATACTTCGTATCTCAGACTTAAGAACAGAGTCAACCTGCGGTAACTGTGAAGAGAATTCGGTTTGGAGATAGAGAATTTCCTTTTACTACTTATAATAGATATAATTTTAAACAAACGTTCTTTTCGTCTTGGAGGAAACGCTGCAGAATCTTAGCGGCAAATTATGTAGTTTGCAGTAAAGGGTCATTAATTTTCCGATAAATGGCTTAACCATAAAATGAATCCGATCTTGCTGTAATGCGATGTTTTCGGAGAGTGTTGTATCTTCCGGAAAATGAAATTTTAACTTTATCGGACACATTGTTATTTGCATGTAAATTCTTCAATCAAAACTTGTTTTCCTCAAAACAGTTTCTTGATATTTGTTTCTTGGACATTTTGTAGCATTTCGATATTTAAACAAACACAAAGCTACCACTAGGAGGAAGTATGTTGATCAATCTTGGCTTCCTCATAGAGGAAACTTTGTAGAAAGCAAAAAATAATGAGGAAGCAATTTGCAAGGTTCTACTTTGCAGGCTTGTTTATACTCGGAAGACATTTTTATAAAAATTCAAAGTGACGTAAAATTTTTACCGCTCGACCGATTTGTGTAAAATTGTTACTCAAAAATTGTGTAATGATAGTCCATATGCAAACTAAATTTGAACCCGATACCTAGTAATTTGCATGAGCAAAATGCCAACCCTTCTATACGAATCCACGAAAATTTCACCGATATCAACAAGAATCAGAGAACTCTTCAAAAGATTTGCTGCAACCCAATTAGATAGCCTTAAGCCTCTCTGCATTCAACCCACCCCGAACATTAACCATAAATTCAAACACCCCACGCATACAATCTTCCAGCAACTAAAACGACTCATTCAATAAACACTATTAAATCCAAAACCGGAAACCAAAAAATGTATAAATAAATAAGATAAAAAGTGGCTGAAGGACTTCTGTCGATGGCCATTTGTCAATAGCGTTCAAATAACTTTTGATGTACAAAAAATTTTAATTATTATTATAACTATGTGAATGTATTGTCAATAAATAACGATTACTACTACTACTCAAAATGCCATAAAATGTTTACCACTCGACCGATTGGTGCAAATTTGTACCGAATATTTTTTTTAAATTATCGTCTAAATGTGAAGAAAATTTAAGATAAATCTGTGGAAAATTTCGGATTTTTTTTTTTTCGAAAAAGCTTTTTTTTATTTTTGTTCAAAATTAAAATTTTCTGACATGTCAACAGTTGATTCAACCAAAATCTTAAGTGGAAATCAATAATTGTGAAATTATATCGACAATTGCAGCGGGATATCTCAGAATTTGCATGAGTTATAGTATTTGCAGACATTTTTGAAAAAATTAAAATTGTAATAAAATCAGAACGGTTCGACAGATTCTCGCGAAATTTGGTACACATAATGTTTCACGGCTAGTCCATCTATGTACAAAAGTTCAGCCCGATGCTCCTTTAATTGTATTAGTTATAGCGTGAAAACGATTTTTTCAAAACTTTAAAAATGCTCTATGAAAAAAAAATTTCAACCGATTCGCGTCAAATACAATCCCAAACTTTGTTATATGATAACCTACTTGAGAGCCAAATTAAAAGGAAATTCGTAGAACATTACGACAGTTATTGTGCGTACCAGGAAATCTGCACATACATACGCACGCACACATACACACATACATTTCGTAAACACCATTTTTCTCGATGTTTCAGACCATTTTAAGTATCCTGACATGAAAATCTTAACAAAAAAATGTTCACGAAAACAAATCTTCCTCTACGAGGAAGCAAAAATGATAAAAATATTGTTCTCTCTTTCACTCGAATCATTATTAATATATACATCCTGGAAACGAAATTGATTTTTTTTTTCAAGACCAGTTTTCGACTCTTCCTATCATTTTAAAATATCTTGACGTTTCAACAAAAAATCAAAATATTAACTTATCATTGAAGAGCTTCGCTTTAAAAAAAAATTATGGAAATTTTGTATGACAATGAATGAATGTAAACTCACCAAAAGCATCACGTGCTGCAATGCCAGTTGCACTCGGATAAACTTTGGCTTTAGAAATGTTTTTGCAAACCCGAGGATCGTCAGGATCGCCGGTGTAATCTTCGGCGTTGATAACACCTCCATTTTTGTCGGGCTCGTAAAGAATTTCACGACCAGCTGTTGGAACGCGTTCGCAAATTTCCATGCCACCGTTCCACGGTACGATTATGACGTTGTCGTCGGATTCTGCAGAGAAAGAATCTCTTCGAGGTGTTGAAGGTTCGGAGGACGCGAGCGAAGGATTTGGTGAACCGATTGACCTCACGAGGTCACTGAACTGCGATTTACTGGGACTTGGCTCTTGAATCCTGGGAATTCCCTCGATTCGACTTGGCCTTCGACTATGACAATCCTGGAAAATAAATTTTTGATAATGAATTAAAAATATTTTGTTAATTTAAGTTTTTATTATCATTTATTATTGTATAACAAATTTGGACGGTGGTATTCTTTTTTTTACTTTTTGTTGAGTAGTTGGTTTTGTCAGACGTTAATGTGTGTCACACTGAGAGAAATAGATGTTACTGAAAAGCAGAAATATATTACCCAGTAGCATATTAGATATTTCGTATAGGGATCGCACTCTTCATTGTAGAAAGTATCTAAGATAATACAGGAACAATCCATATTGTAAACATGATATCACATATAGTACGTAATGAAATCTGGATAGGAACTAGTATTATCAACATTTTTACTATAATAGATAATTCAAATCTTACTATCTATTTTTCTCTGTGCACTCACAATAATTATAATTATTCAATTTGTACACTTTTTGAGAGATTCCAATGGACAAATACAAAAAAACTGAATATTAGTATGAAAGATGAGAGTTTGAATGGTGAATAAAATAGGGGTTTGAAATAGTGATAAAATTGATGGAATACCATAAATTTTGTTACAGATATTAAGAAAAAATTGGATAGAGGAATAATAAGATCACCAGTTCGAGTTTGAGACCATTTCGAGTATACTAATATAAGAATCTCGAAGTATTTCTAATTCTTTACAAAAAAAAACAATGATTTCTGCACGAGGGAGCGGTAATATTTTTAAAGAGAATATAACAATGCTACAACAGAAATGAGTCATATATCTTTTTTCACAAATTGTTAAAAGAATTAAATAAAAAACTTTTATTGTTCAGAGAAAATTAATTTCCTGATGTTTTTGGACATGCACATGTTTTCCTAAAAATTTCGAAATTTCCCTTCGTGAATTATCTCAGATTAAAAAAAATAAAATGATGCTTTTAATGATTCTGGAACTTCTTATATGCAATATAATACTTCTCTACGAAATATTTTCAACACTGTGAACAAACAACGGAAAATCTAAATTGTCGAAGAAGTCTTTTGAAAAATCATTCGGAAAAGTTAACCAACTAACGTGATAAGAAAATGAACATTTTCTATCGGAATTATAAAATAATTCTGTTTTTAATCATCGCAAAGTTTATGTCAAAAGTTAAATTACTAATCGAAATGAGCAAATAATTGTTCTCAATTGCCAACCAATCTGTAATTTTCCGTAATTATTACAAATTAATGATTAAAAAAGTTTTTCTTTGAGCTGTCTTGTCGCAAATGATCTAAAGTCTTATAAAATCAAATGTTTGAAAAATGAAAAAATAAATTTTATAACAAAATCAACATTTTATATTGGAACTATGAAATAATTTTTTCTTAATAATCGATGAATCACTTTTAGCGACTGTTATCGTTATTCCTAGAAATCAGCGCTTTAGAAACGTCCATAATTTATTTCACTGGTCGCTCGTCACAAGTTACCAAAATACTAGTAACATTGAACGTTTCAAACGATTACTTTAATAACAAAATCAACATCTCATATGGAAATTATAAAAGATCTTTCAAAATAATCTATCAATGATTTTCCACTATTATTATCATTATTCCGAACAACCAATTCTTCAAGAACGCTCATAAATTTACCCACTCGTCTGTGGTCGCAATATACTACAATTCCGATGAAATCAAACGTTTCAAACAAACAATTGACTTTATACCAAAATCAACGATTCCGAATCCGAATTTCAAAATTATTCCAATAATCAAGCAACTACTTTCGGTCATTAGTCTTAGTAAAATCAATGCCCAAAAAACGTCCATTATTTACACCCATCTCTCGCCGTGATTTATTAAAATCATGTTGAAATCAAACTTTTATAAAAAATGAATTTCTATTATCTAAAACGTTTGCAAATTTGCAGGACCGTACATTTTATTCATGAGCTGCTAAATTTAATTTAATACACGCGATGATTAACAAAATAAAAAAATAATATTGAATTAATTAATTTTCGTATCATTTATTAAAGAATTCTGTATTTCAAAGCTTGCACAAATTCAATAAACCCGTTTCTGTAAAAGTGCTTATCTTGCTCATATTGTAAAATTTGGATTATTCTACCAAATATCGGGCGAAACACTGGCCTTCAAATTTATGGTGCTTTTTTATTTTTATGATTCTATTCACTATTCTGAAATAAAGAAACAGCCATAATTTTGAATTTTTTGGTTGTCATTCCCAAAAGGAATCGCCTAATTTAATTCACAACTGAAAATTTTAACTGACAATCTTGACGTCTTATCGAAACTGGTCAAGAAAATTCAAAGTGATATATATTCCGTCGACACTTTTCTGAATTTTACGGAAAAAATATTTATGCTCACTAGGATGTGTCGAATTTTTTTTTTCATTTTGCATCTCTTTAATCTATAGTTTGTACCTTTAAGCAACTCTTCTCAAAATTTTAGCGCGATAAAAAATTTTTTAGAGGTAGCTCAAACGATTTATAGATTTCCCATTTGATTAACACGTAGATTAATGCGACTCTTAATAAATTCATGTCCCTAAATTACATATCCGATATATTGACGTTCACGTATCTTTTTTCGTGATCTTCAGATCATTGGGAAGAGAAAAAATTCTAACAAATTTTCCGTTTGAATCGATAGTTTTCTAGTTATGAATTTTTGAAGCTCAGAATATCGCTCTCTCCGCCATGTAATCAGTTTCAATAGTAATTTCAAGTTTGAGGTCAATTCTAGAGCCATTGTCTGTCGTGAAGTTTAATTATAAGTGAAATTTCATTCAACTGTTAAATGGATGTTTCAAATTTGTTTGTAAATACGAAAAAATGATGAATTAGATCGAATATTTAAGAAGAAAATAAAAAAATTCATCGGCTTTGTTCAAAACGTTTGATAAACCTGTCAAATTTGACGAAAAATCGGAAAAAAATTCAACAAAACATCAAAAAATTTAAGAAGAAAGAAAAAAATTATGAAGCGCCTGAAGAATTTTTTAGACTGGGTTACAAATTTTACAAATAATGTTAAAAATTGAGAAAAATCGAGAAAAAATGTAAAACATATTTAAAAATCGAGAGGAACAAATCAATAAATAATAAAAAAATTGCAAAAGAAGAAAATCATAAAGATTCCAAACAAAATTTCAGATTGGTTCGAAGATTTAGCGACATTTGGACATTTTTTCTCGATTTTCCTCCATTTTTGACATTATTTGTAAAATTTGTGACTAAAATTTGTGTTGAATAAAATTTTACTTATAATCAAACTTCACGACAGACAATGGCTCCAGAATTTACCTCAATCTTGAAATTTCAATTGAAACTGCTCTTACATAGCTCAGAGGACGATATTCTGACCTTCAAAAATTCATAACTAGAAAACAATCGATGTAAACGAAAAACATGTAAGCACTTTTTCTCTTTCCAATGATCTGAAGATAACCCAAAAAGATACGCGAACGTCAATATATCATATCTGTAATTTAGGGACATGAATTTATCGAGAGTCGCATCCATCTAATCAAATGGGAAATCTATTCATCGTTTGAGCTCCTCTAAAAAAATTTCTATCGTTCTCAAATTTTGAGAAGAGTTGCTTAAAGCCACAAAGTATAAATTAAAACGATGCAAAATGAAAAAAAAAAAAAAACAAAAAAAACAAAAAAAAATCCACACACCCTAGTATACATGCTTTAATAAAAATCACCCTCTACGTTTGTTATTTAATGCATCAAACTTTCAAAAACCCTTTACGAAAATAGCACTGTTTTGACTCTGAGAGTCGTCACCGATCTTTCGTAAGAGAAAAAAAAAAGATGATAATGTACCTTAGTTTCGTTTTCCAATAGTATTTTATCACCGTCCATAACCGAGGCTTCCGGTAGCCTATTAGGCGTTGAAGAGCCGAAGAAGCTCGGACTGCAGCCGGGCAAACTTCCGGGCGATGGTGGGAGGGCCGCGAGAACGGAAACCAAGCTGGCGCGTAATCGTGCTGCTTCTTCTTCTTTCACGCCGGTTTCGTTCGCTGCCGCGTTGCCGTGCACCTCCTCCTCATCACGGTAACCGGACATCGATCACGTTCGTGCTGTTGCACTAATTCCTCGCGAGCGCGCTCCTCTCTGTTTCTCTGGCGCTGTCCTGACCTCGTCGTTTCACCAGCTCTTCGTCGCTAATACTCGGCGACTCTACTTTCTCCGCTCCGCGCGCTTCCTATTCTGTTATTTATTTATGCACGGTTACCGAGACCTACGCCGCCTTCGCGTTCTCTTCACTAATATCAAGGGTTGTACAACGAACGGGTTACAAACTCCGCTGTGACTCTTGTTCTGTATATCAGTGACCTTGACCGAACTTTCGTCACCTCCAATAAGTGTCTCACTATTTCTTTCGCCAATAAGAACGAAATTTCCGTTGCGTTTTTCACCAACGAAGATTCGATGAACTGTGAAAATATCTGATTCTTCACTTTTCTTGTCCAAGTTTTGATAATTTTTGGTGGTAAGTTTTACATAATTGGGGAAATGTCTCGTACTAGTCAAATCAGTGGCTAATTAGGTTTAAGTTCGATATTTTATTTATAACTGCCCAGTAAACAAAAAAATCGGTTTCGTTGCTGCTCTGTTAAAGTTTTCCACTCAGCAATGTAACTGTTACATAACAGTTATATTGCTGAGTGGGAAATTGTAATAGAGCAGCAATGATACCGATTTTTCTGTTTGCTGGGTGGTAGATTTTTTATAGCACAGCAAAGTTGGTATTGAAGGGTTGATGCTGACGATATATTTGAAAGTATTCGCAGTTGAGGTTAGCAAAGTACATCGACAGATTTGTGATGATTTTTACAGTGATGTTTTTTGTTCAGTTTTTTGAAGGAATAAAGCATATTATTAGTCGGATAATAACGACTAATTACTCATTTAAGTTTTTTTATATTAATCGGTGAGTCGAAAGTTGTAATCATTTGTTTATACTAACTTTAAGCATTCGAATTGCTGTAACTTTTTCAAAAATCATTAGGATTAAAAATCATCATATACAAAGTATGTAAAAGAAAAATTATTGCAATCCAAAAAAAATTCGACTCATGGATTTTTTAAAGTAGTAGTTACCGTTTATTAGTAATTTTGCATTCTATCCCATGTTTGGAAATATTTCTATATTTTTAAATCATATGCTGCCATCGAACTTATTCCGCAAAGTACTAAATCAAGTCGCTGAAAATATTGGATAAAATTTTTCAAAATTAGTACTCATTTGACTAGTGTGAAAGATTTTTGAAATTACAATCCCATTGATTGTTATCATCCGGAAATAATCACGTTAATTTTCGTGAAATGAACCGCATGTATTGGGTCTAAAATAATCTTCAATGACTTTAGTTGTTTACGTTACAAACTTGTTGATTTTTATTACGCGTTTGAAATTTTGATCGTTCTCCACATTTTCACTTTAACCGCACATTATGTTCCTGATATCGAATTACATTAATGCCAAAACCATTGGCAAATTTGTATACAATCCGTTTTTCAAAAAACAAGTGAAACGAACGAAAGAAAATAACCGATAATGCGGGGATTTGAAAAATCGTTCTTACTATTAATACACGAGTTAGGTCAACATTCGGAGATTGGTTTTCCGACGGCCGGAAGGTAAACGCGTATCACCGACCAAGTCATGACATGTACTGACCAACTGGGACTATCCTAATGTACTTGGGGAGGCTCACCATTCGTGCTTATAGAATTACAAAAACGTATACAGAAATGGTTTTATAGACGATGTCGAGGCGCAGGTGGAACAGAAGGGTGTACGTTAGTGTACTACGTACACAAAGACGAAAAAAAACACTCGAGGCTATGTTGTGATGAGACATGGAATGCTCGTTCATCGTGGTGAGCTATATATGTAGATATATCATTCGACCTGAGTTGCCACTGTCCAGTACGGACAGTATATACTCAACAATGCGACGAGGCTTTGAAAATTGCTATGGTTACCACGTCGACAACATTATAAACGTATATCACGTGTGTGTACACAAGCTTTCCACACATGGGATTGACTTTTACATATGGGGAAGCTAAGGTTAATAATTGCGCAGTGGAATAGCTGAATACGTAATACTAAGCTATTTTATAAATTCAATAAACAATTTTTTTGTAAATTTAATTCGTAATCAGTAATTTAGAATTGACAAAAAGATTCTTGTTGATTATGATTAGAAAATGCATTGGTGGAGATCTTTGGACTGATTGGAAGTTGTTTCTATTGGGTTAAGGTATTCAAGTAGATTTTTAAAAGAACTAGCGAGACCGGACGCGCTGCTGCGCGTCAACATTTTTTAAAAGGCGCTACAGCGCTCCTTTACTAAAGTCTTATTTTAGATTCAGACGGAGATAACCGATTACTGAAAAGCTTACGATGATTTAGACCAGCGTTGTGGAATTTTTTATGTAAAATAAATGCGTCGTTCGATTAACGAGAAAAAAAATGGATGATGGAAATCGAATCCAGCACTCATTACTTTTTTAATGAGTAATGGACCGAAGATCCAGCACCCAATGCTTTTTCAATGTTTAATGGAACATAGATCTAGCATTCGTTTTTTTTAAATTTTCAATGGATCAGCGATACATTTCCCATTAGTTTTAAATCGTTTAATGGAAAAGAGATCCAACACCCATTTTAAAAAAATGCGCTCATTACTTTTTTAATGGCCAATGGAGCAGGAATCCAGCACCCATTACTTTTTCAATATGTATTTTAATATGTACGTCTCCGCCTGACTATGTCTAATCCTGTCTAACTGTCTGACTTTGCTTAACCCTGTTTAACCTCGTATAACCCAGTCTAACCGTGCCTAACTCTGTATAACTCTGTCTAACCCTGAGTAACCTTGCCTAACTTCAAATTAGTTTAACTCTGTCTAACTCGGTTCAACCCGGTCTAACCCAGTTCAACCGCGTGTAACCCAGTTCAACATTGTCTAACCCAGTTCAACCTTGTCAAACCCAGTTCAACCCTGTATAACCCAGTTCAACCCTGTATAACCCAGTTCAACTCTGTATAACCCAGTTCAACCCTGTCTAACCCAGTTCAACCTTGTCAAACCCAGTTCAACCCTGTATAACCCAGTTCAACCCTGTATAACCCAGTTCAACTCCGTATAACCCAGTTCAACCCTGTCTAACCCTGTCGAACTCTGTTTAACTCTGTCTAATAGGCTTAGACAGGGTTAGATAGAGTTAGACAGAGACGATTTTAGTAACATTACAATTACATATTGAAACAGTAATGGGTGCTGGATTCCTGCTCCATAACCTATTAAAAAGCTTCCTCTATGAGGAAGCAAAAAGTAATAGGAGCTCTATCGCTGTTCCATTAAACATTAAAAGAATAATCAGTACTGGATCTCTGTTCCATTACACATCATAAAAGTAATCGGCGCTGCGTCACTGCTCCATTAAACATTTTTGAAAATGGGTGCTTGATCTATGTTCCAATAAACATTTGAAAAATGATGGGTCATGGATCTCTGTTCCATTAACAATTTAAACAATAACGAGTGATGGATCTTTGCTAGTTGTTAAATGAGTAATCATTTAACAACTAAGGTGTAGTGGATCCGAATTACATTATCCATTTACAAAATAATGGGTTAAAAAACGGTGATGCATTAAAAAAATAATGCATTGTTCCCAACTCTGCTTTCGGCAATACCCTGGTTCTACAGAACCAGTCACTACATAGACCCATCTGTACACGAACATTTGTACACCATTTTTTTTGTACACGTGTTAAATTGCGCACGACGAAATTGTATAAGACATGAACTTGACAGAGCGGATTTAAAAACGGATAACCTTGTCACGACGAAACCTTGCAAAAATTAAATTCGACACAAACAAATTAACCACGTCAGTAATCGTTATGACGAAACGTTGCCCAGCATACTTTGGGCACACGACTCTTTTCACAGCACTAGTTCGACACAACAAATATCTTCGTGGCATGAGATCGAAACGGTAAATCTCGACGCGGCACCAGTTTGTAACGTCACATCTGTGCATGGCGTGAGTACGACGTGGTAAAGTTTGCCACGACGAACGTTTGACACAACATAAGTTGTACACGACGATGTTCTACACCGCCCGAGTTCGACACAGACCCATGTGTCGAGATAGGTCTGTGTCGAGATAGGTCTGTGTAGAGATGGGTCTGTGTAGAGATGGGTCTGTGTAGAGATGGGTCTGTGTAGAGATGGATCTGTGTAGAGATGGGTATGTGTAGAGATGGGTCTGTGTAGAGATGGGTCTGTGTAGAGATGGGTCTGTGTAGAGATGGGTCTGTGTAGAGATGGGTCTGTGTAGAGATGGGTCTGTGTAGAGATGGGTCTGTGTAGAGATGGGTCTGTGTAGAGATGGGTCTGTGTAGAGATGGGTCTGTGTAGAGATGGGTCTGTGTAGAGATGGGTCTGTGTAGAGATGGGTCTGTGTAGAGATGGGTCTGTGTAGAGATAGGTCTGTGTAGAGATCGGTCTGTGTAGAGATCGGTCTGTGTAGAGATCGGTCTGTGTAGAGATGGGTCTGTGTAGAGATGGGTCTGTGTAGAGATGGGTCTGTGTAGAGATGGGTCTGTGTAGAGATGGGTCTGTGTAGAGATGGGTCTGTGTAGAGATGGGTCTGTGTAGAGATGGGTCTGTGTAGAGATGGGTCTGTGTAGAGATGGGTCTGTGTAGAGATGGGTCTGTGTAGAGATGGGTCTGGGTAGAGATGGGTCTGTGTAGAGATGGGTCTGTGAAGAGATGGGTCTGTGTAGGGATGGATCTGTGTAGGGATGGGTCTGTGTAGAGATGGGTCTGTGTAGAGATGGGTCTGTGTAGAGATGGGTCTGTGTAGAGATGGGTCTGTGTAGAGATGGGTCTTTGTAGAGATGGGTCTGTGTAGAGATGGGTCTGTGTAGGGATGGGTCTGTGTAGAGATGGGTCTGTGTATAGAGATGGGTCTGTGTAGAGATGGGTCTGTGTGGAGATGGGTCTGTGTAGAGATGGGTCTGTGTAAAGACGGGTTCTGTAGAACCAGGGTATTGCCCTGCTTTCGACAGCCGAGTGATCGCGAATGGCAAACTGTCAATTTTCCGGTTTGAAAACAGACGAATTTGGCCTCGGCCGTTCAGCCTTCGCGCAAACCGAGGGTCAATCAGAACACGAATAAAAAGGCTTCACATGAATATAGCAAACCGTCACCATCTTTTCAAAAGGGGATGTATCGTATAATAGTTTGTGGATGTTAGACTTGATTAGAAATTTGGTACACCGAAAAAACAATTCAGTTAAATCAACAAAATTCCACGGATCTATACGTACAAGTAAATTGTATGTACCACGACCAGAATATTTTGTTGTTTGTGCACAATGAAATAAAGTACTTACAATATGATATTGAGTTGTTTGAATCAAATTCGACTTATAATAATACAATATTTCGTCAATTTGGCATATATGTTTATTTGAATAGAGTAACATTTTGTTGCTTCAACCTGGCCTAAGTTGCGTGGCTCTACTTTCTAATCTTACCATTACAGCATGCATAAACATTTCATGCATTTGTTACAAAAAATAGTATGCGATACCCGGGCATAATAGTGAAATCTATCCGAAGAGTGTGAAGTCGGCCGCACGTTGCACTCGTACTTATTATGCAACTCCGTGCGAGAAATGCCCACTTCTCACACGCTTCGCTACGTGTTCAATAAATTGGGCTTCTCGCACTCGTGTAATCAAATTGTATACGAAACTCGTGTGATTACAACACTCGCATTCGGCTCGTGCTGCAAACTCCTCGTCAGAAAATGTTTCATCGCACTTGTATTGTAATATATTATTACGTTTCGCCCTGATCAGAGCTTCTTCGAAAATAAATTTACTTCACACCAGAGTTGAGCTTGTGACCTCTTTTATTTTCTTTTATTGTAAACATGTGGCTTCTATATGTGGTTTTTCTTTAATATCTTGTTATTTTGTTTTAATTCCTAAGACCGGAAAGTTCGGCCTCATGCTAGAGTAAAGCAAAATAACAAGTATTAAGGATGTATGATACGTACAGTCCCGCCAAATTGAGTTGCAGAGACGATTTCGATCACTTCCCGGTGGGTTAAAAATCGAAAAAAAATAATGCATATAAAACGTGCTGAAAAGATTGATTTCGCATAATAATAATCCCAAAATGTTATTAAAAAATTGGTGAAAAAAACAATTGTTCAACAAACAATCAGTCAACCTAACTTTTTTTCTAATGAAAATTATATGTTAATTTATTTGAATGCATACGAATTTTTTCAGATTTTTTTTTGTTTTGATTTTTATTTTTTTTATTTTCATAAATGTGCGTGAAATGACAAATTTTGGATATGTGTTCGGGCATAAAACCATCTACTACACTCAAGATTTTTTTTGCAAAACGCATATCCAAAATTTGTTATCTTCTGCGCATTTTTTTGTGACTGTACGTATTATACATCCTTAAAGGAAAATCAGTGTAATAATCCTTAAAAAAAACATCTAATACAGGCTATAAGACCGAAGAGCCCGGTCACCAAAACGAGAAGTATGATACAAAACTTATTTTGTTAAAGAAAATAAAAGTAGTTACAAACTCAACTTTGATGTGAAATAAAATTTATTTCTCAAGAGGCGAATCAGCTGGTTATTATTATGGTGTAATAATAATGAAAGAATGATTCGCAGAACTGAGCTCTTTCGAAAAACTGCAATTGGTTGTCCTTACTAAATTGAAGTTCAAATCGAATAAACCTTCATTTCTAAGAATGACGACAAATGGTATAAAGTTTATCATCGTACTCACTTCATATTTTAAAAAATAATTGGTGAATATAATTCGATACATGTTTGTTCCAAAATACAGAGCGACGTGAAAAAAAATTAATATTTTGTGGACTCATGGGGTTTTACCAACAACATTTTAGATTTCTTTAACATAGTTTCATTCAAACCAACATACACATTTATGTGCGAAATGATTTACTTCAAGTGCATAGATATTTGATCAGAAATATTACATGATTCAATCAAATTACAAACGTATCCAAACGTATTTTCGGATTCAGCTTAACAAAATATTTTGTAAAATCAAATTAACAAACTAAACCGTCCGTCTGATTCAACCGAAATAAGCATTTATTCGAGTTAAACAACGGTTATTCAAGTGAACTAAGTTTATATCTGTTATTTCAACTAAGCGCGATAATCAACATTGTTATTATTATATTCTTATTGTGAAAGTCAACATTGTTCATTTTGTTGATTAAACTAAAATTGATTCAATTCAAACAAACGTTTGTTGACTTGACAAGATTTCCAATTAACAAAACGCATTCAGATAAATCAGCTGTATTTTTTTCAGTGTAAAATAGGCGTGATTTTGAGCTATTTCGATTACGAGAAAATCGATTTTGATGACTTATAATAACGGCAAAAAATTGCTATCGACTTTAAACACTTACGGGAATTAAATTTTGTTTCTTATTTAATCAAACTGTTTATTTTTGTAATTTTTTTCTCCTTCGTATAAGACAATGTATTGTCAGTGTGATATATGTTTTGTGGTTTTCCGACTTCATATAATATTGCTATTCGTAATGTTGTTTATTCTGCCAATAGTACATCAACATGATATTTTCAATTTATATTAGGTAATGTTAAAAGGTCCCAAAATTTCAAAATGTTTTTGGAGAAAGGTTCCATATAACTCATGAGAAATTTGATAGTTAACACGCGAGCAGTTGCATAAAAACATAATTATAAAATGATTGAAAACTGAAAGTTTATACACTTTGTATTGCTTAAAAAAAATTGCTTCATTCTCAAAATTCTGTGTTTTTAATAGATTGAATAGAAATAAAAATTCTTGCACTGTTCGTTCCAATTTTTTTTCTCGCTTTCAATACAGATATTTAAAAACCTTCTTACAAAGATGTTGCCCACTTTCTTGATAAGCTAAAACGTTTTGCTAACGATCACTTAGTCAGTTGTCGGGTATTTCCTCAAGACGATAGGCCATAAAACTAAATCAATGGCAAGCAAAGACAGGAAGCGAAGTCATTCGTTTGCACACAGTGACAGAATCTCACAATCATGGATAATATAGCGTGTCATAGTAGCGTTAGGAATCGTAGAACTCATCAATCTTAGTTGAACTGCTTGGCGAGGGTAAAATACATATCAAACGGATTTCTCGATTGCTCCAACTGAATGCAAGGGATGTATACAGACTGATAAGAGTTCATAAATCTTGTTATTGCATCTATCAGGATAATAAACAATTTTTTCTGAATCTACCGGACTGATAAAAAAAATGTATAACAAAAAAGGAAACAAGTGCACAATCCGATAAAAGTTTACAAATCTTATGATTGAATCTACCAGAATAATAACGAATTTTTTTCTAAAACTACGGAATTGAAAAAGTACACAGTCTGATGAAGGTTACAAATATTATTGTTGAATCCATCGGGATAATTAAAAAAAAAAATCGGAATTGATTTGAATAAAGTATCACAATTTTATGAAGAAGAGAAAAAAGTTCATAGCAATTAATTACAAGATATTGTATAAATACAAACGATCGGCCATTATTTAATCAATTATGTATTTTTATGATGTTTTTCAGGTGCAAATATCGATTTTTCATTTAGTATTCGAAATAGTAAATATCGAGTTATTTATCATATGAACAAATAAATAGTGAGGATTCAAAAGTGATTAAAATTTACGAATCATATTGTCGTTACTATCATGATTGTAAACAATTTTTATTTATCCAAGGAAAAAAATACAAAATTGATTATTAGCTGTATGAATAATTTATAAGAAATAAAACCCTAACGAATAATTACAAAATCTCACGATTTGTATCCCCCTTACGGAAAAATAGTCTTGGATTATCTAATATATTATTGAGACCAAATAGTAACTATTAGCTATTGATAGTTCTCATTATTTGAAATTAATAGTAACTATTTGGTGTCCATAATATTTTGGTGACTCCAATAATGTTTATCTAAGGATAGGTCTTGACCTAAAAACAAATAAATGATTGATTTATTGATTGATTATTCCTCGTCATGTTTCTAACTATGTATTTTTTTTTAATTTTGAAGTTAATATGGATATTTTTTCTTATTTTAAAATATTCTAAATGGTAAATATCGAGAAAATATTTAATTCTATCCTAAGTTAATAGTTTAAGCATTTCTCGAGGAGATTTACAGGCTGAAGCATTCAGGTCGATGGCCCATTGGACGATGCCCTAACCAGATTTTAATTATTAATTTTGATATAAAGTTGATGTCGCCGTAGTACGTAGATGGAAGTTGGTTTGTCGGCTTCCATTTAATTATTAATGTACGCGTCTCTCGTCGCCCTTGTATGCACTGTTCAATAAAATACTTGTCCTTCTACTACTATTCAATTATGTATGAACAAATAGAGAGAAGTTAAAAGTATTTGGACGCTTAATATTTCTATAGACGTTCTGTGTATCGAAAACCAATGAAAAATTAACAAATTTTGTTATCGCATTATAAAAATAATGAACAATTTTTTCTATTACAGGATAAACTACGAAATTTCTTGAAAGTATACAAAAATGTTATGAAAAATAAAAACAAAACATAAAAATATGTATTTAGCGTTTATGGAATTCTGAAGTCAATGTGGCCTGCAAATATTCTAAATGTTAAATTACTCATATGAGAGATAAACAAATAGGGAGCATTTAAACGTAATGATAAAATATTCTAAATGTCAAATTATTAATATAAGAGATAAACAAATAGGGAGTATTTGAACGTAATGATCAAATATTCTAAATGTCAAATTATTTATATAAGAGATAAACAAATAGGGAGCATTTGAACGTAATGATCAAATATTCTAAATGTTAAATTATTTATATAAGAGATAAACAAATAGGGAGCATTTGAACGTAATGATCGAATATTCTAAATGTTAAATTATTTATATAAGAGATAAACAAATATCGAGCATTTGAACGTAATGATCAAATATTCCAAATGTCAAATTATTTATATAAGAGATAAACAAATAGGGAGCATTTAAACGTAATGATCAAATATTCTAAATGTCAAATTATTTATATAAGAGATAAACAAATATCGAGCATTTGAACGTAATGATCAAATATTCTAAATGTCAAATTACTTATATAAGAGATAAACAAATAGGGAGCATTTGAACGTAATGATCAAATATTCTAAATGTCAAATTATTTATATAAGAGATAAACAAATAGGGAGCATTTGAACGTAATGATAAAATATTCTAAATGTCAAATTATTTATATAAGAGATAAACAAATAGGGAGTATTTAAACGTAATGATCAAATATTCTAAATGTTAAATTATTTATATAAGAGATAAACAAATATCGAGCATTTGAACGTAATGATCAAATATTCTAAATGTTAAATTATTTATATAAAAGATAAACAAATATCGAGCATTTGAACGTAATGATCAAATATCCTAAATGTCAAATTATTTATATAAGAGATAAACAAATAGAGAGTATTTGAACGTAATGATCAAAAATTCTAAATGTCAAATTATTTATATAAGAGATAAACAAATAGGGAGCATTTGAACGTAATGAAATGCCTAAAAAATTGATCGACGTTCCGTGTATTGGCTAAGAAAATACACTAAAACCATGTCGTACATTGGATCAATTAAATCGTCGATAAATTGATTGTGGCCAGTCGGTCTACTGGGACTGGTCGAGCCACGCGACGACGACCCAGTTCGAGGATAATCGCTCCTTTTTCACCCCTCGTATTTACCGTCTCTCTGGCAGGAAGAAACATCAGCAAGGACAGAGACACGACGAATATAGATAAACATTTATTTCCATACCTTTTATTTATCAAGTATCGAAACCAAGGCCAGCTATAAATAATTCATTTGCCTATGCCTTTCAAAAACCGTGCCCAATTTAATATTTTTCCAGCAGGCAGCTGCGTGTACAATTTATCTGATAATGTACGTCTCCACTTCGAAGTAGATAATGGGCAATCAAATTCGTGCTCAGACTAAATAACGATTAAATGTTTGATTATCTATACGTCATCGTTTCGTTCTGACGTCAATAACGACAAAGTCTATAGACGTTCATTCACTTGAAGTGTATTAGTAGTGACGCAAGTCCATGAAGATTTTATTTATCACTTTATAGTGGGGTATAATAATAATTTTTTTGTTGAAAATTCGAATATCCCACTTGTCGAGCTTCGCATAATATTTAATACTGGGAAGTCCTCTTTATTTTGTCGATTGCTAAGACATTATTTATTTTATAGACAAAAAGGAAAAATAGTTTAGTTGATTTAAAATGTTAAGCGAATTCGGTTCTTGTCATTGTGAAAAATCGCAATCAATACTATTTGTTTAAATTACTGCCTCGCTAGTTACAATAATTTTTCTTACTCATGCTGAATTTGGAAGAAAATTTATTTTAGTTTTTTTTTTTTTTTAAGAAAAAGAATTTCTATGAAGGTTCATTACAAGATTTCACGAAAATGAATTAATACTTTTTCGCTCACTCACATTACACGTTTATTCTTAAAAATCCGATATGACGTTTGGAAAATGGATTTTATGAGTTGATGATAATTTTTCTATCTCTGAGAGGAAACTTTATTTCTGGAGGAAAAAAAATGTCTTCGATTTTGCTGACATATTACTCAGAAAGGTTTGAAACATCGGTAAAAGTGATTTAGAAAAAGTGTCCGGATAAACGTATATGTGTGTATATGTGGCAAGCTTGCTAAATTCAAACCGCTGTATATTTCTAAAACGGCTTTAACAATCAAGCTAAAAAATACACTGGTAGAGCATAAATCCCGCTTCCTATGTATAAATTTACGAAAAATTGAAACATTTTTTCCGATTTTATAAGGCATTCACTTTTTTTTGGAAAATTTCTGTAAGTTCTCTGACTGTCACAAATATTTAGCTAATGAACTAAATGTTTGTTGACAAACAAAGCAATGAAACATTTCTATCGGTATTGAAAGTAAGCGGAATCCATAAAGCGATTTAAATTTTATAGAATTTTACATTTTCGGAAAATCTTTTACAAGTTTGGAAAAATATTTAATTACGGTAGATATCTTATGTGGTGAAGATCGGTAAAGAGATTCGGAATTTATTGGATTTTGAATCGCCGAAAAATTGACGTTGTCGCTATAATTCAAGTCAACTTTAAGAGATTCAGCAAATTTTATACGAAAGACAGAGTTTAAATTTAGTTTACCTACGGATCAAGAAAGAACGAAGTTTAGGTAATAAAAATGAACTCTAAGAATTGTTTGCAAAATTATGTTTCACTCTCAATTTGAATGTTATTTGAAATTTAATTTAATTTTACAACGGATCCTAACATTTGTTAAGCACTTTCTGAAAATTATATTAATTTCATTTTTTAATAACATAGAGATTATTTGCAAAAAAGGCATATAGAAATGCGTCATTTATCGCTTTTAAGTAATCGCCATATTACATGAAATCAGAGTCCATAAAGCGATTTAGACTTTATAGAATTTTACATTTTCGGAAAATCTTTTACAAGTTTGGAAAAATATTTAATTACGGTAGATATCTAATGTGGTGAAGATCGGTAAAGAGATTCGGAATTTATTGGATTTTGAATCGCCGAAAAATTGACGTTGTCGCTATAATTCAAGTCAACTTTAAGAGATTCAGCAAATTTTATACGAAAGACAGAGTTTAAATTTAGTTTACCTACGGATCAAGAAAGAACGAAGTTTAGGTCCAAATTTCACCCAAATCGGTCGAACGGTTCAAATTTTATGAAACTATGAATTTGTAGACAAACGTCTGCCGAGTCGAAACAAGCCTGCAAAGTAGAACCTTGCAAATGGCTGTCTCATTTTTTTTCTGCATTTTACGAACCTTTCTCGATGAGGAAGCCAAAATCGATCAATGTACATCTTCATAGAGGTAGTCTTCATGTGAAAAGAAACAAATAATGAGGAAGCAATTTGCATGATTCTACTTTGCAGGTTTTTTAAAGTTTTCTCGCTGATTCACAAAAATAATAATAGATTCACAAAAATAATAGATTCGGTAATATTTAGATGGTTGAACAGGTACTTGTTAAATCAGTGTGAAATTTTTGTCAACATTTAAGTTTTGACAAATAACGGTTATTTGCACTCAATTTTTTTTTCTTGATTGATAAAAACATTGATATAGATAAATCTAAAAAACCAATAATTAGTTGAGTTTTTCATTGAAATACGAAAATAAAACAATTCTTAATTTTTTAACGCTTTTTATTCGGCAGTTCACAAATAAACCTTCTTCAAAAATTGTTGAACCTTAGCAAATATATTGGTTCGTCATAATTTCACGTGTAACTAATATACAGATTTAATTTCAAGCGAACATAAATTCTACTGGAATGTTTTTTCTATAATTTCATATTATTTATGTAACGTCTTTGGGTAAATGAACTTTATTCAAGACATTCTGAAGACAGCTTTGCTAGCTTCTCCATTTTTAAGAGCTTCAAGTGCTTCTTTGTATTCGGACAATTTGTAGACCCGAATGCCCAGATTTTCGTAGTTCAAATAGCGACTTGACATTGCTTGAACAAGAGCCAAGGCCTTTGGGAATGTAAAAGGGTTGATATTCACTCCAAGAACTGTCAATTCCTTCATGTAAATCTGGAAATAAAATGAGATCGTGTTATTTACGACATTGGTGTTTTTCATTTTTTTCAAAATCAATTTTCTCACCTCGAATGGGTGAAGTGTAAGAGTGGCCTTAGGATTGGCAACTCCGAATACACAGAGTCGACCACCTCGACGTAATAGTGGAACTGCAGCTTCCATCGCTGGACCGGAACCGCTGCAATCCACAGCCAGGTCGAATGAGGTTCCCTTTAACTCTGCTGGACTGGCAACTTTGTAATCTAAGTCTGTGGAAAAATAAAAATCTTCTCTTAAAAAATATATAGCGCATGGAAAATCGAAATATCGAAAACTGAAACCATTTTAATGATCCTAACATGTAAAAAAGCTGCAAAGTAGAACCTAGCAAATTACTTCTTCATTATTTTTGATTTTTTACAAAGTTACCTCAATGAGAATGTACACGGTAAATAAAATTCGGAAAATTCATATACTGTATAGTAATTTGTATTTAATCTTATCAAGCTCCTTATTTTTCATTTTCACATATGTAATTCAAATTGCCTATAAATCCAAACATTTTTTACAACGAAAAAAAAAAACAATTATAAGTATTCTTTCTGTATTAATTTGGAACTCTGTTTTTTCAATTTCTATAAACTTAATTTAAATGTCATATAGAAACTAACGTTACTAGAAATAAAAATGAACTCTAAGAATTGTTTGCAAAATTATGTTTTACTCTCAATTTGAATGTTATTTGAAATTTAATGTAAATTTACAACGGATCCTACCATTTGTTAAGCACTTTCTGAAAATTATATTAATTTTATTTTTTAATAACATAGAGATTATTTGCAAAAAAGGCATATAGAAATGCGTCATTTATTGCTTTTAAGTATATAGAAATGCATATAGAAATGCGTCATTTATCGCTTATAGTAATCGCCATATTACATGAAATCAGAGTCATTGAAGGTCATGTGCACTCTGCTCCTTGATAACACTCAGGGATCACAATATTGTGTTATCTTATCAATTTTACCGAGCACAGTGCACTCTAATTTTTTTTACGATTCAAGTTTAGTATTTTCATAAATATTTTTCTTCACAAAACTAACGTTACTAGAAATAAAAATGAACTCTACGAATTGCTTGCAAAATTATGTTTTACTCTCAATTTGAATGTTATTTGAAATTTAATTTAAATTTACAACGGATCCTACCATTTGTTGAGCACTTTCTGAAAATTATATTAATTTCATTTTTTAATAACATAGAGATTATTTGCAAAAAAGGCATATAGAAATGCGTCATTTATCGCTTTCAAGTAATCGCCATATTACATGAAATCAGAGTCATTGAAGGTCATGTGCACTCTGCTCCTTGATAACACTCAGGGATCACAATATTGTGTTATCTTATCAATTCTACCGAGCACAGTGCACTCTATTTTTTTTTACGATTCAAGTTCAGTATTTTCATAAATATTTTTCTTCACAAAAATAAATGCTAATAAAACAAAGTAGAACCTTGCACATTGCTTTCTCATTATTTTTTGTTTTCTATAAAGCTACCTCTATAAGGAAGTATATTAATCAATGTTTGCTTCCTCACAGAAGAGGCTTTATAGAAAGCAAAAAATAATAAGGAAGCAATGTGCAAGGTTCTACTTAGCAAATTTGTTTTAAATTTGGCCTTGAAATCTCAAGTTTCGCAAAAATTAAAGCAATAAAGTAAATTTTTTTTTAAATTCAGAACTTCATAAAGTCAAAATTATTAAAGTTTTATAACTAAATTATACATATATAATGACTGAATATGGTTTTGTTTACATACGAAATTTGGGCTTGATATATCAATTTTTACAAAAGTTAATGCGATGAAGGTAGATTTTTGATGATCCAAAATTCTGTAAAATCGGAATTCTTGCTCGTTCGTAAATAAATTATATATCCATCATGGCTGCATATTATTTTGATCACATATTGAATTTGGGATTGATATCTCAAGTTTTTTCCGCAGTTAATACGATACCTTCAATTTTTTTAATTTCCCAAGATTCCATAAGATACAAATATTTATATCGTTTCCCACTAAATTATATATTTTTCGAGGCTGAATATTATTCTGTTCATGTACCCAATTTAAGCTCGATATACCAGAGAAGATTTTGGAAAAATTGGCGACATAATGCAAATTTTTTCAAAAATTCAAAATTCGATCAAATCTGAAACTACGCGACCAATTCGAACTAAACTTAATACCCAACAACATCAAGTGCCAGTGGTTTTATGAAGCACTAACTAGCATAATATACTAATTTATATGGAAGTTAGAGCGAACACGTTCTTTTTTTTCAAAAAATTTCAAAAGCTATAAAATTAAAATTCTTGCAACTATTGAGTCAAAATTATCAGTAATTGAAGAAGAGCTGATGCTTTAGTTGTATGCCAAATTTAAACTTGATAGCTGAAAGGATTCTTCAGTTATCAGAATTTGAGTTTTCAAGGTTGGACACATACACACACACACAGCCATTTTTGGGAGATAAAATTTCTTGACGTTTCAGACAATTCTAAATGTCCTGACATAAAGAGCTCGAAATTTTCCTTTTATAAAAACAAAGCTCCATCTATGAAGAAGTAAAACATATCAATTATATATGTTAGTGAAAAAATTGGGTCTGAAATAAGCTTGAAATGTATTTTTATTATATAGAGTACCCAACACTATAATTGGTATGTTAGAATAAATATTTCTATGTGTGTTACACTTTTTGCATGGAATCACATACCAAGTTTTTTAACAGCTGCTCTTCGCTTCTCCTGAGGTTCGCTGATGGTCACAGTTTTCCTAAGACCGTGCAAATGCAACATGCAGGACCAAAGCAGTCCAATTATCCCTGAACCAATCACTAGAGTCTTTGTCCCAACGGAAACTGGACATATTTTGTCCCAGCCGTGGGCTACACAAGACAAGGGCTCTGTAAGGGCTGCTTGTGCCATTTCTACCCCTTCAGGTATCAGATGCACCTAAAAGCATAATTTTCTTCATCGTATATTTTTTTTCCTACTACATAGTCCGGATTATTTAGTAATTGGGGATATTCAAAATAAATATCTCACAATATGATTTTGTAATGTGCAGAAGAAACATTTTTTGATATTCGACAAAAATATGACAATGAAATTTTATTCTTGTTTGAAATTTTGTAAAATGAGCGGTTTAAAACTATATATATATGAATGTTATTTGAAAAATTGAATATTTTTAATACTTGTAACATAAAATGTTCTAAATACTTGAAACAACAAGTATTTTAAAGATTCAAAAAATGGTGCATTTTTCATATTAGGAATATTGAATATTTTAAAGATTTAAATAATGGAATATTTTTAATACTTGGAATATTGAATATTTTGAAGATTTAAAAAATGGAACATTTTTAATACTTGGAATATTGAATATTTTGAAGATTTAAAAAATTAAACATTTTTAATACTTGTAACATAAAATGTTCTAAATACTTGAAACAACAAGTATTTTAAAGATTCAAAAAATGGTGCATTTTTCATATTAGGAATATTGAATATTTTAAAGATTTAAATAATGGAATATTTTTAATACTTGGAATATTGAATATTTTGAAGATTTAAAAAATGGAACATTTTTAATACTTGGAATATTGAATATTTTGAAGATTTAAAAAATGGAACATTTTTAATACTTGGTACATTAAATATATTAAATACTAGAAAACTTGAACATTTTTAATACTTGGAACATTAAATATTTTAAATACTTGAAACATTAAATATTTTAAATACTTGAAACATTAAATATTTTAAATACTTGAAAACTTGAACATGTTTCATTCTTAAAAAATAAGGGAAATATTACCTGATGTTCTGGTGCCACAGCGTGAGAAGCCCATCCACCATTTCGGTATATCCCAAGGGTATTATTGATGCCACCATTGTCGCAAAAATGATATTTACCATTGCGACAAAAGTCGCACTTATCGCAACCACTATTCGGATCCACAGCTACTTTTTGTCCAACCTTCAGAGTCGTCACTTCGGATCCAATTTCTTGAATAACACCACAAAACTCATGGCCAAGGGTGAGTTTGCCTTCTTTTTTACAAGGGAACGAACCCTGACAGATAAATATTTTATTAAACGGTTGAATTTCATTCAATTCATTTTTTTCTGTACTTCTTTTTCTATCAATTTTCCTGCACTTTTTTTCATTCATTTTTCTGTAATCTTTTTTTCCAATTAATTTTCCTCTCAACTTTTCATTTTTAATCAAGAATTGTAATAATTTGTACTTTCATTAATTTGACTATATTTTCTTCATTCACTGGTTCTTCGCTCAATGGTTTAAAAAAAAAAAATTTTCCATTAATCTTCAATTGTACTTTTGAAGTTTTAACATCATTTTACCATAAAAAACAATATTATCTTACGTCCAGAATGTGAAGATCAGTGCCGCATATTCCGGAGTAGCCAACTTTGATCAAAACTTCATCTGGATTGGGTTTTGGAATGGCACATTTTTCCAAATTGAGTTTTTTGTTGATAACGTCGAAGCTGAGGAATTCCATCGTTGAGAAGTTCTGAAATATCAGTGCTTTAAGAGAATTAAGAAACACGTCTGCAGTGGAAGCGTCAAGAGAACTGCGCTCTTCATGACAATCGTTCGTATATTCAGGGACAAACACTTCAGAACAGTGCGTGATAACGACTTGATGGGTCAACAAAGTTGATCCAGCATTGAGAAATCACATACATTCACAGATTATATTCCAAGGCATACGCCGGTTTTATGACGAGAAGATTGCAATGGAATTGTGAAGGAAAAAGCCAGTGCAACGTGGATGTCTTAATCGGTATTTTTGTTTTCAAACGATAGTCCTAAGTATCTTTTCTACTTCGATGCCTATATGAATTTTCTTTTCTTATCTTACTCGATCTACGTAATTGAAATTACCGATATTAGACAAATTATAAATTAATATAAAGAAAATTGGTAATCCCATTTTACATGATAATAGTGAATAATTAAAAGTATGATTTAATACAAAAAATTTAACATTTTTAGTACTTGACAAATTGAACATTCGTAGTACTTGACAAATTGAACATTCGTAGTACTTGACAAATTGAACATTCGTAGTACTTGACAAATTGAACATTCGTAGTACTTGACAAATTGAACATTCGTAGTACTTGACAAATTGAACATTCGTAGTACTTGACAAATTGAACATTCGTAGTACTTGACAAATTGAACATTCGTAGTACTTGACAAATTGAACATTCGTAGTACTTGACAAATTGAACATTCGTAGTACTTGACAAATTGAACATTCGTAGTACTTGACAAATTGAACATTCGTAGTACTTGACAAATTGAACATTCGTAGTACTTGACAAATTGAACATTCGGAGTACTTGAAAAATTCAGCAGGTTTAATACTTGAAAAAACCATCATTTTTTCTGTAATTGAAAAAATTGGCATGTTTAATATCACGAGCGTGAACATTTTTTATAGTTAAGGAATTCAACAACTTAAAACGTTAAAAAAAATGGAATACCTGAAAAATTGAAAATGCAGAATAAGGTAAACGTACCAATAGCGTGACTTTTAAGATGAAGGCTTTTTAGATTTCGAAAACCATAGAATAAAGATATATTTTAGATCGTTATAAAAATATTGTATCATTAAGACGCTGAAAAGTGCAGATGTACCGGTGTCGAGACAGCTGTTTTTGTACTTGTCCCAATGTCCGGACATAAAATGTACGTGTCTGTTGAGACTCATTAATTTCGGAGCTGCTCGGAAAAAATGGCTGAAACATGTACACTTACTTACCCCTATAATTGATGCTGTCAATAACATATATATAGGGCATTCTATACTAACTCGACTTGAGTCTTGACCTTTCGGATTTCATTCCCGGTTTTTAAATTATAGTTCTATCTCTAAAAAGGAACCGCAATTTTCATTAGATTTTTTTAAAACAATTTATTATTACCCCTATAATTGATGCTGTCAATAAAATATATATGGGGCATTCTATACTAACTCGACTTGAGTCTTGACCTTTCGGATTTCATTCCCGGTTTTTAAATTATAGTTCTATCTCTAAAAAGGAACCGCAATTTTCTTTAGATTTTTTTAAAACAATTTATATACCTAGGACTATTAATAAAGCCCCAATAATTAAGGACCGGATTGCGTTAAAATCACTTTCACCGTAGGCTATTGTTCGAACGTTTCAATATATGTCAGGACTTCGGAGTATTTATTGAAAATTTTTCAAAACGATTTTTTTCATTTATTTTTTTTTTTTATATTTGAATTTAATTTTTAAGAAATCACTCGGAACAAATCCGAGAAAATGCTGGGAATTCCTAACATATTTATAGAAATATTCAAGCAACTGCCGGCAATGAAATAATTTTGACGCGTTTAACTTCTATCAATTATTTATTTATTTGTAAACAAACAGAAGCGAGGTCTAAGACACTTTAGATTCGAGCTTAAAAATGACCGACGCCAATTAAAATTAACAAATTTCGTGTCATTGATCAAAGCGAATGGAACATTTGTCCATTCTTTTACAATTTCATTCCAGGATTTATTTCAAGACATGAAAAAAATGGAGAAACCAAAATAACCAAAATAACGAATTTTGGATATGTGTTCGGCATAAGACCATCTACTACACTCAAGATTTTTTTTTGCAAAACGCATATCCAAAATATGTTATATCCTGCGCATTTTTCAAAAAAATAAAAATAAAAATCAAAATAAAGAAGAACATCTGAAAAAATTCGTATGCATTCAAATAAATTAACATATAAGAGAGACTAGCCATAGACAACGTCAATCCACAATAAAAGGAGAAACTTAAAATGCCTGGCAACTGATAAGGATAAAAATCAAAGGGAAAAAAAAAATGAAAATAGAATTCGATACCCCTGGGCTGAAGGACCTCGGTCGATGGCCTTTTGGCAATGATTACGTCGAAATAGTATGCTGATTGATTGTATTTTTTTTTTATATAGATCTATGTATATATGTATGTCCAATTGATGTAAACAAGGCCAATAAATCTCTATTACTACTACTACTACTTAACATATCATTTTCATTAGAAAAAAGTTAAGTTGACTGATTGTTTCTTGAACAATTATTTTTTTCACCAATTTGTTAATAACATTTTGGGATTAATATTATGCGAAATCAATCTTTTCAGCACGATTCATATGTATTATTTTTTTCCGATTTTTATCCCATCGGGAAGTGATCGAAATTGTCTCTGAAACTCACTTTTAGCAGCACTGTACGTATCAAACATCCTTAAACAAGATGATGGATCTCCTAGAATTTAAATTATGAGCTCCGTCTTTGACAGAATCTTTATTAAGCCACATTCTCCGATATTTCAGGCGAAGAGCAAAAAAAAATATCGATACTTTTTGGCCCACCTTAAGGTAGTCGTCTTGCTACGTGCTAGTCAAATCAGTGTTAAATTTTGAAACGCATTTTAACAAATTATTGTAGTTCGATTGACGGTTTTAAAAATCAATTTGAGCATCAGCGTGTGTTCTTAATATGTAAATACATCCGCAGCCACGTTTTAAACAGAAAATACACTGATATATGCAAACGTTCTGAGATGTTTCTGTCATCTAGTTATATATTAGAAAAAACCATAATATCAGTCCGATTATGAAGGGCAATAGATCATTTTGTTCATTGAAAGATGCTTCAACGATTTAACGGAAAGATTTTTCAATGTTATTATTTCTTCAAAAGGTACAGTCGTTGGTATATCCAATGTTAGGTTAAGTTGGATAAACAAACAGTTGTAATTTTTGTATAAATAATATTACTGAAAAATCTCTTCGTTAAATCATCAAAGCAACTTTCAATGAACAAGCTGAGCTATTGTTCGTCATAATCGGACTAATATTATGATTTTTTCTAATATATAACTGGATGACAGAAACATCTTATTAAACATCTGCATATATCATAGTGTATTTTCTTTTCAAATCGTGGTTGGTAATTTATTTATATGTTAAAAAAACATGCTGATGCCTAATTGAGTTCATAACACCGTCAATTGAACCTCAAAAACTTGTAGAAATTTTTTTCAAAGTTTAGTACTGATTTGACTAGAACGTATCAAGGCGGCTACCTTAATACGGACATTATTTCTATACCTCGTTTTTCGATGTTTTGAAAAATTCTGACAAAGCTGACATGAAAATCTCAACAACAATAAAATTTCATCAAAACAAAACTTCCTCAATGAGGAAGTAAAATGGGCCATGAAATCCGGGAGTTCGAGACTCAGACCCACGTCGAATTGGTATGGAAAATGCCCCATATGTTTATTGAGTTAACTACTCACATAACCCAATATTTACATCAAAATGGCATTCGCACATTAGTCTCCTGACACTGGGTTCCCAGCGAAATCGTTTTTTCGCTCCGATGGACAGTGTTGGACGTTGGACAGTGGCACAAAAGTACATTCAACTCGTCCGAATAACGGAACTCAACATTACACGTTATAAAATATTATACGTACCCAGTAAACACGAGAATCGCTTCTGTTGCTGCTGTATTACAATACTCAACTCAGCAATATAACTGTTACGTAACACTAGTGTTGTGTAACAGTTATATTGCTGAGTTGAGTATTGTAATACAGCAACAACAAAAGCGATTCTCGTGTTTACTGCTAATAGCTTTATAGCATTAGCAGCAATAACGAAGCCAATTTTTCTGTTTACTGACTAATATTTGATTGTCTAGACCTCAAGAATTACCGAATGGGAAACTCGCACGAAAAGTCTCGAATATAGTATAACGTCCGTGACATATTAATTATCATTCGACTCTCTTGAACTAATTGCTTTCCAGATATGCGCCAATTGGCATGCGTCCACTGAGCTTCGTATGTTCATTTTCAATTTACCATGAATAACATATAACTTTTTTACGTGGGTCAATTATATGAGGCATTTGCCACTAACTTGGCCACTTTTTTCACGTCTCTTCCGAAACTTCTGAAACCTTGGTTTGCGGGCTGCCAAAAACAAGCGTTTTCAATTCAATTTCACTTCCAATTCCTACAATTTCATATGATATTGAAACGATAACTTCAATACAGTAAAAAAAATATTTTACTGTTTCAATTTAAAATCGGATTGTGAGAACAACAACTGAAGTTAATTTAAAATCGGATTGTGAGAACAACAACTGGAGTTAATTTAAAAACATTGTTTCTAGCAGCCCGCAAATCGTGGTTTTATTACATCAATGATATATTTTTTTACTAACTAAATACTAACAAGTACTTTTTGCAAATTTTTTCAGATTTTTTTATCCACTCGTTTCGGAAATGAGTTTGTTTTCAAGTCTGTATATTATGGCAAATGAAAGTTCGTAAAAAGAAATGTCGAGACAGAAAGCTGTGTTTGTGATAAACTATTCAATTTAAACTACGTTATATTTTTTATAAACGAAAAAAATTTTCATGCCCAAGATAATGAGAAAAAAAAATTTCTCAATGTGACACTTTTTATTTCGTTGTAGATCTTACAGAATATTTGGTACGATATTGAGAGCGTTTGAAAAAATTGGCATCGTTGAACTCGGAAATCTTAGCAGTTAAAAAAAATATTTCACAGAGAATTGGATCAATTAATACAATGTTCATAGGATATATACATCTATTATTTCATTAATATAGATATGTAATTTTTACTTATTCATTAATTAGTATGTATAAAATATTTTACGAAGAATTGGAGTAACCTATTCCTGTATAATATATGCATCAATTAATCCAATTCTCTGTCAAATATTTTTTGAGCTGTCAAGATTTCCGAATTCCACGATGTTAATTTTTTTATACGCGCTGAATTTCCGGCCCAACACTCGGAAAAATCTACATCAAAATTGAAAGAGAAAAAAGATTTTCCACTGTTTTTGGGCGAAAAATATTTTTTTTGTGTTATACAGAATATAAATTATTTTCAATTGAAAAGTTCATTACAAAACATAACTTTTCGTTCATACATTTTTATCGCCGGACTGTAATTTTGTATGATATATGCACTTGAAATAACAAACTCATCATTTTCCAAACGAGTAGATCAAGAATCTGAAAAAAATCATAGAGAATACTTTCAAGTAGTACTAATAATCTTTATAATTGGCCATATAGATCAATTATCAAAAACATTCGAGAGAGTCTGGAAAAAAGTGGCCGAATCGGCAGAATTCTTCATATATGAGACACTCTTCATCAATTCAGCCACTTTTTATTCGGACCTCTGAGATAAGTCCTATAATTGGACTCCGTTTAGTACCATTTGAAATTACACTCTTCTTATTTGTTCAGATTTCTTAATTCGACATTACGAAAAATAAAATAATTCTTCAAAGACAATATATTTTCAAAAATGAAGGTCGTAGAAAAAAATTGTTTCGACATAAAAGTTGTCAAAGTTATTTGAAATTTTCAATGAAATTTCTTGAAATAATTTTGTCTATACTTAATACTCTCGCTTTTTGGCTGAAAAATATGGTGATTATTTTTTAACCAAAGAGGCTACTTTTTTTACTGAAAAAAATTACAGATTATTTGCCCCTATGTATCGAAAACATTAAAAAATTGCCAGAGTGGAATCGACCACAGTTTCGGAGTAAAAGAATAACTTGTTCTAAGTAAAAAAATTATGTCCAGATAGCATTTTTTTAAAACCTATAATGGACTAACTATTTGATTTATTGATCATCGAATAAGTTGCAGTGGCAAATAAAAAAGTTGATGACATTTTTCTTTTTGTTTTCTCGACAAAATTTTTTTTACTTTTGACAAATTATTTTTTTTATTTCGGAACTTTGATTGGTCCCACTTTGGCAATTTATTTATTTATTGATCCATTTATTTTTCAGTGAACGGGTCAAGTCCCTTGAAAACACTAATAAAGGATACATTGTAACATATCAAATCATAACATATAATAAACACATCTGTCTCTTCATCTATCTATATATAATTTTGAGTCCAAACTATGAAACGATTTTTGTTATCAATACATAGGCGCAAAGATCGTGTAATTATTCCAGCCAAAAAAGTCGTCTTTTTTGGTTAAAAAAAATATTCATATTTTTTTAGCGGAAAAGTAATATTATTGGTTCGCAAAATTTTTTCAAGAATTTCATCAAACATTCAAATGAAGCTACGACTTTAATGTTGGAACAATTTTTTCTATGACTTTAATTTTTCAAGATATTGATTTTAACGAAATACTCCATTTTCCGTAATATTGGATTTAAAAATCTAGAAAAATTAGGAGACAGTACTTTCAAGTGGTACTTAAATGTGTCCAATTATGGGACTAATCAAGGAGTTTTGATAAAAATTAGCTGAATTAATGAAGAATCCCTCAGATAACACATGCCATTTTAAGAGTTACATCTCATATTTTTTCGATTCGGATCTCAATATCAACAAATATCAACAAATACCCCCTTAGTATCCCTTCACTAGAAAAATTGTTAATTTTGTATGATTGAAAAACTGAAGCTGACATTATTTTAATCTTCCGCTCTTGAAATAGACATGACACATCGAAAGTCGAAATATCGAGGACTGCAGCTCCCTTTCTCGCACTATGATTGGTCGTCGATGACCTTGACATAAGACCAACTTCAGACTCTTACAATCACTGCGGGACAACTGCAATAGCGCATGGCGCGCTATTTGAATCGTTGTTTTTACCGCAGTTGTGAAATACAATGCATTTTTCTTCCCAAAATATTTTTCTTCTGTTTCTTTTATTTTTCTTCATAAAAAAACAACATGGCAAATCGAAAGTTGGATTATAGAAACACTGAAGCAGAAACAGGGTCACGTAAAATGACGAATGATGTAAACATACAAATTTCATGTTTCGGCATAAGAAGAGTCCTCTCTGAAAAAAGAGATGACACATCAAAAGTCGAAATATCGAATACTGAAGCCACCTTTGTCACACTCTGATTGGTCATCAATAGCGTTGATATAAGACCAACTTCAGACCGTTATAATCACTGCAGGATCACGCATGGCGCGCTATTTGAATCGTTGTTTTTACCGCAGTTGTGAAATAGACTACATTTTTCTTCCTAAAATAGATTTTCTTTTGTTTCCTTCATTTTTCTTCGTAAAAAAAAAGACATAGCAGATCGAAAGTCGATTATATCGAAACACTGAAGCAGAAATAGGGTCACGTAAAATTACGAATGATATGAACATGAAAGTTTCATAGCCATACCCTAGCAATTTTGACGAACGTCGTTTCCAGCTGATTCACGGTAAAAACCACCTTCGAACTACCGCTTGGTTTTTTGCAAGAAACAAACCGGAAATCGTTCGTAACTACCACGAAAACAACCACTCCAAAAATGTTATTCGGTTGTTTTTCTGGTTTTCCATGGTAAATAAAAAAAACGACCGCATAACATGTTTAAGGAGGTTCGGTGACGACTATCGAACTCAAATTCGTGCTAAATTTTCGTGATTGATGTTTTAAGGCTTAATGCATTAAAAAACAATAGTGAAGGGTGATTTGTCTTGAAGCATGTAAACTTAATCCAGTTAAAGATCAATAGTGACAAATTTGCATTAAGATTAACTGGTTAAGATATATTTGTAATGGGATACATTTTTGTTCCGTTCTTTCCAAGTATAATCAGTAATTCTTTATCGATTTGAATAAGCGACGGTTTATTCCCTTTCTCAAGAGATACTCTATGAATTGCCCGCCACGATATTTAATAATCCTGATCGTTTAATAATTATTGGCCTGTTGTTTATGGAAGTATTTTAGTTTTTGTTAAACAACAGGCTATATTATTGATCGATCAATATTACGAAATATCTAGGCGGCCAATTCGTGAAGGATCTTCTAAGAAACAAAATGAACTATCACTTAGTGTAATCGGTGAGGAATTACAGATGATATTTGAAAAAAAAACTAAACAAAAATGTGCCCTATTAAAAAAAAAGTTAATCAGTTAATCTTATTGCAAATTCGTCACTATTGATCGTTCACTGGTATACATGCTTCAACACAAATCACCCTTGACTATTGATTTTCAATGCATTAAATTTGAAATAATCAATTACGAAAATTTGGCACTGATTTGACTTCGATAGTCGCCACCGAGCCTCCGTAAGGCAACCGTTTCTGTCCTTACGACCAACTTTCCGTTTTTTTTTTGTTGCAGAAAACCGCGCGATCGTTTTTACGGTAAAACGATGGTTGTTAAGATTGCTAGGTTAAGTTGTCTTGCTACGTGCTAGTCAAATCAGTGTTAAATTTTGAAATGCATTTTAACAAATTATTGTAGTTCGATTGACGGTTTTAAAAATCAATTTGAGCATCAGCGTGTGTTCTTAATATGTAAATACATCCGCAGCCACGTTTTAAACAGAAAATACACTGATATATGCAAACGTTCTATGAGATGTTTCTGTCATCTAGTTATATATTAGAAAAAACCATAATATTAGTCCGATTATGAAGGGCAATAGATCATTTTGTTCATTGAAAGATGCTTCAACGATTTAACGAAAAGATTTTTCAATGTTATTATTTCTTCAAAAGTTACAGTCATTGGTATGTCCAATATTAGGTTAAGTTGGATAAACAAACAGTTGTAATTTTTGTATAAATAATATTACTGAAAAATCTCTTCGTTAAATCATCAAAGCAACTTTCAATGAACAAGCTGAGCTATTGTTCGTCATAATCGGACTAATATTATGATTTTTTCTAATATATAACTGGATGACAGAAACATCTTATTAAACATCTATGCATATATCATAGTGTATTTTCTTTTCAAATCGTGGTTGGTAATTTATTTATATGTTAAAAAAACATGCTGATGCCTAATTGAGTTCATAACATCGTCAATTGAACCTCAAAAACTTGTAGAAATTTTTTTCAAAGTTTAGTACTGATTTGACTAGAACGTATCAAGGCGGCTACCTTAAGAAGGTACAAATGAAAGAAAAAAATTGCAACTAAAGCGAGCACGGTGCTGCTTACTCATTAGAATCAGAGAATAGCAAACACATCTTGCAATCGCAGTTCGCTTTGTCTTTACAGTGTCTATTAATTCGTAAAACTCATATAGTGTTTGAAATTTTAATCTGTCATTCAGGTCGGGTGTTATCATGTGTTTTGCCCTACTTATCACTCACGCAAATGTTACACTATTCCGCTAGAAACATGACAATATTAAAAACATGAAAAGTAGCTAATCCGAATGCCCGGAAGTCGTCAGATATGACAGAATACCGATCGCTGAGTACAGTCGCTCGCTTGACTACAGAGCGGTGCGTCATCCGCCATGTTTATACGTTCGATCAACATTAAATATTAAAAACATCACTGTAAAAAAAATCTACTTGAAATTTAAAGTACCGGTACCGGAAGTTTTTATTCACAAGCCGTCTCTTAAATTTCAAGCACCAATGTGTCGAAAATTCTAATGTAGGACACATGAAAATAATTTGAATTTTATTGAAATAGCAGTGACTTTGTATTTGAAATTTAATGTACCGCGTCAAATATTTCTGATTATGGTACATAAAACTAATGTACGTCATAGATCTTTTATTGCAAAACGGTACCTTAAAATTCAATCACATATATGTTGGAAATTTTAAATGGGTTTAAAAACAAAAGAAATTAGGACTATTACTCAGGCATTATTTTTTCAGACATTTTACATCATTAGAAATTGTCGGGTATTGGTTATTGCTAGAGAAATTTTTCGTCTACCCCGAGGTTTGAACCTACGACCTACCTATCTAAGTACCTAACTACGGACGCACGCTACCAACTACGCTATCAACGACTTGGTAGTTTTGGATATTAAAATGGCATGAGAGTTATACATATATTGTTTTCTTGAACATATTTATCATTGACATATTCATTTTTTACTGTTACCGACATTTTTAACAGCGTATTATCAACTTTTTTTTTACAGTAGCAGAACACGAATACAAAACATTGTATACGTGTATAAAGATTTGTAAATTCGCAATAAATATTGCTTAAATTTACAGTTAGGTACATTAATTTCGAAAACGAAATGGAAATTTACAGCACTCAGTACTTGAATCACAGTTTCAAGTACAAAGTATTTAAATTTCATAAGCATAAGTACATTAAATTTCAAGTCTTTTTTTACAGTGTGGGTGTTTGAAATCTAAGTTACAAGATATTCGTAAAGTTAGGTGATTTTTCTACAAAAATCGACTGCAGTGCAGGGATTTTCAGAAACTTGTCATATAATTATACAGTTACTGATCAAGTTTTGTATATTTACAATGAATTTCTCTTAAATTCCAATGCAGGTACATTAATTTCACGATAGATTTGTAAATTTACAGCACTCGGTACATGAAACACAGTTTCATGCACAAAATTTGTAAATTTCATATACATAAGTACATTAAATTTACAATCTTTTTTTACAGTGATAAGAAGTAGCTAATCCGAATGCCCGGAAGTCGTCAGATATGACAGAATACCGATCGCTGAGTACAGTCGCTCGCTTGACTACAGAGCGGTGCGTCATCCGCCATGTTTATACACTCGATCAACAGTCGTAAGAAGACGGACACCTGTGAAGCATCAGCACCAGCAACGACGACAACGACGACGATACGTGTTTGTCAACAGACCGATTATTTTTAATTCTTTTTCCCTGACGACTCACAGTGCAACTTAAAAACTGCAGTAGTTACAACGTGTTCAATCTTTTAAATAAACACAAACAAACGAATCTCATGTGTAGTGAAAAGGCCGCTAGTAGAATAGAAATAAGATAAATTGTCTTGGGGCGTTGTTTTTTGTTGCTGCAACTGAGGCGTGTCACGATGAGGTCCCTATGCGTATTTCTCATCGTTGCGGTGCTGCATAACGGTAAATATTAAAAGTTTTTACACATGCTTCACGAGAAACTGTCTCGAATTATTAAAAACCGCGTCACGTGGTCGAGATGATGTCTTGTAGACTATTTGTCGATTTAGGAGCGAAACTTTTTAATGACTCCGATCGTTTGTTGCATGACTATTGTTATCACTGAAATTTGATCTATGGGATATGATGATAATAGTCAGCTGGCTATGCGCCTATAGAGATGCATATGATAGCATAAAAAATGGCGAACTTACGGCGCTATTGATCGCGTCGGCTGAGTTTTTTTTAACCCGGCTACTAAACGCTTGGCGTCACGATTTATCGCGCTTCTGCTGGTTTTTTTTTGTGTTTTTTGTTTCCGGTTTGGGAAGAAACTCGTTTGAAGCGGATTTTATTTGAATATTTGGACGTAGATATGGAAGACACAGTTTTTTTATAGCGGGTGTTTACTTTGTTTTGCTAAGTTTTGGGGTTTTATTCTTGTATGGGATTGAAGAGATTTTTTGTTTTAATTGTCTATGGGAATAAGTTGCTCAGTTTTGAAATAATTGTAGCGTATGTGTATGTTTTGAATTTAGAATTTATGGAAGAAATTATGAGATTGAACTTGTAACCTGTGTGACACTTTAGGATAACAACTTTTGCTGATTACGTTCTGGGAAATTATATAATATACTAACTCTCTGGTAAATTATTTATAAGGCTGAATGTAAAAATCGATAGAAAGTTGTTTTATTCTTGTATGGGATTGAAGTATAGAGGGATTTTTTATTTTAATTGTCAATGGGAATAAGTTGCTCTGTTTTGGAATTATTGTATCATATGTGTATGCATTGAATGTAGTACTTATGGAAGAAATTACGAGACTGAACTTGTAACCCGTGTGACACTTTAGAATAACAACTTTTTTTTATTACGTTCTGGGAAATCATATAATATACTAACTCTCTGGTAAATTGTTTATGAAGATGAATTTAAGTATTGCTGAGATAGAATGTTGTTTGATTCTTGTATGGGATTGAAGTATAGAGAGATTTTTAATTTTAATTGTCAATGGGAAAAAGATGCTCAGTTTTGGAATTATTGTATCATATGTGTATGTATTGAATGTAGTATTTACGGAAGAAATTATGAGATTGAACTTATAACCTGTGTGACACTTTAGGATAACAACTTTTGCTGATTACATTCTAGGAAATCATGTAGTATTTTGAAGATCTCTGGTAAATGGTTTATGATGTTTTCTGTAAAAATTGCTGAGATAATAATTATTCTAGAAATTCAGATGAAAATATTGGAAAATATTCAAAAGTGTATCATTAAAGATAATTTATTTATAAAAGAGATTTAGAAGTTTTTGTTTTATGCTTTTAATGGGAAGCATGTAAAAACAATCTCAAAGAAATCTACTCACAAAAAGAAACTCACATTTTATATATCTTATTTATATAAATTGCTTTATTACACTGCTAATAAATAGTAGAAAAACTTCAAATAGTATTAATTCTTTTTTTGTAATTATGGAAACATTATTAATACCTTTTATTATTATGTGTGCACCTATTGTAGTATTACAAATTACCTAACTCTTAAGATTCATAGAACTTGCTTAAAGAAATTTTTATGTAAACGGAAAAATAAGACTGGCTACATAATTTAGAACTTTTCATTCTATAACTACAGTGTTTATTTTTTAATTTTTTGATTGTATTTACAGATTCAATTAAATTTCTTTAAATTAAGACATTAATTACATTATAATCACTATCCAGTTATAAGTTGATGCAAAAAAATTTAAAAAACCTCCAAATGATTTATCATTTTCCCATATTTTTTTAGTAACTGCTCAAAGAACTCCAACGATATCTTACATATCGCAGGAGCAAATAAAGGACATTGGAGGAGTAGTAGAGCTGCAATGTTCAGTGCAGTACGGTCAGGATTATCCGATTCTTTGGATGAAGATTAACGGACCGGACCAAGTGCCGATTTCGACGCATACAACTTTAATTCTCAGAGACAGCAGATTTTCCCTTCGTTACGACGACACTTCCTCAACTTATGCTCTGCAAATCAAAGATATACAAGAAACCGATGCCGGGTATTATCAATGTCAAGTCATGATTTCGGTCAACAACAAAATATCGGCTCAGGTCGAGCTTCAAGTTCGTAGACCACCGTTTATCAGCGATAACTCTACTCGTTCGGAAGTTGTCGTCGAGGGCTCCGAAGTTAAACTTGAATGCTACGCAGGAGGCTTCCCAGCGCCTAAGATTTCTTGGCGCAGAGAAAACAATGCTATTTTGCCGACTGGCGGCTCAATTTATCGGTGAGTCATATTAATTATTACGTCGGTGTTTAGCAAAAATTCTGGGTCACCGATGAATCAACATTTGATAGACTTTTTTTCGCCTTTAGGATATAAAACTAGATATTGCGGGTTTAACTATTGTGCTAAAATCACTGTTACAATACAAAATATTATTTTCAAATATGTATCGTTCAGTTAAATTTTCATGGAGAAAGATTTCTTTCCTTTCATGAAATTCGGTTTTTTTACTCAAGATTTTGAGATCAGAACACTTAAAATCGTGCAGAACATCGAGAAAAATAGTTTAGAAAAAAATGTCTAAAATTAAACATGTGCAGAGCTCTGAAATTTTAATCACCTGTAAATCAGGAAACGGTTTAATGACTGAGCTAACATTTGGCACTCAAGTGAAGCAGCAGCGCGTCGTTGATTTTTGCTATTTTCGACATAATGTATGTATACATACAAAAATTAAAAAAGTCGATCGTTAAGTTTCCATAAAGTTAAAGACATTTTGCTTCATAGTTCTCCATTTATGCACAAATTTGATTTTGTTTGGAGGTGTATTTGGGGATATCGAAAAATTCAGATTTTCGGGCGTCTTTAAAATTCCTAAAGAAGTCATTTTACGCTATAACTTTCGTAAATTACAAGATCTTATGCTTAAATTTGCTGCGATAATAGAATATCATTAAATTATTATTGCTGCTTTGTTGGAAATATTCCATTTAGCGTTATAAAATGGTTGGAAATATTCCAAGTCTAGAAAAACTTGTTTCGAGCGTAAACGCGGCTGCAAAGTAGAATTGCTTTCCCCTAATTTAACACATTTGACGAAGCTTTCTCTTTGAGGAAGCGAAAAATAATAGGCACTTCTTCAAAGTAGTCGCAAAATAATATTCTCCATTCGGTATATATAATGTCCGAAATCGCTACATCTTAGTTTCCACGTAAATCACTTTTGCTTCCTTAAGAAGTTTTGTTTTGGTGAAATAAGTTTTTGCCCAGATTTTCATGTATACGTGTTCGAAATGTTCGAAAATGTTAAAAAATCAGATTTGAAAATAATGTCCACTCGTATTTGTGTGTTTACGCGTATCATTTGACTTTATAACTCGACAACGGTTTTAGATACTAAGCTCAAATTAAGACCACATGTTGTGAAGACAAGTCCCGTTATTTGGTCCAGTTTTTAACGAAATATGTATATTCATTGACGCAATAAAAAATATTTTTTATAAATGTCTGCATGCGCTCTAACTGCCATTTTTTTTTAATATCGGGTAAACATTTGTTATAAAAATGGGCAATCATAAACCAAAGATCGGTAATGAATTTGCACAAATCCTATAAAGCCGTTCAGTTTTGACGCTGTTTTGAGCTTTTTATATGTCTTAACGCGCTCAAACTGTTTAAAGGACGTTTATTGAAAAACTGGCTTGAAACAATCCTACGTTTTTATGATTGTTAATTATTATTATCTCAGAATTGATGGAGAAAATGAAATTAGAGAGATAACAATTAAAGTAACGAATTACAAACCAACGTTTTTGAGGGTGCCATAACTGATAAATGTACTTTCTTACAAACCTAGCTGGATACATTGCAAAACGAAAAGGAAAAGCAATATGCCAATGTAGTTGGCAGCTTTTTGCTCGAATAATAATCCAATTATGTAGCTTTTCAGCGGAAACGTACTGAAAATCTCATAAAATTTTTTTTTTATCTATAATGGACTAACTATTTTATTTATTGATCATCGAATAAGCTACAGTTCCAAATAAAAGCGTTGATAACATTTGTCTTTTTGTTTTCTCGACAAAATATTTTTAACTTTTAACAAATTATTTTTTTATTTCGGAACTTTGATCGGTCCCGCTCTGACATTTTATTTATTTATTCATTTATTCTTCAGTGAACGAGCCAAGTCCCTTAAAAACACTAATAAAGGATGCTGTATCATACATTGTAACATATCAAATCATAACATATAATAAACACATCTGTCTCTTCATCTATCTATAATTTTGAGTCCAAACTATGAACCCATTTATGTTATCAATACATAGACGTAAAGATCGTGTAATTTTTCCAGCCAAAAAAAAAGTCGCCTTTTTTGGTTAAAAAAAAATATTCATATTTTTTTAGCGGAAAAGTATAATTATTGGTTCGCAAAATTATTTGAAGTATTTCGTTAAACAGTTCAAATGAAAGTATCACTTTAATGTTGAAACAATTTTTTCTATGACTTGAATTTTTCAAGTTATTGATTAATTGATTGATTCTGGGTACATTGCAAAAGGAAGAGAAGAGGCAATATGCCAATGTAGTTGGCAGCTTTTTGCTCGAGTAATAATAAAATTATGTAACTTTTCAGTGGAAACGTACTGAAAATCTCATCCGTACGCAAAGAAGATCGTGGTACTTATTATTGCGTTGCCGAAAACGGCGTCGGTCGTGGATCAAAGCGTAACATAAACGTGGAAGTTGAGTTTGCGCCGGTAATAACAGCGCCTCGTCCACGTTTGGGTCAAGCTCTTCAGTACGACATGGATCTCGAGTGCCACATTGAAGCATATCCGCCTCCTGCGATTACTTGGCACAAGGACGACGTTCAGCTTTCGAACAATCAGCATTACAGTATATCAAACTTCGCTACTGCCGATGAATATACCGACACTACAATTCGTATAATAACTGTTGAAAAAAGACAATACGGAGAATATGTTTGCAAGGCGCAGAACAAACTCGGATCCGCCGAAACGAGAGTCGAATTATTCGGTAAGAATTTATCAGACTATTCGACGAAATGCAAGTCTGCTGTAACTAATTGATGAACGTCATCTACGTGTTTTTCTAGTCTCGTTCGTGGAATCGCTGTTTAGTATTTTATCCCAATTTGAGAAGTTTCCTAGCCAATATTAAAGGTTTATGAATATTAAATTTCTTTTTGTTTTGTTTATTTTGGGCGTGAATGATTTTGTATTAATTATTTTCGAAAAACATTTGCTATATTGGTAAGAATATGTATTAATGTTTTATTAGAAGCAAAAAAAAAGTTCTTAGATACATTTAAACGTGCCTCAAAATAAATATTGTTTCGTTAATTCGTTTTTCGGGCGTTTTTTAAATGATTTTCAATTGAAATCCTTTTTTTTCTCTAACAAATGTTCATACATTATTCTACCAATATGGCAAATTATTCTTGAAAAATGATGCCAAATTATTTATGAATTGAGTAAACGAATATAGTAGGTTTAGGAGTAATGAAGTGTTTACATTTCTGATATTAGATAGATCCGTGGAGAGTCATCCATTATCTTAATATGTCATTAATTTAATTGTTACGAGGATTTATTTTGATATTGAAATAACGTATTTTTGCGTAGCCTTGCTAAGTTTCGTGTTGTACCAAAATTAATGGTTTTTGATATTTAAATTCTCTTAATTTGTAGTAGACGTTTCTTATTACGCTGCGAAGTTTGCGTAATCGATGATTTCGTTTTGTTTATTTTCTGTTATGATGATTTATTTCGTAGACAGCATGTATTAGATATTTTGCTTGTTTGTTTATGCAGAAACAATTATACCGGTTTGCCCGCCCGCTTGCGGTCAAACTCATTACGGAGCTGGTGCTATTCCAATGTCGTCTGGGCCTTTGGTTGTGCTTTTCTTATTGATCACAATGATTCTGAGGTAAGTTTTCTCATCAATAGATATCAACGAGATATGTACGATATTAACAAGGTTTTTATCATCAGCCTAAAGAATGAAGATGAAATAGGCCGAATTACTCGAATTTGTGATTCAATTGTTTTTTGTAGCTTTCACAAATAACAACTCTTTTTGAAGAAGTATGAATTGGAGACAAATTCGATCTTCACAGATGTGTTCATGATGATCTCCTTATTAAAAACAAGAATTATTCATTTGAATTTTTTTTATGGAAGCGGTTAGCAACAATCGGCAAAATTGTAATTACGGATCAATATTATTTTTTTAACCACTTAATCATATATTTGAAAACAAGATTTTCATCATTAGCCTAAAGAATAAAGATGAAATAGGCCGAATTACTCGAATTAGTGATTCAATTGTTTTTCTAGTTTTCACAAATAACAACTTGTTTTAAAGAAGTATGAATTGGAGACAAATTTGATCTTTACAAATGAGTTCATGATGATCTCCTTATTAAAAATAAAAATTATTCAATTGAATTATTTTTATGAAAGCGGTTAGCAAGAATCGGCAGAATTATAATTACAGATTAATATTATTTTTTTACTCATTTAATCATATATTTAAGAGAGACACTTTCTGATTGATTGACTTCTCAATAATGTTAATAATCAATGGCTGATTATTTGACCAATCTGTAATTAGTCAATGTTCACTGATTGTTCAATTAATTGTCGATAAAGATCAGAAATTATCTGATTACTATATTAATTATTAATCAGAATAGAAAATTGTTTTCATTACTTTATAAATAGTTTGTGAGAACTCGAAAGTTTTCTTTTTTGAATAATCGAATAATCGAATAATTATTAGTTACGATTGACGATTACTGATTACTAATTATTGTATTAATGAAGTACGTTCCAGATTCAATTAACGATTAATCGATTGTTGGATAATTCTCAATTTTGAATATCGATTGATGAATCAATTAAAATATGATCAATCGTGATTGACGATTTAAAAAAGTTATGAATAATTCGGGCTAAAAATTCTGATAAAGTAATGTTTAATGCCGAATCCTGTGAGTGCTTCAATATATTTTTAACGTTTCAGATTATTTAAATGGCCTCAATTTTTCATCTATAACCAAAAATGGTGTCAGTATCACGCTGAAAGGAATATTTTTTATTTTACAGAAATCTCCACACCAAATATTAATTATCCGGGATTTCCTTGGGCAACAGGATATCGTTGCGGCCCAACAAAGTGGCTATCCGCACTTTTCAGTGTCTTCAGCGTCGCTAAATTGTCACTACAACGAGTCAGCACGTGCGACATTCTCTAGATTATTGTAACAGTTGAATCTCGTAGATATTTGCATCGAAGAAGTCTACAGCAGACGCCGTTTATTGAAAAACGGTGCCTAAGCGTCGCGACCTCAAAATTATGTCATTATCGACAAATTATCGTAGTTTGTTTAAAAATGTTGTTGCATTAGCTAATCTTATGATTCGTCGACTACATCAGTGTGACTGATCGTCGAATTTAAAGCCACACACATGCAAGAATAAGTAGAGATTATTGCGGTAGGAAAAACACTCATACAAATATGATATTACCGTTCTATGAATAGCTCATTAATAACGAATCTCAAATTCGAACGAAGAATCTCAAATTCAAACGAAGAATCTCAAATTCAAACGAAAAATCTCAAATTCAAACGAAGAAATACAAATTCAAACGTAGAAATTCAAATTCAAACGAAGAATCTCAAATTCAAACGAAAAATCTCAAATTCAAACGAAAAATCTCAAATTTAAACGAAGAATCTCAAGTTCAAACGAAAAATCTCAAGTTCAAACGAAAAATCTCAAATTAAAACGAAGAATCTCAAGTTCAAACGAAGAATCTCAAATTCAAACGAAGAATCTCATATTCAAACGAAGAATCTCATATTCAAACGAAGAATCTCATATTCAAACGAAGAATCTCATATTCAATCGAAGAATCTCATATTCAAACGAAGAATCGCAAATCCGAACAAAGAATCTTATTACGTATATAAAACGAGTACTAAACTCGTTGAAAATCGCATTTACACATTTTTATAAAGAAAAAGAAGGCGATAAGCCGTGGCCTGCATTACATTTAGAAAGTACATTATTGGATATAGTTTCACTTGATTTATGACAATTTCAGAGCACATTTACTGTCAATTTTCGTCGCTTTATATAGATTTACTCTAATAAAGCTCATGATTATTTAACGAAGTTGGAACGCTTTGCAATAAGCGAATCAGTGCTCAATCATTTACAGCGTATGTACAATTTTTATCTTCTAGTGTTTTAAGAGAATAAACCATAATATCTGTCCGATTTTCACGAATATCACGAATTCGCAGCGGCGATTTTTTATTAGCATTTCATTAACACTGATTTTGCAAGTGTAAAGCGCTTCAAACTTCGTAAAAAGTGCTCGACTCATTTGACGAGAGTGTAAAACGGTAGCTATCGTATATTATTCGTGCCCTCGATGTTATATCATTACGATAGAATCGAGGAGCAAAGGCTAGTAACTCTGAACGTATTACGGGGCCATTAGCTTTAGAATAACAGTAATAATAATATTTGTACATTCATTTAAAAAACAGGTTGTTTTTTTGTACGTATCTTTATTAATTGATCCGGGGTACAACACGATCTAAAACGAAAATTTGTGTACAAACGTCTCAATTCGACGTGCTATAGACGTAAGAATAATTTTATACACACGATCAATTTTACGCGTCTTCCGACGCACTACAAACATATCTTGGACGGTTTTTTATATAGGATTTCGGTACATCTTTGTATTGACCTTTTTATCGACTTTTCAATTTTATAATTAGCTGCTACGTCAGTGAATTTTGACAATAAAGTTAACACGAGATAATAATTGTTTTCTTTTTCATTGTATATTACAGTTATTTATTTTTCCGTGAAAGTGTATGCGAAAATTGGTTTGAAAAAATGTTTGTTTGTGTGTACGACTTCAAAATTTTAATTACCTATAACTTAAGAAGCGATCAACCGATTAAGCTGGAGCATGACACAAGTGAAATAGCATCTCGTCTGTGATAATAACAATTTTTTTACGACATGCGTGAATGAATTCAAATGTTTTAGCTGACTGAGTTTTTTCAGATAAGGTCGCGGTCGCTCTAACTTCCGTACAATTAATGAAATTTTTCTGGATAGTTCTTTATCAGTGTGAGTACATCCAATGTTGGATGGTATTCAGAAATCGGTAACGCACTAGGCTGGATACCTAGAGTTCCCGGTTCGATCCCGGGCTGTGGCAATATTTTTTCACGATTAAAAATTCATTGTTAAAATATCGTCCGTTCAGATTGCTTCATCAATTTACGAATTGATAAAGCAATTTGAAGGGACAAAAAATAAATAGATTCCAAAAATGTTTGATTTTCCTATACAGGAAGATCGATAACAACGGAATCTCCGGCATCGTGCGACTCAGACCCGAGTTACGATTTGCCAAACTTCCATCAAAACATTAAAGGCGGTCATCGTCAAAGCATCATAACATCTATTCAATAGGTATTCAGAATGTATGATACGTACAGTCTCGCCAAAAGTGAGTTTCAGAGACAATTTCGATCATTTCCCGATGGGATCAAAATCGGAAAAAAATAATGCACATAAAACGTGCTGAAAATATTGGATTCGCACAATAATAATCCCAAAATGTTTTTGTTTTTTTTTTGTTTTTGTTCCATATCTACGGGCCGTATCCCATTTTTAGCTTCGTTGCACCTACAAGTACCAGCCATCACGCGCGAGATTTTTTACCAGAACTGAACGAAGATTGATGCGAGATAGTGGTACTCGTAGTTATGTGCGATGCGGCTGTGACCGACTTAAGATTGAGATAGAAACACTCGCATTCGCATATAAGACGTAGGGAAACCACAGAAAACCTACGTCGAGTGTAGCCGGTCAAATCCGCGCCGAGCTCCAATGTTTACAGCAAACAGCGTGGCGCGTCTTACACGTTGCGCGCTGCTGCTACCGAAAAACATTTTGCCCAAAGCGGGAATCGAACCCAAGCCTCCCAGTCACCAGGCTAGCACACTACGTACTGAGGCACGGCGCTGGTTATTAACAAAATGTTATTAACAAATTGGTGAAAAAAAAACAACTGTTCAACAAACAATCGGTCAACCTAACTTTTTTTTCTAATGAAAATGATATGTTAATTTATTTAAATGCATACGGATTTTTTCAGATTTTTTTCTTTATTTTTATTTTTTTTATTTTGAAAAATGCGCAGAATATAACAAATTTTGGATATGCGTTTTGCAAAAAAATCTTGAGTGTAGTATTTTTGAAAATGCAAAAATGTTCCAATGGTACCGTTGATTCCGTCGTCCTTACAATAATGGTAGGTATCATTGTGACAAGTCACAATTGTCGCAACCACTGCTACGATCTACCTCAAATCTGTCTCCAACTCTTCAACACTCAACTTCGGGACCAACGTCTTTAACTGTACCAACAAACTCGTCACCGAAAGTTATTCCCGATTTTTTTGCAAGTAAGTGAATCATACAGCAAAAATAATACAGAATTATTGTATTTCGGTACTTAAAATTCCATTATTGTATTATTGTCAGTCATTATTCAATTATTGAATTTGAAAAGTAAAAATTTGATCAGTATATTGCAATTTTTGGTAAAATTTTTAAAAAGTTCTACTGAATTTTACCTGATTCAGTTTCAGAAAGTAGATAACACAATTAGTTCGTTTATTTTCATGTGAAATATGAATATCAGGTCCACATATTCCTAAGTATGCCAGTCTGATCAAAATCTCTTTCGACTTCGATTTCGGAATAGCTTTTTTTTAAGAGTTAGCGTTTCGGTAGATACTTGAAAATTCGAAAACTATCATTTTGATGTAGTCTAATGTAATATGCTACGAGAGTCTTTTATACTTAATGATCACAATCTGAATTATTTAATTAGATAGAAGGATTGAATAATATTTTTTAAGTGTAATAATCAGATTAGAAGTAATCAGCAACTGAGACGCTGATGTTTTACAAACATTAAGAAGCTTAGAAATGTAAAGTAAGCATTTCCCGTTCTGAAATGCAAATGAATCAATCCTAAACAACAAAAAATCAATTTTCGTTCTTCAAGGATGAGACGAAAATCCCTATGACGAAAGAAATTAGTTTTCGACCCTAGGTTGGAATGATAGTAGGATTTTTATAGTAAAAAAGAATTCATAAAATCCTATGGAGAAGAATTTGAGGTAATTTTACGGAAAAAATACATTTTTCGTCTTACAAATATAAGAACAAAATCCTGATGGAAAAAAATAGTTACTGGTTCTACATAGAAATAATAATAGGATGGAATAAAATCCATGATATTCTACGTAGAAAAATTTCACGTTATTTCACATCCAAAATATCGATAAAAAATTACATTTATTAACTTATAAATGAATCGCCGTAAATTATTTTCCATACTTATGTTTTTGTTCGGTGGTACAAAATACATACAATGAATTCTAGGACAAGTCGGAGGAATGATACGCAACAGCTTTTCGTGTTTTCTTCGCTCAATATTAATCCTAGAGCGAAAAAGACATTTTCAGGATGATCTACTTTGCCGGTTTTTAGTTCCTGTTTGTACTATGATTAAACTGTAGTGATATTCACAATCTGCAGATGAAATTTATTTAAAAATATGAGAATCAATTGGAAGCTTTGTACAAAGCCAAATATTATCAGAAATCAATGTGCAAGGTTCTACTTTGCATCCTCTTTCCATGTCGGATATTTTTTGAATTGATATTTCAAGTCGGATACCTTCATCAAGTTCGATATCTACTACAACAGGATATTAATTAGACCTTATAGAAAATATGAGCAGGTTTGAGTTAAGTTAAATTGGATTAGAACGGAAACAATTTTTTTTTCGAAAATTCAATATTCTGTAAAATCTAAAGCGCTTCATGGGTTTCGCTAAAATTCAATACCAAGCTCCATTTTTTATAGCTCTATTCATAGCTCTCAAGAACTATGTAGCTTATTAGCGAAAAAATTGCGGAAATTAGAGAACATATAGAGATTTTCTGCAAAATTCAATGAGTTATCAAACCTGAATCTCTTGACTAATCTTCACCGGACTTAATATCTACTACAACAGAATGTTAATTCGACCTCGTAGAGTTTGAGACGGTTTAGTCGAAGTTAACGTGAATTGGACAGAAAACAAATATTTTCGCAAATTCAAAGGTACGTAAAAACTAAACCGCTTCATGGGATTCGCTCAAAATTAATAACGACCGTAATTTTTTATTGCTTCATGTGTCAAGAACTATTTAGCTTATTACTTATAATGCTTATTACTTATAAATTACCTATAACTTATAATTTATTTACTTATTATATTTAACCGATTACACTTTACACCCAGAAAAAATATCTAGTTAACTGGACTAGAACATACGCATCGGAAATAAATTTTCTTATTCGAATGCTGACCTAATAGATTTGTATTCAACTCGAATAATTTTTTTATTTAAAAGTTTTTTATCAAAAAGATTGTTAATAACATTTTGGGATTATTATAATGCGAAATCAATCTTTTCAGCACGTTTTACATGCATTATTATTTTCCGATTTTTATCCCATGGGGAAGTTATCGAAATTGTCTCTAAAACTCACTTTTGACGGGACTGTACGTATCATACATCCATAACGACCATAAAACACCCGATATAAATAGTAGAATCGCGATTACTAACCACTTATTTTTACGGCCTTTTACTTCTCTGTTTTGCGGATATGTTTTGGGGTAGCGCTGATCCGATAATGATGCCTAAAGGCAACGAAATAAATCCCATTACTACTACTAACAACTCCATCCCAAAAATGCAGCAACGATCCTCCGTTAATTAATCACCCGTAATTACCATAGTCTGCCAAATATGAATGACACCTGATGCAAAGTCGCAGTACTCAAACCCGCCGAGCAGAACGAGCACAACAGACGTAGTAAGGTCCACATTGTAAGTTCTGCCGATGATTACGCGTATCCTCCGAGCTCTGCGCTGCCCTCAGAGACAATCGACCTTTTCCCGCCCCTAGAGAAGGTGCTAGAAAAGAACGCGCGTCAACTTTATACGACATCACACTTCTACCTGTGCACCAAACCTATACTAACGTTCAAAACGAACACCCATCTGTCTGACAGTATACTAAACGATCCTTCTTCTCGACAACTTAAACTCGCCGCTTAAGCCTACCTCCATCAGTTACTTCACTATATATATATATATATATAACTTCACTTCACTGTATATATATAACTTCACTTCACACTACATATATATACTATAGCATAGCAACGTACAAGGTACAATAGTAAAATCTTTGCGATTCACGGTGTAAATTTCTCGGGACAATCGCGTTCGTTACCGCGTTGGTCGAAGATGCACGAGTCCGAGGCCTGACATCGACACCCTCAATGGAGAGAATACGAAAGAAAGAAGATGCGACGGGATAACTATCTGCAATAAAGCGTCGTAGTACCTCTCCTATTATAGTACCAACTGAAGCTTCGGTTTCGTCCACTTGACGCTCTTTTGCAACGCACCTCAAGCGTCTAAGTCTCTCTGAGAATGCGCATAATAAAACTTTCTAGCAGAGCCCAAGATATTCTCTTTCCGTGGAACAAAGGGCGTCACATTACAATGTGTTTTCGAGTTGCAAGGTCGACGAGGGTCAGAGAGATCGAGAAGCGTCGTGCGCGGACAGCAGAAACACAGCACAAGCCGAGAGATGAGCACTGAGATGGCTCGAAGCTTAAGGATCTCTGCATTCAAGCTTTTGACGTCGAAGAGGCGGAGGAGACAATGTGCGAACCTAGCGGAGAAAATTAGACGGGCACGGGGATTACCCGTTGTGTCCGTTCGACTGTTGTATACGCGTTAAGGCTTTGTGGAGTTTTTCGATGCCTGCAGAGACTCCACAGTCGCCACTCGAGAAGTCAATACGAATATCGGCCTGAAGAATGAGCGTAACAAATCACGGTTATGAGTGACGACTTTTAGGAAAGCGATATTTTTCACCGTACTAACCGCGGCGAGTTTTTCCACGATTCTTCAATTGTGCTGCGTTTAGGTAGGAACTGTGGACCCTCGTACACACAACACTTACGTAGACAGATTTCGCCGACCTTTGCACGCTGAAAGAAAAGCATTTCGTTGATTTAAGGTAGTTGTCTTGCTACGTGCTAGTCAAATCAGTGTTAAATTTTAAAATGCATTTTAACAAATTATTGTAGTTCGATTGACGGTTTTAAAAATCAATTTGAGCATCAGCGTGTGTTCTTAATATGTAAATACATCCGCAGCCACGTTTTAAACAGAAAATACACTGATATATGCAAACGTTCTATGAGATGTTTCTGTCATCTAGTTATATATTAGAAAAAACCATTATATTAGTCCGATTATGGAGGGCAATAGATCATTTTGTTCATTGAAAGATGCTTCAACGATTTAACGAAAAGATTTTTCAATGTTATTATTTCTTCAAAAGTTACAGTCATTGGTATGTCCAATGTTAGGTTAAGTTGGATAAACAAACAGTTGTAATTTTTGTATAAATAATATTACTGAAAAATCTCTTCGTTAAATCATCAAAGCAACTTTCAATGAACAAGCTGAGCTATTGTTCGTCATAATCGGACTAATATTATGATTTTTTCTAATATATAACTGGATGACAGAAACCTCTTATTAAACATCTATGCATATATCATAGTGTATTTTCTTTTCAAATCGTGGTTGGTAATTTATTTATATGTTAAAAAAACATGCTGATGCCTAATTGAGTTCATAACATCGTCAATTGAACCTCAAAAACTTGTAGAAATTTTTTTCAAAGTTTAGTACTGATTTGACTAGAACGTATCAAGGCGGCTACCTTAAGGAGGCTTCGGCACTTTATACTAGTCAAATCAGTGCTAAATTTTCAAAAGGATTTTTACAATTCCAGGTTGTTTAATAAATTTTTCCGAGGTGTTACTGACGTTATATTATTAGTTCTTAATATGCAAATTCATTCGAAGCCATGATTCGAATAGAAAGACAACTAATATATGCGAATTCCCATTGTCATGTATTTTCGCGCGGTTATTTTCAAGAATAAACCGTAATAGTAGGTCAATTATGACGAGCAATAGCTCATTTTTATTATTGGAAGACGCTTTATTGATTGACCGTCTAGATTTTTATAGTATCAGTAGTTCAAAAGATACAGCCATTTTTATATCCTATCCTAACATACAAGGAGATAAACAAATGGCTGTAACTTTTCAAGTACAGATACTATTTAAAAAATCTGAACGGTCAATCGATCAAGCATGTTCGAATGATAAAAATGAGCTTTTGCTCGTCGTAATAGAACTATTATTACGGTTTATTCTTTCAAAAAACTGTACGAAAAATCATGACACCGGGAATTTGCATATATCAGTCGATTTTCTATTGAAATCACGGCTGTGAATGTATCTGTCTATTAAGAACTAATGCTGAAACGTCAGTAACACCTCGGAAGAATTTAGTAAACAACGAAGAATTATAAAAATGCTTTTGAAAATTTAGCACTGATTTGACTAGTATGAAGCGCTGAAGCCTCCTTAACGATGTCATATTATAAAACGAATATAGGAAGGCTTGCAATGTTTTATGGTTGAAGTGATGATAATGTGGTTCAATAATAAAGATACTTGCAAGGTTATTAGGAACAAACGTTAAAATCGCGTATGCAACAACACGGCATATTTGGTACTATTAGAATAATTTTTGCTTCCTCATAGAGGAAGCTTTGTTTCCGTGAACATTTTTGTTTCGAGATTTTTTATGTTAACATACTCAGAATCACCTAAAACGTCGAGAAATGTGGTCTACAAAATATGTCTGTATGTATGTATGTGTGCCCGCGCACAAAAGATAGTATGAAAAGAGTATTAGAATAGTATTAAATAGAAAGTATGAGGAGTATGTCGTATTGTACGAAATTATACTGCAATTATACTCATATTTGAGTATGAAATATAAAATTAGTATACAACAATTTCGAAATTTCGAAAATTCGATACTCAAATAGTTTTTCGTATCATAATTTCATACTTAATACTCGAATATAAGTATAATTTCAGTATGATTTCGTCCAATACGACATACTCCTCATACTTTCCATTTAATACTATTCTAATACTCTTTTCATACTATTTTTTTTTGCGCCGTTGTGTATGTATGTTCCAGCATCGAAAATTCAATTGTCCATAACTCACGAACGGCACACTGGATAGAGCTCAAATTTGGCACGCAACCAGAGTATTGACTCCTCTATAATTGACGTCTCTGCAATAATCGCAAGTTGCAGCACCTCCCATATTTTTGTTGATTTTTTCAGAGTTTTTTTCCATTGAGACATGTTCAAATTTTTCTCGGAAACTCACGTTTGAAGGAACTGTGCCCCTCTGAATACATTAAACCACTATTATTACGATTTTTTTTTATCGCAGCTTAATCCGCACTAATAGCCGGAATTCTTTCGCTAGATCGTTTTTTTACATTCGGATCGAATTACGAGCTTCAAAATTTACGAGTTTGATTCTGTCAATATGAATTTCAGTTCCGAGAGGTTCCTCCATAATTGAAATATACGTTAGCAACAAATATTAAGTAGATTGTGAAAGATTAAAAGCACAAAATAACGAAAAAGTTTGTAGACTCCATTAAATCATTATCATAAATAATTAAATAATTAAAAATAAGTTAGGTTTGTTGCTATAGTATCATGCGCAATCTTGTGAAACAATAAATGTAAAACCCAAATTTTGAACTCTAGCTGGAATATTAATAGATTGCATTATAAGTATTTTTGTTGGAATACGTTTAGAAAAAAAATAGATTTTTTACATAATTTTTTTGGAGTGAAAAATGGGTCGTTACTCGCTAGCGAATAACTTTGTTTTATGTGGTCGAAGAGGTTCTATAATTGGCCGATTACTGACATTGAATAAGTGACGAATCACTGCTACGAAAAGTCGCATCCATCCCGAAGAAAATTTTCCGTCTTCATTCACAGACCGATGTTTTAAGGATGTAGAAGCGTGGTGGGGTGCTCAACTTCCTGAAAAGTGAGAATTCAGAGAGAAATTTGAACACTTCTCGATGGAATAAAAATCTGGAAAAAATCAAACATACAGAATGTGCGGAAAAGATTAATTTTGCATATTAATAATTGCAAAATGTTATTAACAAATAGGTGGAAAAAAAATTGTTCAACAAATTATCCGTCAACCTAACTTTTTTTTCGAATGAAAATGATTCATTAATTTTTCTGAATACGTACGAATTTTTACAGAATTTGTTCTAATCATCGAAATTTCGTTGTTATGGAATTTTTTTTTTCTTAAAAAATGCATATTGAGTCGCGAATTTTTCATATGTGTTTGTCACAAAACCACCCATTACACCCAAGAAGTTTCCAAACGATTAATCAAATACATTCGCGAATACAGGCCATACAAGAAAAAAAACCGCAATTTTCAAACATTAGACAAAATTCTGAAAAAAATTCTACGTATTCAGAAAATTTAACGAATCATGCTTATTCGAAAAAAAGTAAGGTTGGCGGATAATTTGTCGCACAATTTTTTTCACCGATTTGTTAATAACATTTTGCAATTATTAATATTAAAAATTAATCTTTCCCGCACCTTTTGTATGCTTGATTTTTTCAGATTTTTGTTCCATCGAGAAGTGTTGGAATTTTTCAAGTGGAAGTCAATTTTGGAAGTTGGGCACCCCATCGCACTCCTACATCCTCAAGGATGTACGATACGTACAGTCCCGTCAAAAGTGAGTTTTACAGACAATTTCGATCACTTCCTGATGGGATAAGAATCGGAAAAAAATGCATTTAAAACGCAATAATTTTTTAAGGGTGCTTACAAATTTTTCGTTTAAATCGATAGTTTTCTAGTTATGAATTTTTGAAGCTCAGAATATCGTCCTCTCCGCCGGGTAAGATCAGTTTCTAATTAAAATTTCAATATTGAGTTAAATTCTGGAGCCATTGTCTATCGTAAAGTTTAATTATAAGTAAAATTTAATTCAACACAAATTTTAGTCACAAATTTGACAAATAATGTCAAAAATTGAGAAAAATCGAGAAAAAATGTCCAAATGTCGCTAAATCTTCGAACCAATCTGACATTTTGATTGGAATCTTTATGATTTTCTTCTATTGCAATTTTTTGATGATTTATATATTTTTTCCCTTGATTTTTCTTTATTTTTTACATTTTTTCTCGATTTTTCTCCATTTTTAACATTATTTGTAAAATTTGTGACTGTCTAAAAGAATTTTCAGACGTGTCATAATGTTTTTCTTTCTTTTTAAATTATTTGATGTTTTGTTGAATTTTTTCGCGACTTTTGGTCAAATGTGAGAGGTTTATCAAATGTTTTAAACAAAGCCAATGAATTTTTTCATTTTTCTCTTAAATATTCGATCCAATTCATCATATCTTCGTATGTACAAACAAATTTGAAACATCCGTTTAAGAGGTGAATGAAATTTCATTTATAATTAAACTTCACGACAGACAATGGCTCGAGAATTTCCCTTAAACTTGAAATTTCAATTGAAACTGACTTTACATGGCGGAGAGGGCGATATTCTGAACTTCAAAAATTCATAACTAGAAAACTATCGATTGAAACGGAAAATTTGTGAGCACTTTTTTGTATCGTATCTGTAATTTAGGGACATGAATTTATTGAGAGTCGCATTCATCTACGTGTTAATCAAATGGGAAATATATAAATCGCTTGAGCTACCTCTAAAAAATTTTTTATCGCGCTAAAATGAGAAGAGTTGCTTAAAGGTACAAACTATAGATTAAAAAGATGCAAAATGAAATTTTTTTTTTTTTTTTAATTTCGACACACCCTACTGTATAGGAACTATTTACTATTTTATTAATATTAAGTAATGTAAAACACAAGCGAATAAAAAAACCAGGCCTAAAGGACTACGGTCGACGGCCTACATTAACGGTACAGAAATTATTAATAAACTGCATAAACAAAAGAAACACGTAAAAAAAAAAAGTTCATGTATTGTTAATAATTACAGTTACTTCAGTCTTTGGCTGGTCCGGTGGCGAAAAATACAAAAATAGGCCGAGGCCAATGGCTGGAAAGCTTAATGGAAGATCCTACGTCAATTGACAAGTGAATCAGAGGGAGGAAGGTCGTAGGATGTTGCTCGTTTCTCCGGAGGCTGGTTACCACGCAACGCTACCAAAAATTCATTCATGCTCAGTGGAGCTCCATAGAGAAATGGGGAAGAGAGGGTACGCTGCGCGAGGCGCCCTGTCGTGTATATGCACAGCTTTCGGGTCCGCGAATGAACGAGCTCGCGAGAGTCAGCGAGAGAGTAGGGGAATTCGATTCACAAGGCAGACATCGAGCTCGGTCGCTATCGCGGGTCAACGGGACACAGGTGGAAGGGGAAATGGGAAGGGGTGCAGGGGGTGGATAGAAAGGGACAGGAGGTTGTCAGCCGGGAACTGTGCGAGCTTTTCTGCTCTACTGCTGAGCTTGTCTCCCTGTGCAACCGTGGGAACACACCGGAAATAAGGTCGGGAATGACGTCATCGCGCACTCGGGTTACGCTCCCGTTCATTCAACCCCCGGGACAAACTGGGTCACCGGAGCAACCCCCATTGACCGCAACGCGGCCCCCGTCCTAGATTCACCTACTCTACCCTCGCACACACCTTAACGTACGACCTCGCATCTTCTTTTTTAACACACCCAGAAAAATGGGTTTATTCGAATGGATTATAGGGTGTATTTAAAATTGATAAAATTCTATTCAGATCCGATAGAATTTATTTCAATCGGATGAAAATTTATTTAAATAACATAAAGTCTATTTCGATTGAATAAGATCCTATTAGGCTGGCCATTCAATAACTAATTCATTTAATGGCTTAAATAAATTATTTATTTAATGGCTTAAATAAATTATTTATTTAATGGCTGGGCTAATAGTGTTTTATTCAACCGAAACAGACTCTATTTGATTGAAATAAAATTTTATCTGATCGAAATAGACTGTATTTGATTGAAATGAGATTTCATTCATTCCAAATACACCACATAATTGATTCCAATAAACACATCGGGCCCATTTCTCTGGGTGCACGGTGAAGTGCTTGTTAAATCAGTCGTTATTGTTTTGAAAGGGTTTTAAATTTTTTTTGACGGTTTTGGGATTTGGATGACAAGTTACGTAGCATTATATTTTATTAAGAAGGTTCGGTGACGACAATCGAAGTCAAATCAGTGCTGAATTTTCGTAATTCATTCTTTAAAGTTTAATGCATTAAAAAACAATTGTAAAGGGTGATTTATATTGAAGCATGTATATTTAATCCAGTGAAAGATCAATAGTAGCGAATTCGCATTAAGATTAATGACACAATATACAACAAATAATAGGTTCAACTAAAGGTAAAATCCTACCACTCAATAAAGCCAATATATTGGACAAAAAGAAGGTATTTAAAAACCAGAATCAGTGAACATAATAATAGTATAAACCACACCAAAATCACCCACACAGCACTAGCACTACACTCAGCAAACACAAAACATCAATGTGACTTCGAAAAAACAAAAATTTAAAATACTAAAGCTAACTACAAAAAAAGACTTTTAATGGAAATGATTCACTTAAAAAAAACAACAACAATTCAATCAATTTTAATCATGACATTGACAAATTAAGCAATATTTACAACTCTATTATTTAATGACCAAATAATTGATAATTTTACTTATGAACTCATAATAAATTGACTACAAACAAAACATTTTAACAGCACAAACAAAAATATTTCAAATTAAATTGACAAACTTACCAAATATTATATTTAATCAACATCAACAAATTCATTAAATTTATCATAGAATATTTGATCTAATTAACACTATCGAACTCATATTGATGTCTCAAAACAATTTTAAAATTCCCGCCATAAAATTACTATACCCCCAATTCAACACACACACGCCTCTTACAAAGAAGCATTACCTCAACAGACGGATAATCAGTACTCAATCTGCCAGGCTTCATGGCTAAGCTTTTAGAATACCTAAATAAATATAATTAAGAACACATATTGCCATGAAGTCTGGCAGCTAACAAATAAATAAACAACAACAAATACACCAACGTACATTGAAAATATCATATAATCAGTTAATTGTAAGTACTCCACAATAATAATAACAGATCACCATACCATAACACACAATAAGCTCTCCGACAATAATAAATGAACGAAATTGACATATAAAATATAAATACTCATTCAAAAAAATAAAAAATAAACAAACACAAAAAACACAAACTAAATTAATTTAACCAATAAACAATATATAACTCTAATTATTACAACCTTTATGACATTTATACATTAATAACTCTTATTATTATATTGGATGAAGGTATTAAAAAAAAAAGTATTATTGAATTAACCAGCCTCCCACTGACAACATGGCCAGACAATCCGGCCGAAATAGTAACATTGTTCCAGACATGTTGCATCAACGTAAGATGACGAATAATAACTGAAGAGGACCTACAATAAGGTCGAAACTTTTTAACAGAAGAGCAGCTATCTTCTTTTTTTATTTGGTCGCCAATAGCCAAAACCTTCATCCAATATTATTAACTGCGGCCACAACCTTTATATCTCATCTTATTATTATAACCCATATAACATGTATATTAGGGTGTCTCGAAAAAATAAAATTCTTTTTTATTTTGCGTCGTTTTAATCTATAGTTTTTACCTTTAAGCAACTCTTCTCAAAATTTTAGCGTTATAGAAAAATTTTTAGAGGTAGCACAAACGATTTATAGATTTTCCATTTGATTAACACGTAAATAAATGCTCTCAATAAATTCATATCCCCAAATTACAGACACAACATATTGACGTTCGCGTATCTTTTTTCCTTATCTTCAGATCATTGAGAAGAGAAAAAGTGCTTATAAATTTTCGGGTTAAATCGATAGTTTTCAAGTTATGAATTTTTGAAGCTCAGAATATCGCCCTCTCCGTCATGTAAGATCAGTTACAATTAAAATTTCAAGTTTAAGGTAAATTCTGGAGCCATTGTCTGTCGTAAAGTTTAATTATAAGTGAAATTTTAACCTGTACAGGATGTACAGGATTAAAAAGATGTACAGGATATTTTTTAGATTATTATAACTATGTAAATGTATTGTCAATAAATAACGATTACTACTACTACTACTACTTATACATTTTTCTGAATTCATACAAACATAAAAAGAATTTTATTTGCGTGATATAACTATCGTTAAATTGTTTGGAGTAGAGTGTAATAATAATTATTTGGTTTTATGGAATTTTTCAAAATTTGATGGGGGAAGTTGTTATTCTATGTTGACAGAAATGCATAATGCATGGTATGCAGGTGAAGCGTAAGACGGTATATCCGGAAACGAGTGTTTCCCGTTCTGTATGAATCCACGAAAATTAAACCTATATCGACAAGAATCAGAGAACTTTCCAAAATATTTGTTGCAACCCAACTAGATAGCCTTAAGCCTCTTTGCATTTAACCCACCCCAAACATTAACCGTAAATTCAAATACCCCACGCATAGAACCTTCCAGCAACTGAAACGAATCAATCAATAAACACTAATAAATCCAAAACCGGAAACCAAAAAATCTATAAATCTATAAATAAATAAGATAAACAGTGGCTGAAGGACTTCGGTCGATGGCCATTTGTCAATTGCGGATAACTTATAATGAACAGGAAATTTTTAATATTATTATAACTATGTAAATGTATTGTCAATAAATAACGATTACTACTACTACTACTACTTATATATTTTTCTGAATACATACAAACATTTAAAGAATTTTATTTGCGTGATATAACTATCGTTAAATTGTTTGGAGTAGAGTGAAATAATTATTATTTGGTTTTAGGGAACTTTTCAAAATTTGATGGGGGAAGTTGTTATTCTATGTTGACAGAAATGCATAATGCATGGTATGCAGGTGAAGCGTAAGACGGTCTATCCGGTACATCCGGAAACAAGTGTTTTCCTTTCTGTATGAATCCACGAAAATTAGACCTATATCGACAAGAATCAGAGAACTTCCCAAAAGATTTGCTGCAACCCAACTAGATAGCCTTAAGCCTCTTTGCATTTAACCCACCCCAAACATTAACCATAAATTCAAACACCCCACGCATAGAACCTTCCAGCAACTAAAACGAATCAATCAATAAACACTAATAAATCCAAAACCGGAAACCAAAAAATCTATAAATCTATAAATAAATAAGATAAACAGTGGCTGAAGGACTTCGGTCGATGGCCATTTGTCAATAGCGAAAAACTTATAATGTACAGGAAATTTTTAATATTATTATAACTATATAAATGTATTGTCAATAAATAACCATTATACTAATACTACTACAACTTATACATTTTTCTGAATACATACAAACATTTAAAGAATTTTATACCACAGTGTGCGTGAAGTGCCTACTTCACGCACGCTTCGCTTGCGTGCGTGAAACAGACACTTCTCGCACTAGTGGCATAAAATTGTATACGATACTCGTGCGAGAAACTTTTTCTGATCTCGTGTGATTACAACACTCGCCTTCAGCTCGTGCTGCAAACTCACACTCGTCGCGAAAAAGTTTCATCGCACTAGTATCGTAATGTACTATTATTTGCGTGATATAACTATCGTTAAATTGTTTGAAGAAGAGTGAAATAATCATTATTTGGTTTTAGGGAACTTTTCGAAATTTGATGGGGGAAGTTGTTATTCTATGTTGACAGAAATGCATAATGCATGGTATGCAGGTGAAGCGTAAGACGGTATATCCGGTATATCCGGAAACGAGCGTTTCCCCTTCGTTCGCACGGAGGCCCCATTGTTAGGACCCGGGAATTCGATTCAAACGTCTCGAAGAAAACGAGGGCTGCGTGTACCCTGGACTTTTCAGTGAGACCTTGCGGATAAAGCCAAAGCATGGGCTCGTTTTTTGTATTATACTTCCTTTGCGGATGAGGTTTGTCCGCGCTAAGCCCCGGAAGTGCATAAACGAGGGTAGCAACGACTCAATACAGTGCGGAAGAATAACGTTTACTAGAGGTTTTAAGAAACCCAAACCGGAGCCGATTCTTCGCCTCGACGAATTTCCGGATGTAACTTTCTACCGGAACTATCTTATTTATACAACGGAGTACATTAATACACTGCTCATATTTAATTTTTAACATAATTAGTATGCATATAATTTCAATTTTTCGGAAGCTCATTTTTATATTATGATCTGAAAATTAAATATTTAAAAAAATTCAAGTAACAAAAGATTTAAATTTGGTTGCTGAAGTTTATATAAATGTTGAAGAATTTCTTTTTGTGTGTCTGATATTTCTGACAAATGTTTGTATAAAAAAAAACCCGATTTAAACATTCTTCAATTTCTGAAAGGAAGATTCCCATATTGTTCATGAAAAATTGAATGTTAATACTTAAGTAACAAAAACGAAATTTTGTTACGCAAGTTTATACAGATGTTGAAGAATTTTATTTTGCGATCCTGATGTTTTAGACAAATGTTTAGTTTAAAAAAACTTCTCTGAAAGTTAATTAAAACATTTTTTCCTTAATTTATTATAAAGCTGACATGTTTATTTCAAATAAATGTTGGTATCCATAATTTTTTTTGTTTATGTTGAGGTACTCATACGAAAACTTATATTTTCGTAGATTTACCTGTTCCTCGTCCTTACATTGATAAATAAAATGTTTTCTTTCCTTATCTTTGAGCTTTTACGGTACATTGGTTATTTATACAGACTCGATTATCAGAAATAGTGGATGGCCACGCCAAGACGTCAGATCTTGGCATGTTATATATTCGGATATGTTTCGAATTATTTTGCACATAAAGTAACTGAATCAAAAGAGCTGGAAGTCAGTTGTAAAAAAACGTTCTTGCCGGCTTTAATAACTAGTGGCTTAAGTGTGTTGAATATAATGATGAGATGGTCATTAAAATTTGTGTAAGTACAACTATTTTTTCCCGCTTTTATGAGGCCCGGAAAAAAAATTCAAAGTAATTGTGCCAAAACTCCCATGTTATTTAAATGAGAAAATGTTTGTTCTTACAGGCACGTTTTCCCTTTGAGATAGAACTTTCAAATTTTAACCAGATTTTTTAAAATTTATTTCAAACAAAATGAAGGGGCGTCTCAGGTAAAATCGCTCAACCTCGAAATTAACGACGACCCTAATGCACACACACCCGCACATTCAGACTTTTTCTCTAAAATCTCGACGTTTTAGATAATTTTTAGTGTCCTGGCATGATTAAATAAAAACACAATTTCTAAGGTGACGTGAAACCCTCCGGTAGGTATCCGAATACTGTAATAGTCTTATTTCGAGGGTATCCGAAACTGTACACTGAGAGAAATATCTGGTAATTTTAAAAATAATATAGTTGGACTGACGATAATCTAACTATAAACTATAATTCCCAGGAGGAACGTCTATGTTTTATGGTTATAGTAAATATAAGAAAATAGTTGAATGGACCACGTATAGAATTCCCAGGAGGAACGTCTATATTTTATGGTTATAGCAATCGTTATTATAGTAGTAATTATCAAAATAATAATAGTTTCAAAAATTATTCTAATAGTTTCAAATGTGCCGTTTTGTTGCATATACGATTTCGATTTATGAAAATATCGTTTATTGAACCATATTATCATCGCTTCAACCATAAAACATTGCAAGCCTTCCTATATTCGTTTTACCATGTGAAATCGTTAAATAAACAATATGCTTTTCTCTCAGTGTAATAGTCTTATTTCGAGGGTGCGAAAACTTTAGGGCTAAAACGAAATAAAACGCCACTGCTTTTATCAGTCGTGCAGTAGCATCTTATTGCTTTTAGGTCTTCAAGTTTCGGCTCCCTCGAAAAAGACCATTTAGTTTCTTATACTGACTGAGTCAGTGGGCAAGTGGAGTGGGAGAGGTTCCACATGACCTCAACTCATAGCAATCATTATTATATTAGTAATTATCGAAATAATAATAGTTTCAAAAATTATTCTAATAGTTTCAAATGTGCCGTTTTGTTGCATATACGATTTCAACGTTTGTTTCCAATAACCATGCAAATATCATTTATTGAACCATATTATCATCGCTTCAACCATAAAACATTGCAAGCCTTCCTATATTCGTTTTACCATGTGAAATCGTTAAATAAACAATATGCTTTTCTCTCAGTGTAATAGTCTTATTTCGAGGGTGCGAAAACTTTAGGGCTAAAACGAAATAAAACGCCACTGCTTTTATCAGTCGTGCAGTGGCATCTTATTGCTTTTAAGTCTTCAAGTTACGGCTCCCTCGAAAAAGACCATTTAGTTTCTTATACTGACTGAGTCAGTGTGCAAGTGGAGTGGGAAAGGTTCCACATGACCTCAACTCATAGCAATCATTATTATATTAGTAATTATCGAAATAATAATAGTTTCAAAAACTATTCTAATAGTTTCAAATGTGCCGTTTTGTTGCATATACGATTTCAACGTTTGTTTCCAATAACCATGCAAATATCGTTTATTGAACCATATTATCATCGCTTCAACCATAAAACATTGCAAGCCTTCCTATATTCGTTTTACCATGTGAAATCGTTAAATAAACAATATGCTTTTCTCTCAGTGTAATAGTCTTATTTCGAGGGTTCGAAAACTTTAGGGCTAAAACGAAATAAAACGCCACTGCTTTTATCAGTCGTGCAGTGGCATCTTATTGCTTTGAGGTCTTCAAGTTTCGGCACCCTCGAAAAAGACCATTTAGTTTCTTATTGTAGGTGTATTATTGTATTCAATCCTTGGTATTTGCCTAACTGTGTGTTATACAGGGAGGACACGGTGAAACTAGACAGTCCAATGCGGCTCCGTGAGAATTTAGGAAGCCTGATTGGCTACTGCCTACAGCCGCCAGTGCGTCTCATCCGAGCGACGACTGTGTCCCCTCGCGCCATCGGAATGGGCCAGTAAGGGTAGTGGTAGGGGCAAGGGACGTTACCTGAGCTGGTAGGGCAGACGCCAGAAACCAAGATTTATTTACTACTCGGTCTGCACGCATAGAGTGGGAACCGTCGGTTTGACGCGCAAGCGCATTTGCGCTGTCTAGTTTCACCGTGTCCTCCCTGTATGTACTGTTGTGTTCGGCTTTCCTATATGTTGGCATTTACATTGATAACTTGATTAGGTCTTGAGAAAAAAGAAAAGCGCGTTGCTACGTTACTATGTATTTCTGTTATGACAAATAAGCATAAGAAAGACAAGAAGAGATTTGTGCATACGTACGGACGTACTCTCAAGAACAAATAAACGTATTCATTCAACTTAAATATCGTTCGTTTTAATATCCTCGAAGATTAACTTATTTCTTCTACATTATACTGACTGAGTCAGTGGGCAAGTGGAGTGGGAAAGGTTCCACATGACCTCAACGAAAACAAAGCTTTTACTGTAAGGAAGCAAAAATGGATGCTGAAATCCGAGAGGTCCAGGGTCAGATCTCGTTCGAGTTAGTATGGAATGTACCGTATTCATTGTAAATATAGATATGTATTCGTTGATAAACAGCAGCGAAATGGAGGAACAGGACGACGATGACCTAGTTTAGCGTTCGGTACGTTGTATCTCGAGCGCGGAGCGACTCGGCTGGGTGAATGGTTAGTCCCGACGTCACTGCTGGGTGAACTAGGTCACAGCACCACATTCGCGCCCCAACAAACCCGGGTAACCCAGCAACCCCCGATGGGCTATATCGGTTGACCCTCCAGCGTCCTAAATCCTTCGCGATCCATCAGATCGTCCCTCCGTTTGACGTCCACTCCCAACTTTCTTCTTCGAAACAGACAATAACCGAAAAACAATCTTCGAACATAGATAATCGTTGCAAATAGTATATTATGCTTCTCGACTCATGTTTACGACGTCATAAAGGCTAACAAATTGTCGATGATATTTTTTTATGAGGTTATTTTATAAAATTAAAAGTAGTTTAAATCAAGTTTTTATAGCGACATATGGGATGTTATGATCTGAAATTCATTTTTACTACTTTAAAGAAGACTAATATGAATGTCTCTTTTTTTTGTAAAGTTATTTTATAAAATTGAAAGAAGGATAAATCTATTTTTTATAACTGCATATGGGATATTATGATCTCTTATTCATTTTTACTACTTTAAAGAAGATTAATATGAATGTCTATTTGTTTTTGTAAAGTTATTTTATGAAATTAAAAGTAGTATAAATCTATTTTTTATAGCTGCATATGGGCTATTATGATCTCTTATTCATTTTTACTACTTTAAAAAAGATTAATATGAATGTCTATTTGTTTTTGTAAAGTTATTTTATGAAATTGAAAGTAGTATAAATCTATTTTATACCACAGTGTGCGTGAAGTGCCTACTTCACGCACACTTCGCTTCGCTTGCGTGCGTGAAACAGGCACTTCTCGCACTAGTGGTATAAAATTTTATACGATACTCGTGCGAGAAACTTTTTCTGATCTCGTGTGATTACAACACTCGCCTTCAGCTCGTGCTGCAAACTCACACTCGTCGCGAAAAAGTTTCATCGCACTAGTATCGTAATGTACTATTTTATAGCTGCATATGGGATATTATGATCTCTTATTCATTTTTACTACTTTAAAGAAGATTAATATGAATGTCTATTTGTTTTTGTAAAGTTATTTTATGAAATTGAAAGTAGTATAAATCTATTTTTTATAGCTGCATATGGGATATTATGATCTCTTATTCATTTTTACGACTTTGAAAAAGATTAATAAGAATGTCTATTTGTTTTTGTAAAGTTATTTTATAAAATTGAAAGAAGTATAAATCCATTTTTTATAGCTGCATATGGGATATTATGATCTCTTATTAATTTTTACTACTTTGAAAAAGATTAATAAGAATGTCTATTTTTTTTTGTAAAGTTATTTTATAAAATGATAAGTAGAATAAAAGAATTTAGCTAATATAGCTGTATATTGCATATTAGCCCTTTTTAATAATGTTTACGTTAAAAAAGTATTGAAAAAAATGTTCAACTTTTTCCAACGATCAAATTGATTAGGATAATGTGTTCTTATTGCTTGTATTTTGGCGGTATTGTCTAGAAAATACCGCCAATAGGAAAATAGGAAATTGAGAAAATGTTGTTTTTTTTTCGAGTAAATAATAGTATAAAATATTTTTTTTTTATTAGCTGAAAACTCTATGTTATACTGTTTTAATCATGTTTATTACTTTATAAGATCTTTAAGAACATGTGAAACTTTTATTTTTCCATTAAATATAAAATGATACTCTTTTTTTCATTGCTGATATTTTGTCAATACTTGCTGATGGATTTTCATGAATTTTTGTCTTGATTTTATGAAATAAAAACTAGCGTGACGCACATTCCGGTGAATTGTCAGGAATCGAATTAAATAATCAAACTCAAATTCGAAGTCACTTATAATTCCAAACATATTTGTAGAAAAAAAACGCCGACTTCATTGAAATATGACAACAGTTTAATTTTTATTTAGAAACTAGGCAAAATCAATAAGTACGCTTACTACTTTGTTTATTTTATGAACAAACCGCAAGTGTCATTTTTTAAACTTTTGCTTAATAGCTCCAAATTGCATGTTAAGATTTTTTCATTCATTTTTTACTCGGTTATAATAGTTGTGAGAAATTTGGCGAGCTTTTTTTTCGTTTGCAGAACGATCAAAATGGGCTGAAACAACATTTTTCATAATTCTTGTTTATTCCATACAATCGTATTTATTTCAGTATTTTTATACAGTAATTTTTTTCTGGAATGGAAGGTATTTCATGAACCGTTTATAAACAATCGAGATAAATAATAATAATAAATGTATACATTTCGTACAGTGCGAAATACTACTGATTTTGCATTTTTCCATCGACGATATTTTAGTTCGCAGGATAATTTAGAAAAAAGATAATCGATAGATTTGAAAATGGTTACGTATTGATAGCTAACAATGAAAGGGCGTTACCCTTGCATGGGGCATTCGCTGTCAGTTCGCCCACGTCTTTCGAACCTTAAAAATTTTTTGAAAGTACATGGATTGTGCTATCTCAAGTTTAATTTATTCCAGATTACCATATTAACTTAATTAAATCAATATCGAATTCCGTAGTCATCACTTTTCGGTTCGATCTAAACCAGATTAGTAGTAGTAATCAATAATATCAAATAGTTTTGGAAGTAGTTGAATTAACAAAAAATTTCTAGCGATATTTCACTATCACCAATATCCTTAATCCTTAATTTGTCACCCTTAATCGACGATCAAAAAAGTTCACAATCATTCTCATTTATGATTTTCCAAAGTATATGTTTAATATACGTTGTACGTTTTGTGTTTATCAAATCTGCGAATTTTCAATTTTTTAAAATACACACAAGTGCCCGGCATTTTACAAAAAAATAAGAACAATAAAAAGTATCGAACAATTTTAAATAAAAATAAGTGGTTAAATAGACATTGAATTCCTCATAAACTAACTAATTTCGTATTTCAGCCGTAATCGACAATTGAACCAACTCACAACTATTCCCATTCATGGTTTTCCGAAACACATTTTTATTATATATACGATTTATGTTTACAGAATCTGCAAATTTTAAATATTTGCAAATAGAGATAAGTATTCGGGATTTAAAAAAAATATTCGAAGAAAAATATTAAAAAGTGTTAAACAAATTTGAATGAAAATAAGTGATTGAATTGACAATGGATTCCTAACAAAATAACCAATTTAGAGTTTCATCCTCAATCGACAATTAAAATAATATAAAATTATTTCCATTCATGATTTTCCAAAGTATATGTTTATTATACGTAGTACGTAAGGGCCAGTGCTGAAGGGCAGGTTGAAAGGAAAAAAGAAGCGTTGGTGAGGGACTTGACTATCAGAACATTGAACGTATGAGGAGAAGTCGCAAAAGGCAAAAGGAGAGGGATGGCCGAGGCATGAACGGAAAGCGGAAGTAGCGGAAGCAGCGCTCCACTCAATGAAAGAGGTAGCCCTGGTGCAGATACGAATGGATAGAGCTATCCCATTGAAGGGAGCTCGTGGGGCGCGATGCGTGTGCGCAGTAGGCTTCTGCTTTTCATCGGCCTTCCTTCCAGACACTAGCCGACGCTTACATAGCTGTGTGTGTGGGTGTGTGTATCGTTTGCGCACGCTTCACACACAAATAGGGCCTTTGAATCGCATCCCTGCGGATCAGAGTCATCACCTGGATCAAAAGCATCGAATTGGTAGGTTTTCTATTCTTATTATGAAAGGAAGTGTCCGAAAACGTTTGTGTGTCTGTATGTTCCAAATTTAATTTTTTTTTAAATTTCGAAAATTTCAAATTTATTTTTAAATTTTCAAAATTTTTAAATAATTTTCAAAATTTCGAATAATTTTCAAAATTTTCAAAATTTTTAAATAATTTTCAAAATTTTCAAAATTTTCAAAATTTTCAAAATTTTAAATAATTTTCAAAGTTTTCAAAATTTTAAATAATTTTCAAAATTTTCAAAATTTTTTAATTTATAAATTGGCCACGGAATTTTGAGTAAGTCATTTCAAGTTGGCCATGAAATTTTGAGCGAATTGTTCCAAGTTGGCCATGGAATATTGAGCGAGTCGTTTCGAGTTGGCCATAGAATTTTGAGCGAGTCGTTTCGAGTTGACTATGGAATTTTGAGCGAGTCGTTTCACGTTGGCCATGGAATTTGAGTGAGTCGTCCCAATTTAGTCATGGAGTTTTGAACAAGTCGTTTTAGGAATACTCAAGATATTGAAGATATTAAACCGAGGTTTTACGAACGCGCGAAGGGCGTGAGTCACAATAACACCCTACTAATGGATATAACCAACCGATTGCTGGTTATTTAATTATTTATTCGTTTATTTGTTTACACAAAATACCTTTTAGAATTATATAAAAGCTGCAAGGTAAAACTTCGCAAATTCCTTTTTCATAGAGGTAACTTTGTTTTAATGAAAAATATTTTTCCAGAGATTTTCATGTCGGGACACTCAGGATGCTCCAAAACATCGAGAAAAGTGGTTTAAAAAAAGTGTCCGTATGTATGTGTGTGTGTGTGCGTGTGCGTGTGTGTAAGGGTGGGTAAAAAAATCGATTATTTTTTTAAATCTGACACACGAAAACTAGTTGCTGAGTATCTCTAGAAAGTACTCACCAAGTATGAGCTCTTAATATTAATGGGAAGATTATGCTCATCATCGATTTGCATTTTCAATTTAATCTCATATAAAAATGGTCATATCTTATCACCAAACGACTATAAAACCAGTACGATCGTTAATATTTATAGAAAATTGAACGCTCTACAAAAATGGTATCTTATACTTTTTTGACAAATCTAACCATTCAAAAGATATTCAAGGTCAAAGATTGAAGAATTTAAAGAAAAATAACTTTTTGTTTTGAATTTTGCAACTTACTGAAAAATAATTATTGACAATTGGGTTTCTACTAATTCTATAGGAAATTACACGCCCTACAAAAAAGGTCTCTAGTGGTTTATCGATTACTCTAACCGTTTAGAAGATATTTGCATTGGAATATCAATGCATACTGCTATTCATAGTTTTTTGATGATTATTTTCAATTAATCCGTTTAATTTATAAATTTTGAGATAATTTATAAAAATTTAAGTTTAGCTTGATAAAATGTCAGTTTCCAAGTTATGTCTCATCTTTTGTTTGAGAATATATTTCTTTAAATCAATTTTTTAAGAATATTTTCTTTCTATAATTTTACTCTTATCACAGTTTAGGATCGTTATTTAATATTTTTCAACAGATTTATCTAATTTATCCAAGTCATAGCTCGTTAATATATAACACCGATTTTTAAAATACACTTTGCAGTCAACCTAGATATACAGAAAATACAAGGGGCAATCCACTCCATTTCATAGTTGGACCCTCAAATGCACCATTTATTTTTTTTTTGTAAAAAAAATTATTAAAAAATGGAAAAAAATCTACTACATGCAATTGGTCAAATGTTTATTTGTGTAAAACCGGATTTTCCAGAATTTTTTCAGAAATTTAAGAATTTTTTCAGATTTTTTCAAACTAGACAAATTTTTATTTTTTTATTTTAAAGTTTACATATCGAATGTCATAATTTAACAATCTGCAAAAGTTCTGAAAAATACTCTGTTGAATATCAAAATTTTTTTAGCTTAATGCCAAACTGGGCAAGATTTTTCTTCTTACAACTTCAAAGCTTTTTTTAATAATTTTTTTATTATTATTAAATATTAATTATTAAAAAAGAAATAGCAAATAATTTTCGGATATTTATAATCAGTGAAAAATTCCCGACAAAATAAGACTTTAATTCCATATTGACACTGAGACTTTTTTTTTCAGGACAAATTGCGAATAATTTTTCTTATACAAATTTATATTATATATATAAATTAGTTATATTATATAGATAAATAGACGATCAGTTACACGAAAGCCGTAAGTGCTCGTATGAAGTCTTCACGGATTTGACTTATATTGGATAACATTTATCGAGTTATTGAGAAACATCTGAATATTAATATATTAAGAGCGATATTCCTGGTCTTTGGTATATATCACGCGGAGCTGAGCGGATGCGGTCGAGTCTATTAGACGTCCGGCGAGTTTCTCCTCTTCCGCAGTTAGTTATTCATGCCGGAAGTAGACGTTTGCCTTTTGCATCGACGTTGTCGTAGTCGTAACCGTGACGAAGACGAAGACTTCGTACACACTTAAGCTCGAACGTTCAGTATTGCACAGGATGTCCGGACAGCAATCTATTATGGGCATTGAAAATGAATACAATGACTTCCAATTCGGAAGTCATATTTGCAAACCCCCAAATCAATTTCAATTAAAGCGATTGACAATTCTGAATTTTTTCTTGTAACTCATCATTCTTACAATTGTCCCACATTCTTAAGATGTTTCCCTACGTTACACAATGTTGAGACTTGCTCCATAAAATTACTATAAAAACCTGCATTACATTTTTGACACACACTTGTATAAAAAAATAATAAAAATAATTTTTTGTGAAAAAATAATACTTTTTTTTTTCACAAAAAGTGCGTTGAAAATTTATTGTAAACTTGATAAACAAAAAATACAATCAATCAAATTTAAAAACTCAACGGCAAAGTACAAAATAATTTTTTGTATATATAATAAAAAATAATACAATATTGAGTGTAAATTTTAAAAAAAATTTCAACTAAGAAGAAAAAAAAATTCTAGTTGAAATTCAAATCGATAATTCTTATCTAGGGATTTGTATATTTTGTCGTCTGAAAACATAGACAAGTATCCGACCCTTTACAAAAATTATTACATATTCAATAGGACCAAAGTTTGACCTTTAGAGGATTAATTTCGTAACTAAAATTAATTTAGCGTTTAACCAAAAATACTTTTTATTGCGAAAAATTCCACCGGGCAGTAAAAGTTTTATTCAGTCTGAAATGTTTGTGGATTGAGTGCAAGACATTCAAGGTCGTCGGCGAGCCTTTGTCATCGCGCACAAAAGTATCAGTGTCTCACTTACGAGCGGAAACCGTTCGTATATGAAACATGCCGCTCTATATGATAATAACAATGATAATAATAGTAATAATAAGAATGAAATGTAGACTACTATGTGTTCCACGGATTTCATTGACTCGCAATCATGTTTCGCGTCTAAAGTGCTCCGTGAATCATGAATTAAGTAGTTCTGTCGTCGGTAGTACACCGAGTTTAATGTTTGCGACGTTTCTTTTACGCCTACGTTTAAGAGGCATCGATATGCGCGTAGGTTGTAGTGTCAACGTGTCAAGACAATTGTTTCAATGGCACAGTCAGGTTATTCAATGAATACTATATTGGCTGACCTTAAATTCAAGTTCTCTCAGTGTTCAATTTTTCAATTAATATTTTGCTCAATGAAAAATAGTTACGTCATTCGGAAAGAATTATATTCCATCAACCCACGAAGTTATAATACTGTAAACAAAGTAAATACAATAATGAAAAGAAGAAAAAAAGGTAAATGGAAATGATAAAAAAAGGAAATTTATAATTTACAAGATTGAAATGATAGAAAAAGAAAAAAATGTAATGAGAGATGTTGAACAACGACGAATACGTGTCAAAATCTAATCTAATCTACACACCACTTGGATAATAACCGTTGTAAGATATTCTGGATTACAACTTAAATATTTAAAGCAAGTCTGAAGGACTGCGATCGATGACCTATTGGAAATACGTGTACGGCCAAAACGTACGACGACGTAAACGTTGCAACGTTTCTTTTACGCCTCCGTTTAAGAGGCATCGATATGCGCGTAGGTTGTAGTGTCAACGTGTCAAGACAATTGTTTCAATGGCACAGTCAGGTTATTCAATGAATACTATATTGGCTGACCTCAAATTCAAGTTCTCTGAGTGTTCAATTTTTCAATTAATATTTTGCTCAAAGAAAAATAGTTACGTCATTCGGAAAGAATTATATTCCGTCAACCCACGAAGTTATAATACTGTAAACAAAGTAAATACAATAATGAAAAGAAGAAAAAAAGGTAAATGGAAATGATAAAAAAAGGAAATTTATAATTACAAGATTGAAATGATAGTAAAAGAAAAAAATTTAATGACAGATGTTGAACAACGACGAATACGTGTAAAAATTTAATCTAATACACACATCACTTGGATAATAAGCGTTATAAGATATTCTGGATTACAACTAAAATATTTGAAGCAAAGCTGAAGGACTGCGATCGATGACCTATTGGAAATACGTGTACGGCCAAAATCATAGATATATTATTTAAAAAATAAAAAATAAAAAAAATGAAGAAGGAAAATGAAATCGGTAAACGTATTGACAATAAAAATCTTTTACTTTATTACTAGTGTAATGAGAGGTTTTAAATGGTTGGAAGAATTAGTCGTAGGGCCAAGACAATTGTTTCAATAGCACGGTCATATTCATCAATCAAAACGTCAAACTATATTGACTAATATCAAAATCCGATCCTTTCACCTTTCAATGTTTTTAACGTCAACATTTTTGCTGAAAGTATATCGAACATTCGCAAATATGTTTTTAAAAAAAAAGGAAAAACTCTTCTCTCTAATAAAGTTTAAAAAATGTATATTGTTGAAAGAACTGACGAATTTTTTTGTAGAGACAAAAATTTTCTTGCACATTTATTAATAACTATTTTATAACTATTATCTCCATTGACACTAATTTCATTTTTCAAACTTCTCTCCTTAAATTGTTAATTATACTTTAGCATAATTCCAACAAAAATTGATTACAAACGATAGAAACGACAAAAAAAAAATATATCTATGATACTTTTCCGCCGGAAGAAGTGAAGTCGGAAAAAAGATTACACGTATAATACATTTAAAAAAACATTCCAAACAGACTCGAGTATTGACACTTTTGGGTGAGCTTCTTAAGGTATCAAATTTCGGTATAGCAACCGTACGACGACAAGGGAGCTTGTAACGAACTTTCGTCGAATTGAAATTGGAGAAACGGGGGTGGTAACAAGGGTAACGCCAGGAAGGACCGCACAGGAAACTGAGAAAGGAAGGGAAACTAAGGAGAGTCACAGTTACACACTGCACGTGCTGACTGGGAGCGGAAGTAGAGGCTCGACGCTGCTATATAGGAAGCTGAAATAGAGGATAGCTTCAGGCACCGAGAAAACCGGATGAACCCTTAAATTCTCGGCCTGGTACAAAGTTGTGAGGTCCCCCCTCTCCCCCCGAAAAGGTTCGCCTGTTCGGAAGAGAACCTTCGACGTCAAGTCTTCGTTGTAGATGTCTATACGTCGCCCAACCGATTTTCACCGGGTGGTCCTTAATATTATAGTAGTGGACTATTTATGTAACATAGAGCTTAAAGAAACGAGCCACATCATGCTGAAATATCCGCCATTTTAGAACATTTCTTAAAACTCCTTCTGAGGCTCTTACATACACCCAGAAAAAAGATTGAGTAATATTAAGTAAAATTGTCTGTTTAAAATTTGTTCATTTCGATCAACGAAAATTTGCTTTCCCTGGAATGAATATGTATTTCATTCAATTTTGTAGTTTAGTTATTTTAGACATATTTATTTATTTAATGCAGTTTTTAATGTGCGGTGGACACTAAATAGATATTATATTGGTTTGTACTAAATACTTTCTTCATCCGGAAATAATATCTAGTTAAAACGACTGGATACATGTTTTCGATCTTTTTTATTCTAAATCAATTAGAACTTTCTTTTGATCCAGTACGTAGTTATTTTCTGTAATCATTAGAAATTACTTCTCTGTAATTGGTTTAGTTATTTAAATCAACGTTTCGTTGGTGATCTAGTAATGAAACACCAAACTTAACTCTAATACGTATTTATGTTCATCCATAGAAAACGTTTGGTTCAATCGACTTGTCATATATTTATATAAAAAATATATATCGTTTAATTCAAATTTTATGTAAGTGTCGAATTTTCATAATGAATGTGGAAGATTCTCGAAATACGCATTCCCGCTTTCTGTTCGTCAGTAATGGATTCATGATCGGTTTTATTTTTGATTTTTGAAAAAATTCCACTTAATCGATATTGACCTTAGATAAAATAGATTTAAGAAAATACATTCAACGTATTGGAAGCATATTAACAAACGTAACAACAAACACAAACAAACATTGAAAGAAACGAATGTACTCGATCCATTTAGAATGAATTTACAAATTTATGTATTTTGTAAACGGAAAGAATAAATTATTCGACGTAAATATATTTTTCTTCGACACGAAGAAGAGTATATTTCATCGAGACATATTTTTTCTACGAAGTAATAAAGATATATTGCAATCAAATACATATTTCTTAGGTTTGAATATATTTATTAGTCGCCAGATGTATTACTTACAAATAAAAAAAACTATTCGAGTTGAATACACGTCTATTAGGTCAGCATTCAAATAAAAAAATTTATTTCTGATGCGTAGGTTCTAGTCCAGTTAACTAGATATTTTTTCTGGGTGTATCCACACTGAGGGAAAACATATCGTTGATTTAAGGATGTATTATACTTAAGGTCCCGCCAAGAGTGAGTTTCAGAGACAATTTCGATCACTTTCCCATGGGATCAATAGCAGAAAAAAATAATGCATATAAAACGTGCTGAAAATTGGTTTCGCACAATAATAATCCCAAAATGTTATTAACAAATTTGTAGAAAAAAGAATTGTTCAACAAACAATCGGTCAACTTACCTTTTTTCTAATGAAAATGATATGTTGATTTATTTGAATGCATACGAATTTTTTCAGTTTTTTTTCTTTATGTTTATTGTTATTTTTTTTCAATTGAAACTGATCTTATCCGGCGGAGAGGACGATATTCTAGGCTTCAAAAATTCATAACTAGAAAACTATCGATTTAAACGAAAAATTTGTAAGTACTTTTTTTCTTCCCAATGATCTGAAGATAACGAAAAAAGATACGCGAACGTCGATATATCGTATCTGTAATTTAGGGACATGAATTTATTGAGAGTCGCATTCATCCACGTACTAATCAAATGGGAAATCTATTCATCATTTGAGCTACCTCTAAAAAATTTTTTATCTCGCTAAAATTTTGAGAAGAGTTGCTTAAAGGTACAAACTATAGATTAAAACGATGCAAAATGAAGAAAAAAAAATTCGACACACCATAATGTACATACCCGAAAATTTTCATGGCGTTGTTAGCATTTTGACTTCGCCCCACAACAACCTTAAGCTCAATTGATTCTCGAGTGACAGGTGATTGAAATGTCGAAGCCGTGCGACACGGACACGCACACGCGCGTGCACACGCGCATTCACACGTAATCATGGTTACCCGACATTTGATCCCAAAAATAATATCCCGTTCAAAATATCCCATACAAAAATACCACACACTAAAATATCCCACACAAAAATATTTACTAATATTATTACTAGTGTTATTTCCGACGACGACATAATGATAATGAAGCTGTGTTATATTTTGTGTTATTTTTTACAGTAATAACAAAAACGTGTGTTATTTTGTGGTGATACCTATTCGCCGTGGTTAGATAGTCTCAGGGCATTTTGCATATTTATGGGATATTTCGTTACGGGATTTTTTGGTACCGGTATATTTTCGTCCAGGGATCTTTTGGCAAGGGATCATATGTCAACGGGATATTTCTGTGGGATATTATGTCGCGGAATCAAAAGTCGGTTCACCCGCAATTATACCGACTTTCTTTTATTCTCGATGTTTCGAAACATTCTGATAGTCCTGACATAAAAATCTGAAAAAAAAAAACAAATTTCATGAAAAACAAAGCGAAGCTAAATTGATCAACGACAGAGCATCTTCTATTAGAATTAAAAAAATGATTGACAATATCCTTCATAGTGGAAAATATCGAGGAATATTCAAGCTTTTGTTTCATTTTTAATGTCGAGAGTCAAACCGATACGGAAGAAAATATTTTTCCATCTCGATGCTCTTCACTCGAGCGACGGCTTTTAAGGTAGTCGTCTTGCTACGTGCTAGTCAAATCAGTGTTAAATTTTGAAACGCATTTTAACAAATTATTGTAGTTCGATTGACGGTTTTAAAAATCAATTTGAGCATCAGCGTGTGTTCTTAATATGTAAATACACCCACAGCCACGTTATAAACAGAAAATACACTGATATATGCAAACGTTCTATGAGATGTTTCTGTCATCTAGTTATATATTAGAAAAAACCATAATATTAGTCCGATTATGAAGGGCAATAGATCATTTTGTTCATTGAAAGATGCTTCAACGATTTAACGAAAAGATTTTTCAATGTTATTATTTCTTCAAAAGTTACAGTCATTGGTATGTCCAATGTTAGGTTAAGTTGGATAAACAAACAGTTGTAATTTTTGTATAAATAATATTACTGAAAAATCTCTTCGTTAAATCATCAAAGCAACTTTCAATGAACAAGCCGAGCTATTGTTCGTCATAATCGGACTAATATTATGATTTTTTCTAATATATAACTGGATAACGGAAACATCTTATTAAACATCTGCATATATCATAGTGTATTTTCTTTTCAAATCGTGGTTGGTAATTTATTTATATGTTAAAAAAACATGCTGATGCCTAATTGAGTTCATAACATCGTCAATTGAACCTCAAAAACTTGTAGAAATTTTTTTCAAAGTTTAGTACTGATTTGACTAGAACGTATCAAGGCGGCTACCTTAATCTGTCTGTCAACGGGCGCCGATCGTTGTTGTCGTGTTAGTGGCCGGCAGTTTTTTACGCAATTTTCTCTTTATCTTTTAACCAAAAGCATGTACACAATGCCACGACGAAGCTCACGGATTGTGATGGTGTCCTTATCACGTGGATGACACGCAAAGCGTTTTAAGTCCATTCCCATAGGAGCGTTTTTCCGTCGCACATTCCGTATGCATATCAAGAGACGCGGTAACGTCTCGACGCCAAGAGTATGTGTATATATACCACCACTCGAACCAGACGTCTAAATCCAAGAAGGAAAAGGAAGCTGTATATCTGTATCTTCACATATGTAGATTAATGTGTATATATCACAGCTGAGACGTCCCAAGACGATGAACGTAATACCCGCGCCCGCAATAAATCAACCAGACAGACAGTGGAAAGGAGAAATGGTTCTCTAAAAACCAAATGTTTTGTCACTTTTTTAAAACTGCATTGCCGGACGGGAATCCTGAAAACTCAAATGAAAATGTTTATGCTAATTTTATCCACCGCATAATATTCGTCGTCTGTCACTATATTTTATTGTTTTTATTACGATTATAGAATTTTTTATTATTATTTTAAGGCTAACTAGATATGAATTTTCTACATTTTTTAAATTCCTACTTAGATGTCGCATTTTCTTGTTGAATTGTTAAGATTATCTTTAATCAAGAGTAGTTTTTAAGCACAATTTTTTTTTTTTTTTTTCGTGTAATGTCTATTGCGGTTTGGAGTTGAAGTATTACGGTAAAGAAGAGAAAATTTGGGCTGAATATTTTTATTTATTCCCATTTTTTCTACCTTGGTTTTTGACAATTGATTTTGTTTTTGTATTTGTTTTTGTATTAATACTTGAACATCGTTGAATGGCTCGGTTTGAAATTTTTACATTAGCTTTACAATAACATTCTCTATAGGAATACGTAGCCGTTTTCTATTTAGTGTAAACTTTTATTTTTATGAACAATTTACTGCTTTTTTTATTGTAAATAATTGAGTTTTTTTTTTCAAAAGTGCAAACTTTCTACAGAATTGGATTCGTTAACCTTTCCGTGCTTCTATAGCCAATCGTATATAGATTATAAATTTGTTTGATTTTTTTTGCCTAGTCTTATACTTTACGAGGAAACCCTCTCCCGTTAACAAGGTGTTGCAAAAAAACATGCCTCCAAGATGGCCTCTGTCGCCGCCATTTTTAATTAAAATCCCCCATGAAAAAAAAGTATGCTAACAAAGTATATTTTTCGACATATCGAAAAATATATAAGTAATGTACGTGGTATTTTTCTTATATACTTTTTATATACTTGGCAATATCCAATATTTCGTCCAAACGTACAGTTGGTGAATATACGTAAAGTACATTTTTTATACAATCGTTAGTACATCTGGCAAATATACGAAAAATATATTTATTTGGATATCCATACACGTATCTGGATAATATACGTAAAGTATATGTTTTTGTGTATTAGTAGTATATAAAAAAAGCATCAACTCATAAAATGTAAAAACACGAAATCTCGACCACCTAGATTTTTTATATCGACAAAGAATCTAAACAATTTGGTCAAATGTTCTTCTAACTGATTCAAGTGTTAAACGTCTTCTTACATAAATATATATAATTTCTATAGAAAAAATATACATTCACACATATTTACTAATACATAAAATATCGATTGAGAATTATATGAAGAATATAAAAACGATATATTTTATTTCCCAAAAATATGTATGAACTAGTATACCATCGTATATACTTTGTAAGTATACTAAAAGTTATATCCGATATATCAAATTTTTCGTCCAAAGTATAGTTTTTTTCCATGGGGGCTGATGGTAAAAAAATTTTCTTTCATATTTTAACCCGTGGTAATAAAACTCTCTAAATAAAAATATTATTCCCATTTTCGTACTCGCAAAATAAATCATCAAAGTTCGATTATATGGAAACACTTGAGCATGACTAGAGTTACGTAAAGTCACGAATCGTATAAACATGCAAAAATCATAGCTGTACGGAGAGACACGTGAAAAAAGTCGGAACGAATCGAGCACGTTGTTGCTAGTGAATCGTATAGTATATATATCCGCTGTTTACTAATATATAGACTTCGTCCGGTTCCGGCCAAGTGCGCGACGGAAAGGCCGAACATGCGGCCTACGCTTTGGTCTGTCACGGTGCTACCAACGTAGGTATATAACCAGCAGCAGTGCCAGCCACGCGCTCTGCCACGGCCCGCCGACCTGACACAAATGCATTAATGCACGCGGCACCGATGGCGGAGGCGACTACAGTGGCAATCAATGACCATGCTCCGCAAGCCTCAACTCCACTATACAGCGTCTGTCTGGAATCCGTTATCGCAATTTGCGGGACAATCGGCGATTATATATTAGCGTATAAGTGAATCGTACTGACCGATTTGTCTCATACTATACGTACAGGAGCTTCGTAACGTCATTGACGGCTTATCTGTGATAAAAACCACAATGGGTCCTTTTATTAATTATTATCCCGCCTGAATTTAGATTACACCACATTTTTTGCGAAACCAATCTTATTATTTACACTGTTAAAAATTTTTGTATGAAAATTCATAAAATGTATATGAAGTTTTATGCATATACAGTATATGAAATTTCATATACAAGTATGTATAAATATTAAATTATTCGTATATTAAGAACAATGCAATATTTGTCATTATTTACACACAAACTTAAATTTGATATAACTTCGTATATTAAACGTGTTGTAAATCTAATAATATTTTCAACAGTGATATATTAATATTACAACAAAGTTTGTGAACTAACTTTTGCAATACACAGCTTATTAAATTTCAATGTCAGCTACATCAATTTCAACATTCAGGTATTGAAATTACAACAGAATTATAAAAATTTCTATACATTATATATGAATTTGAATTTGGTATACCGCGTTTGTAAATTTGATATAACTTCGTATATTAAACGTGTTGTAAATTTAATAATATTTTCAACAGTGATATATTAATATTACAACAAAGTTTGTGAATCAACTTTTGCAATACACAGCTTATTAAATTTCAATGTCAGCTACATCAATTTTAACATTCAGGTATTGAAATTACAACAGAATTATAAAAATTTATATACATTATATATGAATTTGAATTTGGTATACCGCGTTTGTAAATTTGATATAACTTCGTATATTAAACGTGTTGTAAATTTAATAATATTTTTAACAGTGTATTTATAACATGAATTGATTTTCCAGTTCTTAAGTTTCCAGTCATTAATACACCCAGAAAAAATATCTAGTTAACGGAACTAGAACCTACGCATCGGAAATAAATTTTCTTATTTGAATGCTGACCTAATAGATTTGTATTCAACTCGAATAGTTTTTTTTATTTGTAAGTAATACATCTGGCGACTCATAAATATATTCAAACCTAAGAAATATGTATTTAATTGCAATATATCTTTATTACTTCGTGGAAAAAAATATGTTTTTATGGAATATACATTTCTTCGTGTCGAAGAAAAATATATATTCACGTCGAATAATTTATTCTTTCTGTTTACAAAATACATACATTTGTAAATTCATTCCAAATGGATCGAGTACATTCGTTTCTTTCAATGTTTGTTTGTGTTTGTTGTTACGTTTGTTAATGTGCTTCCAATACGTTGTATGTATTTTTTAAAATCTATTCTATCTAAGGTCAATTTCGATTAAGTGAAATTTTTTCAAACATAAAAAATAAAACCGATTATGAATTCGTTACTGACGAACAGAAAGCGGGAATGCGTATTTCGAGAATCTTCAACATTATATAGTCTTTCATTATGAAAATTCGACACTTACATAAAAGTTGAATTAATCAATATATATTTTTTATATAAATATATGACAAGTCGATTAAACCAAATGTTTTCTATGGATGAACATAAATACGTATTAGAGTTAAGTTTGGTGTTTCATTACTAGATCATCAACGAAACGTTGATTTAAATAACTAAACCAATTACAGAGAAGTAATTTCTGAAGATTAAAGAAAATAATTACGTATTCGATTAAAATAAAGTTCTAATTGATTTTGAATAAAAAAGATCGAATACATGTATCCAGTCGTTTTAACTAGATATTATTTTCGGATGAAGAAAGTATTTAATGTTCGAAATAAATAAACTAAAAAATTGAATGAAATACATATTTGTTCCAGGGAAAGCAAATTTTCGTTGATTGAAATGAACAAATGTTGAATAGACAATTTTAGTTAATATTACTCAATCTTTTTTCTGGGTGTAGATTTTCCACTTCTTTCGAATATTCGATCATATCAGTAAAACAGAAGATTGACCGATTTTGCGGTTTATGGCGAAAATAAAAACAAATTCTTTGATTATATTATATATAAAAAAACTTTTTTTTAGTAGTAGTAGTAGTAAAGAGTTTATTGACAATATTGTACATTTTTTGGTTCGACATATAGTTTGTATAATTTAATTTAAAATGGTTTTCGGTGATGCCATATTGCCAATGGGCCATCGACCCTTCAGCCCTGAGCTTATGACAACGGGATAGATTATCTCTTAGTTTTATGTGGGGGATTTGTTTTTCGCACTATTCTGGTTCTGGTTCGTCGTTGGCTAATCTTTCGAGACGTTGGTGTATAGTGAGGGTCGGGTGTTTCGGTATACGATTGACATTTGGTAACGGTTGGTTGCATAGATCTTTTTTTTTTTTTTTTAATTTATTGCAATCCCGAAAAGTTATTCATAGATTGGGGTAAAAAATTAATTGCCAACAGTTTGGTTGTCGGATATGTGTTGTTTTTGCAATAATTGTTCACGAATTTGCTTCCTTTGTTGTAAAATGGTTAAGGGAACGCGTGATCGATTTTGTTTAGCATCAATTCTTGTTCTGATGTAATCCTCTAATACATTTTTTTAGAATCATTATTATTTGTAATGTATTTCCATATCCTGTCGATTGCATTCATTGGAATTGATTTAAAATAATTTTCCTCTAGTTTGCAATCCTGCTTACGTTCTATGCAGATGTTTTAAAGCCTAAGAACTTTTTCATTTATTGGCAAATTCATTTAATTAAAATTGTTTTTTACTAATCCACGAGTAACTCGACACTGCAATTATTTCAAACCATTTTTTTCGTTCAGATTAATGGGAAAAAAATAGGGAAGTGCAGAGGTAATCAATTTCGTGTAAAAGAGGTGAACTAAGTTTGCAGCTACACGAATGAAACATTAATTGTTCATCAGAGTGATTTTTCAAATACATATGACTTTTGATTTACTTATAATCCAAAATTTAATTTATATTTTATGAAATGTCTCCTAAGAACTTTTTTAGTCCATTAACAAATTAATTTCTTCTGAAATGTTCATTTGTTTGAATGCATACGAATTTTTTCAGATTTTTTTCTTGATTTTGATTTTGATTTTTTTTTTTTCAAAAATGTTCGCAAAATAACGAGTTTTGGATACGTGTTCGGCATAAAACCATCTACTACACTCAAGATTTTTTTGCAACACGCATATCCAAAATTGTTTATATTCTGTGCATTTAAAAAAAAAAATAAAAATAAAATAGACATTTTATGACAGAACAGATCATTTTCATTAGAAAAAAAGTTTTTTTTTCAAACAGGAGGACGTATTAATACTTGAACATCGTTGAATGGCTCGGTTTGAAATTTTTTACATTAGCTTTACAATAACATTCTCTATAGGAATACGTAGCGGTTTTCTATTTAGTGTAAACTTTTATTTTTATGAACAATTTACTGCTTTTTTTATTGCAAATAATTGAGTTTTTTTTTCAAAAGTGCAAAGTTTCTACAGAATTGGATTCGTTAACCTTTCCGTGCTTCTATAGCCAATCGTATATAGATTATAAATTTGTTTGATTTTTTCTGCCAAGTCTTATACTTTACGAAGAAACCCTCTCCCGTTAACAAGGTGTTGCAAATTTTTGTTAAAATTTGTTAAATTTGTTAATAACATTTTGGGATTATATTGTGCCAAATAAATTTTTTCAGCACATTTTATATGCATTGTTTTTTCCGATTTTTCCATCGGGAAATGATCGAAATTGTCTCTGAAACTGACTTTTGGCGGGTCTGTACGTATCAAACATCCTTAACTCTTGATTCAATAGAAAATCGTCGAATACAGACATAATCGATTTTGGTAAAAAGAGTTGAATTCATTCAGCGACTGCACGAGTGGAACGGAAGTTCTTTCCGGGTAATTCGACCTTAAGACCTTGTGCGCTTCTGGCGAATGGTTTCGAGTTTCCGGCTGATACGAACGCGTCTTATACCGGCGGAGCCTTTTATCTCCATCTCCTTCTATCTGCTCTTATGTCGCTTTTGCCTAAGTTTGTCGTATCCCGCTGTTTTCCGCGTGGGGGTCTTGAACACTCATGCGGCTCGGTCGTTCGCGGCCGCTAAGGGCTAAAAATACTGGAAATCTTTCGTAGGCGTGACCCGAGACTGATATGTCGTGTCCATCGAGGAAAAACATATTTCCGGACCGCGGAAATAATATAGAGAGCATAGAGAAAAAATAGTACATTATGCTACAAGGGAGGTAAGCGCGCGATTATTCCCGAGTGCGAGGCTGCCCGAGCGAAGCGAGGTTTGATGCCCGAGCGAAGCGAGGGCAGTACGAGCGCCGCGAGGGCAGCACGAGCACGAGGGAATAATCGTGCTACCTCCCGTGTGGCATACGATACTTTTTTTCCGACTAAGCTGAAATGACGTCACGCGACGCGCACGAGACGAAAAATGGTAAGGCGGCAAAATTTGAAACGACGGTCGTATACGAGCCCTGACTGAGACATCTCGATGGGGGTTCAAGGGCGAAGCCCCGGTGGGGTGCAGGGGCGAAGCCCCGCCGGGGGGGTTGGGGGGGCGGAGCCCCCCCACTGCAAACAAAACAAATTTTTTAATGAAAAAAAAGTCGGAAAAAAGCTGAAAAGGCGTTTATTCGTGGTTCAATTTTTGTAATTAAGATACTTATTATTTGTAATTAAGATACGATAAGATACTTATTTTACTCGTATATTATGTATCACAGGTATGATAAGTCTTTGGAATAGTATAACGAAAAAACCAGAGCATGACCAGAATCAATTTGAGAAATTTATCGTCATATTGGAGCAATTTCTCCAACAGGCACCCATACACGTGAAGCGAAAGATTCTCGCGCGCGATCTTCGCTCGACGATGTCTCGCTTAGTCATTGCGAGCGCTGCACGGCGGACCCGCTGGGAACCTCTAAGCGGGGCATAAAGTAGGGCAAGACGCCCTAGGGAGTCTTGGCGTACTTTATCTCCCGCTGCGCATGCGCACTGCTCGCGGTCAAGAAACGGCGACTTACCTCCCGCTTTTCAGGGGCAAAAACACGCCATTTCAGCGCAGTCGGGAAAAAAAAAAATTATTTAAAAAGCCGCTATTATTGCAAACTGCACACGTTAAATTTATAATTAAAGCTCTGCGCGTATTTTTGTGGGAAATAAGATTGTTTAGAAAGACTACTTTTAATTGTAAATTATTTAATGTTTGACTTATGTTGAACTGGTCGTGGTCATTACGTTATATTGCAGGCAATTTCCATATTATTTCATATAATTCCATATCATTATTCGTGATACCATCACAGGCGATATAATAACTATAATAAATAACTAAAGAATTTATTAAGCACTTTTAAAAAATATACTCTGTGCAAGTGTATAATTTTTTTTCAATAATAATTATGACATTATTATGTATGGAATAAAAACATATCTCCTCAATGAGTCAATTTTTAAGAGTTAAAGATTCTGTTTTATATAAAAATATTTCGCTGCCGCCGCCGTGTCAAGAATCGGCTTCACTAAACTGTACTGTGATGCCGGACAGTAGAGTTTAGTGAAGCTGGTCCACTTAGCCCGAATTATTCTGAGTCCTGGAACAGGCCAACAACCCCGAATTTTTTCGAGTCTCTCAATTGACCCTTAAGCCCAAATTTTTGTTTTTTCGGTTGTTAATGGTCGGCCAATCTCGAAATTTTCCTGTGTACCTTCAAACGCCCAAACCTGAATTTTCCTCAGTCTCTAAATCCACCTCGAAGCTCTATATATTAAGGGACCTGAAATAATGCAGACTGAAGGGTGCATTGATGGGGTTGAAAAAATTCGGGCATGGGGGTCTATACACTGAGAGAAACAGATACTACCCGATAGTAAAAATATACTATCGAATAGTACACTGTTAAAAATTTTTGTATGAAAATTCATAAAATGTATATGAAGTTTCATGCATATACAGTATATGAAATTTCATATACAAGTATTTATAAATATTAAATTATTCGTATATTAAGAACAGTGCAATATTTGTCATTATTTACACACAAACTTAAATTTGATATAACTTCGTATATTAAACGTGTTGTAAATCTAATAATATTTTCAACAGTGATATATTAATATTACAACAAAGTTTGTGAATAAACTTTTGCAATACACAGCTTATTAAATTTCAATGTCACCTACATCAATTTCAACATTCAGGTATTGAAATTACAACAGAATTATGAAAATTTATATACATTATATATGAATTTGAATTTGGTATACCGCGTTTGTAAATTTGATATAACTTCGTATATTAAACGTGTTGTAAATTTAATAATATTTTTAACAGTGTATATTGGATGCTTCGTATAGGGATCACTCTCTGGAGTGCAACAGTTAATATAATTATAGTAATGGTTAATATCTGATTGTACCAAGTACATTCCGTATAATAAGCCCTTACAATACACACAATACACGGTACTATCCAAATACTACCCGATAGTATATAATATTTAGTATATCGGATATTAAAAATCTTAGTATCTATTTCTCTCGGTGTACTTGCGGTAAACGCGAGGGCCACAATAAAATCCTATTACATATGTGTATATTATTTTAAAAGCTGTCATTATTGCAAACTGTACATATTAAATTTCTAATAGAACTCTACAAGTATTTTTGCGGGCCGATAAAATTATCGGGAAAGACTTCGCTTTTAATTGTAAATCATTCCATGCTCTATATATTAAGGGACCTGAAATAATGCACACTCAAGGGTGCATTGATGGGGTTAAAAAAATTCGGGCATGGCGGTCTATACACTGAGAGAAATAGATACTACCCGATAGTAGAAATATACGATCGAATAGTATATTGAATGCTTCGTATAGGGATCACTCTCTGGAGTGCAACAGTTAGTATAATTATAGTAATGGTTAGTATCTGATTGTACCAAGTACATTGCGTATAATAAACCCTTACAATACACACAATACACGGTACTATCCAAATACTACCCGATAGTATATAATATTTAGTATATCGGATATTAAAAATCTTAGTATCTATTTCTCTCGGTGTACTTGCGGTAAACGCGAGAGCCACAATAAAATCCTATTATATATGTGTATATTATTTTGAAAGCTGTCATTATTGCAAACTGTACATGTTAAATTTCTAATAGAGCTCTACAAGTATTTTTGCGGACGGATAAAATTATCGGGAAAGACTTCGCTTTTAATTGTAAATCATTCCATGCTCGACTAATGCACGAGTCGTGATTTAATTTTGCAGACGATTTCCATACAAAAAATGAGACCATCAATTTACTGCTGATATAATTATGTGTCCAATAATAAATATTTGAAAGCATTGCAATCACTTTTTAAGTACATAATTTAATCGTATAATTTGTTAAACAATAATCATATTATTAATGTAAAAAATTATTTTATTATTATTTATGTGAAATATTGTCGGTCTGTTTTTTTTAAATCTCTCAGGAGGTGAAAAAAATTCGGAGGAATTCTATAAATTTCCAACTACTAGAAAATAATTTTTAATAACTAGAAAATAATTTTTTAGAAAATAAAAAAAATCATAATCAAAATAAAGAAAAAAATCTGAAAAAATTCGTATGCATTCAAATAAATGAACATATCATTTTCATTAGAAAAAAAGTTAGGTCGACTGATTGTGTGTTGAACAATTGTTTTTTTTACCAATTTGTTAATAACATTTTGGGATTATTATTATGCGAAATCAATCTTTTTAGCACGTTTAATATGCATTATTTTTTTCCGATTTTTATCCCATCGGGAAGTGATCAAAATTGTTTCTGAAACTCACTTTTGACGGGACTGTACGTATCATACATCCTTAAGATAGTTTTGAAAAACTGAGTGATAGCCTCAGCCTACAGTGGATGATATTTAGACGAGCTTGAAAAATAGTGGTAGATGAAAAGAGGAAAAAAAAAAGGAATATGTTGAGTGAATGTATTGAGTGTAGTGGCCACTAGTGGCTCTGCGTGTATCGATTGGGGAAGCGGTTTGCCGACTAGACTAGCCTACATTCGACCCCTTCCACTCCTCCACTTGGGCTCGCTCGAGCTTCGTCCACCTTTCTGGCTCAACGCTTCTCCCGCACCCTCGCACAGCCCCGGTCTTGAACCTCCGTTCCTCATTCAACATTTTCTCCCCTCCTACAATCTGCCCTGCCCGTTCGTTTCATTCTTGCTCTGTGAGTTCCATTCACCAGCATAACATCTACAATGATAAAAAAACATCCTTCCATTAAAGTTGTAATCATTCAACTACATTCAAATTCTGTCCATTTGTTTAAATATTCCCTATAAAAAATGTAAACATCGTAACATCTACGAAGATAAAATAACATACCTCTATAAATAAAATACAATTATAAAAGTTGTAATCAATCCATTACATTCAAACTCTGTCAATTTGTTTAATTATTCCCTAAATAATCTGAGATCAACAATTTTTGTTAAATATTCGCTACAAAAGATGTTAACATCGTAACATCTACAAAGATAAAATAACATACTTCTATAAATAAAATACAATTTTCAAAGTTGTAATCATTCCATTACATTCAAACTCTGTCAATTTGTTTAAATATTCCCTAAATAATCTGGGATCAACAATTTTTGTTAAATATTCGCTATGAAATGATGTAAACATCGTAACATCTACAAAGATAAAACAACATCCTTCCATTAAAGTTGTAATCATTCGACTACATTCAAATTCTGTCCATTTGTTTAAATATTCCCTTAATAATCTGAAATCAAAAATTTTTGTTAAATATTCGCTATAAAAGATGTAAACATCGTAACATCTACGAAGATAAAATAACATACCTCTATAAATAAAATACAATTTTTCAAAGTTGTAATCATTCCATTACATTCAAACTCTGTCAATTTGTCCAATTATTCTATAAATAATTCGATATCAACTATTGTTTTTAAGCATTCGGTATAAAAATCTATAAATATTTGAATAAAATTTAAAAAAAATTTGAAGTATTTATGTAATAAAAAAATTGATAGCCAGAATTTTTTTTATTGGACATTATTCTTTTTCCTATTCGTGGCATTATTGCTATTTTTTTGTTGTTATTTTGATGTTTTTTTGTTGCTTATACTTTTCGTACAATATTCGAAAAAAGTGTCAATATTTATTCGTGGAGGGAAGAAACGAATGAAATCAGTAAAAGGGAGTTTTAAAAAATTTGTTCCTCATTCAACATTTTCTACCCTCCTACAATCTGCCCTGCCCGTTCGTTTTATTCTTCTTCTCTGAGTTCCATTCACCAGCATAACATCTACACATCATTCCCCCATAAAAATTGTAATCATTCAATTACATTAAAATTCTGTCAATTTATTCAATCACATTAAAATTCTGTCAATTTATTCAATTACATTAAAATTCTGTCAATTTATTCAATTACATTACAATTCTGTAAATTTATTCAATTATTACATAATTAATCGGATATTAATTTTTTTTAAATATTCGATATACAATGTATAATCATTTCAGTAAAAAAAAAAAAGTAATTAAAATTGATATACGAATGGAGTTAAGTAATTTTTACTTTTCTTGTTAGAACATTTTTTTTTAAAGTCAGTAGAAGTGACGGTTGGAAATTTGTTCCTCATTCATTTTCTTCCCTCCCACAATCTGCCTTGTCTGTTTGTTTCATTCTTGCTTTGCCAGTTTCATTCACAAACATAACATCTGCAAGAGATGAATCAACATCTCCCATAAAGTGGTGACTGTACCATTCCATTCGAATTACGTCAATTTTTTCAATTATTCCATAGATAATTTGACGTCACAATTTTTTTAAGAATATTCCGTACAAAAATAAACAACCACTTTATTGAAAACAATGTCAATTAATTACTTATTTATATCTCGATACTCATTGTTAATCATCCTTTCTTCTGTTATAAGGCATTTCTTTTTTTCTTATGAATTACATATAAATTTTTTTACAAGGAAAGAAAGAATATTTAAAAAATACAAAAATAATAATGATTCATAAAAGGAATAAAATAATTAAGTAAGTTCAAGACATTTAGCTGTTGGAATACTTGGATAAATAAACTTTTATTATTTACTTATTATAACTTTAACAAAAGTATAACTGCTTCGATATCAATAATAGCTAAACAAATATAGAAACGACAATAAAAATGTCAATTAATCACTTATTTAATTTTCGATACTCATTGTTAATCATCCTTTCGTCTGTTATAAGGCATTTCTTTTTTCCTTGTGAATTACATATACATTTTCAACAAGGAAGAATTTTTTTTTAAATGGGAAATAATTTATGAAAGGAATATAAAAATGAAGTGATCTAAGCATTTTTAGCTGTTCAAATAAATACTTAGATAAATAAACTTTTATTATTTAATATTATAACTTCAAAAAAAATTCATTCTTTTATTATTAATAATAGCCAAACAAATATAAGAAAAGGAGCATAGTTTTTAAGTTCAGAAAAGTTCTATTTTCATTTCTTCAATCGTTTGGAGTGTTAATAATAAAAATAGTACTTTTGTTGCTAACAGAAAAAAAAAGGATTTCGCGTGGCTGAAATTTTTTTGCAAGGGCTCCAATTGAAGAGATAACTCCGATAACGACTAAGCTCAGTCCTGTGGCTCCTAAGCACTGTGGTATATATACAGAATGGTTCATGAAAATTCCTGACTGCCTCTGGCAACCCTCGTCGAGGCAATAAGGGAGCGACTAGCGAGAAATTCCTCACCAAATCGAGAGATTACACAGAGGAAAGTAATTGCACAGTGGTATCCACCAGAAATGTTTTAGTCTTTTCCTTTTTAAATACCACTCTTGTGATGGCGAAATATTCGTTATTTAAATTTCCATGGTTCTATTTTACACTTTAAAAAAAGTACGACAAAAATGATTTTTTTCTCCAATCGCTAAACTTTCATTTGTCTCACAAAATCTCAGCTGCACTGAGAGCAAAGCATATCGTTAATTCTACGATTTCACATGATAAAAAGCATATAGAAAGGCTTGCAATGTTTTATAGTTGAAGTATCAGTAAAGGATACTTGCACACTAAGAGAAAAATATTGTAAATTTATAATACGACGATAATCTAACTATAATGTAAAGTTGCCAGGACGAACGACTGGATTTTATGGTTATAGCAAATATAAGGAAATAGTTGGATCAACCATTAATATAATTCCCAGGAGTTATCTCATGGTTATGGCGAATATAATTATTAGGATGGTTGTTAATATCGATGTTGAGTGATTTTGTTCGAGTCGTCCCTCCATTATGTTCCAAATAAATTCAGAAGAATCTCAATGCGAGGAATATTGGCTAACTCATAGATTATACTATTCTTAATATAGTGATTATAGTTAGAATGAGGAAATCGGTATTGCTTAAAACAAAGACGGATACAACTTCTTTCAAACATTCTCAGCTATTCCATCATAGTATGATTACAGTTCCGCCAAATAGGGACTGCATATGCGATTATCGGTCGAATTAATAATAAGTAAAGTATAATCTTGATTTTACTGGTTAGGTGCTGGTTATAAAAAATTCTGCTATTAGCAATAAAGGCAGCATTAAGCCTTTTGCAGTTGCGTTTCAATATGAAAGTTACCGCCGACTAAAGTATCAAGATGAACACCAAGATATTTAACTTTACTTCGATGAGGAATTGCCAATTTATTATTGGTACTGTAGCTTCTATTTAGAAGAGTTTATATGTTGAACGGTTTCTAGATGAAAGGAAGTTTGTGGGCTTTCTGAACAGTATTGTTTCATATTTTTGTGGGTTGAGGCGCAAATTCCAAGAGATATAGTTATTAATTTTCTCTACAGCTGTTTCCAATTCGTTTTGCATTCCTGCTACTGTTTTTCCATGAGTGTATACAAACGCTAAAGCAGTTGATTTTAAAATACCGACTGCCCATCTGAGGCAAAAAGACGGGAGTTATGCGTTTCATGGTGATCAGCTGATTTGAGCGATTTCTTTGTAGCCAATGTTCTCGAAAACGGTACAAAATTACTTAACCAAATTCCGTACGTCGCTTATTCACTAACGCTCAATGTTTTTCCTCCATAGATTAAAGTGATGAGTTGTTGAGTCACTTAGATAATTGCGTTTTGCAAATACTGCAAATAACCTATTTGAACATATGACTTCACCACCAGAGTGTTTACATTACTTTAAAAAGGATGAAACAAAATTAATTATATAAAAATTCAATAATTCCCAACTGAAAAATAAGCTTAATTAATAAACAAATGCGGTAAATAAAAAATAGTGAAATAATTAAATAACATATCATATTATAGTCGGGAGAATTTCACAGCTATATGATGAAAAGAATATGTTTTTAGATTATTTCACCATTTTTTATTTACCGCATTTGTTTATCAATTAAGCTTATTTTTTGGTCAGGAGTTTTTTAATTTTTGTAACATTATTTTTCACAATAACTGTGGTCATATCGACACAGATTCTACGATTTGCAGAAAATTCGTCGAAAACAATTCGTCGAATACAATTCATCGAAAACAATTCAACGAAAATACAAGTCGTCGAATAGCACACCCAGAGAAATGGGTCTGATGAGTTTATTTGAATCAATTATGTGGTGTATTTGGAATGAATGAAACCTCATTTCAATCAAATAGAGTCTATTTCGATCAGATGAAATTTTATTTCAATCAAATAGGGTCTGTTTCGGTTGAATAAAATACTATTAGGCCAGCCATTAAATAAATAATTTATTTAATGGCCAGCCTAATAGGATTTTATTCAATCGGAATAGACTTTATTTTATTTAAATAAAATTTCATCTGATTGAAATGAATTCTATCTGATCTGAACAGAATTTTATTCATTTTAAATATACCCTATATTCCATTCAAATAAACCCATTTCTCTGGGTGCAATTCATCGAATAGCAATTCATCGAATAGCAATTCATCGAATAGCAATTCATCGAATAGCAATTCATCGAATAGCAATTCATCGAATAGCAATTCATCGAATAGCAATTTATTCAATAGCAATTTATTCAATAGCAATTCATTGAATATCAATTCAACGACTTGTATTTTCGATTAATTTTTTTCGACGAATTTTCCGCGGACTGATTCCGCAGCGCCCGTGACATTTCTCTCTATATAAGAATTTTGATATTTGACATAAACAAAAATTGCAATGCACGATTATCGGCCAATTGCAGCGCGAAAAAAATGAAGACCATGACTCATAGATTTTCGAGATACCTCGAGCTACCAACTTTTTAGAAGAAGAATGACAAGATATCTCAACCCGCCTACTTTTTGGAACAGGAATGATACCAAAAAATTATTAATATATACGTAAGAAAAAATAGTTCATTAAACTCCTTGGAAATATATATTTATTTCGTATATTCACAGGGAAGTATTTTTCTAGCATGAACAATTATAGTAATGTAACTCTGAATTATTATGATATCAAGCGCACAAATGAGCATAATTTTGTGCATAGTCTTAATGGAATAGCCAAAAAAAAAATAACAGAATGTGTTAGTAAAGAAGAAAAAAAATCGTCGTAATATCATACGTATTCGAAGAAATCGAAAACTCCATTTTACACAACAAAAAAAAATGTTTAAATAGATTGGGCGTTGGCGCTTTTCTATTGCCTCTTCTTCTTCGTCCTCTTCGATGCCTACACTCTGTTTTATCATAGTAGTTGTGTCATGTGACCTCGGCTAAAACCGCATCAATATCACTGCATGTATAGCTTTCAAAGCTTCTCGTGCTGCGAGAACATGTTTCTTGAATATATGCTTTTAAGGGTGCAATAGAATATAAATTTCCTAAGTCACGGTTTCGATAAATCGGTCCTAGATGTATAAAAATAAATCGAAGTGTTTTAAAATACTAGATACGTTTATTTTAAGTAATAACAATAATAATAATTATTATTATTATTTATTAATCATTTAGACGATTTCAATGATTTATTAATAACAATAAGTACTTGATTTTTATCATAAAAGAATAATAATATTTATTATTAATATTATGATAATAATATTCAAGTACTTGTATAATTGAATGATAAAGAATTATTATATTTTCATGACATATAATAAATGAGGACTGAAAGACTACGTTCGATGATCCGTTGACAGTACAATTAAAAATAATAGATATAATTAAGAACTAAATTGATGTTAATCTATGTATCCGTATATTGTCAATAAATATTCATTTACTACTACTAATAAATCATTACAGTGCCATAGAAATGATCCTTCATCACAAGATTATCACATTATTCTTATTATTATCAAGAATTAATGTCCTTATTATCGTGAATCACTTCGGCTTATTTTGTTATTTATTTCTCCACCCAATCTGTTGAAACTGTGACGAAGGATTTTTGTTCTATTGCAGCCTTAAAAGCATGAATTCAAGAAACATGTTGTCACAGCACGAGTATAGCTCTAAAAGCTATACATACAGTCATGTTGATGGGGAGTTAGCCTATTCCACGTAACTACTGTAGTAAAACAGAGTGTAAGCATAGAAAAGGACGCAGCAAAAAAAAGGAAAGAAGAAGAAGAAGAAGAGGCAATAGGTAATCCTCAACGCTCAATCCCTTTGAAAAATTAATTTTTGTTCTATCAAATGATTTCCTCGATTTCGTTAAATACATATGAGTGAATGACACCTTTTTTTTGGACTAAGATATTTTGTGTATTCAGATTGTAGGACTTTTTATAACACTAAAGACTAATACCAAAAAAAAACCGAAGTTCATGAAGGTATTATTATTATTGTCACGTCCAGATGGAATCCGAGTGACAGGGATTAGATTGTCTCTTTTTGCTTAGGCCAGATTTCGCCGGTCGCGATGGAAGTGGTTTTGGAAAAGATAATAATTAAATGATATGTCTTGTTGAAATTTCGTTTTGTTTGATTGATTTTTTAACGCGCAATGTTAAAGATTTGTTAGTGTAACGTGGTTGTGGATTTAGGCGTATTGGGTTTTGTGAGAGGAATTGAGACCCGTGAAGAAATCTTATCAGGGTTTTGCCAAGGCCCTGATTAGTTTTCCCTGATTATATTAGGGGCCTTATGTGGAAGCCTTATAAGGTTTCCTAAAGGACGGTCACGCTTTTTTTTCCGGGGCCTTTAAAGGTTTAATATTAGAGGCCTTTAATGGCTGCCCTATTAAGTCCTTACTAGAATAATAAATAAATTTGATTTAAAAATATATTTTTTTTATTATTTAGTTGAGTAAAGTTGCACTTTTAATGAGATATTTCAATCTTTCTCTACACAATTTTTTATATACAATTTTTTTATACAATTTTTTATACAATTATAATATACAATTTTTTTTTGTCTATTCTGAATGACTTTAATATGAAATATAAAATAAAATTAATGGAATATAGTCAGAACTTGATAGATTTGCATGACTGCGTCTGATGTGTAAAAATATAAGCACATTCAGTAATTGTTTTACAGAAATTGGTTATATCGAATACAATTGTTTTATTGTTTGCGCGAATTAGTTCGGTTGTATCTATAATTAAACTTCACGACAGACAATGGCTCCAGAATTTACCTGAAACTTGAAATTTCAATCGAAACTGATCTTACAGAGCGGAGAGGACGATATTCTGAACTTCAAAAATTCATAACTAGAAAACAATCGATTTAAACGAAAAATTTGTAAGCACTTTTTCTCTTCCTAATGATCTGAAGATAACGAAAAAAAATCCGCAAACGTCGATATATCGTATCTGTAATTTTGGGACATGAATTTATTGAGAGTCGCATTCATCTACGTGTTAATCAAATGGGAAATCTATAAATCGTTTGAGCTACCTTTAAAAAATTTTTATCGCGCTAAAATTTTGAAAAGAGCTGCTTAAAGGTACAAACTATAGATTAAAACGATGCAAAATGAAAAAAAAAAAAAAAACAAAATTCAACACACTCTAATATATAATCTCAAATGAAAATTCAATGTTAAAGACAATTCTCATACAAATATATTTTTTTGTTCAAATGAATATTTTGGGAAAATCGGCACCGGACGTGACATTATCATTTTTATTATTTTGAATCGATGTCCTCATTATCCTAAATCCTTATTTCCATATTGAAACCGTTACTCAAGAATTTATGTTCTATTGCGCCCTTAAAAGCATATATTAAATAAACATGTACTCGCAGCACGAGCAGCTTTGAAAGCTATACGTGCAATAACGTTGATGGGGGGTTAACCTAGGTCAGGTAACGTAACTACTGTAGTAAAGCAGAGTGTAAGCATAGAAGAAGACGCGGAAGAAAAAAAAAAGAAGAAGACGAAGAAGAAGAAGAAAAAGAAGCAATAGAGAATCGTCAGCGCGGAAGGGGTGGTAGTGGGGGTGGTAGGAAGCAGGAGTAGAGCGCAGATCCGTGTCACGAATGCGCGCGACTATCCCTCTCCGCCCTCGGTTAACTGAATGCAGTTTGCCGTCACTTTGCAACCCGTTCAGACGCCATTCAGATGCGTCCGATGCACCAACGACGCTATCAGCCTTCGTGTTTTTTGTGCGTTTCACGTTGATCCTAGTTTCTCCATTCACCGGTGTTTGTAACTTTAGTAAACCACCGAACAACTCCTCGAGTAAACGTCGAACACAACGTGCAGCTCCACGATTATGATGAACCTCTCCGTCCTTCTGTGTCTCGTGCCGACGCTCAACTGAAACTGCATTTTTTTTTCCCAACGAATCTGCAACATATTCACAAAGATAAAGTAAGAAATATTTTACGAAATATAAAGTAAGAAATATTTTACGAAATATAAAGTAAGAAATATTTTACGAAATATAAAGTAAGAAATATTTTACGAAATATAAAGTAAGAAATATTTTACGAAATATAAAGTAAGAAATATTTTACGAAATATAAAGTAAGAAATATTTTACGAAATATAAAGTAAGAAATATTTTACGAAATATAAAGTAAGAAATATTTTACGAAATATAAAGTAAGAAATATTTTTCGAAATATAAAGTAAGAAATAGTTTCAAAAGAGATTTTTTTTATTCTACTTTATTTCGATCTTGGGTTTAAAGTCATTATAGGTGTTTTTGTTATACTTAGCAAGTATTAGAAAAAGAAATTATTGTTGGAAAGTTTTTTCTATTATCTGTTATACTTGGAAAAAATTTGAAATTATTAGAAAACAGATGATCGCATTGAATTGATACGAAGATAACTCTGTTTCCCTAACGACGAAGTGCTAGATTTTGTTTCGTTGTTTATTCGTGACATATCTCTCATCGAGAACACACGTTCTTTGTATCTTCTAATAAATATTAAAACCATGTTATTCCTTATTTCGTAATTCATTGATTATGTAGCTCTGATAGAAATTTTTTTATTACACTTTTCTGAAGTTTAGTGAAGTCGCGTCTTATTCAAAGAAAGATATTTTTTTTGGATTTAAGTTATTGATTTTGAAATTGATTGTATGACACAAGGAACTTTCAGTTGCTTTTTTGTAGGATGCTGAAAGAATTTTTGGATTTATTTGGATTAAATGTAAGTTATAAAAATTGAATTCATTTCCATTGGATAGCGAGAAAAAAAATGTCATGTTGATGATTGACAGATCAGATCGTAAAGAAATTCTTATAGATTCCACTAAAAAAATTTCATTGCGAAAGGATGCACGATATTTTTTTCTACTGAGTCCAGTGAAGTAGTATTTTTTTTTTTTTTTTAGGAAAACAAAAATACTTTCGATAAATGCTTTTTATATAAAAATTAAATCATTAGTACTTCATTTAAAAAAAGAATCACGATAGCTTTTCAAAAGTAAGTACAGTCGGATTTTATGATCAATAACGGAATGTTTTTTCTAATATTTCAATTTATCAAATAATTTGTTCGTTAAGCATGCAGACATTTTTTTAGTAAAATTTATAATTATAAAGTATTTTTTAATTTGAAAATTGTTCTGAACGTGTTTTTGAGAAATTTGTAGGTTTGTTGAATAATTAAGCGTTAGTGGGGAAAACACGCGAGTCAAGAACTGTGTTACTCACTTTGTCGATAAAGTCCTACGTATACTGTATATAGTTCTGTAATATAATTCTACCTTCAGAAATATAATAAAAGCATATAGGTATGAGCGTAGATACTGTGCAACGTGGAAAGCCCCTTCGTTGCCAGAGAAACGTGTCTCTACCGAACCGCGCCGCTTTATTTCCTCCTACACCCTGATGTTTTTATTTCCCGCGCGATGAGGGCGCACGTTTTTTTTCCGGGGGCGAATGTCGTTGCAAGGCAAATGTGAATGTGGGTAGAAGGATACAGAAATTATTTCCGATATATCCACACGGATAAATTCACCGTTCTTATCAACGATATTATAGCAAATTAATACTTTCAGGGAAAAAACAATTTTCAAAAATTAGGTGGTAGAAAATTAATTTTTTTGGTATATAAAAAAATCTCAATAAAAAAATTATTTTCGATATATCCACACGGATAAATTCACCGTTTTTATCAACGATATTATAGCAAATTAATACTTTCAGGGAAAAAACAATTTTCAAAAATTAGGCGGTAGAAAATTAATTTTTTGGGTATATAAAAAAATCTCAATAAAAAAATTATTTTCGATATATCCACACGGATAAATTCACCGTTTTTATCAACGATATTATAGCAAATTAATACTTTCAGGGAAAAAACAATTTTCAAAAATTAGGCGGTAGAAAATTAATTTTTTGGGTATATAAAAAAATCTCAATAAAAAAATTATTTTCGAGATATCCACACGGATAAATTCACCGTTCTTATCAACGATATTATAGCAAATTAATACTTTCAGGGAAAAAACAATTTTCAGAAATTAGGCGGTAGAAAATTAATTTTTTGGGTATATAAAAAAATCTCAATCAAAAAATTATTTTCGATATATCCACACCGATAAATTCACCGTTCTTATGAACGATATTATAGCAAATTAATACTTTCAGGGAAAAAACAATTTTCAAAAATTAGGTGGTAGAAAAAAAATTTTTTGAGTATATAAAAAAATCTCAATCAAAAAATTATTTTCGAGATATCCACACGGATAAATTCACCGTTCTTATCAACGATATTATAGCAAATTAATACTTTCAGGGAAAAAACAATTTTCAAAAATTAGGCGGTAGAAAATTAATTTTTTGGGTATATAAAAAAATCTCAATCAAGAAATTATTTTCCATATATCCACACGGATAAATTCACCGTTCTTATCAACGATATTATAGCAAATTAATACTTTCAGGGAAAAAACAATTTTTACAAATTTAGGTGGCAAAAGAATTCATTTTTTGGGTATTTAAAAAAATCTCAATCGAGAAATTATTTCCCGCACGGATAAAGTCATCGAAATTTGAATAATAAAATTATAATCAATATCTCGATCAGAATAATATTCTGATAGAAAAAAATTCAATTGGAAAATAATTCATTTTGTGAGTTTTTTTTAAATCCTAGTTGAGATATTATTTTCTATGTATCTGCATGCATAAAGTCTCTGATAATTTTTGAAATAACGATATAGTAACAAATTAATACCTTTAATGGGAACAACAATAATTTTTCAAAGTAATTTAAGTGAGAGTAATTAATTTTGTGATCATTTTCTAATTCGATCAAAAATTTGCATAGAATTTTATTTGAACGTTTTGCGTAGTTGTGCTAGAAGGATAAATAATTTAATAAACACTTAGTGTTGTCGTCGGTTTTCGAAGTTACAATTTTTTATTTGGACAAAAATTCGTATAAAACCGGAAAAGTAATATCAGCCGAAAAATGTTGAATTGAAGTTTTGAAAAATACGTATGATTTGTAGAAAAAATTAATTATATGGAAAAGCCTACTACTCGTTTGGGGTCGGGGTCAAAATAGCGAATGATCAAAATAGTGAATGGTTAAAATAGCGATTTTCTAAATTAGGAACGTCCGAATGAGAAGGGTCATCATTATTATTATCATTAGATTCAATATTTTGACATTTATCTTATCAAAATGCAATCAACATAGCGAATGATAAAAATGGCGAATGGTTGAAAAAACGAATTCCGTTAATATGGCCATTCAACTTTTAGAAGTGCCTTTTTTTTTAATTCGCTATTTTGACGATTCACTATTTTGACGATTCGCTATTTTGATGATTTGCTTTTTTGACGATTCGCTATTTTGATGATTCGCTATTTTGACAATTCGCTATTTTGACAATTCGCTATTTTGACGATTCGCTATTTTGACGATTCGCTATTTTGACGATTCGCTATTTTGACGATTCGCTATTTTGACGATTCGCTATTTTGACCTCAATCTTATCGAAATGCAATCAACATAGCGAATGATAAAAATGGCGAATGGCTGAAAAAACGAATTCCTTAAATATGGCTATTCCACATTTAGACGTTCCTTATTTTTAAATTCGCTATTTTAGCCATTCGCTAATTTGGTCATTCGCTATTTTGGCCCCCGCCCTTTTTTTTAAGTTATGAATTAAGTGTGCAAAAGTATGTTTAATATTATAATTTTATAACAAATAATAATCTTAAGTGGAAAAGTATTCGTTTTCCCGAGGAACCTTATACTGGAAAAAGGAAATCTTTGTTTCAATTATCCCGGCGCCTCCTTTTTATCTAGGGAAATTTTAAGCTATCGGGTTTGGGTTATGGCCGTTACGTTAAGGGTGACTACGCCTACGCAACATCGCGTAGAAGTGGTTTTGGCTGCCCACGCATCGAGGGCAAAGCTTTTACCAATCCTGTCTTCTTGAATGATCCGACTCACATAATTCTTCATCAATTAATACAGAGCTTTGCAAAAATTGTATTAAACAATTTCAAAGAAAAACTCAATAAAAGTAAGAAAGTTTGAAAAAAGTTCTGTTAAAAAAGAACACGCAAGTTTATTATCTAACAACAACAACACAAAATATTGAAAGTTCATTGAACAATTTATTTTACTTAATATGTGTTAATTCTTTAATCTGATGTCCTAATAAAAATTATTTAACGAATATACTTTGTATAACATTTTTGGTGCGAAAATTCATATATTTAATTTAATGTATATTAGCGTGTGCCAAAAAAAGCGATATTTTTTTTTCTTTGCTTTCCGTCCAGAATATCGTAGAATACGTCTTAGTAATGATCCTGTCAAAAGCGGAGCTCATAATTTTTATTCTTAGAAGTCCATCATCGCGTTTAAAGTTTTCCCATTTAAATAACACAGGAAAGTGATTTTTTTCCCATTCTTTCTCCCTGCAATCTAAGAAGAAATTTTTTTTTATAAAATCGATGACTACATCTTATGAATCATTACATTTCGATCAAAAAATCTTGTTGAGTCAAATTTCTTTCTTCAATATTTGATTTATTACAGAGCCTTGAAATTTGTAATGTTTTTAATTTTCCGTTTCTTTAAATACATTTTTTAGCTAAACTATTGAAATTAGGACAAAAAGTTAAAGCAAAATTTTGTTGTCCGTCTGACGCACTACAATAAAGTCATCGGCGAGTTTTTCGTATCGTTGATATTTACAAAGTTACAGACCAACGAAGTCGTGGTTTTTGTATTTTTGACTGTTATTGAGTGAACTACTGATGTTAGTACAAAAAAGTCGATAGAGATTTATTAGAACATTGAATTTTCTAAAAAATCCGGGTAAAATTTCTTGCTAACGGTTTTAAGTTACAGAGTTCTTGAATCTTATTTTGATGGTTTTTTACACATATCCGATGGAAAATTTCAAGGCTCTGTAATAAATCAAATATTGAAGATAGAAAATCGACCGAATAAGATTTTTTGTTCGAAATTTAATGATTCATAATGTATAGTCATTAATTGTATGAAAAAAAAAATTCTTCTTCGGTTGCAGGGAGAAAGAATGGAAAAAAATCACTTTCCTGTGTTATTTAAATGGAAAAACTTCAAAAGCGATGATGGAGCTCTAAGAATTAAAATTATGAGCGCCACTTTTGACAGGATCTTTACTAAGTCGTATTCTATGATATTTTGGGCGGAGAGCAGAGAAAAAAATATCGCTTTTTTGGCACATCCTAATGTATATGTATGAAATTTCAAGTATTTTTAAATTGAACATCACTTTATTATGTATTTAATATGCAACTGCATTGGATTCATAGATATGCCGCATACTGTTTTTAAAAAGGACTCGACACTCATAATTTTCCATCACTCCAAACAGAATTACATGAAAATTTCTTAAAATTTTTCAAAAAAACCCTAATAACAGTAAGAAAGTTTATTTTTTCAAGTCTCGTATTAAAAAATGCTGGTGAATTTATCGCCACCAACGAAGAATGTCTTCACAGCTTATTTAATAATTTATTTCATGTATAACAGTGAGGTTAGATTTTCCGGAATTATTTTGTCTGACGGTCCTGCAAAAAATAATTTCGAAAATATACCTAATATAAAATAAAAATCCAGTATTTGCATAGTAAATTCACATTGAATCCTTCATTTTTCTTTATTAAAAAATTAAAACATCCATTGTCCGCACAAAAAGTTTTTATAACGTATATTAATATTTTTTTTAATTTTACTTTCTGCTTGAATTTTTCTATGGGGTTAATTCGTTGGTGAAAAAAGTATGTGTGAAGCATACTTAAAAGTTCTATTTATGGTAAATTTTAAACGGATTGTAGCATTAATCTACACATGCAAGAAAATCAGTGAAACGTGCTTCGGAACTTTTGGGTCTGTGTGTTTCGTACTACGTTTTACTTTGAGTTCATCGGGCTTTTATTGAACGACAGATAAGCACCATACGGGTCCCCCTGGATGCACTCACTGGTCCGGGTGAATGGATCAATTAACCCTTTCACCGTCCACCTATTACCAGGGCGTTTCCACGAGAACATTCCATTCACTTCGTTGCCTGACCCTTTCGGCTCATCTTTCACGTCGATTCGAACCCAAAAGTACTGTCCTTTTCTTGGTACTTAACGACTCACCATTCACTGAACCGTGTCAAGCTTTAGACTCTACGAAAATTCAAAAGGTCACTTAGAATAAATTTCTCAAATTTTTTTAATTAACCTGATGAATGAACTATCGGAGATTTATCTTGTATGAAGAAAAAAAAAGTGGAACTACTTTACTATATTGTACCTGAAAATTGATGTATATGAGCGATTCAACCGAAATTTAGCCATCAACAATTTTTTTTATTCGAAAAATTCTTAAAAATCGGGTTTCGTTATTGTAAAAACTTTAATTTTAATACGATAAAATAGAAATCTGATGAGATATTAACATTTTTTTATTTTTAATTTTAATTTTCGGAAGCATGTAAAATTTAATAGCCTATAACAAACAAATTAATACAGATATCCATGGGGTATTTTAGCTCAAAGTAAGTAAAATTTTCCGGAAAAATATCAACAATATTTTTTTTTTCACCGAAGGTACAGCATTTTTTAGCAAAATGAATTTCCTCAAATGCTATAGATGGAAAACAAATTTTCAAGATAAAAAAAATGAAATTCGGAATTGCGGTCTATTTTTAAGGCCAAATCATTTGAAAATTTTATTTTTTTTCACAGACTTCACTATATTTGAGCTGAATTAATGTCTTCAAATTACGTACATGAATAGCGAATGTTTTGTAATGGGATTACAAATCTTTGAAAAGATACAGCCATTTTCGTTACGAATCCGCTATGTCATCATGACTGAATTATAAAACTACAGCTATTACAAAAAAATTTCTTAAAGTCGTTATTAGATTAGTAATAATTCGAGGAAATCAATTGGGCTTAAATATTAATTAGCGAAGTTTTAGCGAATAAAGAGTTTTTTTCATCATTTGGCGTTAAAAATAGCCAGAAACTTTGAATCCCATTTCAATGAAAATCTTAAAAATACGTTATTCATATACAGAATTTAGGAAAATTCATTCAGCTGAATAGTGGCGAATTATTCAGTGAAAAAAAAGTGATTGATATTTTTTTCAGAAAATTCGAATTATTTTGAGCTAAAATGTTCCATTCTATTCATTTTTTTTTTGTTGCAGTCATAATATTCTACGTATTTCCACTTTTCAAATATGTATGTACGATGAAATTTTTCAAAGATGAAGACGTTCGAATGGACTTTTAAAATATTTTCATATCTTATCAAATTTATATTTTATCGTATTGAAATTGGATAAAATTTGTGCAATAACAAAAGCCGATAATTTCTTAATTTTTCGAAGGAAAAGAAATATTGCAGGCTGAATTTAGGTCGTTTCGCTCATGTATGATGATAATTATTAATGAGTGTCGTTTTGCTATTATTTACATGAAAAATTTTGTAAAACTGGTGACTCGAATCAGCGAGATATTTGAATCATATAAAAATTAATTACTGTCCTTTTGCTGCTATTAACATTGGAAAAAAATGGGAGCATTGAAAACAAATCAAATTATTCTATTTGGTATTCAAGGACTTGATTTCTTATCAAGGTTCACTGATGATTCACTGAACTGTGTCAAGCTTTACACTCTACAAAAATTTAAAAAGTCACTAAAAATTAATTCCGCTATTTTTGTCTGCAATAACTAAAAAATTTCTGATCGCCTTGATGAATGATCTGACAAGACTAATTTGGCATTAAAATAGAACAGTAAAACTCTTATATTCCATTGTACCTAACAATTCAGTTTTGGATCCAAATTCTAAATTTTGGTAATTTGAAACTTAGCTCGAAAGCGTTAGTATAAAGAGCAAATTTTTTCAAAATTAATTTGATTATTTGAATTAGCGAGGTTTTTGTATGAAATGAAGATTGATCAGTGTTCTTTCACTATTATTTTACCGAAAATGAAAGTTTGTGTACCAACTTATGGAGTATAGAATTTTCTTGTCGGTTTTGAAATTACTTGGTACTCACCATTCTCTCTTAATTAATGTACTATTCAACTGTTAGTGTAACATATTTGCTAAATTGTGAGAAGCTATATTTGAATAAATTGTTAAAAATACAAATATTATGAAAAAGTTTGCTAAATACTGGTTTTTCACTAAGACGGTATCCTACATTTTTATTTCTTGAAAAAAAAAACATGTATTTATACGTCAATTATTTTATCCACTGTTTCGTTTCAGAAAAAAGTCCAATATTTTCTTTCAACAAAAAAGATTTAAGATAATTTTTTAATAATATGCAGTCACGTTCCCCAGAATAAATTGATACACGCGAGTCTGTTAGACCTTAAATAACCGTTAGAGACTTAATTCAATTATTCTTCAAGCTAATTATCATCGAGCAAAAACCCCTAATCACCTTGATAACTTAAGCTATCGTGGACGTTATTTACATACGAATAAAGCAGTAAAGCTTCCGCCCCATGAACTTCGTCAAATTTCATGTTTGGCTTCCAATTTATTAAGGATGTATGATACGTACAGTCCCGCCAAAAGTGAGTTTCAGAGACAATTTCGATCACTTCCCGATGCGATAAAAATAGGGAAAAAATAATGCGTATAAAACGTGCTAGAAATATTGATTTCGCATAATAATAATCCCAAAATGTTATTAACAAAGTGGTGAAAAAAAATAATCGTTCAACAAACAATCAGTCAACCCAACTTTTTTGAAAATCAAAATGATATGTTAATTTATTTGAATGCATACGAATTTTTTCAGATTTTTTTCTTTATTTTGATTTTATATTTTATTTTTTTTTAAGTGTGCGCGAATTAACGAATTTTGGATATGTATTTGGCATAAAACCATGTACTACATTCAAGATTTTTTTGCAAAACGCATAACCAAAATTTGTTGTATTCTGCGCTTTTTTCAGAACAAAAAAAAAAAAAACAAAGAAAAAAATCTTAAAAAATGTGTATGCATTCAAATAAATTAACATATCATTTTTATTAGAGAAAAAGTTAGGTTGATTGATTGTTTGTTGAACAATTGTTTTTTCCACACATTTGTTAATAACATTTTGGGATCATTATTATGCGAAATCAAACTTTCCAGCCCGTTTTATATGCATTAGTTTTTCCCGATTTTTATCCCATCGGAAAGTGATCGAAATTGTCTCCGAAACTCACTTTTGACGGGACTGTACGTATCATACATCCTTAAGCTTAAATATTTTCAAATAAATATTCGATTTCATCGATAGCATTTATAAATTATTATCATAACTTAATTTTTCGACAAAATGAATATGAAATAAAATCTTCACAGGATCTTAAAATTACGATAAACATTACAAAAAAAAAGGAAATGCTTACATAGTTTTCCAATTTAAAAGACCTGCTTTAAATCCACAATTTGTTTCTAAGCCTTTTTCCTCGCCATCTCCATTTTAAGTACTCAAAGTCTTGAAATCATTTTCTTCTTCACAAAAACGAAGCACTTTTTTTTTCTCAGGTAGTGAAAATGACAAATTACGAAGTCCCGAAACTTTTTCCAGCGATATTTTCTTATTTCATCAAAGTCCTGCCCGGAAAATGTCCCCTTTTATTTCGATGTATCAAGAAGCGATGAGCGATGGGATTTTGGCTGGTAAAGCTTCTTCGTAATCACGTTGAAGTCGTTGTCGGATATAATGCGCGGCCGTCAGACCTCATTGATGGCCCCGTAAGGTTCTTATCGCTTTTTTCCCCGATGATGAAATCTGTCACGCAAAAAAAAAAAATTGCTTCTTCTCGTGGAGAAGTCGATCGTGGCAGTTTTTTTATTTTCGTTGGTGGGGAGTTTCAGGCTACGTAAAAGCTCCAGCTGGAACTCAACGCCCACGCACCAAACTACTGAAGGCCAATCACAGCCGAGCACGCACTTAGGGACAAGTGTGTGTATGCGAGCCCTTATTGTATACACGAAAAGCTCACGAGCATCGACGAAGCGAGCGTGGAAGGATGAATGAAGCTCCTCGACTAGCGTAGACTCTACGCCGGCCCGACGGCGACGTCGCCCTTGGCCCTCGCCAGTAGAATCAGTCAGTAGGGCGCTCGCCTACCGAATTGTTCAGGCCTCGAGTTTTCCTGCCTTTCAACGCTTTTCCTCGGCCGCCTTTTCTCATTTGTAGTGACTTTTTTATCGCCAAAATTCAAGTCCGTCCAACAAACTTTCAATTAGTGAAAACGTTGAAAATTTTTTGTTCGAAATAAAAAATTCAATTAGTAAAGTTTCAAAGGTGAAATTCGTTTTGTAGCAATAAATAATTCAATTAGTGAGGACGGAAAGGTCAAATACCTTTTTTGAAAATAGATAATTAAGTTCAATTAGTGAGGACTCAATGGTGAAAACCCTTTTTTGGAAATAAATGGTTTAATCAAATTACTAAGGACTGATTGGTGGAATTTCTTTTGTGAAAATAAATTATTTAATTTGTGAGAAAATTGAAAGGTGAAATCCCTTTTTTTGGAAATAAATAATTGGATTAGCGAGGATTGAAAGGTTAAATCTATTTTTTTGAATAAATAATTAAAGTAGTGAGGATTGAAAGGTGAAATCCCTTTTTTTGGGAATAGATAATTGAATTAGTGAGGACTGAAAGGGGAAAAGCCTTTTTTCAAAAGTTTTTGTGTGCTGAGATAAAAATGATAAAATAATCGGAAATAGTTTTCATTTGTCTGATGGGAAAAAGTAAAATCTCTTCGACAGAAACAATAATAAATGAAAAAGTAAATTCTCAGTATATTTTGTATCATAGTATAGAATGAATGAGTAGCTTTGGTGGTTTAATTGCTTTGGTTTCGTAGTAAAAAATTTCATCTGAGATATTGAATGAAAATAATTTTTTTGAAAATGTCAATATTAAAAAATAAAATTGCCAGGAACTTTTGCTGCAAAAAAATGTGACCTCTATATCAAATTTTACTCAGGAATTTATATTTAGAGAAAAAATGTGCAAAAAACGATAAGCCAAACTTCACCAATAATATTAAACAAATAGTGAACGTTTACGTATTTAATGTGTGTCACGATGACACCATTCGATGTTTCGTGCGAAAAATACATACGTTTCTGTGACCGGAAGTAGAAAACGTGTTTTTTTTTTCAACACCATAGCGGAAAATCAACAAACTCATTTTTGGACTATTTGTAGCTGATCGTGTGTGTACAGCATGATATGCTTTCGTTGCACTTCGACATCAGAGACAAGCTGTATAGAAATGGAAAATTGAAGGCTCGTAGATCGCATAAAGAAGAAAAAAACGTCATTTTTTTTCGAAGAAAGGATAACAAACAGATGATCTTAAATTTGCATCGGCAAACGGTGAAATACCGATCCAGGAATTCGAGCGCTGTGTATATGCCGACGATTTCCGGTTTACACTGACTCATAGACTCGATTCTCGTGATGATGAGGCAAGCGAGATCGCAGACGTCGACGACTTATTAAAACTTATAAAAGTTTCACGGTGGTAACGACGTTTGCTGGGCCCTGGAAAAAAAGAAGAAGCTGTAGAAGCGAATATATTATAAGAAAAAGCAAAACACTCAAATGTTGGTGTTAATTATTCACTTCAAAGTATTTCTAATGATGATACGTCGCGATTATAGTCAAATGCATAGTGCTAATCGTAGCAATACTCGAGACAGACAAACACAGCTATCCGGGACAAAACATTCGGGATCCAACATCAGACAATGTATTGACACCGTTGTTCACTACGGTAACTGCAAAAAAATGTTTAAAATTTTATTTATAGTATTATCCACTTTCTAATTACTGTATTTATCGCAAAATGGGTTTGGAATGTTCCAAGCAACTTTTTAACAATTGTAATCTGTCTGTAGTTATGCTGATGAAATATTTCTCTGAAAATTCGTAATAAGTTTCTGACTTTTCGTGTGATTTTGAATTTTTTTTAATCGAAGGGAATTGAATCGATTATGAACTTGGGTGACAATTTCTTATTTTTCTTGCTTAAGTTTCTTGCTTCAAGTTTTAGATTGAGAATTTTCAAAAATTGAATAAATATGATGTATTTATTTCCGAATGAGGAATTTCACGAGGAACTCTTATTTTTTTGTAAGCGTTGAATGAGATGAGTTTTTTTTAAGTCGAGTTAAACATTGTGGATTTCAGTCAGTCACTTTTTGTTTTATATTTATAAATACAACATTTGCTTATGCAATTTTCTTTGATAAGGATCCAACATCAGACAATGTATTGACGCTGTTGTTCACTACGGTAACTGCAAATAAATGTTTAAAATTTTATTTATAGTATTATCCATTTTCTAATTACTGTATTTATCGCAAAATGGGTTTGGAATGTTCCAAGCAACTTTTTAATAATTGTAATTTATCTGTAGTTATGCTGATGAAAGATTTCTCTGAAAATTTGTAATAAGTTTCTGACTTTTCGTGTGATTTTGAATTTTTTAAATCGAAGGGAATTGAATCGATTATGAACTTGGGTGACAATTTATTATTTTTCTTGCTTAAGTTTCTTGCTTCAAGTTTTAGATTGAGAATTTGCAAAAATTGAATAAATATGATGTATTTATTTCCGAATGAGGAATTTCACGAGGAACTCTTATTTTTTTGCAAGCGTTGAATGAGATGAGTTTTTTTTAAGTCGAGTTAAACATTGTGCATTTCAGTCAGTCACTTTTTGTTTTATATTTATAAATACAACATTTGCTTATGCAATTTTCTTTGATAAGGATCCAACATCAGACAATGTATTGACACCGTTGTTCACTACGGTAACTGCAAAAAAATGTTTAAAATTTTATTTATAGTATTATCCATTTTCTAATTACTGTATTTATCGCAAAATGGGTTTGGAATGTTCCAAGCAACTTTTTAACAATTTTAATCTGTCTGTAGTTATGCTGATGACATATTTCTCTGAAAATTTGTAATAAGTTTCTGACTTTTCGTGTGATTTTGAATTTTTCAAATCGAAGGGAATTGAATCGATTATGAACTTGGGTGACAATTTCTTATTTTTCTTGCTTAAGTTTCTTGCTTTAAGTTTTAGATTGAGAATTTTCAAAAATTGAAAAAATATGATGTGTTTATTTCCGAATGAGGAAATTCACGAGGAACTCTTATTTTTTTGCAAGCGTTGAATGAGATGAGTTTTTTTCAAGTCGAGTTAAACATTGTGGATTTCAGACTGTCACTTTTTGTTTTATATTTATTAATACAACATTTGCTTATGCAATTTTCTTTGATAAGGATCCAACATCAGACAATGTATTGACGCCGTTGTTCACTACGGTAACTGCAAATAAATGTTTAAAATTTTATTTATAGTATTATCCATTTTCTAATTACTGTATTTATCGCAAAATGGGTTTGGAATGTTCCAAGCAACTTTTTAACAATTGTAATCTGTCTGTAGTTATGCTGATGAAATATTTCTTTGAAAATTTGTAATAAGTTTCTGACTTTTCGTGTGATTTTTAATTTTTTAAATCGAAGGGAATTGAATCGATTATGAACTTGGGTGACAATTTCTTATTTTTCTTGCTTAAGTTTCTTGCTTCAAGTTTTAGTTTGAGAATTTTCAAAAATTGAATAAATATGATGTATTTATTTCCGAATGAGGAATTTCACGAGGAAATCTTATTTTTTTGCAAGCGTTGAATAAGATGAGTTTTTTTTAAGTCGAGTTAAACATTGTGGATTTCAGTCAGTCAATTTTTGTTTTATATTTGAAATTACAACATTTGCTTATGCAATTTTCTTTGATAAAAAAATTGTTAATTAAAGAAATTTATACTATGGAGAGGAATCGACGCAGGCTTAGAGTGACAGAATATATCCCTGCAAATACAAGGGGATTACGAAATGAGTAGTTTCCTACCTTTTCCATAGTCGCCCCTTTTCACAAAAAGCCACGACAATGGAAAAAATAGGAAACTACAACATTTTCCTACTCGGAAGGAAAACCGTTATTGATTTAAAACGATTCGCCTACGATCTGATAAAAACATGTGTTGATTTCTATTCCATTTTCAATTTCTACAATTACAAAATCAATTTGAAAATCAAGCGAAGCATCAAAAAATATTTTAATGGATTGTAATATCGAATTTAAAAAAATCAAAGATCTGATTAAAACCGTGGCTATTTCCCTTTTCAAAAATGAATCAAGTTTTACTATATTCTGAAATTGAATCAGATAATTCTCAAGAAATTGGATAAGCTGCGTTATTCCATTAAAAATGGTACTATCTTTATTTAATGAACCAACAAACCATTTAAAGTCAACGGCTTAGTTTTAGTGATTTTCAGGCAACTTTCTTACCCTACTTGTCTAAAATCATACAAATAAAGGAGCAGGACCGAGTGTCGTAGTTTCGGTCACTGCGAATGCGCGCTACCCATTCGCTGCATATCGAATGGTGGAAGAAACCGACAATGGTACGGATACCCTTGACCGAAACTGGAACTGTGACTGAAATTGGGCCGCTTACCTTACGCTTAAAATTAAAAAAGAAAGTTTCATTCAAATTTTCTCCACATCCTTTTATTTAAAATGAGCAACTTGAAAAAAAAATTTATTGTCGAAAGTGCGCTTAAAGGTTCGATAAAGAAAGAGAATAACAATGAAAATTTTTGGAAGCCCACTTAATGATTTTTAAATCAATATATTTAAATTCATTAAAATAAAAATTTGAATTTATCAAAACTTAAATTTGAATTTATCAAAACTTAAATTTGAATTTATCGAAATTTAAACTTGAATTCATTAAAATTCAAATTTGAATTTATCGAAATTTGAATTTGAATTCATTAAAATTCAAATTTGAATTTATCGAAATTTGAATTTGAAGTCATTTAAATTCAAATTTGAATTTATTGAAATTCAAATTTGAATTTACTGAAATTCAAGTTTGAATTTATTGAAATACAAATTTGAATTTATTGAAATACAAATTTGAATTAATTAAAATTCAAATTCTTTAAATTAGTTTAAATTAATTTAAACAAGGGTAACCCCTCGTTTTGCATTATAATATTAATTAACAATTCCTCTAAACGTATAGCTCAATAGTGCATTACCTGAAAGTGCAGTGCTTAATAAAAAAATTGGCTTAACCCCATTGGCCTGCATCCCAGCAATCACAACAAAGTCCATAACTATTGAACCATGTTCAATTTTTGGATCGTCACAGATCAATTATAAAAGCTAGATTTACAAGGCAAATTTGGAGATCAAGTATATCAGCCAGAATATGTTTGATAATTAAATCTTTCATGGAATGGAAAAAAACTGCAAAGTTCAAATAGCTTACTTATTATTTTTGGTTTGATTACAATATAAAGAATAATATAAAGCTATATAAAGAAGTATGTTAATCGATTTTGGCTTCCTTAAAGAGGAAGCTTTGAAAAAAAACTAAAGTAATAAAAAAACAATTCGTAAAATTCAACATTGCAGCTTTATTTTTCCTCAAAGTTGAATTTCCAAAGAATTTCAACCACATAACGAATTATGACAAAACTATGTACCTATTATTGCTGAATACAACCGGTTTGCCTTTTTTGGTTTAAAAAATTATCTTTATATTTTTCAGCCAAAAAGTAATATTATCGGGTCGCGAAATTATCTGAAAAACTTCATTGAAAAGTTCACATGAAACTACAACTTTTATGTTAAAACAATGTTTTTCTGACTCAAATTTTTCAAGATATATTGACTTCAAGACATACATTTTTCGGAATATTGGATTTAAAAATCTAGAAAAATGAGTAAAGAGTACTTTCAACCGGTACTAAATTCTGTCCAATAATGGGACTAACCAAAAAGCTTTCAAAAAAGAAAGTGGCTGAATTGACGAAGAATCCCTCACATACATACATACATTTTTTCCTAAACCACTTCCTCTTTATTTTCGCGCATTCCAAGTGTCCTGACATGAAAACCTCAAAAAAAAAAAAAATTTCACAAACAGAAACCTTTCTCGATGAGGCAAAAAACAAAAGCAGCCGACGCAATCCCGCAATAGCGTCTTACGTTGCACAATAGGTCAATTCTGCATTGCCTCGAAGTGCAGTGCTTAAAAATATTCGCCTAATCTGCATTCCAGCAGTCGCGAAAAAAAAAACTTTCATGACATTCAATTCACGTTGAAATTTTGAATCGCCACGAGAGTCATGAATGTGCAATGCATGGGCGACGTGAATATTCATATACCTGAGCCAGTGAAAGCCTCTCCTTGACCGTTACCAAGGAAGAATCTATTGTCACGTGTTTCGCGAGATGCAATGGTGGGAGTTTCCTTTGATCTCCCGCCAAAGCTGCTTACCGGAAGATGCAAGAGTCGTTCTCTTCCTCTACCCACGACGACGAGGCCATTGGCCGTTAAATTTCCCCCTCCATCGCCGCTCCCCTACCTCATCGCTCTCTCAAATCCGTTGAATCTACTTCCAAGTCTCTCGAGCGTATTGCGTTAGTTCGAATGCGGAGCTTGCGCAGCAAAGTTTCCTTCTTCCGCATCAACTAATTTTGAGGTTACAATGTCGCGTGTGTTGTTGTTATCCCGACCGATTTTTGGGCAATTGAAAATGTATGTCGACATCAAACGAACAGTGCTTGTTTTATTGGTTCACATTTTATGGGCTACAGGTGCGTGCACATTGAATATATTAAATATTCATAATCGTCTATAAGATTTAAACATCTTGAACACAATGTTTTATGAGTAAAGCGTTCGCTTTGGTACGAATCTCTCCGTGGACCAAACGCGTATGTGTTTGTGTACGTGTGTGTGTGGGTGTTTTATTTAGACGAGCGGATGTACATCCGGTTTCTCGTTTTTCGCTTGCTCGGTTTTTTGAGACAAATAAACGCGACTTTTAACCGAATTCGTGGATCGATTAACCGGAAATTGCGATGTAATTGAGGATGCTGAAGAGCATTTGGGAATAAATTGGATAAATAATTAAAAGGCTTCTTCCGTTAGTCGAAATTCGTCATAAATTGCTTCTATTTTTGTATGTTAGTTAAATTAACTGTTGAGGACGTGGAGGGAATATTGAAAAATCGTTTTTCAATGGTTTTGTGTCTCAATTTAGTTTTTTTGGGAATTACTTGCATCCAAGTAAATGTTATTGACATAGAGAAACTTTTGTAGGCACGTAATTCCAATGGAAAGATACGTATAAGCTAATTTTCAATATATTATATTTTTCATGTTACTTTGTTTTTTTAAAGATTAGAAATAGTATTTGTCTGATTATAATTATTGAGAGAATACTTCGCTTATCAAAAAATGCTTTATTGATTTATCGTTTGGATTTTGTTCGGAATTTTTTTTTTTTAATTGTAGGTGTTTTTCCGATTTATGTTGGGCTAGGTCACGATAAATAAGGCTTATAACTTTTGATCAATTCATAGCAAATCAAAATGTAGTGGTGAATTGTTTGAGTATCTTTCAATGAACACTTAAAGCTATTGTTTATTAGCGAAAAACAAATATAGTTGCATTAAAAACACTTTTGAAAACTAAATAGTGAAGAAATAGCACTTTGAGATTTTTTAATATGTCAATACGTTTTTGTGGCATTGAATAAAAATGATGGATGCTTATTATGATAAAACTCTACTGCTTCTCTAATTTCTCCAGAATTTCGGAACTTTGTAACGACTTTAAAGTATTTTCTTTACTAAAACAATATAAAAACGGGACTTTACAAAGTTTCACATGAAAATACGTTTTGCTTCCACAAAGATAAAAAACCGAATGCATTCCTCGTAAAATTGAACTGCTTATCAAGTTTACCTGTAATTCTTAGACATATTAAAAAGCCATTAAAAAACAAATTCCTCTAGTGTATCAATGTCCGCAATTGGAAGTTTCAACTTCAAATAATCGCAACTTGTGCAAAGATATTTCGTAACTTTACTTCCGGCAGTAGGAACGGAATTGTAGCAACGTTGGTATTTTTCACGCAAAAAACAAGTCTTATGCGTAAACATTTCGCAACCTGCGTTTCCGATTTAAAAAACAGGATGTAGTTGATTCTCATTGCGTACAACATGTATATGGGGCATTTTATCCCGATTCGACCTGTGTTTCACCACGACCTTCTCGATTTGGCTCGTAATTTTGTGTAGGATTGTTTAGACTTTAGACCCTCAAATGCACCAGATTTTCATTTTTTATTTTTTCTAGGCAAATTTTCTAAAAATGACATCGAATGCCATAATCCAAGAATCCGAAAAAATGTTGAAATATAATTTGTCGAGCTTCAAAATTTTCTAGCTATTGCCAAATTGGGCAAGTTTTTTCTCCACTAGTTTTAAAGCTTTTTAATGAGAAATAATTATTGTTAGATGGAAAACAAATAAATCTAGTACATTTAAACGTTTATTTATGTAAAGACGGATTCTATCAAATTTTCTTCTATTTCACCAGGCTTAAGGATGTATGATATGTACAGTCGCGCCAAAAGTGAGTTTCAGAGACAATTTCGATGACTTCCCGATGGGATAAAAATCGGAGAAAAATAATGCATATAAAACGTGCTGAAAAGATTTATTTCGCATAATAATAATCCCAAAATGTTATTGACAAATTGTTTAACAAAAACTCAGTCAACCTTACTTTTTTTCTAATGAAAATGATATGTTAATTTATTTAAATGCATACAATTTTTGATTTATTTTGATTTTGATTTTTTTTAATTTCAAAAATTTGCGCGAAATAGAGAATTTTGGATATATGTTCGGTATAAAACCATCTACTACACACAAGATTTTTTTGCAAAACACTTATCCAAAATTTGTTATATTCTGCGCATTTTTCAAAATAAAAAAAATAAAAATAAAGAAAAAAATCTAAAAAAATTCGCTTGCATTTAAATAAATTAACATATCGTTTTCATTAGAAAAAAAAGTTAGGTTGACTGAATGTTTGCTGAACAATTGTTTTTTTCACCAATTTTTAATGACATTTTGGGATTATTATTATGGAAATCAATCTTTTCAGCACGTTTTATATGGATTATTTTTTTCCGATTTTTATCCCATCGGGAAGTCATCGAAATTGTCTCTGAAACTCACTTTTGGCGGGACTGTACGTATCATACATCCCTAAACTCTATTCCAGCATCAAACTAAAATATTTGACAAGTCTTTCATAGTAGATCGATTGTTTCTCTATTTATTAATATTTTTCCACCTCAAAAAAGCTTAAAAACTATATGAACAAAAAATCTAGCTCACTTCGACTGCAACCTAGAAAATTTCTATATCCAACAAAGTATTTTTCGGAACTTTTTCAGTTTTTTAAATTATGGCATTCGATATGTCACTTTAAAAACTTTTTGAAATACAAATTTGCCCAGAAAAAATTAATCATAAATATTTCGTGCATTTAAGGGTCCAACCAATCCTACAAAAAATAAAGAGCCTAATCGGGGAGGTCGAGGGTCAAACCCAGGTCGAATCGGGATAGAATGCCCCGTATATACCATGTATACATGTATACAGCTTCCCGTGGATATAGACGCACATGAAGAGTCTCACACAATCGCGAAATTGATTCACGCATTTGCTGTCAGTAGTTACTGCGCATACAGTAAACCTCGAATACGTGTTTGCGTGGCAAGATTATTTTGCCGACGTTTCCGATTCATCATTTGCTCGGCAGCTGCCGACACGTATATAGTGCACATGCACATATGTAAAGCTGCGGTTATCGCGCATTGGTGAAGCGGTGCATCTGCTCATACCCCCACTTTTTACGCCCCACGACGTGCTCTCGGTTCCGTTCATAAAATTAGACCAATGTTTACTTCCTGCGCGAAGCTACAGTCGCGATTTTAGCCTGTCTGCCTTTTATTTCTACAATTTTTTTTCGCCCCTATAGAAATCTTCGTGGATCTTGCAATTTTTTCTTTCTCGCCGACTTTTTTCGAGACATTTTTCGCAACGTTGAGCCGGCGAGTTATTAGCGAGACCACGAAACTGCGCATCGAGGAGTCGAGCTTTATCATTCAGCGATTAATCAATGGGCGCTATGGTTACCGTACGTTTATCGCACTGTTATTGTGAAATAATTCGTTGTTTGCAAATACAGTTGCAATTATAGAGCATGAAGTCATTGAGGCCTCTTTTTATGGAAGTACGATGTGATTTCATGTGTGATTCATGAGACGCTGCTGGTATCTTGCAGTACGAGTCAAGTGTTTCGTGCTTTGCATTGCAGAAATTTTCAGACCTTATCAAATTTGTGGATACACATTTTCTTGCAGCGCTGATAAGGCATTTTTTTTAGGAAGCGTAGCTCAATGGTTGCAGTGCGAGTCCATTTTTTTTGGCTTCCGTGCGACAATTTCATTCTCTGATGACTCCAAAATCATGTTAAATGAGGCATTTGCCAATATTTTGTTAATATACTTTGCCCATGTTTTATTGTTTTATTTATTTATTTATTTATTTATTTATTGAGTTATTGATTTGCATTGCAAGAACCGTAATTTTTTTCAACCGGTAAAGAAAATACATATTAACTGTGAAATTTGTCGAAAGGTAACTCTTGTCTAAAGCAAAAGTTTATAAATTGTAGTCTACTTTTTTTGTTCTGCTTGTGTAAATTTTGGTCTTCAATAGGTTCAAATTCATGTCGACGGGCCATTCTTCAATATTTTGGAAAATTTGTACTTTGGTTTGGAATTACTGGTCAGTATTGATGATTCGCACTGCAAGAAGAGTCATTCTTTCGAATCGGTGCTAAACTTACACATTCACTGCAAAATTTGCAAATGAAGACTGTCTTCTAGCCAAAATAGCATAAGCGCTTATTGAAAGAGACATAGAACAGTATTTTTAATCATCTCCACATGATCTGTTAGTTACAAGCAATTACATATATTGCGCAATGTGTCTATCAATTGAGCTACTCATTGCAATAAATACAGACTCACTACAATATTCAGAGCAACCGTGTTTAAAATTTATTCTCTGTCTTTTGAGTTTTTAAAACTAATTTTCTTTGACCGAATTCTTCATTCCATAAGTATTATAAAATACCACAAATTAAGAACGTTAGAAAATTTACAAAATGTTAATGAACATTAATTTACAAAAATGACAGTGTTTATCGCAAAATATTTGGTTGCCAGTCCAAGTAATAGAAAATTCTACATGACAGTTTTCTTCAACTTACATGAAAAATTAAAGCGCAGCTTATTTGTAACTGTGGACACGCTAATGTTACCTAATTTCCACCAACCCTTGAATAAAATTAGTTGATTCTATAGTAAAACTGAACAGATAAATATCATATAGACAGATAGAATTTTTTGTGCTTGCGATTAAAAGGCACAGAAAACAGTTTAATTGGGTGAAGATATTTTCATTTTATCTCAAAATATCAGAAACGTCATCTCAATCTTCACCAAGATACGAGAATATCAATAGAACAACGATCAAACAAAATTTGGTCTTGTCGTTAATAAGTAGCAATAACGTATCGCTGAATATTGTGCTAATATTAACATGTCCCTTCGTTTTTTTAGGGGGTACTGGTACACCTCTGACCGGTCGCTATATTAGCGATGACGACAGCTATGAAACTTCAAACAATGACGATGGACGTTCAAGTTCTCTGGAGAGGATCTACTTAATCACGGAGCGAAGGTGGCACGCAGAAACGGTGCTGCCAGTCCCCTTGCTGCCGGCCACTGAGGGGATGTCTGCTCGGTCACACCACAGGTAGAATAACGATCTTTCTTAATATTAAGGGGTGTAGGCCACAAAAAAGGCTTTTTTTTTTGGAAATTTCTTTCAGAAAAACTATTAGAGTCATCGATTTTTTGAGAAAGGGTATCTATTGTACATATCATTAACTGTATACAGTAATTTTTTCATAGTAATTAATTAAAAAACGGCGGCTGTAAAGCGTTGTTGGGATGACATCTCTTTTTTTTTGGAATCCACGGCCGGACACACAGCTTCTGTAATTTTTTAATTATGATGAGTTCTTTAACGGTTTTCACTTATACATAACAGTAGCTAGAGAAGTACGTAGGATTTTTTCGATACAGGTATTTTTGACAAAATGACGAGCATCTAAAGTGAAAGTTCAAAAATTTGGCCTAAAAATCGTTCGAAAATTATCAATAACAAAAAAACTATGCAACTTAAAAAAAAAATGCTACGTACTTTTGTAGATAATGTATTTTTGAAGATATATCCAAAATTTCAAATAAATCGGTGGTAAACTTTCTGAGTTATGATTCCGGCCAACTTGAAAAGAGGAGTTTTGAGATAAACGCGTTTAAAGTTTTGAGTAGTAGAAAATCATCGATAATATTGATATACCTTTAATCTGCAATGCCTGCACCATATAATTGGCCCTCCAATTGAGTGTCCTGCTCTTGCATTTCTTTCCTGCTCGATTTTGAAGCCATTCTTGCCTCTTTTATCACTTCAGACAGTGATCTCTCTTCAAGCATTATGCGGTGATCGTTGATCGCCAGACACTTTTTGTAGGAATTCACGCCGATTTCTAAGCCCATTTCTTTCATAATGTGTGAAATTGATGAAAACCCGTCATTGTATGTACAAACTGCAATATTTGTGGCTACATCCAAAACAGTTTTACTACTAGAAACCGAATTTGGGGCCGATGCCCACACATTCGAATTGAAGCTTTCGTTGTTGTTTTGCGTGTAACCACCGATAAATCGCGTAAGAAGATCATCACTGGTCAGTTCTCCGTAGATTGGTTTGATAGCTTCATACACATTAGCTGGAAAAGCTGGCTCTATAAACATAAGTTTATATTCAGCCAAACTATTTGTAGCTTTAGCCCGTTGCCATGAACACCATGAATCCTCTCCGATCGGACATTTGGTGCACAAAAGAGAGGTTCCTTGCTGACCGGGCATCCCATTAAAATTCGAAAATGGGGCATTTACAAATTTTTGCCTGCCGTAATCTTTTGGGACAGCATTCTAAAAACCCTAATGAGTCATTTCCAAGGAGAAAAAAATCGATTTTTCGAAAATTCTAGAGTGGCCTAACCCCTTAAAATAGTATATTTCAACGGTAGTGCGAAAAAAACTTTTTCTGATGAGACAAGAAAACGTTTTTGGCACGAGTATCGAACTCAATTTTATTTTGCAAGGTGTGTTAAATGGGCTGTTATGCATGCCAAACGTTTTCGTTCGACTCATTCTACGCACGGAGTGGAACAAAAGATTATTTCGCTGCTTATAAGAATCACTATAAACTATAATTTTTATTTATTTAGGATCCGACAGTCCGCCACTGGACTGGACGATGCTGGAATGGATTCACAAGCAGCTCAACTCGGTACCCGCGCTGGTCAGGAGGTCAGCTCGACCGCCTCTCTATCATGGATAGATTGGGAATTGCCCATTTCTGTAATAGTCTGTGCTGTTACTGGTGCTGTTCTTTTCACTTTTCTGGTAAGAACAATATTCTCCCCAAACTACATGCAAATAAATGTTTTATCAGGAGTCGCGGCAGCGACTCGACGCTAAGTTTTAAAAAAAGAATACTGACTATCCACAGATTTTTACACAAGTGAAATAATTTTTTTTTCTGGCTATAAAATATTGAGATATGAAATTTGAAGCATCTCCTGTCTATTCAGCCACTTTTTTTCGACTATCTCAGCCCCATTGGTCACATCAAAATACTACTAAAAATCACTGCATGTGAATTTTATTAGATTTTCTAATTAAATATTTTCACAAACACCGTTTCTTGCTTCAAGTAAACATATCTTCGATAATTAAAATTAATGAAATAATCCATAAAGGTTGGAGTTTTCAATCAGTTTTTTTGGAATTCAGGATTATTTTTTAAATTGCAAACGGATATTTCTTTCGAGCTAAGAAAATTGAAGAGGATTTCTCCATGACTGTCGATATCGCAGAAAAAATACCGGGTGGCACGAATCGAGGTTCTAGAGTTAAAAAATGAAATAACAATACACCGTACGAAATCGACCGTATTTTAGTTTTATTCCATTTCTTAACCCTAGAACCTCGATCTGTGCCACATTAGTGAATTTTTTGTTACATCGACAGTTATGCGGGAATATTCTATAATTCTCTCAGCCAAAAAAAAATATCCGATTTTAAATAAAAAAACTAATTGTGCCGTTTTTAATGATAAATCAGGGTTACCAAAAGGGGTGAATGATTTAAGATGTTCCATTGGAAAGCTAACACAAAACTACAAGTTTCATGTGCAGACATTTTACTTCAGTACCGTCAAGTTTTCCAAATATTATCCCTTAAAAAACGGCGTCTCTTTAAATGTATGATTGAATAACCCACTTATTGGGGAAATCTGAAATGTACAAAAGAAATATGGCTAAATTGACAGATCTTTATTGGGGAAGCGGGATATATTATTTGTTATTGTATTAACATAACAGTTTCGGTCGAGTATCTTAAAACAAATGGAATAGTCCGAATTCAATAACGTATATCTTAGATGATTTTATTTGAAATTGTTTATACAATATGATAATATAATATATACATAAATATTATATTATCATATTGTATAAACAATCTATGAGGAAGCCAAAATAAATAATAAATGTCTTCCTCATAGAGGTAGATTTGTTAAAAATTGAAATTTTCAAACATCCTCTTTGTATAATTGCATTGTTTTCCGTGAATAAATAAATAAATAATACGAATGATTGTTCTTCAGCTCCTGGTATGGCTGCGGAAGCAAATGTCGAGTGAAAGGAAGAAGTCTGGCGATGGAGACAGGCGAGGGCTGGTGGAAGAGGGAGCAGTGGGTCCTGCACCTCAGGAAAAACCAGGAAAGAGTTTCGAGGAAAAACCGGGAAAAAGCTCCATGGAAGCACAATGGGTGCGTCAACCGATTGTCAAGCCGCCTGTATCCATTCAGCCTATCAGAGCTATACCAGAAACGAGCGGATTGCCCGAGGTACATTATTTTATTTCATCTTTTTAAGTCTCCAAGTTTTAAACTGTTAAAAAAAAATTCTCCAATGCTCGCCATTTTTCTACACCAAAATATTTTTTTAAGCGCCAGTTTTCGAAATTAAAATTTAACTTTAAACTAAAAACTTTAATTACTAGTTCAAATTATAGTATCGAAACTTTAAAAAAATAAACGCGTACGATTTCAAGTGCTTAACAGAAGAACAAAAATTCTTCAATTCTCGACATTGTTCTACATCAAAATATGTTATCAAACGCCATTTTCGAGAATTCAATGTTTTGAATTATCACATGTATATAAAGGAATAAGACGTTTGTAATTTCAAGTTTCTAACAGATAAATAGAACTCCCTTAATTCTCGACATTTTTCTACATCACAACATTTTTTTCAATGCCGGTATTGAAAAGTCAATTTTTCGAAATTTTTGCATCCACATAGAAAAAAAAAACCTGCGCTATTTCACGCGATAAATATTCTTTAAAATTACAATTCGGCGAAGTGTTTCGGAATATTTTCTTCAAAGTCGAAGAAGATTTTTTTTCAAATGTGCCAAATACGTTATCTTACATATTACAAAATTAAATAAGACTAACTTCACCTAGTTTCGTCGGATAAACACTAATCATGCGTGGTTGGTTAAAAATTAACGAAAAAAATTTCAATTATTTTTTTTTCTCGTCACTTTTAGTTGATATTTCAGTGAAATCGGAGGAAAAAAATAGCTCAAAAACGTTATGTCTATAGGTATTGTCTATAGTGACGCCAGAACGAAGGCCAGAGCTAATTCGCATCAAGGCGAAAGGTTTGCTCGAGCGTCGCGGTTCGAGTGCGAGTCTGACGATCGAACTCGCACCTGCACCGGAAAGTCCGCCGCACATGGTAACACCTACGCGGGAATGCACGGCCGAGGAGTTTCTGTTGAGCGCGGGAAATGTTCTCTCGCGTTCGCAGTTGAAAAAAGCCGTGAAAGATCCCTCATCCTTGCACAAAGAGTTTTGGGAAGTTCCGCTGAACGTGCCCGAAAAAGTCGAGATATTCGGATCTGGGATTAAAAATCGCTATTCCGGAGTTCTGCCCAATTCACAATCCAGAGTCGTGCTCTCTGGAATCGACGATCCACTCGCTAGTTACATCAACGCCAATTACATAAGGGTAAGTGTTGGCTTATCAGCTAATTATCTCGAAATTCATTCAAAATGGAGAACACAATTATTCTCACCGAAAATCTGATTTAATTTGAATATGGTTTTTCCGTGACAACACTAACAATCATTTCTTAAGGAGGCATCTTCGTATATAGATTTGGAAGATTAAATTACAAAATTAATATATATTGTAAATTGAAACATTCTGAACGATCTCAAAAAATTAGAAAGGTTTTGATCGTTTCTAAATGAAAATATTCCAAATTGAAATATGCCTTTTTGAACACGGTCTCAAATGGCAGTCGAAGGTTGGCACGCACTTTATCGATGAATTTTATATGCTAATAGAGAAGATTCATTCAAAATAATGATATCAAATGATAGACTGAACTCTTACAAAGCATAAAAAATTTGGAACATCGTACTTAACCGCAGAAATACTTTAAAAAACATCAAAGTATTTTTGTCTTTGTTAAACAACAGGTTATAATTATTGAACGAACAATATCACGAAATATCTAGACGGTCAATTCGTGAAGTATCTTCTAAGAAACAAAATAAGCTATCACTCAGTGTAATCGGTGCAGAATTACAGATGATATTTGGAAAAAACGCAACGAAAATGTATTCCATTACAAATAAATGTTACTCAGTTAATCTTAATGCAAATTCGTCACTATTGATCTTTCACTGGATTCAGTATACATGCGTCAACACAAATCATCCTTCACTATTGGTTTTTAATGCATTAAACTTAGAAGAATCAATTTCGAAAATTTAGCACTGATTTGACTTCGATAGTCGTCACCGAACCTCCTCAAAATCATTCGTGAAGATACGATGAATATTACTTTTAAATAATCGTAATATAGAAAAGTTACTTATAAATTAGTATATAAAAAAGTTAGTCAAGAAAGTTTTGGTGGAAAGTCTTGGTTTTCTATTCCGTATGTATACAAGGTTCTCAAACCTAATTTCAAAGAAGACAATTCTATTTATTTGATATATTTGTAAATTACGATGCGAATCCGTTTTTTGACCACAATGCTTTTTTTTTTTTTTTAGGGATACGATGGCGAAGAATGTCGGTACATAGCGACGCAGGGACCACTCACTCACACGGTCGTCGACTTTTGGCGAATGATTTGGTTGGACAAATCACCGGCGATCGTCATGATCACGAAACTCTTCGAGGCTGCGAAAACGAAATGCGACATTTACTTCCCGCTCGAAGTGAATGGTCGTCTTCAGGCTGGACCTTTTACCGTAATCGTCAGCTCGATTGACAGTAGGGATGGCTACACTGTCAGGGACTTGGAACTCAGGCATGAGTCTGAAAGGCGAAGGATAACGCACTACTGGTGAGTAAAGACATTCAACTTTATCGATTACTCAGTGAATTCGAATATCTTTTGGCTATTTTATTGAGGTATTTGCGCGTTTCAAAATCTTTAAGTGCTTATATTTCTCTTCATTAGGGAAAAAAGTATAGTGTAAAAAAATCTTTATAAAAATCGAACCACTCTATATAAAGTTTTTCACAGATACAACGTATATTGAATTAAAAATCGCAATATGGTGTTGCAGTAATGAACAATGCGTTATAATCATTATAAAAGTCGTGTTTATCGTATGGATATATTTATTTTACAAGCGAAGTTTCTATTAAATTGAACTTAATACGCGGTGTCTGCAAAAAAAATTCCGATACAGTATATTGATTTTTGAATAATTTTTTACAGTGTACATTGTAATGAAAATGTATAGTAATTTCCTGGGCGGATACTGGAAGTTTTTATGTATAAATATTCGACTATAAAATTATTTTGTTTTTTATAATTTGCTTCAATTTTACTAGAAAAGTACATTTATTTTATCTTACAAAAGGACATTTAAGTAAATTTACGAATGAAATGAAATAATAAAATTAATGAAATTTACGAATTTAAGGAAATTTCTTTGCATGGAAACTTCCAGTCTTCTATACTGATGATAGTATACACAGTATAGACAATATTTGACAGATGATCATACAGAGTCTTTCAAAGGTTCTATAGATTATAAAAAAAGGATATTTGTTTATTATGAAAACGAAGACATTAGCTTTGAGACCGTTAATAATTCTCACGCGAGAAAATAAAATAAATCTTCGATGGCAGCTCTTTTTTTGACTCGTACGTCTTGCCATTTGTGTAGGTACGATTCATAGCCAAATGACGCATAAATTGGTTTACTTAATTTAATATGTAACGCGTCATTCAATCAACGTGTGGTACAGGAATTTCCGTAATTCACTTCGGTCCTACTCTAAAACTACTTTATTTCAAATAGTTCACTTGAATTTCACTAAACTTTACTAAAAGTACATTCATTCTATATCACGAATGTTCATTTAATAAAATACGCGAATTATTGCATGAAAACTTCCAGTCTTTTGTGATCGGATAGATGATGATCATATAAAGACTTTCAACGCGTCTGTAGATGAAAAAAGAGGATATTTGTTTATTATGAAAATGACAACATTAGCTTTAAAACCGTTAATAATTCTTACGCGATAAAATAAAATAAATCTTCGATGGCAGCTCTTTTTTTGACTCGTACGTCTTCCCATTTGTGTAGGTACGATTTATGGCCAAATCACGCGTAAATTAGTGTACTTTCTTTAATATACAAATGTACCATCAAATCAATGTATGGTACAGGAATTTCCATAATTCACTTCGGTCCTACTGTAAAAGTACTTTATTTTCAAATAATTCACTTGGATTTTACTAAATTTTACTGAAAGTACATTCATTCTACATCACGAATGTTCATTTAACTAAATTCACGAATTATTGCATGGAAACTTCCAGCCTTTTGTGATAGGATAGATGATGATCATACAAAGATTTTTAATGCGTCTGTAGATGAAAAAAAAGGACATTTGCTTATTATGAAAAGGAGATCATTAGCTTTAAGACCGTTGATGGTTGTCACGCGAGATAAGAAAATAACTCTTTAATGGGAACCGTTTTTTTTTATCGTCTTGTACATCTTGCCACTTGTCTAGGTACGATTCATGGCCAGATCACGCAGTACCCCAAGCAGCAGATGCGCTAGTCAGCTTAGCAGCGGAAGTTAATTCCTTGCCTGGTCCGCTGGTCGTTCATTGCAGCGCCGGCATCGGAAGAACTGGATGCTTCATCGCTCTGGCCACGGGAATGACGCAACTCGTGAGGGACGGAAACGTCGACGTGCTGGGTATTCTCTGTCAAATGAGGTGAACACGTTTTCCTTTATTTTTCGCTCGAACAGACCAGTTTCTGTCGCGCGAATACGCTGCTTTCTATTTATAGCATGAATTTAACTTTAGAACGTCTGCGAATCACGCTTTTTGTTCGTTACACTGTCTAGTCCCCAACTGTGATAAAAAATGATAGAATTATATATAGATTATGGTAAAAAGACTGTAAAAAAAATTTCAGAATGGAAATATCAGCATTGCAATAAACAATAGTCAGTAAAAATAAATTAATGGACAAGTTAGAGAATTTGTTGGAAGTAAATTACCTCGTCTAAGAGTTCCTTGAAAACATAACATTTTTTTACTCACTTATTTCGGAAACTTTGTATTTGAAAAATAGTAAAAATGATTTTTTAAATTGTTGCTCCATGAAAACGAAAAAAGATGTCATATTTTTACTTCGTTTAAAAAATAATTGGTTCTCACTCTTTTGTGTTTCCTCGTTTTCAATTTAAACTAGCGAACCTTCTATATTATATAAAGAAGCAACCGAACGAGTATAGAGAAACGATACAAATATTTCTCTAAATGGTCGGCACACTTTCAATCGCTATCAAAGTTTAATAGTGATCTTAAATTTTCATATACTAGTTGTTTCCCAAATCTTCATTCTTTAGTTTCTTTCTTGATAGGAATAATTATTCTTCCTTAAGAAACGACACTCGGAAGTCTCTTTAACAAATGACACCCGAAAGTGTTTAAATGGACAAGTTGAAAAAAACTTGGGTCAAAGCCCTGACGGTTTCTTTTGCCAACAGATACGCCCGAGTATTAAAATCCATTCCTTTTTGCCCCCCATAAAAAGCAGATGTGACATTTTTGATTCAGTTGAAAATTATGTCACTCCGCACGCTTCCACGTTTCTTCATTTTTCATTTATTTCTGTAACAACTTTAATCAAAATTAGGCAATTGCTTCTTATATAAAGAAAAGCAACCTAACGACCTTTTATAATTGAAATTCAATGTCGGTTGTGAATCTTCAAATAATGGTCTTGACAAAAACCATAATTTTTCAGTCTTTCATTCAACAAAACATTTTTCTTTAACTAACGACCCGCTGAAGTCTTCGAAAAAACGAGCAGAAAATGTAATGACCTCTCGTATGCAATGCCAAAAAAAAACTCGGGTCAAAGCCCGGCGAGTTTCCTGAGAACAGTTGCCTAAATATCGTTTTTTCCTTTGCCAACAGATACGACCGAGGCGGAATGGTTCAAACGGCCGAGCAATACGAGTTTGTTCACCGGGCGTTGTGCCTGTTCGAGCAGACGCTCGTGGGCAAAGCGCCAACGTCTCAGTTTGGCGACTGAGCCGCGTCACAGGCAGCGAAAGATTTGCGTCCGGATGAAAATTCCCTCGCACATCACGGAACTTTCCTCGCTCCCTATCGGTCCCAAGTGCTAAGATCTACGTGTCGCGACGACGAACTATACAAGACGATTATGGTGTAATGTTGAAGCAGAAAAAGAGGATGAAAACGAAAAGAAACAAAGAAAATACTCGAACGGCACGCGATCCTCGAGACTAAAAATCACTGGATCGTCAATCTTCGATCGAACGATCAACGATTCTATCCTTTTACCTCCGACGTGTTCGTATCTCGTCGTAATCAAGCTGCCACTACTACCTATACTGCCACACGACAGATCATTTACGATTAAAACAAAAAAAAGAAAACAGCGGCGTCGCGATAACTCAAAGACTGGCATATTTGATCAAGTGCAAATAATACTTCGATTACACAAACGAAAATCCGACGGAATAAATGATAAATTAATGTAAAAAATTAATGAATAATTTGTCAAAATGAATGGGACGGGAGATAAGCGTTAGAGGAAGAGAATGTTAGTTAAATTGGCTATTTTAATCGTGAATTTCATACTAGAATGCGAAAAAACTTGTCCGTCTTTGAGAGAAAGTTGTGAGAGATGCCCAAAAGCCTGTAGAACTCTCGAACGCGCGCCTAGCTCGCCCGAAAAAAAAAGCGTTTTTGTTTTTTACAAACGCAACACGAAAACTAAACTAAAGTGACGCTCGATGTTTGATTTAAGTTTTTTGGACCACGTTGAACTGTCTAAACGCGACGAGTAGCGTCGCTCTTCGATTTTCGAATGCATTAAACGCATCTTCGTGTCTTACGGAGCATGAGCTTCACGCTAATTAGGAAACTAAATTCTTTGCCTCGATTGTCACGAGACATTCCAAAGATTAACCATCGTATTATCGTCGATTCTTAAGCAGGGAAGGGTTTTTTTCCTTTTTCTTCGTTACATCAAAACTCAGTTGTTTGTTTATCACGCATTTTGACGAATTTATTGAAATAACAAACAATTTTTCTTCAACTGCGAGAAATAAGCATTATGATAGAATTTAACAAGAGACTCTTCACAAAGATCTATTAAATTTTTCAAAGTATTGAAAATTAGGCCTTAATACTTGTTCGGAACAGTATTCTAACTGATTTGTTTCGAAAACTCTTCATTTCTTCATTTATCCCATAAACAATTTGGTATTTATGATATTTTCCAATTATTTTTCTGTGCATATTCTGAAATAGTTATTGTTATCAAATTATTTGTGGTATAAATTAATATAAAATGAATTCGAGAATAATTTTTCATTACAACCAAAAATGGGCAATATTCGAAAAAGCGTTCTAAATGTTTTTCGATTCGAATAAGTTTGAGTAACTAAACTAAACATTACATGAGAACAGTACTGAATTTTTTTTTTTTTTTCCTTTGAAAAATATTTTAAGATCATATGAAAATCTCAGCTTTTTGGCAACAATTAATCATAATTCTTGAAACTGGAAAGTATTTTCAATAATTGTTTATAAAAAAAAAACCCCGTTTCTCTGCTAAATCGCCGATTAGTGACGAATAACTTTGCGTTTTGAGAATCATGCACGTATGAATGAACAAATCGTGGTCGCCGCGACCGAGTGACTCTCCCGAAAATAGTATGTGTTTGTGTAAAAAAACGGGTGGACTCTGGGACCCACGAAACTATCCAAATAACGAAAAAAAACGCTATCCTATTTCCAGTTCCTAATTTATCTTTTCGCGCAAATGATTTTTTTTCGATGCAATCTCACACGCAATTCTTCTTTCAATTTATTTATCGTGACAAAGACTGAATGCGAGCAAGTACAACATCGTTTTTTACTGTTCCTTTTGTTTCTATTTACTTATTCCTGAATTTCTGTGTTTGCGAAGCGAAAACTACGTAAAAAAGGTTTCTTTCGCTCAGATAAACATATTTACCCAGCAAATATTGGTTGCTGTTCTCACCAGTTCAATTATTCGCGAATCTCGAGCTGATAAACAACTAACTTTTTGTTTTATTAATCGATTACTGAATCTCGACGTGTCGAAATTAGCAATTTTTTTCGTCGCTTTTTAATTCGCATCCACGAGTCGTTAGCTCTGCACTATTTATTTATTTTTCATGGAAACCATGACCTACGCTTATTCATATACGCTTTGTTTTTTTTTGCATTGCTCTTTATAAAATATTGTTAATTTATCGCAAGTACGAATGCGAGTGTGTGTATGTACAGTATCTTCGTTGAACGCAAGATTGTGATATATCTATACTATAAAATATATAAATATATACGTGTATACATATAATATATTGTACAGAGAGCGAAATATATTTAAGAGAAGTATGTATTTGTGTAAACGAAAGGATAATAGAATATTTATGAATGACCGATGTCGGATAAACACAATAGCATTTTAATGTAACTTAATTAAATGAAATATAGTACGATACGCTAATAATATGATAATAACGATAATTTTAGCAACCCTTTGGTGTTCAATTGTACTTATGTGACGTATATAAATGTTTATAGTGGCCAAGCGAATCAACGTGCGTTTGATTCATTGATAATTATACGTTTCCCCGAAAGAATTCATTTTAGAGCTCCTGATTTTTTTATTTATTCCAAAGAACGTGTTAAATGTTTTGAGAATTTCATTTTCCGAATCGCTATACGTATAAGTAGAGAAAAGCCGATTTTTCCTAATCCATATTTTTTTCGGTACGGCTAATATTTATGATACAAATTTTGTATCTCTGGCGGTAAAATAGGAACGTATTGGAAGTTTTATCATTCTCGCATGCTAATTTCAAGGGAAGACGCAATAATAACAATCGTATCAATGGGAGAGAAAGAATCATAAAAAGTCAAATCAGAGCGAAAAGAAGAACCATAAAGTTTAAATTAAAACAAAAGATGACAACATAAAAGTCAAGTTCGCGAATAGAAGGTTCTCGAATCTCCTTTAGATTGATATTATAATTTTTTCAAATTTTTAATATTGTTTATTGAAATTTACTTACAAATATGGTGAGATAAAAAAATTAATACTTACTTAAAACTTACCTATAGAACTAATTAAAAAGGTGCAACACATTTAAAAATCAACTATCAATAATGTATTTCCGATTACCGAAACTGCGTAAGTAACACAAAAAATACAAACTGGAAACTTGCGTTATCAACTTAAGGAGACAACGAGAAGTTACAAAGTAGAACTCTGCACATTGCTTCTCCATTAATTTCCATTTTGTTTCATTCTTATTTCGGAATTAAATTACTCATAATTTTGCACATTGTTTCCTCCTTAATTTACACTTTTTACAAAGTCACCTTTATTTGGAAATATGCTTATCAATTTTGCTTTCTGCATAGAGGAAATTTTGTAAATTTGGAAACGTAGAAATGTAGAGAAAAATATTTATCAAAATATCATCACAATCCAACGTTCTTATGGATTAACACCAAATATGGTACATAGCAGCGCTGGGTATTATTTTTCGTCTGTACAAAAATTCAGTTGATTCAGTAATATTTGACGTAAATAGAATAAAAATTTTCCGAAAATTCCAAATCCTATAAAAGCTCGAATTTATTTGTCATTCTAAATTCAATACCTATTGTCCTTTAACACAGCTTTATTTATAAAAAATTGTTTAGAATGATAGCTAAAAATTTACTGCGACTAGAGCGCTTATAGACATTTTCGAAAAATGCAAAATCGAATTAAACTGAAACAGTTGTTAATTTTTTTTTTAATTTCCCCAAAAAAAGTTATGTATTTATTTCTTTTATTGGGATATTTTGTTCCGTATGCCTTATTCAGGCTTTTACGAGTCTTCCTCCTCTTCTCTCTGCACTCAGAGAAAAATATCGTAATTTAATAATGAAAGAAGTTAGTCCGACGATAATCTAACTATAATTTATAGTTGTCAGGAAAAACGACTATATTTTATGGTTATAGCAAATATAAGGAAATAATTGAGTCAACCATTAATATTCGCAGGAGGAACGTCTATATTTCATGGTTATAGGAAATATAATTATAGAACTAATTATCAAAATGATAATAGTTTCAAAAACTATTTTTATAGTTTCAAAAACTATTTTTATAGTTTCAAAAACTATTTTTATAGTTTCAAAAACTATTTTTATAGTTTCAAATATGCCGTTTTGTTGCATATACGATTTCAACGTTCTGTTTTTTCAATAAACTTACAAGTATCGTTTATTGAACCATTATCACCACTTCAACTATAAAACATGCAAGCCTTCCTATATGCTTTTTATAATGTGAAATCGTTGAATCAACGATATGCTTTTCTCTCAGTGTGTCTACATCGTGATCCCCGAAGAGTTTTGTCCGCAGCCACTAATCTTAAGGATGTATGATACGTACAGTCCCGCCAAAAGTGAGTTTTAGAGACAATTTCGATCACATGCCGATGGGATAAAAATCGGAAAAAAATAATTCATGTAAAACGTGCCGAAAAGATTGATTTCGCATAATAATAATCTCGAAAAGTTATTAACAAATAGGTGAAAAAAACAATTGTTCGACAAACAATCAGTCAACCTAACTTTTTCTAATGAAAATGATATGTTAATTTATTTAAATGCATACGAATTTTTTCAGATTTTTTTCTTTATTTTGATTTTGATTTTTTCTTATTTTAAAAAATGCGCAGAGTATAACAAATTTTGGATATGCATTTTGTAAAAAAATCTTGAGTGTAGTAGATGGTTTTATGCCGAAAACATATCCAAAAACATATCCGAAATGCTCTCAAAAAATTTTTGTTTGTCTATTTCACTGTTACAAGTCAGTAAAATGTTCACCGGAACCAAATGTAAGGTAAGTGGTTAAGCATTTTGTTCGTAACCTGTTTTAATATTGCAATCAAATGGAAATATTTTTTCCTCTCTGTATCAAATCCACCGATCGAGATTCTCCGGCCGCAAATCACGCGCATTTTTGCTCGAATCGTCTGCGCATATTCGCGATCTCCATGCTAAAACCTTCTTAAAAAATTTTTGTTTCTCTATAATTCACTGTTACAAGCCAAACAAATGTACATCGGGACTAAATACGAAATAAGTGATTAAACATTTTTTTTCGTAACCTGTTTCAATAAAGTAATTACATGGAAATATTCTTCCCTCTCTGTATCAAATCCACCGATCGAGATTCTCCGGCCGCAAATCACGCGCATTTTTGCTCGAATCGTCTGCTCATATTCGCGATCTCCACTCGAAACGTTCTCAAAAAATTTTTGTTTGCCTATTTCACTGTTACAAGTCAGTAAAATGTTCACCGGGACCAAATGTAAAGTAAGTGGTTAAGCATTTTGTTCGTAACCTATTTTAATATCGTAATTACATGGAAATATTTTTTCTCTCTGTATAAAATCCACCGATCGAGATTCTCCGGCCGCAAATTACGCTCATTTTTGCTCGAATCGTCTGCTCATATTCGCGATCTCCATGCTAAAACCTTCTCAACAAATTTTTGTTTCTCTATAAATCACTGTTACAAGCCAAACAAATGTACATCGGGACTAAATACAAAATAAGTGATTAAACATTTTTTTCGTACCCTGTTCCAATATTGCAATTAAATGGAAATATTTTTTCCTCTCTGTATCAAATCCACCGATCGAGATTCTCCGGCCGCAAATCACGCGCATTTTTGCTCGAATCGTCTGCGCATATTCGCGATCTCCATGCTAAAACCTTCTCAGAACATTTTTGTTTCTCTATAATTCACTGTTACAAGTCAGTAAAATGTTCACCGGGACCAAATGTAAAGTAAGTGGTTAAGCATTTTGTTCGTAACCTGTTTTAATATTGTAATTAAATGGAAACATTCTCCCCTCTCTGTACAAAATCCACCGATCGAGATTCTCCGGCCGCAAATCACGCGCATTTTTGCTCGAATCGTCTGCTCATATTCGCGATCTCCACGCCACAACGTTCAGAGAGCAAGCGTAGAACACAGAGTCGACAAGGTGGAAATCCATCGTGTTACCACTTACCGATCTCAACCACACTAGACCGGTTATGCTGAGAGAGCCGCGGCGGTACAGTCGGCTCGGCGAGTACGTACAGAATTTTTTAAATTCTCCATAACTCCCGAGGCACACACGGCGAGAAGAGAGCGAGAGAGAAAGATCGCGATCACATAGTCGTCCCTATCGTAGCGCAATCCTCGCAGCAGCAGCAGTAGCTCAGTGCACAGCGCCGGGAACATACGCGATCGCTCCTCGCTAACACTCAGAGAGCATGAACCACAAGAGAGATAAACAGAGACAGAGACAAGAAAAACATACATAAAACCTCGTACAGTGGTAGTATCACGTGACTGTGTCGCGGTGACGGACACGTAAGTGAAGTTGTGCGGGGATCTCGACGAGCGTGCCTCTCGCTCAGCCCGCAGAGATAGGTACGCTCTACGTATTATATCTGCATACTATCATAACTTCGAAATACAAGTATTTCCAGTATTGTCGATAACCATTTCTTTAACCTTCGCTTCGTAGTCGCAAATTCTCAAACTAGACAGAAATAATCGTCTCTTCGTTTTATATCTTCGACGTTATATTTCTGTGATTAAATAAAAAACGTACAATAAAGATCGAAGAGGAACTTAAAGGACTATTAAGGAAAATGATTCTCTTGGGTTCCTTTGCATTCAGAAATTCTTAGTACCGGCTGTTTTTTTTTTTTTTTTTCGTTTTCTAGCGAAACCTACGGAAGTTTTTGTTGTTTGAGTCACAAAATTGTTTATGGTTTATGCAAATCGGTTTGTGGGACTATATGTGTGCGGGGGAATAAAGAGAGATAGAGAGAGAGAAAGAGGGAGAGAGAGAGAGATACTGGCGCGGTGTAACGGTGCGGTTCGAAGCAGAGGAGCGCGAGCGCGCCGAGAAAACACGTCCGGGAAGCAGCAGTGTCGGCGGCGAACAGCGGCGACGACTGTGCACCAGGAGTTACTTACTGTTGTGCGACTTAACCAGTGGTTAACTTGTTGTTTTTTGGGTGCAGTGTTGCCGCGGCTTCCGCGGAATAGGACCGAGTGACACGCGTGGTGTGCCTTTTTGTTGTTGTTGTTTATTGGGCTTATTTTGCTGTTTTTTTGTTCTTTTATGCGAATACGAGGCGCAGCACCTCGCGAGCCTCTTTTGTTAATAAGATGTGCCGCTGGTGGTCCGACGTTCCGAGAAATCTCGGATCAAAACAAAATGGGGCTTCTTCGCGGTGGTGAGGCCCGGAAGCCCCCAACCTGGGTTACAGCTACTGAGGCATGGATGTCATCATCGGAGACGGTGACGAGCAGACCCTCCAGGCGATCCTCGGTAAGTTAGGCACTTGTTTTATACCAGGATTTTTTAAATCTTCACTTATTTCATATTAAAACGGCAATACTTGTTCTATTGGTTTTTCATTGGGATTATCATTATTGTTATTATTATCGTTGTTGTTGATTTTATACCTGGATGGAAATGAAGTTGGTACTTTAGGCACTTGTTTTATACCAAGATTTTTTAATCTTCACTTTTTTCATATTAAAACGGAAATACTTGTTTTATTGGTTTTTATTGTTATTATTATCGTTGTTCTTGTTGTTGTTGTTGACTTTATACCTGGATGGAAATAAAGTTGGTACTTTAGGCACTTGTTTTATACCAAGATTTTTTAATCTTCATTTTTTTCATATTAAAACGGAAATACTTGTTTTATTGGTTTTTATCGGTATTATAATTATTGTTGTTGTTGTTGTTGGTGTTGTTGACTTTATACCTAGATGGAAATTAAGTTGATACCTTAGGTACTTAGTTTATACCAAGATTTTTTAATCTTCACTTTTTTCACATTTAAACGGAAATACTTGTTTTATTGGTTTTTATTGGTATTGTAATTATTGTTGTTGTTGTTGACTGTATACCTGGATGGGAATGACGTTGGTACTTTAGGCACTTGTTTTATACCAAGATTTTTTAATCTTCATTTTTTTTCACATTAAAACGGAAATACTTGTTTTATTGGTTTTTATTGGTATTATAATTATTGTTGTTGTTGTTGTTGTTGTTGACTTTATACCTGGATGGGAATGACGTTGGTACTTTAGGCACTTTTGTTTTATACCAAGATTTTTTAATCTTCATTTTTTTCACATTAAAACGGAAATACTTGTTTTATTGATTTTTATTGTTATTATTATCGTTGTTGTTGTTGACTTTATCACAACCTGATTATACCCGTATTATACCTGGATGGGAATGAAGTTGGTACTTTAGGTACTTGTTTTATACCAAGATTTTTAAATCTTCATTTTTTTCACATTAAAACGGAAATACTTGTTTTATTGGTTTTTATTGTTATTATTATCGTTGTTCTTGTTGTTGTTGTTGACTTTAAACCTGGATGGAAATAAAGTTGATACCTTAGGTACGTGTTTTATACCAAGATTTTTTAATCTTCACCTTTTTCATATTAAAACGGAAATACTTGTTTTATTGGTTTTTATTGGGATTATAATTATTGTTATTATTATCGTTGTAGTTGTTGTTGACTTTATACCTGGATGGAAATGAACTTAGTACTTTTGTTTAGAGATGTTTTGTAAAATGTTGGAAGGTGAAAGTTAGTTAATTGATGGATATTTATGTATTTGTTTGTTTATTCGTTTATTTATTTATTCGATAGTGGACGGGAAATGGTCTTAAGATTACAGATAATATTGACGGCGTAGACGCATGCACGGAAATAGAAATAATAATACGAATTCAAACAGTAATTGGAGGATGTTGAAGAGACTTACACTAGATCAATAAGGACATGTTTTTGTAAGCTTTCCGTAAATTCTGTGTAGGTTATTCGACTAGTTTTTTTAGAGAATTTTAACTAGTGTTTTGTAGAGGGATGTAAGGAAATGAGATTTGAGATGATTGTTGTATGGTATGATCATTCAGGAGGTTGAAGGTATTTACACTAGGCAAAATACTGACACATTTTTTGTAGCGCTCGTAGTGAAGCCTTGTGTGAGTTGTTGTTATTATTATTATTATTATCATTATCATAAACATCATTATGCTCTAGGTCTCCTATGGATATATAGATATCCACAAGCAACGAGTACATAAAATATTTCATTGCAAAGAGAAATCTAAAAATAAACATATTACGTCGATTTTAGACAATACAAAAAGAAGCACAATCTCAAAAAATAAACATATCATGAGAAAAAACGTTCGCCATATGCGATTTTAGGGATCTGCTGTACGTTGTGATGTTTAGAGATTTGGAAAGGCTTACATTAGGCATATTAGTGCCAAACTTTTTTGAGCGTTTTTTATAAGTTGTGCACTTGTTCAGTCGATGTTTTGAACTAGTGTTTTGTAAGGTACTGTAGAAAGATAAAATTTGAAGTATCTGCTGCACGTTGTGATTTTTGAGGAGGTTAAAAAGGGTTACACTAGGTAAAACATTGCCAAATTTTTGTAAGCATTTTGTGTAAGTTTGGCACTTGTTCATTTCGATAATTTGAATTAGTGCTTTGTAAGGAACTGTAGAAAGATAAAATTTGAAGTATCTGCTGCACGTTGTGATGTTTGAGGAGGTTGAAAAGGGTTACACTAGGTGAAACATTGCCAAATTTTTGTAAGCATTTTGTGTAAGTTTGGCACTTGTTCATTTCGATAATTTGAACTAGTGTTTTGTAAGGAACTGTAGAAAGATAAAATTTGAAGTATCTGCTGCACGTTATGATGTTTGAGGAGGTTAAAAAGGGTTACACTAGGTGAAACATTGCCAAATTTATGTAAGCATTTTGTGTAAGTTTGGCACTTGTTCATTTCGATAATTTGAACTAGTGCTTTGCAGGAACCGGTAGACAGATAAAATTTAAAGTGCATGTAGCGCGGTGTGATATTTAAGGAGATTGGAAAGGATGATAAAAGGTGAAATAGGCACACATTTTTTAAAACATTTTATGGAAGTCATCCACTTGATTATTCAACAATTCGAGCTATCGTTTTGTCGTCGATGGTAGGAAGATAAGATTTGAAATGCCTGCTACGCTTTGTGATGCTTAAGGGGGTTGAAATGGCTGACACAAGTCACAGCACTGATGCGTTTTTGTAAGTGTTTTGTGCAAGTTATGCACTTATTTATTCAACAATTCGAACGATTGCTTTGTTGTCGATGTTAGGAAGATGAGACTTGAATTATCTGCTAGGTTTTGTGATGTTTAAGGGGGTTAGAAAGACTTACACAAGGCAAAACAGTAATACATTTTTGTGAGTGTTTTGTGTAAGTTACGCCCTCATTTATCTAACGATTTGAACTATTATCTTGTTGATGATAACAAAAAGATGAGATTTGAAGTACCCGCTGCACGTTGTGATGTTTAAGGATGATTGATACGTACAGTCCCGCCAAAAGTGAGTTTCAGAGCTAATTTCGATCACTTCCCTATGGGATAAAAATCGGAAAAAATTTATGCATATAAAACGTGCTGAAGAGATTGATTTCGTATAATAATAATCCCAAAATGTTATTAACACATTTGTAAAAAAAAACAATTGTTCAACGAACAATCAGTCGACCTAAATTTTTTCTAATGAAAATAATATGCTAGTTTATTTGAATGCATACGAATTTTTTCGGATTTTTTTCTTTATTTTGATTTTGATTTTTTTTTATTTTGAAAAATGCGCAGAATATAACGAATTTTGGATATGCGTTTTGCAAAAAAATCTTGAGTGTAGTAGATGGTTTTATGCCGAACGCATATCCAAAATTCGTTGTTTCGCTCACATTTTTGAAAAAAAAAAGTCAAAATCAAAATAAATAAATAAATATGGAAAAATTCGTATGCATTCAAATAAATTAACATATCATTTCTATTAGAAAAAAAAAGTTAGTTTGACTGATTGTTTGTTGAACAACTGTTTTTTTCAGATTTTTTTCTTTATTCCGATTTTTATTTATTTATTTTGAAAAATGCGCAGAATATAACAAATATTGGATATACATTTTGCAAAAAAATCTTGAGTGTAGTAGATGGTTTTATGCCGAACACATATCCAAAATTCGTTATTTCGCGCACATTTTTGAAAAAAAAAAAACAAAATCAAAATAAATAAATAAATCTGGAAAAATTCGTATGCATTCAAATAAATTAACATATCATTTCTATTAGAAAAAAAGTTAGGTTGACTGATTGTTGAACAACTGTTTTTTTTTTTCAGATTTTTTTCTTTATTTTGATTTTGATTTTTTTATTTTAAAAAATGCGCAGAATATAACAAATTTTGGATATGCGTTTTGCAAAAAAATATTGAGTGTAGTAGATGGTTTTATACCGAACATTTATCCAAAATTCGTTATTTCGCGCACATTTGTGAAAAAAAAAAATAAAAATCAAAATCAAAATAAATAAATCTGGAAAAATGCGTATGCATTCAAATAAATTAACATATCATTTTCATTTAAAAAAAATCTAGGTTGACTGATTGTTTGTTGAACAATTGTTTTTTTCACCAATCTGTTAATAACATTTTGGGATTATTATTATGCGAAATAAATCTTTTCAGCACGTTTTATATGCATTAATTTTTTCCGATTTTTATCTCATCGGGAAGTGATCGAAATTGTCTCTGAAACTCACTTTTGGCGGGACTGTACGTATCATACATCCTTAAAGGATTTGAAGGGACTTACATAAGGCAAAACCGTGATACATTTTTGTAAGCGTTTTGTGTAAGTCATGTATTAGTTAAATCCACAATTCGAACTATTATTTTGTCGGGGGTTATAGGAAGATATTATTTGAAGTATTTGCTGCACGTTGTGATTTTTAAGGGAGTTTTAAAGACTGACTCTAGGTAAAACCATACCACATTTTTGGGAGCTATTTTCACAAAGTTTTTTTTTTCATTACATAATAGTGAAGGCATATAATTGGTACTACAGGATGTGCAGTTCATTCATCGAAATCTTCATAGTGATTGATTTGTGCAAACATCGGCTAATGGTAATTTTCGAAGAGGCATATTTACGTTGACGTCGCAGAATATTCCGTAATTTTCTGGCGATTTTAATGTCTTATGATTCATTCTGTTTCTCGAAAATCACTTTATGAATTCGACGTACCGATTTTGTCTGGTATCTACGACATAAAAATGGCCACCTATTTTTTTATCCTGTGTTTATGGTTTCATAAAATTCATATCTGCAATCGTTAAACAGTCGACAGTTAATCAATTTTTATGCAGTGTATTCGTAGAGACTTCGAGATACAAAATAAATCGTCATTTATCAAAATATTAAAATGCGTAAAAATTTACGAATTTTTCTTTGACAAAATTCAACGATAACACAATGGAGAAATATATTTTGTCTATGTTAATTTTAACGTAATAATAATTATAATTATTATGATTCCCACATTTTTTATTACCCTGTTTATGAATTCCGTATCCTATTCAAAAGGAAAACTCTCCGTCTATAATAAAGAATTATCTACAGAAACTTGTGATGCAACGACAAATTTTTGCAATTTTGTTGATATTTTGTTGTTGCAATTTTTACTCTTTTACATTCCGTCGGAATTACGCGGTTTTATAGCTCGACCTCAAATTCCCATACCAGGATCTTCACTCTTTTATTGTATATTCAGTATGTATGTGGGGCATTCCACGTCAAATCAGCAGGCCATGAACCTCATCCTCATCGATTTTGTTCATTTTTTATATGATATTATTACAGACCCATAAAGGCCTCGGCATTTTTTCAGATTTTTGTACCACTAGTAGCATTTTTAAATCCTCGAAAAAAACCAATTTCCAAAAAGCCGTTTTTAAGAACCTGAAAAAATTCACACTGATTCTATGAATGAAAATATGATTTTTGAGCGCCATGAGATAATGTGATCTCAATATTTACTGTTTTAGCCGAATTTTTTCTTTATTTTTTCATGTCGCAATTTGATTTTTAATTTTAAATCAGGATAACTTTTTTTAAATATTAATAGATCTCAATTTCTTTGAAGATAGTAGAATTACCAGAATGCCCAAAAACAATTGATATTGTTAAAAAAAAATTCGCAAGTGCATTTTGCAAAACAATATCGCTTGGACTGCGAGCGAAATGCATGTGCGAAATTATTGTTAACGATATCAATTATTTTCGGGGATTCAGATACTTCTACCATCTCCAGAGAAATTTAAATCCATTGATACTTAAAAAAGTTATCCTGATTAAAAAATTTTTAAATCAAATTGCGACATGAAGAAAAGAAATAAAAACTCGGAAAAAAATAGTAAATATTCAGATCACATACATTATTGCGTAGCGCTCGAAAATCATATTTTCAATCATAGAATCAGTGTGAATTCTTTCAGATTTTTAAAAACGGCATTTATCAAATTTTTTTTCGAGGATTAAAAAATATTACTGGTGGTAAAAAAATCTGAAAAAAAATTCCGAAGCCTTTATAGGTCGGTAAGAACATCATATTGAAAAATAAACAAAATCGATGAGGGTGAGGGTCATGGCCTGCTGATTTGACGTGGAATGCCCCATGTATATGCATGTATATAAGAGAGGTATAGCATGTTGAATGCAGGTAAAAGTTGCTGGCACACGACGTTGTACACGAGGCACGAGTGATCGCAAACCTGTGTCCAAGCTGTTCGTACACCAAAGAAGGCAATATTAAGTGCGTACGTTGACCTTTAGAGCGAAGTTTCGCTGTGGATAACCGTGATACCGAGAGATCCTTTTTTTGTGTGCCGCCGAACTCAATATTGGGACCGTGCGGATCACGACTCAACACCGGAACAGAAATTCGCCCAAGTGCCGTTGACGTCGTCGTCGTCGTCGTCATCGTCATCGTCATCGTCACTGTGCCTAGTCGTGCACGAAGAATTAAACCGCCGAGCCAACGATCATATCGAGGCTATTACGTGCCACACTGATTTGTTATACGATTTAGTAACTTAGTACGAAACATTGTTATCATTACTCTTTTTGTAATATATAGTGTCCTAATAAGTTCTGAGAACCACGACAATATTTTCAACGTTCTTTAAAATGTATAGAAGAATATTGTAAAAAATTCGCTGTACATAGTTTTATTAATCGGTGGGAGAAATTTGTTTGTGATTTTTATTTTTTATAATTTTATTTAGTTTAGTTATATAGTTAAACTTGGTAACTAAGCGTGAAACATTGTTATCATTGCTCTTTTTGTAATATATAGTGTCCTAATAAGTTCTGAGAAATACGACAATATTTTCAACGTTCTTTAAAATGTATAGAAGAATATTGTAAAAAATTCGGTGTATATTTTTATTTATCGGTGGGCGAAATTTGTTCGGAATTTTTATTTTTGTTATTTCTCTTTTTAATTACTTTATTAAGTTTAGTTATTTAGTTAGATTTAGTAACTGAGTGCTAAACATTGTTATCATTATCATTATCATTAGTCTTTTTGTAATATATGGTGTCCTGATGAGTTCTGAGAAATCCGACAATATTTTCAACGTTCTTTAAAATATATAGAAGAATATTGTAAAAATTTCGGTATATATTTTTATTTATCGGTGGGAGAAATTTGTTTGTAATTTTTATTTTGTTATTTCTCTTTTTAATTTTTGGTGTCGTAGTCAACATTTTTGTCAGCTCGTTTTTTTTTCTATTATGTAGGATATATTGTAAAAAAATGTTAGTGAAAATTTATATTCAAAGCTCGGATGCATGTAACGTATATTAACGTTTCTATATACTGCTTTAACGTTCTGTTGAATGTATGAAAAGATACTGTAAAAATGATGGAATTATATTTTTATTAATTCGTAAAAGAACATTTTTGCATAGTTTTAATTTTTGTTATTTGCAGTTTTTGTTTTTAGTGGGACAAAAATAGGTTATCAAGTCTTTTTTTACTTTATAGTGTCCTGATAATTTTTGCGAAATATGACAACGTTTTTAACATTCTGTAAAATATTAAGATGAATCGTGTAAAAAAAAAAATTATGTTGTAATTGATCTGTATAAGAAAATATTTGTATGGACTTTTTGATTCCTGTTATTTTAAGTTTCCATTTTTAGTGAGTTATTGTCATAGATATATTGTAATCGATTTTAATAACCAAATTAGTAATCATTGTCGTTCAATATGAAACTCATGATGTCACTTGAAATTTTGTATGGTTTATAAGTGTTGTTAAAAGCCAGAAATAATCGGCAGCGTAGAAATCAAATATGTAGAGAGAAAAAAAACTAATCTCATTAACGTTACCATGCGATTTCTGGGAAGAATGATTTTTTTGACAGTGTCAATATTTGAGTTCAATAATGTCGATTTTCTGTAGATTCTACATTGAATTTGCAAAGACATTGATACATGTCTCTGCAAATATTGTAAAATTAAAGTAAAATCGAAAGTGTCAGATTTGAGATTTTTTTTTTTCAATTATCATGATGAAAATAAATAAGTTTTTTACTTATTAAAATTTGACGTATAATTTTTCTGGAGCGACTTTTCTCGTGGAATATATAAATATTTATAAAAATGTACCTTATATTTTGTTGGGAATAACATTCGTTGAAAAATCTCATCGAAAGTACTATAAGTTGATTGTCTTAAAATTCGGCAAAAGAAGATCATAAGTTAGACAAAAAATGTCGGAATTGACATGGAATGCCTTATGTAAGAATACGGCATAGTGAAATAGGTGAAAAGGGTGGGAAGTGCGGGAATAACCTAGAACTTTCTCCGCCGGGTTTTACCTGGCGAAATAGCGAGCAATTGGCTTCATTTCTGATCTACACAAAATACTATTTGCGACCAAATGCTGTCCAGTTATAACGGAAAT